>CM057338.1:117534639-118960371 GCA_030015575.1 Agapanthus africanus | reverse complement strand
GAAACCCCAATTTGGGTTTGGGTTCCTTATTCTGTTTTTCCCTTTTGAAGTGGAGTGTCGGTTAGTGGGAGGGGGCGCTTATTGGTTGGCTTAACCGAAATGTTTTCATTTATTGGTGTTGGCCCATATATTACTTAAAACATTTATTGGTATGGCCTGGCCCATTTACATAGGTTTCAATATTTTCCATTAAAATAGCAAGCATTCTACGCATTTGCATATAAACACCACCGCATACATACCACTGAGCAATAGCTCGGTTGGTATGGACACTTCCCCTCTTGTGGAGTGCACGGTTCGAACCCTAAGAACCAAGAGGGAAAATGGCAACAAATTAATGATTTCGCAACAAATTCGTTGGTCTTCTTATTGCGTGTGTGTGATGTGTGCATGGATGTATTGTGTGTGTGTTGTGTGCATAGGTTAGGGCTTACGGGCCAGTGCCAAAAAAACGCTGCATACAAGAAACTCAGTAAATTACACATGAATATCATGATTTCAAATGGGGGAAAAAAGATGCCAGGCAACAAAGAGAATGATAGGGAGTGGAGTTGAGGGTTGCGGCATAGATCATTAAGAGAGGGGAGGCACATGGAAATATTCACCTACTTTTTTTGGTAAACAATGCTTTCAATCTGTCCCCATTATAGAAGAAGAGATATATATTCCTCTGACTATGTACAAGTCATGCATCTTCCTTGGTATTATTAGCAAGGTGAAATTAAACTTATCATGGTGATTTTGATCTTAATTCATGATCTCCATTATGGTATGGATATATATAGTATTATTCGTATGAGTTATACCAGTTACAGGGATGGATCCAAAATGAATTGAGATTTGACATTTACCAGGATGAAGTTTCAATAATGTGTATGCATAACTAGCTAGTTATGTTATGATATATATAGAGGTACAAAGTCATCAATTAAAAACGCTAGTTATAAATAAGCTAGTGGTTTGTTCATTGGAATATTTAGACAGTGTTTGCACAAGTATAGACCTCCAACATTTTTATTTTCTTAAGTTACCAAATTTTGTTCTGTATGAGATTTAAATTTGGGATACCTCCGCCACTAATTTAGTTCTGATGAATCAAGTTCGATCAACCATCAATAATGATGACTGTACGTAAAGACTTGATTTCATACTTGGCCAGTATAAAAGAAGAGCAAGTTGCATTACAATGCAAATGCTAGGGAAGCATATATTTAGTTATTAATTAATATTATTTAAGTTTATTGGCTCTTAAAAAATTCTTTGGGCAGCTCTTAAAAAGGAATGTTGCTGAAACTTAAATTGCAGATTTCCCTCGTAGCTTGATCGATCTTTAGCATTAGATAGGGATGTAAATGGATCCGGATAATCCGATCCGGATCCATTTTCGACTCCGACACCTTGCGGATATGGATACTAAAAATCCATATCCAGACGGTTTTTTTTAGTATCCGGATCCGATTTGGATAAAAATTAATTTTCTAACCGAATCCGGTCCGAAATAATGGTACCGTCCAACAGCTAATCACTATTAGTTATATTCAGACTTATATACAGATGGCTCGTAGACTTGATGTTATATGAAAAAGCCCTAATTTGAAACTATTAAGACTTTGTCGCCGTGACGTGATTGTTTGAATTTAAAAATAACGGTTCACCTATTTAAATATTTTATTAGTTGTGGATATGAATAATGGCTTTTTATATTTATCCGAATAGTATCCGTATCCGATTTTAGTGGGTATGGTTTCTACAATATCATATCCGTATCCGTATTCGATTTACAGTGGGTGCGGATAGTAAAATTTTGTTACCGACAACTATCCGTATCCGCGTTTGCATCCGTAAATAGGTACCGAATACGGATATGATAATGCCTATATCTGATCCGTTTATATCCCAAGCATTAGATGAAGCATGTATGGTATTGCGATAATTCTTGTAAAACCCCAACTCTCTTCTTTTATATTTCTTTTTTCTTTCCTTCATTGTAAATATCTGGAAGATGCTCTGTTTTATTTTCCTTTTTCTGCTCTTCTTTAAAAGTCTTGTATGCATTGTAATAAACCTTTTTAGTATATCTCTACTGTTAGTAATTTAGAAGTATAATTTAAGAGATACAGGTCGCATTTTCGCATTTTTCCGGATAGTTGGTCAAAAAAAGCTCAAATATCTTTCTTCACTTTTTCCTTAACTTCATAAATACCCTGCCTGCCTCTCCCCAACCTCCCCCCCCAACCCCCGCCCCCCCCCCCAAAAAAAAAGGTTGTGAAAAATGACTCTCTTTTCGAAAGGCGGGAAAAGAAGATGAAAACTTACACGTTAATTAACCCATGATTGTTTAAAGTTAAATATGCTATAAGTTTTCCTAATCTATTCTATTTTAAACCCTGCTTCTTTTGTAATTTAAATTTAATAACTTATTACTAACAATTGAGCTAAAAAGGTGAATAAATCAATATTTAATTCAAACATACAGAAGGATTATGGTATCATAGCGAAAACTAAAGCCTAAATAGAATTAAACATCGTTCTTCGATAGATAATGATAAAATGTATTTTCAGGTGTGTGCCATAATCATAGTATACATACACCATAAGGGTTCACAACAACTCATTTTCTCATAAAAGACAAGTATATTAATCAATAGAAATTGCCATGTCCCGCTTCCCAAAATAAATAAAATAAATAACAAAATAGCAAGGACGTGACGAGATCCACGACGTATCTATATCAAAAAGCATACCTTCCTGATATAAATACTTTAGACGTCTGTATAAGAAGTAAAGGGAAATTATAGTACAAAAATTTAAAGCTTATAAAGTATCCAACAATATTTATTTACAACTTCAACAAAAAGAGTCCAAATTAGAATATAACAGTCTAGTGTTTCGAAACAGAAGGCATGCAGAAATCTGAAGGAAACAATAACCTAAAGTTCTGCCTAGGTGGAGAATTGATCGAAATTCTCCTCGGTTGGTACCACCGCGTACCTAGCCTCGTCTCTTACCCACTGTCGTCTGACGACATTACCCAGAAAAGAAAACAGGAATACCGTCAGCGAACTAAAACTCTGCAAGTCCACATTTTATATAAAAAAAGACAGTATTTGAAACGAAATATAGTATACATAATACAAGGTATGAGAATAACTGTGAACAATAAACGGTAGTATGCATATCAAATAAATTGCATGTGTTAATCAGTGCAAAGTACCTAGAGTATCACGATATTCGATATTTCAGTGTTCTTGATTATAAGTATAAGCTCAATTTATGGGAGAGTTATTATATAACTAGGATATTCCGTAACTCCTACGGAACAGCAGCAATACGAGATTCATGAGATTCAAAATTTATATTTAATACAAAACAATGTATAATCTCCCGTTATACATAAATACTCTCATTCTTCAAGTTACCACATCCCCATGTTATATATATATATATATATATATATATATATATATATATATATATATATATATATATAACACCAGTGTCTATTAATACATATCATGTTCATGAGATTCACGAGTATATAACACTAGTGTCTATTATACATGTCATATCCATGAGATTCAAGATTTGTAATTCACGAACTTCATGATAAACACGTAGTAATAATGATACATTAATGAAAATATAGTTCAAGCTCAGGTCTAAAACATATTTTGCTAATGAGGGGGAAAAATAGGTTTCCAACTTGAAGGAAAAACAACATACAATCTGACTTAACTTAAACTATGAATTTCGTACTGACCATGGGAAGACGTCATGTACCGTAAGTTAGTTAACTATAGCAGAGCGGACACTGGATCATTACGAAATTATAGTTATGGTTAAGTGATTGACAAGCGGCGGAACGACCGCTGTATATGTTATGATATACGTTCTATTTTGCTCTTTATTTACCACAGTCAAGACGGTGTCGCTTGGTAGCTAGACGGTTGAGTACAGGTCGTCCACTGGGTGATGGTTCGTATGTTCGTTCTTGTTTTGGACGAGTCAATTAACGAATGTATGTGTATGTTCAAATATATCCTACGTGTTCGTATTTTATGTTCAAGTAAATTTGTTAGGTTTGGGGTTGGTTAGTAGAGTTAGAATTAGTCTTGTGCTTGTCTTTTGTAATTCTTGAAATGATATTGGGATAATCGAAACTAACGGGAATTAAGAGGACATATGAATGGGATTTGCGAGTTTAAGCATGCTTTCCAAAGCTAAATCCATTCCTAGTGCCCCTTGTCCGACCGCTACATACTCTTATTTCCAACCCTAGGCTAAACATACGCAACCATGCATCCAATTAGATCGCAACTACATGTCGCGTTGCAGTGCGCCCAAAAGACTTCTCGACTTAGGTCGCGACTATATATCATCTATAGTGCGCCTAAAAAAGGGGGTTGTGTTTGTTTGGTTTAGGTTCATTTTAAGGTGTTCGATGAAGAGAAGCATAAGAGAGATTTACGTCCTTCATGCTAACCTTCCTTAGCCCTAACAAGTGTGTAAATTATTCACACATTAAAAGAAAAATGAAACAATAAAGAAGAGAAGAAAGAAAGAAAAATACGGTTTTAACAAATGGTAGCAAGCTAACTAATTGGGCCCTCACCTAAGCAAGGGACTCCATTGAGTATCATGGCTTGAAAATACGGTTTAGAAGAGAAGGAAAACAAAACAAGAAAAGAAAACCAACAACTATTTTAACAATAAGCAATAAAAGTTAGGAATTAAAATTACAATGCAAGAAATTAAAAATACAAGATATAACAAAAAAACTCATCTTCATTAATCTTCTACTAAAAAAGCTCTCACTACAATTTCAATGGAGAATAAATGAAGAAGAAGAAGAAACTATAAACTAAACTACACAAAATTTAAGTAAAAAAATCATTTTTGGTTTGGTTCAAAACTAGAATATTTATAAGCAGAGGAGTGAAACCCTAGGGCCATATTCAGAGCCCTTATACAATTCCAAAACTACCCCTGAAAAACTATTGAGAGATGCCACGTGGCGGCCGCGATTCCGCCGCCTTAACCCCATATTAGCCGCGCTTCCACGTCGTTTAGAGGAGTTAGTTTGTCGTTTTTCTTGTGCCTCCTCGTGTTGCTTTTGTCTTCTGTTTTACAGGTCCCAAATTGCAAAATGATTCCAAAATATTTTCAGATTTTCAACAGTCCAAAATGGCTACACTTTTAATCTTTTTTATCTTGATCTCCCTCGAGCTTCACGCACCTCTTGATCTTTGTGCTGCCCTTCTCGTGCTCTGTGCTTGTTCGAGACATGAATGACCACTATTTTTCGTCTTGTCTCTTAAACTGGTAAGCGGCACTTGACGGGTGTGGATGACCGAAACCTGGATTTTATCTGTTTTTGGCAGATGTTCTGGATTTTGGTATAACTGTGGAGATTTTGCGTGATTTGCGGGACTGGGAACCTGTAACCTATAATCATGTAGTAAATACGAATCAAAAGCACCTATCTATAAACAAACGAGCAGACGAATTGGCGGTATTAAATACAATATTCTAGTGTGAATAAATACCCCCAAACTTATGTTTTGCTCATCCAGAGCAAAACCATTTATTTTCAAAAAGTCCTAAGCTCACTTTCGTAGGCATCACGATTGCACTCAGCGTGTGCAATAAGGCGTTAAACCCCTAGGTGTCTCTAGTAGGAGGAGTGTTGTTTCCTGATGGTTTTCAGCGGATAGTACCCATAAAATCCCGTCAAACTAGTTTCATAAGTTAACCTTAATTCTAATCCTACGGTTTAGCATCTAAGTTAGAAACTCTATCATCCTAAATTAGAAATATCCATCCCTTATTTTTCACACCTCCAATTTATTTAACCTAAGATCCCATACGTTTTGACAGTTTAGAAAGATCTCGGTTTCTCTTGAGTTTTCCTTCTAAAGAGCAGTCTCCAATCCGGAATTTTTATTAACTTTACGGAAAACATAAGACTTATTCTTTATTCCTACTTTTTCTTCAAATATCGATCGTATACCCCTACATGTGTGTAAATTTCACCCCTACACTCAAGAATTCAATTCAAGCTATAGTACCCTTGCCCTAATACCTAATACTACTTCTTTTCATTAATGATGGACGGATTTGCTCACACACCTTTCATGCGACTATTACTGCTTCCTGAGGCACTAATCAGCCGATCATGGAATGTGTGAGTTTATTAAAGTGTAAATAGCAATTTAAAGGTCTTGTAATTTATTTTTTCTTTTTTTTTCTTTTCAAGACCGGATATATTTTTCAATGATACTCTTTTGGTGGTTAGCTTTAAATACCGTTTTTCTTTCATACTGGGCTTTCAGGCAAGATTATTTCGAGGTATCCTTTACTATCCCAAGTTTCAAGGTGCGTGTATGTGCGATTTGTAGGGTATATACTTTCTGAATTTGGACTCAAGAATAGAAACTATTTTTTAGACTTATCTTTCAATAAAGGTTTCAATACTTTCACTTCATCTCGACTTAATTTAATAACTGAACTCAAGATTACTTACTTCTAAAAAAACTATAAGGATGTATATTTACCAAGGTTAAACTGAAGGAGGGTTATTTTTAGGGTTTTTAATTCCTAAGTTCAGGATTTAGTTATTTCTAACTTATCAAGCCAACATTTTGGAATAAAAATCTAAGTTACCCTACTAGCTAACTTGACGACAAAGTTTTTATATTTTTTTGGAAAATTTTTCAGTTTTTTGTGGGCTTTTAAATAAGTATGCAAATGCAAAATATACACATGAATGCAAAAGTAGAAAGCTTACCAAGCACACCCCCAAACATAAACTTAACAGTGTCCTCATTATCATGCAACACCAAGAGGGTCAAAATTGTTGAGGGGTCAAAATCTGTCGGTGTTGTCCTGTTTTTTTTTTGTGTTTTTATAAAAGAAAAAGCAAACCCAAAAAAATATATATACACAAAAAAGCCCCCCAAACTTAAGTGAAACAGTGTTTCCACTGTTTAAGCGGTGAAGTTCGGAGTTAGGGGGAGACAACAGGTTCAATCTATATAAAGCCTTACACAGGCCAAAAGTTAATACCAACCATTCAAAAATTTTATCGTAATAATGCAACGGTTGGAGAAAGAACGTGTGGAGAAAAGAAATGAAGAATACACGAGACCATGCATGGATGGAAATGGGATACAGTCTCGGTGGAGGAGACGAATGGCGGAGGGGAGAAAGAAATGAAATACGAACTTGAGGGTGGAAATGGATTGAATAAATTAGTACAGTTTGTAATGATTGAAGTGTAAAAATGGATTGTACCAATCTATCAACATGTTAAAAAATGGGTTCAAACTTCTCAAGATTCGCAAGAAAATATGAGCCGACCGAACATGATGAACCAGACGTAGCAAATGAAGGTGATACGGTATCTTGCGAAGTGGAAACGATGGAAAAGAAAGATGGAAATTATCGGGGAATGATATCGGTTAAACGTTCAGGAGAATGGTCACAGTCAATGAAAGGAATGGGATGAATTGGAAAATCCGACTCATCTAGTAAAACCGGTTCATCCTCAATGATATCCTCAAAATTCTCCTCAAAATTCAGCTCATCCATGCATTCATCATCAACAATATCCAAACGCATATAGGGTTCGGAAAAAACAGTTGATGGTTCGGCATGATGCCCACACGGAAGTGAAAGGACATGATGAATTGGTGAGAAATACTCATCCAAAATTGTGGGTTCATCATCCAAAATATTCCCAGCGTTGATACCCTCAATCAAGTGAAAGTTAAACTTCTTGGACACTTCATGAAAAGCATGGTTTTCAATCAATTGTGGTTATAGGGTAGAGGTGTAGAGATCAAAGAAATTGGGATTGATTTCACTTGAAATGGACCCTTCACAATCGGGTAAATCAAACACTACAAAGTCGCACAACTCATCAAACGTTCTATCTTCAATTAGTGAATCATTTGGGGCACTCGATAGAATTTCGAAACTGGAGTTATGGAATTTAATTTGGATCGGGTAGGTTTGATTTTGAAGGGTGTACTGTTCATTCTCACTATTCAAATCCTCAAATTGTCTTATCGCCGTATCATACATTGGAAAATTTTGAGCTAGTTGAAAACTAGTTACTGGTTCGTTAGGTTATATGAGGGCGGCCATGTACGCATTTGAATCCACCATCTGTCGGCGACGCTACCCAAAATTCTTCTAATGACTGTTCAAGACTAGACATGGGTTGTGAAGGGGTTTCAATAAAAGATTTAAACTCGTGTGGATACATGAAACTCGTATAGTGATGATCAGAAGCAATATCTAGGGAAGGTGTAAAAGTCAGGTAGGATTGATAGGGATCGGATGGATGTGAAAAATGGACAGGATTGGGATCAACATTATGATAAGAAGATGATTGGAATTGTTGTCCTAACGAATTGGTGTGGTGAAAGGAGTGAAAGATCGGATACGAGATTGTTCAATTCTGTCAGTAATAAACATGGGTTTCGAAGTCGCAACATGACTCTCAGAAGGGGTATCAACATGAGAAGGTGGGAAAGATTGAAACGGTTGATAAGAAGTGGATTGCGGTGTCCAATTGTTGGTCCTAGATGCGTCTATAAAATCTCTCAACGAAATTTTGGGTATGGATGGATCGTTTGAAGTTCGACCAAAACAAGAACCGTAAGAACAAATGTCTGGTTGTCGGTACCAAAGTTCGGCAAGAGTTGATCTTTTTGGGGTACCCATATTACGAAAAGAGTGAAAAGTAGGGAGGGTGGAAAGTGGGCGGAATTTTTTTTATTTTATTTTTATTTTTGAAGTTTTTTTTGAAGTTTTTTGTATTTTTTAAATTGTTTGTTTTGGTTTTCAAAAAATACGAAATTATGGGACTAAACTTTAAACAAGCACAATCACAATCACAATATGCACAAACAATATCTAGAGCTAGAGTCTTAAAAGTCCAATTAGACTGGTCCTAGACTTCCAAGCGATAAGTTGCAGAATAATCCTCGAATTGCCTTTTCACTGCCAATTATGGCCAGGTAAGCACAAGTGAGGTAAAGAGGGTTCCACTCATGAATCACCGTGAGACGGGTCTTTTAAAATTATCTCCTCACTTATCTAGCATAGGCACCAAAAAATCAAATTTAGATACATGACCGATTCCTCGCAACCTTCACTTGTTCTAAATGAGCGCGACAAGTCCTTATACGTTTGGTCTAGATATTTTTTATTAACTAAAGGTAATGCATATGTTTTTTATGATTTGTGGGGTCTTAGGATGGGTGATGAAATCCCCACCCAATCTTAATTGGTGTTATAGCCCCTTAATATCTGTATTATTCCATGCAAAGCAATAAACAAACAAAATCTAAAATAACAAAAAATTTATTTGGCGGCGGCGCAATTTATGGAAAGAAATATGCAGAAAGTACAATTCAGTGGAGTTTGCAGGGGTTTTTGAAGAAGGAGAAGGGGTACAAAAATTTTGAGGCTCAAAAGCCACAGGAAGACCGCGGAACCGCGGTGTAAAAAATGAATTAAGAATTCAATTTTGTTCTATGCACTCCCCTCTTTCTTCTCTTCAGTATCCTATCCTCTATTTCTTGATTAAATCACTGTACTTGCTCCAGATTTTCTACACACTTGCATAAAAATATCAAAAATAACAAAATGGATATTATTATATTTATTTATTATTTATTATTTTTTATATATACAAAAAAATTAACCCGAATGAAAAGAAAGAAATACGTTATCGTCTCTCCGGCAATGGCGCCATTTGATTGACAAGCGGCAGAACGATCGTTGCATATGTTATGATATGCATTCTAGTTTGTTCTCTACTTACCGTAATCAAAACGGTGTCGCTTGGTAGCTAACCGGTTGAGTACGGGTCGTCTATTGAAAGATGGTTCGTATATTCATTCTTTTTTTGGATGAGTCAATTAACGAATGTATGTGTATGTTCAAATTCATCATAAGTGTTCGTATTTTATATTCAAGTAAATTTGTTAGGGTTAGGGTTGGTTAGTAGAGATAGGATTAGTCTTGTGTTTATCTTTTACCATTTTTGAAATGATATTGGGATAATCGGAAGTAGCGGATATTAGGAGGACATGGGAATGAGATTTGCGAGTTTAAGCAAACTTTCCAACGCTAAATCCGTTCCTAGTGCCCTTTATCCGTTACATGCACTTATTTCCAACCCTAGGCCAAACATACGCAATTATGTATCCAATTAGGTCACGATTGATCTATTTAATTTGATTGGTTCATTTCCTTTTGGAAAAATTAAGAAAAGAAGAGTTTAAAAATTTTAGTAAAGTAACCGCAATCAACACGGTGTCGCGCGTAACTTAGCTATGGTGAATACGGGTCATCCTCTGGGATTCATGGAATTTTATAGTTCTTACTTTAGATGGGTTGAAAGAAATAAAGAAAATCAAGAAGATAGTTTTAAGATCTAAATCAAGAAAATCAAGAGAATAGTTTCAAGATTTAATTAAATTATCAAGAAAATGGTTTCAAGATCTAATTGAATTATCAAGAAAATTTATAAGAAGAAAGCTTGTAGGATTCATTAGGATTTAGTAGCCATGGATGACTAATAAAGATTACTTCTCTTATCTATTGATAAATTTAAAACTAGATTGATGGCGATGAATGAGGATTAGGGTTCTTTGGAAGAAACTAGGGTTTCTCCTCTATTGACCCTTATCCTTTTATTGATCTCCATTCATGTCTAGCCCTTAGCAAAAAGATCGCCAATCTCATCTCAAATCGTGGTCGAGATTATCAAGAAATTGATATCACGCCTGATAAGGATGTTGATGATTCTTTTGTTAAAATTTATAAATTTCATAAGACTTAAAAGGAGTATAGAATTTTCTCACCCATTGATCTACCTTAATCCTACAAATCCTATCAATCGTAGAATTACTCGCACATCATGAAAATAAAAGAAAGAATAGAGAAAGAATTCATAATGCGTAAATTAAAAGTAATCGAATTGATAAAACTGATAATCTACCTTTATTACTCAACTTCACAATACAATTCTTCAAGTTTAGATTACAAGAGGAAGAAGAATTTGCTCTCGATCTCTGCCTCGAAGAAGTAAATGTTCTGTCGATCTTCACGTCTCTTGATGACCTCGAATCTTGGACATGTCTTAGATCGCTTGCTCGTTGACGGTGATTGATTTCGTGTAAAGGAGACTTGCTTGATTGATCGCTTGATTGATTTCTCGATGGATTCTTGATCTAGGATCTCAAGATCGAAGATTCTTGATCTTAGATCTTAGATCCCCTTTTGAGATTGGTTTTTGATCTTGGATGTTGGATTTTGATGTTGTTCTTAGCTCTTTTTTGCCTTTTGAATTGGATGAAATTTTGAATCCCCAAATGGTGTAGCTCTCGGTCATTTTTATAGCCCCAAAAGCAGTAACGGAAATCCCCAACAAACTAAGTTTGTTACAAAAAAGATTCCAAAAAATTCTCGCCTCCTATCTCCCTGAATCGGCCACGGATCCACGGCGATTCGGCCTAACTCGGCCGCGGTTCCGCGGCCGATTTGTGAGATCGTGGGTTTAAACTTCTGGAGTCTTCTCCTGTTGGTATTTGGGAATTTCTTTGATGTCTGGAACCTTCTTATCTCTTCCGAGTCCCTACCAGTATTTGATTCTTCGACTTTCTTTAATTTATCGGCAGATTCTTGATTCCTGATATCTGACCTGAGCTAATCTTACAGAATATCTTCAATGAACAATGTTAGTTATATTTGAGTTATAATTTATTATGCGTAAAATATTAAACATACAATTTCCTTCATAGTGTTGATTATAATATATAAACACATGGTAAATGATATTTTGTAGATGAACTTCTAATATGTGTTATATTTATAACAAACACCTTTAGGTGATTAAGAAAAGTAAGAAAATTGTCATGTTAAAAGTGCACTATTTTCGACGGAACAAATACCCCTAAACTTGACTTTGATCGTCCCGAGCAAACTATTTATTCAAGAGAAGGAGAAAAGAAAATAAAAAGAAAAAAGAAAAACTAACTGGCACACTTTCGTAGGCAACACGATTGCACTGAGCACGTGAAACAAGACGTTAAACCTCCAGGTGTCTCTAGTAGGAGGAGTGTTGTCTCCTGAGGGTTTTTCAGCGGATTACACCCACAAAATCCAATAATAAAAGAAAGATGGTGAAAGTTACATATAAAAATAAGAACTATAAAAGAAAAGAACTTGAAAATAAAAGTTTCCAACTACACTAGCTTTTCGGTTGCCATGAGCCCTATCTTAATGGTCATGAAAAGGTGTTAGAAATCACATCATCTCTCAATAAAATATCGTCTTTAGTCTTCCTCCCTACCTTTCTTCCAAACACCGATCATATACCCCTACGTGTGTGTAAAAAACATCTCTACACTCGGAGAATTCAATTCAAACTATCATACTCTTGTCCATCCATCTCAGTACTTTTAGTCGGTGAATATTTTGGATGGAATTGCTCACACATTCTTCATGCGACCGTTAATACTTCTTAAGGTACTAACCGAACGATTACTAAATGTGCTCACTTATTAGGCGTAATTAGCAATTTCATCGTCATGCAACACCTAAGGTTTAGCAGTGGCTCCCAAACCAGTTGGTCTAAGACACTAGGTGATAAAGCACCTTCGCTATATTTTTTATGCTGCCTTGGTGATTACAAAACCAGTGTTCATTTTTCTTCACTATTTTATTCTTTATGCTTCATTTGTATTTTCTTCGTACTTTGGCTTTTAGACAAGACATTTCAAGCTATCCTCTACTATCCCGAGTTTCAAGACGTGTGTAAGTGCATATAGTAGGGTATCAACGTTCAGGAGTTTGGCCTCAAGAATAGGGATTATTTTTCAGACTTATTTTTATTCTCAGATTAGTGACATCCTTCATCTTACTAACCCTTGGGACAACGACTCATAACTACTTATTACTAGTTCGTCTAAGAAAAATATCTAACTTTCTTGTTTTTCTCAAACTCTTCCAATCTTTTAAATATAATTTTTCATTTTCTAATCTTTCACTATCAAAGAAAAAAAATTTGTACTTATGTAATACAAAGTAACGTGTAAATAAGCACAAACCTCCCCAAACCTGTTTGCAACAGTGTCTTCACTGTTATCATCTTTTAAATCTCAAAACCTGTAGACTTGGGAGGAAAATTTATTAACGGGGATAAAAATAAATGAATATGAAAAATCTCCCCCAAACTTATTTTTGATCACACGGATATTCAGTTAAGTCCTTTTTCACTCACCTCCATTTTTAGGATGAGGCAATATTATCGAGACATGAAGGTGAGACGGAGGAAATTTAGTTATAATAAAGAGCCTCCTGTAAAAATAGGAGCTTTTCCGCAGGGTCAGTGGAAAAATACGGTTTTAATCTATACCCATTCACTTTAAAAATATAACCGTTTTTAATATTTTCAACTTCAACTGCCTCGTGCGGGTATACATACCGCACCACAAATGGTCCTTTCCAACGAGATCTTAGCTTATCCGCATGAAGATGGAGACGGGAATCGTAAAGAATGACTTGTTGTCCTGGGGTAAAAGTTTTTCTAAAAATATTTTTATCGTGAAACACTTTAGTCTGGTTCTTTACTATAACCGCATTATCGTAAACTTCATCGCGGAGTTCTCTTAGCTCATTTAATTGTAGCTTCCGAAAGTTGCAGGCTTGATTGAAATCGAAGTTAAGCTCTTTAATAACCCACATTAGTTTATGCTCGATCTCGACAGGAAGGTGGCAAGCTTTTCCAAACACTAGATGGTAAGGAGACATACCAAGATCAGTCTTATAAGCGGTACGAAATGCCCAAAGAGCATCCATCAATTTGGTTGACCAATCATTACGGTTTTTAGAAACTGTCTTCTCCAAAATTTGTTTGATCTGCCTATTAGAAATCTCAGCTTGTCCGCTCGTTTGGGGATGATAGGACGTAGAAAGTTTATGGTTGATTGAATATTTCCGCAACAAAATCTCGAAAGACCGATTACAGAAATGGGTCCCGTTGTCACTAATTATAGCGCGAGAGTGTCCGAATCGCGAAAAGATATTTTCTCTAAGGAACTTAATAACAACCTTGTTGTCATTAGTGCGACACGGTATCGCTTCCACCCATTTCGAGACGTAATCAACTGCTAACAAGATATATAAATTCCCAAAAGAGTTGGAAAAAGGGCACATAAAATCAATACCCCAAACGTCAAAAATTTCCACAACCAAGATAGGTTGGAGTGACATCTCATTTTTTCGAGAAATCCGACCCGTGTGTTGACACCGTGGACAAGTTTTGCAATGATCATATGCATTTTTAAATAATGTAGGCCAGTAAAAACCACATTGCAAAACTTTCTCCACCGTTTTACGTGGACCAAAATGACCGCCACATGCTTGATCATGACAGAAAGACAATACACTCTTGAATTCATCATTAGGGACACATCCGCGAATGATTTAGTCCGGATAATACTTAAACAAATAAGCTTCATCCCAGTAAAAGTGCTTTACTCGGAATAGAAATCGATGATTGTTTTGTTTAGACCATTCGCTAGGAATAAGTCTCGTTGCTAGATAATTCACAATATCCACGAACCAAGGTTCACAGGATACGATCAAGAGCTGTTCGTAAGGGAAAGAGTCGTTTATTGGCAATGTCACTGTAGGTGAGGAAGAGATGCATGAAAGATGGTCGGCTACTACGTTTCCACATCTACTCTTATCTCGTATGACAAGATCAAATTCTTATAATAACAGGATCCGGCATATTAACCCGGCCTTAGCATCCTTCTTCGATAAAAGATATTTTAGGGCGGAGTGATCGGTGTAAACCACTATCGATGAGCCAATCAAGTAAGGCCTGAATTTTTCTAATGCAGATACAACTGCCAAGAGTTCTTTCTCAGTAGTTGTATAATTAATTTGGGTATCATTCAAGGTCTTACTTGCATAATAAATTGCATGTGGCATCTTATCAATGTGTTGTCCTAAGACTGCACCAATAGCAAAATCTGATGCATCACACATAAACTCGAACGGGTGGTTCCAATCAGGAGATGATAGAAAGGGGGCTGTAGTGAGGGAGCTTTTAAGTGAGTCAAAAGCAGCCTCACAATCCGAATCGAAGTGAAATGTTGTATTCTTGGCCAAGAGAAGAGTTAAAGTTCTAGCAATTTTGCTAAAATCCTTAATGAATCTCCTATAAAATCCAGCATGACCAAGGAAGGATCGTATATCTTTGACGCATTTGGGATGAGAAAGGTTATGGATGACATCTATTTTAGCTCTTTCCACCTCAATGCCTTTTCGTGAAATGACATGTTCAAGCACGATATCTTCTTGGACCATGAAATGGCATTTTTCCCAATTCAAAGTTAAGTTCTTATCCTTACAGCGGGTAAGAACCGCGTCAAGATGACGTAAGCAATCCTCAAAGGAGTCCCCAAATATAGAGAAACTGTCCATAAATATCTCCAAAAAATTCTCGACCATGTCTGAGAATATCCCCATCATACATCGCTGAAATGTAGCAGGAGCGTTGCATAATCCAAAGGGCATGCGTTTATAAGCAAAGGTACCGAAAGGACAAGTAAATGTTGTTTTATCTTGATCCCTTTCGGAGATGGGGACCTGTTTATAGCCAGAGTATCCGTCCAAGAAACAATAATATTCATGTCCAGCTAATCGTTCCAACATCTGGTCAATAAAGGTAGAGGGAAGCAATCTTTCCTCGTTGCGGCATTGAGTTTCCTATAATCAATACATACACGCCACCCAATTTGGGTGTGTGTTTGGATCAACTCATTAGCCTCATTAGTTATGACCGTGATACCAGACTTTTTAGGGACTACATGAATAGGACTTACCCATTGGCTATTAGAGATTGGGTAAATTATACCACTATCTAGGCACTTGACGATTTCTTTCTTTACCGCCTCCTTCATGACGGGATTTAACCGTCTTTGTGGGTCTAGAGTTGGTTTGGCTTCATCCATCAAATGTATATGATGTTCAACAATCAAGGGACTAATCCCTTTGATGTCTGCCATTGTCTAACCAAATGCTTGCCGATTTGATCTCAAGACCATTAAAAGAGCGTTCTCTTGCTCTAACGCTAGAGAAGCGGATATGATCACGGGAAAAAACTCATTCTCACCTAAATATGCATATTTAAGATGAGAAGGTAGCAGTTTAAGATCTAATGTCGGCGGAGAGATGATAGAAAGTAAGGTAAGGGAATGGTAATCGGACTCCCTAAGAAGTTCATAACTTGCGTAGGATATTGACTCGGAAAGTGCTACTGACTTTTGCGATGAGTCAAAAGGGTCGAACTCGAGGGTGGACTCGTCAAAGGCGTCCTCACTATAATAATTTGCTAGATCAAACAATGATGTACTAGTATCGTCGAGATCATTATAGCAAAATTCCTCAACCTCGCTGCTGTCGGGAGCTATCTCATTGACAGAACATACATCAATTAGATGAGCAGAAGATTCATATGGTTGACTTCCTAGCTTGTAAATATTAAGCTCAATTGTCATCTTCCCGAATGATAAGTTCATAGAACCGTTACGACAATTAATGACAGCATTAGAAGTGGCTAAGAAGGGTCGACCGAGAACCACCAGAATTTGGTTTTGTGGGTTCACTACAGGCTGTGTATCTAGAACAATAAAATCCACAGGGAATATAAATTTCCCGACTTTTATCAACATATCCTCTAACTCACCCCTAGGTTGGGTGATAGATCGATCTGCCATCTGGAGAGTGCAGTGGGCAGGTTTCAACTCTCCAATACCTAACTGCTCGTTGACAGAGTAAGGAAGCAGGTTAAAACTAGCGCCAAGGTCGAGTAGAGCACGATTGATATTTTTATCCCCAATAGAAATAGAGATTGTAGGACAGCCGGGGTCCTTACGTTTTTTAGGTAATTTCTGGGTAAAAGTTGTGCTTACATTACTCGTCATGAACACCATTTTCGGCATTTGAGTTTTTCTCTTCCTAGTGCACAAGTCCTTATGTATTTTCGCATTAGCCGGAACTTGTTGTATAGCATCTAGGAGAGGGATATTTATGTTAACCTGTTTAAATATTTCCATAATCTTCTCCATTTGTGAACTTGGTTTGTTTCCCCTTAAACTATTTGGATAAGGAGCTTTATTAATAAGAGTTGGGTCTAATATTGGAGAAGATTGAGGGGGTGGAACGGATCCCAGAATTGGAGTGAGGATCGTGTTAGGTTGACTCAAAGAGGTGGACGGAGGGTTTGAGCCTAGAGGAAAACGAAGAATAGGCTCAGACGAAGATGGTAGATTAGATGAAATAGGGTTAGAAGTGGAAGCTGGGGTATCATTGATTGATTCCTCATTATCAACCTGTTCACCGACTTGGTTGTTTAGCACTCTTCCCGATCTCAACATGGTAATGGCATTCACATTATGATGTGAGTAGCCAGGATTCGGTAGGGGTTGAGATGGAAGTTTCCATTTCTCTCTAGCACTCATCGTGGCATTTAATTGTGCAAATTGTACTTCAATCAATTTTATACTCTCACCGTGGGAGGCGGAGTCCTTCATTAATATTTCGATAGAAGACTTTATATCATCCGACATTTGCATGGAATGTTTCATAAACAAATCTAAGGTTCATTCGAGTGCAGAGGAGTTTTCGGTACCGGCCGTTTGGAAGGAATTATTATAAGGTGCAGAATTGTTGGCCGGATTTTGAAAAGTTTGTGGTTGAAAGGGGTGCTGACTCTGTGGTGGTTGCTGTTGCTGTGGAGGAGCCCTTTAGTAGTTATTTTGGTTTGGAACCGAATTTTGAGTTTGAGTTTGGTGTTGGTTCCAAGAAAAATTAGGGTAATTCATCCAACCCTGATTATATGTGGAAGAATAAGGATTATTTCTATATCGTTGTTGAAAAGCAACATTAGTGTGTTCTTAACCTTGAAACGGAGAATTCAAAGAAAATTCTTCCTTCATATATGATGGATCAGAACAGCATCCACACATGGTTTTAGGAAGCGTTACCTGGTTTAGTGAGGCTAATAAAAATTTGTTTCCATAGCTTCGAGTTTCTTTTGCATCGCTGCCATTTCGGTTTTTACTGCGATAGAAATATCGAGCTGATGGATACCTCCTCTAGATGATGGTGGTCTAACGCTTTCCCATTGCAAAGTGTGTTCAACAAGATCTTTTAGAAATTTCCAGGCTTCACCATCGTCTTTGGATATGAAATTGCATTGACACATGGTTTCAAGCATCTGCTTTGTCGCTAGAGTAATGCCCTCATATATAATTCGGCACATATCCCATCTATGGATTCTGTGATGAGGAAATTGGACAAGAAGATCCTTAAACCGTTCAAAGCATTTCCAAAATGGTTCGTTGGGAAGCTGGGTAAACTGGTTGATTTCGCTCCGAACACGAGCGGTCTTATGATTAGGATAAATTTTTTTAAGGAATGCTATAACAAGTTCATCCCAATTGGAAATAGAGTGTGCAGTTGTGTTATAAAGCCATTTTTTGGCTAAATCGCACAAAGTAAACGGGAGAAGACGTAAACGCATAGCATCCACAGAAAGTTGTGAAGTGCCCATTATAGCACATACGTTTTCGAATTTGGTGATAAAAATGTATGCGTCTTCAGACTCAAGCCCGTGAAATTTAGGCAAAAGATTGATAAAGTGAGGTTTGATTTCAAAATTATCCCAATTGGCTGGTGGAATAGAAAGACAAATAGAAAGAGGACCACGTATAGAGTAGCATCTCTCTTGGAGAAATATGCGCGGTGGATTCTGCGCACCTGTGGGTGGATGCAGAGTAGTGTTATTAAAATTTGATGGAGAACCGTCCATCTCGGTCGATATTGTGGGTGGTGAGGAAAAAGAAGATGAACAAGTACCGACTTCGGAGTCGATAGAAGAAACCCGGACAAGACGGGCACTAGAATCCCGTGTCTAGCCGAGCATACACTAAGCGGGTTTAGCGCAAGTGGCAACGTTTGTGAGAATTACGTAAAAAGAAAAGTTTGTTTTTGAAATAGTCGGATTTAGACAAATCACAAAAATGCACAATCAACCCTAGCTCTAATGTCACTTAGGTCAAGTCACTAGACCGCTCCTAGACTTCCAAAAGACAAATCGCAGGATCAATCCTCTACTACCTCTTTATCTCTCTTGTGGGCAGGTAAGTGCCAGGTAAGTGGGAGGTATCCGCTATACGAATCACCATAAATAGCGGGCCTAATTAAGTAACCACTTGCTTTAGACACACTTGTCTAGACACCACAAAAGAAATGCGGATAAGCAGTAGATTACCCAGGACCCTCCTCTGTCCTTAATGAGCGCGACAGTCCTTAGAGTCATAGTCTAAATATTTTTTAATTAATGAAGGGTGATGCGGATGCTAGTCTTATGATTTGTGGGGCTTAGGAAAGGTAATGAAATCCCCACCTAATCTGAATTTGATCTTTGCCCCTTAATTTTCCGTATTACAATATGCAAAAACAACCTAAAAAACAAAACACGCAACAAGAATTTTTTTAAGCGGCGAATTTTCACAAAGAATCCTGCAGAAAAAATGTTATTGGACTTTTTCAGAGGAGAGTGAATAAGATAGAAAGTATACCAGAGAAACCTGAAGCTCTAAACCACCAAACCCACCGCGATTCCGCTGCGAAAATGGCCTTCTTGCCGCGGTTGCGCGGCCAAGTTGAGGGTTCTTTAAACGATTTTTGGTATGGGTGCTTCCCTTACTCCTCTGGTCTTGATGACTGCTTCTGAATCTTTATCTCCCTGCTACAGTGATTCCAGATCCCCTTGCAAAAAAATCACACACTAATCATTAAACACAAGATGCGTTCTTAATTTATATTTTGATGGAATAATAATATTTCAATCCAAATAACAAGAAAGAAAAATTATGCACGTATTCCCAGCAACGGTGCTATTTGATTGATCTATTTAATTTGATTAGTTCGTTTCTTTTTGGAAAAATTAAGAAAAGAAGAGTTTAGAAGTTTTAGTAAAGTAACCGCAATCAACACGGCGTCGCGTGTAGCTTAGCTGTGGTGAATAAGGGTTGTCCTCTGGGATTCGTGGAATTTTATAGTTCTTACTTTACATGGGTTGAAAGAAATAAAGAAAATCAAGAAGATAGTTTCAAGATCTAAATGAAGAAAATCAAGAAAATGGTTTCAAGATTTAATTAAATTATCAAGAAAATGGTTTCAAGATCTAATTGAATTATCAAGAAAATTTATATGAAGAAGGCTTATAGGATTCTTTAGGATTTAGTAGCCATGGATGACTAATAAAGATTACTTCTCTTATTTATTGATAGATTTAAAACTAAATTGATGGCGATAAATGAGGATTAGGGTTCTTTGGAAGAAACTTGGTTTTCTCCTCTATTGACCCTTGTTCTTTCATTGATCTCCATTCATGTCTAGCCCTTAGCAAAAGGATCGTCAATCTCATCTCAAATCGTGGTCGAGATTATCAAGAAATTGATATCACGTCCGATAAGGATATTGATGATTCTTTTATTAAAGTTTATAAACTTCATAAAACTTAAAAGGAGTATAGAATTTTCTCACCCATTGATCCAATTTAATCATACGAATCCTATCAAGCGGAGAATTACTCGCACATCATGAAAATAAAAGAAAGAAAGAATAGAGAAAGAATTCATAATGCGGAAATTAAAAGTAAACGAATTGATAAAATTGATGATCTACCTTTATTACTCAACTTCACAATACAATTCTTCAAGTTTAGATTACAAGAGAAAGAAGAATTTGCTCTCGATCTCTGCCCCGAAGAAGTAAATGTTCCGTCAATCTACACGTCGCTTGATCACCTCGAATCTTGGACATGTCTTGGATCGCTTGCTCGTTGACGGTGATTGGCTTCGTGTAAAGGAGACTTGCTTGATTGATCGCTTGATTGATTTCTCGATGGATTCTTGATCTAGGATCTCATGATCGAAGATTCTTGATCTAAAATCTTAGATCCCCTTTTGAGATTGGTTTTTGATCTTGGATGTTGGATTTTGATGTTGTTCTTGGCTCTTTTTTTCCTTTTGAATTGGATGAAAGTTTGAATCCCCAAATGATGTACCCTCGGTCATTTTTATAGCCCCAAAACAAGTAACAGAAATCCTCAACAAATTAAGTTTGTTATGAAAAAGATTCCAGAAAACTCTCGCCTCCTATCTCCTTGAATCGGCCGTGGATCCACGGCGATTCAGCCTGACTCGGCCACGGTTCCGCGGCCGATTGGTGAGATCGTGGCTTTGAACTTCTGGAGTCTTCTCATGTTGGTATTTGGGTATTTCTTTGATGTATAGAACATTTTTATCTCTTCTGAGTCCCTGCCGGTATTTGATTCTTCGATTTTCTTTACTTTATCGGCAGATTCTTGATTCTTGATATCTGACCTGAGCTAATCTTGCAGAATATCTTCAATGAACAATGTTAGTTATATTTGAGATACAATTTATTATGCGTAAAATATTAAACATACAATTTCCTTCATAATATTGATTATAATATATAAACACATGGTAAATGATATTTTGCAGATGAACTTCTAATATATGTTATATTTATAACAGACACCTTTAGGTAATTATGAAAAGTAAGGAAATTGTCATGTTAAAAGTGCATTATTTTCGACTGAACAGGTCACAGCTACATGTCACGTTGTAGTGCGTCCAAAAGACTTCTCGACTTAGGTCGCGGCTATATGTCACTTATAGCGCGCCTAAGGGAAGAGGTTGTGTTTGTTTGGTTTAGGTACATTTTAATGTGTTTGGCGAAGAGAAGCTCAAGGGAGTTTTCCGTCCCTCTTGCTAACCTTCCTTATCCCTAACACGTGTGTAAATTATTTACATATTAAAAGAAAAATGAAATAAGAAAGAAGAGAAGAAAGAAAGAAAAATACGATTTTAACAAATGGTAGCAAGCTAACTATTTGGGCTCTCACCTAAGCAAGGGACTCCATTGAGTATCATGGCTTGAAAATACGGTTTAGAAGAGAAGAAAAACAAAACAAGAAAAAAAAACCAATAACTACTTTAACAACAAGTAATAAAAGTTACACTAGAAATTAAAATTACAATGCAAGAAATTAAAAATAAAAGATATAACAAAAGAAACCCTCATCTTCATTAATCTTCCACTCAAAAAGCTCTCACTATAATTTTAATGAAGAATAGATGAAGAAGAAGAAGAAGAAACTACAAGCTAAACTATACTAAATCTAAGTAAAAAAAAACATTTTTGGTTTGGCTCAAAATTAGAGTATTTATAGGCAGAGGAGTGAAACCATAGGGCCATATTCTGAGCCCCTATACAATTCTAAAACTACTCCTGCAAACTGTCGAGAGATGCTACGTGGCGGCGGTGGTTCCGCCGCCCTAACCCCCTATTAACCGTGCTTCCGCGGTCGTTTGGAAGAGTTAGTTTGTCATTTTTCTTGTGCCTCTTCGTGTTTCTTTTGTCTTCTGTTTTACAGGTCCTAAATTAAAAAATGGTTCCAAAATATATTCAGATTTTCAACATTCCAAAATGACTACGCTATTAATCTTTTTGACCTTAATCTCTTTCGAGCTCCGTGCACTTCTTGATCTTTATGCCGCCCCTCTCGTGCTCTATACTTTTCCAAGACACGAATGACCACTGTTTTTCATCTTGTCTCTTAAACTAGTAAGCGGCACTTGACGAGTGTGGATGACCGGAACCCGGATTTTTTTCTGTTTTTGGCAGATGTTCTGGATTTTGTCATAACTGTGGAGATTTTGCGTGATTTGCGTTATTTTGGACTGAAAACCTGTAATCTGTAATCATGTAGCAAACACGGATCAAAATCACCTACCTGCAGAAGAATGAGCGGTATTAAATGCAATATTCTGGTGTGAACATTAAGACTCTCTATTTGAAAAATAGGATATACCCGTGACATAGGGTATAAAACGCACACACTCATGCTAACGATTTCATCTTTCTAATAAACAAAATAGATAAAAAGGTGCACCCGTGCCATAGGCGCACTGAGAAATAACCAACATGACTATAATGCAAATAACAAAAGAAAGATAATGTTTAAATTACTGATGAATGTATTAAAGTGCAGATATATTGTACTGGTGTTTTATGTTTTTAATATGATAGTTATATACAATATTTAAGTTACAGCATATCATACACTACATTTTAGTTTTCGGGTGTAGTTTGATAAACCACTCATGTTTATCAAAATATAATAGGAGTTCAATTATAATATGCAATTATAAATTATACAAGTGCAATTGTAAAAGTGGAATGTCGTCAAATAACTTTAAAATAGGCCACTGTATTAACTATGAATAAATGACAAAGTAATATATAACTAGTAATAAAATGAATGATTTGTATAATAATTTTGTGAAAAAATGTAAAATGATACTAATAGTCAACATGCTCATATAAACAAGAAGGAAAAAAACGAGCAGTGCACATAGATAGTAATGATTTAATGTGCCACTGGAGTACATGTTTAACACATAAAATACATAAAATATAACTATAATATTGCAATGATTATGTTAAATATAAAAATATGTTACTGCATATATACATTCACAGTTTATGATGTTTGTTGATTGTTTACATTATGTTTACTGTAATTAATGAGATATGCTCTTATGTAATACCATGTTAATAATATCTAAGTATGACAATCTTAACTATAAAATTGTATGATATCTAATTGAAAATTAAAACATAAAATTATTATTTTTCACAGTTGAATAAAAACACCGTGACACTAAATATCTAAATCAATATATATATGTGTGTGTGTGTGTGCGCGCGCGCGCGCGTGTGTATGTATGTATGTATGTATATATATATATATATATATATATATATATATATATACATGTATGTATATGTATGTATGTAAAGCAATGTGCTTTCGATACATTATAACTCTATAATAAATATAATGCAAATTATATTATAAAAATATCTACTATTTTAATTTTTATATTTACATATATTTAATTGTATTCTTTAAAATTACTATGTAACAACACTCATTACACATCATCAAGCATTTTAAGAGCATATTTACTAATGTAGTAGCACTGGAAATCATAATTAATTTGATGTTGTAAGGTTGAAAGTTTGAGAAAAATTACACATGACGTGATTAAAAGGTTCATGAAGAGTCTGCGATAAGAGAGAGTGTAACGGCCCTAAATTTCATGTACAATCCTTTTTGTTTTAATCAATAAAAGATATTGTTTGATTTTATTGAAACGAATTATAAGTTATTCTTGTGAAATAAGTGCAACAAACAATTTATAGCTCATTGGTTAAGACTCTATGCTACCGTCCTATAGCTCGCGTGTTCTAATCCTTGTATCCCAAATTATTTTATTTAATTTCTTTTTTTCGTTTTTGAATGCTGAAACTTTCACGAGCGATTCACAGAGTTACGAAAAATTGCAGAAGAAAAGATATACAAAACCAAGACCCAAACCCCAGACCCAACAGCTGACCTGGGGCCGACCTAGGGCATGTTTGGTCGGCTCAAACCTGATCAAGTTGGTCGCGCCCGTGGATGTACTGTTAGATGTAGGTGCCCTTAGAAGAAGTTAGTTCTAATTAAACCTACATGTATAAAACTTTCTCGTTCGTAATAATAGTATGTTATTTGGTTTTTCTTTATTGGTATACTTTTATTTATAATACTCTGTTTATTATTTATTACTAATAAAGTCCGTAGAATAATACCAGACTACAGGATTGTGATGTAGATCATAATAATGAGACCTGACTAGTCGATAAGTATATTCTTAAATGTTTCTAACCGTAAGAGTATCGAGACAGGACATTGATACTCTAGAAGAATAGTGTATACTATACTTACTCATTAGATAGTAATGACTGTTCTCATAGTCATCTGGTGTGGTAAAATCAGAATATTGTATGCAGGTGCTTATAGATGATAAGTACACCGAACGACTCACCTTGAATTTCCAGTTGGTAATTATATATAACTTTCAGATGGAAATTCATATAGTGATGACTGGTACGACTTAGTCTCCAGACCTGAGATTCGCCATAATACCTTGCATGTGCTAGAGATTACTTTAATTACTACCCAACCACAGATCCATTGATACTGTGTATAACGGTAGTAGTTCGGTATGATCGAATACATGTGAAGCTTGTGAGGAATTAACATGGGATTCGTCTCTCCGGTATAAGGAGAACGGTGTTCTGCAGTGTGCGATATACATGTGACCTAAAATATCTGGTCAGAATACTAGAAATCAAATGATACGTAGTTATCAGTTTGATCTCACGGTTAATAATATCAACACAATAGTTATTTGAGTTATTAGGGTTTAACAGTACTACCATACCCTAGACCAAATAAGGAGCACAAGAAGACGAAGATACGGTAGTTGCCACTGATAGGTATTGATTTACTTGGATAACATTTTTCTATTCCAACCCAGTTATCGACATTTTAGCTAGATAGTCTAAATACGTAACTATCGTCCATATAAACTTGTGGACTTTACTGCTTATAGAATTAGTTCGAATTAACTATCCACTGCTGAGTAAACGTCGAGTCTCCAGAGTCACACATAGGTGAACTTCTATTTGCCAAACATAGAACTATAAAAGAAGAAAAAGTATATGGTTGATATACAAAAAGGGATTTAATTAAATAGGTATATTTAATGTATTATTAATTAAATAAGGGTAAAATTGTCAAATACGATTTGACATGCCACTCAAGATAATATGTGATATTAAATGAGTAAATAATACATGCATATATATTAATTATATCATGAATATAATACATATACGTGTGTGTATGTAATTATAAATATATATGTTGATATATATATAAGATAATATTGTTATGCATTTGATGTGCATAAAATATTATATGCATATATATATATATATAGGCCAACATGTATTAAGTTATGACTAATTAGTTTGTTTAAGAGATTGAACTAATTAATTAATTATGAGGTTTTAAATAGTAAAAAAACTATATCACTATATATAGAGGCTTCTATTTGATTCAAAAGCTTTATTATTCCTCTCATCCTCTAAAAAGTTTTGACATTCCCCTCTCTCTCTTGGTCGAAATTTTCTTGGTGGAGACGAATTAAAATTTTGATTTTTAATTCATCTTCTTTCTTTTATAGTTCTCTATAATTAATTAGAATAGGTAATAATTAATTAGAATTCACTAATCTTGGAGATTAGTATGGAGGTAAGTAAAGAGATCATCAATGTGCAATCAAGTCGTCTTGATTAGATAGGAATCGCTAGCACAGCGAACGGAACGCAAACTCGAATTTACGCAAAGGTAATATCTTTATCGATTCTGTTAGATATAGTGCCCTCAAGATAATTATTGTAATCGTAGGCAGGCGATTATGATGATTGAGGGAGGACCTATACAGGTAGAACAGTATTACTTGAGATGATAGTATACTATCTGGTTTGACTTTATCATTGTGTACATGCCTTGTGTGGTATAGAATACACTATTACATATTGATATAGCCCATAGGATTCATGCTTGACTATCAGGGTTATGATGGTGATCACACCTGTGAGAACTGGGTAGTTAGCACATCCTTAAATGTCCCTAGTCATGGGAATATCGAGACCAGGTATCGATATTCCAGAGTACACTAGTGTATAAATTTCTTGACTCGGATGAGGGGCGATGGCCGGTCTTACAACCATTAGTGTTAGTCAGTCACCAAAGATTGTATATAGGTGCTCAATGGGTTATGAGTTACACTGGACGAACTCACTGGGAACATGCTAGATGGTATTATACCTATTGTAAGATAGCAGTTCTCAGGTGACATGAGTACAGCGTAGTCTGTCGACCCGAAATCGTCATTTGTCTCGAGTGTGTTCCCACTGTACTTTGATTACTACCCTACCACAGCTTTGGCTTTAAAGATTCGTGCAAACAGATAGTTTTTGGGTATAGTCCCAAAGCACTTGGAGGCAGTGAGCGATAGAGAGGATTCGTCTCTCCCGGTATTGGGAGTTGATGTCGCGCAGTGTACGGTTGGTCATCACCATAAGACCAAGGCCTGGGTAGATGGGATTTATTGATTGTGATAAGTAGTTTCTCGATTGGTGATAGGGCCTGACACGGCCATAACTTATCAGATTACTAGGGGTCTGACGTTATCTACCACTGGACCGGATATGCAATACTCCCAAATGAATAGACCCAACTGTATGGTACATGTCGCTGATAGGCTCAGCAGGGTTTCGGATGAGCTTGCTTGTCGATCTCCTTTTCGACAATACCAGGATAGCTGTTACGTAGAGCTAGTGCCGCTGACGTGCTTGTGAGCTTTTCAGGGTTTTCTTCAGTAAACTCACTGCCAGCGTATTCGTCGAGTTTTTAGAGCCCCACATAGAGAGTCTTCGGTTTTGGTGAAATGTTGTAGTTACGGTACATTAGTATGTACTTGGGTTCGATTAAAACTAGTGTATTATATACACTGACGGTAATCGGACGGTTATAATACTAGCAGAGTCTTTTGGAAAAGACGGATATTAAATCTAGTTTAGATTTAATATTACATATATTTAATATATGTATTTGCTAGTATTTTGTCACTAATTGTTTGTCTGTCTTTTATGTATTTATTTATACATAGGATAACAATTGCAAATTTATATATATATATATATATATATATATATATATGTCTGTGTATGTGTGTATATTGTAATTGTTTATTTCTTTTTCTTATGATATTTCTCTTAGCTTATATTGTTCTAAGGGAACAACATACACTTTGCTTCACTCTTGGTGATGACATGTGAAGGAGAGAGAGAAGAGGATGGAAACCTGTTTCTTTGATCTTAATCCTATGGCTAGGATTAAAGAGAGAGATGATAAAGGATTCTAACCATTAACTAAATAGTGGATAATACTTTTTAGTTTCTCTCTAAAGATAGCTCCCATCTCTTTCTCCCTCCTCATATTATGAGAAATAAAATAGAAAAAGAAAATTTAATGGAGAGATAAGATTAGTAAGGATTACTACAACCCTAACTAGTTAGCTTAGCACACTAGCTACTTAGGTTAGCTCAGCACACTAGCTACTTAGGTTAGCTCATTTGAGCTTGGAACCTAACTTCTTGAGCATTCGAGATGGATCATCTTCGATGGAGGAGTTGGACTTACAAGCATGATATATAGATTCTCTAAGAGCCTACAAT
Source organism: Agapanthus africanus (assembly GCA_030015575.1). Classification (NCBI taxonomy): domain Eukaryota; kingdom Viridiplantae; phylum Streptophyta; class Magnoliopsida; order Asparagales; family Amaryllidaceae; genus Agapanthus; species Agapanthus africanus. The sequence goes on along the minus strand of CM057338.1, from coordinate 118,932,039 downwards.
GGAGTCCAATACAAAATGGAACTCTTGAAAATGCTACAAATGTTGTATTGTCAATCTAGTAGGCTAATTACTCTCTTTATCTTGTTAACTAGTTCAAATCTTTAGCAATTTCTTGGATGGTTAGGTATTTTTCTTTCTTGATTTTTAAATTGCTATCATGCTATATTTTAAAATCCAAGACTAGGTTGCAAAATTCCCTTCAAGTAGTATCAGAGCCAAATTAAAGATTTAAACTCGTTCGATCGACTTTAGAATTGTCGAGATCCATATTTCAGAAACTATGTTTTTGATTAGCTCCTAAATCAATTCCATTGCATGTTTAGTGATCAAAATGGGTTCTAGATTTTGACCAAGGCCCGTTTCAGCGATCATTTTGACCCGAGGGCACATCGGGGAGGAGATGGGGGCAAACCAAAATCGAGACCAACTACTGGTGGTCTCGGTTTGGTGGGTACCCCCAAACCCCTCCCCTCTGATGTATCTCCAGGTTTGTTAAGGCGTTCAATTGAACCCTTAACTCGGTTATGGTATTCCCGTTTTGGTTTTTGGTGCGATGAGGTTGGTTTTAGGGTGCCGGGGTTCTTTAAAATTCTAAGTTTGAATTTTTGGAATGCCCGCTATTTGGATTTTGTATATTCTAGTATATATAGTGCATACTTTTGCTGTGATGATTGTAAGTGTAGACATGTGATGAAATTCCCCAATCTCATTGCTATATGTCAATGATATAAGGGGGTACGCATATTTTACTTACATTGTGTGCAATATTCTATGATGTTGCTTGTTTATGGTTGTATTGGATTGTCGTGATGGATAACCCGATGTATGTAGTATTAGATACTCTGTGATGATGTAATGTATATTCATTATTACGTAGCAAGTGTCCAATATGTGGACTGCCGTCATAGCGTCTTGTACTTTATTCTTTGGGGCACGTCTTGATTACAGACGTAGTCACCTTATATATTTATTTTCATTATATGCACTAGATTTTACCAATGGCGGAGTGCTTAAGCAACCGGGTTCTAGGAAGCAACGGGTGGCCATCTCAAAGTTATTGAGACCGAGTCATCCTATTATAGAATTAGTAGGGTTGCTCGCCGCACTCTATGGGTATAAGATTGACCTGCGGAGGGGTGCCCAAGTCACCGGATTTTGGAAGTGATGGGTGGCCTAATCACTTTGTCGATAGGGGTTGCCTTGCTTTTGGGATTGGCGGATGGCTTGCCACACTCGTAGGGGTCTAGGACCTAGTACTACGGGCTATCCATGCGACCGGAGAAAATTACATTTCATATTTGGCTTTATTGAAATGTGATATGCCTAGTTTATCCACTTTTCCATATTGGATATTGCTTCTGCTACTTGAGATGATTATTATCATGCCTGAGATGAATACTATATATATATATATATATATATAGTTATATATATTAGTCGATACTATATATGTTTTGCATCCATGCTAGTCCTGTCCCCACCCTGCTGTAAGTTAAGTAAGCTTACGGTGAAGACCCGGGACCCTGTGGCGAATGCAGATGGCATATATGCGTGTTTTATTTTCATTTCTTCTGGTATAATATTATTAATTGATGGGACGATGTTAATAAAATTAATGCAAGTAAACAAACCTAAAAGATGTTGTCGGATTCTCAGATTTAAAAAAAATAATCGTAATCTTTTGCTTTGCATAGCGGTATTCGTTTAGGAATATCTCGCACCTCATTCGATAAGACAAGAGCCTAGATCCCTTCACAGGGAGTGGTCTCTTGAGCAAAAGTTTATGTTACTATTACCCACTCGGTTTTCTTTAAAACCACTCATTTTAAAAGCGGAGTCTAAACCCCTCCTTTTGAAAACTACTAGGTTCCTTCAACGATATCAAGTTCATTACGTTAAAGGTTTTTCGCCAAAAACCAACCGTAACCCTCCATCATTTCAGATAAGTAGCAGTTAGTATTCATGTTGTGTACGTTGGTCTCTATTAAGGCATAGTGTACGGTAACTAAGTGTTTCTTATCTGTTGCATTATGATGTTATTAGTTAGGACAGTCGCATAGTCACGTTGGTCTCTATTATGAGCTTATGCGGATGAGTGTAAATTAATCCAGAACAATGACGGGTTGAACTTGACTTGCGACTTATGGTACGTTGGTCTCTATCAAGACCATATGCCGCTTGGGGCAAAAACCATATCGGAAGTTTCAAATATAAGGGAAACTTGACAAGTATGCGCATACCTTCTAATGTGAGGTGATTTTGGTCGTCTTCCGTCAAATGCATCACGCGATGATAATTGGGTCCCGATTCCCACTAATGAGTAGTCATTACTCCTAAGGTTATCCCGACAAGTTCTCCTTTTAGGGTTTGAAGGAGAATTTGAGGAAACAGTGGGAGATATCCTGATTAGATAAAGTGATTAACTAATCTAATCTAGGTTGGAGTGCATACCGAGTGTTTCTTTTCTCTCTCTTTGGTCGCAACATTGACCCGCTTTAAACTAAAACTCATAACCAAGTTAACTGAACCTTTTACCATTCGGTTTTGGATTGTCTCAATTCATGACAAAGTCATAAATATTCATGCCACTCCTACTTTACCCTTTGCTTTCTCCAGAATATTCCATATCACTATGAAGATCCATATAAAATGGATAAAACCATCTCGTATAGTTACATGCGAACTCGAAGAAATTTATTTCAGTTCGAGAATGGATTTTGGTTCTAGGGAAATTGAGTAGGATTATTCGGTTGTCTCTTCCCTTTACCTTCTCTAAATTTGCGAGTTCTTTTTATTATAAAGTACAGCAGTTATGCTTGTTGGATAGTCTTCTTCCAAACCTTAAGCAGGTGCCGAAAGGTAGGGAAGGAAGAAAATCAACTGGCCTAAATATGGTGTACAGAAAGTAAGGTGTAGAGACATATAAAGGGTTGAAGTGAGGGCAAAGGAAATTTCGACGACTGTCATGAGTCTGGTATTGGAATAGGCATCACTAGGAACACCCGGCCACCCCCTCGAAACATTCTCATGTTTCGGTTAGTTTTTTCTAGCTAGTTAACCGTCTTGTCAAATTTAAGTCAAATATGGCCAAAATTGAATTTTCAATTTTTATAATTTTTAAAAAAAATTCAATTTTTATTTGATTTTATTTTTATAATTTTTTTTCATTTTTTTTAATTTTTATAATTTTTTTATAAAGATGCAATGCAGAAATAAACATGCAAAAGAAAAAAAAGAAAGATATATACAAAAATTAAAATATGCAATTCAATGATAACTATTTACAAACCACCTCCTCCCCCAAACTTACCAAAAGCAGTGCCCTCACTGCTCAGGCCCTCGCCGTCCCCTTGAACGTGAACGGGAACGCTCCTCTCGCGCTAGCAGCGTAGATACGCCATGTTCAATCTCAGTTACCCGGTGATCCAAGTTGGTCACCATCCCCACCAAATTATCAATCCCCCTAATGGCTCTTCTAAGAAGACGTGCATGTTCTATGGGGATAAGCTCTTCCTCGCTCGCGGTCGAGCTGGAGCTGGGTGTTCTGGCTGGTACATGTTCGCCCGGTTCTGTTCGCGACCATACATCAGTTAAGTGGGTATAGGACGTGGATACGCCCTCAATGAGAGGCCTAATGGGTATACCTCCATGCATGTAGAATTCAAATTCCTCCACAGGAAGAAAATAGCGACACAGTTGTGTCACTAACATAGGGCATGGGTAATTTGCGGCCCTTTTTCCAGCACTAATTGAATTAAGCAAAATCGTGCACATGTCAAATCTAGGGTTCCTAGTCATTAAAGTGTGCACAATATGAAGAGATGGGGTAAAAAATGTGGTATTATGTGAACTCCCAAAAATGTTGTTTTGTGCCCACCGGCACGCGGTTAAAACATTGGCGAAAAGGGTTCTAACCTGTATTCCCTTCCTAGGTTCCCTCGAACAGTCATTACCCATTAAGGGCATGTAGTCTTCAAATTGAAGGGGTTGGTCGTGAACAGGTAATTTAGGAATTAAAGTGACTTCATGGATGAAGTCCCTGTCAATGATTATCTCCCTATCGCCCCAAAATAGTTTGATAAAACCGTATTGTGTAAGGCAGCCTTCTTCCATGCACTCGTAAAAACGAGTGACTAGATCTGGAAGAGCGTAAGCATTGGGATGATTATAAATTAAAAAGTTCCACCCCCTCCGTGTGATTTCATCAGCAAAATAGCTCCCGTAAATTGTGTTTGAAAAGATTTGTGAAAAATCACATTCTAATTGCATGTTCGGTGCCATTACAGAGAGTACAGATCTTCTAAAAATTTTAACAGAGAGGACAAATAGATGCAAACCTCCTCTGAAAGATTCAAAGGGAGACGACACAGTGGCGCGGCAGAAGCGCGGTGGGAACCTGCTTCTTGCGGCGGAAGGGCGGCGGATAGGAGGGATCTCTCTGCAGATGTTGGAGCAGCGGTTAAGGTTTTCAGAGGTAAATTTTAGGGTTGGTAAAAACAGAGAGGGGTCGAGTTCTATTTATAGGGGGGGTGTTGGTTATTTGTAAAAATCCCCTCTTAAAAAGAGGAAATTATTTGTAAATAAATTTTTTTTTTATTTTATTAAAACTGGAAATTTACAAAAATACCCAAAAAAGAAATTTTATTTTCAAATTTTTCATTTTTTTATTTTTTTATTTTATAATTACAAATGATACATACCCCAAAACTTGTTTGAAACAGTATTTTGGCTAGATAATCAAAATTTAGGGGTAGATAGAGGAATATCAATCAATGTAGATCGGCTCCTGCAAAAACAGGAGCTCCTCCGAAGGGTTCACAGTGAGGAACGGTTTAAGTCGATATACGTTCACTTTAAACAGTGAACCGTCCTCAGTATTTTCTAGATCGGCCGCACCGTGCGGATATACGGTGCGTATAAAAAATGGCCCTTTCTATCGAGATTTGAGCTTGCCGGGATGGAAATGTTACCGAGTGTCGTAAAATAAAACCTGTTGACCAGGTTTAAAAGTTTTTCGCATAAGAAGTTTATCGTGGAACACCTTCGTTCGGTTTTTAACAACTACTGCGTTATCATAGGCTTCATCCCGCGGCTCGTCTAATTCGTTCAACTGCAGCTTTCTATGTGTTAGTATATATGCCCTAGAGGCCATTACTGTATCATACTAGCTTGTATATTACATGATGGAAGATTGGGATATTCACAGTTGTATAGACAATCTTGCTCAAAATGATAGTATGCTACTTGGTTTGTCTCTACTTCAATATGTGCATGTGTTTCTTTTAGTATATCGCTTTTATACATATTAGTAGAGCCCTTAGGATCTTTGCTTGATTACCAGCGTTGTGATGGCGCTCACACTCGTGGGGCTGGGTAATCCATAAGCACATCCTTATACAGGTCCCTAGTCGTAGGACTATCGAGACAGGGCATCGATACTCCAGAGTAGACTAGCGTATGCGCTTCTCATCCCAGCGGGAGAGACGGTCTGTCCCACAGCCGTCAGTACGTCGTACTTGAGATAGTATGCGGGTGCTCGTTAAGTTACGAGTACACTGGACAAGACTCGTCAGGAACTGTTGGTTGGTATTATACCTATCGTCAGTTATCAGTTCCCAGGTGACATGAGTACAGCTTAGTCCGCCGACTTGACACTGTCACTTCGCCTCGAGTGTATTCCCACTGTACTTAGATTACTACCCTACCACGGCTAAAAGGAGTCGTGCAAACAGGTAGTAGTTGGGTGCAGTCCCGAAGCACTTGGAGGCAGTGACGGTTAGACATGATTCGTCTCTCCCGGTATTGGGGGTTGACATCGCGCTGTGTCTAGAAGATCCATTACACGAGTAGTCCCTGGCCAGGGCAAGCGAGATATACTGGTAGGTTTCCAGTGTTATCTCAGGGTGTTCTGGGCTTCACTCCGACACGACTTGTACCGCTATTAGGGGACTGACGTTTACCGCCCCCTAGGCCCGCCATGCGATGTATCAGACGAACAGACCGGACTGTACGGAGATTGTCACATACAGGCTCAGTAGGAGTTCGGATGGGTTTACCTCATCGGCCTTCTTATCGACATCTATCTGGGGACCGTTACGCACAGCTAGTGCCGCTTGCGGTCTGTAGTTAAACCCACTGCCAGCGTAGTGTCGAGTCTTTAGAGTCCCACACAGAGAGTTTCCCTGCACTAGGCGAAACGTGTAGAGGCCGTATGGTTTTACGGCAGGGCTACGATCACTTACGTGCACTTGTGTGCGTATGCTGTTCGGGCAGGCAATACTAGTGGGCTTTGGTTTAAGCCAGATCCTAGTATTGCACAGATGGATTTGTTTTGTCTTCTGTGCATTCGCATTCTACGGAATGCGGATGCGGGCGTGTATGCACAGATTTGCGGAGTGGAGAAGGAGGAGGTGCCTCATTAGGGTTTTGACAGTTGGTTCGGTCAAAACCATTATGAGCCGGGGACATTATTTACTAATCCTTTCATTGATAATTATGTTATGGCTAATTACATTGACCATTTGACCATCTTGACTTTGTTGACCATTTGACCAAAGCGACTAGGATCTTCTTGAAAGGTCTAAAGTATTCTTTGGTTTTCTTTTTCATTTTGTTATGATAATGGTCATGTCATTTGTAGCCATCAACTTTATCTTGATGGGATAAGTAATGATAATGTTTTTGCATTATTGCAACCATGGTTGTGTTTTCTCTTGGTTAAGTTTTTCATTTGTTCATTCTCATTCTCTCTCTTGAAATGAGAAGCTCCATGGTTGCTAACCTTTCTCCTTCTTCTTCCTCTTCTTGATCTCATCTTTTGATCTCATGTGTTGAGTGAAAAAGATCCTACAAAGACAAATACATCCATATATCTCCTCTATACATTCTAGGGCTTCTTGACTAGCAATCACTTTGCCCTAGTTGTCTCGGCTTGAGGCGGAGCTTGGTGTACATCTCTCGGGTGGATCGTCTTCGACTCAAGAAGGCCGCGGAGGTGCCCAAGTCCGGATCGACGCTTGGAGCTTGGATGGACGAGTGGGACAGCGGAATGAAGACCCGAAGGACCGGTTCCGTGAGGTATATTTTCTACAAGCATAGTAGTTAAACCTCTTAGTGTTTACTAGTTTCTAGTTTAGCAAAGATCCGACTTTTAGTCCATGTTGCCTTGCGCCAAAATTATTGTTTTTCGCCGTTTCCGCCTCCCCGTAAGAACCGGGGTGAGCAACGTGGACTTACAGTGGTATCAGAGCCTAGCTAAACATAAACTAGTAAGTTAGCAAAGTGTTAAGAACATCGATCAGAAAAAAAAATCGCAAAACACATCCGCAAAACCTCAAGTTTCTGTCGATTTTTATACTGCTCAAAAAGTGTTTTAAAATATATGAAAAATCGTCTCAGGGTTTTGTGAAAACACTGCAGAAAAACGATCCAGTGATTCGATCTAACGACCGCGGTTCCGCGGCAATGACATGCTCATTGCCGCGGTTCCGCCGCCGTTTTGACTCGTCACTGGATCGGGTTTTGTGCAGTGTTTTAGTTTGGATGTTTTGGGATTTTTAATACATGTTTTTTCTACCCAGATTTTCCAGAGAGCAAATTGACTTTTGGGGTGGTTAAAAATCCGTATTTTGATCGATATTTCGTACTCTTTGACTAATGTATATTATCTGTAATGTGATATATGTATTGAACATCCGCTAATCGCTATACGTCGATTAATGGGGGTTATACATATCTGTGATCTGTAATGTTGTCGGTTTGTGGATATGAACTCGGTGGATTGTCGCGGATGAATAGCCGGGAATGGGTGTGAGATGAGAGTTTCTTTTTCTTTCATTCATTGTAAAATATATAAATTGATGTAATATTATTTGTATAGCCGCACAACCGGGTCGGGGTTGTAGCCGTCACTGTATAATTTCTTTTTACTGTTTTTGCTCCTAGGATAGACCCAAGGAGGGGTGCACGAACTACCGGGTATCTCGAAGTGCCGAGTGGCCTACTCACGGTGTTGAGGGAGGTTGCTTCGCTTCGGATACTTGGCGGGTAGTTTGCCGCACCCGTAGGGGTCTAGGGTGGGGTTTGGCTATTCATCGCGACCGTGTAATCCGTTTTTCGTTGCAGGCTCGAACGAATCGCGGATTCCTAATATATCCAAAGTGTTCATCTGTGATCTGTAATGGCTATCATTTTTATATATCTATATATGATATCTATTTAGGCGTTGCTTATGTTTTTCAGCAGCGCTAGCTCAGCCCCCGCTCTGTCGCTAGTTAAGTAACCTAACGGGTGATGACGGGCCCCGTGGCGAATGCGAATGGCATAAGCGTACGTCATATTTTGGTTGTTTTCTGCAATGGTAGGGTTTAAATGATGGGACGTATTAAAAGAACTAATGCAAGAAAATAAACCAAGTAAAAGTCGTTGGGACACTTTGAAAACCACTCGGTTCCTTTCAAAAACCAGCATTTTAAACGCGGAGCTTGAACCACTCCTTTTAAAAGCTATCTCGTTCCATCGATTATATCAAGTTCACTACGTTCACGGTTTCGCCAAAACCATCCGTAGCCCTCCGTCATTTCGGTTAAATATTCAGTAGTATTCAAGCTATGTATTTTGACCTTCGCCAAAGCATAGTGATTGGTAGCTGCTGAATATTTATCTGTAGCATAGATAGATGCGTTGGTTTGGGACAGTCGTACTACTATTTTGGCCTTCGTCAAGGGTATGTACGGGTGGGTTCAAATTAACCTGGATAATGACGGGTAGAACTTAACATATGACTTATGATATGTTGGCCTTCGTCAAGATCATAAGAGCATGGGGCAAAAATCCACATCGGGAGTTTCAAAAGTACTGAAACTTGCTAGCGCTGCATACCATTTGGAGTGTGATGATTCTGGTAGGATTCCTTCAGTTTTGTCACGCGATGATATTTGGATCCCGATCCTACTGTGAGTATATGCTACTCCTTGGGAACTTTCTCACTTAACGATCAATGCTATAAACCAAGTAGGTGTCTAGAAAGGTGTTAGCGGGGCTACGCCCACAGGGAAAAGAGGTTACTTAATTAAGGTACTTCGTGAAAGCGTTGGAAAACCTCCCTCGAAGTACCGACACTGGCCTGGCTGAACGGTTAAGTATTGTACGGTGAGATTGATTCTGACTAATTCTTCCTTTATGGTTTGAGGAGGGATTCGAGAGACAGTGGGAGCCATTCTGTTTAGATAAATTAAAAACCAATCTAAACTTGCAAGAGCATCATGCTGAGTGTTTTCTTCTCTCTCTCTTAATTGCAGCGACCCAGTGACCGCACCTAGGTTACATCTAGATAATAAAATGACTGAATCTGACTGTTATGACTGGCAAAGGTATGTCCAAATGTCTATTGTCCATGACAAGCTGGGACACCTCTTGACTGATCCAACCCCTGCCATCTCAGGTCCAGTTTCCCCTGTCACGGATATTCGTATCCGCGAGACATCGGAAAAGGAATATGCGAAAGCCAAGTGCCTCGTGTTAGCTTCAGTTGATGGTGCATACCAGAGGCAGCACGAGAAGATGGACTTAGTTTCTATCTTCCTCCATAACAAAGATTTATATGGAGAGCAATCTCGTATCGCAAGATATGAGACCTCGAACGAATTGCTTCCAGCGAGGTTGGCTATCAGGTCATCTGTAGGGGACAACGTCCTTACAGAGACCAGCTCTTTTGAGCTCACGGACCTGAAGACCACGTTGAAGAACGGGTCAGATACTGACTTAGTTCAACAGTCCCTACCTACTACCCTGAAGGAAACCAGGGAAGTAGAAAGAAAGGGAAGGGCAGAAGTTTTGGGAATGGATGTAGTAAAAGAGGGATGTTCCTATTGTTACGGGAATGAACATGGGCAGAAGGATTGCAGGGCTTGTAAAGCTAGTAGCCAGAATTCGAAGCATGTTGTGGTTTCGGCTTTGGGTGTGTTTGTAATAGAGAACTGTATATCAGTTAACGCTACTTCCTGAGTATTGGATACCGGATCAGGATCTCATATCTGTAATTCGTTACAGGCTCTGAGAAACCGTAGGGTTATCAGGAAAGGTGATATGACTCTCAGGGTTACTAACGGAATGAGCATGTGTGTTGTTTCCATAAGGGAATATCATCTAGGACTGACAACTGGGCAGATATTGATTCTGCGTGACTGTTTTTATGTACCAGGTGCGACTTGTAACATCATATCTGTATCCTTACTTTCTAAGGAAGGATATGATTTTACTTTTGTAAGCGATGTAGTAAACATCCACCTAAATCAAGTACTGATTGGGTCAGGTACATTGAAAAACGGTATATACGTTTTGAATCAAGCTCAGGTCTTCAGTGTCCAGAACACACTTAAAAGAAAGTCTCCGAAATCAAATCAGGCTTTCTTATGGCATTGTAGACTGGGTCACATTAATGAGACACGGTTAACAAAGTTACATAAAGAGGGATACTTGAATCCGTTTGAGTATCAGTCTTATGCCACATGTGAATCTTGTTTCATAGGAAAGATGACAAAGACTCCGTTCACTGGACACGGAGAAAGAGCGAGCGAGCTCTTGGGATTCATACACAGTGACGTGTGTGGTCCAATGTCTACACATGCGCGAAGTGATTATTCATACTTCATTACTTTCACGGATGATTTCTCTAGGTATGGGCATGTCTTCTTGATGAAGCACAAATCCGAGGCCTTTGAGAAATTTCAGGAATATAAGAATGAAGTTGAAAAACAAACAGGCAAAAGTATCAAGACACTGAGATCTGATTGAGGTGGTGAATACTTGAGTGCCGAGTTTCTGGGCTACTTAAAAGAGAATGGAATTCTCTCTCAGCTTACTCCTCCATACACACCACAACACAACGGTGTATCGGAAAGGCGGAATCGAACCCTATTGGATATGGTTCGTTCCATGATGAGTAAGGCTGAGTTACCGTGATCCTTCTGGGGTTATGCACTAGAATCAGCTGCATATCTTTTGAACAAGGTTCCCTCCAAGACTGTGCCTACCACACCATATCAGATGTGGTGTGGGAAGAAACCCTGTCTTAAGTATCTAAAGATATGGGGATGTCCAGCTTTTGTAAAAAAGCAGCATGCGGACAAGCTCGAGGCACGCTCAGTACTGTGTAAGTTTGTGGGATACCCAAAGAACTCCGGGAGGTATTTTTCTATTACGCAGAGGAACAAAAGTTTTTGTTTCTCGTCATGCCCACTTTCTGGAATATCAGTTTTTAGAAAAAGAAGCAAGTGGGAGCGTAGTAGAATAGGAAGAAATTCCAGAACTACAAACTATTACTGAAAGCTTGGAAGAACCAGAAGTTTCAAGAGAACCGGACATCCCAGCGCCACTCCACATGAGTAGTAGGCAGTCTCATCCGCCCGAGAGATACTACGGTTTTCTCATAGACGGGGATAGAGAGGATTGCACCATGGATTATGGTGAGCCTACTAGCTTCCAGCAAGCCATTCAGAGCGGCGACTCGGTAAAATGGCTGGATGCAATGCGGGCCGAGATGGAGTCCATGTACACCAACAAAGTTTGGACTTTGGACTTTGCTCCAGAAGGGGTAAAACCCGTAGGCTGCAAATGGATCTTCAGAAAGAAGATTGGTGTAGATGGGCAGGTTGAGACCTATAAAGCTAGACTTGTTGCAAAGGGTTTTCGTCAAAGACCTGGTTTGGACTATGACGAGACCTTTTCTCCAGTGGCTATGCTAAAATCCATTCGGATCCTTCTTGCCATTGCTGCCTTCCACGATTATGAAATCTGGCAGATGGACGTAAAGACGGCTTTCCTAAATGGAAATTTGGAAGAGTGCGTCTATATGGATCAGCCAGAGGGATTCATTCAGAGTGGGAGCAGCGGTAGAGTGTGCAAGTTGCTCAAGTCCATTTATGGACTTAAGCAGACATCGCGGAGTTGGAACATCTGCTTTGATGATACTGTCAAAGAATTCGACTTTATCAAAAACCCAGATGAACAATGCATTTACAGTAAGATTGTAGGGAGAACTGTGGTATTCCTCGTCTTGTACGTGGATGACATTCTCCTAATAGGAAATGATATTCCTATGCTACAGTCAGTCAAAGGATTCTTGTCGCAGAGGTTCTCCATGAAGGACCTGGGCGATGCCAACTACATTCTGGGGATCCAGATCTATCGTGATAGATCTAAGAGGATGTTGGGACTTTCACAGTCAAGGTACATCGACACCATACTGAAAAGATTCAGTATGGAAGATTCCAAGCACGGTAATTTACCGGCTTGTCACGGGATCACCCTCTCCAAAGAGATGTCTCCCAAGACTGATTTGGAAAGGGATCGCATGTCTATTATACCCTACGCTTCTGCGGTAGGTTCTATAATGTATGTGATGTTGTGTACCAGACCAGATGTAGCATACGCATTGAGCGTTGTAAGCCGGTATCAGTCGAACCCAGGAGAGAAACATTGGATAGCGGTAAAGAACATTCTCAAGTACTTGAGAAGGACTAAGGAGATGTTCTTGGTGTATGGCGGAAAAGACCTCCAGCTCGAGGCCTTTGCTGACTCCAGCTTCCAGAGTGACAAGGATGACTCCAAGTCCATGTCGGGTTATGTCTTTACCCTCAATGGAGGGGCGGTTTGCTGGAAGAGTTCCAAGCAGGAGACCGTTGCAGACTCAACTATGGAAGCGGAGTACATAGCTGCTTGCGATGCCGCAAAGGAAGCTGTCTGGATGAAGAAGTTCCTCACGGAGCTTCAGGTGGTTCCTACCATTGTTGATCCAATACCGCTGTATTGCGACAACAACGGCGCTATAGCTTTAGCGAAGGAACCCAGGTCCAATCAGAAGTCCAGGCACATTTTGAGGCGGTACCACCTGATCAGGGAGATCGTAGATCGCCGGGAGATCGAGGTGAAGACAGTAAATACGGAGAACAACACTGCAGATCCACTCACGAAGGCCCTACCCCAGACTCAGTTCGAGCGGCTGATCGAGATGATAGGTCTTCGATACGCCAGTACATGGCCTTAGTACAAGTGGGAGATTGTTAGTGTATATGCCCTAGAGGCCATTACTGTATCATACTAGCTTGTATATTACTTAATAAAAGCTTGGGATATTCACAGTTGTATAGACAATCTTGCTCAAAATGGTAGTATGCTACTTGGTTTGTCTCTACTTCAATATGTGCATGTGTTTCTTTTAGTATAGCGCTTTTATACATATTAGTAGAGCCCTTAGGATCTTTGCTTGATTACCAGTGTTGTGATGGCGCTCACACTCGTGGGGCTGGGTAATCCATAAGCACATCTTTATATAGGTCCCTAGTCGTAGGACTATCGAGACATGGCATCGATACTCCAGAGTAGACTAGCGTATGCGCTTCTCATCCCAGCGGGGGAGACGGTCTGTCCCACAGCCGTCAGTACGTCGTACTTGAGATAGTATGCGGGTGCTCGTTAGGTTACGAGTACACTGGACAGGACTCGTCGAGAACTGTTGGTTGGTATTATACCTATCGTCAGTTATCAGTTCCCAGGTGACATGAGTACAGCTTAGTCCGCCGACTTGACACTGTCACTTCGCCTCAAGTGTGTTCCTACTGTACTTAGATTACTACCCTACCACGGCTAAAAGGAGTCGTGCAAACAGGTAATAGTTGGGTGCATTCCCGAAGCACTTGGAGGCAGTGACGGTTAGACATGATTCGTCTCTCCCGGTATTGGGGGTTGACATCGCGCTGTGTCTAGAAGATCCATTACACGAGTAGTCCCTGGCCAGGGCAAGCGAGATATACTGGTAGGTTTCCAGTGTTATCTCAGGGTGTTCTGGGCTTCACTCCGACACGACTTGTACCGCTATTAGGGGACTGACGTTTACCGCCCCCTAGGCCCGCCATGCGATGTATCAGACGAACAGACCGGACTGTACGGAGATTGTCACATACAGGCTCAGTAGGAGTTCGGATGGGTTTACCTCATCGGCCTTCTTATCGACATCTATCTGGGGACCGTTACGCACAGCTAGTGCCGCTTGCGGTCTGTAGTTAAACCCACTGCCAGCGTAGTGTCGAGTCTTTAGAGTCCCACACAGAGAGTTTCCCTGCACTAGGCGAAACGTGTAGAGGCCGTATGGTTTTACGGCAGGGCTACGATCACTTACGTGCACTTGTGTGCGTATGCTGTTCGGGCAGGCAATACTAGTGGGCTTTGGTTTAAGCCAGATCCTAGTATTGCACAGATGGATTTGTTTTGTCTTCTGTGCATTCGCATTCTACGGAATGCGGATGCGGGCGTGTATGCACAGATTTGCGGAGTGGAGAAGGAGGAGGTGCCTCATTAGGGTTTTGACAGTTGGTTCGGTCAAAACCATTATGAGCCGGGGACATTATTTACTAATCCTTTCATTGATAATTATGTTATGGCTAATTACATTGACCATTTGACCATCTTGACTTTGTTGACCATTTGACCAAAGTTGACTAGGATCTTCTTGAAAGGTCTAAAGTATTCTTTGGTTTTCTTTTTCATTTTGTTATGATAATGGTCATGTCATTTGTAGCCATCAACTTTATCTTGATGGGATTAGTAATGATAATGTTTTTGCATTATTGCAACCATGGTTGTGTTTTCTCTTGGTTAAGTTTTTCATTTGTTCATTCTCATTCTCTCTCTTGAAATGAGAAGCTCCATGGTTGCTAACCTTTCTCCTTCTTCTTCCTCCTCTTGATCTCATCTTTTGATCTCATGTGTTGAGTGAAAAAGATCCTACAAAGACAAATACATCCATACATCTCCTCTATACATTCTAGGGCTTCTTGACTAGAAATCACTTTGCCCTAATTGCCTCGGCTTGAGGCGGATCTTAGTGTACATCCCTCGGGTGGATCGTCTTCGACTCAAGAAGGCCGCGGAGGTGCCCAAGTCCGGATCGACGCTTGGAGCTTGGATGGACGAGTGGGACAGCGGAATGAAAAACCGAAGGACCGGTTCCGTGAGGTATATTTTCTACAAGCATAGTAGTTAAACCTCTTGGTGTTTACTAGTTTCTAGTTTAGCAAAGATCCGACTTTTAGTCCATGTTTCCTTGCGCCAAAATTATTGTTTTTCGCCGTTTCCGCCTCCCCGTAAGAACCGGGGTGAGCAACGTGGACTTACACTATGACTGCCCGCATCTCCCAAAGATAGGTTCAACTCTTTTATTGCCCAAAATGCCTTATACTCTATTTCAACTGGAAGGTGGCAAGCCTATCTATAAACAAGCCTATATGGAGACATGTCAAGATCGGTCTTATAGGCAGTACGGAATGCCCAAAGGGCATCAATAAGTTTTGATGACCAATCTTTACGGTTTTTGGAAACCGTTTTCTCTAATATCTGTTTAATCTGCCGATTCGAAATCTCGGCTTGCCCACAAGTTTGGGGATGATAGGGTGTTGACAGCTTGTGAGTAATGGAGTATTTTCGCATTAAGGACTCGAAAGTTCTATTACAAAAGTGAGATCCATTATCACTGATAATCGCGCGAGGATGCCCAAACCGAGAAAAAATGTTTTCTTTGAGAAATCTAACGACAACCTTGTTGTCATTAGTTCAGCTGGGCATAGCCTTGACCCATTTTGAAACATAGTCAACAGCAAGTAGAATGTACATGTTCCCAAAAGAGTTGGGAAATGGTCCCATAAAGTCTATCCTCCAAACATAAAAAATTTCAACAACCAAAATTGGTTGGAGCGGCATTTCATTTCTCCGAGATATCCGGCCCAAGTGTTGGCACCGGGAGCATGTTTTGCAGTACTCATATGCGTCTTTAAAAAGTTGTGGCCAGTAGAAACCACACTGCAAGATCTTTTCTGCTGTCTTTTTGGGGCCAAAATGCCCGCCGCACGCTTGATCGTGGCAGAATGACAGCACACTCTTAAACTCATTATCGGGGACACACCGACGAAAAATTTGGTCGGGACAATATTTGAATAGATACGGCTCATCCCAGTAAAAATGTTTTACCTAAGATAGAAATCTGAGTCTGTCCTGTTTCGTCCATTCGTTTGGTATCAGTCCAGTGGCCAAATAATTTACGATATCTGCGAACCAAGGTTCGCATGACACAGTTAAAAGCTGCTCATCTGGAAAAACGTTTTTAATAGGAATTTGAAGTGTAGGCGAAGAAGGAAGGCGTGAAAGATGGTCGGCGACTACGTTTTCTCATCCTCTCTTGTCTCTAATAACAAGGTCAAACACTTGTAGTAAGAGGATCCAACATATCGGCCGAGATTTAGCATCCTTCTTCGCGAAAAGATGGCGAAGAGCTGAGTGGTCCGTGTAAACGATGACTGGAGAGCCGATTAAAAAGGACCTGAACTTTTCTAATGCAAATACAACAGCTAAGAATTCTTTTTCAGTTGTTGTGTAATTCAATTGGGTCTCATTTAAGGTTCGTCTAGCGTAATAAATGACATGCGGCATCTTATTTATGTGCTTCCAAGGACAGCACCAATGGCGAAATCAGATGCATCGCATATAATATCAAATAGATGCGTCCAGTCAGGAGATGAAAGAATGGGAGCGGAAATGAGTGAGTTTTTCAATAACTCTAACGCCTTCATACAACTTGAGTCGAAATCAAAAGTGGTGTCCTTGGCCAACAAAAGAGTCAAGGGTCAAGCTATCTTGCTAAAATCCTTGATGAACCGTCTATAAAAACCGGCATGGCCAAGGAAGGCTCGGATGTCTTTGACGCACTTGGGAGGAGGAAGATTGGAAATGACTTCAATCTTAACTTTATCTACCTCAATGCCATTTTGCGAGATGATATGTCCTAAGACAATACCTTCTCGTACCATAAAGTGGCATTTCTCCCAATTTAACGTGAGGTTCTTATCCCTACACCGGGTAAAAACTGCGTCTAAATGTAGCAAACACTCGTCAAAGGAGTCGCCGAAAATAAAGAAGTCATCCATAAAAATCTCCAAGAATTTTTCCATCATGTCTGAAAAAATGCCCATCATACACCGCTGAAAAGTAGCGGGTGCATTGCATAACCCAAAAGGCATGCGACGGTAAGCGAATGTACTGAAGGTACAAGTGAATGTGGTCTTGTCTTGATCCTTTTCGGCGATGGGAACTTGATTATAGCCGGAGTAGCCATCTAAAAAGCAGTAAAATTCATGCCCAGCCAATCGTTCTAGCATTTGGTCAATAAAAGGTAATGGAAAGTGGTCTTTCCATGTCGCGGCAGTGAGTTTTCTATAATTGATGCATACTCGCCACCCAGTTTGGGTGCGAGTAGGTATTAACTCATTCGCCTCATTAGTTATGACCGTTATGCCCGATTTCTTTGGGACAACGTAAATGGGGCTAACCCACTGGCTATCAGAGATAGGGTAAATGATACCACTATCTAGATATTTTACAATCTCCTTTTTAACAGCCTCCTTCATTACAGGGTTGAGGCGTCTTTATGGATCCCTTACTGGCTTGGCATCATCCATCATGTGAATATGATGTTCTACTATTAGGGGACCGATCCCCTTGATGTCCGCCATAGTCCAGCCAAAAACTTGTCGATTATTTTGTAAGACCATTAAAAGGGTTTTCTCTTGCCCGGGGGCTAGAGATGCCGATATGATAACAGGAAGGGTCTCATTCTCACCTAAGTAGGCATATTTAAGGTGAGACGGCAATAGCTTGAGTTCGAGTTTTGGAGGCGAAACAATTGAAGGTAAAATTGGTGAAACTGTCTCAAACTTGAAAGATTCCAATAGAGGTTCGAAGCGAGTGTTAGTAACCGAGTCGGATGGTTCAGCTAACTCATCCGAAAATTCAAAGGACTCAAACTCGGGTGGTGATTCTTCAAAATCGTTCGAAAAGGTGAAACACTCGTAATCGTTATCGGGTGTGAAAACTGTGTCTGATTCAAGGAGGAACGCACTAGTGGCGTCAAAATTGCTGTGATCGAACAGAAATTTTTCGAGCTCACAGTCCTCCTGAGTGATCTCTTGGATCGAGCAAATATCAAGTATATTCGCATTAGGTTCGGAGGGCTGATTCCCCAACTTAAAAATGTTGAGTTCAATTGTCATGTTTCCAAAAGATAGGTTCATCGAACCATTTCGACAATTGATCACCGCATTAGAAGTTGTAAGGAATGGTCGACCGAGTATCACCGGAATTTGACTCCGGGAGTTGCTACAGGCTGTGTGTCCATAACAATAAAATCAACGGGAAAAATGAAGTCCCCTACTTTAATTAGCAGATCCTCTAATTCACCCCTAGGATGGGTGATAGATCGGTCGGCCATTTGGAAAGCACAATGTGTAGGTTTCAGCTCTCTAACGTCTAATTGCTCAAATACTGAATAAGAAAGCAAATTAACACTGGCATCAAGATCTAAAGGTGCGCGATTGATGTTCTTATCCCCAATTGTTATTGAAATTGTAGAACAGCCAGGGTCCTTGTGTTTTTGGGGTAAAGGTTGGGTAAGAGCATCACTTACTGCACTAGCCAAGAAAACTTTCTTAGATACCTGTGATTTCCTCTTCTTGGTGCATAAGTCCTTCAAGATTTTAGCGTAAGAAGAGACTTGTTGGATTGCATCCAAAAGAGGTATGTTAATACTAACCTGTTTGAATAACTCCACAATCTTCTCCATTTTTGGAGTAGGTTTATTGGATCTCAACCTGTTTGGAAATAGAATATTTTGAAAATTTGTTGAGTCCAATGTTTGTGGAGTAGATTGCGGAGTTGGAACGGATCCCAGTGTTGATGTTTTCGTGGGGTGAGATGTGGGTCCGTTCGAATTAGAAGAAGAAGTAGAGCCTTGTGAAGAATGAAGAACAGGCTCTGAAGAAGAAGAAGAAGCGGAGGCTGGGGTGTCATCATTATTGCCAATGTTGTTGTGCAATACCTTTCCAGATCTCAATGTAGTCACGGCACTCACATTATGATTTTGTTGTTCATGAGAAACATATGTATTTTGTGTGTGACCGGGATTTGGCAGTAGTTGAGATGGAAGTTTCCCCTTCTCTCGCTTGCTTAACGCAGCATTCAATTGTGCAATTTGGGGTTCAATTGTTTTGATGCTCTGATCATATGAAGCAGTGTGTTGCACCAAAGACTGAATGGAAGATTGGATGCTGGCTGAGAATTGCGTAGATTGTTTTAAAAACGCATCCAGACTTCGTTCTAGCGAGGAAACCTTATCGTTATTTGGCTGAACAAAATTGTTTTGAGGATAAGAGTTGTTTGGTACAAAATTGTTCATTTGATTTTGGTAAGGTTGGGGTTGGAAATGTTGCTGATATTGAGTTTATTGAGGGGCTTGTTGTTGTGGAGGAGGCCTCTGAAAATTATTATTGCCTTAGAATTGTTGTTGATTTTGATTCCAAGCAAAATTTGAGTGGCTCCTCCAACCAGAATTATAAGTTGAAGAGTATTGATCATTTTTTGTCTTTGCTGAAAGACAGTATTGACTTGATCTTGTCCTTGAACAGGTGGGTTGTAAGGACGCTCTTCGGTTAGATGGGACGGATCCAAACAACAAGCGCAAATAGTGCGTAGGGGTAAAGCTGGGGCAGGAGAAGGCGATGAGAATTTGCTCTCAATTGCTTCTAGTTTTTTCGTGAGTGCAGCCATTTCGGACTTCATTGCAATCGACATATCAAGTTGATGTATGCTTACCCTAGACTGACCTGATGAAGTAGATAAAGTAGTCTTAGTGCTTTCCCACTGAAGTGTTTGTTCAGCAAGATCGTCGAGAAATTGCCAAGCTTCCTCGCTCGATTTTGTAAGAAAGTGACATTGACAAATGGTTTCCAACAACTGCTTAGTTGCTGGGTTCAGTCCTTCGTATAAAGTTTGGCAAAGTTGTCATCTCTCGATACCGTGGTGAGAGCACTGAATAAGAAGGTCCTTAAATTGTTCGAAACACTTCCAAAAAGGTTCGGAAGGAAGTTGGGAAAATTGATTAATTTCATTGCGAATTCTCGCGGTCTTGTGGTGTGGGTAAAACTTTTTAAGAAAAACCTTAACAAACTCTTCCCAATTTTTTATGGAATGCGATACTGTACTATATAGTCACTTTTCAGCTAGGTCACATAAAGTGAATGGAATGACACGTAGCCTTATAGCATCATCGGAAAGTTGGGTGGTCTTCATCATTGCGCAAACATTCTGGAATTTGTTATTAAAGATGTAGGTATCTTCGGATTCCAGCCCATGAAATTTAGGCAACATATTGATGAAGTGGGGCTTAATTTCAAAGTTATCCCCATTAGCCGGTGGAAGTGAAAAACAAGTAGGAAATGCGGTACGGGTTGGATAGAAAAGATCCTGGAGCGCGATTCGTTGGTGCGCTTCAACAGGCGGTGTGGTGGGTTATTCGCACCCATTTAAGGTGGAATCGGTCCCGAAGTAGGTAAGGGGTTGTTAGAATTGAATCCCGACATCTTCTTAGAAGATGATGAATATGAAGATGAAGGTAAAGAAGTGGAGGGAATTTCGACTTCAGAGTCGAACGTGTCATCAGTAGACACTAACGAGACACGGACTAAACGGACGCTATTGTCCCTAGTCCAACCGGACATACACTAAATGTAGTGTAGTCAAAAAGTGGAAGGTGAGGGTAAGAAAACGTCAATGAGAGAATGTGGGTACAAGTGGGGTGCAATGGATTTCTTAGCGACAAAATGGCAAGTTTTTGTAAAATTTTTTGTTTTGTGGTTTTTTTATATAAAGATTTTTGCAAAAGATTTTATACGGAACTACGACACACTTTCAAGCAATCACAATATGCACAATCAAGTCTAGAGCTAGGGTCTCCTAAGTCAACTAGACCACTCCTAACTGATCCAAATGACAAGTTATGAGATATCCCTCGAATCGCCTCTTCACCGCCAATTGTGGCCAGGTAAGCACAAGTAAAGAAAGGAGAGATCCGCTCATGAATCACCATGAAACGGGCCTTTTAAAATTATATTTCCTACTTATCTAGCCTAGGCACCACAAAGTCAGGTTTAGATAAATGACCGATTGCCCACAACCTTTCTTTGTCCTAATGAGCGCGACAGTCCCTATTGGCTGAGTTTAAATATTTTTTAATTAACTCGAGGGTTGATGCAGATGCTTTTTGTGATTTTTGGGGTCCTAGGAAGAGTAATGAAATCCCTACCCAATCTGGATTGGTGTTATAGCCCCTTAAAACTCCTTTTTAAAAATGCAAAGCAGTAAACACAAAATAATCCAAAACACTTGCCAAATTTTTTTTTTATTTGCGGCGCAAAGAATCATGCACAAGATTAATTTATTGGAGAAGGGGAAGGAATTTTTGCGCAAAGAACCCTACAGGAAAAATTTTCAGAGGAGCACAAGGGGTTACAGAGAAGATAAGGAACACTTACAGAGAATTTGGGTTGCTGACGTCAGCAAACCGCCGCGGTTCCGCCGCTAATTGTATGTTCGTGCCGCGGTTCCGCGGTGGAAGAAGAGGTTCAGATCTCCAAAATCTTTCTGTTTTCTGTTGTGGTTCTCTTCTGTCTTTTCAGATCTGCTGTTTGCTGTTTTGTTCACTGGGTTGCTCCAGATCTGAATCTGTTCGTCTTTCCGTTCCTGCACAATTCGCACAAAAACCCTTCAAAAATTAACAAGATGATAATTTTTTCTTTTATATTTTTTGTTTTTATGATTTTTTTTAATTAACCCGAAATTACAAAAAGAAAACAACTACCGTTATTCCCCGGCAACGGCGCCATTTAATTGATCATTCTTTTTCGCGTGCGTTTTAAAATCAAAGAATAGAATATACCGCAATTAAGACGGTGTCGCTTGGTAGCTAGCCGGTTGAGTATGGGTCGGTCCACAGGGAAAACGTGTCTTTTCTTATTGTTCTAACGAGTCAATTCCTATTTATGGTAGGTTTTGATTTTTATAAAAACTAGGATTGAAATTGATTTGGATTAAAACCTTCCTAGGATTAGGATTAGGTAAGTTTGGAAAGTTAATTCTACTCACTGCTTCCTTTGCCCTAATTAAGAACATAGGTGTTAGGGTAATAATTAACAAAGGGAATTAGCACGACCAGGAAGAAACATAGTTTCTTCCCTTTGGTACTTATCCGTCCTTTCTTAACACTTATCCCTAAGCTCTATGTAAATTAACCACTACCGGTCTAACCAGGGAATCACCGCTATCTCGTAGGATAGGGTGCCGTAGTGAGCGGTGGGTGTTTGTTTTATATAGAGTCCTAATTTATAAAGTTATGAGGGAAAGAAAGGAGTGAGAGATTTTCATCTCTCAAACCTACCCAATCCTAACCCCAACAAGTGAGAAACTACTCACTCATTAGGGGACTGACAATGGAATTCATTTTTTTTAATTTTCTTTTTAATTATCTAATTAACGTGTAGATAATAAAAGACGGATATGAAAATTGCAGAAATTAAATTGCAAATAAGGAAAATTCAAAATAAAAACTTACTTTTATTGATGCACTCTTGACGATTACAAGGGAATTAAAATTTTATCTAGAATTAAAAAGAGCCATGCTCCAAAAAGAGCTGTAGGCTTTCCTATTTATAGATAGGAGAAACCCTAGGATTTACATCTGATCCACATCTGAAATTACAATACTACCCTAAGAAAGCCGGGTCAATGCATCGACTCCCACCGACACACACCGACACGTGCTCTGCACGGCCGCGGATCCGCGGCAGAATGCCTTGTTTGGCCGCGGATCCGCGGCCATCTTGAGGGATCTTTGGCTCTTCTTTTCAGGGTTGCTTTATGTTGCTATTTCCTTCTATTTTCTTCTCTTGGTTCTTCAGAATCTTTTCTACTTTCTTCCAGATTTTCAACAGTGCAGAATTTGTAGACTTTTATCGTTAGCTTCGCGTTGAAGTCTTGAATCTTCTGCTGCCCTTGTACTTTGTATATTGAACTGTTTGCTGATCTTCGTTTGTTCCTCAAACTGGTAGGCGGTATCTTGCAGATTCATCTATTTGTTGGTCGTAGTCTCACATTTGTAGCGTCTTTTCATCATTTTCACTGTATTGTTCCAAGAACCTGTAACCTGCAACTATTTAGCAGATATGTATCAAAAGCACCTATTTATTTGCAATATGATTAAGAATGGGGAATATAATAATGCAAAATTCTGATATGAACAATAATTCACAAAAGAAGTAAGAGAAAATGACTGAATGGTATATGACGTGAATAGAAACCAAGTAAAAGTAAACAGATAGGGTTGTATTTGAGAGTATCTAACCATGTTCACTTACATGTATAAGATAGCGATTCTAACGTGGTTGTTTGTAATTTGATAAAGAAAGTATTCATGTATACGAGAAGAGTCCATCTTACCCCGTGGACTATGGTAACATATAGTACAAAGCCCCGTCATAACCCATGGGACAACGGCACGTGAATTCATGTAGGTGTCTTTTAAAGTGACCTCTCGTGCCACGATATACATTTTGTACCAATCTACCCATTTATCCCCGCATATTGTATTGTATAGATTATGATTACAGGTCTTGGCCGAATCCATGGATATAAAATGTCCAGGTTCATGTTCAGGATGTAATCATGTGTTCAGGTAGTCATGTCAAGTTCATGTCACGTTATAACTATGGTTAGATCAAGTCAAGTATACAGTTTGAGTTTGATGATTGAATTCGAGTATTCAGATTCATGATCAAGTATAAAAGTTCATGTTTGATTTTGGATTCTGGTTTGAGTTTGGACTCAGATTGAGTCAGAAACTGCTGAACGGATTTAAATCTTGAATTTTTCTTAGATTCGGGAGTAATCGGCAACTGCTGCACATAGACGGCAGGATTTATGTCTTTATCCAAAACAATTGCCATTGATAACTCCGTTAAGTTGTCTAGCCTAAATAGGCAAGCGCTCACTTTCTCCGGCTTCCTAGGGCTCAAGAGAAATGATACCGCTTAAGCTTATGTTAATTCTATAGTTCTTAAAGTATTATTTGCATATCTCGATTGGTTTTATGAAAAATATGTTAGTATTGTTTTAAAAATAACCCCGAGGGTGATTTACAAGATTTAGGGTTTTCATGGGCATGTATTTTAATTATTGGGATATTTTAATGATAAAAACCTAGATTTTAAAAGTTTATGGTGTTTTATTGAAAGCTAGTCTTTTAGGTAACTTGATGGTATTTTATTAACATTTTAATCTTTCATTTTAAAAAAAATATATGGTTTCATAATATATTTTTATTGAAAATAAGGATTTATAATTTTTATACAATTTTTCAAAAAATTATTTTTGTTTAGAAAAGTCGCATTTTTTATAAACCGTATTTTATTTCATTTCGAGATCGAATACTCCGTGAGGAGTTCTGCATCTCGCTCTACTATCCCAAGCATATGCGATAATCCGCACCATCCATTAGCGGGTCACCTAACGAGAGTTATAGAGGCGTATTTGCCAAGGATTACAAAATACCGCTTTAAAAGAAACCCGTTTTTGAAAAGATATAGTATTTTAATGTAAAATCATTTCTTTGAACCAACCATTTATATATTTATAGATATCGTGCTATGAAACCAAAGTGTGCGTGTAGGGTATGTCGTTACCCCGTGAAGTTTTCCTAAAGGTATTGTTTTAACAATTATCGAAAACAAGTTTATACTAATATTCATGGTATTTTAATGAAAAAGTTCGTTTATGTTTGTTTCACATGAAAACCTTAGTTAAACATGAAGCTAAAAGATTGTAATCAAAGTTACAAGTAGGATGGTAAAATTAGTTTGACTTATGTATAAAGGAAAAAAGAGTTCCAAATTCTAAAAAAATGTATCGGATGTAACTCCACATTACCGATATATTTTTAGGACATGAATTGAGATGAAAAGAAGAAGAGATGAGAGGGACTTACGGCTTGGTAATATCGAGAAGAGAGTAAGGAAGAAGGGAGGGGGCTTCATAGTGTCATGGGAGCTCCGGAAACGGCTTCGATTTTCGACGAAAGGAGCTTGGTTGCTAACTCCACTTGACTCCACACGCACTTAGAAACTTTTGAGATGATTTTGCAAGAAATTTTCAGAATAGAGGGGAGCTAGGATATGGGATGGTATTTATAGTGGAGAATTAGGATTTAGGAATTAAAATTTTGGATTAAAAAATATTAAAAAGATGTTAAATGGTGAATTGAAGGGTCTTTGTTTGATTGCAGGAAAATCAAACAGTGCAAAGGAGTTTAGGGGAGCTGAAAGGATAAGTGTGCAAAGCACGGAACAAATTGGGCCAATATCAACCGTTGGCGCAGGCCTTTTGATGGGTTTGGGCGGTCAGATCTTGAGGCATTTTCTCGAGATTCGTGCCATGTGTGTATTTGGGTGTGTACACCTCATTGCGCCTGTTTGATTTTTCTGAAACTTTTCATTTCTCCGTGTATTGCACGTGCAACTCTTGGGCTTCCAAAAATTAAAAAGAAAAAATCTAAAAAACAATTGGGTCTGATAGGAATCGAACACACAGGCTATGTCACAGCAGTGCAGGGGCTTTACCAGTAAGCTATAAGTTTCTTCTTACTTTTATTTAACAAAAATAACTTTTAACTCTTATACATGCTGTAATACTATTTTTTGTACAATAACAAGAAAATTTCTGTACAATAACAAGAAAATTTCTGTACAGTGATTTCAGAGTCGTTACATTCTACCCTCCTTATAAAAATTTCGTCCTCGAAATTTACAATTACATAGGGACTAATTTTCAAAAGGGTAAGGGTATCGTGCACGCACATTTTCTTCTCTTTTCCAAGTTGATTCTCCTGTCGAATCCTTTCTTCATATCACTCGGACTAAGTTTACATCCTTGTTCCGTAATGTTTTCACCTTTCGGTCCAGGATCTCAACTGGTTGTTGCTCGCGGGTTAGGTCGGTTTGTACTATGAGCTCTGAGTGATCAAGTATGTAGCTGGGTCACTCACATATCGTCGTAGTTGGGATATGTAGAACACATTATACACTCCTTCCAATGAGGGCAGTAGTGCTAAACGGTATGCCACTTCTCCAACTCGTTCGAGTATCTCGAACGGTCCGATGTATGTTGGACTTAACTTACCCCTTTTGCCAAAATGGATCACTCCTCTGTTTGGAGAGATCTTCAGGAATACATAGTCACCAGGTTGGAACTCCAGATGTCGACGCTCTGCATCTGCCCAATACTTCTTTCGGGCTTGGGCTATGCGTATCCTTTCCCCGATCATGCGAATCACGTCCACAGTTGCCACCATCATCTCTGATCCAAGGAGTTCACGATCTCCAACGTCATCCCAGCTTAGCGGTGAACGACACTTCCATCCGTAGAGTGCTGCAAAAGATGTCATCCCAATACTTTCCTGATAGCTATTGTTGTATGAAAACTCCACAAGGTGTAGGTGATCTTCCCACGAACCTCTGAAGTCTAACATACAGGCTCTTAGCATGTCTTCCAGAATCTAAATTGTTCGCTCAGACTGTCCGTCCATTTGTGGATGATACGCCATGCTAAAATTCAGACTCATTCTCAGGCTAGCTTGCAGACTCTGCCAAAATCTTGTATCACGATCGGAGACGGTGCAAACGGGTACTCTATGTAATCTCACGATCTCCTGCATGAGTTTATGGGTATCAAATATGGTACATCTTGAAGGTTTAAATCTTTACTTTAGATTTATGTTTACCTCCATGTACTTCTTTGCTAACGTCTTGGTTGACTGGCCAACTCGAAATGGAATAAAGTGAGCCGGCTTGGTGAGTCGATCCATAATAACCCAAATTGCATTGTTACCCTTCGTGCTGCGAGGGAGAGCAGTCACGTAGTCCATGGTAATGTGCTGCCATTTCCATTCTGGAATTGATAACGACTGAAATAGACCAACAGTTCTGTGATGTTCAGCCTTCACTTGCTGACACACCAAACATTTGGCTACACTCCTTGCTACTTCTCTCTTCATTCTATGCCACCAGTAGTGTTTCCATAGATTCTTATACATCTTTGTACCACCGGGGTATACCGAATACGGAGAGCTGTGAGCTACTTTCATCAACTCTTCTCGAACAGGTCTGATTGGTACGCATAAACGGCTTCCATATCGCGGATCCATCTTCGTGGATGATGAAGTCAGTTCGAAGTCCGCTTTCTACTTGTTCTTGGATCTTTTGTAGCATGGTATCATTTGCTTGAGCTGCCTTGATCTGATTTACAAGAGTGTACTGGACTTATAAGTTCATCAAATATGAAGCATTACCTGGCACAAGTACTTCAATTCACAATCCATGCAATTCTTGTTGTAGCTTCCACTGAGTGATGAGGTTCATTGCTAAGGGCTGGCGACTAAGTGCATCAGGAACTACGTTCACCTTCCCAGAATGATATTGTAAGTTGATGTCGAAGTCCACTATGAGTTCTAGCCATCTTCTCTACCGCATGTTGAGTTCCTTCTGAGTAAATATATACTTAAGACTTTTATGGTCAGTGTATATATACACTCGTTCTCCCAAAAGATAGTGGCGCCAAATCTTGAGTGCAAAGATGACGGCTGCCAGTTCCAGATTATGTGTTGGATAGTTGCGCTCATGAACCTTTAATTGCCTTGATGCAAAAGCCACAATTTTTCCATGCTGGTGTACAACACATCCTAATCCTTTACCGGACGCATCACAATGTACAACGAATTCTCCAGATTGATCCGGTATTACAAGGATAGGTGCAGAACTTAACCTCGACTTGAGTTCTACAAAATCCTTCTCGCATGCTTCTGACCACACGAATGCTTCGTCTTTACATATGAGCTTGATCAGGGGTGTTCCCCTCCGAATGGCGGCCGAGACGACGTGAGGACGTCTCGCCTGAGATTCGGGGCAGATGCTAATTGGTTTTATCCGCCTACCTCTCCGAAGATGCCAAGTTGACTTATGGCACCGTGTATCGGAGGTTTAGACGGATGCGGCCGATGTAGCAGACTTCGTCAGATTCCCCCTTGCTTGAGGGGTTTTTGATTGTGGGGACGCTCTTCCCTGCAGGCGCAAGCCCCTGCAGTTAATTACGCTACCGCATCGCGGTAACAACTTTCTCCTTCTCCAGAATTTCACTTCGTGTCGTGGGTGTTTGTTTTGTTTGTGGTTGCCCGTGGATTGTATACGGAAACTATTTATTTCGTCTCCCGTAGGACGTGGATTAGTCCAAATCCGTACTTTCTTAGATTTAGGTTTTGGGTTTTGGTTTAAGGATACGTTAGCCATATTTGAGGCTAAGATCAACTTAAACGTTTGTTAAGGATACGTTAGTCTAATTTCCAGACTAAGATCTACTTAACGGGATCGTCTAGATCCATTTCTAGTTTAGAGACATGGTGGTCCATTTAATATATGGCCGTCGGGACCCGTCACCTCTCTGACGACGTTGAAGGATTACAACGACATGTGTCAGAGGAGTTCGGAGATGTACCCTTGAACCAAAGTTGATTGGGGGTCTTATAGTCCAATTTGGGACTAAAGTCTGTTTGAATGTTTAAGGATACGTTAGCCATATTTGAGGCTAAGATCAACTTAAACAGGATCGTTTAGATCCAACAAAAGAGCGTTTGGGGGCTCTATTGTTCCAGTTTAGGGACGTAGTGGTCCATAGGTAGTTTAGGGACATTGCGGTCCATTGGTAATTTAAGGATGCATAAGTCCATGGGTTTAAGGACCCCACAGTCCATATCTTAGTTTAAGGACGCTTAAGTCCGTGGGTTTAAGGACCCCACAGTCCGTATTGATGTGTGGTTGTCGGGACCCGTCACCTCTCTGATGTCGTTGAAGGATTACAACGATAGGAGTCAAAAGAGTTCAGAGATGTACCCTCGAACCGGATGTAAATTGATTTAAGAGAGCAGCTGTGCTCAGTCAATTTAATTTGAGAACTTACGGCCATAATTGGGCTAAGTCCAGTTGAAAAATGTTCAACACTTTTATTTGTTTTTGGCCTATTAGGCCTGTGCTATGGCTTGGCCCCTTTTTAATAATGCATAGCATTAATCTTGGTCTCTGTTGAACCTGCATTGCATTATTTATTATCTTGTTTGGGCTCTGCCCATTTATAAATGATGCAGAGCACCAATTTTGTTTGGGCTCTGCCTTTTTTATTGCATTGCAATTTAATTTGGCCTGCTAGGCCTTTCTGATTTGGGCCTGGCCCTTTAGTAAAAGAAATGCATTGCATTTGTCAGGCGCTTTGCGCTAATCACTGAGCGCAAGCGCTTATGGTGATGACACGTGTCATGCTCTGGTGAGCGCAAGCGCAGTTAGCGCAGTGCGCTGCACCAGTGCGCTGCGCTGCTGCGCTGCTGACACGTGGTACGCTCTGATGAGTTGCGCTAATTTCAGAGAGCAAGGCTCTATCAAAAGCGAATAGCGCAAGTGGTTCAGATGCTGACACGTGGCGCGCTCTGGTGGCTTGCGCCAACCCAGGAGCGCAGCAGTGCAATTTTTTGCAAGTGTAAGGCACTATTTCAATAATCTTGAGAATCTTTAAGATTCCAGAACCAATGGTTCACAAGTGCAAAGCACTTATTATTATTTATTTTTCTTTTTATCATTGATCTTGTTCTCAGATCAATGATCTGTTCATGAGAGAATTTTCACTTTTTTCTAAAGGTTTTTACCTTTTTCTTCTTGAAATTTCTTCAGAGTTCTCTCTGTTTGAAGTTCTTGATCTCTCACAATATTTTTTTTTTGATTTGGGGTCTAGGGGCCTTTATATAGTGCCCATAAATTTGTTAAAGAGATCTTTCTCTGAGTAATTTGGGGAATTTTCCCCACCGTTGGATCTTTGATCCAAGGGCTCCTGTTTTACAGAGGGCAATCTTCTTGTTTTAACAAGAACAGAAAAATCTTGCTAAAATTTTAATTCTGTTTGGCGCAGATGCACCAGTGCTTGACACGTGTCAAGCAGCGCACAGCGCAGCGCAACTGTGTTGACACGTGTCGCGCAGCGTACAGCGCAGCGCAACTGCGCTTGCGCTGACACGTGTCGCGCAGCGCAGCGCTTGCGCTACTGTGCTTGCGCAACTGCGCTTGCTGACACGTATCGCACAGCGCAGCACTTGCGCAACTGAAGCGTTGTTTCCTTTAATTTTTATTTTAAATAGAGCCTTGCTCTGATTGGGCGTGCTGCCTTGGGCGCTGCGCTGATGTATCAGCTTTTGACACGTGGCGCGTTGCGCGCAGCGCAAAAAATCTGAAGTCTTGCTTCGAATTTTGAATTTTGAAATTCAAATAGAGCTTTGATCTGATTGGGGGAAACAAATGCCCCCCACCGTTGCGCTCACGTGGCGCGCACTTGAGTGCAGCGGTGGCAAGATCCTGACCGTTGGATCAACGGGTGAGCTGAAGGGGTGCAAGCGCCTTATAAATAGGAACCCTGGCCCTTAAAAAATCTTCACCATTTTCTAGATTTTGATTTACAGAGCTTTGCTCTTGCTTAAGAACTTCAGAGCTTTGCTCTTGTTTCCAGAACTTTAGAGCTTTGCTCTCATTTTCCAAGTTAGAAAACTTTAGGTAAAATTAATTTAAAATTGAGTTAAATTAATTTAAATCAATTTTAACAAACAGAGCTTTGCTCTCATAGATCTTTTGATCTAAAGAAATCCCCTTTGGGGTTTCATAAACAGAGCTTTGCTCTCAAGAATTCATAGATCTGAAGAGATCCTGTTCATGGGTTCTAACCCATGAACAGAGCTTTG
The DNA here is from genome assembly GCA_030015575.1 of Agapanthus africanus. Taxonomy (NCBI): domain Eukaryota; kingdom Viridiplantae; phylum Streptophyta; class Magnoliopsida; order Asparagales; family Amaryllidaceae; genus Agapanthus; species Agapanthus africanus. The sequence goes on along the minus strand of CM057338.1, from coordinate 118,901,291 downwards.
CTCATGGATCAAAATGTAGATCTTTTTGATCTTCTGATGATGAACTCTTAAGAGCTTTTTCATATGGATCTTTAAGATCCCAGAACTTCAATTTTTTAGGAATTAATTAATAAAAATTTCTCTTTGATGGATTTTTTTATTATTACAGAGCTAAGCTCTTTTTAAAGAATTTTATTCTCCCGAGACCAGAGTTTGATAAGTGTCACTCTGTGGCAGAGCTTTGCTCTGAAAGAGGAGATTTTCTCCTTGTCTCTGGGGATTTTTTTTATTATTAATGGGAATATTTTCTTGGGGACCAACTGACAATCTCATCCAATGATGGGGTTGTCTTATTAACTGACGTATTGTCATCCAGATTTTATGGGTCCCCCTTCGGTCTCCTACCCACTGCTCTGCTGTGTGGTGTAATTAATTAATTTTAATTTAATTAATCTTTAATTTAATTAATTAATTAATGAAATTTTTTCAAACACCAAGCGTTGGAATTACAACACTAACGGCTAATTTCTGTTCATTTGCAGCGATCATGTCTCTCGATACTTCATTCCCGTTTGCTCGCTCGGAGGAAGGGTTCCCTGAAGCGCCCTTAGACCGTGAAGTCTTAGCAATGATCAAGGACCACGACCCGGAATATAAGAGTCTCCACTTTTGGGGGTCGTGGTATAATCAAATTATCATGGGTCAACGGAGCTTCGCGTGCGCAGTGCCGTCAGAACCTATTACGGCAATCCACTACGCCAGCCCACCCCCGGTGCAGTATGCCGTGGAGATGGTCGATTGGACCTCGAAGGGTTTTCTCCATCCCGCCATAGATGCAATTCCGGTTCAGCATCCCATGGTTTTGGATATCCTGGGACGCCGTATCTGTCAAGGTAAGGCGCGACCTTGGGGGCAATCATATAACATAGGTCTGATCCCCCGCCACCCGATTGGCTACCTGCCGTGGGCTCGGTATATCCTGTCGGCGAAGAAGTCGCAATTGATAAGATTGGGATTGTACACTGCGGTTTATGTCTCTCTCTTCCAGTATCCCACGCTTCCCATCTGGTGGTTCAAGGCTTTCTTGGAGCAGTGGAACATCCCCACTCACACTTTCCTCACAATGGATCGGGAAGTGTCAATTTCTCTGGAGGAGTTCACAGAGGTCTCCGGTTTACCGGTTATAGGGGAGCACTATGAGGAATTGCTTCCGACAGACGAGTATGTCTCCGGTGCCAAGCCAGCGGTAAGGGGCCTCACGCCGGAGAATGTTGTTCAACACCAATTTCCAAGTTTGATCAAGGTGTTGAACATCTACGAGGCCCTTTTCATTGAGCGTGGGAGTCGCGGAGTTAGTTTTGAGGATTTCATTGCCCGGTTCCTTCACCCAAGCGTCCTCTCGGCAGAAGCTGCCAAGTTTGCCACCCTCGAGGACCCTTTCGGTCTAGGTTTGGATAACCTACCGGCGAAGGAAATAGACCAAAAGGGTTTTTTCCTTCCTGACTCCCCGACTGTGTCTTTTGCGGAAATTGTGGCCCCCGGGATGGACGAGGAGGCCTTTTTCTTAGGATTTCTTGGGCTATGGCTGAGTTGGTTTGCGCTCCCAATGCATTCTCGCCGTATGCGGCCCTCCGTCTTTTACCCTGCTCATCGGATGACCATCGGGGTAAAAGTAGCTGTTGGGATAGCCGGCTTGGCACACTTGTATCACGGCCTCAATCGAGCAACGGATGCTAATGAGCCTGGGGTACTGCACGTGATCTTCCCGATGCACTACTTCGTATCATGGCTCGAGCTACATACCCGGGGCGACTTTGGTATACACAAAAGGCCCTCTTTCTATGACAGGTGCAGCTTCTCTCGAATCATGCAACTGATCGGTGCCTCCATTGTGACCCCATCGCCGAGGAATGCCAGGGGTTTACTCCTTCGCCCCCACACCGTTGGAGACGGGATGTCTTTCATTGACAAAGTATTGACTATTGGAAAGGCATCCACCACTGCAGTGCGGCTATTGCAAGACACTTTCAAAGATAGAGCCTTAGTTTTGACGGCCCGGGAAACCCTCCATCTATATTCCATCAGACCGGGCTTCCTGGTATTTAGGCAGAACGGTGCGGCGATTTTCATGAGATACAACCCGCATCGTTTCGCCCAACAACTGAGCTACGATCAGGGGGTACCATTGGAAGCTTTTCTACTGGAACCTGCTGCCACGGAAGAAGGGATGGAGAACGCTCTGCATCATTTCATGCGTCTGAATGCGGGTTCTCACTTTTTTATCAGTAAGCTTGCTTGCGCCCCACGACTCCTCAACGTATATAAAGAATGGTACAATCATGCGACGGGAGCCGTTATAAAGGAGGAAAGGCGATTGCTGGTCGACCGTAAGGGTGTGCCTCCAGGTAGCGACCGCAATGCTCCTTGGTGCCAAGAACCCCGGTAGTTCCTCCTCTAAAAGATGCCAGGGCCGGACCACGCGTGCGCAGAGTCCCCCACGCGAATTGCCGCTCCCCGATATTTCGGATGCACCGCCAGCGTCCTGTGCTCCAGTGGAGACAGTGGTTATAGCCTCGCCGGAGTCTGGTGTGGGTGCGGACATCGGGACCCGTCGCCCCAAGGTGCCTGCCAAGCGTAAGTCAATCCCAGGTGCACCTAGGGTTGGTGGACAGAAGAAGAAAAAGAAGTCGCTCTTCGCCGCTGACGTCGCGTTCGGTCAGGAACCCCACGCTCCCTATGGTTAGGGCCTGAGTGAATATGGGACTAACGAGGGATTAGTCATGCCACCGGATGACACGGACTTGGAGGCCGCCCTCGAAGCTTCGGAACGGTTGGCGAGGCGCGACGTGTGGCTGGCTAAGCTCGCGGAATCAGGTAATCACTAGTCGCATTTTTTTTATTGCGTCATATCTTTACTATTGCCTTTGACTAACGTTTTTCCTTCTTTTCTTCCAACAGGCATCACCACTGAAGAAGCCATTGCCGCTTCCCTCAAGACTTTCCAAGAGGAGGAACGCCTTAGAGCGTCCTTAGGCCTTAGTAGGTTTTGATTCATCAAGTTTTCATTTTCCTTGTGTTATGGTCGATCTAACCTCTCCCTTTTTATCGCAGGAACCTCAATGCCGATCCCGCTAAGTGACGTGGAGACTCTTCCCAGGCCAGCCGCCGATGTTTCTGCCTCCTCGGGGCTTCCACGAGAGGTCCGTCTTGAAGAGCCGATGCGAGATGCCTTAAAGGCTCTGGAGGCATCTCTAAACGAGGACGATGACACCTTAATGAAGGAAGCGTCGAAGAGGTCCATCGCGACAGCTCGAGAGGAGAGGAAGCGGTCAAGGCGCGAAGCGAAGGCATGCAGGGCTGCTTTGGCCATTGGAGCGGGCCCAAGCACCATCCCTAGTGCCGATACTCCATCAGAAGAGCTCCCGATCACCTTTTCTACGGCTCATAGACAGGCGGTACGTGCCAATAGGGAGGCTAATGATAAGTCCACCTCAGGTAATATTTCTTTCAAAATTTTGCTGTAAGAATTATAAAGTTGTTGGTTCTCATATATTCTGTCCTGCAGAGCCAAGTCCAACCGAGGGGGAGGCGGAGACCGTCGAACCTGAGGGGCCAGAGGTAGAGGTGTTGGTCGAAGCCGAACCGATGGCGGACGACACAACCGGGACTGCTGGGCCCGAGCTAGTGGCTGACGAAATGGTCACGTCCACTATGCCTGAGCAGGTGGCCAATGTCGAGCCTGAGCTAGCAGCGGACGGGGCGCCTGAGACCGATGACCCCATGGCGACGGCGGACGAGACAGCCGTGACTGCTGAGCCCGAGGGAGTAACGGGTGAGGCGGACATGATTCCTGAGGACGAGCCGACCGCTCTTTCTCAGGAGTCTGGCAATGCTCTGGTCATACCTCTCCCCGCCTATGGCCCTCCGCCGTCTCCTGGCCTTGCGAGCACAACGACGGCCCCCGTGGAGTCTGGGGATGAGGCCACAGGTGGTGGACTTATGTCGATGGAGGAGGGATACGCTTCCGTCTCGGCTGGAGGCTCATCATGTAAATTTCGGATTACCGTCCCTCATCTTTATCTTGTAATCACTTCTGACAGGTTTATCCTTGTTTTTTAACGCAGGTGCGGCCAGTGCCGATGCTCCATTGCTTGAGGGAGCGCCGTCAACTACTGCTTTGGCGGTGGTCACCTCACAGCCCTCTCTCGTACCATCGAAAATGTTGGAAGGTATGAGTCTGTAACTTATTAGTCTTATTTTTCGGATGCATAATTTATGTGCTAAAGTCATACTGTTGTGTCTTTTCAGGAGTGCTTTTTGATCATCTTTATCAAGTGTTGCTCCCACACTTCTCCTTCCCATCTGAATTCGCTTCTCCTTCTGGTGGCGCTGGTGAGTATGGTTTCCAATTGATATCTTTCTTTTTTTCATTGATGGAATTACTTCTAACTTTTTTGTCGTCCCGACTGCAGTGCTACAAATTGAAAGAGGGGATGAAATATTGGCCGTGCTACCGGCCCCTCCGGCCTTGCCACCTGCCTCAGCTGGTACAGCAACTATCACATTAATAACTCCCCTTTTTTTATTTCTTGAACTGTTATGTGATCATATCTTGTTTTTCAGCTATCGTTCCGGTTTCGGCGCCCTTCGAGCCTCGTGTCATAATGCCGACAGGTCCTTTCCTAAGACGTCCGTCTTCGAAAGGCGCCGCGGACTGTTTGCGTATGTTGAGCGACTACATTGAGGAGCTCGACGTCGAGACTCCTACGTCTGCTGTGGATTTCGCTACGGCGGTTAACCCGATGCTGGTGATACTCATGAATTTCCATGACGAGGGCATCATCGCGTCTTGGGTTAACCATTGCAGGGAGATCGAGGCTCGCCTGCATCAGCTGGAGTCGATGCGTCCTGCTCCCGAAATTTTGGCCGTAAGTACTGAAAGAGCGGCGTGGATCGAGCAAAGCGCTTCTTACGTCCACCACTTGGAGCAAGAAGCGACTTTAAGGCTGAGGGAGTGTCAGGAGTCTTCAAGCGAGACTGCTCGCCTACGTGCTGAGGTCGAGGCGAATGCTGCTCAAGTGAAGGCTATCTTTGGGAGCCTCCTGGAACGCATCTCTCATGGGCTAAATTTGAAGCGAAAGCTTGATGTCACCGAGCGTGACACCCCAGGCCGTGAAGCTGCTCATCGGGCCGTTAGGGAGCAGCTTGCATCTGTCTTGCAGCAGCGAGCTCAAGTGGAGGCAGATCTGGCAGTAGTGGCCGATCAGGAGAAAGTGTGGAAGGAGGTGCGCGAACAATTGCTAGAGCTATGCAAGACGCTTCCTTCCCAGTAATTCCCCTTGTATCTATATACTTGTAAAAATTTTCTTTTTAAATAATATGTATCCATTCTTTATTCTTTTGTACGCTTCACCTTGTACTTGATTGCATTCAATAAAGATACACATTTTTCTTTGCAATGTCTTGTATGCTCTTTTGCTCTTTCTCTTTATCAACATGTTGTCTTGATGAAGATAATTGACAGATAATAGAGTAAGCATCTTAACTACTTTCACGAGATAGCGATGGCTTAGGCCGCAGGTTCAGATCTGCAGCCTAAGACTTTTCAACTCTATGAGCCGTAAGGGTCTTATAGAGACTTATCTCCCTACGGATCGAGAGGATCTCGTAGGTATATTTTCTCCTTAGGAATCGTGAGGATTCCTAAGCGCGTTTTCTCTTATAAGTCACAAGGATCTTATAAGAAAATTTTTCCCTCTTACGAGTCGAGAGGACCCGTAAGCAGTTGTTTCCCTTCTTGTCGAAATTCGACTTTGGAGAGTGAGACCCGTGAATAGTATGCAAGAGACCATTTTAGACCGACTTGCAGGGTCCCATTGTTCAGGAAACAAGTTTTTAATCCATGTTGCCTGAGGCTTCACCTTGCAAGTTGAGATGAACCGGGAATTTCCCGCGGAGACATTGGTTTCTCTGCGAGCCGACGCGAATCAGGAGGCTCTCATCAAGGACGCTAGTTTCTATGAATTGAGGTATTTGCCAAGGATATTCGTTTCCCTGGTGTTGAAACGGATCGAGAATTTCTCGCGGAGACACTGGTTTCTCTACGAGTCGACGCGAATCAGGATTTTCTTCGTCAAGAACACTTGTTTCCTCGAGTCAAAAGATTTGCCGAAGACACTGGTTTTTTCGGGGTTGAAACGAACCGGGAATTTCCCGCGGAGACACTGGTTTCTCTGCGAGTCGATGCGGATCAGGAGGCTCTCATCAAGGACACTAGTTTCCCTGAATTGAGGTATTTGCCAAGGATATTTGTTTCCTTGGTGTTGAAACGAATCGAGAATTTCCCGCGGAGACACTGGTTTCTCTGCGAATCAACGCGAATCAGGATTTTCTTTGTCAAGGATGCTTGTTTCCTCGAGTCGAAGGATTTGCCAAAGACACTGGTTTCTTCGGGGCTGAAACGAACCGGGAATTTCCCGCGGAGACACTGGTTTCTCTGCGAGCCGATGCGAATCAGGAGGCGCTCATCAAGGACGCTAGTTTTCCTGAATTGAGGTATTTGCTAAGGATATTTGTTTCCCTGGTGTTGAAACGAATCGAGAATTTCCCGCGGAGACACTGGTTTCTCTGCGAGTCGACGCGAATCAGGGTTTTCTTTGTCAAGGACGCTTGTTTCCTCGAGTTGAAAGATTTGCCGAAGACACTGGTTTCTTCGGGGTCGAAACGAACCGGGAATTTCCCGCGGAGACACTGGTTTCTCTGCGAGCCGATGCGGATCAGGAGGCTCTCATCAAGGACGCTAGTTTCCCTGAATTGAGGTATTTGCCAAGGACACTTGTTTCTCTGGAGTTGAAACGAATTGAGGATTTCCCTCGGAGACACTGGTTTCTCTGCGAGTCGACGCAAATCAGGATTTTCTTCGTCAAGGACACTTGTTTCCCTGAGTCGAAGGATTTTGCCGAAGACACTGGTTTCTTCGGGGTTGAAACGAACCGGGAATTTCCCGCGGAGACACTGGTTTCTCTGCGAGTCGATGCGGATCAGGAGGCTCTCATCAAGGACGCTAGTTTCCCTGAATTGAGGTATTTGCCAAGGACACTTGTTTCCCTGGAGTTGAAACAAATCGAGGATTTCCCGCGGAGACATTGGTTTCTCTTCGAGTCGATGCGAATCAGGATTTTCTTCGTCAAGGACACTTATTTCCCTGAGTCGAAGGATTTTGCCGAAAACACTGGTTTCTTCGGAGTTGAGACGAATCGGGAATTTCCCGCGGAGACACTGGTTTCTCTGCGAGCCGACGCGAATCAGGAGGCTCTCGTCAAGGACGCTAGTTTCCCTAAGTTGAACTGATCTGTGGTGGTCTTTCAGGTTTTATGTAAGTTACCGTCAAGACTGTGAAGCTAGGAATTTGATCCTCGTTTCGTTTGCCGGTACTGCGTCTGCTGTATTGAGATGAATGCCGCGGTTGCCTCTAGGCTGTTGGCGAACCGTCGAGATTTGGCTTTGCTTTCCGGCGGAGCCTGCTGGAAGGGTGTGGTTCCCTCTTTGTTTGCGCCCTTGGATTGTATACAGGGATCGATGTGATCTCAACTGTAGGGCCAAAGTTTTATCCTCATTCTCATTTTCATTCATTTTTTTTGTTTTATTTCCGCGATGTTCTATCATTTCAGCTTTTTTATCGCGAAGGTCGCGATTACCTAATCATTTCGGCTATTTTTCGTGGTGCCCAATCATTTTGGCTGTTTATTTTATTTTTACTCGCTGCTTTTTATTGCGAGTTGCCCAAACATTTCGGCTATTTTGCATGCATGCGTTTTTACTTGCTGTTTTTTTTATTGCAAGTTGCCCCATCGTTTCGGCTATTTCGTATGCTTGTGCGGCCTACTGGCTTTTTGCTGTAAACCTGAAATTAGACACCATTTCGGCATCAGCACCGCTACAACTGGGATATTGCCAGGAGCGAATCATCATCTGCCTCTGTCGATGTCGACCAAAGGTGGCTTAGCGAACAGAGTTAAGGTCCTGCCGACTAAGGCTTTTAACTTCATGGGCCGTAAGGGTCTCATAAAGGTATTTCTCTCTACGAGTCGTGAGGATCTTGTAGGTGTATTTTCTCCTCAGGAATCGTGAGGATTCCTAAGTGTTTGTTCCTCTGTAAGTCGTAAGGATCCTACGGGAGGGTTTTCTCCTTGTAAATCGAGAGGATTTACAAGGGTTGTTCACCATGCATATATATCCCCAGTCATGGATGGGACTTGGTTAGGGAAATGTTTATTCGCGCCCGTGGATTGTATACAAGGGTCAGTATCGAGCCGTTTGTAGGGCAATATCGGAAGTTGTGGGGGTTGCTTAAGCACAGGTTTAGGTCTCTGTAACTTAAGACTTTCAAATCTTATGAGCCGTGAGGGTCCCATAAGAGAGTTCTCCTTACGAGCCGTGAGAATCTCGCAAGTGTATTTCTCCTTAGAATCGTGGGGATCCCTAAGTGTGTTGCCCCCTTGTGAGTCGTAAGGATCTCACGCGGGTGGTTTCTCCTTACAAGGTCGAGAGGACCCTATAAGTGTCTTTTAACGAGGTTGCCCCCTTTCGGGTTTTCACAAACACTCGCCGGTAGCCCTGCTGTTTTTACTCACGGAGCCCTTTAGGGTTTTCATCCGTGCTCTTTTTGCTAATGGACATACCTTTTTTTTATTCTTTTTATTTTCTTCTTCTTTTTTTTTACGAGGTCGCGCCCTTTCGGGTTTTTACGAACACTCGCCGGTAGCCCTGCTGTTTTTACTCACGGAGCCCTTCCGGGTTTTTATCCGTGCCCTTTTTGCTTATGGACATACCGTTTTTATTTATTATATATATATATTTTATTTTTTTTATTTTTTTGGTCAGCCTAAGGATGCTGCGGTAGTAGTTTTAAGGACGCTTCGGTCCAGTCATTAGTTTAAGGACGTTTCGGTCCGTCATTAGTTTAAGGACATTTCGGTCCATCATTAGTTTAAGGACGTTTCGGTCCAGTGCTGAAGAAGGCCAGTTACTACTTTTAGAGTTTGGGCTTAGGAAGATAGCGGGCGGACATAGTCGTCGTCATCTATCATTGACCTAAGCTGTGGCTCATTAAGCGCTGTATTTCTTTAGGAAGCAACCGTTTATTGGCCTGAAAGGCCTTTCACCGTGCATATCCATGAGTAGATAGGCTCCACCCTGGTAAACCTTGTCTATGATGTACCGGCCTTCATAGTTTGGCTCGAATTTTCCCCGCTTGGCGCGATTGGGGATCATAGGCCTTTTGACCACTAGCACGAGTTCGCCTTGGCGGAATGTCCTCGGTCGGGTCAATCTTTCGTATGAGCGCGTCATCTTCGCTTTATAAGCTTCCAGATTTTGTTGCGCTATGAGCCGGTTTTCATTAAGGGCATCAAGCTCCTCAAGCCGAAGGTGAGCATTTTCTTCGGCCGTCAGCTCGTAGTGGACTGCCACTCGTAGAGAGGGTAACTCTATCTCGAGGGGGAGTACTGCTTCGGTACCGAATACCAACGCGTATGGCGTTGTGTTCGTGGCCGTCTTGAACGTAGTTCGATACGCCCAAAGTGCCTCTTATAGTCTCTCGTGCCAGTCTTTCTTATTTCGGGACACCGTCTTTTTCATGATCTTCGTCAGGGTCTTGTTGAAGGCCTCGGCTAGACCATTAGCTCGCGGATTATAAACCGAGGAATATCTCCAGTCTATATTGTGTTGTTGCGCGAAGCGACTGATCCTGTGGCTCCTGTAGGCAGGCCCGTTATCGGAGATGATCCGTCTCGGAGTTCCAAACCGATATATGATGTGCGTCTTGAAGAAATGGAGGATATTCTCCGTCTTCACTTCCCTCAACGGTACTGCTTCTGCCCATTTGGAGAAGTAATCGGTCGCGCCAGGATGAAACGATGTCCTTTGGACGATGCTGGTTCGATGGGGCCGACTATGTCAGTCCCCCACATTTCGAACGGCCAGCTAGCCACCGTTGGATGTAATGGATTTGGATGTTGGTGGATGAAGTCCCCATGGATTTGGCATGAGTGGCATTGCTTCGCATATTCGAGACAATCCTGAATCATCGTGGGCCAGTAGTAGCCCATCCGTTTGATCTTCAACTTCATCTTCGGGCCCGCTTGGTGAGAACCACAGATTCCGTCATGAACTTCCTGAACGACTCTTTCCGCTTCGTCCGGTCCTAAGCATCTCAGCCACAGAGAATCAAACGACCTCTTGTACAAAGTATCATTAATGAAGGCGAAAGACATAGCTCGTTTCGTGAGCTGATGTCTCGAGGACGCATCTTCAGGCATTCGATGGGACTTAAAGCAGTCTATGAAGATCTCCCTCCAATCCTCAGCCTTTTCTTGTTCTTTTATTTGCATGGTCGTCTGCTTAGTTGCTCCCTTTTCTTCAGATGATTCTGGAGATATTTCCGCTGGGGCAAGCACTCGACGGCTTTGTATCATGATTCTGACGTCATCAAAATTCTCGTCAGCCAGTTCTTTAGCGAGCTTAGCTAACGCGTTCGCTTTGCTGTTTTCCGCGTGCGATATGCTTTCCAAAGTATAGGAGGGAATTTGGGTCAACAGTTGTTGCACCTTTTCACCGTACTTCACCAACTCCGGTTTGCACGTTTGGTAGTCGCCGTTTACTTGACTAACGACCAGTTGAGAATCCCCGTATATGAGGAGGTTTTCAATTCCCATGTCGATGGCGATCTCGAGACCTGCTATCAAGGCTTCATATTCGGCTTCGTTATTCGTCCTCGGCTCTGTTAAGGAGAAAGCGAAGCGCATTATTCCTCCTTGTGGGGTTACGAAGATGAGGCCTACCCCTGATTTGATCATTGGCGTACTTTGTTTGCGCTTCTTCATGGAAGACGCTCCATCAAAATAGAGTTCCCATCGGGTCTCACCACCGTCGATCGCATCAAACGCATGTTCGTCTGGAAGATCGCAATTCAAAGGAGAATCGGCGGGTATCGGATGCTCAGCAAGGAAGTCGGCGATGGCCTGGCCTTTCACTGCCTTGAGAGGTTGATACGTTATCGAGAACTCCATCAAGAGCAGGGCCCATTTAGCGAGTCGCCCCGTCAATATGGCCTTCGACATCAAATATTTAAGGGGGTCCGCCTTTGATATGAGACGGACTTCGTGCGCCAATGCATAGTGCCTGAGTTTTGTTATCGCGAAGATCAACGCCAGGCAATGTTTTTCAATGGGAGAGTAGTTGCTTTCTGTCCCCAGAAGAACTCGACTTAAATAGTAGAGTGCTCTTTCTTTCCCCTGGTCATTCTCTTGCACCCATAATGCGCCTAAAGAACCTTCGAGGGCGGTTGTATAAAGAATGATAGGCTTTCCCTTAACCGGAGCAGCCAACACTGGCGGGTTCTGCAGGTACTGCTTGATTTCGTCTAGTGCACCTTGGCATTTTTGATCCCAGACGAACGGAGTTCCCTTCTTCATCAGTTGACTGTAAGGACGGCACTTGCCTGAAAGATTGGTTATAAATCGCCGTATCTATACGAGCTTCCCTTGGAGAGACCGCAACTGTTTGAGAGTTCTCGGATTTCCATAATCGCCTTGATCTTTGACGGATCTATTTCGATACCTCGGTGTCGGACGATGAATCCCAGGAATTTTCCCGAAGAAACTCCGAATGCACACTTGAGAGGGTTCATCTTCAAGTTGTATTGTCGAAGGCGTCGAAATACAGTCCTTAGATGCTCGAGATGTTCCTCGTATGATTTGCTCTTGACCACGAGGTCGTCGGTATAACATTCGACGATTTCATGTATAAGATCATCGAAGATCTTCGTCATGGTCCTCTGATAGGTGGCACCGGCGTTCTTTAGACCGAAGGGCATCACCTTGTAGCAAAATATTCCCAAAGAAGTCCGGAAAGCGGTGTGCTTCTGGTCTTCGGGATGCATCTTTATCTGATTATACCCTGATGAGCCGTCCATGAAGGAGAACCTCATGAGTGGACGTATTGTCTATCATCAGTTCGGTGACTGGTACTGGGAAATCATCCTTCGGGCAGGCTTTATTGAGATCCCGAAAGTCCACGCATATGCGCACCGTCCCATTTTTCTTCATCACCGAGACGATGTTAGCGATCCACTCAGGATATTGAACCTCCTGGATAAAGCCGGAGTCGATTAGCTTTTTGACCTCGGCATTGATACTTATCTCAAGCTCGAGCCGCATTCTCCTCGGCGCCTGTTTGACTGGCTTGATGTCCGGGAATATCGCCAATTTGTGTACAGCAATTTCTGGATCTAGTCCCGGCATTTCGGAATAGTTCCATGTGAAGCAATCTCTATGCTGTACAACAACGTCTTTTAACGCAGCCACCCTCTCTTTAGATAGCAGCTCGCTGACAAATGTCGGTCGCGGATCATTTGCCGTCCCCAACTCAATTTTCTTGAGGTTATCTGCAGTGGTATGTATTCCATCCTCCAGTTCTTTCAGAGCTGGTGGAAATTCTGAGATCACGTCATCATTGCTGTTTTCGAAACACCAGGGAAGGTTGTCCATGTTCTCGGGCTCTTCTTTTAATATTGTTATCACATGACAAGTGCGAATCCGCTTCCAATCCCAATGTGGAGTTGGTTCTGTTCTCGTGGCTTTGGGTTCGTGCTTCTATGGTGGCGTTACCCTCCAGTTCTCAGACAGAGTGAACTTGCCAAGCTGATACTGATCTTCGACCCAATTCTTAAAGGTGAAGTAGTCTTCGAGCGAGTGCCCTATTACTCGATGGTAAGAGCAATAATTTGGGTCAGAGAATTCGCCTGCTTGTTCGGGGTTTTTGGACTCCGGTAGTGTAAACATTTGATGTTTTAGAGCAAGATCAAATATTCTCTTCGTCTTGTCCCGAGGAAACGAGTACGCTCGACCCATTTTCTTCATGAGGGATAGATCGGAACCGCTCATTTCCCGCTTGTGTGGCTTCTTAGTCCCGCTTTGTTGCTGTTGAGCGCCTTTTTGGCCTTTCGACTTGTTTCTGCCTCTAGGTCGAGCCTTTTTTATAACAGGTTGACAGGGGGCAGTATTTTCGTCTTTCCAGGCCTGTTGGAGGAGGCGTTGCGTTTTGGCTTTCTCGTAGATGGCCATTTTGCGGTTGTGATCATCTCGGACTTTTTGACCAGCTTCCCTTATAAGTCTGTCCATTTGTTCTTCGAACGACGTACTGGGCACTTTTGCATCAGGAACTTTTACTGTTTCAGGATTAGCGTCCTCCTGTTGAGCATCTGCTTCTTCATTGAATTCATGCACGACGTAATAATCGCGGAGTAGCTCTCGTTTCTTGGACCGAATGTATCCAAGGCCGATTGTTTCCATCCTCCTACTAGGCAGCTTGTGCTGAGTTCCGGGTACGTTCCAGACCCTGTCATAGAATTTGGCCTTTCTAACGGTCTGTTTAAAGGATATCCCTTGGCGCTTCAACAGTCTTTTCAAGTCTTCTGTATAATATCTGGGTAGACGGATGGGTTGAAGCCTGTCCAGCGTAGGATCCGCACCGTGCCAGATTTCTTTCTCCACTTTGTTTTCTTCAGAGCGGTAGAATAGAATTGCCTTTTCGCCTTCTCGCCTGGGAGGTATATAGAACGTCTGCAGCTCCTCTACACTGTCGTATCAAGCGCATCCAGTTCTTTATAATGTCTAAGCGGCACCATGGCGACTTGCAGACTTTGCTCTTCGTCAGCGGAAGCTCGTATTAAAGGTCGAGCAGAGAATACAGTATGGACCTCATCTTCCGAATCACTACCAAAGATCAACGTAGGAGCAGATGGTCCCGGCTTGGTATATTGGGGCGGACCCGAATGAACTATTTCCTCTTCCTCCTCGGTATCACTGCCGAAGACAGGAATGGTAGCGTTAGTTTTGTTCTCCGGCTTGTGACACCTTTCCGTGTCTTCGAAATTCGGCAAGAAGTATTTGGCATCTTCATATTTGCGGACTTCGTTTACGGAAAACGGATTCAGTTCTCCCGTTACGGTATACTCGAGACCATCCCTAAAATATTTCATACACTGATGCTGTGTAGAAGGAATGATGTTGTACTCGTGTAACCATGGTCGGCCGAGCAGAGCGTTGTAGCATGTCTTGGCGTCTGTGACGTGGAATTTAATGTCCGTGACGAGCAGCCCAAAGCGTAGCATCAATATCATAGATCCAAGAGTCTTTAATGATTGAGAGTCGAACCCAGAGATGGTGATCGTGTCTCGAGCGAGGTGTTGGACACTCATGCAGATTTCTTTTAACACCCGCACATTGAGTAGATTAACAGACGATCCGTTATCGACCAGGATTTTGCCCATCTTTATATCATGGCAGTATCCTGAGACATAGAGGGGGCGATTGTGTTCGCACGTCCCAAGGAGAAGGTCTTCGTCACCGAAAGTGATATCGGCCGTGTGCACTTCCTCCAATTCATCCTTCATCTTTTCTTCGGCCAGGAAAGCTTGGAACTGCTCCGGGTCCTGTAGTGCCTTAATTAACGAATCTCTCACCTCCTTTGATAGTAAAAGGGCGTCAAGAATGCTAAGCTGCGAGGGTAGTTTTCTCAGATGCGCTAAGACGTTGTAATCCACCTTATTTTTCTTCGGCGGGTCTTTGGCAGTTAGCTCTTCCATGACATGGTCATCTAGGGTGATGTCCTCAGAGACCTTTGCTTTCCCTTTATCTTTTTTATTTGAGGGTCCGAGATTCTTTTCGGGCAGCGTGCGATTACGCAGCCGGATATTTTCACAAATCTTCGGCTCTTCTTCTTTTCCCGAAGTGGACTCTTTAAAGAGGGGGCTAAGAGCCCGCTCCTCGTCGGAATCGCTCCCGAATGTGAGCACTTGTGATCCCCCGGCGTTAACCATGTGACAATTGCCGGTAGTTCTGTTAAGCCCTTCGGTCGTATCGCTCTGCTCTCGGCAAGTCTTGCGCTTTTCCCGCTTAAGATGCTGCCGGTGAGCAACATATCCTTGCCACCATCTATCGAAAGCTTTGCACTCTTCAGTGGGGTGCGAAATCATCCGATGATACAAGCAATAGGTGGGGTGCATTTCCGCTTTACCAGTAACACTTCCCCCAGAGGATGGTAGCTTCATACCCATTGACACGGCTTTAGCAAACCTTTTCCTCATCTTGAATTTGATTTTATCCGCAGTAGGTGTACTTTGCTCCAGTGGGAGTATCTCAGCTCTCTCGTTAAGGCGTTGGCGTTTGGCCCTTTCAAATATGATCGCCTCGCGCTCCCGATCAGCTTTACTTTTTAAGAGAGCTTCATTGAGGAATGCGTCAATTACTTCATCCGATGGCCCCAGAATTTCCAGTCTAGGATCTGCCCCAAGATTTTCAGCGCAATGTCACGACCCGAAAGTACGGAACGTGACCGGAACTTAGATTACGAAGCGTCTAGAGGCGCAACGTAACCTAAGTAAGCCGAAGCCCAGAAATCTAAACCATAAAAAGAAGAAGAAGTAAAGGAAAACATGTAGAAAACAAGTTTAAAAGCAACATCCAATTTCTCAAAAATTTCGGCAGAGTCTCCTTTGTAAAAACTGGCCCCAAACGGGTACAAACAAGAATAATATATATACAAATAATAAAAAGCATCCCCAAACGGGAGCTAGCTCTACGCCAAAAAGCGGAAACAACCACATCAATGCACAATAGTATACAACGCCAAAGGGCGAGGCTCAAAACTCAAAAGAAAACAAAACCACCAGATATCATAATAATACAAGCGCGACTCTAAGGTCGAAATAAACAACTGATCCAGTAACCTATCAAGTAATACAAGTTTGGTTGATGGAGTTTTCTAGATACAAATGAAATAATAAAAGTACAATGGCAGTCCAGATACAGGTGAACCAACCTACCGTGCAAATCACCCTGAATGAAAAGATGTGCCAGCAAGCGGCCAGGAAAACCTGTACATCGAACCTGTAATAAAATTTGGCACAACAGGGGTGAGTTGCCAACTCGTGAGTAGAAGATATCTGCGAAAAGAAATCGAATGCACAACGCTGTCCTAGGTCATAATAATATACTAATATACTACTAGTCATCAAGTAAAGACAGGATAATAAGCTACGTGTAAGTGCAAATGCTCCGTGCTCGTATCAGTGCCTCATATAGAACTATGTCATGTGAATGAGTATGCATGCACCATGAATGTGAAATAACCAACCCTGAAATCTAGATATATCTGTATAAGAAATCTTTAACTTTTATCATGGTAAAATGTGTATAGAAATCTGAAATATCAACGATGAAATCCATGAAAATCCGTGTCAAGTATCGACACAAAACATGTAAATCTCAAGTCTTAATACCTCATAATCTCAATGTCTCATAGTCTCAATATCTCGGGCTCCGTCAGTCCGGATCGGCCCATATCATCAAATCTCACGACAACGGTCGGTAACCTCCGGATATCCGCCACGCCAGATATCACCGGTAGGTAGTCCTCCCCTGCTAGGCTCATCGTCTACAACTCGATCTTCTTGCCCCGGGGTACCATACCGGGCCCACCATGTACCCGAGACGGTTCATCCACTCCTCGAATCGGGTCTCGAAATCCAACAGAAAACATGAAATCTCATGGTGGACGACACATACATCACGAGAAAACCGCATCTTATGTTTTAAAAAGAGAGGAGGAGAGAGAGAGAAGTTTTTATATATTCTTGCGGTTTTCCCCAAAAATCCAGAAATCTCATAGAAATCCAAAATCCCAAAATCATGAGTAAGTATATGAAAAGTGTCGGCATATGCCCCATAATACTGCATGATAACATGAAAATGCGAATGCATGAAATGTCTAAGTAATAAATACCATATCTATACTAACACCAGAGAGTAATCACAATATTATATCGATCTAGCTGTTAGCTGATTGTATCAATACAAAATAATATGATCTAAAGTGTACGTGACATAGCAATTACCGATGATGATGTGTGTGAGCCGGCAAATAAGTGCGCGTGAAATATGCGCATCATCGGTAATAGTGCTGGTGTCCTAACAGGCAAAGTTTTATTCTGATTATAGAAACATATGAATGAACATGCACCATTATGATTGCGGTATGAATGTAAAGACGGATGTGTAATAACCACTCATCTGTGATATACAAGTATAACTACAACTATATGACTCGAGCCTAAACTAGTGTCCATCTACCCTCCTAAGGAACTAAACCTAAGAAACTAGTCAATAAGAATTAAGAGTTCACCTAAGATCTGAATCCATATCTCTAATAGTCGGCGATCCAGCCTCAATAGCGTCACATACGTAGTACGGCTTCCTCGAATCAAGAGTGTGGATCAATCATCATATCTATACCTCGTACGGCAAAATCCATCGTACGGCATCCCAATATCAGGGTACGGCTCAAGTATCACCTACGTGTCTCATCATTCGTATAATATCATCATCAACACATGTCAAGATCAAGGTGCTATACTGTAATCGCATACATCAATCACATATCATTGTCAGCATAAATATACATCGTTAATTTATCCTCAGAAATATCATGTCATATGTATCATATCGTGATCAAGTCACACCTATATGATATCGTAATCAAGTCACACATATATGATATCGAAATCAAGTCACACCTATATGATGTCGTAATCAATTCACACCTATATGATATCATATCAGAATTTCAGGCACAGGTTACGGTCCGGGTTCTATTTTAGAGTCCCATATACTTCAATATCATCACCACCCTTTATTATTGTTCAAGTATACAAATCCATTATCTCATTTTCTAATGATCCGCTAACATCATAACACGACTGTATAGCCAAGAATCACGGCATCAGCCCAGTTATATTGTTTCATCCCCGTGTATCATATCACATCCTTGTATCACATATACGTATTTTGTGTGTATATATATACCTACACCTAGTCCTATATATATATATATATATATATATATATACATACACGTATACACCACTTCGAGTCTCAGTGTGTGCGTGTGTGTGTATCTACCTGAAACCTACGAATCTCTTGCAAGGTATTCATCCTCTGGTATGGTCTTTCTAAATCAGTCTAGTCCAACTTAGGGTCATTACTAGGGTCCTACTCATCAAGAATCTAAGGTCACATGTGGCTTCCTAATGACAATAAGTACTATCCCTATTCTACGTTTGCGGGGATGCTAAACACCATCCACCCGACTTCCCCCCGTAGATATACATCTACTCACCTGGTCCTTATCTGCCGAAAATGATGTCGCCATCCTTGATTGTTAGGATAAGAGCGTGTTCAAGTTCTTTAAATACCGCAATCAAGACGGTTTCGCACGTAGCTAGCCGGTTGAGTACGGGTCGTCCGCAGGGAGATGGGAGTCTTTTTCTATGTGTTTTTCGACGAGTTAAGTCCGGTTGTTCAGATTTTGTTTGTAGTTATCTAAGTGTTGAGTTGATATTTAAAGAGAGCATGTTAGGGTTAGGATTAGGTTAGTTTGAGTTAGGAGTCTCCACATCTTTCGTTGCCCTTCTTAATATCGTGTTACGGTAATCGGCAACAACGGGGATTAGCACGACTAGGAAGGACTTTGCGAGTATAAGCTAGGCTTTCCAACGCATAAGTCTTCCTTTTGGTGCTTGTCCGTCCGTTCTTGGCTCTTAGCCATAACCTCCGGTTAATCCAACCACAACCGGTCTCACTACGGAATCACCGCTATCATGTAGGATAGGGTGCCGTAAGGAGCGGATTGTGGTTCAATTAACGGGAGTCGATTTAAGCTGTTGGGTAAGGAAAGAGTGAGAGAGATTTCCTTCTCTCAAACTTCCCTTATCCTACCCTAACAAGAATGAACTACTCACACATCATAATACGGAAAAATAAAACAACACAAAAGAGGAAGATAGAAAGAAGGAGATTAGAAGAATACGACTAACTGTTTGCGACCTCACCTTGGCGAGGATCAAGCGTAAGTATCATTGTCGTATGTAAGGATAAAGAAAAAAGAGAAGAAAGAAATAACAAGGAAATAACAACAACTACTTAACAATTGAAATTACAACACATTACAACAAGTAAAAGAAAGAGACAAGCATGATATAAAATGGTTTTCTTTATTCATCACTCTTCACTCAAAAGCTCACTTACAAGTTTAATGGAGAAGAGGTGAGAAGAGGAAGAAGAACATGTAACTAAAACCTAGCAAAAAGAAATACAAGAATTGGACCCCTTCCTTCACAGAATTCTGGGGTATTTATAGGCTGGAAAATGAGAAACTAGGGCAATAATACGGGCCCATATGAAAAGACTAAAGTGCCCTCAAAAATACTGCACAGATGGCGCCAATATGGACGCGGAAGCGCGGCCAAGACCCCCCTTTGGCCGCGCTTCCGCGGCCGTTAAGATGACTTGGGTCTGGATCTTTTTGGTGGGACCCTGGTTTGATGGGATCTTCAATCTGGTATATGTGGTTTCTCATCTTGGCTCCACGATTTTTCCAGAATTTCTGTTGAGGGAAAGGTGGACTTTTTGTCAAGATTTTGTCATGATTTGCCTCGAGCTCCGCGTAGATCTCTTGGATCTTATGCCACCATTGAGCCTTGTGTATAGATTTGACATTTTGTCTTCCTACTGGTATCTGGTAACAAACGGATGAGGGACGGAGACCGTGTTTTATCTGTGGTCGGCAAGAACCCGGATTTTTTCGTCTTTTCCATGAATTTCTCCGTTTGAGAACCGGGAACCTGTATCCTGCAATTGACTAGCAAATACGGCTCAAGAGTATCTACCGATATGCAATGTGATAAAAATTGAGCGGTATGAAAATGCAAAAATCTGATATGAACAAATACCCCCAAACTTATCATTTGCTCGTCCCGAGCAAAGTCCATTTATTCACAAAAATTTCCTAACCTCACTTTCGCAGGGAACGCGATTGCACTGAGCATGTGCAACAAGCCGTTAAACCTCTAGGTGTCCCTAGTAGGAGGAGTGTTGTCTCCTGAGGGTTTTCAGCGGATACTACCCATAAAATCCGGTCAAGTTGGTTTGTAAAAATGACTAAGTTTCAAACCCTAAAGTTTTGTTTTAGAAAATAAAAATTCTATCATCCTAAGTCTAGACCATCGAACCTTTATTTTTCACACCTCGCTTCTTATTTAACTACAGATTTTATATGTCTTTACGTGCAGTGCAAATAGTGTCGTTAAGTTCCAGAAGGATCGATTAGAGTCATCATGTCGCACAATAAAGCCCAGATAATAATTTTAAAAGGATCACATAAGTTTTATAAAGAGTTAAGTATTTTTCAAGTTTCGTTTTCCAGTAAGGTTTCAACTTCAGAATTTCTATCTTCCTTAACAGGAAACTAAGTTGTATTTTTCACTCCACCTTTTACTTGTTTTCATTTCATACACACCTCTGTGAACGTGCAATAGTCTTTATCATAGAATAAAACCTTCATATCTCCGTTAAAATTTTTTTTTTTTTATAAAAGCCTGTCTTTTATCAAGATTATTCTCACACAAAGAACCGTTAGGAATTTTAACTCGGAGAGAACACTTGCTTGACTTTGTTTTAAAACTGGACTTTCTAGGCTTCTTAGCGAGCTTTGGGCCAATGCACCCAAACCAGTTGGTTTTAGGGCATTAGGTGTAGAAACACCCCAGCGGACTTAATTACTCAAGTTACCTAGGTCCAAAAACAAAAGACAGTTTGGCGTGAAAATCAGATGATTTAATACGAACGGAGATATAACCGGCAGTTCAATTATTTTTTGGATAAGAGACGTGTTTAGTGAGTTTGGTGTGTAATCATTCCAATCAAGTTTCAGATGGGTTATTTTTCAGACTTAGCTCCAATTATGGCATCAATAACATTCCTTCATATTCGCTTTACTTCATAAACTATTCTTGACATTACTTATTTCAGAACAAACCTATTTGATCCTCAGAAAATCATTTATCTGTTTAAAAGTTTACACATGAAAGACTTGTCATCTAATTCCCAAAACTCACGACACGTGTAGTGTGATGTAAAGACGTATATCAGCTATAGTTAACTTCAAAGGAGAGTTATCTTTCAGGTTTTCAAAATCCAAACATAAGATCAGTTATTCCTATTTTTCAAACAAAAACCGTCGAATGTTGAATCAGAGCTCATCCACAAGCTAACTTGACAAAAAAGTTGTTATATTTTTGGAAAATTTTCAAATTTTTATGGTTTTTATGGATTTAATATGCAGATGCAAAATATACATATGAATGCGAAGGTAAGAAATGCGTACCGAGCGTACCCCCAAACTTAAACTGGACAGTGTCCACACTGTTGTTGCATGAAGAGATCGGTTTGAAGGTTCAAAATTGTCGGTTAGCGATACACAATTTTTTTTTTGTTTTTGTTTTTAAAGAAAAAGAATATACACAAATATAAACAAAATGGTTTGTACATACCCCCAAACTTATTTGGAACAGTGTCCACTGTTCTTGGCTGGATAACCGAAGTTTGGAGGTAGGCAGAGGAAGATCATGCAAGGTAAACCGGCTCATGTAAGAACAGGAGCTCCTCTGTTGGTTCGGCGCTAAGGTACGGTTTGCATCGGTGTCCATTGACCTTGAAGAGTGAACCGTCCTTTGGATTTTCCAAATCCACAGCGCCCTGCGGATACACATTCCGCACAAAATACGGCCCTTTCCAGCGAGATCGGAGCTTTCCAGGATGGAAGTGAAGTCGGGTGTCGTAAAGAAGTACCTGCTGACCAGGTACGAAGGTTTTGCGCAAAAGGTGTTTATCATGAAACACCTTCGTTCGATTCTTAACGACAACCGCGTTGTCGTAAGCCTCATCCCTAAGCTCGCTCAGTTCGTTCAGCTGCAGCTTCCGATGGCTGCCCGCGTCCTCCAGAGACAGATTCAGCTCCTTAATCGCCCAAAATGCGCGATGCTCGATTTCGACAGGAAGGTGGCAGGCTTTTCCGTACACAAGCCGATAGGGAGACATGCCAAGGTCGGTCTTATAAGCGGTTCTAAATGCCCAAAGGGCATCAGTGAGTTTCAGAGACCAATCCTTACGGTTCTTGGAAACCGTCTTCTCCAATATCTGCTTGATTTGCCGATTTGAAACTTCGGCCTGCCCGCAGGTTTGGGGGTGGTAGGGCGTAGAGAGCTTATGATTTATGGAGTATTTCCGCATCAAGGCTTCGAAAGTTTTATTGCAGAAATGACTTCCATTGTCGCTAATGATCGCTCGGGGGTGCCCAAACCGTGAGAAAATGTTTTCTTTAAGGAACCTAACGACAACCTTGTTGTCGTTAGTCCGGCTGGGCACAGCCTCGACCCATTTAGAGACGTAATCAACAGCTAGAAGAATGTACAAGTTCCCAAAAGAGTTGGGAAACGGCCCCATGAAGTCTATCCCCCAAACATCGAAAATCTCCACAACCAAGATCGGTTGGAGCGGCATCTCGTTCCTCCGGGATATCCGGCCCATGTGTTGGCACCGGGAGCAAGTCTTGCAATAATCGTGAGCGTCTTTGAAAAGTTGTGGCCAGTAGAAACCACATTGCAAGATCTTCTCAGCTGTCTTTCTGGGCCCAAAATGCCCGCCACACGCTTGATCGTGGCAAAATGACAGCACACTCTTGAATTCCTCATCAGGGACACACCGACGAATAATCTGGTCGGGACAGTACTTGAACAAGTAGGGTTCGTCCCAGTAAAAGTGTTTTACTTGGGATAAGAAGCGAAGTCTGTCCTGACTCGACCATTCGGTCGGTAGTAATCCCGTGGCCAAATAGTTCACAATATCTGCGAACCAGGGTTCGCACGATACTGTCAAGAGCTGTTCATCCGGGAAAACGTCATTGATTGGAATTGGAACCGAAGGTGAAGAAAGAAGTCGTGAGAGATGGTCGGCAACCACGTTTTCACATCCTCGTTTGTCCTTAATGACAAGGTCAAACTCTTGAAGCAAGAGGATCCAACGGATTAACAGAGATTTGGCATCTTTCTTCGCAAAAAGATGGCGCAGAGCAGAGTGGTCAGTGTAAACAATGACTGGAGAGCCGATGAGGTAGGGCCTGAACTTTTCTAAAGCAAATACAACAGCCAAGAATTCCTTCTCAGTTGTTGTATAATTGAGTTGGGCGTCGTTCAGGGTTCGGTTCGCGTAATAGATTACATGCGGCATCTTGTTGATGTGCTGTCCAAGGACAGCACCGATGGCAAAGTCGGATGCATCGTACATAATCTCGAATGGGTGCGTCCAGTCAGGGGAAGAAAGAACGGGAGCAGAAGTGAGTGAGTGTTTCAGTGACTCGAATGCAGTCACACAGCTCGAGTTGAAGTCGAAAGGCGTGTCCTTGGCCAGCAAAAGTGTCAAGGGTCTAGCAATCTTGCTAAAGTCCTTAATAAACCGTCTATAGAAACCGGCATGGCCAAGGAAGGCTCGGATATCTCTGACGCATCGGGGAGGAGGCAGATTGGATATGACCTCAATCTTTGCTTTGTCAACCTCTATGCCATTTTGCGAGATGATATGTCCTAAGACAATACCTTCACGCACCATGAAGTGGCATTTCTCCCAGTTCAAAGTGAGATTCTTGTCCTTACATCGGGTAAGGACAGCGTCAAGATGCAGCAAACACTCATCAAAGGAGTCGCCGAAAATGGAGAAGTCATCCATGAAAATCTCCAGAAATTTCTCCACCATGTCTGAGAAAATCCCCATCATACACCGCTGGAAGGTAGCGGGCGCATTGCATAACCCAAAGGGCATGCATCGATATGCAAACGTGCCGAAAGGACAAGTGAAAGTGGTCTTGTCCTGGTCTTTTTCGGCGATGGGAATTTGATTATAGCCAGAGTAGCCATCAAGAAAACAATAGTACTCATGTCCGGCCAATCGTTCCAGCATCTGGTCAATGAAAGGTAGCGGAAAGTGGTCTTTCCGCGTTGCGGCGTTGAGTTTTCTGTAACCAATGCAAACTCGCCACCCGGTTTGGGTGCGAGTAGGGATTAACTCATTCGGCTCGTTGGTTATGACCGTGATGCCCGACTTCTTGGGGACAACGTGAATGGGGCTAACCCACTGGCTATCAGAGATAGGGTAAATGATACCACTATCTAGACATTTGACGATCTCCTTCTTCACAGCCTCTTTCATGACTGGATTAAGACGTCTTTGTGGATCCCGGGCTGGTTTGGCATCATCCATCAGATGAATGTGATGCTCAACGATCAGGGGACTAATCCCCTTGATGTCCGCCATGGACCAGCCAAAAGCTTGCCTGTTGCCGTGCAAGACCGCAAGGAGGGCTTTCTCTTGCTCGGGAGCTAGAGAAGCCGAGATGATGACAGGGAGGGTCTCGTTCTCACCTAAGTAACCATACTTAAGGTGAGACGGCAACGTCTTGAGTTCGAGCGTTGGAGGTGAAATGATGGAAGGCAAGACTGGTGCAAAGGTCTCGAACTCAAAGGACTCCAGCAAAGGTTCAAAGCGAGTGTAGGCAACCGAGTTGGATGGTTCAGGTAACTCATCCGGAAAGTCGAAAGATTCAAACTCGGGTTGTGCGTGGCTAAGATCGTTCAAGAATGTGAAACACTCGTATTCGTTGTCGGGCGCAGAAGCAGCAGCAGGTTCGAAGAGAAACGCACTAGTGGCGTCAAGATTATTGTGTTCAAACAGAAACTCCTCGAATTCACACTCTTCTGGTGTGATCTCCTGGATCGAGCAGACATCCAGTACATGAGCATTAGGTTCGGCGGGCTGATTCCCCAACCTAAAAATGTTGAGTTCAATTGTCATATTTCCAAAAGAGAGGTTCATTGAACCATTTCGACAATTGATCACAGCATTTGAGGTTGCGAGAAATGGGCGACCGAGTATCACCGGAATTTGATTCCGGGGGTTAGCTACAGGCTGTGTATCTAAGACAATGAAGTCGACGGGGAATATGAAATCCCCGACTTTGATTAACACATCCTCTAGCTCACCCCTAGGATGGGTGATCGATCGGTCGGCCATCTGGAGAGTGCAGTGTGTGGATTTCAGCTCTCCGACGCCTAATTGCTCGTATACTGAATACGGAAGCAAGTTAACACTGGCACCAAGATCTAATAGTGCGCGGTTGATGTTCTTATCCCCAATAGTAATTGAAATCGTAGGACAGCCAGGGTCCTTCCGTTTTTGTGGTAAAGATTGGGTAAGGGCATCACTCACAGCACTAGCCAAGAAAACTTTCTTGGGTACCTGAGACTTCCTCTTTTTCGTGCACAAGTCCTTTAAGATTTTTGCGTAAGATGGGACTTGTTGGACAGCATCTAAAAGAGGAATGTTAATGTTAACTTGCTTGAATAACTCCAAAATCTTCTCCATTTGTGGATTTTGTTTGGTAGACCTCAACCGGTTTGGAAATGGAACATTTTGAAAATTGGTTGAGTCTAAAGCTGGAGGAGGAGATTTTGGAGTTGGAACGGATCCCAGAATAGGTGTTTTCGTGGAGTGAGAAGTGGGTCCGTTCAGAGCAGAAGAAGAAGAAGGAGAGCCTTGTGAAGAACGGAGAATAGGCTCGGAAGACGAAGAAGAAGAAGGAGGAGAAGAAGAAGAAGCAGCGGCCGGGGCATCATCGTTGATTCGCTTGCCAATGTCGTTTTGCAGCACCCTCCCCGATCTCAGTGTGGTCACGGCACTCACATTATGGTTTTGTTTTTCAAGAGCAACATGTGCATTATGTGGGTGACCGGGATTTGGAAGTGGCTGGGACGGGAGCTTCCCCTTCTCTCGCTCGCTCAAGGCCGCGTTCAGTTGTGCAATCTGGGCCTCGATGGTCTTGATGCTTTGCCCGTGTGCGGCAGTGTGTTGCACTAAAGATTGAATCGAAGACTGGATGTTGGCGGTGGATTGGGTCGACTGTTTAACGAACGCCTCCAGACTTCGCTCGAGCGAGGAAACCTTATCGTTGTTAGACGGAACAAAGTTGTTGTTTGGTGGAAAAGAGTTGTTCGGTGCAAAGTTGTTCGTCTGGTTTTGGAAAGGCTGGGGTTGGAAGGGCTGCTGATATTGGTGCTGAGTTTGTTGTGGCGCTTGTTGTTGCGGTGGAGGGGCCCTTTGGAAATTGTTTCCCTGGAATTGATTCTGATTCTGATTCCAGGCGAAATTGGGGTGGTTCCTCCAACCGGGATTGTAGGTGGAAGAGTATGGATCATTCCTCGGTCTTTGCTGGAAGGCAGCATTAACCTGATCCTGTCCTTGCGAGGGTGGATTGTAAGGACACTCTTCGGTCAAGTGGGAAGGGTCGGAACAACAAGCGCAGATCGTACGAAGGGGGAGAACAGGTGTGGGGGCAGGAGCAGAAAATTTGCTCTCTATCGCTTCAAGCTTTCGTGTTATTGCAGCCATTTCAGCTTTCATCGCAATAGAGACATCGAGTTGGTGGATTCCTACCCTAGACTGACCGGTAGAAGTGGAGGTAGAAGAAGAAGAAGTCGGTCTAGTGCTCTCCCACTGTAGCGTTTGCTCCGCAAGATCGTCAAAGAACTGCCACGCTTCCTCGTCAGATTTGGATAGGAAGTGGCCCTGACAGATGGTTTCCAGCAACTGCTTCGTTGCTGGGTTCAGTCCCTCGTATAAGGTTTGGCAGAGTTGCCATTTCTCTATACCGTGGTGATGACACTGAACAAGAAGGTCTTTGTATCGGTCAAAGCACTTCCAGAAGGGTTCAGAAGGAAGCTGGGAGAATTGGTTGATCTCATTTCGAATTCTTGCGGTCTTATGATTTGGGTAAAAATTTTTCAGAAACGCTTTAACAAACTCATCCCAGCTGGTGATTGAGTGGGAAGCGGTGCTATACAGCCATTTTTCTGCGAGATCGCATAAAGTGAACGGAATGACCCGTAGACGTATAGCATCGTCCGATAGCTGGGTTGTTTTCATCATGGCACAGACATTTTGAAATTTGTTAATGAAGATATAGGCATATTCAGATTCAAGCCCATGAAAACGTGGAAGCATGTTGATGAAATGGGGCTTAATTTCAAAGTTGTCCCCATTGGCCGGAGGAAGAGAAAGGCAGGTTGGAAGTGCAGAACGGGTAGGGTAGAAACGATCCTGGAGCGCAATTCGCTGCGGCGCTACAACAGGCGGAGGTGGTGGAAGATTGGTCTCTGTAGGAGGTGGAGCCAATCCAGGGGTGGTCAAAGAGATGTTCGGAATAAATCCCGACATCGCGGAAGAAGAGGTTGGTGAAGGTGAAGGTGAAGGTGAAGATGTATGCACAGAATTCCGGTCAACGTCGGAGTTGGCCGGCAAAGGAAGGGGTGAAAGAGGAGTGGACGGAGTATCAACTTCGGAGTCGATCGCGTAGTCGGTCGCGACTAACGTAACGCGGACTAGACGGGCGCTAGTGTCCCGAGTCCAAGCGGACATACACTAAACGGGTTTAGTATAGTCAAAGCGGAGAAGGTGAGGGTAAGAAAACGTCAATGAAGAAAGGCGAAGGGTGTTGGGTGAAAATGGATTTGGCGACAAAAGGGCAAGTTTTTATAAAAGTTTTTGATTTTTTCTTTTTTTCTTTTTAGAAAGAGATTTACAGAAGTATGTACGGAAATACGGCTTAAGCAATCACAAACAAGATATGCACAATCACACCTAGATCTAGGGTAACCTAGGTCTACCAGACCTGCTCCTGAACTTGATTGTCGAAGTTAAACAATGTCGAGAAACGGGCTTAACAATACACCGATCACGAGGCCAGGTAAGTGCAGAGATAAGGGGAGGTTGTCCAACGCTTTCGCGAAGTTCCTTAATTAAATAACCCTTTCTCTTTCGGCGATTGCGCCTTTAACACTTTCCTAGACACCCCGTAAACAATATACGGTTAAGCGAGGTTCTAAACAAGGTTTATCTTCTCCTAATGAGCGCGAAGTCCTTAGGGCTGAAGTCTAGTATTTTTTAATTTACAATGGACAATGCATATGCTTTAGTGATTTCCGGGGTCCTGGGAAGGGTGATGAAATCCCCACCCAATCTGGATTGGTTTCAAGCCCCTTAAGTCCGTATTAAAGAATGCAAAACAGTAACAAATCAACTGCAAACAATTTTTATTTGCGGCGCAAAGAATCCTGCACAAGAACAGTTTATTGGAAGGGGGAGAAGAATTTGCGCAAAGAAAGCTGCAGAAAACACAGTTCAGTGGAGTTCAGAGGAGTGGAGAGAGGAGAGAGACTCACCAGAAAAAAGTGCACCCCTGAAGCCACTAAATGGCCGCGGTTCCGCGGCCAAACAGGTGCTAAGGCCGCGGTTCCGCGGCAATATGGTAGGCTTAGGGTTTGAAATTTTGTGGAGATTCTGGTGTGTGTCTCTTCTGGTTATCTGGATGTCCTGAATTTGGATTTGCTCACTGGAACAGCTCCAGATTTGTACAGTAGACCGGGTGCTTCGTTTTTGTCCGTCGCGGTGTAGCCGCGAAATGTGGGTTTATCTTCCCACGTCTTTGGCACTGTACTTGAACTCCGTATTTTCACCGTCTTGGGCACCGAACTCGAACCTTGTATTTTCCTGCAAACTTGCACAAAAACTAAACAAAAATAACAAGATGATTTTTTACAAAGTGTATATATATTTTTTTGTTTTTCGGTTAGAGTTATACTTACAAATTAACCCAAAATTTCACAAAGAAACAAACTACCGTCTCCCCGGCAACGGCGCCATTTGATTGTTAGGATAAGAGCGTGTTCAAGTTCTAGTTTAAATACCGCAATCAAGACGGTTTCGCACGTAGCTAGCCGGTTGAGTACGGGTCGTCCGCAGGGAGATGGGAGTCTTTTTCTATGTGTTTTTCGACGAGTTAAGTCTGGTTGTTCAGATTTTGTTTGTAGTTATCTAAGTGTTGAGTTGATATTTAAAGAGAGCATGTTAGGGTTAGGATTAGGTTAGTTTGAGTTAGGAGTCTCCACATCTTTCGTTGCCCTTCTTAATATCGTGTTACGGTAATCGGCAACAACGGGGATTAGCACGACTAGGAAGGACTTTGCGAGTATAAGCTAGGCTTTCCAACGCATAAGTCTTCCTTTTGGTGCTTGTCCGTCCGTTCTTGGCTCTTAGCCATAACCTCCGGTTAATCCAACCACAACCGGTCTCACTACGGAATCACCGCTATCATGTAGGATAGGGTGCCGTAAGGAGCGGATTGTGGTTCAATTAACGGGAGTCGATTTAAGCTGTTGGGCAAGGAAAGAGTGAGAGAGATTTCCTTCTCTCAAACTTCCCTTATCCTACCCTAACAAGAATGAACTACTCACACATCATAATACGGAAAAATAAAACAACACAAAAGAGGAAGATAGAAAGAAGGAGATTAGAAGAATACGACTAACTGTTTGCGACCTCACCTTGGCGAGGATCAAGCGTAAGTATCATTGTCGTATGTAAGGATAAAGAAAAAAGAGAAGAAAGAAATAACAAGGAAATAACAACAACTACTTAACAATTGAAATTACAACACATTACAACAAGTAAAAAAAAGAGACAAGCATGATATAAAATAGTCTTCTTTATTCATCACTCTTCACTCAAAAGCTCACTTACAAGTTTAATGGAGAAGAGGTGAGAAGAGGAAGAAGAACATGTAACTAAAACCTAGCAAAAAGAAATACAAGAATTGGACCCCTTCCTTCACAGAATTCTGGGGTATTTATAGGCTGGAAAATGAGAAACTAGGGCAATAATACGGGCCCATATGAAAAGACTAAAGTGCCCTCAAAAATACTGCACAGATGGCGCCAATATGGCCGCGGAAGCGCGGCCAAGACCCCCCTTTGGCCGCGCTTCCGCGGCCGTTAAGATGACTTGGGTCTGGATCTTTTTGGTGGGACCCTGGTTTGATGGGATCTTCAATCTGGTATATGTGGTTTCTCATCTTGGCTCCACGATTTTTTCAGAATTTCTGTTGAGGGAAAGGTGGACTTTTTGTCAAGATTTTGTCATGATTTGCCTCGAGCTCCGCGTAGATCTCTTGGATCTTGTGCCACCATTGAGCCTTGTGCATAGATTTGACATTTTGTCTTCCTAGTGGTATCTGGTAACAAACGGATGAGGGACGGAGACCGTGTTTTATCTGTGGTCGGCAAGAACCCGGATTTTTTCGTCTTTTCCATGAATTTCTCCGTTTGAGAACCGGGAACCTGTATCCTGCAATTGACTAGCAAACACGGCTCAAGAGTATCTACCGATATGCAATGTGATAAAAATTGGGCGGTATGAAAATGCAAAAATCTGATATGAACAATCCTCTTCTTCATCGCCCGCAGTCCTCGTGAGGAGTACCTATACGCAAACATATATATAGTATTGTAAACTGAATTACGGAAAAAAGTCAAAACGACGCACGGAACGCGCATAGGTTAAAACCTATGTCCCGCTCATGCAAAAGAACCAAATATCGCTCGATGTCGGCGTACAAACGCCGATTGATCGAGATAAACATCAGCAAACAACTTGTAGTTTAAAAACTCATTACTTATAATATAAAACATGATTTAATTCATCGAAACTCTAAAAATCGATCAAATCGTCCGATTCCGTAAAACCTGAAAACACCAATTTACCGTTTTACTTCAAAACTTGATGTTTAAAAGAAACTAATGGTCATAATGTTCATTAATTAGAATAACTAGACTATATAAACCATCACTATATTTTTAACACCCTAATTTATATTAGTTTGAAAATTCTAGTTTGCAAACTTGTCCGATTACTAAAACATTCAGCCAAAACACTCAAATCGTCGGGGCTCCGAAATCATCAATACATAACTAAAATCAACTCCGTCAAGCATAACACAATCATCGGAGTTATGACGAAAATAAAATACCAAAACCCAATACGAAAACCAACATAATATACATCAAAACTATAACTTATATATTGTGCGCATCATAGTAAAATCGTCCAAATATCTGGATAAAGAAGCATGCAAGAACCCCTTTTGAAAATCGCCGTGTGATGCACGTGCCACGGCATAAGTAACGGACGTTTATTTTAAAAAAAATAGCTATATATATATATCTTTTATTTAACATACACGTCTCGCATGGTTACCAAATCAATAGTAATGATTATAAAAACATACTGATCAAACTGAAATCAATCCCAATCACATCATAAAAATATCATGTGCGCCCGGTGCGCACTGAAATCGAAACCAAATACAGATGCCACGAATTCACATAAAAACAAAACTGAGTGCAACAGGTGTGCACCAAAAACATCTGTCAAGTGCAACGGGCGTGCACGACTCTAATATCATGTGCATCTAATCTGCACAAAACCACGATTTAGTGCATCTGGTGTGCACAAATCGTATCAGGTGCACCGAATGTGCGCAAGAATCTCAATCAGGTGCACATGGTGCACGAAAACATACACCGAATATCAAAATCGAAATCACAGTACGAAAATGCATGAAAACTAGGTCGAAGCATATGTCAAAATCATGTGTAACCCATATGCACGAAATCAAATCAAAATCTCAAAATGTATAAAACCAAATCGAGTGTACTCGGTATGTACAAAACAACATCAATACAACTGATATATGAAGCACGAATAGAATGTAATGAATGCACACATAAGAAATACCAATCGTAGAACAAAATCCTCAAAATACCCAAAAAAAATCCAATCAACGGAAATATGAAATTCAAATCACCAAATCACAATTGTAAACACTATCGTCAATGTGCGCCTCTTTCCCCCTTTCCTCTGGTGTCGACTGCTTCGAACTTATCTCTTCATAGGTGTGCTGACTGCGCTACCAACGGCAATACTCATATCTAAAGTCTCCAACGTACTCGATCCCTTCACCTGATATCCGGACTACATTAAACTTTTCGATCGATCCATCAAAATCCCATAATTCCCCAAGAGCTCAACACTCAAGTACAGTTTAAAAATATCCGGTACATACCCCAGCATCGATGGTCCAGCCGTAGAAGGGCAAACCCAAGCCTCACTAATGGCACCGCGGAACTGCCGTAAACCCTAAGATTCAAGGGCGTTCTCGTGGTCATTATGTCGAGTTAGGGTTTCATTCTTCTAGAGGGTCCATCGAAATACCTGTATGTTCTTCCGAATACTTTAAACTTGGGAAAATGGGTTTCTGACAATCGTTCGAATCCTTTAACTTCGTCTGGATGGTATGTGAATACCCTTCTCCCGCACGCTAAACAATGCTTCAATCCTCAAGAATAACCGATACCCTAATGGTTATCGCATTCGAGCCGCAGCTCCTTCTGCCCGTGCGCCCGTGGTAACAGAAACCACCCTCCGATATCGACGAAGATAGATCAAAGAAACGAATGAAATGCGATGCAAACAAATGTACATCCTAAGGCTACTTAAGAAGAGTAGCGTATCGTAAGTATGCCGCGGATCATATCCACGGTACGTCACTCTACCTAAGTCGCCTACTCCATCAACCAAGGGTCACCCTAGACATATACAAGGTTAAACCTAGCGCTCTGATACCAACTTTGTCACGACCCGAAAGTACGGAACGTGACCGGGACTTAGATTACGAAGCGTCTAGAGGCGCAACATAACCTAAGTAAGCCGAAGCCCAGAAATCTA
This sequence comes from Agapanthus africanus, assembly GCA_030015575.1. Classification (NCBI taxonomy): domain Eukaryota; kingdom Viridiplantae; phylum Streptophyta; class Magnoliopsida; order Asparagales; family Amaryllidaceae; genus Agapanthus; species Agapanthus africanus. Next base: position 118,868,691 of record CM057338.1, on the reverse strand, counting down.
AACCATAAAAAGAAGAAGTAAAGAAAAACATGTAGAAAACAAGTTTAAAAGCAACATCCAATTTCTCAAAAATTTCGGCAGAGTCTCCTTTGTAAAAATTGGCCCCAAACGGGTACAAACAAGAATAATATATATACAAACAATAAAAAGCATCCCCAAACGGGAGCTAGCTCTACGCCAAAAGACGGAAACAACCACATCAATGCACAATAGTATACAACGCCAAAGGGCGAGCCTCAAAACTCAAAAGAAAACAAAACCACCAGATATCATAATAATACAAGCGCGACTCTAAGGTCGAAATAAACAACTGATCCAGTAACCTATCAAGTAATACAAGTTTGGTTGATGGAGTTTTCTAGATACAAATGAAATAATAAAAGTACAATGGCGGTCCAGATACAGGTGAACCAACCTACCGTGCAAATCACCCTGAATGAAAAGATGTGCCAGCAAGCTGCCAGGAAAACCTGTATATCGAACCTGTAATAAAATTTGGCACAACGGGGGTGAGTTGCCAACTCGTGAGTAGAAGATATCTTCGAAAAGAAATCGAATGCACAACGCTGTCCTAGGTCATAATAATATACTAATATACTACTAGTCATCAAGTAAAAACAGGATAATAAGCTACGTGTAAGTGCAAATGCTCCGTGCTCGTATCAGTGCCTCATATAGAACTATATCATGTGATTGAGTATGCATGCACCATGAATGTGAAATAACCAACCCTGAAATCTAGATATATCTGTATAAGAAATCTTTAACTTTTATCATGGTAAAATGTGTATAGAAATCTGAAATATCAATGATGAAATCCATGAAAATCCGTGTCAAGTATCGACACAAAACATGTAAATCTCAAGTCTCAATACCTCATAATCTCAATGTCTCATAGTCTCAATATCTCGGGCTCCGTCAGTCCGGATCGGCCCATATCATCAAATCTCACGACAACGGTCGGTATCCTCCGGATATCCGCCGCGCCAGACATCACCGGTAGGTAGTCCTCCCCTGCTAGGTTCATCGTCTACAACTCGATCTTCTTGCCCCGGGTACCATACCGGGCCCACCATGTACCCGAGACGGTTCATCCACTCCTCGAATCGGGTCTCGAAATCCAATAGAAAATATGAAATCTCATGGTGGACGACACATACATCACGAGAAAATCGCATCTTATGTTTTAAAAAGAGAGGAGGAGAGAGAGAGAAGTTTTTATATATTCTTGCGGTTTTCCCCAAAAATCCAGAAATCTCATAGAAATCCAAAATCCCAAAATCATGAGTAAGTATATGATAAGTGTCGGCATATGCCCCATAATACTGCATGATAACATGAAAATGCGAATGCATGAAATGTCTAAGTAATAAATACCATATCTATACTAACACCAGAGAGTAATCACAATATTATATCGATCTAGCTGTTAGCTGATTGTATCAATACAAAATAATATGATCTAAAGTGTACGTGACATAGCAATTACCGATGATGATGTGTGTGAGCCGGCAAATAAGTGTGCGTGGAATATGCGCATCATCGGTAATGGTGCTGGTGTCCTAACAGGCAAAGTTTTATTCTGATTATAGAAATATATGAATGAACATGCACCATTATGATTACGGTATGAATGTAAAGACGGATGTGTAATAACCACTCATCTGTGATATACAAGTATAACTATAACTATATGACTCGAGCCTAAACTAGTGTCCATCTACCCTCCTAAGGAACTAAACCTAAGAAACTAGTCAATAAGAAATAAGAGTCCACCTAAGGTCTGAATCCATATCTCTAATAGTCGGCGATCCAGCCTCAATAGCGTCACGTACGTAGTACGGCTTCCTCGAATCAAGAGTGCGGATCAATCAACATATCTATACCTCGTACTGTAAAATCCATCGTACGGCATCCCAATATCGGGGTACGGCTCAAGTATCACCTACGTGTCTCATCATTCGTATAATATCATCATCAACACATGTCAAGATCAATGTGCTATACTGTAATCGTATACATCAATCATATATCATTGTCAGCATAAATATACATCGTTAATTTATCCTCAGAAATATCATGTCATATGTACCATATCTTGATCAAGTCATACCTATATGATATCGTAATCAAGTCACACATATATGATATCGAAATCAAGTCACACCTATATGATGTCGTAATCAAGTCACACCTATATGATATCATATCAGAATTTCAGGCACAGGTTACGGTCCGGGTTCTATTTTAGAGTCCCAAATACTTCAATATCATCACCACCCTTTATTATTGTTCAAGTATACAAATCCATTATCTCATTTTCTAATGATCCGCTAACATCACAACACGACTGTATAGCCAAGAATCACGGCATCAGCCCAGTTATATTGTTTCATCCCCGTGTATCATATCGCATCCTTGTATCACATATACGTATTGCGTATATATATATATATACCTACACCTAGTCCTATATATATATATATATATATATACACACACACACACACATACACGTATACACCACTTCGAGTCTCAGTGTGTGCGTGTGTGTGTATCTACCTGAAACCTACGAATCTCTTCCAAGGTATTCATCCTCTGGTATGGTCTTTCTAAATCAGTCTAGTTCAACTTAGGGTCATTACTAGGGTCCTACTCATCAAGAATCTAAGGTCACATCTGGCTTCCTAATGATAATAAGTACTATCCCTATTCTACGTTTGCGGGGGTGCTAAACGCCATCCACCCGACTTCCCCCCGTAGATATACATCTACTCACCTGGTCCTTGTCTGCCGAAAATGATGTCGTCATCCTCTTCTTCATCGCCTGCAGTCCACGTGAGGAGTACCTATACGCAAACATATATATAGTATCGTAAACTGAATTACGGAAAAAAGTCAAAACAACGCACGGAATGCGCATAGGTTAAAACCTATGTCCCGCTCATGCAAAAGAACCAAATATCGCTCGATGTCGGTGTACAAACGCCGATTGATCGAGATAAACATCAGCAAACAACTTGTAGTTTAAAAACTCATTACTTAATATATAACATGATTTAATCCATCGAAACCCTAAAAATCGATCAAATCGTCCAATTCCGTAATACCTGAAAACACCAATTTATCGTTTTACTTCAAAACTTGATGTTTAAAAGAAACTAATGGTCATAATATTTATTAATTAGTATAACTAGACTATATAAACCATCACTATATTTTTAACACCCTAATTTATATTAGTTTGAAAATTCTAGTTTGCAAACTTGCCCGATTTCGATACTTTTAAGGAAAATTTCACAATATCACATCTAAACTGGATTTTGCATGAATTAATGCATTAAACTACAATTCATGATGATAATGATATAATGAAACCATAAATTATATTTTAAATTTCATTTATTTAAGAATTTCCAAAATCTAGTGAGCAAAATCGCATTTTTATTAGTATTTTTCAATTATCAATAGAAACTAGTAACCAATTTAAGTTTTTCATTCCACCAACAAGTTAATATCCTCATTAAAACCAAAATCTAGTGTTATAAACATTAATTGGAATTTTATCTCACCAATATATACAATATATAGAAATCTAGTTTGCAAAATGGATTAATTTAAACAATTTTGGATAAACAATTTACAATATATCATCCATACAAGATTTTCCACTTTTAAAAATGTTAAACTAGTTATTATAACCCTACTTAATTAATAAAAACCATAACTTAATTTTATAAACCCTAACTTGAATTTTAAAACTTGTAGATAGAAATTATTTATTAAATCTAATTATGCTTAAATGAAATATCTAATAACAATAAATCAAAAGAAGAAAATTTATACCTCCACAACATGAAATCCAAACATGAAAATAAGCCTCCAAAATGAATGCTTTCCATCTCCAAAATCCATGTAAAGATGAGCAAAGAATAGAGGGTAGGAATTTATTAGTATTTTGTGGATTTTTTTATTGAATTTTTGATGAATTTTGATGAATTTTAATGCAAAAATGATGGGGGGAAACTTTTGGGGCTGCCCATGGAGGTGAAGACGGCCATGAGGTGAGAAAAAGAGAGGAGAGTGAGAAAAGGTGATGAAAAGCGTAGAAGGTTTCACAAAAACATCACACAATTAAGTCTTTTCATGAATTTATTTAAAAATTCTTTATTTTCTTCACTCCATTTGACCTAGAATGGTCTAGAACAATTGTAAAATTTTGAAAATAAATTTTGCATGAAACACACTTGATTCTAAGATGCAATGGTTCATTTTTGCAAATTTAACCCATTCAAATTTGTAATTTACACTAATTTAGTGTAAAAATAAAGCTTATGTTAATATTTAAAATAATTAATTTAAGAAAAATATTTAATTAAACTAAAAATATATAAGTGGCTAAATAAACACCATTTACTAGTAATAACATAATTAAAATAGGTATTTTTAAATTTATAGTGAAAAATAATTACGGTTTAGTTTTATGAAAACTAAGTTTTACTTTTCCGAAAATTATAAAATTCACTTAAACGATTTTATTTATTTAATTAATTATTTAATTATTTTTAAAATGTTACAATCTTCCCCCCTTTAAGAAATTCGGTCCACGAATTTAAATTAAAACTGCCCCCAATTACTAAAACATTCAGCCAAAACACTCAAATCGTCGGGGCTCCGAAATCATCAATACATAACTAAAATCAACTCCGTCAAGCATAACACAATTATCGGAGTTATGGCAAAAATAAAATACCAAAACCCAATACGAAAACCAACATAATATACATCAAAACTATAACTTATATATTGTGCGCATCATAGTAAAATTGTCCAAACATCTGGATAAAGAAGCATGCAAGAATCCCTTTTGAAAATCGCCGTGTGATGCACGTGCCACGGCATAAGTAGCGGACGTTTATTTTAAAAAAAAATAGCTATATATATATATATATATATATATATCTTTTATTTAACATACACATCCCGCCTGGTTACCAAATCAATAGTAATGATTATAAAAACATACTGATCAAACTGAAATCAATCCCAATCATATCATAAAAATATCATGTGCGTCCGGTGCGCACTGAAATCGAAACCAAATACAGATGCCACGAATTCATACAAAAACAAAACTGAGTGCAACAGGTGTGCACCAAAAACATCTGTCAAGTGCAACGGGCGTGCACGACTCTAATATCATGTGCATCTAATCTGCACAAAACCACGATTTAGTGCATCTGGTGTGCACAAATCGTATCAGGTGCACCAAATGTGCGCAAGAATCTCAATCAGGTGCACATGGTGCACGAAAACATACACCGAATATCAAAATCGAAATCACAGTACGAAAATGCATGAAAACTAGGTCGAAACAGATTTATGAGTCGATGATAGGGACAGTAATTGGGATCGTTAACATCATTTGGCTGCGACGGACGTCTTGGATCCGGCAGATTTATGAGTCGGTTACGCAATGCCAGCTCGAATAATCTTCTCGTTTTATCTCGGGAAAACAAGTAAGGACGTCCTAACCTCTCTTCAAGGGGTACGCGTGGACGCATATTATTTTGACGAACGACCTGCTTCGAGTTGCTCGGCAGTTGTTGAGCATTAGCGACAACGATCGCTTTCCCCTTCCCTTTTTCATTTCGGGAGTCCGGCTTTGGAAGAGGAGGTCTGCGGCCCATCTGATCCATTTGCGCCAGCTTGTCGATTAGTGCCCGGAAGGTGGTCGGCTTGAAGAACATCATAAATTGCGAGATGGTTGCTTGCGGATCGAGAGTTCCCACAAACATACCCACTGCAGGAGCTTCTTCAATGCGTTGCTCGCATTTTGACCATAAGTTCCGCCACCTTATAGCATATTGGACCCATGTCTCGCCTGGTTTCACCCTGGCGTTAATCAGTGCCGTTATCGGGGTGCGTTCGCTGGCGCTTGCAAAACGCTGAGTAAACAACAGCTCCATCTCCGCGAAGGTCTTGATAGAGTCGTTCGGGAGCTCAGAGTACCACTCGAACGCCGTATCTGATAAACTTCCAACAAACTGGCGAAGCAACAGCTTGTCATCACCGCCGGTGTTGCCGCAGAGTGCCCTGAACTGGGCAACATGCTGGTGAGGATTGCCCGTCCCCTTGTAGACATGGAACTTGGGAATCGTGTAGCCCGGCGGGTACTTGATCTGGTCGTACCAGCTCGGATATGGTCGTCCTGTTCTTACGACCTGGCCGGCTGCTTCAGTCGCATGATGAACCCGTATTTGTTGGGCTATGTACTCGTCCAAGTTAGTTGGAGATTGTCTCCTCCTTAGCTGTTGACAGAGCTGGTGGAGGATTCGACGTTTCTCCCTTATCGTCTTCAAGGACGATCGGGTGATCTTCGGCTGGAGGATCTTGTTGGATCATCATCCCCACCATGTCTTGGAACAGGAGGGCCATACGCTTTATGTTGGCTGCTTGTTCAGCAGCCTCTTTATCCTTCTTCTCTAATATCCGACGAAAGAATTCAGCGTCAGTTTCTTGCTCTTGGCGTTCATCTGAGAACGCTTCAGGGCTTTCTTTTGGCCCAGTGAGTGAGGCCGTCGCGTTCATCATCTCCTGGAGCTTTTGCTGTTGCTCCTGATCTTTGGTCACTGACCGTGTAAGCGGTCTATAACCTGTGGATGCACGACTGTCCTCCTTTCCCGACGCCATGTATACTGTATGAACTATTATGCCCCCGGACTTAGGGCGTTTAGGTTCACCACCTTTAATATTTGCCGTCGGCGTAAGGACTTTCTCCGGCCTTCTTCTCTTATGGGCCGTTGAAGTTGAGGGAGCCGTTGCTTTGGGTACCCAAGTGGTCGTCACCTTCCGTTGCTTGATCGGGGAATTTTCTTCTTGCCGACTTTTCGACTTCTTGTGTCGGCGAGAGAAATCAGGATCAATCATAGATTCTCGGACTCGTCGCCATGTCTTGTAAATCCTGGAGGACAGCGATTGAGGAGACTGCTCCGGCTTTTCTGCTTCTACGGTGGTCTCTACCGGTGGAGGAGTTCTTTTAAGGACCGCAGTTGGCGAGTTTCTGCATACCCTGTTCAACAGCTCAAAGCTGTTCCCAGTTGGAACAGCAGCGTTAACTTCCACCGTCGGAGCCGGCGGAGTTATCCCAGAAGGGGAGTTGCCCCCAGTCTTCCTTATCCGGCGCCAGTGGCGTCGTCGGGCGCGACGAGTCGTCGGTATTGGTTCAGAAACAGAAAAAGCTTCTTCTTGCCCCATGTTCAGGTGTGGGGCTGTTGCCGGCGTCAGCCTATTGAAGACTGATGTCTTTTGAGCAGCAAGAGCAGGAGTAGGAGTTGGGACGGTCAGTCTTGTAAAGACCGATCTCTTAGCAGGAGAAGCCGCCTTGACGACTTCAGGAGCAGGTTTGGCTACTCTTTTTGGGATAACCTTTTCTGGGACTGCAAGCTTCATTGTGGGCCCGCAGGAGTTTTGGCCCAGTCTGGAGAAGACCGAGGCGCTGGTGTTGGGCGCCCCCGTTGAGAGGGGCCGCAGTAACTGAAAGTCGATCGAAGACTGACTTCTTAGGAGCTTCTTGTACGGGCACGGGGGTGCTGAAGCTTGCTGGTGGAAGAATGGTTCCGAAAAACAACCCCGTGGTGGCTTGAGTAATCTGCTCCACGGGCATGGTGAACAAAGAGGCCGCTTGGGGCCCGTAGGTTATGCCCCCAGTTGAGGCCGGACGCGAACTGCGGCTGCAGTTGGAGCACTTCGAACAGGTAAAGGCCATCGATGCTTGATTTCTGCGTCAGGCAAAAGACCAAATCTTAGTAACTTAAAATCCGAAGGCAACCATTAACAAACCGCGATTCGTTTCGCGAATACGACACACGAAGTGTGGAGTGGAAAGAGGAAAATGTCCCACCGGGCGTGCCAGAATCTGTTCCCCTCCGAATGGCGGCCGAGACGACGTGAGGATGTCTCGCCTGAGATTCAGGGCAGATGCTAATTGGTTTTATCCGCCTACCTCTCCGAAGATACCAAGTTGACTTATGGCACCGTGTATCGGAGGTTTAGACGGATGCGGCCGATGTAGCAGACTTCGTCAGATTCCCCCTCGCTTGAGGGGTTTTTGATTGTGGGGACGCTCTTCCCTGCAGGCGCAAGCCCCTACAGTTAATTACGCTACCGCATCGCGGTAACAACTTTCTCCTTCTCCAGAATTTCACTTCGTGTCGTGGGTGTTTGTTTTGTTTGTGGTTGCTCGTGGATTGTATACGGAGACTATTTATTTCGTTGCCCGTAGGACGTGGATTAGTCCAAATCCGTACTTTCTTAGATTTAGGTTTTGGGTTTTGGTTTAAGGATACGTTAGCCATATTTGAGGATAAGATCAACTTAAACGTTTGTTAATGATACGTTAGTATAATTTCCAGACTAAGATCTACTTAACGGGATCGTCTAGATCCATTTCTAGTTTAGGGACATGGTGGTCCATTTAATATATGGCCGTCGGGACCCGTCACCTCTCTGACGACGTTGAAAGATTACAACGACATGTGTCAGAGGAGTTCGGAGATGTACCCTTGAATCAAAGTTGATTGGGGGTCTTATAGTCCAATTTGGGACTAAAGTCTGTTTGAATGTTTAAGGATACGTTAGCCATATTTGAGGCTAAGATCAACTTAAACGGGATTGTTTAGATCCAACAAAAGAGCGTTTGGGGGCTCTATTGTTCCAGTTTAGGGACGTAGTGGTCCATAGGTAGTTTAGGGACATTGCGGTCCATTGGTAGTTTAAGGACGCATAAGTCCATGGGTTTAAAGACCCTACAGTCCATATCTTAGTTTAAGGACGCTTAAGTCCGTGGGTTTAAGGACCCCACAGTCCGTATTGATGTGTGGTTGTCGGGACCCGTCACCTCTCTGACGTCGTTGAAGGATTACAACGATAGGAGTCAAAGGAGTTCGGAGATGTACCCTCGAACCGGATGTAAATTGATTTAAGAGAACAGCTGTGCTCAGTCAATTTAATTTGAGGACTTACGGCCATAATTGGGCTAAGTCAGTTGAAAAATGTTCAACACTTTTATTTGTTTTTGGCCTATTAGGCCTGTGCTAGGGCTTGACCCCTTTTTAATAATGTATAGCATTAATCTTGGTCTTTGTTGAACCTGCATTGCATTATTTATTATCTTGTTTGGGCCCTGCCCATTTATAAATGATGCAGAGCATCAATTTTGTTTGGGCTCTGCCCTTTGTATTGCATTGCAATTTAATTTGGCCTGCTAGGCCTTTCTGATTTGGGCCTGACCCTTTAGTAAAAGAAATGCATTGCATTTGTCAGGCGCTTTGCGCTAATCACTGAGCGCAAGCGCTTATGGTGATGACACGTGTCACGCTCTGGTGAGCGCAAGCGCAGTGCGCTGCGCTGCGGACACGTGACGCGCTCTGGCGAGGTGCTCTATCAAAAGTGCATAGCGCAAGTGGTTCAGATGCTGACACGTGGTGCGCTCTGGTGGTTTGCGCCAACCCAGGAGCGCAGCAGTGCAATTTTTTGCAAGTGCAAGGCACTATTTCAATAATCTTGAGAATCTTTAAGATTCCAGAACCAATGGTTCACAAGTGCAAAGCACTTATTATTATTTATTTTTCTTTTTATCATTGATCTTGTTCTCAGATCAATGATCTGTTCATGAGAGAATTTTCTCTTTTTTCTAAAGGTTTTTACCTTTTTCTTCTTGAAATTTCTTCAGAGTTCTCTCTGTTTGAAGTTCTTGATCTCTCACAATGTTTTTTTTTGATTTGGGGTCTAGGGGCCTTTATATAGTGCCCATAAATTTGTTAAATTTGTTAAAGAGATCTTTCTCTGAGTGATTTGGGGAATTTTCCCCACCGTTGGATCTTTGATCCAAGGGCTCCTGTTTTACAGAAGGCAATCTTCTTGTTTTAACAAGAACAGAAAAATCTTGCTAAAATTTTAATTCTGTTTGGCGCAGATGCACCAGCGCTTGACACGTGTCAAGCAGCGCACAGCGCAGCGCAACTGCTCTGACACGTGTCGCGCAGCGCAAAGCGCAGCGCAACTGCGCTTGCGCAACTGCGCTGACACGTGTCGCGCAGCGCAGCGCACCTGCGCTTGCGCTGACACGTGTCGCGCAGCGCACAGCGCAGCGCAACTGCACTTGCGCTGACACGTGTCGCGCTGCTCAGCGCTTGCGCTACTGTGCTTACGCAACTGCGCTTGCTGACACGTGTCACACAACGCAGCGCTTACACAGCTGAAGCGTTGTTTCCTTTAATTTTTATTTTAAATAGAGCCTTGCTCTGATTGGGCACACTGCCTTGGGCGCTGCGCTGATGCATCAGCTTTTGACACGTGGCGCGTTGCGCACAGCGCAAAAAATCTGAAGCTTTGCTCTGATTGGGGGAAACAAGGGGTGTTGAGATCTTTGAGAAGTCTTCAATGAATCGTCGATAGTATCCTGCTAATCCCAAGAAACTTCGTATATCTTTCACCGTCTTTGGTGTCGGCCACTCACTGACAGCTGACACCTTAGCTGGATCCACAGAGATTCCTTCGCCTGAAATGATATGTCCAAGAAATCCGACTTGATCTAGCCAGAACTCACACTTGCTGTACTTGGTGTAGAGCTAGTGTTGTCGTAATGTCTCCAGGACAATCCGTAAGTGCTCGGCGTGTTCTTTCTGATTCTTTGAATACACCAGGATGTCGTCGATGAATATAACAACCAACCTGTCTAAGTACTCTCGGAAAACTTGATTCATCAAGTTCATAAAGATGGCAGGTGCACTGGTCACTCCAAATGGCATTACGAGATATTCATAATGACCATAACGAGTCCTAAACGCCGTCTTCGGAATGTCGGACTCTTTGATCTTCACCTGATGATAACCCGAACGAAGATCTAGCTTTGAAAAGACACAAGACCCACTTGACTAATTGAAAAGGTCATCGATGCGCTGTAATGGATACTTGTTCTTAATCGTCACTTCATTCAGAGTTCGATAATCCACATACATCCTGTAGGAACCTTCCTTCTTCTTCACGAGTAACACCGGAGATCCCCAACTTGAAGTACTGGGTTGGATCTAACCTTTTTTCAGGAGTTCGTCCAACTGAATGCGGATCTCTTTCAATCCGACTTAATCGGTATGGAGCGTTGATTGCAGGTTGTGCACCAGGTTGTAAATCAATACTAAATTCAAGAGCTTGATCGGGATGCAAACCTGATATGTGTTTAGGGAACGCATCCTCAAACTTTCGAACTATTTCAGGCTTTTCTTCTTCTGCGGGTAGAGAGAACACTTTTGCATTCTTCGGTTTAGCACGGTAGCTTCCTGGCTCCAAGGTTCTATCTCCACTTTTGAAATAGAAGACTGGATGATCTGGTATCTCAAATACTACCCTTCTTCGACGGCGGTCAATAATAGTATAGAATACTCCCAGCCAATCCATTCTCGACCCAATATCGAAATTTGGTATGTCTGGTACTTTGAAATTTGCGTAGAATTCTCGACCGCAAACTACAACTGGGCATTGATCATATCCTAAATTTGCCTTCAAGACTCCATTTCCGGAACTGACATTCCAGCTTGAAATGAGTGGTTTCACGGGAATCGCGTGCGTTCTTACGAATCGTGGTGACATGAAGCAGTGTGAAGCTCCAGTGTCGAAAAGTGCAAGTGCAGAAAGGGTGACTACTAGTATAGTATCTAAGTTGTGTGAGATCGAGATATAGAAAAAGTATAACAATACATAAGGATTGAAAGATTGAAAGGATGGGGGAATTTACCAGTGATGACTTGTCCTGTGGCTTCGGCCTCCTCAACCGTCATTGTAAAAGCTTGTTGTCTCGGTACATTCCTCCTCGCCGGAAGCACATTCATCTACCCTTGAGGCACGTTTCTCTGTGCCTGGTGGAATTGACGATGAGGCTGTGCAGGTGGTCCACATGGAGCTGGTGCAGGAAGAGCTAGGCGAGGTGTAGGGGCCTGAATGACTGGCCTCTACGGGGCTGTGATTGCGGGTCTGGGTGCCGGTGCTGTGTTGATACGATATGGGCATGCTTCTATCGCGTGAGTAGATGCGCCACAAATCAAACACAGGCCATTTGCATGCCTGCAGTTCTTCGCCATGTGTCCAGTTCTCTTGCAATAGAAATAGAAATCTGGACTGGACCGGTTAAATGATCCTCCTGGCCTCTTGGGTGCAAAAGTCGGCCTAGAAGAGGCTCTTCCTGTCATCTGTGCAGCAGGACGTTTGATTCCGGCTGTTTGGGGGCTTACCCTTCTTCTTGACCACAGCTTTGTAACGATGTGCTACCTTCAGGGCGAGTTCATGAGTTGGGTAATCACCTATGGCTAATGTCGCCTGAATCTCTGGGTCTAAGCCCTGTTGGAATCGTCTAGCCCGAATCTCATCGGTTGGGATCAAATGTGCCGCGAACCTGATAAAATATTGATGTCAGGATAGTGATGTGTCTTACGGAATAGAATTTGATGTGAATTCTTTACCTGCTAAGCATGATGAATTCGGCATCATATTTCCACTGATTTTACCCACATAGAGCCTTGTTGTAGGTAGATGAACTGTTGTTCCATCTCAAAACGGGCAGTCTCGAAGAAGAACTTCGCATCGAACAGATCGCAGAACGTCTTCCACTTTATGGGTTGTGTGAGACGGCTTTCCTCGGCTTTCCACCAGACTATTGCGTTGTTGGTGAACTAGAGCTTGGCCACACAAACCCAAGCCATGTCAGGTACCTGTGCTGCAGCAAGGTCGTCCTCTATACTCTGGGCCCATTCTTCAGCCTCAAGAGGACTTTCTTTTCCTGAAAATTTCCTGGGATGCAATGCACGAAATTGCTTTACTCCAGGTGCTTCGGCTTCCGGGCAATTCATTAGAATAGCAGAATAAAAGAAATAAATATTTATTAGAGAAGTATGGAAATATTTTTGGTTTAATCTTAACAAAAAAATAATAACGGTAGGATAAAAAATATAAGTTGAGATAATTAATTAGTTTAAGAAAAAATAACTTAATGAAAAATATTTTTAAAAAATATGGTATCCTAAATAATTAATTATTTTAATAATAATAAAATAAATAAAGCTAAATAAATATCTTAAAAGATATCATGTCATATATCTTTTCTATGAAATTTAAATTTAGCCTTGGCTCACACGTGAAGTTAAAGACGGAGAAAAACAAAAAGATATAAACAAAACAAAGTATTGAAAATATAAGAGCTCGAACTTGTAACCTACTGAATAACAATATAATGTGATAATCAGGAGATACAAAAATTCACCATGCATATAAATAAAAATGAAAATTAATTTATACATGCTCGATTCAACAAAAAGGGTTTTATTAACGATGAAAAATACAAGAAAGGTATGAGGATTTTACTTACAATGATACATATGTGGTTGAATGTTATGAATTAATTGTTTTAAGTCGGTTCTTTGCTACCCTAAGGATATTATCTAATGCAACATAGGCTACTTTTTTAGTGTAGATATACAATGGATTTGGTCATGTGCCACCGAACACGCTAAATCTATTTTGATAAAATAATTGCACCAAAATATAAAATTAGAACAAATACACACCAGTCAAAACCTCCAAACGACAGCTATACTCAAAAGGAAGGAAATTAGTTCCTTCGTTATCGATACAAATTGAAATAAAAAAACGTCTGAGTCTTCCATATACATTATACTTCATATATATTAATCGGAAAGGGATGAAAATAATATGTACTTTGTGATTCATGGATACTACATCTTTTTCTTCTATCCTCATAGTCATAAATCATAATACCAACACTTATATTTTTTTCTTATTTTATTTATGAAGCATGAAATTTTTTTCTCATTGAATCATGCTAACTATATGAATCACATGGACGATAGAAACTTGAAAATACCAATAGATGATTTACAATATTAGAGAATCGCTGTCTATCAGTTTTTATTATCCCGCAGTAAAATTGACAATTTTTTGAAGGTTACTAGATCCCCATCAAAGAGTGCAGTAGTCTTTGACTCTCAGCTCCAAGTTTCCAACTATTATTTTCAACAACCTTCTCACAATGGGAAAGGGCCTAATATATTGCCGAAAATTGCGGAAACTTACCAAATGAACGGTCAAGATCCACTGGCCTTCCCACTCCCCCAAAGCTGCTCCAATATTTTAATCGAGAATGATACCAACCAACAACTCATAAAGGTACGTGACGCAAAAAGGCTCGAACTTTCCTCTTTATTCCAATTCTACCCAGCCTAGCTAACGAATTACAGCACAATGGGAAAGGACCCGCCCTCAACAGAGCAAGTGTCGGTATGGGCGCATTGACCCAGGGGCATTTTCGGTACGTAATTACAGCACAACCATGAGGGCATTAATGGCAAGATATGAAATATCCTTGTAGGATGACGCGTGTCCTTTGATGCTGAAACCGCGTCCAAATCAATAAAAGCCTCTCCATTTTCTCTCTCAAAAACATTTTTGGGGGATTTGGTGCTCAATTTTAATCGGTAACGGCGTTCGATTCGGTGAGTTAGGGAAAATTAGGCCGATCGAGATCGATCTATGGAATCTCGAGCCTGAGATCTATCGATCTAGGGTTTTTTCGCCCGAGTTGGGGTCTGATTCGTTGGAGATTGGGGTTTCTAGGGTTTCGAATGAGGAGAAGCTGAGGGAGGATGATGATGATGAACGGGAATTCGTACCATCAGCATCGGAATTATTCGGAGGGTTTGTTGAATGGGTTCAGTAATGGCGTCTCGGGATCGAGCAGCAATGGTTACACTACGATTCTGACGTCGTCGTCGATGAATTCTTCGCCTTCGCCTTCTCATCCTTCGTCTTCGTGTAATGGGCTTAATTATATAGAGCATCGAGTGTCGAAGATGGATACGCTTGCTGGTGTTGCGATTAAATATGGTGTTGAGGTAATTTGAATTTTTATTGCCCTTTTTCCCCTTGATTTTAGTGAAATTAGGGTTTATTTTGCAGTTGATGACGACTTTAAAGGCGTTTATGATTTGGTATTTTAGAGGAAATTCATGTAATTGTATGTTGACAGGCCAAAAATAGCTCTACTATAGATTGGTTTTGTTGAATGAATGTAAATGAGGAAATTGGATGTGAAAAGCTGGCACCTTTTATGTATATATATAGAGAGAGGTAGTTCAATCAACCAAAAAAAATGTATAGAGGTAGAGGCCAATTAGGATTTATGGCATAAGGTTTTGCGTGGATTGGAAAAACAATATCCAAATTGTTCTATCACTTCCTTGAGCATCTTCAGTGGTTAGTGATGGTGTTTGAAATTTGCGGTTTCAAAAAAAAACTGATGTTTGGTAGTGTTTCCCCCAATCAGAGCAAAGCTCTGTTCAAGTTTTCAAAATTTGAAATGAGCAGCGCTTCATAAGAGCGCCATCGCTCACGTGCAAAGCACGAGTGCGCTAGCGCAAAGGGCACCAGCGCTCTGAAGCAGCGCACACGTGCAAAGCACGAGTGCGCTAGCGCAAAGAGCGCTAGCGCTCACGTGCAAAGCACGAGTGCGCTATCGCAGGAACTAAATATTCCCCACCGTCAGATCAAAGATCCAATAAAGATATTAAATCATCAATTGACCAGAATGAAATTCTGTTAAGGAAAGATTCCTCAAAATCTTTCCAAACAAAAAGATTGTGCTCTGTAAATCAGAGCACCTTTGGATCAATGATCCAATGGTGGTTAAAAAATCACCAAAATACAGAATAAATTCTGTATGGGAAAAGATTTCCCAATCTTGTTAAAAATAAGAAGATTGCCTTCTGTAAATCAGAGGCCCTTGGATCAAAGATCCAACGATAGGAAATCCCCAAATCCATTGGAGAAAAGATTTCCTTAACCGATTGAACAAATCAGCTTGCCCTATATAAAGGCCTCAAGACTTCAAGTCTCAGAGAGAGGAACCCCCTATAAACTATAAGAAATCTCAGAAAGAAGAGCAAGCTCTCGGTAGAAGAACAACTTTTGTTCAAGGTAAAAAAACAGAGATAAGAAAAATCTCATTAAAGAAGAACATAATTCTTCTCATAGATCATAGATCTATAAGACTAAGGTCTTTTTACAAAAAAGAGATCATGAATATCTCATTATAAAAGGGGGGAGAATAATTCAATTCTCTTAGGATCACAGATCCATAAAGGCAAAGCCTTTCACCAAAATAAGAGATTGAAATATCTTCTATAAAATAAGAATTTTGTTCTTAGAACCTTGAGACAAAGTCTCTTATAAACGAGAATTTATTTCTCAGATTATAAAACTGATCAGAAGTGCTTTTGCGCTCTTGGACTGGCGCACAGCGCCAAGCGCACCATGTGCTCCTCAAGTGTGCGCCACTGAACAAATAGCGCTTTGCGCTCATAAACTGGTGCTTTGTGCTCATAGACTGGCGCTAGCGCCAAGCGTGCCACGTGCTCCTCACGTCTGCGCTATATCACAAAAGCGCTTTGCGCTCATTAAACGGCGCCAAGCGCGCCATGTGCTCCTCACGTGTGCGCTATATCACAGAAGCGCTTTGCGCTCATTAACCGGCGCACAGCGCCAAGCGCACCATGTGCTCCTCACGTGTGCGCTATATCACAGAAGCGCTTTGCGCTCATTAACTGACGCTAGCGTCAAACGCGCCACGTGTCCCTCACGCGTGTGCTGACAGAACATAAACTGTTTTTTAAATAAAGCCATAGAGCTATGATGAATACTCATCATTCAATAAAAGACAGAAAGGCTGTCAGAACCCAAATCAATGCTCAGCATTGTCAAATGTTTAACATTTTAACTGAGTGGGCTGAGCCCAAGTTGGCTATAAACTCTTCATTTAGATTAATTGAGCCCATATGCTCATAAATTTCAGATCTTAGTCCTAATTGGACTACAGATCTTCCAACCAAAATTGGTTCAAGGGTACATCTCTTTACTCCTCTGATATTTATCATTGTAATCCTTCAACGTTTTCAGAGAGGTGACGGGTCCCGACAACCAGACATTTCATGGACTGTGGGGTCCTTAAACTCATAAACTATGATGTCCTTAAACTTTACAGACTATGATGTCTATAAACTACCATGGACTGTGGGGTCCTTAAACTTATGGACTATGATGTCCTTAACCTTGGACTATGGGGTCTTTAAACCCATGGACTATGATGTCCTTAATCTCGGACTGTTGGGTCTTTAAACCCATAGACCGTGATTTCCCCAAACTAAACCCTACAGACTATGATGTCTCTAAACTGGACTGTGAGGTCCTTAAGCCCATGGACTATGATGTTCTTAACCTTTACAGACTATGATGTGTTTAAACTGGACCGAGATATTCTTAAACTAACATTGGACTGTAATGTCCTTAAACTAATTATGGGCCGCAATGTTCTTAAACTAAAACAATAGAGTCCAAATGCTATTTTGTTGGATCTAAACGATCCCGTTAAGTTGATCTTGGTCTGAAATTAGACTAACGTATCCTTAATAAACGTTTAAGTTGATCTTAGTCTCAAATGAGACTAACGATCCTTAAACCTAACCCAAACCCAAATCTAAGAAAATACGGATTTGGACTAATCCACGCCCTACGGGCGACAACATAAATTAGTCTCCGTATATAATCCACGGGCAACCAAAAACAAAACAAACACCCACGACACGAAGTGACCATCTGGAGAAGGAGAGTGGTTACCGCGATGCGGTAGCGTAATTAACTGCAGGGTCTTGCGCCTGCAGGGAAGAGCGTCCCTACAATCAAAAACCCCTCAACGAGGGGGAATCTGACGAAGTCTGCTAGGCCGCATCCGTCTAAACCTTCGATACACGGTGTCATAAATCAACTTGGAATCTTCGGAGAGCTGGACGGATAGCACCAAATAGCATCTGCCCTCGAAATTCAGGCAAGACGGGCCTACGCGGTCGGTCTCTGTGTTCGGCGGAGAACAGATTCTGGCACCCCCGGTGGGACCTTTTCCTCTTTCCACTCACTTCGTGTGTCGTGTTTTGCATACGAATTGCGGTTTGACATTGTTGCCCTTGGGTTCAAGGTACTAAGATTTGGTTTTGCTCCTGTGCAGAAAAAAGAACATCAATGGAGTAACTGTTCTAGTTGCAACTCTCGCTCTGTCCTGTCTGGAGAAGTAACCTATGGGCCCCAAGAGGCCTCCCTTTTCACAATGTCGGTGGAACAAGTGACCCAAGCCACCACTGGGCTATTCTTTGGGACCATGATCCCGCCAACAAGCTTCAGCGCTTCTGTACCATCACAAGAAGCTCCGAAAAAGTCGGTCTTTGATCGGCTTGCAACTACTGCGGCCTCTCTCAACGGGTCGTCCAAGTTCACTGTCTCAGTTTTCAACAGACTGGGCCGAAACGCAGATGGGCCCATGAAGAAGTCCACGATTTCTGAAGAGGTTATCCCAAAGCGGATAGCCATTCCTACTCCTGAAGTCACCAAGGCGACTTCTCCTGCTAAAGGGTCGGTCTTTACAAGACTGGCTGTTTCAGCTCCCATTCCAGACAAAGTCACGAAGGCTGCTTCCCTTATTCGAAAGTCGGCCTTCGTAACACTGATTACCCCCTCTCAACGGGCGTCAGTCTTCGACAGGCCAGCATCAATAACAGTCTCTCCTCAAAGTAAGGGGAAAGAAGAAGCTCATCCAACAGCGGAGGTGATCCCGGCCGCACGACATGCTCGACGTCGCCACTGGCGCCGAGTGAGGAAAGCTGGGGGCAATTCCCCTTCTGAATTGACCCCGCCAGCTCCAATGGTAGAAGTCGATGCTGCTGATGCAACTGGAAACAGTATTGAACCACTGAGAAGGGTCTGTAAGAACTCTCTGACGGTTGTGCTGAAAAGATCTTCTCCACCTATGAAGAACGCTACAAAGGTGAAGCCGGAGCAGCCCCTCAGCGGCTGTCCTCCAAAATTTACAAGGTCTGGCGACAGGTCCAAAACTCCGTGATTGTTCTAGACTACCTCTGCCGACAGGGAAGATGGCGGCGAGAAGAGGACTATCCTGTCAAGCCACAGAAGGTGTCATCTGTTTGGGTACCCGTTGCAACGGCTCCCTCAATTTCGACAGCTCACAAGAGGAGAAGGCCGGAGAAAATTCCCGTGCCCGCGACAAATGTCAAGGGTACTGAGCCTAAACGCCCTAAGTCTGGGGGCATAGTGGTGCATACTGTCTATATGGCATCCGGAAAAGAGGATAGCGGTATCTCCACAGGTCATCGACCGCTTATTCGATCAGTGACTAAGGCTCAGGATCAACAACAACAAAAGCTCCAAGAGATGTTACCAGCTATGGCCGCACTCACGGGACCAAAAGCAAGCACGGAGACATCCTCGGAGCAACGTTGAGCAGGAAACTGATGCCGAATTCCTTCGGAGAATGCTTGAGAAGGACAAAGAGACCGCGGAACAAGCAGCCAAAATAAAACAAATGGCCTTTTTATTCCAAGATATGGTGGGCCTGATGATCCAGCCGGACCCTCCAGCCGAAGATCCTCCGGTAATAATTGAAGATGATAGAGGAGAGACATCAAATCCTTTGCCGGTTCTGTCAGCAGCCAAGGAGGAGACCATCTCCAAAGCCATGCTCGATGATTATATAGCTCAGCAAATACGTGCTCATCAAGCGAATGAAGCAACCAGCCAAGTCGTCAGAATTGGGCGACCATATCCAGGATGGTACGATCAGATACAGTACCTGCTAGGATACATGATTCCTAAGTTTCACGTATATAAAGGGACAGACAATCCTCATCAACACGTCGCTCAGTTCAGGGCTCTCTGCGGCAACACTGGAGGGGATGATAAGTTACTGCTTCGCCAGTTCGTCGGCAGCTTGGCGGAAACGGCCTTTGAATGGGTATTCGGAGCTTCCCAACGACTCCGTCAAAACTTTTACGGAGATGGAATTGCTGTTCACCCATCGTTTCGCAAGCGCTAACGAGCGCACCCCGATCACCGCGTTAATTAACGCCAGAGTGAAGCCAGGCGAAACATGGTGCATTACGCGATACGATGGCGGAATCTATGATCAAAGTGCGAACAACGCATCGAGGAAGCACATGCGGTAGGCATGTTCGTGGGTACTTTTGATCCGCAGGCGACCATTTCGCAATTCATGATGTTCTTCAAGCCAACTACTTTCCAGGCCTTGATTGACAAATTGGCCCAAATGGATCAGATGGGTCATAGACCCTCTTCTTCGAAGTTGGAATCTCGAAATGAAAAAGGAAAAAGGAAAGCGACCTTCGTCACCGATGCTCAACAGCAGCCCAGTGGTCCAAAGCCAACGGATCGTCAAGATGAAAGACAACGATTCTTCAATGAGAAACTTAAGCGCCCTTATTCATTTCCCCAGGATAAAACGAGGAGACTGTTGGAGCTGGCGGTGCGCAACAGGTTCATCAACTTGTCGGATCCAAAACGCCCATTGCAAACCGGTGATGCTAATAATCCCAATTATTGCCCCTATCACCAAGCGATAGCCATCCAATCGAAGATTGCTTCGTCTTCAAAGGGTGGATTGAGAACCAATACCAACAGGGCAAATTCGCACAGTCCGAGAATTGGAAAGTAAACCCTCCCCAGCTGCACGCTCTCAAAAAGGCGGACACACCGGGGGCGTCGTGCTCTTTTATAGAAGAAGCTCCATGAGAGGTCGTTCTTTCAGCCAAAACGAAAAGAATGCTGAAGGATCTCCAAACATGTCCGGCGATCAAATGGAAAAGTCCGCTGGAACCCGAAGTCATCAAGGGAATGCTGAAGCCATGCCTAACTCCAAAAATTGGTGGTGATAGTCAAAGCGCCCATACCCAACCGTCAAAGTCTTCAAAGAAGAAGAAAAAGACCAAAAAGCCCGTGAAGCTTGGTGACAAGCACACGGACCTGCAGAAACATATTGACGCGCTGGAAGAATATAACTAGAAAGCGCCGACTCCAGTCACACTCCAAGAGTTTCTCAACCACATCCTTGAGGACGGAAATGATGAGGGGGAAGACTCATCGGATGAACATGAGGATTATGTGGCAAGCTGCCATGTGATCTCTCACTCGTCGATAGACGGTGAAGAAGCTCCTGACGCAGAGAAACTGGGGGCAGATTCCGAATCGGAGCTCCTAGGACCGTCAGACGAGATTGATGCATTCCTGAACAAAGCTCTTCTGAAAAGCAAGGCTGATCGAGAGCGCGAAACAGTCATATTTGGAAAAGCCAAACGCCGGCGACTGAACGGAAAGATTGAAGCACCCTAATCAGATAGGAGCACTTCGGCCGCCAGCAAAAGCATGTACAAGACGAGGAAAAGGTTCGCTAAAGCTATATCGATGGGAATAAAGCTGCCACCCTCCGAAGGAAACACTTCTGATAAGATACACCTTAATGAAGAGGATGTGCATCCTAATTACTGTTTATATCATCGAAGGATTGTGCACCCCACCGAAGAGTGCAACGCCTTTAAAAATTGGTGGCAAGGAGCGAATTTAAATTTAAGGGGGGAAGATTGTAACATTTTAGAAAATATAAAATATTATTTTTGGAATTTAATATTAAAAATAATATTTTCCCGAAAACTGCCCGATTTGCGAAATTGGGGTTTTCGAAAAAGGGTTTAAATATATACCAATCATTGTGGAATAAATGGAAATTAAAATAATTTATTCATTTAATAATATATTTAAAGGATTTGACATTTTTAAAATTTATTATATACAATATGGATAAAACCCGATTAGTGCACTGCTAATCCCAATTAAGCCAAATCCTTGTTTCTACAGTTTTTCATGGCTAGTGCACCATGTCATGTTACATTTGGTTACATATTGCATTTGTGTTGTTTTATGGGTATTATGTGATTTGGTTTTGAAATTTAAAAGAGAGAAGAAAAAGAAAATGAAAATGGTAAAAGGGTAATAAATTGTGAGAGAGAGAATAAGAAGGAGATGAAGAAATAAAATGGGGTGAGGATATGGCACCCCCCTCTCAACACTTCAAGAGTATGAAGTGTGAAGCTTCGACAGCGGAAAAATGCGACAGACAAGCGAGGAAGAGATGCCGGCAACTATCGCATAATTGATAACAGGGGATCGCAAGTTCTTACCTTCGGGAGTGATTCTGAAGAAGAAATGACTTCGGCCCCCTCTTCAAAGAATCCACTCCAGGAAAAGAGGAAGAACCGAAGAGCTGCGAGAACATTTAACTGCGCAATCGCAAAAAGAATCTTGGACCCGCAAATAAAGGATCGAACAAAAAAGATAAGGGTAAAGAAAAGGTTCTTGAGGATATCGCCCTCGATGATCGAGTAGTCGAAGAGCTGGCAGCCAAGGACCCGCCCAAGAAAAACAAGGTAGATTACAACGTTCTGGCACACCTGAAGAAGATCCCCTCACAGCTAAGCATTCTCGACGCCTTTCTGCTATCTAAGGAGGCAAGAGATTCTTTGATCAAGGCATTACAAGTGCCTGACCAATTTCAAGTTTTCCTAGCCAAAGAAAAGATGAAGGATGAGCTGGAAGAAGTGCGCACGGCCGATATCACTTTCGGCGATGAAGACCTCCTCGGGACGTGCGAGCATAACCGTCCCCTTTATGTTTCTGGATACTGTCATGATATCAAGATAGGCAAAATCCTGGTTGACAATGGGTCCTCTATCAACCTCCTCAATGTAAGAGTGTTGAAGGAAATCTGCATGAGCGTTCAGCATCTCGCTAGTGATAAAATCACCATCCCTGGGTTTGACTCCCAGTCATCACGGACGCTCGGGTCTGTGATACTGACGTTACGCTTTGGGCTACTCGTCACGGACATCAAATTTCACGTCATTGACGCCAAGACATGTTACACAATGCTTTGCTCGGTAGGCCTTGGTTACACAAGTACAACATCATCCCTTCTACACAGCATCAGTGTATGAAGTATTTTAAGGATGGTCTCGAGTATACCGTGACAGGGGAGTTGGACCCATTCTCCGTGAATGAAGTCCGAAAGTACGAAGATGCAAAATATTTCTTACTAGATTTCGAAGACACGGAAAGATGCTATAAACCGAAAAACAAAGCTATCACCACTATTCCGGTCTTCGGAAGTGAAACTGAGGAGGAAGAAATAATTTATTCAGGGCCGTCCCAATGCAACAAGCCGGGACAGTCCACCCCTATGCTAGTCTTCTGCAGCGATTCAGAAGATGAGATCAATGCAGTATTTTCTGTTCGGCCATCAATACAAGCCTTCGCTGGCGATGATCGGAGTTTGCAGATCGCTATGGTTCCGCAAGAGCACTACAAAGAGCTCGACGCACTTGGTACCTACAATGTGCAAGAACTGCAGACGTTTTACGTCCCTCCCAGGCGAAAAGATGAAAAGGCGATCCTCTTTTATCGATTCGCGGAAACCAAAGTGGACAAAGAAATCTGGCATGGCGCCGATTCTCTGCTTGATAGGTTCCAGCCCATCCGTCTGGCCAGATACTACACAGAGGGGTTAAAAAGGCTCTTGAGGTGCCAAGGCATACCCTTCAAACAGACTGCTCGAAAAGCTAAGTTCTATGACATGATCTGGGACGTCCCTGGAACTCGGCGAAAATTGCCCAACGGGAGAATGGAAACGATCGGGCTTGGATATGTTCAATCCAAGAAATGGGAACGATTCCATGGCTGCCACGTCATACATGATTTTGATGAAGAAGGAGATGCTCTAGTAGAAGACGCTAACCCTGAACCAAGACGAGGTCCCGCCGGGAAAATGTCAAGTCCGTCGTTCGAAGAACAGATGGACAAGCTAATAAGGGAAGCGGGTCAAAAGGTCTGGGATGATCATAGCCGCGAAATGGCCATCTACGAGAAAGCCAGGACGCAGCGCCTCCTTCAGCAGGCTGTGGAGAATGACAATGATCCTCGTCGTCAACCCGTCATACAAAAGACCCGACACAGAGTTAGAAATAAGTTAAAGAACGGAAAAAACTTTCAACAGCGGCAAAGCGGGTCCAAGAAGCCACGTGATCGAGAATTGGGCAGCCTGGATCCGTCTCTTATAAAGAAGATGGGTCGAGAATATTCTTTTTCCCAAGATAAGACAAGGAAGATATTCGATCTTGTCATAAAATATCGGATGATGACACTTCCGGAGTCCAAGCATCCCGAGCAAGCAGGCG
The DNA here is from genome assembly GCA_030015575.1 of Agapanthus africanus. Taxonomy (NCBI): domain Eukaryota; kingdom Viridiplantae; phylum Streptophyta; class Magnoliopsida; order Asparagales; family Amaryllidaceae; genus Agapanthus; species Agapanthus africanus. The sequence continues at coordinate 118,844,488 of CM057338.1, read as the reverse complement.
GGGTCTCTCATCCAGACTATTGCTCCTATCACCGAGCGAAAGGGCATCCTCTCGAAGACTGCTTTACATCCAAAGACTGGGTAGAAGATCAGTATCAGTAAGGCAAGTTCACTTTATCCAGCAGTTGGAGGGTAACCCGCCACAGAAGCATGAACCGAAAGCCACGAGAGTAAAGCCGGGTCAAAATCGGTCTTGGAAGCGATCTCGTACCTGTCACGCGATAACGCTGTCAGGAGAAAGAGTACGCGAGGATATGGACGACCTCCCCTGGTGCTTCGAAAACGATGATAACGAGGTGATCTCAGAGTTTCCACCAGCACCAAAAGAATTGGAAGATGGGATACATACTACTGCAGATAAGCTCAAAAAAATCGACTTGGGTATGGCAAGTGACCCACGACCGCCGTTCGTCAGTGAGCTGTTGTCTGAAGAAAGGGTGGCTACGCTAAAAGACGTGCTCATGCAGAATAAAGATTGCTTCGCATGGAACTATTCAGAGATGCCGGGACTAGATCCAGAGATTGTTGTGCGCAAATTGGCAATATCTCTGGACGTCAAGCCAGTCAAGCAAGCACCAAGAAGAATGCGGCTAGAACTTGAAATGAGCATCAACGCCGAAATTAAGAAGCTAATTGGCTCCAGCTTCATCCAAGAGGTCCAGTACCCTGCTGGATTGCCAACATTGTCCCAGTGATGAAGAAAATGGGACAGTGCGCGTCTGCGTGGACTTTCGGGATCTCAACAAAGCCTATCCGAAAGACGATTTTCTCGTACCAGTCACCGAGTTGATGATAGACAACACGTCCACTCACGAAGTCTTCTCCTTCATGGACGGCTCGTCAGGGTATAATCAAATAAAGATGCATCCTGAGGACCAAAAGCATCCCGCTTTCCGGACTCCTCTGGGCATATTCTGCTATAAAGTGATGCCTTTCGGTCTGAAAAACGCCGGCGCTACCTATCAGAGGGTTATGACGAAGATTTTCGACGACCTCATACATGAGGTCGTCGAATGCTATATCGACGACCTTGTAGTGAAAAGCAAATCACACGAGGAGCATTGTGAGCATCTAAAAATAGTGTTCCAACGTCTTCGGAAATACAACTTGAAGATGAACCCTCTGAAATGCACGTTAGGTGTCTCTTCGGGCAAATTCCTAAGATTCATCGTACGACATCGAGGCATCGAGATAGGCCAGTCGAAGATCAAGGCGATCATGGAAATGCCCCCGCCAAGAACACTTAAACAACTGCGGTCTTTCCAAGGGAAGCTCGCGTATATCCGGCGGTTCATAGCTAACCTCTTCGGCAAATGTCGTCCCTACAGTCACTTGATGAAGAAGGGAACCCCGTTCGTTTGGGATCATAAATGCCAAAGCGCACTGGACGAAATCAAGCAATATCTACAGAATCCTCTGGTGCTAACCGCTCCGGTCAAGGGAAAGCCTCTCATTCTGTATACAACCGCCTTTGAGGGTTCTCTAGGCGCATTATGGGCACAAGAAAACGACAAAGGGAAGGAAAGAGCCCTCTACTACTTGAGTCGAGTTCTCCTGGGGGCAGAAAACGATTACTCTCCCATTGAAAAACACTGCCTGGCGTTGATCTTCGCGATACCGAAGCTTAGGCACTATGCGTTGGCGCATGAAGTCCATCTCGTATCAAAGGTGGATTCTCTAAAGTATTTGATGTCAAAAGCCATTCTAACGGGACGGCTAGCTAAATGGGCCCTACTCTTAATGGAATTCTCGATAACTTATCGACCTCTCAAGGCAGTGAAATGTCAGGCCATCACCGACTTCCTCGCTGAGCATCCAATACCCGCCGACTCTCTCCTGAACTGCGAATTGCCAGACGAGCATGCGTTTGACACGAACGACAGGGAGAAAGAAAGGAGTGATACCCGATGGGAACTCTACTTCGACGGAGCATCTTCAATGAAGAAGCGAAAGCACAGTTCCCCCATAATTAAGTCTGGGGTAGGCCTCATCTTCGTGACTCTACAAGGAGGGATAATGCGCTTTGCCTTTTCCTTAACAGAGCCGATGACGAACAATGAAGCCGAATATGAAGCTTTGATAGCAGGTCTGACTCTCAGCTGGTCGTTAGTCAAGTAAACAGCGACTATCAAACGTGCAAATCGGAGTTGGTAAACTACGGTGAGAGAGTGCAGCAACTGCTGACCCTGGAAAGCATACCGCGAGCGGAGAATATCAAGACGGATGCATTAGTCAAACCCGCTAAAGAACTGGCTGATGAAAACCTCGATGATGTGAGGATTGTTGTGCAAAGCCGTCGGGTTCTTGCACCGGCAGAAATATCTCTGGAGACGTCTGAAGAGAAAGAAGCGACCAAAGAGACAACCTTATAAATAAAAGACCAGGAAAAGGCTGAGGATTGGAGAGAAGTCTTTATAGACTACTTCAAATTCCGTCGAACACCTGAAGATGCGTTCTCAAGACATCAGCTCATGAAACGAGCTCTATCCTTCGCCTTCATCAATGACACTTTATATAAGAGATCATTTGATTCTCTATGGCTAAGATGCCTGCGACCAGAAGAAGCAAGGAGAGTCGTCCAAGAAACTCATGACGAACTCTGCGGTTCTCATCAAGCCGGGCCAAAGATGAAGCTGAAGATCAAAAGGATGGGCTATTATGGGCCCACAATGATCCAAGACTGCCTCGAATACGCGAAGCAGTGCCACTCGTGCCAGATTCATGGGGACTTTATCCACCAGCATCCAAATCCGCTACATCAAACAGTGACTAGCTGGTCGTTCGAAATGTGGGGAACTGATATAATCGGGCCCATTGAACCAGCATCGTTTAGGGGACATCGATTCATATTGGCGACAACGGATTACTTCTCCAAGTGGGCAAAAGCAGTACCACTAAGAGAAGTGAAGACGGAGAATATCCTCCATTTCTTCAAGATACACGTCATCTACCGGTTCGGCACTCCGCGACGGATTATCTCCGATAACGAGCCGGCCTACAGAAGCCATAAGATCAGCCGTTTCGCACAACATAATATAGACTGGAGATACTCTTCGGTCTATAATCTCCGAGCTAATGGTCTGGCCGAGGCTTTCAACAAGACCTTGACGAAGATCGTGAAAAAGACGATGCCCAAAAATAAGGACTGGCACGAGAGACTGCATGAAGCTCTTTGGACGTATCGAACTACGTTCAAAACGGCCACAAACACAACGCCGAATGCATTGGTATTCGGCACTGAAGCAGTACTCCCTTTGGAGATAGAGCTACCCTCCTTACGAGTGGCGGTTCATTACGAGCTAACAGACGAAGAGAATGCTCATTTTCGGCTTGAGGAGCTTGATACCCTCGACGAAACCCGGCTCGTGGCGCAGCAAAACTTGGAAGCTTACAAAGCAAAAATGACGCACTCGTACGAGAAATTGATTAGGCCGAGAACATTCCGCCAAGGCGAACTCATGCTAGTAGTCAAGAGGCTTATGATCCCCAATCGTGCCAAACGAGTGAAGTTCGAGCCAAACTACGAAGGCCCATACATCATAAGATAAATTCTACCAAGGGGGGCTTACTTGCTCATGGATATGCATGGCAAAAGACCCTTCAGGCCAATAAACGGTCGGTTCTTGAAAAAATACTACGCCTGACGAGTCACGGCCTAGGTCAATGATAGATGACGACGTCATGTCCGCTTGCTATCTTTCCAAGCCGGAACTCTATAAGTAGTATCCGACGAAACTTCACATTGAAAACGTGCGACGGACCGAATGTTCCTAAACTAACAACGGACCGAAACGTTCCTAAACTAACAACGGACCGCAATATCCTGAAACTAATTACTGACCGAAACGTCTATAAACTACTACAAACCGCAACATTCCAAGGCCGACGCAAAAAATAATATATATATATATATATATATATATATATAAGAAAACGGTATATCCATAAGCGAGATGAGCACAGATGAAAACCCAAAAGGGCTCCGTAAGTAAAAACAACAGGGCTATCGGCGAGTTTTGTGAAAACCCGAAAGGACGCAATCTCGTTAAAAAACACTTGCAAGGTCCTCTCGACCTGGTGAGGAGAAAACCTGCGTGAGATCCTTACGACTCACAAGGGAGCAACACACTTAGGGATCCCCACGATTCCTAAGGAGAAATTACACTTACGAGATCCTTACGACTCATAAGGAGAATTTCTCTTATGAGACCCTCACGGCTCATAAAATTCAAAAGCCTTAAGCTACAACGATCTGAACCTGTTCTTAAGCCATCACAATCTTCAATGTTGTCCTATAAGCGTTTCAATATTGACCCTGGTATACAATCCACGGGCACGAATAAACATTTCCCTAACAAAGTCCCACTAACGATTAGGGATATGCTCACACGGTGAACGACCCTTATAAGTCCTCTCGACTAATAAGGAAAAAACACTCTTGTAAGATCCTTACGACTTATAAGAGAACACACACTTAGGAATCCTCACGATTCCTAAGGAGAAAACGCATCTACGGGTTCCTCACGACTCGTAGGGAGAAATACCTTTATGAGACCCTTACGGCTCGTAAAGTCAAAAGCCTTAGTCAACAGGATCCTAACCCTATTTGCTAAGCCATCTTTGTTCGACATCGAAAGAGGCAAATGATGATTCGCTCCTGGCAATATCCCAGTTGTAGCGATGTTGATGCCTAAATCGGTATCAAATCCCACACTCGCAATAAAAAATTCAGCGAGCCAAAAATGCATATGAAATAGCCGAAATGATGAGGCAACTTGCAACAAAATCATCAAGTAAAAATGTATGCATACAAAAATAGCTGAAATGGTTGGGCAACTCGCAACAAAAAACAGCGAGTAAAAAGAAAAAAATAGCCGAAATAATTGGGCACCGTGAAAAATAGCCGAAATGATTGGGCAATCGCGACTTTCGCGATATAAAAGCTGAAATGATAGAGCATCGCGGAAAGAAAACAAAAGATCCATATGAAATGAAACTTTTGCCCTACAGATGAGATCACATCGATCCCTGTATACAATCCAGGAGCACGAACAAAGAGGGAACCATATCTTCCCACCAGGCTCCATCAGAAAGAGAGCCAAGTCTCGACGGCCACATCTATAGCCTGGAGACCCACAACAGCGTTCCTCCTCATTCCAGCAGGATTCAGACGCAACGATCAATCTTGGAGCTATGGCAAAGTCTCTAGTTCCAAGACTCTACGGTTCACAGACGACCTAGAGATCACCTCGACATTCGTCTCATTACAACAGACGCTACGTCAGCAAATCGGAGCCATGGCAAAGTCCCTGTTCCAAATCTCGACGGTTCACAGACAGCCTAGAGATCATCAACAGCGTTCCTCCTTATTCTAGCAGGATCCAAACGCGAGAATCAACCTTGGAGCCATGGCAAAGCCCCTGTTCCAAATCTCGACGGTTCACATACAGCCTAGAGATCATTAACAGCGTTCCTCCTCATTCCAGCAGGATCCAGACGCGACAATCAACCTTGTAGCCATGGGAAAGTCCCTGCTCCAAATCTCGACGGTTAACAGACGGCCTAGAGATCATCAACAGCGTTCCTCCTCATTCCAGAAGGATCCAGACGCGACAATCAACCTTAGAGCCATGGGATCAACCTTAGAGCCATGGCAAAGTCCCTGGTCCAAATCTCGACGGTTCACAGACAGCCTAGAGATCACCAACAACGTTCCTCCTCATTCCACCAGGATCTAGACGCCACAATCAACCTTGGAGCCATGGCAAAGTTCTTGTTCTAAACCTCGACGGTTCACAGACAACCGAGAGCAAATCCTGGCCCCGTAGAACACGGCCAAAGTCAATCCTGACCCCGTGGGAAACGGCCAGAGCAAATCCTGGTCCCGTAGAACACGGCTAAAGTCAATCCTGACCCTGTGGGAAACGGCCAGAGCAAATCCTGGTCCCGTAAAACACGGCCAAAGTCAATCCTGACCCCGTGGGAAACGGACAGAGCAAATCCTGGTCCCGTAGAACACGGCCAAAGTCAATCCCGACCCCGTGGGAAACGGCCAGAGCAACCCCTGACCTCGTACGGCTAAAGTCAATCCTGACTCTGTATGGCCAAAGTCAACCCTTCCTGGCCCCGTAGAACACGGCTAAAGTCAATTCTGATTCCGTGGGAAACAACCAGAGTAAACCCTCGAACTCCCCGTCAAATCAATGCTTTGGCTCAGGAGCAGGTCAACTCATCAATCACTTACGAGTCCTCTCGACTTGTAAGGAGAAAATTCTCTTGTGAGATCCTTACGACTCTCAAGAGAAGACGCACCTAGGAATCCTCACGATTCCTAAGGAGAAACCACACCTGCGAGATCCTCTCGACTCGTAGGGAGAAAAGTTTTTATGAGACCCTCACGGCTCATAAAGTTGAAAAGTCTTAGGTGACAGATCCTGACCCTGTCTCCCAAGCCATTATTGCCTCGCAGAGAGGTCAAGGTAGATTTTCTATAGGCCACACTCTGCTAAGTCAAACATCGACAAGAAAGGAAACAACCACTTACAAGCCCTCTCGACTTGTAAGGAAGAAAATTCTCTCGTGAGATCCTTACGACTTTCAAGGGAAAATCACACTTAGGAATCCTCACGATTCCTAGGAAGAAAATACACCTACGAGATCCTCTCGACTCGTAGGGAGAGAAGTCTTTGTGAGACTCCCACGGCTCATAAAATTGAAAAGTCTTGGGTGACAGATGGTAACCATGTTTCCTAAGCCATCACCACCCTGCAAAGAGTCCAAGATGGACAGCTACATATTATCTACAAGCCACACTTGCCAAAATTACAGGCCGTTGAAATCGAGATGCTGCTCAAGAGTACGTCAACTGCTCTGCGCCAAGTCAAAACAGAAAGGCATAACCTACAGATGTCAATCATATATTATGCAAGACAGTAAAAGGAACGTTTGATTCGCATCTGTTTAAGCGTTCAACGCGTACTTACTCATGTGTGTGCAAAAGATTTAGTGCATAAAATAAACAGACGGAAATGAGGAATTTGCTATTTATACTTCAAAAGGTTCGTATAGCGATGAAAACAGTAAACAAAAACATCATAAAAATGATTACAATGGCAAAACATCAAATCCAGGGCATGGATTGAGAAATTCCAAAGTAAAGCCATCTAAAATATTTCAGGCCTCTCGGACCATTCTCGTGTGCTTCCTCTCATGATCACAAACGTCAGGGTCCTCGCTGATGCCCTCTACCCTTCGATAAGCAGCGATTATTGTAGCCTGCCGAAAAGTTTGATGCAGAATATCAACAAGATTGTCTCGCCTTTTCTTTGAAATTAGACGCATCAGATACACCGAGTGCACTTTGTCTTCGGCATCATCCAATGCCTTAAGCGGCATGCCTTGATAAAATAAAGGAAGTGCTCCCCAGACCGCTCTCACAATGAGCTTTAAAAGAGCAGAACGACGAGGAAGCGGTCGACCATTGTATTCATCAAAGCGACGCATGATTTCGGCGCACTGAGCGTTTATGAACTCTTGGTTCTGGCAGCGGCCTAGTGAGCGGATGTCTCCGTAAGAAATAATCTCATCGAAATCATACAGATGAGCAGCCATAACGTCTGAAAAAGAAAATTAGTAAGAGTTAGTGGACAAACTGAAAAAGCTAATTGAAACAAACATGGGGATTTAAACAACTCTTGATATCCTCACGAAGAAAACAAGTACTGATTAAAAACACCCAACGAATTTAATTTTGTACAATTAAGAAGGGAATCCTAAAAGGATTTCTCATTTAAGGAGAGACTCCTCAGGTCAAGGAGTTAAACTCCTCGAGAGCAACGCTCTGCAAACAGGAGTGACACATGTCAAAATCAATTATGAAGGGAATAAAATTTCCCAAAAATCTTGTAGAGCCATGCTCTGTAAAATGATGGAACAACCCATCAGAAAACTTAAAGCAAAGCTTTTTAATGAATCAAAAATTCAGAGATCTTCAAGATCTATGAACAAACTCTAAGAGTTTTCATGAAAGATTAACAAAATCTCTTTGATTTGAAAAGAGCAAAGCTCTGTTGATGGGTTAGGAAACCCTAAGAAAGATCTAAGATCTAACAAGAGCAAAGCTCTGTTGAGAAACCCTAAAAAATGTTTTCTTGAAGATCTATGATCTAAGAAGAGCAAAAGCTCTGTTAATGGGTGAAGTCCTAGTTTATTGACTAATCTCTTTAAAGATTTGATCTTTCACCTAAAAATTTGACAGAGTTCTGTCTTTAAAAGAGTTCTTAAAACAGAGAGCTATGCTTTAAAGGAGAAATTGATTCTCAGAAAACAAGAAAGAAGATGAACAGAAGTCATCTTAAGGGCCAAAGGCCCTATTTATAGGCACTAAGAGCCGTTTCAACCTCAAAGTTGATTTAATGGTGGAGATGCTGTCACCGCTGCACTCATGTGTGAGCCACGGTGGGGGGCATTTGTTTCCCCCAATCAGAGCAAAGCTCTGTTCAAGTTTTCAAAATTTGAAATGAGCAGCTCTTCATAAGAGCGCCAGCGCTCTGAGGCAGCGCTCACGTGCAAAGCACGAGTGCGCTTGCGCAAAGGGCGCCAGTGCTTTGAAGCAGCGCATACGTGCAAAGCATGATTGCGCTAGCGCAAAGAGCGCCAGCTCTCTGAAGCAGCGCTCACGTGCAAAGCACGGGTGCGTTAGCGCAGGAATTAAATGTTCCCCACCGTCAGAACAAAGATCCAATAAAGATGATAAATCATCAATTGACCAGAATGAAATTCTGGTAAGAAAAGATCCTTCAAAATCTTTCCAAACAAAAAGATTGTGCTCTGTAAATCAGAGCACCGTTTGATCAATGATCCAATGGTGGTTAAAAAATCACCAAAATACAGAATAAATTCTGTATGAGAAAAGATTTCCCAATTTTGTTAAAAACAAGAAGATTGCCTTCTGTAAATCAGAAGCCCTTGGATCAAAGATCCAACGATGGGGAAATCCCCAAATCAATTGGAGAAAAGATCTCCTTAACCGATTGAACAAACTAGCTTGCCCTATATAAAGGCCTTAAGACTTTAAGTCTCAGAGAGAGGAACCCCCTATAAACTTTGAGAAATCTCAGAAAGAAGAGCAAGCTCTCGGTAGAAGAACAACTTTTCTTCAAGGTAAAAAAAACAGAGATAAGAAAAATCTCATTAAAGAAGAAGAACATAATTCTTCTCACAGATCATAGATCTATAAAACTAAGGTCTTTTTACTAAAAGAGATCAGGAACATCTCATTATTAAAGGAGAGAATAATTCAATTCTTTTAGGATCACAGATCTATAAAGGCAAAGCCTTTCACCAAAATAAGATATTGAAATATCTCCTATAAAATAAGAATTTTGTTCTTAGAACCTTGAGACAAAGTCTGTTATAAACGAGGATTTATTTCTCAGATCATAAAACTGATCAGAAGCGCTTTTGCGCTCTTAGACTGGCGCACAGCGCCAAGCGCACCATGTGTTCCTCACGTGTGCGCCACTGAACAAATGGCGCTTTGCGCTCATAGACTGGCGCTAGCGCCAAGCGCGTCACGTGCTCCTTATGTGTGCGCTATATCACAGAAGCGCTTTATGCTCATTAACTGGCGCACAATGCCAAGCGCGCCATGTGTCCCTCACGCGTGCGCTTATAGAACATAAACTGTTCTTTAAATAAAACCTTAGAGCTATGATGAATACTCAGCATTCAATAAAAGACAGAAGGGCTGTCAGAACCCAAATCAATGCTCAGCATTGTCAAATGTTTAACATTTTAACTGAGTGGGCCGAGCCCAAGTTGGCCATAAACCCCTCATTCAGATTAATTGAGCCCATATGCTCATAAATTTCAGATCTTAGTCCCAATTGGACTACAGATCTCCCAACCAAAATTGGTTTAAGGGTACATCTCTTCACCCCTCTGATATTTGTCGTTGTAATCCCTCAACGTCTTCAGAAAGATGATGGGTTCTGACAACCAGACATTTCATGGACTGTGGGGTCCTTAAACTCATGGACTATGATGTCCTTAAACTTTACAGATTATGACGTCTATGAACTACCATGGACTGTGGGGTCCTTACTCATGGACTATGATGTCTTTAACCTTGGACTATGGGGTCCTTAAACCCATAGACTATGATGTCCTTAACCTCGGACTGTGGGGTCCTTAAACCCATAGACCGTGATGTCCCTAAACTAAACCGTACAGACTATGATGTCTCTAAACTGGACTGTAAGGTCCTTAATCTCATGGACTATGATGTCCTTAAGCTTTACAGACTATGATGTCTTTAAACTGGACCGAGATGTTCTTAAACTAACATTGGACCCTAATGTCCTTAAACTAATTATGGACCGCAACGTCCCTACACTAAAACAATAGAGTTCAAATGCTCTTTTGTTGGATCTAAACGATCCCGTTAAGTTGATCTTGGTCTGATATTAGACTAACGTATCCTTAACAAACGTTTAAGTTGATCTTAGTCTCAAATGAGACTAACGATCCTTAAACCCAAATCCAAATCTAAGAAAATACGGATTTGGACAAATTCACGCCCTACGGGCGACTAACATAAATTGTAATAAAAAACAAAACAAACACCCACGACACGAAGTGACCATCTGGAGAAGGAGAAAGTGGTTACTGCGATACGGTAGCGTAATTAACTGCAGGGGCTTGCGCCTGTATGGAAGAGCGTCCCTACAATCAAAAATCTCTCAATGAGGGGGAATCTGACGCAGTCTGCTTTATCGACCGCATCCGTCTAAACCTTCGATACACGGTGTCATAAATCAACTTGGCATCTTCGGAGAGGTGGACGGATAGCACCAAATAGCATCTGCTCTCGAAATTCAGGCAAGACGGACCTACACGGTCGCGTCTCTGTGTTCGGCGGAGAACGGGTAGCATATAAATTAATTATATATTTGATTTTAGTTTAAATTCAAGCTCAATTCTCATCTCCGAAGAGAAAAATTTAAAAGATGGCTCAATTTTGGACTTCCCTTATTTATCATCATTCCTTATTTGGACTTTATATCATATTGCTATATCCCTTGTATGCATCAGATCAAGCCATTGAGAGCCCATCCATGGTTGATGATGAGCAGTAGATGGCTTATTGAATCCTTTTATCTTTTCTTAGTCACTCATAGAGATTTAGCCAACCCCATCTTGAAATGGATACCATGCTTGGAGCTGCCACAAATTACAGGAGCAGCTTTCATATATGAAAAGTTTAACTTGCAGAGTCAGTTCGTTGACACTGAGAAATAATTTTATTATCATTTTTTAGGTAGCAGATATTAGACGAATGAATGGCTTGGTGACAGATCTCCAAATGTTTGCTCTTGAAATTTTGCGGATTCCTCTTCCAGGGAGGCATCCACCATCTCCTATTTTACCAAATGGTTCGGCAACTAATGGGTAATTTGATCCCCCTCCCCTCCATCTTATTATGGATATGCTCTGCTGTCATGTGAAATTTGTTTCCTGAACTGTTGATGGGTGTCTTATTTTAGTGTGTCATTGCTCGTTAGCTGATTCTTCTCTCTCTCCACCTTAGTTTTAGTCTGTTCTTATGCCTTTTAATGCCTTAATTGATGACAATGATTTACGGCAACAGGTTTTCTTATTGATGTTACTTATCTCGAAAATTGAGAAATATTTAATGCACATTTGCTTTGCATTGGTAAACTAATTCTTCTTTTTAATTTTTGTCTAATTTTTATAGTGATAGATAATTTATATTATCCTAGAGACCAATTGTCTCAGCTTTATGGAATTCAGTTTTTGTTACGGCTTGGATGTTTGAGTCCATTTATGGGTTATTAAACAAATCCAGAAAGCTGTCTAGAAATGCTTGACCAAGGAAAAATAGTGTTGCCTATAGGTTATTAAGCAAAGTTTTGTGGCTCACTATCGGCAGCATGCAGACCTTTTTCTTAAAAATTACGGCATCTGCATTTTTCTAGTCTAAGCAAAGAAGTTTTGGAAAAGGAAAACAATGATATTGTGAGATGATTACACTGAAAAAATATAGACAAGCTACTTATCTAACTCATCAGGGTATTGGGATGAAGCAGCAAGGCTCGAAAAATTTTCGTTTCTAGCAGTTACTTAGCGCTTTATTAAATATGAATATTATAAAATAGTTATGTTCAACTTTCTCAAGCCCATTTTCCGCAATTGTTTTATAAAGCTAGTTCAATTTTTGGAATGGCAATCTTAACCAAGGCCTTCTTTTAACTTCATATCCTTATAAGCACCTCTAAGGAAATAATAAAATTGATTCCTCTCACCTTTTCTTATTTTGGTTCTGTGAAGCAGTAACCATGGCTCCAAAATTTGAATCCAATTCCACGGCAATTGTAATAGGGTTGTTTTGGAAACTTTAAGCAAGATTCCTTCACAATTATGGAATTTCAGGAGTATTTGATTTTACATCTGATAAATAATTAGTGTGTACTGCTTAATAAAGTAGAACAGGTATTTTCCTTTCACTTTAGTTGATTTCTTTCGATGACAGGAAAAGAGGAGCTCATTATAGTAAAATGTACAGTACATGACATTTTTAGCCTTAACAGATGCGGTTATTTGCAATAAGCACCCAATTGTTGGAAAATATAAATAGAGCTGATGGCTTGTTTGAAAATATAGCGGTAACGAGCTAGTTAACAACTTAACATAGCTTTCTTTGGTTTTTCGGTAAATGGCAATTGTTTTTCTAGACTCCATTATGTTTAGGAGCACCAAGTCAGGATGGTTTCTTCGTTGCACTTTCTCTTGTCAAGGGCAGCAAAATTGTTTTTTTCCCCACTGTCTTGCATCATGTTTGCCCAAGTTTTGTTTTAATGCACACAATTTGCGTGCGTGCGTGAGTGAGTGAGTGAGTGAGTGAGTGAGAGAGAGAGAGAGAGAGAGATCACATTAAACTTTTCGTGTGTTATGCTATGGTGTCAGTGTCTCAAATGTACCGACTACCAATTATTCTGATCAAAGGCGGATCTAGACAAGGCCCAACAGGGCAACTGCATCCACACTCCGGGAAAAAATATTTCTGTACCTTAATATTTGCGGTCTTTTACAGATCGATGGTATTCTATCCCGTTCGTACAATTACCATATAAGAAAATAATTTAGTAACTTTGATTCTTGGTTAGAGCCTTTAACGCCAGAGTATTATGTTAAGAGCCCGAAGATCGAAACCCAATCATTACATTATTTTTAGAACATTCTATATATTATATTCTCTTTTACTTTCTATACGGTATAACCTTTCCCTTTTCATATTTTATATGAGAAAACGGGACCCTGCATGCCCAAAACCGCAATGACTCTGCATGTCCAAAATTGCAGCGACCTCTCACATGGGCTAGTGGGGTCCATGGGCCTAACTGTAAAATAACCAGTGGGGTGAGCCCCCACTGACCCATGTGAGAGACCACTGCAGTTTGGGCCAGCAGGGTCCTTCAGGCCCCGTTTCCTCATTTTATATTGCAATGATACCAACATAGACTTCAAATGACGGCGGAGAGGAAAATTTATAATTCTTACTTTTTTTCATATTTATATGCTTCATTATATTTTGTTTTCATATTTTTATATTTCATGTATTCATTTATATGCCTTGGAACCTCAAATTGCTTGAAATGTTTTTTCAGTAGCCTTTATCCAAGATTTGAGCAGTATGTAAATTTGCTAAAATTATTTTGTTTTGTTAAATTTTAAAAAAAAACTTATGTTAGTTTTTTGTGTGTGCATATTTTCCTTTTCTTACCACATAAAATTTTAGAACTTTTTTTTGAATTTTCACTGTTGTGCGCTGATAATGCTAGAATAACTTTTTGAAAGCATTTTAAATAGATTTTTTTAAAATAATACATTCCCTCCGTTCACAATTACATGTCCTTTTAGGAGTTTTTTTTGTCCTAAATTACTTTGTCTTTTTATGATATAGAGGTGAATAGTATAGAATCTCTCACCACATTTATTATTTGTTTTTGTAAAATATCAAAACTAACATCAATGAAGTTAAGAAGATGAGAAGATAATATTTATTTAATATGAGGATAGTTTAGGAAAATTTACTAGGATGACAATATTATAATTTCTTTTTCAAATGGCCTTTAAATCATTCATTAATTTCCATGCAAAAGTTTAGAAGGACAAGTAATTGTGAACGGATGAAGTATAAAAAAACGGTATATAGAAATATGAAGGAATTCAAGACATAGATTTCAAAAGAGTTTACAGGGGATATCTTAAAAGAGAATAATGGAGGAAAGGTGCCATAGGAGGGAATTTCCTCCTATGGCTTCGAAAAAATATATCCTCTACGATTTTTTCCGACGATCGGCACCCATCATCTTCATCTTTATCATCTAAGATGTGGGTACACCAAATTTCATTTAATTCTATCACTTTTTCACTGTTGATTTGGTCGGTGCAAAATTAACGGTTTACCGACAATATAACTTTTTACATTGTTAATTCAACAGTGAAAAAGTGGTAGAATCACATGAAATTTGGAGTGTTCACATCTTAGATGATAAAGATGATGATGATGGGTGGCGATCGTTGAATAAAACGTTGGATGATTGATTTTCATTGCGCCATAGGTGGAAATTCCCTCCTATGGCCTCTTTACGTCGTTATTCTCATCTAAAAAAACTTTGGTTTTTGTGTGCATACAATTTTATTCATTTGCAGTGCAAGAATACATGAAAAAATTGATCAAGTTTATATGTATTTAGAATAAAAAGATTGTTTAATGATCGAGCAACTTTTATAAGAAAATTTTAGATGGACAATGCAAGGTTCAGTAGTATGAGTTTGGTGTGAATGATTGATATCCTCTCACGTTCTTGTCTTCTTTTAAACATTTTTTATTTATTTTTGAGATACCGCATATTTAATAATATGAACTTTAATGGTATAAATAATTCCCCAACTCAACAAAAAATCTGGAGCTGATCCTGATCAATTCTCAGGCACGGACAACACTCTGGCGTGTCAAGCATGCATGCATGTATGTATGACACATATGACATCAAGCCTTTCATGTATATGCTCAGATGTCTCAAATGTATGAACTATCCTGACCAATAAGGCAATACTCATAGAAACGTTCTTGGTTGAATAGCACGATATTTAACACTTCTTTTTGCCTATCAATTCTCGAATGAAAAATAAAAACTATAGCCTTTTTTTGTAGCTTCATAAGTATAGCACCTTGCCCTATCTGAATAATAAAGGGGTCGAGTAATGGTTTTTTTCCCACTTCTTAGCCCCATGTTCAACCCTCTGCTTGCATAAGGACCCGCCTAATAAAATGAATAACAAATTAAAAGAAAAGAATCTGCATCTACAAGTGTCTTAAAACTCTTAAGCGTCCACTTGAGCGACCAGCGTTTTTCGCCACTCCGCTTTTTACCATTTTAGATATTCTCACCCTATTAATCAGGTAACTATGCTCCATTTCTTATTGATTGGACTGCATTTAATCGTTTATGGGTATGGTTTTAGTACCTCATCATTATGCAATTAGACCCTTGTGAAGTCTTATAATGAGTAAATATGTATTGCATTTGGTGCGATAAATAACATTAAAGTTAATCTTAGATCTCCAATTCTTTTCATGCTATTTTTTCTTTGGTTGATACTTTCAACAAGTGTTTTGACTCTTGAGGGACTTCGATTTGGCGGTTTCGAGGATTTGACTTCGAGCAGGCATGGTTTTTGACTTGGAGACTCTGAGCTTGGAGGAGATTTGATTTTGGCTTCGAACTAAGGGATCTAGGAGCTAGGGTTTTTGGGTTTTAATGTTGTTTTCAAAGCTAGGGTTTTCTAGCAGCTTCAACTTCGAGTTTTCAATTTTGATTTCGAACAGGATTGATTTAAACTTCAAAACTCGACTCGAGAGGGGCTTAAGCATTTACAAATAGTTAAAACCTTTCTTAAAATCAATGTTTAACAAACAATTTACAAGAAATAACAAAATTAAACCAAAATAAAACATTGCTGATTTCTAAATGCTTGAAGCGGCCGCTTAAGCACTTAAGTTGCGCTTTAAGTGGGCAGGCACTCCGGACGCACCGCCTTTTCCTGTTTTTAAAACACTGGCAGCTACATGGAATGCGGAAAATTAGCGTAAGTAAGAACGTAAATAGAAGAGGAAGAAAGGAATGAAATAGAACACCACCACATGTCTTTTACAAGTTACAACTCAAAAAATATAGCACCCTATGCCTCTCATTTCTGTGGCGTAGAAAACTTATTTCTCAGATTCTCTTCTCAATTATATTTATGTTTTGGTGGTATATGACCAGCATATAGGCCCTACTGTTTATTCTAATAAGATATTCCTTGCTTGATATGATCAAACAGTTACTCTTGTTTACATTTTAACGAAGAGCTGCTTCCCTATGCCATTCACTACAGCACTCATGCTTATTAATTTCATGTCTCTCTAGCAATCAAGTTACATGCTGTTTTGGACACGAAGGATTTCTGTCAATTCATGTGATGATGGATGAAGGGATTGCACACCTGCAGGGGCCAGGTTGTAAATCCAAGACCATTTTACTGGAATGGAATAAGTTAAGAGCTACTTCAGGCTATTGGATTCTGCTTGTGAAAACAAAAAAGAACCCAGTAACTATTCATTGATTTCATTTTATCCCCCTTCATTTATGTTCTTCCAATGACATATTTTTGGGGACACAAGTGGAGTGGTTAAGTGTCTAATCTGACCAATAACACTGTGTTCCCTATTTTTGGGTTTTGCAATCAATCTTTATCTTCTGCCTTTACCTCGCTCTGCCCCTTGTTTATTGGGTGAGGGATACCTTTTTTCTTTCTTGCTGAACTTTTTGTTGGATTCTAGAGGACGGATCATGATCTAGTTTTTGGCCATTAACGTTTTGAATTGGGATTTGAACATTAGTAATTTTTTGGCTCACTTCTGGGCATGTGTTCCAGTGCATGCACGGTCATGCCTGTGTTGCAATCCTCAAATAGTGACAACTTGCTTTTCCTTTTTCTCCTTAGTTTACTTCTGTCGCAAGGGTTGCAATCATCTTTGTGTCCGATGACAATTTGGATGTCATTCATAGTTTTCATACACCATGTTTACTTGTTCCAGATTTCGTTGGATTTAGCAGTATCTAGTATGTATTGACACATCTTTGATGCCTGTGTGCGCATGGCTAAAGCAACAACACCTATGGTGTAGACTATTTGTTGAATATTCAAAAGAATATTTTTTTCTTTACTTTCATGCATTTTGGTTCTAAATACATTTTCTGTGCTAATATCGATTGCATATATCGTATTCATTTTTATTGACTAATGGTTAGATTTCTGCAAGTGACAAGACACATGCTGCGTTCATTCATATTCAAAACATTCCATGTAACCACATGCTTCTCCTTGACATTGTTTGTTTCGTATATTTCTGATGAAAGCAATTAGATTGTTTGGTTTTAACATTTACAGATTTGTTAGAGGGTGATCTCAGCCAGTTTCTTAATTAATTTGAGACCTGGAAGGCTGGAAGTCTGATTGTTGGTTTGGTTTGACTCTGAATACTAGAGGAGATATTCCTAACATTGGTTGAATCGTGCTAAACCTATTGATTATAAATGTTTGGCTTTTGAGTCCTAGAATCTTGTGTAATAATTTTAGGATTTCTGTCATAGGAGTGTTGTGGGTGCGTTCTGTACTGGTTGAAACCTGTCTTTGAGCAAAGTTTTTGGCTTCAACTTATTTGTGGTTTTCCTTGGGTTTGCTTTCAAGTTGTATTATAAGTTTAATAAAGGGATCAAGTTAACAAGGAAAGTAATTAAGAGAGGATCAAAGATAAACATGAATTGATTAGAATGAGTAATTTAGAGGATCAGAGATAGGCATGAATTGATTAGAATGCGTAGTGAGAGCTAATTTTTGGTTATGGTACTATCATTTCAAAAGAGCTTCCAACTGAGAAAAAGAAGAGGCCGTTGAAATTTTTTAAGTAGTTTGGAGCAGGAAAGGACTAGAGGTTAATAAGAGAAGTCTTAAAATGTGAAGGTTTGGAGTCTAGTACAAGGGAATATATAGCGAAAAAAAGGAGGAAGAGATAATGACGGCAATGAGAAGGCTCTCTGGATGGATACTAAAGAGATATTTCCACATTGAGGAGTTCTATAGGTATAGGGATTTCTGTTTGGTTTTCCATCAAGCAAACATAACAAATCTCGGCAGTAACAGAAGATTAGTGGGTGGAGTTCATGTGACCAGTAATCTGGTAGGTGATCTGGGTAGAACAGGTCTTGGCAGTAATAGATTACTCCATTATCAGACAGTACAGGAAAATATGGATCACATAAACATCTTATAGAAATAAGGCAAATTATCATTACTTCTACAACGAGCCTCGACTACTGGTGTCATCATAACAATGCCTGAAGTTATAGGCCAGAATCTAACTTTAAGCATTTCTAAATGGAAACTTTAGATATTATTTTAGGTTATCCTAAATATACAAGTAATACCTAGAATAAACCTAATGAAAGTAAATATTGAAAATAGTGCAATAGGTATTAACAGCAATCAACCTAAAATATATGCAATATGTTACCCAAACAGTTCAGAGATTCAATAACTAATTTTCCAAAAATAAGGAACCATACAAAAGTCCACGGAATAATATTCAATGATTGCCTTTGAAATATTGGAAAGTGACACGCTTCTTATTCTGGTTTCATCCAAGGCAAGAGGAAGGTTTCTCAACTCTAACCCGGCCGAATGTTGTCCCTAAAAGACCCGGTGATAAATGTTCATGATTGCAGCTCACTTTAAGAGACGGTTTTGCTTCAAATTAGGTTCGGATTGATATTCTAGGGTTTAAAGTTCTGATGTGAAGGGAAAAAATGCAAGGCTTGGCTAAAGTTGCAGTACGAAGTATTAGAGTCAGCTAGGGCTTCAAGATCCAGAAAATGGTCGTTTAGATATTTTGGTTTGTACGTAGGGATTCCTGCCAGGATGCCAGCTAGTTTTGAGGATGAAACAAGGGCTCTGTTAGGGTTTTCAATGAAAGATGATGCCAGGTAGTATTATGATGTTGTGATGAGGTTAGGTTAAGGGTTATATTGGATCTGGATGAAAAGTAAAGATACAGATAAAGGAAAGTTGATGGGGAATAAAGAGTTAGCAACAGTGGCATATTGTTTGATTGCATTACACAACGAAGAGTTTAACAGAAATATCAATCTCCAACAATAGCAAATTTTTCTGGGAAATTTCTAGATTTTATTTTCAGAATATTTTTGTAGTATATTATGGCTGGCCGCTATTGAACACCACCTACACAGAGAGCTTGATATCTTGTCTTGATATTAATACAGGCTACCCATGTCATGACACCAGTAGAATAAACACAAAGACTCATATTTTGAGTTTAATTTTTTTTGTTCATCAACTCTAGTAAGATTTGTTATCAAGCATCTCAGTAATGCTTTTAAGCATTCCCCCTTCATTTTCTAATTTACATCATACTATTGCAGGGAACATACCCCACCTCATCAACCCCACGGTGATGTATTAAACTCACTTCAATCCCTCAAACTAAAGCTCCCTCGCAAAGTTTCTCCAGCTATGAGCACTCTACAAGGCTACTATGACCTATCACCACCCCCTAAAAACTCCCCATCACTCGAAGGCACCGAGATGTCCGTCTACAAAACAAGCCAAGCTCTCTATTTAGAAGAGGAGCGGCCCCGTAATACAAAAGAATCCCCAGCAACTGATCCCGGATTTCACCGCCAACGCAAATCACGAAGTCTAGTCTCTCTTGAAAATGGCGATATCGAGTCTGGAGAATTTGGAGAAGCAAACGAAGCCGACAAGTCTATAAGAAGACGCCAAAAGACTGATACCGATCCTTCTTCTCAAACACAGGAAACCATTTTGAAGGAAGATAATAGTCGAGGATTTTTAGGGAGGATAGGGAAAAATCTTGCTTTGAGGCTAAAATTAGGCAACTCTGCTACACCTGCAGGAGACTTTATTAATGATGTATTTATTTCTTTGCGCAAGTCCTCCAGCACTTCGAGCTTGCATGAGTCTGAGAGCGTGGCTGCTTCGATTTGGCCAACAAGCAACTGGTCATTAAAGTCGGATGCGATTGATTTAATTGCTAGGCCAATTTTTGATGGGTTGCCGAAGCCAATGATTGCGAGGAGAAACAAAGCTGCTTTGGATTAGGTGATGGTTTTTTCCGTTTTTGTTATACTTAAATCTTTTGGTCTTCAAGCTGATTTTAATATGAAGTCAGATATTCATAATAGGCTTTGAAATAAGCAAGGCTTGTAAAGTATTATATAATTTGAGGGAAGGGAGGAAAAATAGACGGGGATAAATAAAATGTTAGCAATTATCTGTCATCCATCATGAGGCGTTTCTTGTAATGTTGAAGCCAGTTGGTTGTCGATGTTGGTTTAAAGATTCTTTTGTAAAGAAAATATAAAGTGTATCCAAGCTTACCAGTTGTAGCATGAAAGTGTTGAATATCGAACAACATTGATATATATATAAATTGTCATTATGATACATGAAATTATATTTATTTTTTCATTTTATCTTTTGTTGAACTTTAAATTATTTATTGTGCTTCAGCTCTGCATTTTTGGGATTCAGCATGGTGACCTTTTTATCATTTACCGAAGTTTGAATTTACTAAATTTGCAAAATTGTTCGAGGTGCAGCTGGCAGAGAAGTAATGGAATTTAAAGTGAGATATTTACCTTGGAACCTCCCGTGATTTTGATTTTGATTTTGTGCCTCGTGTTTTGATCATTTTCACAGGAATTTCTCTTCTTTATTTCCTTCGAGCGGTGGGAGTTTGAATCTCGGATCTTTTGCTTGATCGTGACAGCCTTTATCCTCTCTTCAAGCAAACGACCCTGTGGTACTCGAGGTTTCTTTAATATAATCCAGAGGTTTTATTCTTAAATTCTGTCCTCTGGTTTTCTTGTCGTCTGTGTAATTCAAGAAGCGTGTACATGTTCTTCATGTCTAATGCTGCTACAAATTTCACTTCCCTTCGTTTTAGGTCAGTGGGTTTTACTATCAGTACTGAAGTATTGTTTTAGTATATATAGTGTAGTCATAATTTGTGTGAGAAATTTTGGCAACTTCTGTCTTTGATCAAGTGTTTCTGATGTATGATATTTTTATTGTGTTTAAAAGCCATCCATTTTTGAAATGCTTGACTGTAACATTTCATAATTTTAAAAGATTATTTTAGAAATTTAAATAATTATATTTCAAGTTTTATTAAAATGATACCAATTATGGAATTGGGTTATCATAATTTGGAAAAATCTAATTTTTTCTTTTTAATTAACACTATTATTATATGACAAGTTTATGATAATATTAATGTTTCCATTATTTCTTCCTTTGTTAATTAGATGACGTTGATTTTAAATGGGGATTAATATTTTGGCATGGCTACATGAATTATTAGAATTGCAGGAGAGAGAGAGAGACATGGGCTCATCCATGCTAGCCAGTGGATCATGCCGCCTCCTTGTTTCCTCCCATTCTCCTCCTTGGTTCCTCTCCAAACTCTCTCTCTCCATCTCACAACTTCCATGCTCTCTCTCATCCTTTCTCTAGACTCTAACCCTAAACTATAACTCCCATTCCCTCACTCTAACAAACACTCTCATCTCACCCTCTTACTCACTCTCAACCCAACTCCAAGCACAAACCCTCCACCCTCAACAACCAACTCATCATTTCAAGTTGAAGCCACCATCAATATCTTCAAGTAGGTCCATATAAACCTTAGATTCCTCTTGGACCCAAAATCTTCCAAGGTAAACTTTTGATTTCCAAGTCTTAAGTTTTATTGGCATAAACACTATATATTTTGCATAAAACTCACATTTGTATGGTTTTAGATCCAGCACAAATGGAGTTTTAAAGGGTTACTTGTAGTTGTAGTATGTTAGTGCAAGTTTTATTGTGGTCACAAGTTGTTTGGATTTGAATGAGTTGAAAATTGGGTGAAAGTTTTGGTTTTAAAGTTTTCGGGTAACTTCTGAAGTTCGAAGCTGAAATTTTAGGCTTCAGACGTCTGCAAAGCCTATGTTATTAGTTCATTTTGTCCGTCACTCGTCCGGGCTTAAAGTATAAGATGTGTGCCCTTGTTATGGGTTTTCTATGTGTGCTTGGCCAGACGTCTGAGATTTGAGCTTCAGACGTCTGTCTATTTTCTGTTTCGATGAGACGGCTTCATTAGACGTCTGAGACATTATTCTTCAGACGTCTGATGCTCTTTTTATGGCCCGATTTCTTGATGTTTTCGTTGTGTTTCATTTGCTCGGGTTTATATCGATATTGGTGGAATTACCTTGTTTGTTTATGATTACGATTGGTTATAGGGTTGATTGCGGAGACTCCCGAGTCGATGAGAAAGGACAAGGCGGTCGTAGGTTTCGATTAGCTCGAATCACATTACTGTGAGTAGATTTGTATCTACGAATGGAATATCAGATGGATGGTGTATGGCATCCCCGTGAAACATTTACATTGATTATTTACGCTATTGATACGTTTACGATCCGTGCTACGTATATTGAGACTAGCCCGTTAATTTGTAAATTTCATCAGTTCCGCTTTAGTACGCTTATCGTAAATACACTCATTAGAACACTTACACATTACTAGTAATTGACATGTGGCACAATCACAAACTCGCATGCAACACTGCATATTACTTGTAATTTCCATACCATGTAGAACTTGTTATGCTTTACGTTATAGTACGATACGAGTAAGACTTGTCATGCTTCTTATATATATAAGTATGAATAATGATACATGTAGGACTTGCCATACTATACATGTTTTAGAATGATCAACGACATGTTCGTGTACGCGACTAGATATTCGTACTGTTTGTTGGGCGAGTACGAGGCTAGAGGTCCGTACCAGTCACTGTGTATGTATCTGACTAGGTGTCTGTATTGATTATTAAGTAAGTGCGTTGACAAGATGTCCACACCAGCCGCTGTATGCGTATGTGACTAGATGTCCGTACTAATATTATTCCATTGCTGTGGACGTAGACTAAATGTCCATACTATTTGAAATGTGTGTTTGCGTGCGTAGACTATATGTCCATACTATTTGAACTATGTGTTCGGATACGTAGACTAGATGTCCGTACCGACTATTATGATTTGATTAAATGGAATATTGGTTGTCATCGTACGAAAGGAGATTCTTTGCTGGATGAGATTATGGTCAGCCGAATACGACATTTATTATATTGACTCGCAGAGTCTTACTATTTATCCCTATTGGGAGATTACGAAAATATAAAAGTTTTTGCCCATTTTCAATAACGATTCGTTCATGTTTTAAAAGCAATAATGCTGAGGATGTGCTGTTTAAATTTCAAAACGGTATGTGTGTGTGTGTGTGTGTGTATTAAAACATCGCGGCTTCCTTATTTTCAAATAACGTTTCGTTCTATTTTTAAACATATAAATATGGGATTAGTCGGAAATATTTATCTATCTACTATGTTCGTTCACGTTACACTTACTGCACATGTTATTCGTCCGCGTTATATTTAGTTTATCGATTATGCTACGCTTATGTTAATAATTCGCGCTTTGTTTATCTTATTGGTTTGTGCTTCGCTTATACTATCCATTGTGTTATGATTATATTATCAGTTTATGCTATGATTTATGATTTCGTTCGCGTTATGATTATGATACTGGTTTGTGCTGTGTTATGCTACCCATCTATGCTATGCTTATTTCACACAGACTAAAAAAGGTACGATTTAAAAAAGATTTATATTATTGTGGAGAATGATATGATATCAATTCTAAGAGATTGAGAATATATGATCGAGAATATATGAAAGAGAATTAAAGTGTGGTCAATTCATGAGTGATTGAGGCTAGTAGGCACAAGATGTCTACTATGGATAGATGATCAATCCATGAGTGATTGATGCTGGTTGACACAAGATGTCTTCTATTGATAAGTTCGAACACGGTGGATATGGTTGGGGTTCTATGATAAGAATGAGATGCATTATGCTATATAGTAGCCAAATAGTACCGGTCCAAAAGTCGGTATCCGAAATATTATTTTCATATATCGATATATATTAAAAAGATTTTCAAAAGGGCTATAGTCATACCAGTTTCCACGTGTCTATGCTCGACACAAGAATTTTTCAAAATAAAACCCTTTTTTAAATCATTTCCAAAAAGGGTGACATATACTTTAAACGAAATGCTTATATTGCTTCACAAATTAACGTCCGCTACTTATGCCATGATATACACATCATACGGTTATTTTAAAAGGATTTTACACACATATATCTTTCAGATACTTTTATATGATTACATACGGATGCGTGCTATATATGGATTATAGTCTTGATTGTGTTATGCTTGGTCGTGTGCTACAGATATTGCACCGCGGTTACGGTAATAGTGATTTGACACTGTTGTATATATATGTAGTTAAGTTATTGATGAATGTTGATTGCTATCGTTTCATTGCACTTATATGCATATTACGTTCATGACTCACATGCTTTTTTATACTTATGGTTATGTTATACCTATATTAGACGAGATAGTGATTTTTTGTCGATAATATGATAACCACACGTATTTGTATACTTCACATGTTAGGATAGCGGTACACGAGTTGTACATGATGGATTATTATTATTATTATTATTATTATTATTATTATTATTATTGTTCATCGTTCGAACTCTAGTTTTCATGCATGCTTACTTACCCTTGATGTATATCTTTATCATACTTTACTTATTTCACTGCTTAATCCATGTCACTTCTATCTTGTTATCTGAATTCTACTCACGAGTTGGCAATTCACTCCCGTTGTGTTATAGTTCTTACAGGTTTGACCGTTTGGATCAGCAGCGGCTTTGTTGGCATATTTGCTTTCTTGTGGGATGCTTTCTTGTGGGCATGATTCACTTAAAAGGCGCCTCTGTATAATACAGAGTGGTATCATTCCATTTATAGTACAGATCTGTCATCTTTCGGAATATATTTCGAAGATTCCTAATTGTTTTATAGTGGGTGTCCATGCTTATCTGGTATAAATGGGTATACCGGATAATATATGGGGTATTACATTCTCCCCCACTTAGAACAATGGTTCGTTCTCGAACCACAGACCTACTATTGAGGAACCGGCTCTAATACCATTCTGTCACGACCCATCCCCAATACAGAAAGTATTGTCCGCTCTAGCCGAAACCGCACGGTTTTGTCCTTAATACAGAGTGGTATCATTCCATTTATAGTAAAGATCTGTCCTCTTTCGGAATGTATTTTGAAGATTCCTAATTGTTTTATAGTGGGTATCCATGCTTATCTGGTATAAATGGGTATACCGGATAATACATGGGGTATTACATTCTCCCCCACTTAGAACAATGGTTCGTCCTCGAACCACAGACCTACTATTGAGGAACCGGCTCTAATACCATTCTGTCACGATCCACCCCCAATACAGAAAGTATTGTCTGCTCTGGCCGAAACCGTACGGTTTTGTCTTTCGGGACGAACTGGACCCGACCAGGAGCCACTTCCCAGGAGGTCACCCATCCCAGGACTTTCCTGACCAGAGCACGCTTAACTATGGAGTTCTCAAACTTCTGTAGTGCCAGTTCACTTAAAAAGCGCATCTGTATTGAAGAATGATATCATTCCATTTATAGTACAGATCTGACTTCCCTGGTTCGAGCACGCTTAACTACGGAGTTCTCAAACTCCTGTAGTGCCAGTTCACTTAAAAGGCGCATCTATATTGAAGAATAGTATCATTCCATTTATAGTACAGATCTGTTCTCTTTCGTAATGTATTTCGAAAATTCCCCATTATTTTATAGTGGGTCTCCATGGTTATCTGGTATAAATGGGTATACCGGATAATACATGGGGTATTATATTCTCCCCTACTTAGAACAATGGTTCGTTTTCGAACCACAAACCTACTATTGAGGAACCGGCTCTGATACCATTCTGTCACGACCCACCCCCAATACAAAGAGTATTGTCCGCTCTGGCCGAAACCGCACAGTTTTGTCTTTCGGGGCAAACTGGACCCGACCATGGGCCACTTCCCAGGAGGTCACCCATCCCAGGACTTCCCTGGCCCGAGCACGCTTAACTACGGAGTTCTTAAACTCCTGCACGCTTAACTAAGGAGTTCTCAAACTCCTGTAGTGCCAGTTCACTTAAAAGGCGCATCTGTATTGAAGAATGGTATCATTCCATTTATAGTACAGATCCGTCCTCTTTCGGAATATATTTCGAAGATTCCTCATTGTTTTATAGTGGGTCCCCATACTTATCTGGTATAAATGGGTATACCGGATAATACATGGGGTATTACAGAAATACTCTATCTACCAAGTCTAGTATATTAGACCGAGACCTTAGATGTTATATTATTGTTGTTTGTCGAACTCGTGTGAAGTCGGCTTGATTTTATTTATATACAGTGCTACTTGCTTTCAGTTTGTTGATCTTCGCCTTTTGGCGTCGTATATTATTGCGTGGATTGTATCTCCGCCGTGTGGGCGTCGAGCTAGCTGCCGTGTAGGGATGCTTTTATATTCTTATCATTGTACAAGGTTTTATTCGAAATTTACAAAGAAAGTGCTGTCCATTTTTCAAATATCTCTGCAAAACAAGCTTTACTTATTTTTATAAAACTTTTCTTAAAACTTCACATCCATTTTATTATATTATATTATCTATTCCTCTTATATATGGTTTAGATTCTTGATTTTGACTTACTTGGGTTACGGTGGGGTCCATCGGACTTCACGTGATCCTTATGCCGGTCACGTGTCTTTTCGGGTCGTGACATTGATCCATTACTTGCAATGCTTCATGTTAATCAAAATTTCACAAATATAGATCATTCCATATGGAGAACATGATGGAAGGAACGAATCATCGATTTGATAGGACATTAGCTGACGTTTTAATATTAACTACCGGCTGATAACCCGTTTCTCATATAATCAATTCGCTTTAAACCTAGAAAAATTTCTTATATATATGAAGCATAAGGTCTCTAAGATCATGGACGGTGTACCAGTAACACTATATGATTTTTGGTTTTTGAAGAAAGAGACCTTCGTTGCAACGCTACCGGCCTACACTGCCATACCAGTTCTTAGATATAGTAATTATGAAGTACTGTTTGTATGTTGAAATGCTTGTGGCTGCCGCTAGTTTCCTAAATTAAAAGCACTAATATGTTTGTGGTTGGTCGAATATAAAATTATATGCCTTTATTTTCATTCTTATCGTAAATTCGGAATTCTAGCAATCGTCGGAAACATTTTAGACTATTTGGAATCCGGTTTATGCTAAGTAGTTGAGAGATAACTAAAATTATTTAAAATAAAATTTTCTCTCCTTTGTTCCTTTCTCTTGCTGCATAAAACAATATTGATAATTAACGAGATAAGATGGAAATAACCCCAACCAATAATTTGTCTAATCTAAATCTAACTACTAATTTAAGATAATTGTTCTCAACTAATTAAATATAGCTAAATAATACTAAATCTAATCTAAATACTAACTGTAGATAAATAAATCCAGACTAATAACCAACTAATTTAAACTAACAATAATGGTTTCAATCCGGATCTCGCCTACTCTTCCTCCAAAGATCTATCAGCAGTTGGAAATAAGCTTGTGTTTTATATATATATATAGAGAGAGAGAATAACGGGGAAAGAGGGCACAGGAGGGGATTTCCTCCTATGGCCTTGAAAAAATACAGCCTCCACTATTTTTTCCGACAATCAGCATCCACCATCATCATCGTTATTATCTAAGATGTGCATACACCAAATTTCATGTGATTCCACCACCTTTTCACCTTTGAATTAGCAATGTAAAAAGTTCTATTGTCGGTAAACCATTAATTTTGCACCGACTAAATCAACGGTGAAAAAATGGTATAATCACATAAAATTTGGTGTATTCATATCTTAGATGATAAAGATGGAGGTGATGTATGCCGATCGTCGAAAAAAATCATGGAGAATGCATTTTTCCGACGCCAGGAAGAAATTCCCACACCTTTACTCCATCAACCTTTTATATATATAGAGAGAGAGAGTAGGAACAAAGACAGAGAGATTGGCAATCAATTGTATGACCCAAGAGCGAAGTCCATATAATGCCTAAATCAATAAAATTTTGATATGAGAAATATTTAAAAAAGAAAGTTTTGGATCTTTGTGTGCAAGCTTCCCTCCATCGCCCTTTCCGCAGAAAGACAAACTTTTAGAAAAGATGATGGAATGTAATGATCAATGTAAGCTCTGATCACGCATGTAGGTAAAGATGAGGTCGAGAGTGTAAATACGGAGGTAATTGATATTATGATTCATTTTGTACCTAATGAAAAAACATGGTAGCATGTATGGATTCTACTGGAAGATTTGAGAAAAGCATTTTTCTTCTTTAAGCCATCTTGTCATATTTGGCTCCATCAACACAATTATTAATCCACGAATTTCCTTTCTTTTTCCTTTCTATCATTTTTCTCACATGATAGACCAGCAAGGTGGTAATTATGAAGTCTAATTATTTTGTATATTTTTAGCCTTGTATTATATAACACACACTCTCTCTATCTCTCTCCCTCACTCACACACACACACTAGCAAGGACATCCATGCAATGCTCCAGCATAAAGTCAAGAAAAATCATATTAATTAAAAATTATTATTATATGATTTATAATTTGTAATATCTCATATTTATGGATTTTATATGTAAAATATATAAAGGATTAACATGTAAATATTTCGGCACTTTTCATCGGCTTTTCCATATTTTTCTTACTAAACATACGAAAATCACGAATTTTTTTAGATCTCAAAATTTTCTTTTTTCTTCGATTTTTAAGATTTTGTTTCTATGGAACACGAGAATCATAAAATGTACAAAAATCCCCAAAAAAATTCTTCAAATTGTCAAAATTTTGCAAGCTATGGCTCATGAATATGGCAAATTTTAAAAGATCTCAACAATTTTGTTTTATCCGTTTTCCAATATTTTTCTTGCTACATAGGGCAAGAAATTCATGAAATTTTCAAAAATAAAATATTTTTCTTTAGTTTTTCAATATTTGCCATTATATAGCACACAAACATCCCAATTTTTTCAAAAATCTTAAAATCTTGTTTTTTTTTTCATATTTTTAATATTATGCATAGCATATAAGGCACACATGAAATTTTGAAAAATTATTTTAAAAAATTCGGTTTAAAAATATTTTGCATGCTATATAACATACAAAATTCGCAAAATTTTCAGAAATCTTCTTCGGTTTCTAAATATTTTGTTTGTTATAACAAACGGAAATCATTATATCCTCAAAAATCCCAAAATTTTCTGTTTTCTTCAAATTTTCACACAAAAAATCACAATTTTTTAAAAATTCAAAAACTTTTGGTTTCCTTCAAATTT
Organism: Agapanthus africanus; assembly: GCA_030015575.1. Lineage (NCBI taxonomy): Eukaryota > Viridiplantae > Streptophyta > Magnoliopsida > Asparagales > Amaryllidaceae > Agapanthus > Agapanthus africanus. The sequence goes on along the minus strand of CM057338.1, from coordinate 118,814,895 downwards.
TCACACACAAAATCACATTTAAAAAAAAATCAAAAACTTTCTGTTTTTCTTCAAATTTTCAATATTTTGCATGTGGCATATAAAAATCTCGAAATTTTCAAAATCTTAATATTTTGCGTTTTATTCAGTTTTTCAATATTTTGTTCACACAAAAATCGCAAACTTTCTAAAATTATCAAAATTTTCTGTTTTTTCGTTTTTCAATATTTTGTTACTTATAACACTACACAAAAACTCCTAATTTTAAAAAACATCAAAAAAAATTGCTTTCTTCTATTTTATGTTTTTTATGCTATTTATAGCATATAAAAATCATGAAAATTTCAACAAACTCAAATTTTTTGTTTCTTTGATATTTTTATTATTTTGTTTTTTTATTATTTTGTTTGCTATATAGAGTATAAAAATTGCAACTTTCTCAAAATTTTCTAATTTTTTTGGTTTTCAATATTTTGCTTATTATAACAAATGAAAATCAAATTTTTTATAGATAATATCAAAAGATCTTGTTTTCTCTGCTTTACAAATACTCGCATGATATAGTACATGAAAATCGAAAATATTCAAAAATCTAAAAACAATCATGTTTCTCTGTTTTTCATTATTTTGCATGTTATATAGATTACAAAAATTATGAAACTTCAAAAAATTTTAAAATTTATTTTTTCTTGGATTTTTTAATATTTTACTTGCCCACAATTTTGGAGAACTTATGGTATCACGGAGAAAGAAGCCATGTGAAGTAAAAAAAAAAAAGTCGCCGGTTGCTAAAAAAAAACCTAACAAAACAAAATAATCCGGCCCAAATAATTGAGGCTCTGGATGATTGAGAACCCGACAATACATGAAAATCACGAAATTCTAAAAATTCCCCAAAAAAATTTCTCTGAAATAATTTGCATGTCATAGCATATATGAAAATCGTAAAATTTTCATAAATCTCAGAAATTTTAGTTTTCTTTGGTTTTTCTTGAATATTTTGCTTATTAATGCATATAAAAATCACAAAATCTTAAAAAACTTTGGTATTCTTTTCAATATTTTTTGTTTGTTATATAGCATATAATAATAGCGAAATTTTCATAAGTATCAATAAAAAAAATGGTTTACAGCTTCTAAGTTACCGGGAACAAAAAATCTTACTTTCTATTACACATAAAATTTATATTATCAATATGATTATCATATCTTAACCATTCAAAGCATGCACTTTGTATACAGGTGGGTAAACTCCCTCAAGGTGGCCCGCCACATGTTCTTGGAAAAAATAATTTCACATATATATTTTGTTATGTATGCAATGCAAGCTACCATCACTCCACATGCAAAAATCCTAGTTACAAATAAAGTCCACAAATCTCATTATAACAAACTAGTTTTCTGCATGTGCGTTGTACGTATTAGTTCCCTCGATTATATGGTATTTATAATTGAAATTGTGAAACCATATTATCATATTGTTAATTAAATGAATGGTTTCTTCAAAATTCTTTCAGTTAGATTTTACAGAAAAAACCTAAATTTGAATGTCAATAATGCGTCGTGTTTGAGATATCAAATATATTGCAAAAAATTATTAAAAGATAATTTAAAAAATTCAAAACAAAAATTTAAGGTTATGAAAACTTTGAGAAAGGCAATACTACATAGATTAGTGGATGCACATTGAATAACTTTAAATAAGAAAGACATTCAAGTAAAAAGATAACTTTAAGAAAAATCTAGAAAGTTGAAATATGCTAGGATAAAGGTTTGTCTAAAAAGTTCATTTATCTTATCCTTTTAGGGATTGAATTTTTAGAATTCAAATGAACAATACTTTACAGTTGTGTTGTCCTTTCTTGATGATGTGGACACCTTAAGAATGGAAAAATTTTCTTCTTTTTTCTTTGTTTTAAAAAAATGGAGAATGGTGAATTTAACCAAGTCCATTTGCATTATAATATAGATGATACATCGCCTACGAAAGTACACAGAAAAACTCTTTTGATAAAGCGCAACCGAAATTTTAATAATACAGTAAACTGCATAACTATAGAACAACCTAATGGTACTTCTATGCGAGCCATGAACCAAGACATTGCCAAGAAAGGACATTGCCAAGAAAGAAAACGGAACCCTTTCATTAAGCTTTTACAAACAAAAGATACAACCAAAATAAAAAATCAAGGGCCAACAAATAGCCTTGTCCGCATCCATTTCTATTTTACCTATTTTCTATTTTACCTATTGTGGTAGCCGAAACTGCGGACTCCTGCAACATTACAATACCTTGCTCCTTACACGAGAGACGGCTTTAGCTGAATATTTTATGTGGTATCAAAAAAGAAAAACCAAAAACGGAGGAAGGAGAACCTACATTTATGCAGGGTATTTTATGCATGAGCACTTGGAAATGTAGTCATAAGCAAAGATGTAATGTTGTATGCCGTCAAAATACTGCATCTCTTTTGCTTATACTCACGGTAGAAGTTTGCGATGTCAAAATCATGAAGCAACATGCATTTTAGCAAATAAAAGCTTTTATGATAGCCAAGAGGAACAAAAAGATATAATGATCTCCTAACAAAATCAAAGCTTTTAGAAATTAAGCATGGTAACAATTTCTGAGAATCCACAAGATAACACCTACTGTTTGCCCAAGAGTCCGTAAATAAATTGAAAAATCATTTGCCTTAAACCTTAAGACGCTGAAAGTTATTCGCCCGTATGAAAAGAAAGGATGGCCACAAAAAAGCTAAAATATTGCCAGCGTAAATCACAATCCTGCTCTATGAGGACTCACATTAATCAACCTGGAATTGATACTTCTTGAATACGATCACAAAAGGAATTTTAGAGGAAATTAAGGACCTGAACATATTTAGACTTGACAAGACACAACTTCAGCTAGACTTATTCTAATTCACATAAAATGGCAAATGCGACTGATTCAATGCTGTTATGAGCAACTCACTCAACGATGATGAAAAACGCTACCAAATTGCACGAATCAGCAGCAGCAGCAAAAGCGATATCCCAATTGCAGGAACAAGGACCTTAAGTATAAACAACCATGCAAAAATTATAAACCAAAGGTTGAAAGAACTTGCATTCAAACTATAAGCCACAATGAAATAATGAATAAGCCAAAACATCTATCAGTATTATGGGTTCATATATATGCATTTGATCCATTCTCTACTTCTATCTTCATCGTCGACTGTAGATTTCGTTTCAAATACGCATGCATGCACATAAACATGCACGCGCATATCCAACGCACCCTCTAGCTTAAATTTTCAGCAATAGAAGCAGTAATTTACATAAGTTCGTATAAACAACACAAAATTCTGTTATCTACAGCTCCGGTCCTTGGTATTCACTAGGCATTTTGATGGAAGTCCTTTTCGGGTCTTCGTCAGATCTTGTCTTCCGTTGATCTCCCGGTGGATTTTGGTGGTGATTTTCTGTCGCGTGTGGGTCTCAATGGGTTTTGAGGAGATTGGTGATTTAAGGAGTTTAGTACCGAGTACTTGCAAAGAAGTCCTGGGATGGTTTGGTTCCACCGAGGACCCTCCGACGATCAAGTTAGTGCTAGATTCGAGCAAAATAATGGCTAAGTGGAATAAAAAATAGCTTACCTGACCCCTCTGTGATGGGGGTTTATATAGCGGTGGCGGCGCGGAGCGGCAGGCGCGAGAATCTCGCCGGCAGTTACACTCCCGACGTTACGCCCGCGTAGAGAGCGGATCGTCCATTAATGGGGATCATGATGGCGTGGAACGCGGGATGTTGCCGGCGGAGAATCTGCGCATGGCGAGATTCGCGGAGCGGCGGTTACGCCTGTGAGTGGTGGAGTTGGTCGGAGGACCGAGGAAGACGGCTTCGGCTGGGAGCTCGGGGACGAGCGAGGAGGCCGAGGAGTCTTGGTCTTGTGGCAGCTCGGGGCGAGCTATAGGCCGAGGAGGCCAATTTGCAGGAGGGCCAGCTTGTGCTTACAGGTCGGGTGCAGGGTTCGCCAGGCCGGTCCCTGTGAGCCCTTCCTTCTGAGTTCTGGGACACGTCATCTGCCACGTGTCTTGATCTTGGAGATCGCCAATATTGAGCATCATCATTAGCCCTCCACTCTTGTCCCGACCAACTAGCGGGTCGGGTCAGGAGTGGACTGTCGGGCCTATCGAGGTGAGCTCTTTCCTAAAGTTTCGTCGGGACGAATCTCCAGGCTGTCAGTTGTCTTTTCTGCTAGCGGATCAGGACGAGATCTTTTGCATTTAAGGAGGGTGTGCCGGTTCGTGCATTCTGCCATTGAACCGATGGTCCACGCGTCAAGCATCGGTTGGTCGACGCGACGTATGCAGGCCTGCAGCGTCTGATGGGATGCGGTCCAGTGTGGGAACGACACGTGGAGCAATCGGAGCCGTTAGACCTGAGGAGACGTTTTGGAGGGAGATGAAGGGCGCCGTTGGATGAGATGTTTTATGGCGATAAGTAGGGGTGGGGCCCGCTCCAGAGCCCCTACTCCTTCGTATTTCCTCTCTTCTAAGTCTCGGCCGCTCGGCGTTCCTCTTCTTTTGAGTACATGGTTCGTTCCTACTTTTTGGGTTGCTCGCGCCAGAGGGAGGCTAGTGGCGCGGCCGAGCCCCTGGTTGGCTCTTGCCCCGCGCCGGATGTTCTGCCGGCGATAGGTCTGTCTGCTTCGTTGACGGCTCCTGGTGGTTGTTCTGGCGGCGGCCAGAAACGTCTACGGTTATCTGAGCCCCTGACGGGGGACAGAGGGGAGGGTGAGGACTGTTCATATCATAATTTTGCATTTTTATAGACCCCATTCTTATTCAGGTTACAAATAAACAGATGCTTTTGACCTATGTCTGCTACATAGTTGCAGGTTACAGGTTCTCGGAACAAAAACAGTGAAAAAGACAAAAGACGATACAAAAGTGAGACTACGACCAACAAATGGAAGAATCTTGATCAACCCTACAAGTTAGAGAATAAACGAAGATCAGTTCACAAACTACAAGACAGCACAAGATTCAAGACTTCGACACAAAGCGAATGGTAAAAGTCCACTACATTACTCACTGTGGAGATCTGGAAGAGAACTAGAAGACATTATGAAGAACCAACCAAAGAACTAGGAAGACAAAGACAACCAGAAGCAACATAGAAAAAACCAGAATCCAAGCTCTCTATTTGGCCGTGGAACCGCGGCCAAATAGGGCCTATGGCCGCGGTTCCGCGGCCGTGTATGGCCCGTGTCGGTGAAAAATTTCCATAGAGACTGGCGGCGCGCTGACTAGTCTTCTTAGGGGTCTATTTGTAAAAGCAGACGTGCGTCGATTGTAACCCTAGGGTTTTCTATGCTCTATAAATAGAAGCCCAAAAACTTGTTTTAGGTCATGCCTCTTCTTGTGCCTCATTGTAAATCTCAAAATTCAGAATTCAATTCTTGAAAAGTATGAAGAGTGCATCAAATTAGAGTAAGTTCTCAATTCTTGTCCTAGTTAAATTTATTTTCCTGCCCTAGAATAGATTTATTTTCCTGCCCTAGCATAGATCTTTCATTCTCTGCCCTAATTAGATAGTTAAATCATTTCTTTCAATTTCCTAATGAGTGAGTAGTCTCCTCGCTTGTTAGGGTTAGATTTGGGGAAGGCTTGAAAGATGGAGATCTCTCACTCCTTTCTTGCCCATCACACGTTTTTATAGGACTCCATGCATACATGCACACACCGTCCCTACGGCACCCTATCCCACGAGGTAGCGGTGATACCGTAGTATAAACGACCGGTTGAGCGTGTTTTCCATGGAGGTTAGAGTAAGAATTAAGAAAGGAAGGACAAGAACCTAGAGAAAGAAACACCGTTTCTTTCCGATGGTATTAATCCACTTTATTAATTGTTACCATAACACCTCATAGATCTTAATTTGGGCATAGAAAGCGGTGAGATTTATTGACTTTCCAAACCTAATCTAAACCTAACCCTAGCAAGATTCTAATCCTAGTGTAGATCAAACTTAGTTTTTAGATTTAATCAATCCGACAACAATCGGAATTAACTCGTTAGAACAATTAGGAAATACACAAAATCCCTGTAGACCGATTCGTACTCACCGGCTAGCTACCAAGCGACGCCGTTCTTGATTGCGGTTATAAATTATTCTTTGAGATCAATCAAATGGCGCCGTTGCCGGGGATGGTGTGTTATTTTCTTTTTGTAATTTCGGGTTAATATAAAATTGAAAAATCATAAAAACTGAAAAATTAAAAAAATATAAAAAATTTATCATCTTTTATTTTGTGAAGGGTATTTTCGTGTGAATTTTGCAGGATCGACGAACGAATTCGGATCTGGAAAAATCTAGAGAGCGAAACAGAAAACCCTAGATCTGAGAAACAGAGGAAAATCAAAACAGAGGAACAGAAAAAAATCTCGAGAACCGAACCGTCAACACGATTGCGTTTCCGCCGCCGGAGGGACCATTTGGCCATGCATCCGCGGTCTGCTGATGTCATCAGCAGACCAGACAAATTTTTAGGAACCGAACAGTCCATGAGACCGCGTTTCCGCCGCCATAGCCCGTCTGCGACCGCGCATCCGCGGTTATCTGGTGAGTTCAGCAAAAGAAATTCCTCTGTAAGCTCCCTTTCTTCTCCTCTGAACCCCCTGATATCTCCTCTGTAAATTTGCCTGCAGCATTTTTTGCGCTAAAAAATCTCCCCCCTTCCAATAATTGATCTTGTGCAGGATTCTTTGTGCCGCGCTATAAAAAAAAATTGTTTGCAAGTGATTGTGTTTACTGCTTTGCATATTTTAAAACTGACTTTAAGAAGCTTTTACACCAATTCAGATTGGGTGGGGATTTCATTACCCTTCCCAGGACCCCAAAAATCACATAAGGCATATTGCATTGACCTTCAATTAATTAAAAAAAGATTAGACTCAGCCCTAAGGACTTCGCGCTCAATAGGACAAAGGAATAGTTGTAGGCATCGACCGTTGATCCAAACCTGACTTTGTGGTGTTTAGGCTAGACAGGTAGTGAAATGTAACTTTAAAAGGCCCGTCTCACGGTGATTCGTGAGCGGATCCCTCCTCTCTCTACTTGTGCTTACCTGGCCACAATTGGCGGTGAAGAGGCGGTTTGAGCTCCTACTTCTTGCCCTTTGGAACAGTTAGGAGCTATCTAGCTGACCTAGGTGACCCTAGATCTAGGCCTGATTGTGCATTTATGGTTGATTGAATGTGTGTCTAAGCCTTTTATCGAAAATCTTTTTTTGCAAAAAGCTCCACATAAAAAAAACACAAAAAGAAAAAAAGGAAATTTTTTTACAAAAACTTGCAAAAATTTTGTCGCTAAGAAATCCGTGCACCCCACATTCTTTTTCTTCTCCTTTCTTACATCATGGGTACCCTACCTCATAAAACTCTTGCCGAACTTTGGTATCCTGAACCAAACTTTACTTCCTACGTGAATTGTTTTGGTCGAATTATGGACGACCCCTCCATGCCCAAAATTTCTTTGAAAGATCGAATAAAAACGTCTAAGAGAAACCATTGGACTCTGCAATCCACTTTATATCAACCGTGTCAACCTTCACCACTTTCTTACGTTAATACTCCTTTTTCGAGTCCTATTGTCACTCCGAAACCCATGTCTATTGCTGAGTATATTGAACAATCTCGTAGCCGATCTTTCACTCCTTTCAACACATCCAGTTCTTGGGATCAATAAGTCCATTCACCTTTTTATCCAAATGTTGATCCTACTCCTGTCCAACCATTCAATTCCTACCAGTCCTACCCGACTTCCGCACCTTCCCTAGACATTGCTTCTACACAGCCATTTGGGAATTTCACGTATCTAAATAATTTTGAATCTTTTACCGAAACCCCTTCACAACCCATGTCTAGTTTGGAACAGTCGTTGGAAGCCTATATGGTATCGACAAACCAAATGATGAGGAATGTGGATGCGTCCATGGCCGCCCTTATGCAACCTAGTGAACCGGTAGCTAGTTTCCAACTAGTTTCAAAAATTCCAATGTATGAGGAGGCGGTTAGACAGAGTGAGAATTTGAATGGTGAGAGTGAGCTGTACACACTTCCAAATCAAACCTACCCATACCCAATTGAATCCCACAACTCCGGTTTTCAATCAAGTGTCCCAAATGATTCACCAGTTAAAAATAAAATGTGTAATGAGTTGTGTAATTTTGTAGTGCTTGATTTGCCAGATTGTGAAGGGTCCTTTTCGAGTGAAACCATACCTGATCCTTTTGAACTTTACACCTCCAATCTAGAACCTGACTTGATAAATATCCATGCTTTTGATGAGGTGTCTGAAAAAATAGATTTTCACTTGATTGAGGATATTGACGCAGGGAGTATTTTGGATGATGAACCCGTAGATTTGACTGAAATTTTCTCTCCAATTCATCATCCCGAGTCATTAAATGTTTCTCCCGAACTTCATATGCGTCTTGATTTTGATGATAATTGCATGGATGAGATAATTTTTGAGGAGAATTATGAGGATAGTATTGAGGAGAGTATTGAGGATAGTATTGAGGATGAACCATTTTTGTTTGATGTGTCGGATTTTCCAATTCATCCTCCTGAACTTTTAACTGTTATACTTTCTAAATCACCCTCCCTCCTTTCCATCGTTCCGACCACACAAAAGATCATGCAGGAGGACTGTGAGCTTGAAAGATTTCTATTCGATCACAGTAGTTTGGACGCCACTAATGCGTATCTCTTTGAATCTGACACAGTTCTCATAACCGATAACGATTACGAGTGCTTCATTTTTTCGGACGATTTTGAAGACTTACCGCCCGAGTTTGAGTCCTTTGAATTTTCAGATGAGTTAGTTGAACCATCAGACTCGGTTGCTTACAGTCGTTTCGAACCATTGATGGAATCCTTCGAGTTCGAGACAGTTTGCTTAGGTGAGAATAAGACTATCCCTAAATCACTCCCTTTCGTCCTTCCTATCATTTCGACCGCGCAAGAATTCGTCGCGCTTCCATTTTCAATGGATGGTGTACCAAGTTCAACGTACCCATATTTTCTTGCGAATCTTGAGGGATTTGACCCCATTTTTTGACAGGTTGATAGATTAGCACAATCGCTTTTAATACATCGGTCATCACAAATTGTGCTAATTTATTCACTCAATTTACACCCTCAAGTTCGTGCTACACTTCTTTCTCTCTTCCGCCATTCTTCTCCTCCATCGAGACCGTATACCGCTTCTATCTTCACACGGTCTCGTGTGCTTCTCATTTCTTTTCTCTACACCCATTCTTTCACCAACCCTACCATTATCACGATAGAATTTTTGAATGGTTTGTGCTAACCTTTGGTCTGTGTAAGGCCTTGTATAGTTTGATTTTTCTCCTCACTAACTCTGAACTTTAACGCTTAAACAGTGGAAACACTGTATCACTTAAGTTTGGGGGGAATCTTGTTGTATATATATTTTTTCTTTTTTTCTTTTAACAATAAAAAAAATAAAAAATAAAAAATTTTATTATAAATAAATAAACAGGGGTGTGCCGACATTTTGACCCTCTTGGTGTAGCCTGACAGTGAGGACACTGTCAAGTTTAAGTTTTGGGGTATGCTCGGTAAGCCTTCTTCCTTCGCATTCATGTGTATATTTTTGCATTTGCATACTTATTTTAAAACCCATAAAAATTAAAAAAAATTAAAATTATAAAAATTGAAGTATTCAATTTTGGCCATAATTGACTTGAGTTTGACAAAAAAGTTAACTAGTTAAGAACAACTAGATCTTATACTTAGTAAATTAAAAACCCTAAAAATAACCTTTCTTAAAATTTAACGGTAGAAAGTATATGTCTTTATAGTTTATTTAGAAATAGGCAAATTTCAAGTTGACTTCTTGGGCTAAATTAAAACAAGGGGAAAGTATTGATATTTTTATTAAAATATAAGTTTGAAAAATAATTCCTAGCTTAAGTCTAAATTCTGAAAATATATACCCTACAAATTGCACAAACACGCACCTTGAAACTTGGAATAGTAGAGGAGACCTTGAAATGCTCTTGTCTAAAGTCCTTAGTAAGAAGAACAAATAAAAAAATATACAAGTGTGAATAAAGAGATAAAAAAATGAATACTGGATTTTGTAATTATTTAAGGCTGCAATAATAGGAAAAATATTTAGCGAGGGTGCTTTATCACCTAGTGCCTTAGACCAACTGGTTTGGGAGTCACTGCTAAAGCCTTAGGTGTTATAAGACTAGGAATTACGCTTTAATGTGCAAACACATTTTGTAATCGGTCGTTGGTATCTCAAGAAGTATTAACGGTCGCATGAAAGATGTGTGAGCAAATTTCATCTAAAAATTCACCAATTAAGAAGTGTTTTGGACGACGGACAAGAGTATGATAGCTTGATTTGAATTTCCAAGTGTAGGGGTGATATATACACACACGTAGGGGTATGTGACTGGGGTTTAGATAAGAGATAGGAATGAAGAATAGGACTTATATTTTTAATAGAGATGATAAAAATTCCTAAGTTGAGATAGAACCCAGAAGGAAAACTTAAAAGATGCCGAAAGCTAAGTAAGTCTACAGAACATATATAATTTTAAGTTAAATAATAAGGAAGCGTGAAGAATACGGGTGGATAATTTCTGAGTCGAAGATAATAGAGTTTTTGTTAGAAAACCTAATTGGAGAATAAAAGTCAATGGACCTAATGATAGGATTTTGTGGGTAGTATCCGCTGAAAATCCTCAGGAGACAACACTCCTCCTACCAGGGACACCTAGAGGTTTAACGGCTTGTTGCACGAGCTCAGTGCAATCGCGATTCCCTGCGAAAGTGAGCTTAGGATTTTGTTGAGAATAAAACTAGGTTTGCTCGAGGACGGGCAAAAGATAAGTTTTGAGGTATTTGTTCATACCATAATTTTGCATTCTTATAGATCCCATTCTTATTCAGTTTACAAATAAATAGGTGCTTTTGACCCATGTCTGCTACATAGTTGCAGGTTACAGGTTCTCGGAACAAAAACAGTGAAAAAGACAAAAGACGATACAAAAGTGAGACTACGACCAACAAATGGAAGAATCTTGATCAAGCCTACAAGTTGGAGAATAAACGAAGATCAGTTCACAAAGTACAAGGCAGCGCAAGGTTCAAGACTTATACACGAAGCGAATGGTAAAAGTCCACTATATTACTCACTGTGGAGATCTGAAAGAGAACTAGAAGACATTATGAAGAACCAACCAAAGAAATAGGAAGACAAAGACAACCAGAAGCAACATAGAAAAAACCAGAATCCAAGCTCTTTATTTGGCCGCGGAACCGCGGCCAAACAGGGCCTATGGCCGCGGTTCCGCGGCCGTGTATGGCCCGTGTCGGTGAAAAATTTCCATAGAAACTGGCGGCACGTTGACTAATCTTCCTAGGGGTATATTTGTAAAAGCAAACGTGCGTCGATTGTAACCCTAAGGTTTTCTATGCTCTATAAATAGAAGCCCAAAAACTTGTTTTAGGTCATGCCTCTTCTTGTGCTTCATTGTAAATCTCAAAATTCAGAATTCAATTCTTGAAAAGTATGAAGAGTGCATCAAATTAGAGTAAGTTCTCAATTCTTGCCCTAGTTAAATTTATTTTCCTGCCCTAGTATAGATTTATTTTCCTGCCCTAGCATAGATCTTTCATTCTCTGCCCTAATTAGATAGTTAAATCATGTCTTTCAATTCCCTAATGAGTGAGTAGTCTCCTCGCTTGTTAGGGTTAGATTTGGGGAAGGCTTGAGAGATGAAGATCTCTCACCCCTTTCTTGCTCATCACACGTTTTTATAGAACTCCATGCATACATGCACACACCGCTCCCTACGGCACCCTATCCTACGAGATAGCGGTGATACCGTAGTATAAACGACCGGTTGAGCGTGTTTTCCATGGAGGTTAGGGTAAGAATTAAGAAAGGAAGGACAAGAACCTAGAGGAAGAAACACCGTTTCTTCCCGATGGTACTAATCCACTTTATTAATTGTTACCATAATATCTCATAGATCTTAATTTGGGCATAAAAAGCGGTGAGATTTATTGACTTTCCAAAGCTAACCTAAACCTAACCCTAGCAAGATTCTAATCCTAGTGTAGATCAAACTTAGTTTTTAGATTTAATCAATCCGACAACAATCGGAATTAACTCGTTAGAATAATTAGAAAATACACAAAATCCCTGTGGACTGACCCGTACTCACCGGCTAGCTACCAAGCGACGCCGTTTTTTATTGCGGTTATAAATTATTCTTTGAGATCAATCAAGGACGGGCTCCCTCTTAAGAGAAAAAGGACAATCTCTCGCGCGTCGTCGTCGAGGGTCCCTGAGGGGATTTCCGTGCAGGAGGGCGGCGCCGTCTTCACGGTTCCGTCTGGGCTTTCTATTACTGCCGGCCTACTCGCCGGGATGGAGGAGTCAGCTGGGGGAAAGCTTCCGCATGGCTCCCTGAGGGTCCAACTGGAGGCCATGGTCCAAGGGGTGGTCCATGTACGAACTCCTCTACGCGAAGTTTTTCTGGTATTCCTTTCTTTGGCTCGAGCGCCTCCCGGTTTCTCATTCGCTTTCTATCAGGTCCTTCAACACTGCGCCTTTGCCATTCGTATGGAGGCCGAGGGGGCGTTCCACGCATTGAGGCCAGTAGAAGCGTTTCCCTCGGAGGTCGAGGTTTTGCGGCGTGACCTGTGCCTGGAGAGGGCAAGGGACGATGTCCTGACAGCCCGTGCGGAGGCTGCGGAACTTTCCAATTCAGCGAATCGGGGTGTCCATCGTCGCTTGAGTGCGTCCCTCCGAGTCGCCGATAGGAAGCTAGCAGATGTTGGAGATAGTGCCCTCAGAGTCAATTATTGGATCACAGGCACGTGATTGCAATGATTGAGGGAGGACCTGTCCCAGTAGGACAGTCTTACTCGAGATGATAGTATGCTATCTGGTTTATCTTTATCATCGTGTACTGCTTTAGGTGACCTGACAGGTCACTATTGCACGTTGATAGAGCCCCTACGATTCTTGCTTGACTGCCAGCAGTATGAGGGCGATCATATACGTGGGAGCTGGTAGTCTATAAGCACATCCTTAAAAGGTCCCTAGTCGTGGGAGTTTCGAGACAGGGCATCGATTCTCCAGAGTAGACTAGTGTATATAGTCGAGACCCCGACGAGGGACGGTGGCCGGTCTCACAAGCCACTGGTGTCAGTTGGTTCACCTAAGATGTATACAGGTGCTCATTTGGTTATGAGTACACCGGACAGGACTCGCCGGGAACCTGCTAGTTGGGATTATACCAGATGTCAGATAGCAGTTCCCTGGTGACATGTGTACAGGTTAGTTCATCGACCTGAGATCGTCATTTGTCTCGTGTGAGTTCCCACTGTGCTTTGATTACTACCCTACCACGGCTCAAAGGAGTCGTGCAAACAGGTTTTAGTTGGGTACAGTCCCGAGCCACATGGAGGCAGTGAGCGGATCTGCAGGGGTTCGTCTCTCCCGGTATTGGGGGTGAGGTCGCGCTGTGTCTAGGAGAGCCATTACACAAAGCCTTCGGCCGAGGCAGGAGATTTACTGGTAGGTATTCCAGTAGTATCTCAGGGTGTTCTGGGCTACACTCCGACACGACTTGTACCGCTTTTGGGGGTCTGACTTTTACCAACCCCCTAGGCCCGCCATGCGATACTCATAGACGAACGGACCGGACTGTACGGATATTGTCACTGACAGGCTCAGTAGGGTGTCAGGATGAGTTCGCTCATCGATGTCCCTTTTAGTTAATAGCTGGTGGCCCGTCACGTATGGCTAATACCTCTGACGTGCTAGTGGTTAAATCCACAGCCATAGTATTGACGAGTCTTTAGAGTCCACCACACACAGTTACTCAGGTTTCGGGCGAAACGCTGTAGAGGCCGTATGGAGATATGGCAGGGTCCGATCAGATACGTGCGGTATTGCACTGATCAGGATCGGACGGTTAGTACTAGAGGCCGTATGGATATATGGCAGCGTTCGATCAGATACGTGCGGTATTGCACGGATCAGGATCGGATGGATATTACTAGCCGGCTTTGGTTTAAGCCGGATCCTAGTATAGTACAGTGTAGATTTTGTCTCATTGCATTTGTATCCGGTCGGTATACAGATGCGAGTGTGTATGCACAGTATCGGGGTTTTCCTGTAATTTATTACGGGACCAGTTTTCTGGAGTTGCCAGTTTGCATTCCGTTCCGGCCGGTTTTCCTTTGTTCTTTCCCGGCCGGACTTTTCCGATGGAGGGGGTTAGTTGCAAGTTTGCAAATAACATTTGTGGAGGGGGTATCTTGCATTTTGGTGGCATCATGATAGTTTTTCATGATGAGATTCTTTTTCTTTCTTATCACTTGCTTTATGGTGATTAGAGTGGATTTGATATTGATTTGAGATGGTTAATGGTTACGATCCGGGTATATTGTCCGCGGTAGCGCCAGTTTAAAGTTAAGAAAAATTTTGATTCCACATTTTGGCCTCGGATTGACGGCCGGGGCGCTGCCGTGGCGCAACATGGTATCAGAGCCACGCCATTAACCTAGTCTAGCTTTGTCTAATGTGTTTTACATTTCCGATCGAACAATTTTCCAAAAAAATCCGTATTTTTCTTCACATCAGTTTCTGTCGAAATTTTTTGGAGTCCAAAAATTTTTCAGGTTGTCTCAGAATGATGTGCAGGGAGTTCTAAGAACACTGGAAAAATTTGACGACCCGATCCCTCCGTACGACCGCGGAACCGCGGCCATAACCCCTCTTTGGCCGCGGTTCCGCCGCAGGAAGGTGGAATCATGTCATCATTTTTTTGCAGTGGGCTTGTGAGCTTGAAATAGGGGTTTTGGAATATTAATATTGGGCCCAGAATTTCTTAATGTACTACAGTAGTGCTTGGGGCCCACTTGTTAAAATTTGATCGATCGGATATTTTAAACACATTATTTCACAGTATTACATTATATCTGTGACCGTGAATGTCACTCGATCGGTAAATCCTGTCTAACTGCTATAGCCCGGTTAAACGGATTTGCGAACGTGACATTCACGTTGATGTTCTTTGTATTGCTGTGTTGTTGCGGATCGGTCGTGGGGGATAGCCTGGTTGCAGTATTAGTACAGTTTTGTTTTATATGTACATTTGATATTGCGGGGCGAGCGTCCGACATGTGGACTGCCGTCACTGCCTGATTGTATTATTATTTTGGGGCATGACCAGGTTGCGGTTGATGTACCCGTTGTATGTATATTTTACTTTCTATACTAGGATTACCCCGCGGAGGGGTGCACGGATAGCCGGGTTTTAGAGGGCAACAAGCCCGCATCTCATAGCATTGAGACGGAGGGGGCTTCACTCTAGGATTGGCGGGCTATTCGCCGCACTCGTAGGGGGTACAGGTTGACCCAGGAGGGGTGCCCAAGTTGCCGGATTCCGTGAAGTGCCGGGTGGTCCATTCACGTTGCTGAAGGGGGCTGCCTCGCTTCAGGTTTTGGCGGGTAACTTGCCGCGCCCGTAGGGGTCTAGGATTTCATTGCACAGGCTATCCACACGACCAGGGGAACGTCGGGTTTCAGTAGCGGCTCTGTGAAACCCGGGGATCCCAGATATCTGTATTGTTCTGTGATGCTGTACATTTCTGTGATGTTGCATTTTATCACGCCTTGAGCGAAATATAATATATTGGTATATATATATATTAGTAGATGTTGTATATGTTTTGCATCCGCGCTAGTCCAGTCCCCGCTCTGTCGTTAGTTAAGAAACCTAACAGGTGATGACGGGACCCAGAGGCGAATGCGGATGGCATATACGTACGTCAGTATATTTTCGTTCTTTGTGATGTGATCAATTGATGGGACTGCGTTGATTCAGATCAATGCAAGATAAACAAACCTATTCTGATGTTGTTGGAACACTTTTCAAAAGCTGTTATTGCAACGACGTTCACTTTTGTTTTGCATCGTGGTATTCAGTTGGAATATCCTGCTCCTCAGTCGACGAGGTAAGGGCCGAGATCCCTTCACCGGGAGTGACCCCTTGGACAAAAGTTTGCGTCAGGGTAATAACTTCACTATAGCCGATTACTTTTGCTTTGCATCGTGGTATTCAGTTGGAATATCCTGCACCTCATTCTACGGGGAAAGAGCCGAGATCCCTTCACCGGGAGTGACCTCTTTAGTAAAGGTTTTCGTTACTATATTTTTATAAAAAATTATGCAGTTCCTTCAACGATATCAAGTTCATTACGTTAAAGGCTTTTCGCCAAAAACCAGCCGTAGCCCTCCGTCATTTCTTACAGGTATTATTTAGTATTCGTGCTGTGTTTGTTGACTCCGTCAAGGCGTAGTGTACGGTAGCTAAGTGGTGCTTGTTTGTTGCATAAATGGGATTGGTTAGGACAGTCGTGCGGCCTTGTTGACTCCGTCAAGGGCACGTACGGGTGGGTTTAATGCAATCCAGATAATGACGGGTTGAACTTGACTAGGACTCTTTGATTTGTTGACCCCGTCAAGGTCACTTGGGTTCTAGGGGTAAAAACATTTATCGGGAGTTTCTAAAGAAACCAAACAAACCCTGTCACGCCCCGCTTCCCAGAGTACGCTAAGATAGACACGTGACAGAGCCAACCATGCTACCTGTGGATAGGAAATATCCCTCCACAGTCACATTACGGCTGTAGAGATATCAAGAACAATAATAAACAACTATCTAATACATGTCCATGAGCCAGAATAACGAGTCAAGAATAAAATAATGCGGAAGCAAAAAGATCCAATACAATAATAACTGGAATGTACGTCCCATAATGCGGGCTCACATCAGGAATGAAAATACTGAAAGAAAACTAAATAAACTAATAATAGGTCCTCACTGCTCGGCCTGTTCACCAAAGTACTCCTGGACAGCCTGCGATAAGGGTAAGGGATCTGGGCCATGCAAAACCCAGACGTCAGTGCGTCATAATATCAATAATTCAAGGCAAGCAGGATATAATGAATATATGCAGGCATGAAGTATGAACAGTAACAAGTAAAACGTAACATGAATATAGATCAGTGAACATGATATAAACAGGTGAAGTGCAGTGAGTAGTCTAAACTGTGCTATAGGGTTATCTACTCTAAAGTTATTCGAAATCAATTAATGTAATCCTCATCGTAACCCATCGGTCTATGCCCCGTTCATTCCCCACGGGATCCCGGTACAATATATAATAGACTGTGAGTCTATGTCCCGTTCATACCCCACGGGACCACGGTACAGGATGTAATAGGCCTTTGAGTTACGTTCAGTTACAATCTTGATTTCCCCATACCCCCAAGGTTATGTGTGTAAGTCAGGTATTGATAAATCTGAGACTAATGCCAACACAGGATCAAGCAGGTACAAGTTTGTCTGTATAGACAATAGGGAATGTCCGTAGGGACAACAGGTCAAGATTGTCGGCATTAGTAACAAGATCAGGTAATATGTCACGCTGTGGTACATCAGGCCATATCAGGTGGTGTGCATGTATCAAGTCATGTCAAGTAGTGCACATGTATCAAGTCATGTCTGTAATAGTGTAGCAGGTCATGTCAAGTAGTGCACAAGTGTCGAGTGGGTGCTCATAATCAAACTGTAATAAGTATGGGTACACAAAATCAAATATGGGGTACTAATATAACAATAAAATGGAATAATGTGATATGGTATGCAAATAGATACAAATTCAAAGATATGGATGCACAATTATCAATTAGGGTTACATTTATAGTTCCAATACTAATTAGGATGCACTTTATTAGACATGGGTGTTAATATCACAGTATTATGTATTAATGTGATCTATGGATGCAATTATATATATTTTAAATGAGATGGATGCAACGGGTATCCGAAAAACAGTAAAGCTGTAAAATGGTATTGTGGGATGTACAACTAAGCAATATGTGATATAAATATTGATATGGATGCAGTATATTGTAATCTAGTATGTAACAAGATAGGTTTTCATGACCTAGATCTGAAATGATATGAATGGATGCAAACGGAATATCGAAAAGTTATAAAACTAAACATGGGGTGCATGATTTTAAATACAGGTATGATATTTATTTAAATAGGTATATAATGAGTTATATAGAATGTAGCAAGATTAACTTGCCTAGACGGATCAAGAAACGGATGTGTACGGAACGTCTCACGTCGGTAAAAAGTTACGACGCACACACGGCACACGGAACGGGTCCAAGAAACGCGCAAGGGTGATCACGCAGTCCAGGTACTTCCTCTGGGTCGTCTGGATCGTCGGCGACTATCCCAGTTCCGGCGAACTACGACAACAGAGAACACAAATTTTAAAGAAAGAAAGAAAGAAAAGAAAGAAAGAAAGAAGAAAAGAAGGGGAAGAAGAAGGAAAGGCAGAGGTCCACTGGGTTGCACTGTGGTCAGGGAAATGAGGGGGCAACGACGAGATCAACTGCGGCGATCTCATCGGCGGTGGAGCGGGTGTGCCGGGGTGGCCGAGGTGCTCGGGTTCTTGGGCTCGGAGAAGGGGAGAGGGAGAAGAGGAGTGGGAGGAAGGTGAGAGAGAAGAGGATGAAGACGAGGTGGTGGAGAGAAGGAGTGGTCGGCGACGAGGTGAGCGTAAGGGAGGTGACGGTTAGGGTTCGCTGGGTTCTCGCGCAGAAAAATGAGAAGAAAGGAAGGAGTTAAAATTATATATAGGGAGAGAGAGAGAGAGATAGGAGATCGAGAGGAGAGAGAGGGGATCTGAGAGAGAGACAGAGAGTGCGTTAGGAGAGAGAGAGAGAAGAAGGAGATATAAAATCGTCGGGAATCGGTGAGAGAGCAAGAGGAGAGAAGGAGAGATAGCGAGGGGGAGAGAGAGGTGTGGGGCCCAGAGAAAAGAGAAAGAGAGAGAGAGCGGGTTGTTTTAATTTTAGTTTTAAAAATATTTTTAGTTAGTTAATTAAAATCTTATGAACTGCTAAAAATATTAGAACGAAATTTTAAAATTTAAATAAATTGAATTTTGGCGGTATACAAAATATTCCAAAACGCGTCCATGTCGGGTCT
The DNA here is from genome assembly GCA_030015575.1 of Agapanthus africanus. Classification (NCBI taxonomy): domain Eukaryota; kingdom Viridiplantae; phylum Streptophyta; class Magnoliopsida; order Asparagales; family Amaryllidaceae; genus Agapanthus; species Agapanthus africanus. The sequence continues at coordinate 118,795,781 of CM057338.1, read as the reverse complement.
AAAAATTCAGTTTTAAAATATGAAAAATATATGCGACTTTCAAAATTCAAAATGAATGCTCAGGTAACGAAAATGCATACCCTCAAGAATAGATGCACGTACTTGCGCGTAGCCATCCAAACAAGTCCGTTTCACTGAATGGGACGAGAACAAGATGCGCGGATGCTACCACGGGGTTAGGGGTATCATGCAGGCCATGTTATGTAATTTTAGATTATTTTACGTGACTAAAAATGTTATATGGTAAAAGATGCAATGGCAGATAAAATGCCAGTATGCACTAAACATGAAAATGCATAGTCTACGTAACAAATCAAGAAAATTCATAAATATGAATCAAACAGGTTTCAAGTAAGCGGGTCGGGTCGAATGCAATGTAAAAATATAAAATACCATTCGCACCCAAAACACGATAAATCAAGAAATACCACAAATAAGAAAATACGAGAACTGGAATTGGTATAAATGAACTAGGTTGTTACATTATACCCAACTACAAAAAGAATTTCGTCCTCGAAATTCCAAGAACAAGAAAGGATAAACAGTCAAGAAACTACAAGAATAGATGTGGAAACTTCTGTCGGGTTTCATCTTCTCGTTCCCAAGTTGATTCTCCATGCGAGCGATTTTCCCAAGAAACAAGTACGAGAGGGATAACCTTATTCTTAAGAACTTTTTCTCTTTGATCCACAATCAACATCGGTCGTTCCTCAAAGGTTAAATCTTCTCGTACAGTCAGCTCCGAATGATCCAGCACGTGTGTTTTATCTCGAACATACTTACGGAGTTGAGATACATGAAACACGTCATGAACATTCGCCAAAAATTATGGTAAACCTAATCGATAAGCCATTTCTCCAACACGCTCCAAAATCTCGAAAGGCCCAACGAATCGAGGACTAAGCTTGCCTCGACTCCCGAAACGAATCACTCCTCTAGTCGGTGATATCTTCAAGAATACTAGATCACCAACAACGAACTCTAGAGCTCTTCTTGATGTATCGGCCCAACTCTTCTGCCGATCTTGAGCTGCCTTCATATGATTCCGGATAGTGTTAACTTTTTCTACTGTCTGCACGATCAAATCCGGTCCCAACAATTTTCGTTCTCCAATATTGTCCCAACAGACAGGTGAACGACACTTGCGACCATACAATGCTTCGAATGGAGCCATCTGAATAGTCGCCTGAAAACTGTTATTGTAAGAAAACTCCACCAAGTGTAGATGATCCTCCCATGAACTCTTGAAGTCTAACATGCAAGATCTCAACATGTCTTCATGAGTTTGGATCGTTCTCTTCGACTGACCATCTGTTTGAGGATAATAAGATGTGCTAAACTTCAATCGAGTCCCCAAACTTTCCTGTAAGCTTCTCCAGAAGTGTGATAAGAAACGGGTGTCACGGTCGGACACGATACTCACTGGTACTCCATGCAATCTTACAATCTCCTGCATGTACCGTTCTACCAATGCTTCTGTTGATTGACCAACTCGAAATGGTATGAAATGAGCTGCCTTGGTCAATCGATCAACAATCACCTAAATAGCATTGTTGCCCTTTGGACTCCGCGGTAAAGCCGTCATAAAATCCATGGTTATATGTTCCCACTTCCATTGAGGAATCGGAAGCGGTTGCAATAAACCAGCAACCCTTTGATGTTCAGCCTCAACTTGCTGACACACCAAGCACTTCGCTACAAAGCGGGCAATCTCACGTTTCATGCCTTCCCACCAGAAATGCTGTCGTAGATCTCGGTACATCTTCGTGCCTCCTGGATGTACGGAATATGCGGAACTGTGCGCCTCCTTCAAAACTTCTTCACGAATATCTCCCTTTGGCACACACAAACGACTACCATATCGCAACGAACCATCTTCATGAATTAATAAGTCCGTTCGAAGTCCAGCTTCAACCTGTTCTCGAAACTTTTGCAATCTAGGGTCCTGTAACTGCGCTGCTTTAATATTCTCGATCAACGACGACTGTACTTGCAGCTGCATCAACTTTCCCGAAGAATGCGGTAGCACGATCTCCAAATCGAATCTCCGAAAGTCTTTAATAAGTTCCTTTTGTGCAGTCAACATCTGAATTGCTGGCAACCGACTAAGCGCATCCGGCACAACATTAACTTTCCCCGGATGGTACTTAAAATCAAGATCGTAGTCAGCCATCAGCTCCAACCATTAACGCTGCCTCATATTAAGCTCTTTCTGTGTGAACACGTACTTTAGGCTTTTGTGATCGGTGAATACTTCGACCCTTTCGCCCAATAAGTAGTGTCTCCAAATCTTCAAAGCGAAAATCACAGCTGCTAGCTCCAAATCATGAGTTGAGTAATTCTTCTCATAGATCTGCAACTATCTCGATGCATAAGCTATAACCTTCCCATGCTGCATCAAAACATAACCCAATCCTTTCCTACATGTGTCGCTGTGAATCACCAATCCTCCGGAACTGTCTGGTACGGTCAAAATAGGAGCAGTTATCAATCTCTGCTTCAACGCCTCAAAAACTGATGCACACTTATCCGTCCACACAAATGGTACTTTTTTGTGCGTAAGCATGGTCAAAGGCTCAGCCAAACGAGCAAAATTCTCCACGAACCATCTGTAATACCCGGCAAGTCCAAGAAAGCTCCTGATCTCTGCAACGTTCTTCGGAATCGGCCAATCTCGAACTGCTGCAATCTTTTCGGGATCAACGTCGATTCCATCTCTGGACACGACATGCCCCAAAAACTTCATTTCTTCAAGCCAAAACTCGCACTTGCTCATCTTTGCATACAATCTTTCTTGCCTCAATGTCTGCAGTGCGATCTTCAAGTGTTCTGCATACTCTTTAATACTCTTTGAGTAGACCAGAATATCATCAATGAACACCACTATAAACTGGTCCAAGAATGGTGAAAAGATTCGGTTCATCAAGTCCATAAATATCGCCGGTGCATTCGTTACTCCGAAGGGCATCACTAAATACTCGTAATGTCCATACCGAGTTCTGAACGTCGTCTTGCAAATATCTTCTGATTTAACTCGGACCTGATGATATCCGGATCGCAAATCCAGCTTCGAGAATACCCTTGTGCCATTAAGCTGCTCGAATAATTCGCCAATGCGAGAGATCGGGTACTTGTTCTTAATAGTCACCGGGATTAATTCTCGATAATCGATGCACATTCTCCTCGTGCCATCTTTCTTCTTGACTAGAAGAACTGCAGCTCCCCAAGGTGAATTGCTGCTGCGAATCCAATCCTTCTCAAGTAATTCGGTAACCTTCTTCTTGACTTCTTCCAACTCCACAGGTGCCATTGGATAGTACGTCTTAGAGATTGGCGCTGCACTAGGAATAAGATCGATTGTGAACTCCACATCTCATTTTGGTGGTAAACCTGAGATGTCTTCGAACACGTCCATGAACTCTCGAACTACAGCTGGCGCTTCTTCTTTATCAACTTCCATCAACGAAAGAACATTGTTTGTCGGCCTAGCCCTAAACTCGACTGGCCCGACAGAACTGCTTTCTCCAGTAAAGATAAACTCCGGATGTCCGGGAATCTGGAAAATCACTTTCTTTGCCCTACAATCAATGTGAGCTTGGAATGTGCTGAGAAAATCCATTCACAAGACAACTTCATAGCTGCCGGTATCAATCACCAAGAAATCTGCAAACAGCTCCCGTCCGCAAACAACCACTGAACAATCCTTACATTCTCTATGATCTTCCTATTCCCAGTGTGTATGTCCCAACAACTAGATAAGGTCGTGCAAGGAATCGAGTGTGTAGCAATAAACTTGGATGACATAAAATAATAGGATGCACTAGAATCGAATAACGCTAATGCGGGAAAACCACGAACAAGTAGGATACCTGAAACAACTTCCTCTGAAGCCTTAGCCTCTTCAGCCGTCAGGGTAAAAACTCGAGCTTGATTGGGTCCTTGAGTTAACTGCTTCTGCCCCTGAAACTGCTTCTGCGGTGGTCTCTGAACATCATCCTTCAATCGAAACTTCGACGGACAAGTATCAACGGTATGATCCGCTGATCCACAAACAAGGCAAAATCCAAGTCTCTTTTGACAATCTTTCCAGAAATGACCCGATCGTTGGCAAAAGTCGCAAAATGCTCTTCCTTTCTGCACGGTTGCGACGGGCTTCTTCATAGGTACAACACCACGCCTATTCACCGGAATACCTTTGCATGTATGCACTTGGTTTGGTGTAAACGCTGGCTTTCGTACTGCCACTGCTTGCTCTGTGTACCCCCAATCATCATAGATAGGCTCTGCTGCTCTCGGGCCGCTGTAAGCACTTGTGAGAAAGTGGTCAAATCCAGAGATATAATATGCCTCTGGATGTCCACATCCAAACTGTGCATGAACCTCCTTGCCCTATCAGTATCGTTGGCAACTAAAGGTACAGTGAATCTACTGAGCCGTGTCCATTTAGCCGCATGTATATCCACGGGTACGCCGTTATGCTTCAAACTGATAAACTTTTCTTCCATTTCCTCCCGTGCAGACTGCGGGAAGAACTTCTCTAAGAAACTCTTCAAAAAATCCGCCCAACTGATCGGCTTGGGCAAGCGGGTCTCTTCCATAAGACACCATTCACGGGCATAGTCCACCAACTGGATGCGTACCATATCCACTATCTTGTCCTCTGGAATCTGTGCCGCAATAAGAAAATTCTCCGTATCAACCAGCCACTGCTCCACTGGCAACGGCTCTTCCAGACAAGTAAAGACGGACGGACCAAATCTCCTGAAATCCGCCACGGTACCACACGATCAACTGGTCTGGCTACAACATTGTTTTCGGACTGCTGGACGGTCCGCAAACTTTCCTGAAAAGCTTCGGCTTGCTGCTGATTCAGCTCGGTCTGCCGTTTCTGGTTCTCCAGCATCCCACGAATTACTCCAAGCAAAGAGGCTTCATCAACACGCCTCTGGTACGTTTTCAGATTTCTGCCCGCCATGTTCCTGAAACCAAAACACCGAAAGGATTAGTATGATAACAAGATTCAAACTATAGATCAAGGATAGGGATCAAGACTAGAATTCCAAGTTACTTAAATAGAGTACCGTATTGTAACCATGCCGCGGTACATAGCTACAATCACATAACTCCATCCAAGTCGCCTAAGTTCTAGAGATAAACAATAGGAAACCAAAGTTTCAAGTCGAGATGCAAAGAGGTTCGCATATCGTCAATGTAGAATCAGGAGGAAGTTAAGATTCAAAAATGGCAAGATGGTAAAGTGGCAGGACATGTTCCTAATCACGAGTATTCTGATTCGTGTATTGGGTCCAATACCCAACTACAAAAGAATCAAACCCGATTAACCTAGATCCTATGGCTCCGATACCAAACAAACCCTGTCACGCCCCGCTTCCCAGAGTACGCTAAGATAGACACGTGACAGAGCCAACCATGCTACCTGTGGATAGGAAATATCCCTCCACAGTCACATTACGGCTGTAGAGATATCAAGAACAATAATAAACAACTATTTAATACATGTCCATGAGCCAGAATAACGAGTCAAGAATAAAATAATGCGGAAGCAAAAAGATCCAATACAATAATAACTGGAATGTACGTCCCATAATGCGGGCTCACATCAGGAATGAAAATACTAAAAGAAAACTAAATAAACTAATAATAGGTCCTCACTGCTCGGCCTGTTGACCAAAGTACTCCTGGACAGCCTGCGATAAGGGTAAGGGATCTGGGCCATACAAAACCCAGACGTCAGTGCGTCATAATATCAAAAATTCAAGGCAAGCAGGATATAATGAATATATGCAGGCATGAAGTATGAACAGTAACAAGTAAAACGTAACATGAATATAGATCAGTGAACAGGATATAAACAGGTGAAGAGCAGTGAGTAGTCTAAACTGTGCTATAGGGTTATCTACTCTAAAGTTATTTGAAATCAATTAATGTAATCCTCATCGTAACCCATCGGTCTATGCCCCGTTCATTCCCCACGGGACCACGGTACAATATATAATAGACTGTGAGTCTATGTCCCGTTCATACCCACGGGACCACGGTACAGGTGTAATAGGCCTTTGAGTTACGTTCAGTTACAATCTTGATTTCCCCATACCCCCAAGGTTATGTGTGTAAGTCAGGTATTGATAAATCTGAGACTAATGCCAACACAGGATCAAGCAGGTACAAGTTTGTCTGTATAGACAATAGGGAATGTCCGTAGGGACAACAGGTCAAGATTGTCGGCATTAGTAACAAGATCAGGTAATATGTCACGCTGTGGTACATCAGGTCATATCAGGTGGTGTACATGTATCAAGTCATGTCAAGTAGTGCACAGGTATCAAGTCATATCTGTAATAGTGTATCAGGCCATGTCAAGTAGTGCACAAGTGTCGAGTGGGTGCTCATAATCAAACTGTAATAAGTATGGGTACACAAAATCAAATATGGGGTACTAATATAACAATAAAATGGAATAATGTGATATGGTATGTAAATAGATACAAATTCAAAGATATGGATGCACAATTATCAATTAGGGTTACATTTATAGTTCCAATACTAATTAGGATGCACTTTATTAGACATGGGTGTTAATATCACAGTATTATGTATTAATGTGATCTATGGATGCAATTATATATATTTTAAATGAGATGGATGCAACGGGTATCCGAAAAACAGTAAAGCTGTAAAATGGTTTTGTGGGATGTACAACTAAGCAATATGTGATATAAATATTGATATGGATGCAGTATATTGTAATCTAGTATGTAACAAGATAGGTTTTCATGACCTAGATCTGAAATGATATGAATGGATGCAAACGGAACAACGAAAAATTATAAAACTAAACATGGGGTGTATGATTTTAAATACATGTATGATATTTATTTAAATAGATATATAATGAGTTATATAGAATGTAGCAAGATTAACTTGCCTAGACGGATCAAGAAACGAATGCGTACGGAACGTCTCACGTCGGTAAAAAGTCGCGACGCACGCACGGTACACGGAACGGGTCCAAGAAACACGCGAGGGTGATCACGCAGTCCAGGCACTTCCTCTGGGTTGTCTGGATCGTCGGCGACTATCCCAGTTCCGGCGAACTACGGCAACAGAGGACAAAAATTTTAAAGAAAGAAAGAAAGAAAAGAAAGAAAGAAAGAAGAAAAGAAGGGAAGAAGAAGGAAAGGCAGAGGCTCACTGGGTTGCACTGTGGTCAAGGAAACGAGGGGGCGACGACGAGATCAACTGTGGCGATCTCGCCGGCGGTGAGCGGGTGTGCAGGGGTGGCCGAGGTGCTCGGGTTCTTGGGCTCGGAGAAGGGGAGAGGGAGAAGAGGAGTGGGAGGAAGGTGAGAGAGAAGAGGATGAAGACGGGGTGGTGGAGAGAAGGAGAGGTCGACGACAAGGTGAGCGCGAGGGAGGCGACGGCTAGGGTTCGCTGGGTTCTCGCACAGAAAAATGAGAAGAAAGGAAGGAGTTAAAATTATATATAGGGGAGAAAGAGAGAGATAGGAGATCGAGAGGAGAGAGAGGGGATCTGAGAGAGAGGAGAGAGACCGAGAGTGTGAGAGGAGAGAGAGAGAGAGAAGGAGGAGATATAAAATCGTCGGGTAGCGGGGAGAGAGAAAGAGAAGAGAGAGGGAGAGACAGTGAGGGAGAGAGAGAGGTGTGGGACCCAGAGAAAAGAGAAAAAGAGGGAGATAGAGAGCTGGGTTGTTTTAATTTTAGTTTTAAAAATATTTTTAGTTAGTTAATTAAAATCTTATGAACTGCTAAAAATATTAGAACGAAATTTTAAAATTTAAATAAATTGAATTTTGGCTGTATACAAAATATTCCAAAACGCGCCCGGGTCGGGTCTAAAAATTCAGTTTTAAAATATGAAAAAGATATGCGACTTTCAAAATTCAAAATGAATGCTCAGGTAACAAAAATGCATACCACCAAGAACAGATACACATGCGTGCGCGTAGCCATCCAAACAAGTCCGTTTCACTGAACGGGACGAGAACAAGATGTGTGGATGCTACCACGGGATTAGGGGTATCATGCAGGCCATGTTATGTAATTTTAGATTATTTTACTTGACTAAAAATGTTATATGGTAAAAGATACAATACCAGATAAAATGCCAGTATGCACTAAACATGAAAATGCACAGTCTACGTAACAAATCAAGATAGTTCATAAACTTGAATCAAACAGGTTTCAAGCAAGCGGGTCGGGTCGAATGCAATGTAAAAATGTAAAATACCATTCGCACCCAAAACACGATAAATCAAGAAATACCACAAATAAGAAAATACGAGAACTGGAATTGGTATAAATGAACTAGGTTGTTACAAAACCAAATATCAGGAAATACGGATTTGGACTAATCCACACCTTACGGGCGACAACATAAATTAGTCTCCGTATACAATCCACGGGCAACCAAAAATAAAACAAACAAACACGACACGAAGTGACCATCTGGAGAAGGAGAAAGTGGTTACCGCGATGCGGTAGCGTAATTAACTGCAGGGGCTTGCACCTGCAGGGAAGAGTGTCCCCGCAATCAAAAACCCCTCAAATGAGGGGGAATCTAATAAAGTCTGCTACAATGGACGCATCCATCTAAACCTCCGATATACGGTGCCATAAATCAACCTGGCATCTTCGGAGAGGTGGATAGATAAAACCAAATAGCATCTGCCCCAAATTCAGGCAAGACGTCAGTCTTTCTCGGCTTTCGGCGGAGAACAGATTCTGGCACGCCCGGTGGGACCTTTTACTCTTTCCACTCCACACTTCGTGTGTCGTGTTTTTCCCGTGATCAGATAATCGCGGTGTGTATGTTTGTGGTTGCCCTTGGGTGATGGGATACTGAAGAAAGTGTTTTGTCTCTATGAAGAATGGTGTTTGTTTCTTCCCTAGCAACTCAGGCTTTGTCATATCTGGTGGGGTCAAGTATGGGCCACTTGCAACCTCAAATCTTTGAAATCCGGCTCTTCAAGAAATCAATGGGCTTCTCTTTGAGTCGATACTCCCACCTCCCACCCTCGGTGCCTCAACGCCGATAAAGGAAGCCCAGAGGAAGTCTGTCTTCCACAGGCTGGTTTCCCAAGTTGCAACTTTGCCGACAGAATTAGTCCTCCAACAACTGGCTCCTGCCAAGGACCAAGGTCGATGCAGGGGACAGAATATTTAGGCTCTCAAAGGAAACAGAGGGCAGGCTCGGAAAATCCTGGAGATAATCAAATCCCGGCCGTAAGAAACGGTCAACGTCAATATCGGCATCATACAAAATCAGCTTGGGGCAGTTCTCCGCATGGTCATGTTTCAACTCCAATGGTGAATGTTGTTGTTCCAATTGGGAACAGTTTCAAACTGTTGCGAAGGGTCAGACAAAATTCTCCTACCGCAATATTGAAGAAGTCTCCGCAGCCCATGGAGATCCCACGAGAGCAGAAACAAGTTCGCTCCCTGAGACAATTTTCCTCATCTATAAATAAGGTGTGGAAGTAAGTGAAGGGGACTCACCCCAAGACGGATCCTGATACAGCGGTTCCTCCCAAAACCAAAGCGGTTTTTCACAAAAAAGGAGGCCTAATAAAGCTCAAGTGCCCGAAGCAAACTCCAAAGGCCAAAAACTCCAAACACCCCAATCCTGGGGACATGGTAGTTCACATAGTCTATGCGGTGAATTCCAAAGACGAAATTCGAGCTTCTACTAGTCACCGACCTCAAACTCGGTCCTTAACAAAAGTTCAATTGCAACGTGAAAAGTTGCAGGAGATGTTCGCTCAGGCGGCACCACTCGCTAGTCTATCGTCTAAGGCAAATCCCGAAGACGCACCTGGAGAAAGAATAGAGAAGGTGTCGGATATCGATTTCCTAAAGCACGCTCTAAAAAAGGGAGATGCAGAAGCGGCGGAAATGTCCACTAAAATGAACCAGATGGCCATCCTATTCCAAGATATAGTGGGTATGATGATCCAGCCAGACCCTCCAGCCGAAGACCCTCCAGTAATAATTGAAGATGATAGAGAAAAGACATCAAATCCTCTGCCGGCTCTGTCAACAGCCAAGGAGGAGACAATCTCCAAAGCTGCCCTGGATGATTACATCGCTCAGCAGATACGAGTTCATCAAGCGAGCAAAGTGGCCGGGCAAATTGTTAAAACTGGATGACCTTACCCGGGCTGGTATGATCAAATCAAGTACCTGCCAGGATACACGATTCCTAAATTCCAGGCAATCCCCATCAATATGTCGCTCAGTTCAGGGCTCTCTGCGGCAACACTGGAGGAGATGATAAGCTACTGCTTTGCCAATTCGTCGACAGCTTGGTGGAAATGGCCTTTGAGTGGTATTCGGAGCTTCCCAATGACTCCGTCAAAACATTTACGGAGATGGAATTGCTGTTCACCCAACATTTCGCAAGCGCTAGCGAGCGCACCCCGATCACCGCGTTAATTAACGCCAGAGTGAAGCCAGGCGAAACATGGGTGCAATACGCGATACGATGGCGGAATCTATGGTCAAAGTGTGAGGAGCGCATCGATGAAGCACCTGCGGTAGGCATGTTCGTGGGTACTCTTGATCCGCAGGTGACCATTTCGTAGTTCATGATGTTTTTAAGCCGACTACTTTCCAGGCCTTGATTGACAAACTGGCCTAAATGGATCAGATGTGCCATAGACCGTCTCCCTCGAAGATGGAGCCTCGAAACGAGAAGGGCAAAGGGAAAGCAATCTTCGTCGCCAACGCTCAACCACAGCCGAGTGGCCCGAGACCGGTTGTTCGCCAAAGCAACAAGCGGCAACCCCTTGATGAGAAGTTGAGACGTCCTTAATCGTTTCCCCGAAATAAAACAAGGAGACTATTCGAACTAGTAGTGCGCAACGGGCTCATCACTCTACCGGAGTCGAGAGACACACCGCAATCGAATGACGTCAACGATCCCAATTACTACCCCTACCATCGAGTATTGGGCCATCCACTCGAAAATTGCTACGTCTTCAAAAATTGGGTTGAAGACCAATACCAGAAAGGCAAATTCACGTTGTCTCAAAATTGGAAGGTGAACCCGCCACAACCACATGCTCCGAAAAAGATGGATATGCCGGGGGCATCGTGCTCATTCATAGTGGAAGCTCCATGGGAAGTTGTTCTTTCGGCAAAAACTAAAAAAATGCTGAAAGATCTTCAAATATGTCCGGCGATCAGGTGGAAAAGTCCACAAGAACCGGAGATTATCGAGGGGATGCTGAAACCATGCCCAACATTAGGAGTTAATAGTGATGGTGGACAAAACATTCAGGACCAGCTGTCAAAGTCTTCAAAGAAAAAGAAGAAGACCAAAAAGCCTACACAGTTTGATGACAAGCGCACGGATCTGCAAAAGTATATTGACGCGCTGGAGGAATATAACCAGAAGGCACAAACCCAGGGCACACTCTAATAATTTCTCAACAATATCCTTGAGAGCGAAGATAACAACAATAACGACGGGGATGACTCGTCAGAAGAATCTGAGGACTATGTGGCAAGTTGCCATATGATCTCTCATTCGGCGTTAACTAACGAAGAAGCTCACTCGGCGATAGAAGACAACATAAAAGAGATGGGGCAGGATCAAATCCAAAACCCTTGGAATCGTCTGACGAGATGATCGACTTGCTACTGAACGAAGCCTGTCAGAAAAGCAAAGGCAATCGAGAGCGCGAACTGGCTATATTCGAAAAAGCCAAATGCCAACGACTGGATGAAAAGGTTGAGGCACCCCAATCGGATCGAAGCATCCCTATCGCCAGCAAAGCAAGCTTAAAGTAAGGAAACGATTCGCTAGGGCCCTGTCAATAGGAATGAAGTTGCCCTCTTTCAGAGGAAATTCTCCTGGCGGTATACATCTTGATGAAGCGGACATACATCCTAACTTCTGTTTATACCATCAGGGGATTACATACCCTACCGAGGAGTGCATAGACTTAAAAAACTGGTGGCAGGGATATGTTTCCCACCGACAACACGTTCAACGAGTGAAGCGCAAGGCTCGTCGGGAACAGAAAAGCACGACAGATGAGCGCAAAAGAACTGCTGGCAACTGTCACATAGTCAACACCAAGGGATCGCAAGTTGTCACCTTTGGAAGCGACTCTGACGAAGAAATCGCCCTCAGCTCTCTCTTTAAGGAATCCACCTCCGACATAAAAGATGTGAAGATTTGCGAGAAAATCTAGCTGCGTAATCGTACGTTGCCCGAGAAATCTCGGACCTATGACTGAAACGTCTTCAAACTACTACAAACCCGCGGCATCCCCAGACGGACGTGGTAAAAAAAAGGTACGTCCATAAGCGAAATGGGCACGGATGAAAACCCGAAAGGGCTCCGTGAGTAAAAACAGCGGGACTACCGACGAGTTTTATGAAAACCCGAAAGGGCGCAATCTCGTCAAAAGACACTTGCAAGGTCCTCTTGACCCTGTAAGGAGAAACCACCTGCGTGAAATCCTTACGACTCACAAAGGAGAAACACACTTAGGAATCCCCACGATTCCTAAGGAGAAATTACACTTGCGAGATCCTCACGACTCGTAAGGAGAACCCTCTTATGAGACCCTCACGGCTCATAAGATTCAAAAGGCTTAAGCTACATGGATCTGAACATGTTCTTAAGCAGTCATACCCCCCGATTTTGCCCTACAAGCGGTTCAATATTGACCCTTGTATGCAATCCATGGGCACGAATGAACATTTCCCTAACAGAGTCCCGCCAGCGACTAGGGATATGCTCACACGGTGAACAAACACTTGTAGGTCCTCTCGACTTGCAAGGAGAAAACACTCTTGTAAGATCCTTACGACTTATAAGAAAACACACTTAGGAATCCTCATGATTCCTAAGGAGAAAACGCACCTATGGGATCCTCACGACTCGTAGAGAGAAACACCTTTATGAGACCCTTACGGCTCATGAAGTCAAAATCCTTAGTCGATGGGATCCTAACCCTGTTTGCTAAGCCACCTTTGTTCGACATCGACAGAGGCAAATGATGATTCGCTCCTGGCAATATCCCAGTTGTAGCGATACTAATACTTAAATAGGTATCAAATTCCAAGTTCTTTCATGGCAAATGATGATTTGCTCCTGGTAATATTTCAGTCACAGCGATGCTGATGCTAAGATTGGCACCAGATTCCAAGTTCCATACTCGTGGCCAAAAGTCAACGAGCCAAAAATACATATGAAATAACCGAAATGATGGGGCAACTTGCAACGAAATCAGCAAGTGAAAATGTATGCATACAAAATAGCCGAAATAGTTAGGCAACTCGCAATAAAAAGCAGTGAGTAAATAAAACAAATAGCCGAAATGATTGGGCACCGCGAAAAATATCTGAAATGATTGCGCAATCGCGACTTGCGTGATACAAAAAGCTGAAATGATAGAGTATCGCGGAAAGAAAACAAAAAATGTACATATGAAATGAAACTTTTGCCCTACAGGCGAGTCTATACTGACCCATGTATACAATCTATGGGCATAAACAAAGAGAGAACTACATGTCCCAACGAACTCTGTTAAAGGGGAAGTCAGATCTCAACGGCAACATCTGCATCCCAGAAGACCAACAACGGCGCTCCTCCTTATTCTAGCAGGATTCGGACGCGACGTCAACAAAGCGGAGCCACGGCAAAAGTCCCTAGTTCCAAGACTCTACAGTCCAAAGACAACCTAGATTCAACCAATGACTTCCCCGCCGGATCAACGCTCAGTCTCGGATCCAATGACCCCGTCGTGGAAATACGTCATCCAATGACCCCGTCGCGGAAATACGTCATCCAATGACCCCGTCGCGGAAATACGTCAGCAAATGACCCCGTCTCGGAAATACGTCAGCAAATGACCCCGTCGTGGAAATACATCATCCAATGTCCCCGTCGCGGAAATACGTCAGCAAATGACCCCGTCTCGGAAATACGTCAGCAAATGACCCCGTCGCGGAAATACGTCATCCAATGACCCCGTCGCGGAAATATGTCATCCAATGACCCCGTCTCGGAAACACGTGAGCTAATACCCCGTCGCGGAAATACGTCAGCCAATGACCCCGCCTCGGAAATACGTCAGCAACTGACCACGTCGTAGAAATACGTCAGCCTATGACCCCGCCTCAAAAATACGTCAACCAACCCCGAGGAAATCAGTGTCCAAATCTAAGGAAATACGGATTTGGACTAATCCACGCCCTACGGGTGACAACATAAATTAGTCTCCGTATACAATCCACGGGCAACCAAAAATAAAACAAACACACATGACACGAAGTGACCATCTCGAGAAGGAGAAAATGGTTACCGCGATGCGGTAGCGTAATTAACTGCTAGGGCTTGCGCCTGCAGGGAAGAGCGTCCCCACAATAAAAAAACCCCTCAAATGAGGGGGGATCTGACGAAGTCTGCTACAATGGCCGCATCCATCTAAACCTCCGATATACGGTGCCATAAATCAACTTGGCATCTTCGGAGAGGTGGACGGATAAAACCAAATAGCATCTGGCCCCAAATTTAGGCAAGACGTCAGTCTTTCCCGGCTTTCGGCGGAGAACACCGACCTCAGAGTCGCAACAAAGCAGAGCCATGGCAAAGTTCCTAGTTCCAAATCTCAATAGCCACATCTATGGCCCGAAGACCAACAATGGTGTGCCTTCTCATTCCAGCAGGACACAGATACTATACCATTAATCAGAGCCACGACAAAGTCCCCGGTTCTAAGACTCTACGGTTCACAGACAACCTAGAGTCAACCGGAGGGCACAGAATGCGGAAATACGTCGGCCAATGACCTCCGCCTCGAAAATATGACCCCGTCTCGGAAATGCGTCAACCCTGACACCGCAGAAAGTGGAGGAAACCGCAAAAAGCAGAACAAGTCAACTAACTCCGAGGAAATCAACGTCCTTGGCAAATACTTCGATTCAGGGAAAACAGCGTCCTTGATAAGAGTATCTTGATTCGCGTTGACCCGCAGAGAAATCACTGTCTTTGCAGGAATACCTCGATTCGTCTTGACCCCCAGGGAAATCAGTGTCCTTGGCAAATTCCTCGATTCAGGGAAATAAGCGTCCTTGACGAGAGCATCTCGATTCGTGTCGACCTTCAGAGAAATCAGTATCTTTGCAGGAATAGCTCAATTCGTCTCAACTCCGAGGAAATCAGTGTCCTTGGCAAAGCCTCTCGATTCAGGAAAATCAGCGTCCTTGACGAGAGTATCTCGATTCGCGTCGATCCGCAAGGAAATCGGTGTCTTTACAGGAATACCTCGATTCGTCTCAACTTTGAGAAAATCAGTGTCCTTGGCAAAAACCTCGATTCAGGGAAATCAGCGTCCTTGACGAGAGCATCTCGATTTGCGTCGACTCGTAAGGAAATCAGTGTCTTTGCAGGAATACCTCGATTCGTCTCAACTCCGAGGAAATCAGTGTCCTTGGAAAAAGCCTCTCGATTCAGGGAAATCAGCGTACTTGACGAGAGCATCTCGATTCACGTCGACCCACAAGGAAATCAATGTCTTTGCAGGAATACCTCGATTTATCTCAACTCCGAGAAAATCAGTGTCCTTGGCAAAAACCTCGATTCAGGGAAATCAGCATCCTTGACGAGAGCATCTCAATTCGCGTTGACCCGCAAGGAAATCGGTGTCTTTGCAGGAATACCTCGATTCATCTCAACTCCGAGGAAACCAGTGTCCTTGGCAAAAGCCTCTCGATTCAGGGAAATCAGCGTCCTTGACGAAAGCATCTCGATTCGCGTCGACCCGCGAGGAAATCGGTGTCTTTGCAGGAATACCTCGATTCGTCTCAATTCCGAGGAAATCAGTGTCCTCGGCAAAAACCTCTATTCAGGGAAATCAGCGTTCTTGATGAGAGCATCTCGATTCACGTCGACCCGCAAGGAAATCAGCGTCTTTACAGGAATACCTCGATTCGTCTCAACTCCGAGGAAATTAGTATCCTGGGAAAAAACCTTGATTCAGGGAAATCAGCGTCCTTGACGAGAGCATCTCGATTCGCGTCGACCCGTAGAGAAATCAGCGTCTTTGCAGCAATACCTCGATTCGTCTCAACTCCGAGAAAATCAGCGTCCTTGGCAAAAACCTCGATTCAGGAAAATCAGCGTCCTTGACGAGAGCATCTCGATTCGCGTCGACCCGCAGAGAAATCGGCGTCTTTGCAGGAATACCTCGATTTGTCTCAACTCCGAGGAAATCAGCGTCCTTGGCAAAAACCTCGATTCAGGAAATCAGCGTCCTTGACGAGAGCATCTCGATTAGTGTCACCCGCAGAGAAATCGGCGTCTTTGCAGGAATACCTCGATTCATCTCAACTCCGAGGAAATCAGTGTCCTTGACAAATACCTCGATTCAGAGAAAACAGCATCCTTGATGAGAGCATCTCGATTCGCGTCTACCTGCAAGAGAAATCAGTGTTTTTGCAGGAATACCTCGATCCATCTCGACCCCCAGGGAAATCGGTGTCCTTGGCAAATACCTCGATTCAGGGAATCAGCGTCCTTGACGAGAGCATCTCAATTCGTGTCGACCCGCAAGGAAATCAGCGTCTTTGCAGGAATACCTCGATTCGTCTTAACCCCAGGGAAATCAGTGTTCTTGGCAAAACCTCGATTCAGGGAAACCAGCGTCCTTGATGAGAGCACCTCGATTCGCGTCGACCCGCAGAGAAATCAGTGTTCTTGCGAGAACTTCTCGATTCGTCTCGACTCGTGAGGAAATTAGTGTCCTTACGAGAACTTCTCGATTCGTCTCGACTCGTAGGAAAAAGCTTTAGGCAATGGGAATAAGGAACTGTTTCTTAAGCACTGGGGCTCTGCAAGTCGGTCCAAGATGGACTATTGCATACTATTCACGGGCCATACTCTCCAAAATCGAATCTCGATTAGGAAGGAAACAACCACCTACGAGTCTCTCGACTTGTAAGCGGGAAAATTCTCTTGTGAGATCCTTACGACTCGCAAGAGAACACACACTTAGGAGTCCTTACGACTCCTAAGGAGAAAATACACCTACGGGATCCTCTCGACTCGTAGGGAGAAAAGTCTTTATGAGACCCTCACGGATCATAAAGTTGAAAAGTCTTAGGCGGCAGATCTGAACCTATTTTCTAAGCCATCACTGTTCTGCAAGGAGGTCAAGATGGACTATCCGCGGTCCACACTCTCCCAAGTCGAATATCGACAAGGGGGAAACAATCACTTATGAGTCCTCTCGACTTGTAAGGAAGAAAATTCTCTTGGGAGATCCTTACGACTCTGAAGAGAAAAACACACTTAGGAATCCTCATGATTTCTAAGGAGAAAATACACTTACGGGATCCTCTCGACTCGTAGGGAGAAAAATCTTTATGAGACCCTAACGGCTCATAAAGTTGAAAAGTCTCAAACAGCAGATCTGAACCTGTTTCCTAAGCCATCGCTACCTTGTAAGGAGGTCAAGATGGACTATTTACAGACCACATTTGCCAAAATTACATGCCAGAGAAATGGAGGTGCTACTCAAGAGTGCATAAGCTGCTCTGTGTCAAATCGAGATGAAAAGGCATAACCTACGGACGTCAATCATATACTATGAATGACAGTAAGAAGAACATTTGATTCGCATCCAGTTAAGCGTTCGAAGCATACCCATTTATGTATGTGCGGAAAAGGTTTAGCGCATAAAATAAACATGCAGAAACAAGAATTGTCTATTCATACTTCAGAAAATTCTTACAGTAATGAAAACGGTAAACAAAAACATCATTAAAATGTTTACAATGGAAAGACATCAGATTCAGGATATGGATTGAGAAATTCAAAAGTTAAGCCATCTAAAATGTTTCGGGCCTCTCGGACCATTCTCGTGTGCTTCCTCTCACGATCACAAGCGTTAGGGTCCTCACTGATGTCCTCCGCCTTTCGATATGCATGGATTATCATTTCCTGTTAAAAAGTCTGATGCAGAATATCAATAAGATTGTCTCGCCTTTTCTTTAAGATTAGGCTCATCAGATACACCGAGTGTATCTTATCTTCGGCGTCATCCAATGCTTTAAGCGGCATGCCATCATAGAGTAAAGGAAGTACTTCCTAGATCGCTCTCACAATGAGCTTCAAAAGAGTGGAACGATGAGGAAGCAGTCGACCATTGTATTCATCAAAGCGGCACATGATTTCGGCGCACTTAGCATTTGTAAACTCCTGGTTCTGGCAGCGGCCTTGTGCGCGAATGTCTCCATAAGAAATAATCTCGTCGAGATCATACAGATGAGCAGCCATAACGTCTGAGAAGGAAAATCAGTGAGAGTTTAATTGGCAGACTGACTAAGGAAAAGCTTATTGAAACAGACAATAAGTTTGGGGGCTTACTATCTAAAGATCGTGCGTTCTTGGAGTTCAGAAAGATGAGTTCTTTTTAAAGGAAAAAATCCTTGGTGTGGATTTAAAATCCAAAGGAAATTTCTACAAAAGTTCCTTGGCCGTTCAAGACCCTTACCTGAAAAGGGATTGTTTTGTGTGGATAGAGTTATACTCTGAAAATTTTTGTAACAGAGAACTGAGCTCTGAGGAAGAGAATTAAATTCTCAAGGAAAGAACGAGAAAGGAAGAAGATGAAGGAGTGGAGGCGCTGTTGAAGAGACCTCTGCATTTATAGGACATGATGGGAAACGGTTCATCTTCCCTATTCCCTAGGCAGATCCAACGGCCATAAAAGTTACAGTGTTGCACTCACGTGCAAACACGTGAGAACAACGCTGTGGGGGCATTTGTTCCCTCATAGAATACAAGGAAAAAACCCCAATGGGGCATCACGTGCGCACATGTGATCGGGGGTCACGTGCCGACACGTGATGGCTTCCTGAAGGCTCTGAAATGATAAGAATTGAATCTTAATCAAATGGGTCACATGCCCACAGGTGATGGGCCTTTAAACCCACTGAAAAGAATTAAAGGTAAAATAAAACAACAAGGAAAAACCCCAATGGGGCATCACGTGCTCACACGGGACCAAGGGTCACGTGCTGACACGTGATAAGTTCCTGAATTCTTTAAAATAACAGAATTAAATTCTGGTTAAATGCTTAATCAGTGGGTCACGTGCCACCACGTGATGGGGTCTTAAAAACTCTTTGAGTTAATGGAAAGAAAACTCTAAATGGGGCATCACGTGCCCACACGTGACAGGGGGTCACGTGCCAAGCACGTGATGGGTTCCTAAAGATTTCTGAACTAATAGAATGGTCAATCAGTGGGGTCACGTGCTAACACGTGATAGGCTCTTAAACCTTCTGAACTAATAGATTAAAATTCTAATTAAGGGAAATCAAAAACCCTAGTTGGAAAAATATCTCCCTAGATCTTTCCAAACAAAAACATTGTGCTCTGTAAAGCGGAGCACCGTTGGATTAAAAATCCAATGGTGATTAAAAATCACCAATTTATAGAAAGATTCTATACAAGGAAAGATTTCCCTGAAATTTGCCAGGAATAACAGATAAAATATCTTTTGGATTAAAAATCCAATGGTGAATAAAATTCACTGAGTGATCTAAAAGATCATGTTGGCTACAAAATCAATTAAAATTTTTCAATGAAAGATTGACTAAACAAATTGATTCTTTTCTTTCTCCTATAAATAGGAGCAAAGAAGATAAGAAAAAAGAGGAGAGACAACAAGAACAGAGAGAAAAAAAGAAGAGAATTTAATTCTCCAGAGAGAAAAGAAGATTTTCTCAGAAGAGAAAGAAACCCTAGGTGAGAAAGGGAAAGAGATCATAAGCTCCATATTACAAAAAGAGAATTTAATTCTCAAACTAAGAGTTTAACTCTTCTGAATAAGAACTTAGTTCTTCCTCTGGTTGAAGGTCTGCAGAAGCAGATCTCCCCATAAGTTGAGAATTTAATTCTCATCGGGGAGATTCTGTCACGCAGATCTAAAAGCTAAGAGAGGACCTAAGTTCAGAGAATTTTATTCTCCCAAAAAGCACATACGAATTTAATTCCTCCAACAAAAATAGGGTTTAACCCTTAATACAAGAACATAGTTCTTCTTCATGGTTGAAGATCTGCAGAAGCAGATCTTCCCATAAGTTGAGAATGTA
The DNA here is from genome assembly GCA_030015575.1 of Agapanthus africanus. Lineage (NCBI taxonomy): Eukaryota > Viridiplantae > Streptophyta > Magnoliopsida > Asparagales > Amaryllidaceae > Agapanthus > Agapanthus africanus. The sequence continues at coordinate 118,775,625 of CM057338.1, read as the reverse complement.
ATTCTCATCGGGGAGATTCTGCTATGCAGATCCAAAACTTTGAGGGAGAGTTGGGTTTAAAGAATTTAATTTTTACAAATATATAGGAATTTAATTCCTCTAAATAAAATTAGGGTTTAACCCTATAAAAAAAATTTAATTCTTAAATAAGGGACTTAGACTTTTCATGCACGTAAAAGAAGTCAGTACCTAACCTGATCACGTGGCAACACGTGACCCTCCCCCTCAATGGTCAGAATAGAATGAATGAGTTGGGTCACGTGATCCTACGTGACCCTTGGATAAATTTCTCAAATAAAGAGAACAAAACCAAGCCGGGACAGACTTTGGGCGCCCTTACGTGCTCCCACGTGACCCCTGACAAACACCTCTTTAAAAATAAGAAGATGGAAAGAACTAAAGGATTAAAATCCAATGCATGGGCTCCCTCACGTGTCCCCACGTAACCCCTAGCAAAATCCTTTTAATATCCAGTGTATGGGTACCCATCACGTGCCCACACGTGATGGTTATAAAGATTAAGTATTTAACACTTACTTGCATATTCTAAGAACAAAATAAAGGAAGTTTGGGCCCAACACTCAAGCACCTCACATGACCCCGCGTGAGCGCTTCCTTTTTAGTGTTTAACACTATTTTGTGCGCTGCATCCTTAGTGTTTAACACTGTTTTATGCGCATCACGTGGGAGCACGTGACAGCCGAGTATACTCTAGTGTTTAACACTACATTCAAACCAGTCTTAGCCTAAAATGGCTAAGTCTTCCAGAGGCAGTATCCCTTTCTTTTGACTGAACCTCAAATACACTCTTATCTTCCAAAATTGGCCATCTCATATGACATTCAAAGTAAAACCCAGAGCCTTTCAATCAACTTTGGTTCGAGGGTACACCTCTTCACACCTCTGATACATGTCGTTGTAATTCTTCAACGTCTTCAGAGAGGTGGTGGGTCCCAATGACCAATAACTATCTGTGGCATTTCTAAACCCGTATTTGCATCTGAACTTGGACCGCAATGTCCCTAAACTAAACAATAGAGCCTAAATGCTCTTTTGTTGGATCTAAATGATCCTGTTAAGTAGATCTTAGTCTAAAATTAGACTAACGTATTCTTAACAAATATTTAAGTTGATCTTAATCTCAAACGAGATTAACGATCCTTAAATCAATCCAACTACAGATCCTTCAACCAATATTGGTTCAAGAGTACATCTCTTCACTCCTCTGATATTTGTCGTTGTAATCCCTCAACGTCTTCAGAGAGATGACGGGTCCCGACAACCAGACATTCCATGGACTGTGGGGTCCTTAAACCTATGGACTATGATGTCCTTAACCTTGGACTGTGGGGTCCTTAAGCCCATGGACTATGATGTCCTTAACCTTGGACCGTAATGTCTTTAAACTAACCTTGGACCGCAATGTCCCTAAACTAAACAATAGAGCCCAAATGCTTTCTTGTTGGATCTAAACGATCCCGTTAAATTGATCTTAGTCTGAAATTAGACTAACGTATCCTTAACATACGTTTAAGTTGATCTTAGTCTCAAATGAGACTAACGTATCCTTAAACCCAACCCCAAACCCAAATCTAAGAAAATACGGATTTGGACTAATCCACGCCCTACGGGCGACGACATAAATTAGTCTCTGTATACAATCCACAGGCAACCAAAAACAAAACAAACACACACGACACGAAGTGACCATCTACAGAAGAAGAAAGTGGTTACCGCGATGCAGTAGCGTAATTAACTGCAGGGGCTTGCACCTGCAGCGAAGAGTGTCCCCACAATCAAAAACCCCTCAACAAGGGGGAATCTGACAAAGTCTGCTATATCGGCCGCATCTGTTTAAACCTTCGATACACGGTGTCATAAATCAACTTAGTATCTTCGAAGAGGTGGACGGATAGCACCAATTAGCATCTGCCCTCGAAATTCAGGCCCGGACGTCCTAACGTCCCGGTTGCGTCTTTTGGCGGAGAACGAGCTAGTCCAATCCTCATCGAGGGGGATGGGTCTGTTGCCCACCACTTAGACACCATAGTGGATACCATACCATTCCAACTGGAGATCCCATAAAGTTTAGTTCAAAGGGACAACGAGCTATTAGCGTGTCTACTTGGAGCACTGACTTTTTAGGAGTATATCTCCAAGACCCTCCTATGGTGACAGTGCTCCTGACTGAAATGGTTAAGAAAAAGCTATTGCTGTTAATATGTTCAAGGCCTTTATGGCAGGGTGTAGGTCCGTTCAGTGCACCCTTGGAGAACTTTACTATGTAAGTGTGTTCCTGGGGCCGGGACTATATGAATTCGGGCATTCGCTAGAGCACTCATTAGACAAGATCAGCGCATGGCCGAAACGCGCTAGCCGACTTATGAACCTGGTCTTGTACCCTATATTTGGTTGTGTGGCATGTGGAAGTTCGTTTCAAAGGGTCTGGTTCAAGACCTAGTTCACCACGTCCTTTTCGAATGGAAATGTGTCATACTAGGTGAGGTTCAAGGCAAAAAAAACACCTCATTGATATGCTAAGTATTATGTCGCTCAATGTGTCCTTTTGTATTTCAACTACACTGAGTTTTCAAACCATGTGGGGGATGATGGATTTTATGCTTTATTTAATGGTTTAAAATCTATTTTTCCTTTTTCTTTTGTCCCACATCGCTAAGGCAATAAGGTGTTGTCGTCCTTATATATGTGGATGTGTCTTAGCCTCTTGAAGTAGTTGTTTCCCCCAATCAGAGCAAAGCTCTGTTTTGAAATTCAAAATTCAAAAATTAAAGCAACGCTTCAGATCCAGCGCTAGGCGCGCTGCGCGCCACGTGTCAAACATGAATGCGCTAGCACCAGGTGCGCTGTGCCCTAGGCAGTGCACCATGTGTGTGTTAGCGGGCGCGCTGCGCGCCACGTGTCAAACACGGGTGCGCTAGCGTAGGCTGCGCTGCGCTCTGAACAGCGCACCACGTGTTAAACACAGGTGCGCTAGCGCAGGCTGCGCTGCGCTCTGAGCAGTGCACCACGTGCAAAGCACGGGTGCGCTAGCGCTGGAATTAAAAATTCCCCACCGTTAGATCAAAAGATCTAATAATAATGATAAATTATTAATTAATTAGAATTAAAATTCTGTTATGGAAAGATTTCTCAATCTTGTTAAAAATAAGAAGATTGCCTTCTGTAAAACAGAAGCCTTAGGATCAAAGATCCAATGGTGGGGAAACATCCCCAAATCAATCAGAGAAAGATCGCTTTAACCGATTTAACAAATCAACTTGCCCTATATAAAGGCCCCAAGACTTCAACTTTGATATAGAGAAACCCCCAATAAACTTTGAAAAATTCAAAGAAAGAGAGCAAGCTCTTGAAAGAAGATTATTTCTTCAAGGTAAAGATGATGGATGATGAACACAGAGATGAAATCATCTCATAAAAAGAAGAATTATCTTCTTAAAAGATCATAGATCTACAAAGACCAATGTCTTTTATAAAAAGATTAAAAAATCTCATCATAAAAACAGAGAAGTACTTACTTCTTTCACAGATCATAGATCTATAAGACAAACTGTCTTTCTGAGATTATGAACATCTCATCATAAAGAGGGAGAAAATTATTAAATTTTCTTAAAGATCATGGATCTATAAAGGCAAGCCCTTTCAAAAAAAGTAAGAACTGTTGTTCTTGAATCTTGAAACAAGGTCTCTTCTAAAAGAACATAAATTTGTTCCCAGTGTTAGTAATATGTATGCCCTAGAGGCCATTACTGTACATACGATGTATATTGTAGTGGATGCTAGGACATATATAGGGAGGACTTTCTTGCTCGACATGATAGTATGCTATCTGGTTGTACTTTATCTTAACATGTACTCTGATTATCTCTATATTACATGTTGATAAAGCCCTTAGGATGTGTACTTGACTACTGGGACTATGATGAGATCATACTAGTGGGGCCACGGTAGTCGACGAGTACATCCTATAACTGTTCCTAGTCGAGGGTATATCGAGACAGGGCATCGATGCACCAGAGTAGAATAGCGTATACGCATCTTGACCCATATGATGGGCGATGGATGATCCCATATCCATCGGTGTTTGACATCAAGGATGGTGTACGGGTGCTCAGTGGAGACTGGGTACACTGGACGGACTCGCCGAGAACTCCCAGATGGTATTATACCCCACGTCAGATGGCAGTTCTCCGATGACACTGGTACAGAGTAGTCTGTTGACCCGAGATCGTCATAGAGTCTTGTGTGATTCCCACTGTGCTTTGATTTCCATCATACCACGTCCAAGAGGGCGTGCAAAAAGGTGGCTTTTGGGTACAGTCCCGAATCACATGGAGGCAATGAGCGATAGGAGGGGATTCGTCTCTCCCGGTATAGGGAGTTGATGTTGCGCTGTGTTCGATTGGCTATAACCGGAAATCCCTGGCCAGGGTTGCTGAGATTTACTGGTAAGTGTTATCAGTGGTTTCTCGAACTGTTATAGACCTCATATCGACACGATTTATCGAGCTACTGGGGTCTGACGTTTACCACCCCTAGGCGAGATATGCAACATATCAGACGACGAGACCGGACTGTACGGGAGTGTTACTGTTTGGATTCACAGGAGAATGTACAGGCTTGCTTGTTGATCTTCTGAGCGCTCAATACCTGGGTAGCTGTTACGTTTAACTGACCGCTTGCAGCTTGTGGGTGTTTGATATGATCATCACCTACTGCCGGCGTATTGACGATTCTTTAGAGTCCTACACAGAGATTTCTTGACTCAGGCAAAACGGAGTAGGGGCACATATGTGATATGTGCGGGACCGAGGATAATGCGATATGTGATACCGTATTATATTCTCGCGATATTTGATATCAGCCGGGTCATCGGATCAAGTGTTGATTCGATGAATCGGTATGGATAAATATTAGTCGGTTATATGTGATATAGCCGGATTGTCGGATCAAGTGTTGATTCGATAATTTAATGTATAATAATATATATATGATATATTAAATTGCATTATCTAATATTTGCTCACTAAAAGATTCTTTTTCTCACTCGGGTAATACATTGATATATATGCGATATATGTTAAATGTATTATTTTATTTTGTTACGATAAATATTATATATGTGATATATAATATTGTAACATGATATGATAACTAATGCAACTTGTTTAGTGGAGTTTAAACATGATTAGGGTTTGGATTAGGGTTAAGCTTTCTAGATGTTTCTAGAAGGTTTTCTTTTTGTTTTGGAAAAGATATTTACAAGTGACTCATTCTTAACTCAACCCAAACCCTAACCCTTGGTTAATTCTCGACAATGGTTAAGTCAACCGTGGTTGCATTATTCTTCATATTAATCCTTTCATTATTCATCACAAAAGAAAATGGATCACTATTCTTCTTCTTCCTTCATTCTTTCATGAAAAAGCTTTACTAGTTTTTCAAAAGTGATGAATAAATATGAGAAAAAGATAAATAAAGAGAGCAAAAATCCTACTTCATCATCCTCATCTTCCCTTGCCATTTAGATGAGGGTGTTCACATCATTTCATGAGTGTTAGCTTGTGTTAACGAAACTTCAAGGTAGATCATCTTAGTATCGAAGATCGGAAGCAAAGGTTGCGTCTTTCTCTTCGTGGAACCTCTCGAGAGTCCGGATCCCGATGATCGCAGCGAAGGGACCACAACACGGAGCATATGAAGTGAAGGACCAGATCTACAAAGGTTGTAATCCCTCTCACTTAGTGTTAAAGTGTTTAACATGTTAGTTTTCGTCTAATCTCTTGTTTAAAGTTCCGTATTCGGGTTGTTCGGCACGGCTAAATTTTAATCGGGCATGGTTGATGCCTCGTAGACCCTTGTGCGCGTGCCCAGCAACCCCTCACCCAGATCATAAAAATTGATCAAATGCGTTTTGTGCTATTGAACTGCGCCTTGCGCTCTTAAACTACGCTTTTGCGCTCCTTGGATCGGCGCTCAGCTCCAAATGCGCCACGTGTGCGCCAATTAAATAGCTTGCGCGTTTGCGCTTCTTGGACAGCGCACTGCGCTCATGAGCTGGCGCTCAGCGCCAAGCGCACCACGTGTCATTCACGTATGCGCCAGCGCAATGCGCTAGCGCAATACGCTCATGGACTAGCGCCCAGCGCTCACAAACTGGCATCTGCGCTTAGCGCAGAGCGCAACACTTATATGCGCGCCACGTGTCAAAAGCGCACTGCGCTTTTGATTGGCGCAAAGCACCTAGCGCACCATATGTTGCGCTGACAAAACATAAATTGTTCTGATGAATACTCTGCATTCAATACAAGACAAAAAAGATGTCAAGATCTAATGATCAACATTATTAAAAGGGCCAAGCCTAAATAAAGGCTCAACAGCCAGAATAAAAATGTTAAACATTTGTTGGATTTAGCCCAAGATTGGCCATAAGTCCTCAACTTATATTAATTGAGCCCGTCTGCTCATGAATATTTCAACAAATCTTAGTTCCAAATTGGACTACAGATCTTTCAACCAATTCACACCGGTTCAAGGGTACATCTCTTTACACCTCTGATATTTGTCGTTGTAATCCTTCAACGTCTTCAGAGAGGTGACGGGTCCCGACAACCACACATTTCTACAGACTGTGGGGTCCTTAAACTCATGGACTATGATGTTCTTAAACTTTATAGATTATGACGTCTTTAAACTACGGGCTGTGGGGTCCTTAACCTGGACTGTGGGGTCCTTAAGCCCATGGACTACATGTCCTTAACCTCGACCGCGATTTCTTTAAACTAACACTGGACCACCATATCCTTAAACTGGTAATCGACCGCAATGTCCCTAAACTAAACAATAGAGTCCAATTGCTATCTTGTTGGATCTAAATGATCCTGTTAAGTCGATCTTAGTCTAAAAATTAGACTAACGTATCCTTAACATACGTTTAAGTTGATCTTAGTCCCAAACGAGACTAACGTATCCTTAAACCCAACCCCCAAACCCAAATCTAAGAAGATACGGATTTGGACTAATCCACGCCCTACGGGCGACAACATAAATTAGTCTCTGTATATAATCCACAGGCAACCACAAACAAAACAAACACCCACGATAGGAAGTGACCAACTGGAGAAGGAGAAAGTTGTTACTGCGATGCTGTAGCGTAATTAACTGCAGGGGCTTACGCCTGCAGGGAAGAGCCCCCATAATCAAAAACCTTTCAAACGAGGGGGAATCTGACGAAGTCTGCTACATCGGCCGCATCCGTTTAAACCTTCGATACACGATACCATAAATCAACTTGGCATCTTCGGAGAGGTGGACGGATAGCACCAATTAGCATCTGCCCCGAAATTCAGGCAAGACGTTCGCCGCATCTTCGTCCGCGTCTTTCGGAGGGGAATAGATTCTGGTACACCCGGTGGGAACTTTTCCTCTTTCCACTCCACACTTCGTGTGTCGTGTTCGCGAACGAATTGCGGTTTGCTAATGGCTGCCCTTGGGTTTGAGATACTAAGATTTGGTGTCTTGCTTGGTGCAGAAAATGAAAGATCAATGGCGTCTACTTGCACGAAGTGTTCCAGCTACAACTGCAACTCACGTTTCGCCTCATCTGGAGGTTTAGCTTACGGGCCCTATGTAGCTTCCCTGTTCACAATGCCGATAGAGCAGGTGACGTAGGCTACCACCGCTTTATTCTTCGGGACCATGCTCCCACCAGTGAACATTAATATCCCACTGCCGCAAGAAGTGCAAAAGAAGTCGGTCTTTGATCGGGTCACTACTACCACGGCCCCTCTCAACGGGTCGTCCGATGTCAAGCCAACGGCGTCAGTCTTCGACAGGCTGAACCTGAACTCCAATGGGCCTGTCAAGAAGCCCACAATACCTGAAGCGGCCATCCCGAAACGGATAGCCATTCCTGCTCTTGAGGTCAGTAAAGAAGCTACTCCCATCAAGGGATTGGTCTTTACGAGGTTGGCCATCCAGGCTCCCGTTCCTGCTTAAAGGTCTGTCTTTGACAGATTGGATACTACTGCTCGACGGACGTCGATCTTCAAGAGGCTGGTACCAGCAGTGTCTCACCAGAACAGGGGTATGACGAAGTCACCCCTAAAGCTGAAACAATCCCAACGGCTCGATACGCTCGACGTCGCCACTGGCGCCGAGTAAGGAAGGCTGGGGGCAACTCCTCCTCTGGGCTAACTCCGCCAGCTCCGATGGTGGAAATCAATGCTGCTGTTCCAACTGGAAACAGCTTTGAACTTCTGAATAAGGTGCGCAGAAACTCTCCTACTGCAGTGCTGAAGAGATCTCCTCCACCCATGGAGAATACACCGAAGGCGAAGCTAGAACAACCCCCTCAGCGGCTTTCTTCCAAAATTTACAAAGTCTGGCGACAGCTCTAGGACTCAGTAATTGATCAAGATTACTCTCGCCGAAAGAAAAAGATAAAAGTTCGGCAAGAAAAGGACCATCTTATCAATTCACAAAAGACGACAGCTACCTGGGTGCCCGCTGTAACGGCCCCCTCGACTTCAACTGCTCAAAAGAGAAGAAGGCCAGAGAAAGCTCCTGTGACCGCGGTGAACTGGAAAGACGCTGAATCTAAACGCCCCAAGTCTGGGGGCATGATCGTGCATACTGTTTATTTGGCTTCCGGAAAAGAGGAAAGCCGTGCCTCTACAGGTCATCGACCGCTTACCCGGTCAATAACAAGGGCTCAGGAACAACAGCAGCAGAAGCTTTAGGAGATGCTGACTACAATGGCCACACTTACTGGGCCAAAAGAAAATCCAGAGACCTCGGAGCAGCGTCAGGAACAAGAAACTGACACCGAGTTCCTCCGAAGAATGCTCGAAAGTAAAGAAAAAGAGGCTGCAGAACAGGCAGCCAATATAAAACGAATGGCTCTCTTATTCCAAGACATGGCTGGGATGATGTTACAGCCGGAACCTCCAGCTGAAGATCCTCCGATCATCATTGAAGACGACAGAGGGGAGACATCGAATCCTCTTCTGGCTGTTTCAACAGCCAAAGAGGAAACCATTTCTAAGGCCGCTCTGGATGACTACATTGCTCAGCAAATACGAGCTCACCAGGCGAATGAAGAGGCCGACCAAGTTGTTAAAACCGGGCGACCATATCCAGGCTGGTATGACCAAATAAAGTATCTGCCGGGATATACGATCCCTAAATTTCATGTATACAAAGGGACGGGCAATCCCCACTAGCATGTCGCCCAGTTCAGGGCTCTATGTGGCAAAACCGGAGGTGATGATAAATTGCTACTTCGCCAATTCATCGGCAACTTGTCAGAGACGGCATTCAAGCGGTATTCTGAACTTCCGAACGACTCCGTCAAGACTTTCGCAGAAATGGAGCTATTATTCACCCAGCGATTCGCGGGTGCTAGTGAACGCACCCTAATAACGGTATTGATCAATGCCAGGGTGAAGCCAGGTGAAACGTGGGTTCAATACGCAATACGATAGCGGAATCTGTGGTCGAAATGCGAACAGCGCATCGAAGAAGCGCCGGCGGTGGGCATGTTCGTAGGCACTCTGGACCCTCATGCAACTATTTCCCAACTCATGATGTTCTTCAAGCCGACCACGTTCCAAGCCTTGATCGACAAACTGGCCCAAATGGACCAGATGGGTCATAGACCGTCTCCTCCAAAGCCGGAGCCGCGGAACGAGAAGGGAAAGGGGAAAGCGACCGTCGTCGCTAATGCTCAACAGTAGCCCAGTGGTCTAAGACCAGTTGATCGCCAAAACAATAGAACTCGATCTCTTGAAGATAGAATGAGACGCCTTTACTCGTTCCCTCGAGACAAGACAAAGAGGTTATTCGAGCTTGCACTGCGCAACAGGCTCATCAATGTGCCGGAGCCAAGACGCCCAGCGCAACCCGGCGACATTAGCAATCCTAACTATTGCCCTTATCACCGAATGTTGGGCCATCCGATCGAGAATTGTTACATCTTCAAAAGCTGGATAGAAGATCAGTACCAGCAGGGCAAATTCGTATTATCTGAGAATTGGAAGGTGAACCCGCCTCGACCACACACTCCCAAGAAGACGGATACACCGGGGGCATCATGCTCTTTCGTAGAAGAAGCTCCATGGGAGGTCGCTCTTTCAACCAAGACGAAAAGAATGCTGAAGGATCTCCAGACATGCCCGGCGATCGGGTGGAAAAATCCACTCAAACCCGAGATCATCGAAGGAATGTTAAAATCGCGTCCAACTCCAAAAATCGGTGGTGATAGCCAAAGCACTCACACTCAGCCGTCAAAATTTTCAAAGAAGAAGAAGAAATCCAAGAAGCTCGTAAAGCCTGGTGACAGGCGCATGGATCTGCAAAAGCAGATTGACGCGCTGGAAGAGTATAACCAGAAGTCATGGACCCCAGTCACACTTCAAGAGTTTCTCCGCCACGTCCTTGAGGACGGAGATGACGATAATGGAGAAGACTCGTCGGATGAATCCGAAGATTACGTAGCAAGTTGCCATGTGATTGTTCCCCTCCGAAAGACGGCGACGATGTGAGGACGTCTTGCCTGAGATTCGGGGCAGATGCTATATGGTTTTATCCGTCTACCTCTCCGAAGATGCCAAGTTGATTTATGGCACCGTGTATCGGAGGTTTAGACGGATGCGGCCGATGTAGCAGACTTCGTCAGATTCTCCCTTGCTAGAGGGGTTTTTGATTGTGGGGACGCTCTTCCCTGCAGGCGCAAGCCCCTGCAGTTAATTACGCTACCGCATCGTGGCAGCCACTTTCTCCTTCTCCAGAATATCACTTCATGTCGTGTGTGTTTGTTTTGTTTGTGGTTGCCCGTGGATTGTATACGGAGACTGAGTAATACCATCGCCCGTAGGACGTGGATTAGTCCAAATCCGTATTTACTTAGATTTGGGTTTGGTATTTTTAGTTTAAGGATACGTTAGCCGCATTTGAGACTAAGATCAACTTAAACGTTCATTAATGATACGTTGGTCTGATTTGAAACTAAGATCAACTTAACGGGATCGTCTAGATCCATTTCCAGTTTAAGGACGTAGTGGTCCATTTAATATATGGCCGTCGGGACCCATCACCTCTCTGACGACGTTGAAGGATTACAACGACATGTGTCAGAGGAGTTCGGAGATGTACCCTTGAACCAAAGTTGATTGGGGGTCTTATAGTCCAATTTAGGATTAACGTATGTTTGAATGTTTAAGGATACGTTAGCCATATTTGAGGCTAAGATCAACTTAAACGGGATCGTTTAGATCCGACAAAAGAGCATTTGGGAGCTCTATTGTTCCAGTTTAGGGACGTAGTGGTCCATAGATAGTTTAGGGACATTGCGGTCCATTGGTAGTTTAAGGACATTGCGGTCCATATTCCAGTTTAGGGATATGGTGTTCCATAGGTAGTTTAAGGACGCTTAAGTCCGTGGGTTTAAGGACCCCACAGTCCGTGTTTTAGTTTAAGGACGCATAAGTCCGCGGGTTTAGGACCCCACAGTCCGTGTTTTAGTTTAAGGACGCATAAGTCCACGGGTTTAAGGACCCCACAGTCCGTGTTTTAGTTTAAGGACGCATGAGTCCATGAGTTTAAGGACCCCACAGTCCGTGTTGATGTATGGTTGTCAGGACCCGTCGCCTCTCTGACGTCGTTGAAGGATTACAACGATAGGTGTCAAAGGAGTTCGGAGATGTACCCTTGAACCGGATATAAATTGATTTAGGAGAGCAGTCTTGCGCAGTCAATTTAATTTAAGAACTTACGGCCATGATTGGGCTAAGTCCAGTTGAAAAATGTTCAACACTTTTATTTGTCTTTGGCCTGTACTAGAGCTTGGCCCATTTTTAAATAATGCATTGCATTATTTTTTATTTTTTATTTGGGCTCTGCCCATAAAGGATGCAGAGCATCAATTTGTTTTGGGCTTTGCCCATTTATAAACGATGCAGAGCATCAATTTTACTTGGGCTCTGCCCTTTTTATTGCTTTGCCATTTATTTTGGCCTGTTAGGTCTTTTTGACTTGGGCCTGGCCCTTTAGCAAAAGAAATGCATTGCATTTTCAGGCGCTTTGCGCCAATCAAAGAGCGCAAGCGCTTGTGGTGACGACACGTGTCATGCAAGCGCAGTGCGCTACGCTAGTGCGCTGCGCTTGCGCTGCTGACACATGGCGCACTCTGGTGAGTTGCGCCAGTTCCAGAGAGCAAGGCTCTATTTCAAAAGCGCATAGCATAGATGGTTCAGATGCTGACACGTGGCGCTCTCTGGTGGTTTGCGCCGACCCAAGAGCGCAATAGTGCAGATTTTCAAGTGCAAAGCACTATTAATTTGAGAATCTTTTAGATTCAAGAACCAATGGTTCATAAAAAGAAGTGCAAAGCACTATTTGATTTCTTGATCTAATTTAGATCAAAGAAAAACAAGATTTTTCTTATTTCAGGAACCAGAGGTTCATAAAAAGTGCAAAGCACTGTTTATTATGTGAAGATCATTGATCTTGTTCTTAGATCAATGATCTATTAGAAGAAATTTCTTCTATTTTAAAGGTTTTTACCTTTCTTCTTGAAATTTCTTCAGAGTTCCTCTCTGTTTTGAATTTCTCGATTTCTCACAAAAAATTGATGCCTTTGAATTGAGGTCTGGGGTACTTTTTATAGTGCTCATAAATTAGTTAAATTTGTTAAAGAGATCTTTCTGAGTGATTTGGGAAATTTTCCCCACCGTTGGATTTTTGATCCAAGGGCTTCTGTTTTACAGAAGAAAATCTTCTTGTTTTAATAAGAACAGAAAGATTTCTTTAAAATCTTCATTCTGTTTAGCGCAAATGCCCCAGCGCGTGACACGTGTCGCGCAGCGCACAGCGCAGCGCAACTGTGCTAGCGCATCTGCACTGACACGTGTCGCGCAGCGCAAAGCGCCAGCGCATCTGCGCTCACGCGTGTCGCGCATCGCACAGCGCAGCACAACTGCGCTAGCGCATCTGCACTGACGCGTGTCGCGCAGCGCAGTGCTTGTGCAACTGAAGCGTTACTTCCTCTTGTTTTTTAATAGAGCTTTACTCTGATTAAGCGTGCTGCCTCGGGCGCTGCGCTGATGTATCAACTTTTGACACGTGGCGCGTTGCGCGCAGCGCAAAGAATCTGAAGCGTTGCTTCATTTATTAAATTTTAAATTTTCAAAGCAAAGTTTTGCTCCGATTGGGGGAAGATGAAGCGTCGCTTCATCTCCCGCCTTGGAATTTGAACAGAGCTTTACTCTGATTGGGGTAAACAGTGATCTCTCACCCGTTGATAAACGATGAAGAAGCTTCTTGCACCGAGAAACTGGAGGCAAATCCTAAACGGAAACTTATAGAACCGTCAGACGAAATGATTGATGCATTCCTGAACGAAGCTCTTCTTAAAAGCAAAGCTGCTCGAGAGCGTGAAATGGCCATATTTGAAAAAGCCAAACGCCGGCGACTGGACGAAAGAATTGAAACACTCCCGCCAGATCAAAGTACATCCGTCGCAAATAAAAACAGGTTCAAGACGATGAAAAGGTTCGCTAAAGCCATATCGATGGGAATGAAGCTGCCATCCTCCGAAGGAAATATTCTTGGTGAAGCAAAAACACATCCTAGCTACTGCTTATATCATCGAAAGATTTCGCACCCCACCGAAGAGTGCAATGCTTTTAAAAGATGGTGGCAGGGATATGTTGCTCACCGGCAACAGTTCAAGCGAATGAAACGTAAAACTCATCGGGAGCAAAGAGGTACGACCAAGGAGCGTAAAAGAACCACTGGCAACTATTGCATGGTCAACGCCGGGGGATCGCAAGTTCTCACCTTCGGGAGCGACTCTGACGAAGAAATGACTTTTGGCCCTCTCTTTAAAGAGTCCACCTTAGGAAAAGAAGAAGAACCGAAGACCTATGAAAATATTCAGCTGCGCAATCATACGCTGTCCGAAAAGAATCTTGGGCCCTCGAACAGTGGGTCAAATAGAAAAGATAAGGGAAAAGAAAAGGTCCCTGAGGACATCATCCTAGATGACCAAGCCGTCGAAAAGCTGACAGCCAAGGACCCGCCAAAGAAAAGTAAGGTGGACTACAACGTTCTGGCACACTTGAGGAAGATACCCTCGCAGTTTAGTCTCGACGCCCTTCTACTATCCAAAGAGGCGAGAGATTCGCTGATCAAGGCATTACAAGAGCCCGAACAATTCCAAGCCTTCATTGCCGAAGAAAAGATAAAGGACGAGCTGGAAGAAGTGCACACCATAGATATCACCTTCGGCGATGAAGATCTCCTCCTTAGGACGTGCGAGCATAATCATCCTCGTTATCTCTCCGGATACTGCCATGATATCAAGATAGGCAAAATTCTGGTTGACAATGGGTCCTCCGTCAATCTCCTTAACGTAAGGGTGCTAAAGGAAATCTGCATGAGCGTTCAACACCTCACTCGTGATAAAATCACCTTCTCTGGGTTTGACTCCTAGTCATCACGGACGCTCGGGTCCGTGATACCGACGTTACGCTTTGGGCTGCTCGTCACTGATATCAAGTTCCATGTCATTGACGCCAAGACATGCTATAACACTTTGCTCGGCCGGCCTTGGTTACACGAGTACAATATCATCCCCTCTATACAACATCAGTGTATGAAATATTTCAAAGACGGTCTCGAGTATACTGTGACTGGAGAGCTAAACCCATTCTCCGTGAACGAAGTCCGCAAGTACAAAGATGCAAAATACTTCCTGCCAGATTTCAAAGACACGGAAAGATGTCGCAAATCGGAGGAGAAGAACAAAGCTATCACCACTATTCCGGTCTTCGAGAGTGATACCGATGAGGAAGAAGAGATATTCTATTCAGGACCATCCCAATACAACAAGCCGGGACCGTCCGCTCCTATGTTGATCTTCGGCAGCGACTTGAAAGATAAGGTCAATGCCATATTCTCCGCTCGGCTATCAATACAAACCTTCGCTGACGGAGATCAAAGTTTGCAAGTTGCCATAGTTCCGCCCAAGCATCATAAAGAACTAGACGTGCTTGATACCTACAGTGTGGAAGAACTGCAGACATTATTTGTCCCTCCCACGCGAAACGGTGAAAAGGCGATCCTATTCTACCAATCCGGGGAAACCAAAGTGGAAAAAGAAATCTGGCATGGCGTGGATTCTACACTCGACAGGCTCCAGCCCATCCGTTTGCCCAGATATTACACAGACGGACTGAAGAGACTTTTGAGACGCCAAGGTGTACCCCTTAAGCAAACTGCGCGACAAGCACGGTTCTATAACAGGATCTGGAACGTCTTCGGAACTCAACAAAAGTTGCCCAACGGGAGAACGGAAACGATCGGGCTCAGGTATGTTCAATCCAAGAAATGGGAGCTATTCCGCGACTGCTACATCATACATGACTTTGATGAAGAAGGAGATGCTCTGTGGGAAGATGCTAACCCTGAACCAGAACAAGCTCCCGCCGTGAAAAATCCAAGCCCATTATTCGAAGAACAAATGGACAAGCTTATAAGGGAAGCGGGTCAAAAGGTTCAAGACGACCATAATCGCAAAATGGACATCTACGAGAAAGCCAGGACACAACGCCTCCTTCAGCAGGCTATGAAAAATAAAAATGCTCCTCCTTGTCAACCCGTTGTACAAAAGGCCCGACGCAGAGGCAGAAATAAATCAAAGAACGGGAAAAGCTTTAGACAGCGACAAAGCGGGTCCAAGAAGCCACGCGATCGGGAATCGAACAATCCGAATTCGTCTCTTATAAAGAAGATGGGTCGAGAATATTCTTTTCCTCAAGACAAGACAAAGAAGATATTCGATCTTTTTATGAAACACCAGATGATGACGCTCCCGGAGTCCAAGCATCCCGAGCAAGCAACCGAGGTCTCTCACCCAGACTATTGCTCTTATCACCAAGCAATAGGGCATCCTCTCGAAGACTGCTTCACCTTCAAGAACTGGGTTGAAGACCAGTATCAGCAAGGGAAGTTCGCTTTATCCAGCAGTTGGAGGGTAACTCCACCGCAGAAGCATGAATCGCAGGCCACGAGAGTAGAGCCCGATCAACATCTGTCTTGGAAGCGATCTCGTACTTGTCATATGATAACGCTGTCAGAAGAAGAGCCTGAGAATACGGATGACCTCCCCTGGTGCTTCGAAAACAATGATGACGAGGTAATCTCAGAGTTTCCACCGGTGCCAAAAGAGCTGGAAGATGGAATACATACTACTGCGGACAACCTCAGAAAGATTGACTTGGGGACGGCAAGTGACCCGCGGCCAGTATTCGTCAGCGAGCTGTTGTCTGAAGAAAGGGTGGCTACGCTAAAGGACGTGCTCATGTAGCATAGAGACTGCTTCGCATGGAACTATTCAGAGATGCCAGGACTAGATCCAGAGATTGTTTTGCACAAATTGGTGATATCTCCGGACGTCAAGCCAATCAAACAAGCACCGAGAAGAATGCGGCTCAAGCTTGAGATAAGCATCAACGCCGAGGTCAAAAAGCTAATCGACTCCGGCTTTATCCAGGAGGTTCAATATCCTGATTGGATCGCCAACATCGTCCCGGTGATGAAGAAAAATGGGACGGTACGCATATGTGTGGACTTTCGAGATCTCAACAAAGCTTGCCCAAAGGACGACTTTCCAGTATCGGTCACTGAGCTGATGATAGATAACACGTCCACTCATGAAGTTTTCTCCTTTGTTTACCGCCGGACGCCGGGAAGATGAACGTCTTGCCTGAATCTGGGGGCAGATGCTAATTGGTGCTATCCGTCCACCTCTCCGAAGATGCCAAGTTGATTTATGGCACCATATATCGAAAGTTTAAACGGATGCGGCCGATATAGCAGACTTCGTCAGATTCCCCCTCATTTGAGGGGTTTTTGATTGTGGGGACGCTCTTCCCTGCAGGCGCAAGCCCCTGCAGTTAATTACACTACCGCATCGCGGTAACAATTTTCTCCTTCTCCATATGGTCACTTCATGTCGTGGGTGTTTGTTTTGTGTTTGGTTGCTCGTGGATTGTATACGGAGACTAAGTTATGTTGTCGCCCGTAGGGCGTGGATTAGTCCAAATCCGTATTTTCTTAGATTTGGGTTTGGGTGGTTAGGTTTAAGGATACGTTAGCCTCATTTGAAACTAAGATCAACTTAAACGTTGTTAAGGATACGTTAGTCTAATTTTAGACTAAGATCAACTTAACGGGATCATTTAGATCCGACAAGAGAGCTATTGGGCTCTATTGTTTAGTTTAATAACATTGCGGTCGATAATTAGTTTAAGAACATTACGGTCCATTGTTAGTTTAAGGAAATCTCGGTCCAGGTTAAGGACATCATAGTCCGTGAGTTTAAGGACCCCACAGTCCAATGTTAGTTTTAAGACATCACGGTCGAGGTTAAGGACATCATAGTCCGTGAGTTTAAGGACCCCATAGTCCGTTGTTAGTTTTAAGATATCACGGTCGAGGTTAAGGACATCATAGTCCATGAGTTTAAGAACCCCACAGTCCATAAAATGTGTGGTTGTCGGGACCCGTCACCTCTTTGAAGACGTTGAGGAATTACAATGACAAATATCAAAGGAGTGAAGAGATGTACTCTTGAACCAAGGTGAGTTGGTTGAAAGAGCAGATGTGCTCAGTTCAACATAAGTTGAGGACTTATGGCCAGAATTGGGCTAAGTCCAATTAAAATGTTTTAACATTTTATTTTTGTTCTGGCTATTAAGCCTTTATTTGGGCTCAGCCCTTTTAATAATGCTAGGCATTGGGCTCTGATATTTTTTTCTTGTATTGAATACTTAGCATTCTTCAGAATAGATTGTGTTCTGACAATGCGCCACGTGGCGCGCCAGGCGCTTTGCGCCAGCTAAAGAGCGCATTGCGCTTCTGTCAGATAGCTCACACGAAAGGGACACATGTCGCGATTAGCGCTAAGCGCTGGTTCATTAGCGCATTGCGCTTTTAATTTGTGAGCGCTTTGCGCTAGTCTGTTGGCGCGTCAGCAAGTGACACGTGGCGCGCTTGGCGCTCAGCGCCAGCCCATGAGCGCAGTGCGCTGTTTCAGGAGCGTAAAGCGCAAGTGGTGTCTATGGTTGACACGTGGCACATTTTGACACTTGCGCCGATCCAAGGAGCGCAAAAGCGTAGTTCATGAGTGCAAGGCACTTTTCAGTAGCGCAAAGCGCATCTGATCAAATTTAAGATCAAAGAACAAGTTTATGTTCTTCTTAAAGGAGGCTTTGCCTCAAGATCCAAGAACAAAAGTTCTTGTTTTATAAAAGGGCTCTGCCTTTATAGATCAAAGATCTGTGAATGAAGTAAAATACTTCTTTTATTTTTTTATGATTAGATCTTTTGATCTTTTTCTTTTTACCAAAGACCTTGGTCTTTTTCAGATCTATGATCTTTTTTGAAGAGGGTTCTTCTTTTTACGAGATGGTTTCATCTCTATTATTCAAAAACATAGTTCTTTTTTACGTTGAAGATGAAGAGAAATCTTCTTTTTTCTAAGAGTTTTCTCTTCTTTTGCAGAGGGCTTTTTTTTCTCTTCTGTATTCTCTATTCTGTATCTTTTAGACTTGAAATCTAGGGGCCTTTATATAGGGCCAAATGGTTTGTTAAATCAGTTTTAAGAGATTTTTCTCTGATTGATTTTGGGAATATTTCCCACCGTTGGATCTTTGATCCTAAGGCTTCTGTTTTACAGAAGATAATCTTCTTGTTTTAATAAGATTGGAAAGATCTTTCCATAACAGAATTTTAGTTCTAATTAATTAATAATTTATTATTAGTAAATGTTTTGATCTGACGGTTGGGGAATTTTTAATTCCAGCGCTGGCGCACCTACGTTCGACACGTGGCGCGCAGCGCAACTGCGCTAGCGCACCCGTGTTTGACATGTGGAGCGCAGCGTAGAGCGCAGCGCAACTGCGCTAGCGCACCCGTGTTTGACACGTGGCGCGCGGCGCAGACTGCTGGATCTGAAGCGTTGCTTCAATTTAAATTTTGAATTTTGAAGTTGGGATTTTACCCATTAACATAGACTTGCTCTTAATAGATCTTTGATCTATAAAAAATCCATTCAGGGTTTCACTAGCAGAGTTTTGCTCCATAGATCTTTGATCTAAAGAGAACCCTTTTAGGGTTCCATTAATAGAGCTTTGATCTCTAAAAGGATTTTACTCATGATCTCTCAATTCATTAATGGAGCTTTGCTCCTTTCAAATCATATACGAGAACTCTTAAGAGTTTTTCATGGATCTTGAAGATTAAAAATGGAATTTTATTTTTGATGAATTATATCATCTTCTCAGAGCAAGGCTCTTAGTGTTCTCGGGGAATTTTTTTAAATTCCCTTCATAATTGATTTCGACAGGTGTCACTCCTGTCTGCGGAGCATTGCTCTCAAAGAGAGATTTTCTCCTTTTCTCGAGGGATTTCTCATTCAATGAGAATATTCCTTGAGGATTTCCTCATTAATTGACAGTCTCATCCAATGATGAGGCCGTTTTATTAATTGATGCATTGTCATCTGGATTTTGTGGGTCCCCCTTGGGTCCCCTTTCCACTGCACTGCAGTGTGGTACAGATTTTAAAATGCCGAGTGTCAGAATTTTGAAATTAAATTATAACACTGATAATTGAATTCCGTTATTTCTCACAGGCGACATGTCTTCCGATCTTTCTTTCCCGTTTTTCCGTTCAGAGGGAGGATTCCCTGAGGTACCGGTAGACCGGGAGGTTCTCGCGCTCATTAGAGACTATGATCCGGAACACAAAAACCTTCACCTGTGGGGTAGGTGGTACGACCAGATAATCAAAGGTCGTCGAAGCTTCTCTTATGCGACGCCGTCGGATCCGATCTCATCGATTTCGTATGCAGATGCACCCTCGGTGAACTATGCCGTGGAGGTTGTCAATTGGACTTCGGAGGGTCTTCTCCAACCTTCGATTGCCGCCATACCCATGCAGCTGCCGGCGGCTTTGGATACTTTGGGGCGGCGCATATGCCAGGGCGAGTCGCGCCCTTGGGACAACCTTACAACATCGGGTTGAGCCCCCGACACTCGGCCGGGTATTTGCAGTGGGCCAGGTACATTTTGTCGGCGAAGAAAACGCACTTGCTGAAGCTCGGCCTATATCCTGCGGTTTACGCTTCATTGTTCCAATATTCTGCTCCTCCGACATGGTGGATTAAGGCATTCTTGGAGCAATGGAACATCCCAACCCATACCTTTCTTCTACTGGACAGAGAAGTTTCCATCTCCTTAGAAGAATTTGCTGAGATTTCCGGTCTGCTGGTGAGGGGGAAGCACTACGAGGAGCTGCTTCCTCCGGATGAATACGTTTTTGCCACCAAGCCGGTGGTGATGGGCCTAACGCCGGAGAACGCTATTTAGCACCAGTTTCCGAGTCTGATAAAGGTGCTGAATATGTACGAGAGTCTCTTCTTGGAATCCGGAGGCCGGGTGGTCAGTTTCGCAGACTTCATTGCCCAGTTTCTTCGCCCGGAGATTCTATCGCAACGAGGCAAAAAATTTGCCATGCTCGACGATCCCTTCGGCTTTGGCTTGGACCGTCGACCATTACTGGAAGATGATCAGAAGGGCTTTTATCTTCCCGATGCCGCGATCATCCCTCTGTCAGAAATCGCCGCTCCGGGCATTGACGAGGAGACTTTCTTTCTCGGGTTTCTCGGTCTATGGTTATGTTGGTTCGCGCTCCCCATGCACCCTCGCTATATGAGGCCGTCCGTTTTCTACCCAACACATCGAATGGTGGCCGGAATACAAGTGGCCATCGGGATTGCCGGGCTAGCCCACCTGTACCATGGTCTTAGCTTGGCGGCGTATACAACTGAACCGGGGGTGCAAGCTGCCAATTTCCCGTTGCACTACTTTACTTCGTGGATGAAAATGCATGTGCTCGGGGTATTTGGTATTCATAAAAGACCTCCGTTTTTCGAGAAATGCATATTCCCAAGAATTATGCGGCTGGTCGACGCTTCTATCGTGAATCCGTCTCAGCGGGAGGCTAGGGGCTTACTTCTTCGTCCACGCACGGTCAGGGCTGGTATGTCTTTCACGGACAAAGTCCTGACAATCGGCCAGGAAACTTCCAAGGCGATGCTGGCATTGCGCGACAATTTTAAGGACGGGGCTTCCATGTTGAAAGCCCGGGAGATTCTACATCTATACTCCATTAGGCCGGGCTTCCTCGTATTCAGGCAAAATGATGCGGCGCTTTTTATGAGATACAATCCCCATTATTTTGCCCAGCAGCTGAGTTATAACCAGGGGGTTCTACTGGAGGCGTTCTTGGAAGAACTTGCTGCCACCAGAGAGGGAATACGGAGTGCACTGCATCACTTTATGCGCTTGAATACGGACTCCCACTTCTTCATTGGCGAACCAAGTTGCATCCCGAGGGCCCTTAACGTATACGGAGCCTGGTATCAACACGCGATGAGTGC
The DNA here is from genome assembly GCA_030015575.1 of Agapanthus africanus. Lineage (NCBI taxonomy): Eukaryota > Viridiplantae > Streptophyta > Magnoliopsida > Asparagales > Amaryllidaceae > Agapanthus > Agapanthus africanus. The sequence goes on along the minus strand of CM057338.1, from coordinate 118,754,099 downwards.
TGTCATCAGGGAAGAGAGGCGGTTGCTGCTCGATCGCAAGAGTGCGCCCCCTGCCAGCGATCGCAACGTCCCTTTAAAGCGACAGATCGATGTGCCTCTTCCGCTAAGAGAGGCTGCTGCAGCTGAGCCTCCACATGTGCTAAGCCCCACGCGTGGATTGCCCCGTGATCCTGTGGAGATGGTGAACGTGTCCTCGGTGCCCCGCGCTCCCGTAGAGACGGTAACCATAGCTTCACCCGAATCTGGCGTGGGCCCGGATATCGGGACTCGCCGTCCCAAAGTGCCCACGAAGCGCAAGCTGGTTTTGGCTGTGACCGGAGTTCGCGCGCAGAAGAGGAAGAAGAAGTCGATCCTCTGCCGACGTTGTATTTGGTCAGGAACCTCATGCTCCTTACAGCGAGGGCTTGAGTGAGTACGGGACCAACGACGGTCTATTTATGCTACCAGATGACACTGATCTGGCGGCTGCCATTGCAGCTTCTGAGCGATTGGCGAGACGCGAAGAGGGGTTGGCTAACCTCGCGCGATCATGTAATCATTAGTTGTAATTTTCGCCATTGCATCATACTTCTATCATTGTTTTTTTTACTAACGCTTTTCCTTCTTTAATAGGCATTTCTACCGAAAAAGCTCTCGCTGTTTCTTTCAATACTTTTGAGGAAGAGGAACGACTTCGAGCATCCTTAGGCCTTGGTACATTTCGGTTCGCCATGTTCTTGCTTCCGTTTCTTATGAGTAATCTGACCCTTTCTTTGTCTTATCACAGGGACCACAATGCCTATCCCGCAAGCTGATGCGGAAATTCTCCCCGGGCCAGCTACCGAAGTCCCGGCCTCTTCGGCACTGCCGCAAGAGGCCTTACTTAAAAAACCGATGACGGAAGCCTTGACGGCTCCAGAGGTAACCCTGAATGTGGACGACGACGTCCTGTTGAAGGAGGCTTCTAAAAGGTCTGTTTTGACGGCTCGGGAGGAAAGGAAGCGCCTGAGGCACGCAACAAGGGAGCGTAGTGTTGCTTTAGCTGTGGGAGCAGGTTCGAGCGCCGTTAACCCTGCTGCTACTCCCTCGGAGGAGTTTCCGGTTGCCTTGTCTACTGCTCACAGACGGGCGGCACGTGCGGCTCGGGAAGCAAACGATAAATCAACTCCAGGTAATGTGCCTTAAGGCGCCGTTGTCAAAGTTTTAAACTATCAGTTCTCATATATCTTATCTTTGCAGAGCCGAGTCTTCCCAAAGAAGTGGCGGCGACCGCTGAGCCTGAGAGAGTGGTGGAGGAGGTAGCTGCTATTCCTGAACCCGGGGCAGTGGCAGGCGATGTGGTTGCAATTGCTGAGCTCGAGCTAGTGGCCAACGAGACGGCTACCACGGCTGAACCTGAAGCAGCTGTGGATGAGACGGCTGCAGTTACTGAGCCCGAGGTGGCGGCGAGCGAAACGGGTGCAATTACTGGGTCCGATGTGGCCGCTCTTTCTCAAGAGTCGGGTACCGCTCCGATCATCGCTCTTCCTGCCTACGGTTCTTTATCGTCTCTTGGCGTCGCAAGCATGACGACGGCTCTCGTGGAGTCAGGGGACGAGGCGACGGGAGGTGAGGCCACCCCGATGGAGGAGGGAGACGCCGTTGTTGAATCAAGTGACGCCCTCGTCACGGCTCCGGTTGGCGACTCTTCAGGTAGATTTTAGGTTACCGCCCTTCTTTTTATTCTGCAGTCTTTCCTAACAAGGTTTATCTTGTTTCTAATGCAGGTGCGGCTAGTGCTGATGTCGAGCTACTCGAGACAGTGTCGTCAGTTACCGCCCTGACAGTGACTGCCTCTCTACCTTTTCTCGTACCGTCGCAGATGTTGGAAGGTATGGATTTTTGACCCATTAGTCTTATCTCTCGGCTGTATAATTCATGTATTGACGTTGCGTTATCGCATTTTTGCAGGAGTCCTTTTTGACCACTTGTACCAGGTGCTGCATCCCCACTTCTTTATCCGGTCGGAGATTGCTTCATCCAGTGGCGCTGGTGAATACAGCTTTCAATTAATACTCTTTCTTTTACCGATAATGAAATTATTTCTGATTCTTCTTTGCCTTGATTGCATCGCTGAAAGAGGAGATAAGAGATCAGTTGCGCCACCAGTCCTCCCGGATTTGCCACCTGCTGCAGCTGGTATAGTAAATTCCATTATTCATGAATCTCTTATATTTCTTGATCCGTCATCAGATTGTGATTTGTTTTGCAGTGGTCGCTTCAACTCCGGCCACTTTCGAATCTCGCATTATGATGCCGGCATGCCCCTTCTCCAGACGTCCATCCTCAAAGGGTGCTGTGACGAGTCTGCGCATACTGAGCGAATACGTCGAGGAGCTTGACGCAGAAACTCCTACATCTGCCGCAGACTTCGCTGCTGAGGTCAATCCGATGCCGGCGACGCTTGTAAATTTCCATAATGAAGGCGTCGTCGAGTCTTGGGTTAATCACTGCAGGAAGATCGAAGCCTGTCTGCATCAGCTTGAACTTATACGTCCTGCCCTTGAGACCCAGGCTTTGAACTCCCAACGGGCCACATGGGTTGAGCAAAGTGTTCCGTTCCTTCGCCATTTCGAACGAAAGGCAACCCTTAAGCGAAAGGAACGTGAGGCGACTGCTGCTGAATCTGCCCAACTGCGCGCTGAGGTTGCAGCTAATGCTGCCCAATTGAACACCATTTTTGAAAACCTTCAACGATATATCTCAGACGGGCTGGTGTTGAGGAAGAAACTTGATCTTAACGAGCAGGTCGCGCAGAGTTAGGAGGCTGCCCAGCAGGAAGTTGATCAGAAACTCTTCATCTTGTTTGCAGCAACGAGCCCAAGTTGAAGCAGAGCTGGTCGCGGCGGTTGATCGTGAGGAAGAGTTAAGAAAAGTGCGCGAGCAGCTAGCCGGTCTATTAAAGGCGCCTCCCTCCTAATAGCTGCTTTTATATAGGTTGAACGCTTGTAATCTTTGAATAATATGTATCCATTTTTTATTCTTTTATATGATGTATCTTGTATTCAATTGAGTTCATGAATAAAGATACACTTTTTGTTATGCTGTTGCTTTCTTCTCCTTACTGTGTTGTTGCCATGTGATTTTAGCAAGCGCGGTCTGTAGATAGCATATAGCTGTCGGTCTTGGATTCTTTGTAGAGCGGTGATAGTTTAGAAGACAGGGTTAGGATCTGTCACCTAAGACTTTTCAACTTTATGAGCCGTGAGAGTTTCATAAAAAAATTTCTCCCTATAGAGGATCCCGTAGCTGTAATTTCTCCTTAAAAATCGTGAGGATTCTTAAGTGCGTTTTCTCTTGAAATTCGTGAGGATCTCACAAGAGAATTTACTCCCTTACGAGTCGTGAGGACCCGTAAGTGATGGGTAAAGTTGTCCTTATCCGCATTTCACGGAGTCAGGGGTTGCTCTGGATGCTTCACACGGGTTCACTGCCGTGTTTGGCGAGGACCAAGCTCTGCTCTGGACGTTTTCCAGGATACCGTAGTTTAAAGACATCGCGGTCGAGGTTAAGTACATCATAGTCCGTGGATTTAAGGACTCCACAGTCCGTTGTTAGTTTTAAGATATCACGGTCGAGGTTAAGGACATCATAGTCCATGAGTTTAAGGACCTCACAGTCCAATGTTAGTTTAAAGACATTGCGGTCGAGGTTAAGGATATCATAGTCCATGAGTTTAAGGATCTCACAGTCCAATGTTAGTTTTAAGACATCACGGTCGAGGTTAAGGACATCATAGTCCGTGAGTTTAAGGACCTTACAGTCCAATTTTTGCTCTGGATGCTTTCCACGTGTTCACTGCCGTGTTCGGCGAGGACCAGGCTCCGCTCTGGATGCTTTACACGGGGTCATTGCCGTGCTCTGCGAGGACCAGGATCCGCTCTGGACGTTTTCCACGGGGTCAGGAGTGACATAATCCGCGTTCCACATAGCCAGGAATTTTGCTATAGATGCTTCCCACGGGTTCACTGCCGTGTTCGGCGAGGACTAGGCTCCGCTCTGGATGCTTCACACGGGTTCACTGCCGTGCTCTGTGAGGACCAGGATCCGCTCTGGACGTTTTCCACGGGGTCAGGAGTGACATAATCCGCGTTCCACGTAGCCAGGAATTTTGCTCTAGATGCTTCCCATGGGTTCACTGCCGTGTTTGGCAAGGACTAGGCTCCGCTCTGGATGCTTCACACGGGTTCACTGCCATGCTCTACAAGGACCAGGATCCGCTCTGGATGTTTTCCACGGGGTCAGAAGTGACAATCCGCGTTCCACGTAGCCAGGAATTTTGCTCTGGATGCTTCCCACGGGTTCACTGCCGTGTTCGGCGAGGACTAGGCTCCGCTCTGGATGCTTCACACGGGGTCACTGCCGTACTCTGCGAGGATCAGGATCCGCTCTGGACGTTTTCCACGGGGTCAGGAGTGACATAATCCACGTTCCACGTAGCCAGGAATTTTGCTCTAGATGCTTCCCACGGGTTCACTGCCGTGTTCGGCGAGGACTAGGCTCCGCTCTGGATGCTTCACACGGGTTCACTGCCGTGCTCTGTGAGGACCAGAATCTGCTCTGGACGTTTTCCACGGGGTCAGAAGTGACAATCCGCGTTCCACGTAGCCAGGAATTTGCTCTGGATGCTTCCCACGGGTTCACTGCCGTGTTCGGCGAGGACCAATCTCCGCTCTGGATGCTTCACACGGGTTCACTGCCGTGCTCTGCGAGGATCAGGATCCGCTCTGGACGTTTTCCACGGGGTCAAGAGTGACATAATCCGCGTTCCACGTAGCCAGGAATTTTGCTCTGGATGCTTCCCACGGGTTCACTGCCGTGTTCGGCGAGGACCAGGCTCCGATCTGGATGCTTCACACGGGGTCATTGCCGTGCTCTGCGAGGACCAGGATCCGCTCTGGACGTTTCCCACGGGGTCAGGATTGACATTATCCGTGTTCCACGTAGCCAGGAATTTTTTACTTTATCCGCATTTCACGGAGTCAGGGTTTGACTCTCGGTAATCTGTATACCGCCGAGTCATAGAACTGGGGGTTGTCGATGTTCCGCTTTGCTTGATGTTGTGTTTGTTGTAATGAGATGAATGTTGAGATAATCTCCAGGCTATCTGTGAACCGTTGAGATTTGGCTTCTTCTTCTGATGAACCTGGGGAGGAGGAGTGTGATTCCTTCTTTGTTTGTGCCACTGGATCGTATACAGGGATTGATATGATATCACCTGTAGGGCATAAATTTCATTTTTATTTTTCAATTCTTTCCGCGATGCTCTATCATTTCAGCTTTTATATCGCGAAGGTCGCGATTGCCCAATCATTTCGGCTATTCTTCATGGTGCCCAATCATTTCGGCTATTTTTTTTAATTTTTTTTCTACTCGCTGCTTTTTATTGCGAGTCGCCCAATCATTTCGGATATTTTTCATTCATACGTTTTTTTTATTTTCTGATTTTGTTGCAAGCTGCCCCATCATTTCGGCTATTTCATATGCATGTGTGGCTCGCTAGCTTTTTGCTGCAAGCTTGGATTTAGATACCGATTTCGGCATCATCATCGCTACAACTGGGATATTTCCAGGAGCAAATCATCATTTGCTTCTGTCGCTATCGAACAAGGGTGGCTTAGCGAACAGGGTTAGGATCCTGTCGACTAAGGCTTTTGACTTCATGAGCCGTAAGGGTCTCATAAAGGTATTTCTCCCTGCGAGTCGTGAGGATCTCATAGGCGCGTTTTCTCCTTAGGAGTCGTGAGGACTCCTAAGCGTATGTTCTCTTATAAGCCGTAAGGATCTTACAAGAGTGTTTTCTCCTTATAAGTCGAGAGGGCTCACAAGGGTTGTTCACCGTGCGAACATATCCCTAGTCATGGATGGGACTTTGTTCGGGAAATGTTTATTCATGCCCATGGATTATATACAAGGGTCAACATTGAGCCGCTTGTAGAGCAGTATTGGAGGTTGTGGGGGCTGCTTAAGAACAGGTTCAGATCCCTGTAGCTTAAGACTTTTGAATCTTATGAGCCGTGAGGGTCTCATAAAAGGGTTCTCCCGACGGGTCGAGAGGATCCCGTAGATGTAATTTCTCCTTAAAAATCGCGAGGATTCTTAAGTGTGTTGCTCCCTTATGAGTCGTAAGGATCTCACGCGGGTGATTTCTCCTCACAAGCCCGAGAGGACCCTGCAAGTGTCTTTTAACGAGGTTGCGCCCTTTCGGGTTTTCACAAACACTCGCCGGTCGCCCTGCTGTTTTTACTCACGGAGCCCTTTCGGGTTTTCATCCGTGCCCATTTTGCTTATGGACATACCGTTTTCCTTTTTTTTCTTTTTCTTTTTTATTCGAACGAGGTTGCGCCCTTTCGGGTTTTCACAAGACTCGCCGGTAGCCCTGCTGTTGTTACTCACGGAGCCCTTTCGGGTTTCCATCCGTGCCCATTTTGCTCACGGACATACCGTTTTCTTTTTGTTTAGTCTTTTTCTTTTTTGAATCAGCTTTGGGATGCTGCAATCCACCGTAGTTTATTGACATCTCGGTCAACAGCTAGTTTTAGGACATAGTGGTCCGTTGTTAGTTTAAGGACGTTTCAGTCCGTTGTTAGTTTAAGGACGTCTCGGTCCGAGAAAAGAAAGCCGGCTACTACTTATAGAGTTTGGGCTTAAGAAGATAGCGAGCGTACATAGTCGTCGTCGTCTATTATTGACCTAGGCCGTGACTCGTCAAGCGTAGTACTTCTTCAGGAAGCGACCGTTTATTGGCCTGAAAGGTCTTTCACCATGCATGTCCATGAGTAGATAGGCCCTACCCTGGTAGACCTTGTCTATGATGTACGGGCCTTCATAGTTCGGCTCGAATTTCCCCTGCTTGGCGCGATTGGGGATCATAGGTCTTTTGACCACTAGCACGAGTTCGCCTTTGCGGAATGTTCTCGGCCTGGTCAATCTTTCGTATGAGCGCGTCATCTTAGCTTTATAACCCTTTAGATTTTTTGCGCTATGAGCCGGGTTTTGTCAAGGGCATCGAGCTCCTCGAGGCGAAGGTGAGCATTCTCTTCGTCCGTTAGCTCATAATGACTGCCACTCGTAAAGAGGGTAGCTCTATCTCGAGGGGGAGTACCGCTTCTGTACCGAATACCAATGCGTATAGAGTTGTGTTCGTGGCCGTCTTGAACGTAGTTCGATACGCCCAGAGAGCTTCTTGCAGTCTCTCGTTCCAGTCCTTCTTATTTCGGGACACCGTCTTTTTTACGATCTTTGTCAGGGTTTTGTTAAAAGCCTAAGCTAGACCGTTAGCTCGGGGATTATAGACTGAGGAGTACCTCCAGACTATGTTATGCTGTTGTGAGAAGCGGCTGATCTTGTGGCTTCTGTAGGCTGGCCCGTTATCGGAGATGATCCTTCGCGGAGTTCCAAACCGATAAATAACGTGCGTCTTGAAGAAGTGGAGGATATTCTCCGTCTTCACTTCCCTCGACGGTACTGCTTCTGCCTATTTGGAGAAGTGATCGGTTGTCGCCAAAATGAATCGATGTTTTCTGGACGATGCTGGTTCGATGGGGCCGATTATGTCAGTCCCCCACATCTCGAACAGCCAGCTAGCCACTGTCAGATGTAGTGGATTTGGGTGCTGATGGATAAAGTCCCCATGGATCTGGCATGAGTGGCATTGCTTCGCATACTCAAGGTAGTCCTAAATCATCATGGGCTAATAATAACCCATCCATTTGATCTTCAGCTTCATCCTCGGCCCGGCTTGGTGAGAACCGCAGAGTCCGTCATGAGTTTCTTGGACGACTCTTCTTGCTTCTTCAGGTCCCAGGCATCTTAGCCATAAAGAATCAAATGACCTCTTGTACAGAGTATCATTGACAAAAGCGAAAGACAGGGCTCGTTTCATAAGCTGATGTCTTGAGGACGCATCTTCTGGTGTTCGACGGGATTTCAAGTAGTCTATAAAGACTTCTCTCCAATCTTCGACCTTTTCTTGGTCTTTCACTTGTAGAGCCATTTGCTCGATCGCTCCTTTTTCCTCGGACGACTCCGGAGATATTTCTGCCGGTGCAAGAACCCGACGGCTTTGTACTACGATTCTTACATCGTCGAGGTTCTCGTCGGCTAGTTCTTTAGCGAGCTTGGCTAATGCATCTGCTTTGTTTTTTTCCGCACGCGGTATGCTTTCCAAGGTGTAGGAAGGGATTTGAGAAAGCAGTTGCTGTACTCTCCCACCGTATTTCACCAGTTCTGGCTTGCACGTTTGGTAATCGCCATTTACTTGACTAACGAACAGTTGGGAATCTCCGTATATGAGAAGGTTCTCAATCCCCATGTCGATGGCGATCTCGAGACCTGCTATCAAAGCTTCGTATTCGGCTTCATTATTCGTCCTCGGCTCTGTCAAGGAGAAGGAGAAGCGCATTATCCCTCCTTGTGGGGTTACGAAGATAAGGCATACCCCCGATTTGATTATGGGCGTATTCTGTTTGCGCTTCTTCATGGAGGATGCTCCATCGAAATAAAGTTCCCACTGGGTACCACTTCTGTCGCTCGTGTCAAACGCATGTTCGTCTGGCAGTTCGCAATTCAAGGGAGAATCGGCCGGTATCAGATGTTCGGCGAGAAATTCGATGATGGCCTGGCCTTTCACTGCCTTAAGAGGTTGATAAGTTATTGAGAACTCTATCAGGAGCAAGGCCCATTTAGCGAGCCGACCTGTCAATATGGCCTTTGACATCAAATATTTGAGAGAGTCCACCTTCGATATGAGACGGACTTCATGCGCCAATGCATAGTGCTTGAGTTTCGTTATCGCGAAGATCAATGCCAGGCAGTGTTTTTCAATGGGAGAATAATTGCTTTCTGCCCCCAGGAGAACTCGACTCAAGTAGTAGAGATCTCTTTCTTTCCCTTGGTCGTTCTCTTGTGCCCATAATGTGCCTAAGGAACCTTCAAGGGCGGTTGTATACAGAATGAGAGGCTTTCCCTTGACCGGAGAGGGCAGTACTGGCGGATTCTGCAAGTATTTCTTGATTTCGTCCAGCGCGCTTTGGCATTTGTGATCCCAGATGAACGGGGTCCCTTTTTTCATCAGGTGACTGTAAGGATGGCACTTGCCTGAAAGATTGGCTATAAATCTCCGAATATACGCGAGTTTCTCTTGGAGAGACCGCAATTGCTTGAGAGTTCTTGGCGGGGGCATCTCCATAATTGCCTTGATCTTTGACGGATCTATCTCGATACCTCGGTGTCGGACAATGAATCCTAGGAATTTTCCCGAGGAGACCCCGAACGTGCATTTGAGAGGGTTCATCTTCAAGTTATATTGCCAAAGGCGTTGAAACACGATCTTCATATGCTCGAGATGTTCCTCGTATGATTTGCTTTTCACTACGAGGTCGTCGATATAGCATTCGACAATTTCATGTATAAGGTCATCGAAGATCTTCGTCATAGCCCTCTGATAGGTGGCACCGGCGTTCTTTAGACCGAAAGGCGTCACCTTGTAGCAAAATATACCCAAAGGGGTCCGGAAAGCGGTGTGCTTCTGATCCTCGGGATGCATCTTTATTTGATTATATCCTGATGATCCGTCTATGAAGGAGAAGACTTCGTGAGTGGACGTGTTATCTATCATTAGCTCAGTGACTGGTACTGGGAAGTCGTCTTTCGGGCAGGCTTTATTAAGATCCCGAAAGTCCACGCATATGCGCACTGTCCCATTTTTCTTCATCACCGGGATGATATTGGCGATCCAGTCAGGGTACTGAACCTCTTGGATGAAGCCAGAGTCTATTAACTTCTTGACCTCAGCGTTGATACTCATCTCAAGCTCAAGCCGCATTCTCTTTGGTGCTTGTTTGATTGGTTTAACGTCCGGGGATATCGCCAATTTGTGCACAGCAATCTCTGGATCTAATCCTGGCATTTTGGAATAATTCCATGCGAAGCAATCTTTATGCTGCATGAGCACGTCCTTCAGCGTAGCCACCCTCTCTTCAGACAATAGCTCACTGACGAATGTCGGCCGCGGGTCACTCGCAGTCCCCAAATCAATTTTCTTGAGGTTATCTCCAGTGGTGTGTATTCCATCTTCCAGCTCTTTCGGCGTCGGTGGAAACTCTGAGATCACCTCGTCATCATTGCTTTCGAAGCACCAAGGGAGGTTATCCATATTCTCGGGCTCTTCTTCTGACAGCGTTATCACGTGACAGGTACGAGCTCGCTTCCAAGATCGAGGTTGATCTGGTTCTATTCTCACTGTATGCGCGGCTTTTTGTTCGTGCTTCTGTGGTGAAATTTATCCTTCAACTGCTGGATAGAGCGAACTTACCGAGCTGATATTGGTCTTCGACCCCAGTCCTTGAAGGTGAAGCAATCTTAGAGAGGATGTTCTATTGCTCGATGATAAGAGCAATAGTCTGGGTGAGAGGCCTCGTTGGCTTGCTCGGGGTGTTTTAGACTCCGGAAGTGTAATCATTTGATGTTTTATGGCGAGATCAAGTATCTTCCGTGTTTTGCTCTGAGGAAAAGAATATGCTCGACTCATCTTCTTTATAAGGAACGAATCCGGATTGCTCGATTCCCGATCGCGTAGCTTTTTGGTCCCGCTTTGTTGTTGTCGAACGCCTTTCCCGTTCTTTGGTTTGTTTCTACATCTGCGTCGGGCCTTTTGCACAACGGGGTTGACAGGGAAGAGCATTTTCATCTTTCGCAGGCTGTTGAAGAAGGCGTTACGGTCCTGGCTTTCTCGTAGATGGACATTTCGCGATTATGGTCGTCTCAAACCTTTGACCTGCTTCCCTTATAAAATTGTCCATTTGTTTTTCGAACGACGGACTGGGCATTTTTACGGCGGGAGCTCTTTCTGGTTTAAGGTTAGCATCTTCCCACAGAGCATCTCCTTCTTCATCAAAGTCATGTATGACGTAGCAGTCGCGGAGTAACTCCCGTTTCTTGGACCGAACATATCCAAGCCTGATCATTTCCATTATCCCATTGGGCAACTTTTGTTGAGTTCCGGGAACATTCCAGATCCTGTTATAGAATCGTGCTTGTCGCACGGTTTACTTAAGGGGTACGCCTTGGCGCCTTAACAGCCTTTTTAGTCCGTTCGTGTAATATCTGGGCAAACAGATGGGCTGGAGCCTGTCAAGTGTAGAATCCACGCCGTGCCAGATTTCTTTCTCCACTTTGGTTTCCCCGGATCGGTAGAATAGGATCGCCTTTTCACCTTCTCGCCTGGGAGGGACATAGAACGTCTGCAGCTCTTCCACACTGTAGGTATCAAGCGCGTCTAATTCTTCATGATGCGTAGGTGGCACCATGGCAACTTGCAGACTTTGCTCTTCATCAGCGAATGTTTGTATTGAAGGCCGAGCAGAGAATATAGCATGGACCTCATCCTCCGAGTCGCTGCCAAAGATCAACATAGGAGCGGACGGTCCCGGCTTGTTGTACTGGGGCGGGCCTGAATAAACTATCCCTTCCTCTTCTTCAGTATCACTCCCGAAGACCGGGATAGTGGTGATAGCTTTGTTTTCCGGTTTGTGACATCTCTCCATGTCCTCGAAATCTGGCAAGAAGTATTTTGCATCTTCGTACTTGCGGACTTCGTTCATGGAGAATGGGTTCAGCTCTCCCGTTACGGTATACTCGAGACCATCCTTAAAATATTTCATACACTGATGTTGTGTAGGAGGGATGATGTTGTACTCATGTAACCAAGGCCGGCCGAGCAAAGCGTTATAGCATGTCTTGGCGTCAATGACGTGAAATTTAATATCCGTGACAAGTAGCCCGAATCGTAACGTCGGTATCACAGACCCGAGAGTCCGTGATGACTGGGAGTCAAAACCGGAGATGGTGATTTTATCACGAGCGAGGTGCTGGACGCTCATGCAGATTTCCTTCAACACTCGCACGTTGAGGAGATTGACGGAAGACCCATTGTTGACCAGGATTTTGCCTATCTTGATATAGTGACAGTATCCTGAGACATAGAGGGGACGGTTGTGCTCGCAGGTCCCAAGGAGGAGGTCTTCATCGCCGAAGGTGATATCGGCTGTGTGTACTTCCTCCAGCTCGTCCTTCATTTTTCCTTCGGTGAGGGAAGTTTGGAATCGCTCTGGCTCTTGTAACGCCTTGATCAATGAATCTCTTGCTTCTTTTGATAGTAAAAGGGCGTCGAGAATGCTGAGCTGCGAAGGTAATTTCCTCAAGTGCGCCAGAACGTTGTAGTCCACCTTACTTTACTTTGGCGGATCCTCGGCTGTCAGCTCTTTAACGGCTTGGTCATCTAGGGCGATATCCTCAGAGATCTTTTCTTTTCCTTTATCTTTTCTGTTCGACCCACTGTTCGAGGGCCCAAGATTCTTTTCGGGCAGCGTATGATTGCGTAGCTGAATGTTTTCACAGATCTTTGGTTCCTCCACTTTTCCTAAGGTGGACTCTTTAAAGAGAGGACCGAGAGCCATTTCTTCGTCAGAGTCACTCCCGAATGTAAGAACTTGCGATCCCTTGGCGTTGACCATGCGACAGTCGCTGGTAATTCTTTTATGCTCCTCGGTCGTACTTCCTTGCTCCCAACGAGTCTTGCGTTTCATCCGCTTGAAGTGTTGCCAGTGAGCAACATATCCCTGCCACCATCTTTTAAAAGCGTCGCACTCTTCGGTAGGGTGAGAAATCTTTCGATGATATAAGCAGTAGCTAGGATGTGTTTCTGTTTCACCAAGAGCATTCGCTTCGGAGGGTGGTAGCTTCATCCCCATTGATATGGCTTTGGCGAACCTTTTCCTCGTCTTGAACTTGCTTTTATTTGTGACGGATGTGCCTTGATCTGGCAGGGGTATTTCACCCTTTTCGTCCAGTCGCCGTCGTTTGGCCTTTTCAAATATGGCCATCTCACGCTCCCGATCAGCTTTGCTTTTCAGAAGAGCTTCGTTTAGGAATGCGTCGATTATCTCATCTGATAGCCCTGGAAGTTCCGGTTCAGGCCCTACCCCCAGTCTCTTGGTGCAAATGGCTTCTTCATCGTTTATTGATGAATGAGAGATCATATGGCAACTTGATACGCAATCCTCAGATTCATCCAACGAGTCTTCTCCATCATCTCAGTCTTCAAAGACGTGGTCGAGAAACACTTGGAGCGTGATTGGAGTCCGCGCCTTCTGGTTATACTCTTCCAGCGCGTCGATTTGTTTCTGCAGGTCCGTGTGCTTGTTGCCAGGCTTCACGAGCTTTTTGGATTTCTTCTTCTTTTTCAAAGATTTCGACGGCTGTGTGTGAGCATTTTGGCTATCACCACCAATCATTGGGGTTAGGCGCGGTTGCAGCATCCCTTCGATGATCTGGGGTTCCAGCGGATTCTTCCACCTGATCGCCGGGCACGTCTGGAGATCATTCAGCATCCTTTTGGTTTTGGCCGAAAGAACGACCTCCCATGGAGCTTCTTCAACAAAAGAGCACGTTGCCCCCGGTGTGTCCATCTTCTTAGGAGTATGCGGTTGTGGTGGGCTCACTTTCCACTTCTCAGACAACGCAAACTTGCCTTGTTGGTACTGATCCTCGATCCATCCCTTAAAGACGAAGCAATCTTCGATTGGATGGCTTACCGTTTGGTGGTAAGGGTAATAATTGGGATTATTCGCTTCGCCGGGTTGCAATGGCCGCCTTGGATTCGGCAGATTGATAAGCCGGTTGCGCATCGCCAGCTCGAAGAGTCTCTTCATTTTGTCCCGCGGGAATGAGTAAGGGCGCTTCATTTTCTCATTATAATAACGTCGTCTCTCTTCCAGTTGATCTGTTAGCTTCGGAGCACTGGGTTGCTATTTGGTATTGGCAACGAAGGTCGCCTTCCCTTTACCCTTTTCGTTCCACGGCTCCGGCTTCGGAGGGGACGGTCTGTGACCCATCTGATCCATCTGGGCTAACTTGTCAATTAAAGCCTGGAATGTGGTCGGTTTGAAGAACATCATGAATTGCGAGATAGTTGCATGAGGGTCTAGGGTGCCCAGGAACATGCCCACCGCTGGTGCTTCTTCGATGTGTTGTTCGCACTTTGACCACAGATTCCACCATCGGATTGCGTACTGAACCCACGTCTCGCCCGGCTTCACCCTGACATTGATCAATGCCGTTATTGGGGTGCGTTCACTAGCACTAGCGAATCGCTAGGTGAACAACAACTCCATTTCTGCGAAAGTTTTGACGGGGTCATTTGGGAGTTCGGAGTACCACTCAAATGCCGTCTCCGACAAGCTGCCGACGAATTGGCGGAGCATAAGCTTATTATCACCACCGGTGTTGCCACAAAGAGCTCTGAACTGGGTGACATACTGGTGGGGATTTCTTGTCCCCTTGTATACGTGGAATTTGGGGATCGTGTAGCCCGGCAGGTAATTTATCTGATCATACCACCCCGGATACGGTCGCCCAATTTTGACAACTTGGCCGGCTGCTTCATTTGCCTGATGAACTCTTATTTGCTGAGCAATATAGTCATCCAAGGCAGTTTTAGAGATTTTCTCCTCCTTGGCTATTGACAGAGCTGGCATGGGATTCGATGTTTCTCCTCTGTCATCTTCAATTATTACTGGAGGATCTTCGGCTGGGGGATCCGGCTGGATCATCATGCCCACCATATCTTAGAATAGAAGGACCATTTGCTTTATATTGGTCGCTTGTTCCGCAGCCTCTTTGTCCTTCTTCTCAAGCATTCTCCGAAGGAATTTAGCATCAGTTTCCTGATCACGGCGCTGCTCCGTGGATGTTTCCGGGCATTCTTTTGGCCCGGTGAGTGCGGCCATCACAGTCATCATCTCCTGAAGCTTCTGCTTCTGCTGCTGCTCTTGGGCATTTGTCACGGATCGCGTAAGCGGTCGATGACCTGTGGAGATACAGCTATCCTCTTTTCCGGATGCCATGTAGACGGTATGCACCACCATGCCCCCAGACTTAGGGCGTTTGGGCTCAGTGCCTTTGACATTTGTCGCAGGCATGGGGATTTTCTCCGGCCTTCTCCTCTTATGAGCGGTCGAACTTGAGGGGGCCGTTGCAGTGGGCACCCAAGTGGCCATCGCCTTCTGTGGCTTAAAAGGACGGTTTTCTTCCTGTCGGACCTTCAGCTTCTTCTGTCGGTGGAGATAGTCCTGATCAACCACCGACTCTCGGACTTGTCGCCAGATTTTGTAAACTTTGGAAGACAGCCGTTGAGAGGACTGCTCCGGCTTTATTTCTGTGACAGTCTCCACCGGTGGCGGTGTAACAACTCCATTTTTAATGTACAAAGAATTGATTTAAATTCAATGTATACTTGGAGTATTTATTGCGACTGATATCTCTTTAAGTATTTATTTCACTCCATAATTACAAGATGGAGCTTATAGCTCATTGGTAATACCTTGCACTGCTGAACCAAGTCACCAGAGTTCAAATCCCATGCCCCACATTATTTTTGTATTTATTTTGTTTTAATTTATTTTGGAAGTCAACAGTCAAAAGGCCATAACTCCCAAAATATGTACTGGACAACAAAAAGTAAATATACCAAATTGTACCCCCGAAGTTTCCCCGGCCTCTGGTGGTGTGACTCGGCCCAACTCGGCGCCGCCGGCCAGCGAACCGGCCGACTCGGTCCGGTGCCGCCGGCTGGACTTGGCTGGACGGCCGAGTCACCAACAGAGGAAAGTTGGGTCTTGAAGTGGTCAACCCTCCTGCACACTTATTATACCTGGATCGGTTTTAAATTGCCCAATAAATCCATTTTAATCCTAGGTTTAATGAGTTTTAATGAATTTTTATATATTTTTATATTTTTTTTATTAAAAACCCTAACCCTAGCCTAACCCTATATAAACCCCCCATACGCTCTACCCTCTCATCACTTTTTCTAAGTCCACTCTCCCAAAATTCCAAGAGAACTTGGTACGTGAGAAAACGAGTGAAAGGCGAAGCGCTGACGAAATCGACGGCGAAATCCCGGCGATCGTACTAGGACCTCTTCACGACGTTTCAACGCACCGGCAAACCCACTACCTTCCTCTCACTCTCTAGCATTGTCCAAACCCGTAAGTCCCCCTTTTCTAGCTTTCTTTTCCTTCATAATAATACGACTTTATAAACCCGACGGAAATCGGAACAAACCGATTTCTGATTCGGTTTTCTATCAAATCTCACTTATCACGATGCTTAAATATCTTCATGTTGACTACTAATCACTTAAAAATTAATTTGAATAAGTTTTCACACATGAAATGATAGCTTTTGCAATATACCGTATTTTTGCACTTAAATACCACCATATTTAGTTTATCACATTTAACCCTTTAACATTGCTATATCTTAAAGTAGATCACGAGGTAATGACCTACCTCCACACACACGCAAATACAACCCTAATTGATATCATCAAAATTTAGAATACGATAATACAAGATTTTACATTTAAATACCCTTTTCTTAATAAAATCTTTTCTAAAAGTTCTAAGTTTTAAACAATTTTTTAATAGGAAAATACGACATGTCGTGGACATCGATCGTTTATCTAAACCTGACTTTGTGGTGTCTAGGCAAGTGTGTCTAAGGCGAGTGGTTACTTAATTAGGGCCACTACTTGTAGTGGAGAGCCTCCCACTCACCTGGCACTTACCTGGCCGCAATTGGCGGTGAAGAGGCGATTTGAGCCTTCTAATGACTTATCGTTTAGACCATTTAGAAATAGGCTAGTTGGCTTAGGAAACCCTAGAATCTAAAATACGGAAATTTACACCCTTTTACAAATAAATACCTTATCTTTATAAAACCGTTTTCTAAATGATTAGTATTTATTAAATCTTTGCAAAGCGCCACTACAACCCACCTTTGGGGAACTCGTTAGGGATAATACGGTTTATCGTGCACCATCGGGCTTAGTAGTGCGAGATTCAGACCTCCGCAAGGAGCATTCGGTCTCGAAAGGTTTAAAATACGACATTTAAGAAAAATGAGATTTTTGGAAAATAAAATATTTATTAAAAATTATTCTTGTATAAACATATGTATATTTATCATTTGAACACCTATTTTATTATAAGATAAAGTTTTCACCTTTTCCTAAAAATTACAAGATTAAAAGTTACATTAAAATACCATGAATTTCAATTAAATCAATATTACAAATTAATACATTTATTTATGTAATTAGGATATTTTCACTAGAAATATCACAAAATAAAATCACACTCATTATAACAATAAAGACGAATAATAAATACTTGAGGTGTATCTTGAAAACTATACAAAAGTATTTTTATATAAAACCTCCTCAAGTTTTATAAATTACAATAATGACCCTAACAAATATAGAACTTCGACTTACATTTCTTTTAGTCTGACTCGGGTTTGAGTCTTATTATTTCTGACTTGAATATGATTCAAGTCAATCTATATTCTTTAATATTCCAACTCAATATGAATACATGAATCCCAGAATCCAGTTAACAATCTATACAATTTGACTGAATCAAACCATGGATATACATCCATTATTCCGTTATTCCATTTACCTGATATGCAGTTACAATCTGTTTACTGATATCATGGTTTTAGTCAGTCATCCAACTTACACAATACAATACAATACAACAATACAATCAAAACACTACGGGGTTTAAGGGGTAGATTGGTACGGAAGGTGTTAAAGGTGGCACGAGGTGGTCAGATTAAGACACCTAACCTATATTCCGTTGCTGTTCTACGGTGGCTTAACGGTTCCTTGTACATTCTGTTTGCCCTGATCTCTAGCATATAGAGACCCTTCTCGTATACACTGGCATCCTTCTGTACCAAGCTACAAACAACAGCGTTAACACAATATTCTACAATATTTTACAATCTCATTAGAAAATATCTCTTATTCTGTCTTTTCTAATTCTTCTTTATCTTTGGGACTTACTGAGCGACCTGTTCGCTAACGACATTCTATTTCTTCTTCTTTGAATGTCGTCAGGTGTTTTAGACCCAGCAGAGATCGAGCCCACCGGTGAAGACTTGGAGCAGTTTCACGAAGACCCTGAGTTCTAGACATTGTACCTTGTTCTATTCAGTATTTTCATTTCCTGTTATGCCATTGTTTAGGCATCGCTTTTCATTTCAGTTGTATTTACTTTTCATGCATTGTACAAAAGAATGTTATTAATAAAGTTGTTGTTATTTCTATATCTCTTGTCTCTTGTGATTTATTTTTATATTGCTTAGATACACTTAGCGTATGTACTTCTAAGTATATACGTAGCAGACCTCGTCGCGTCCTCTTCGCCGTACACCAGGAAGCGGGACGTGACAGGTTTTGTTGGTGGCCCATGCAGGTCAGAGCTGTATGAATCCCTATCATGCAGTTCTGGTCTGCATGAACAACCTAAGCAATATAACACAAGAACCAGCAATTAAAACATTCTTTACAATTCATGTTTCTTGAATCTTACAAATTTCTATTCCTTGAATCTTATCATTTCATGTATTTGAATTTGTCCTAACCCAAAAATTTTCTTCAAGGTTATGGATTCCCCGAACAACACCAGCACCAACGTCAACAACACACCTCCAACACTACCTCTCACACCAGCTGTTCCTGCACCACCCACCGAGCAAACAGTGCTACTTGAGGCGATTCGCAGCCTTCTTGAGGGACAGCAACAGCTACTGAACCGTCCTGAGATCGATGCACCAGGGTTAAAGCAATTCAGGGTTTTGCACCTGTTCAGTCGATAAAACTGCACATTTGTAGTACATTTTTCCTACCATTTTTATATTAAAAAAGGACTTTAATATGATATATTATACATATGAGGGTTTATGTGTAAAAACATTATTTTCCATGTGTTAATATATTTTTATTATCATTTGGTAGGAAAATGTATGCAAATAAAATTATTGATCTAATCCTAGTAGAACAAAGTCTACTAAAATCTTATTTGAGTTGTTGTGCAGAATATTTCCAAGTTGTTATGAAGAAATCAATTTGTTGAAGAAAACTTGCCAAATTAAGAGAACAAAACTTGGAGATCAAGTCTGGCAGTGATTATGAGAAGATTTCAAAGATACAAAGATTCCAGAGGAGCCCACATGTCACAATAACAGAGCCCCTGAAGTTTGATGAACGGCAGAGATTAAATGGCCGCGGATCCGCGACAATATAGAGGGATCAATTGCTGAAAATTTGGGGCATGAATCTCTGACATATTTTACCAAGTTTTCAACCTAAATATTCTGGCTTTGCACTATAAAAAGGCACCGAGAGCCTCTTGGAAAATTTATCAAGCCGACGAGATCACGAAGTCCAAGACGGCTCACGCATCCAGGCTGATCATCAACTGTTCATCTACCTCCTTAGAAGAGATCGAGAAGCAAACTAGGTTTTTGTAATCATTTTCTAAGGAATCAAAGTCTACTTGATCTTGTTGATTAATAAAGGTAGTTCTTTTTCTTATTCTATTTCTTCGTAGTTTAGTTATGCATTTTCTCTCCATATCTTTTTCTCCCAACATGCGCGAGTAATTCTCCGCTTGTTAGGGTTCGTAGGATTATGGTAGGCTAATGGATGATGAAAATAATTAAACCCTTTTTAAGTTCTATAAAGTTTATGAACTTTATCAAAAGAATCATTAACATCCTAATCGGGCGCGCTAGCAATTCTTTGCTAGTTCCGACCGCGATTAGAGATTAGATTAATGATTGTTTTGGTAAAGGCTAGATAATGAACGGAGTTCCGTGTCGAGATAAGGGTTAAGAGTGGGATTCCTTTTCCCTCCGGAAACCCTAATCTACACGCATCACCGTCGTTCTAGTTCTAAATCTATTAATGGATAAAAATGGTAACTTTTAATTAATCGTCCATAACTACTAAATCCTAACGAACCCTACAAGCCCTCTTATTATATTAATTACATCCCTAAAATAATCTAGATCTATATTTTACATTCTTGTTTAATGTAGATCTAGAAACCATTCTTCAAAATTCTTTATTCTTCCCCCTCTCTTTGTCAACACATCTAAAGTAAGAATAAAAGGTTCCATGTTTCCCAGAGGACGACCCGTACTCATCTCGGTCTAGCTACACGCGACACCGTTCTGATTGCGGTTAACTACAAAAACAAACACTTTTTCACATCAATCAAATGGCGCCGTTGCCGGGGATACGTGCGTAATTTTTTATTCTTATTATTTGTGTTGAATTCTTAGAAGATTCATATCATTATTAAAACAAAACTGCAAATTGCATATTTAACGATTTATGTGTGAATTTTGCGAGGGAATCTGGAGTCACGGACTTGAGGAAACAGGAGATCTACGGTTCCGAACTTCTCTGGTAAGATTCTCAACTCCTTCTCTCTCCTCTCAAATCCAATAAAATCTATCTTCTGCAGGATTCTTTGCAAAATTGCGCCGCTCAAAAATCTTTTTGCAAAAGTTTTGTGATTGGTTTTTTTTTGCATATTTAATACGGACTCTAAGGGGCAAAGACCAAATCAAGATTAGGTGGGGATTTCATCACCCTTCCTAAGCCCCACAAATCACAAACCGAGCATATAGATCAATTCTTCATTAATTTAAAAAATATCTAGACCAGACTCTAAGGACTGTCGCGCTCAATAAGGACAGAAGAAGGTCGTGGGCAATCTATCGTTTATCCGCATTACTTTTGTAGTGCCTAGGCAAGTGTGACAAAGGCTAGTGGTTTTTAATTAGGCCCACGACGTGGTTCCTTCCCACTTACCTGGCACTTACCTGACTACAAGGGTAGTACGGAGGCGGTAAAGGATTAATCCTGCGGCTTGTCCTTTGGAAGTCTAGGAGCGGTCTAGAGACTGGACCTAGGTGACCTTAGTTCTAGGGTTGCTTGTGCATCTTAGGGAGATTTGTCTTGAGTCCCACTTTTTCAAAACAAGCCAATTTTAAAATCACACACACGCTGCCACTTGCACTAAACCCGCTTAGTGCATGCTCGGCTGGACACGGGATCCTAGTGCCCGTCTTGTCCGCGTTCCTGCTATCGACACCGAAGTCGATACTTCTTCATCTTAGGCGGGAATACTCACCACTATACCACATCGACCGTGATGGACGGCACTCCATCTAATTATAACACCACGCTGCCACCGCCCGCAGGTGAGCAGAATCCACAGCGCATCTCTCTCCAAGAGAGATGCTATCCTATTCGTGGTCCTCTTCCTACTTGTCTATCTCTTCCACCACCTAACGGGGATAATTTCGAAATTAAACCCCACTACATCAATCTGCTGCCCAAATTTCACAGGTTTGAGTCGGAAGACGCGTACGTTTTCATCACCAAATTCGAAAACGTATGCGCAATGATGGGTACTTCACAATTGACTTTAGATGCTATGCGCTTACGTCTTCTCCCATTCACACTGTGCGACTTGGCAGAGAAATGGCTTTATAATACTGCTGCACACTTTATCACTAATTGGGATGAATTCGTCGTAGCATTTCTTAAGAAGTTTTACCCAAATCATAAGACTACACATATTAGGAGCGAGATCAACCAGTTCACCCAGCTTCCCAATGAACCATTTTGGAAGTGCTTTGAACGTTTCAAAGATCTGCTTGTCCAATGCCCCCATCACGGAATACAAAGATGGGATTTATGTCGGATTATATATGAGGGCATTAATCCAGCGACAAAGCAGATGCTTGAAACAATGTGTCAATGCAATTTCATGTCTAAAGATGACGGTGAAGCATGGAAATATCTGGAAGACCTTGCTGAACACACGTTGCAGTGGGAAAGCGTAAAACCACTTTCAACTAAGGGAGGTATTCACCAGCTCGATGTTTCTATCACAGTAAAAGCCGAAATGGCAGCGATTCAGAAGAAACTCGATGCTATTGAAAACAAGTTCTCAACATTCTCCCTAAATCAGGTCAAGCTTCCTAAGACCGTTTGTGGTTGCTGTTCGGATCCTTCACACTTAACGGAAGAATGTCCTATGAATGCATCGTTTCAAGCTAATGCTGCTTTTCAGCAGCGACCTAGAAACGACCCTTATTCTTCCACACACAATCAAGGATGGAGGAATCATCCTAACTTTGCTTGGAATCAAAACCAACAAAGTAATTATCAAAGACCTCCTCCACAGCAACCACAACCACAGAATCAGCCCCCCTTTCAGTCACAAAATTTCCAAAATCTGGCCAACATTTCTACACCACAAGTGGCCGGTACTGACAACTCACTTGCACAAACTTTGGATATATTCATGAAACAATCTATGCGAAATTCGGCTGAGATAAGGTCTTCTATTGATACCCTAACGAAAAACTCCTCCTCCCATGGTGAGAGTATCAAATCAATAGAAAACCAAATCGCACAGTTAAACGCCGCAATGAGTGCGAGAGAGAAAGGGAAACTCCCATCTCAACCCATACCTAATCCTGGCCACTCACAAAGTTATAATGTGAGTGTTGTTACCACGTTGAGATCGGGAAAAGTGCTGAATGACCGAGTGGGTGAGCAGTGTGATGATAGTGATACCAATGATACCCCAGCTTCTTCTTCTTCCCCTAATTCGTCTAGTCTCCCACCTTCACCCGAGCCTATTCTCCGTTTTCCCCAAGGCTCAAACCCTTCGCCCATTTCGCCAAATCTATATAAGTCGATTCCCACTCCGGTTTTGGGATCGAATCCATCCCCACAGTCTTCTCCACAAACGTTGGACCCAAAACTTATTGATCAAGCACCTTATCCAAATAGGTTGAGGGGCAACAGACCAAGTCCACAAATGGAGAAGATTGTGGAAATTTTTAAGCAAGTTAACATAAACATTCCTCTCCTAGATGCTATTCAACAAGTTCCGTCATATGCAAAAATCCTAAAGGACTTGTGCACTAGGAAGAGAAAAGTTCAAGTACCTAAAAAAGTTTTCCTTGCGAGTAATGTGAGCACTGCTTTTACACAACAACTACCCAAGAAACGAAAGGACCCCGGAAGTCCTACAATTTCTATTTCCCTTGGGGGTAAAAATATCAATCGTGCTCTACTCGATCTTGGCGCTAGTGTTAACTTACTTCCGTATTCTGTTTATGAGCAATTAGGGATCGGAGAATTAAAACATGCGCATTGCACTCTTCAGATGGCCGATCGATCTATCACCCAACCTAGGGGTGAGCTAGAGGATGTGTTAATCAAAGTCGGGGAATTCATATTCCCTGTGGACTTTATCGTTATAGATACACAACCTGTAGCGAACCCACGCAATCAAATCCCGGTGATACTCGGTCGACCCTTTTTGGCCACTTCCAACGCAGTAATTAATTGTAGAAACGGCTCTATGACCCTATCCTTTGGAAAGAAGTCAATTGAGCTTAATATTTACAAGTTGGGAAGTGGACCCTCCGAACCCTATGCTCATGTGTGTTCTGTCGAATTAATGGATGTCGACAGCAGGGAATTTGATCAACCTCATGATACAGACTCTTTTCATATGTTGAGGAACTTTTTATAGAGTCTGACGATCACCCCATTTTTTCTGGACATTATTCTTCGGGATATCGATGAAAGCTTTGAGAAAATTTTCGCTGATGAACTCGCATTTTTACAAGACACGGGTGTTGAGATGAATCAACTCCAAGATGAAGAAATTGAACCTCCACCCCTTCTTTTGGACAATCATGATAATGCGGGTAATCCATCATCACTATCACTGTGCCGTCTCTCCAAATTGAGACGCAATCCTTTTCCATTACACCTCTTGTCACCTCCCCACTTCTTCACGTCAATAGGTGACATGTTCTTCCACCAACCTTGGTGCTTCATCGATAAAATTTTTGAATGGTTGGTGTTGACCTTCGGCCTTTGCAAAGCTTGGAATTGACCAATAACCTTGACCCCCTCATGTGATTTTAAAAGATTAAAATTTTTTAACTCAAGTTTGGGGGGGTGGTATATTTTGGCTCTTGAAAGAAAATGATTTTTACAAAATTGTGAGCCTAAAATAAGTTTTGGGGGAGGATTTTCACTTTCATATATTCTTGCCCCCATTAATAATTTCCTCCCAAGTCTACAGGTTTTTGAGCTTAACAGATGACATCAGTGAGGACACTGCTGTAAACAGGTTTGGGGGAGGTTTGTGCTTATTTACACATCAATTTGCATCATATTTTGCATAAGCACAACATTTTCAAAAAAAATTTAAAAAAAAATTCTTTTATAACAAAAGAGTAGAAAGTGAAAAATTACATCCAAAAGATAGGAATAGTTTAAGAAAACCAAGAAAATTAGAAGTTTTCTTAAACGAACTGGTAATAAGTAGTTATGAGCTGTTGTCTCAAGGGTTAGTAAGATAGAGGAAGTCACTAATCTGAGGATAAAAATAAGTCTGAAAAATAGTTTCTATTCTGGAAGCCAAACATTTGAATGTTGATACTTTACTATTTGCACTTACACACGTCTTGAAACTTGGGATAGTAGAGGATACCTTGAAATGCTCTTGTCTAAAAGCCAAAGTATGAAGGAAATGAAAAAAAAATGAAGAAAATATAAAAATGGTGAAAAGAAAAAAATGAACACTGGTTTTGTTATCGCCAAGGCAGCAATAAAAAAAATATAGCGAGGGTGCCTCTTCACCTAGTGCCCTAAGGCCAACTGGTCTGGGAGTCACTGCTAAGCCTTAGGTGGTGCAAGACGAGGAAAATATTATCACCGAATCTGCAAGCACATGAGTAATCGGTCGGTTAGTACCTCAAGAAGTATTAACGGTCGCATGAAAAGGTGTGAGCAAACCTAAGTATTCATAAAATTAAAAAGTACTGAGGTAGATGGACAAGAGTATGATAGCTTGAATTGAATTCTCCGAGTGTAGGGATGTTCTTTACACACACGTGGGGTTATATGATCAATGTTTGGATAAAAGGTAGGAATGAAGAATAAAGACGATGTTTTATTGAGAGATGATGTGATTTCTAACATTTTTTCATGACTATTAAGATAGGGCTCATGACAACTGAAAAGCTAGTATAGTTGGAAACTCTTCTTTTCAAAGTATTTCTTTTATGGTTCTTATCTTTATATGTAAATTTCACAATCTTTCTTTTGTTATAGGATTTTATGGGTGTAATTCGCTGAAAACCCTCAGGAGACAACACTCCTCCTACTAGGGACACCTAGAGGTTTAACGGCTTGTTGCACGTGCTCAGTGCAATCGTGTCTGCCTACGAAAGTGTGCTTAGTTTTCTCCTTTCTTTTTCTCCTCTTGAATAAACTAGTTTGCTCAGGACGATCAAAGATAAGTTTGGGGGTATTTGTTCAGTCGATAAAACTGCACATTTGTAGTACATTTTTCCTACCATTTTTATATTAAAAAAGGACTTTAATATGATATATTATACATATGAGGGTTTATGTGTAAAAACATTATTTTCCATGTGTTAATATATTTTTATTATCATTTGGTAGGAAAATGTATGCAAATAAAATTATTGATCTAATCCTAGTAGAACAAAGTCTTCTAAAATCTTATTTGAGTTGTTGTGCAGAATATTTCCAAGTTGTTATGAAGAAATCAATTTGTTGAAGAAAACTTGCCAAATTAAGAGAACAAAACTTGGAGATCAAGTCTGGCAGTGATTATGAGAAGATTTCAAAGATACAAAGATTCCAGAGGAGCCCACATGTCACAATAACAGAGCCCCTGAAGTTTGATGAACGGCAGAGATTAAATGGCCGCGGATCCGCGACAATATAGAGGGATCAATTGCTGAAAATTTGGGGCATGAATCTCTGACATATTTTACCAAGTTTTCAACCTAAATATTCTGGCTTTGCACTATAAAAAGGCACCGAGAGCCTCTTGGAAAATTTATCAAGCCGACGAGATCACGAAGTCCAAGACGGCTCACGCATCCAGGCTGATCATCAACTGTTCATCTGCCTCCTTAGAACAGATCGAGAAGCAAACTAGGTTTTTGTAATCATTTTCTAAGGAATCAAAGTGTACTTGATCTTGTTGATTAATAAAGGTAGTTCTTTTTCTTATTCTATTTCTTCGTAGTTTAGTTATGCATTTTCTCTCCATATCTTTTTCTCCCAACATGCGCGAGTAATTCTCCGCTTGTTAGGGTTCGTAGAATTATGGTAGGCTAATGGATGATGAAAATAATTAAACCCTTTTTAAGTCCTATAAAGTTTATGAACTTTATCAAAAGAATCATTAACATCCTAATCGGGCGCGCTAGCAATTCTTTGCTAGTTCCGACCGCAATTAGAGATTAGATTAATGATTGTTTTGGTAAAGGCTAGATAATGAACGGAGTTCCGTGTCGAGATAAGGGTTAAGAGTGGGATTCCTTTTCCCTCCGGAAACCCTAATCTACACGCATCACCGTCGTTCTAGTTCTAAATCTATTAATGGATAAAAATGGTAACTTTTAATTAATCGTCCATAACTACTAAATCCTAACGAACCCTCCAAGCCCTCTTATTATATTAATTACATCCCTAAAATAATCTAGATCTATATTTTACATTCTTGTTTAATGTAGATCTAGAAACCATTCTTCAAAATTCTTTATTCTTCCCCCTCTCTTTGTCAACACATCTAAAGTAAGAATAAAAGGTTCCATGTTTTCCAGAGGACGACCCGTACTCATCTCGGTCTAGCTACACGCGACACCGTTCTGATTGCGGTTAACTACAAAAACAAACACTTTTTCACATCAATCAGCACCCCAAGCAGTTCTTTGGTAAAGGAAGCCCTCTTGAAGCTGAAGAATGGGCACAAAGTATCGAATACGATCTGGCAGCAGCTCAAGTGCCAGACATCGCTTGGGTCCGTGTGGCGAAGCTACAGCTCACGGATAATGCTCGCAACTGGTGGAAGGCGGAAGAAAGCCGTCTGGTACAGCCGATTGAATGGAAGACTTTTCGCGAGAAGTTCGACGCGAAATACTTTCCTGTGACTGCCAGGTTTGCAATGGAGCAGCAGTTCATTTATCTACAACAGGGTTCAATGTGGGACAAATCAGTAGATGAATACGACGCTGAATTCACCATGTTAAGCCGGTAAGATATGTCACAATAGTTCAATTTTTAAATATCACATACTACACAGCTAACACAATCTTTAAACAGATTCATGGCACACTTGATACCGACGGACGAGATCAGAACCCGTCGCTTTCAACAAAGACTGGACACGGAGATTCAGGCTGCTCTAGCCACAGGAAAATTTTTGAGTCATGAGGATGCTCTGGAAGCTGCCCGCAGTTATGAGGCAGTGATAAAAGCAAGGGGCAGACCTCAGTCTGCAGGAGTCAAACGCCCTGCCAACCAGATGGCAGGTGGAGTCTCGTCCAGGCCACCTTTCGTGCCAAGGCGACCCGGAGTACCAACCCATCATCCCAGCCCAGCCTTTTGCACCTACTGCAAGAGAACTAGACATATGATGAAGGACTGCCGTCGAGCCAACCGTCTTTGCTTAGTCTGCGGCTCAGCTACTCACAATATTGGATCTTGTCCCCAAAGACAGAACCCAATTACTGCACCCAGGCCAGCAATTACTTATCCGCAGCGACCAGCTCTTCAGGCACCTGCTCCCAGACCTGCACTACCTGCACCACCCAGAGACCACAAGCTGCACCACCTCCTCGTCAATTCCATCAAGCTCAAAGGAACGTTCCGAGGAATGCTCCTCAGGCCAGGAGGAATGTACCAAGATGCTAGGCTTTCACGATGTCCGTGGAAGAAGCTGAGGCACCTGGCCAAATCATCACTGGTAAACTTTTCTTTTCAAACTTTGCTTTTCTATCCTGCTACTTAGTTACATATTTTCTATACCTAAAACATATCCCACATACTTTAGGTACAATCTTAGTATCCTCAATCCCTGCACTTGCACTGTTTGATACTGGAGCATCAC
The DNA here is from genome assembly GCA_030015575.1 of Agapanthus africanus. Lineage (NCBI taxonomy): Eukaryota > Viridiplantae > Streptophyta > Magnoliopsida > Asparagales > Amaryllidaceae > Agapanthus > Agapanthus africanus. Next base: position 118,726,188 of record CM057338.1, on the reverse strand, counting down.
ACTGCTTTATGTCGCAACGGTTTGTCCGAACCCATGCGATTCCAGTCCCACCGCTTGTATCCAGCTGGAATGTCAGTTCAGGAAATGGCGTTCTAAAGGCAACTATGGGATACAGCTTGTGTCCAGTCGTCGTCTGCAGTCGAGAGTTTTATGCTAACTTCAAAGTACTGGACATACTGAACTTCGATGTGGTTCTAGGAATGGATTAGCTTGGAACTTTTTATGCTACCATCGACTGTCGTCAAAAGAGGGTAGTATTCGAGATCCCAGACCATCCGGTCTTCTATTTCAAAAGCGGAGACCGTACACTGGAGCCAAGTACCTACAAAGTGAAGCCAAGAGAAGCAGTAGTTGCAGCAGCTCAAGCGGAGGAAGAATCAAGACCAGATGTAGTTCGAGAGTTCAACGATGTATTTCCTGACAATATATCAGGTTTTCCTCCCTATCGAGCTCTCGAATTCAGTATTGATTTAGTACCAGGAGCACAACCGGTGATCAAAGCACCCTATCGTTTAAGTTCGGAAGGTTTGAAGGAAGTCCGAACACAGTTGGACAAATTACTGGCGAAAGGATGGATTCGTCCCAGCACTTCAAGTTGGGGATCACCTGTACTACTTGTGAAGAAGAAGGAAGGTTCATACAGAATGTGCATCGATTACAGAGCCTTGAACGAAGTCACTATAAAGAACAAGTATCCAATCACACGCATCGATGATTTATTCGATCAGCTAAGTGGATCTTGTGTTTTCTCTAAATTAGATCTTCGTTCAGGTTATCATCAAGTAAAGGTCAAGGAAGCTGATATTCACAAAACAGCTTTCAGAACTCGCTATGGACATTACGAATTTCTGGTGATGCCATTCGGAGTGACCAACGCACCCGCAATATTCATGAACCTTATGAATCAAGTTTTCCGGGAGTACTTAGACAGGTTTGTTGTCATCTTCATTGACGACATCCTGGTGTATTCTAAGAGTCGGAAAGAACATGCAGAACATTTATGAATTGTCCTAGAAACTCTTCGACAACATCAGCTTTATGCCAAGTACAGCAAGTGCGAGTTTTGGCTAAATCAAGTTGGTTTTCTTGGACATGTCGTATCAGGAGAAGGAATCTCTGTAGATCCAGCGAAAGTTTCGGCAGTTAGCGAATGGCCTACACCAAAGTCGGTGAAGGATATTCGAAGTTTCTTGGGTTTAGCTGGATATTACAGAAGGTTTATTGAAGGCTTTTCGAAGATAGCCACGCCCCTGACCAAGCTCACACGTAAAGATGAAGAATTTGTGTAGTCAGAAGCATGCGAACAAGCTTTCGTAGAACTCAAGTCAAGGTTGACATCAGCACCTATTCTCGTCATACCGGATCAATCTGGAGGATTCGAAGTGCATTGCGATGCATCCGGTAAGGGATTAGGATGTGTTTTATATCAGCACGGTAAGGTTGTGGCTTATGCTTCAAGACAGCTGAAGATCCATGAGTGCAATTATCCGACGCATGATTTGGAATTGGCAGCCGTCATCTTTGCTCTCAAGATTTGGCGTCATTATCTACTTGGTGAACGAGTGAACATCTACACAGATCATAAGAGCCTGAAGTACGTGTTTACTCAAAAGGAGTTGAATATGCGGTAGAGAAGATGGTTAGAACTCATGACGGACTTTGACATCAACTTGCAATATCACCCAGGAAAGGTGAATGTAGTACATGATGCTCTTAGTCGCCAACCATTAGCAATGAATCTCACCGCTCAATGGAAGCTTCAACAAAACTTGCATCAAATGGAGATTGAAGTAGTCATGCCAAGTAATGCTTCAAGTTTGATGAATTTACAAGTTCAATCAACCATTGTCAATCAGATCAAAGCAGCTCAAGCAAGTGATGCTAAGTTGCAAAAGATCAGAGAACAAGTGGAGAATGGACTCAGAACAGACTTCATCATCCATGAAAACGGATCTTTGAGATACGGCAGCAGATTGTGTGTACCAAAAGGTCCTGTTCGGAAAGAGTTAATGAAAGAAGCTCACAGCTCTCCCTATTCAGTACATCCTGGAGGTACCAAAATGTACAAAGATCTATGTCAGAATTATTGGTGGCATGGAATGAAGCGTGAAGTAGCCAGAAGCGTCGCAAAATGCTTGGTGTGTCAGCAAGTAAAGGCTGAACATCACAGGACTGCTGGATTACTTCAACCGTTACCAATCTCAGAATGGAAGTGGCAACACATCACGATGGACTTTGTGACTGCTCTTCCTTGCAGCACAAAAGGTAACGATGCCATATGGGTTATTGTAGATCGACTCACAAAGTCGGCTCACTTCATCCCATTTCGAGTTGGCCAATCAACCGAGACACTAGCAAAGAAGTGCATGGAGGTAATAATCTAATTTAGATTTAAAACTCTTCATAATGTACTATCTCTGATACCCATGAACTCATACAGGAAATTGTGAGACTCCATGGAGTACCGGTCTGCATTGTCTCCTATCGTGACACCAGGTTCCGATCGCAATTTTGGCAGAGTCTGCAAGCAAGCTTGGGAACAAGTCTGAACTTCAGCACGGTTTATCATCCACAAACAGATGGTCAGTCGGAACGAACTATTCAGATCTTGGAGGATATGCTCAGAGCATGTATGTTAGACTTCAAAGGATCGTGGGAAGATCACCTACATCTTGTGGAGTTTTCGTACAACAACAGCTACCAAGTAAGTATAGGAATGGCACCTTTTGCAGCATTGTATGGAAGGAAGTGTCGATCGCCATTAAGTTGGGACAACGTCGGAGATAGGAAACTTCTTGGACGGAGATGATAGTAGAGACTGTTGATGTGGTCCGTACTATCAGGGAAAGGATGCGCATAGCCTAAGATCGACAGAAGCACTAGGCTGATGCAAAGAGGCGACACTTGGAGTTCCAACCAGGAGATCACGTATTTCTGAAGATATCTCCGAACCACGGAGTGATCCGATTTGGAAGACGGAGTAAGTTGAGTCCGAGATATATTGGACCGTTCGACATACTCGAACGAGTCGGTGAAGTGGCATACCGTTTAGCGCTTCCACCTTCATTGGAAGGAGTGCATAATGTGTTCCGTATATCCCAACTCAGAAAGTATGTGAGTGACCCCAGCCATGTTCTCGATCATTCCGAGCTCACTATACAGCCCGACTTGTCTTTTGAGCAACAGCCTGTGGAAATCCTGGACAGGAAAGTGAAGACACTTCGGAATAAGGATGTTAACTTGGTTCGAGTGATGTGGAGGAAAGACACTCCAGGAGAGTCCACTTTGGAAAGGGAGGATGAAATGCGTACTAGATATCCACACCTCTTTGTAAACTAGTCCTCAAATAAAAGTTGTAAATTTCGAATACGAAATTTTTGTAAGGAGGGTAGACTATAACAACTCCATTTTTAATGTACAAAGAATTGATTTAAATTCAATGTATACTTGGAGTATTTATTGCGACTGATATCTCTTTAAGTATTTATTTCACTCCATAATTACAAGAAGGAGCTTGTGGCCCATTGGTAATACCTTGCACTGCTGAACCAAGCCACCAGAGTTCAAATCGCATGCCCCACATTATTTTTGTATTTATTTTGTTTTAATTTCTTTTAGAAGTCAACAGTTAAAAGGCCATAACTCCCAAAATATATACTGGACAACAAAAAGTAAATATACCAAATTGTACCCCCGAAGTTTCCCCGGCCTCTGATGGTGTGACTCGGCCCGACTCGGGGCCGCCGGCCTGACTTGGCCGGACGGCCGAGTCATCAACAGAGGAAAGTTAGGTCTTGAAGTGGTCAACCCTCCTGCACACTTATTATACCTGGATCGGTTTTAAATTGCCTAATAAATCCCTTTTAATCCTAGGTTTAATGAGTTTTAATAAATTTTTATATATTTTTATATTTTTTTATTAAAAACCCTAACCCTAGCCTAACCCTATATAAACCCCCCATACCCTCTACCATCTCATCACTTTTTCTAAGTCCACTCGCCCAAAATTCCAAGAGAACTTGGTACGTGAGAAAACGAGCGAAAGGCGAAGCGCTGACGAAATCGACGGCGAAATCCTGGCGATCGTACTAGGACCTCTTCACGACGTTTCAACGCACCGGCAAACCCACTACCTTCCTCTCACTCTCTAGCGTTGTCCAAACCCGTAAGTCCCCCTTTTCTACCTTTCTTTTCCTTTATAATAAAACGACTTTATAAACCCGACGGAAATCGGAACAAACCGATTTCCGATTCGATTTTCTATCAAATCTCACTTATCACCAATTCCATAATGCTTAAACATTTTCATGTTGACTACTAATCACTTAAAAATTAATTTGAACAAGTTTTCACACATGAAATGATAGCTTCTGCAATATACCGTATTTTTGCACTTAAATACCACCATGTTTAGTTTATCACATTTAACCCTTTAACATTGCTATACCTTAAAGTAGATCACGAGATAATGACCTACCTCCACACACACGCAAATACAACCCTAATTGATATCATCAAAACTTAGAATACGATAATACAAGATTTTACATTTAAATACCCTTTTCTTAATAAAACCTTTTCTAAAAGTTCTAAGTTTTAAACAATTTTTTAATAGGAAAATACGACATGTCGTGGACATCGATCGTTTATCTAAATCTGACTTTGTGGTGTCTAGGCAAGTGTGTCTAAGGTGAGTGGTTACTTAATTAGGGCCACTACTTGTAGTGGAGAGCCTCCCACTCTCCTGGCACTTACCTGGCCGCAATTGGCGGTGAAGAGGCGATTTGAGGCTTCTAATGACTTGTCGTTTAGACCATTTAGAAATAAGCTAGTTGTCTTAGGAAACCCTAGAATCTAAAATACGGAAATTTACACCCATTTACAAATAAATACCTTATCTTTATAAAACCGTTTTCTAAATGATTAGTATTTATTAAATCTTTGCAAAGCGCCACTACAACCCACCTTTGGGGAACTCGTTAGGGATAGTACGGTTTATCGTGCACCCTCGGGCTTAGTAGTGCGAGATTCAGACCTCCGCAAGGAGCATTCGGTCTCAAAAGGTTTAAATTACGACATTTAAGAAAAATGAGATTTTTGGAAAATAAAATATTTATTAAAAATTATTCTTGTATAAACATATGTATATTTATCATTTGAACACCTATTTTATTATAAGATAAAGTTTTCACCTTTTCCTAAAAATTACAAGATTAAAAGTTACATTAAAATACCATGAATTTCAATTAAATCAATATTACAAATTAATACCTTTATTTATGTAATTAGGATATTTTCACTAGAAATATCACAAAATAAAATCACACTCATTATAACAATAAAAACGAATAATAAAAACTTGAGGTGTATCTTGAAAACTATACAAAAATATTTTTACATAAAACCTCTTCAAGTTTTATAAATTACAATAATGACCCTAACAAATATAGAACTTCGACTTACATTTCTTTTAGTCTGACTCGGGTTTGAGTCTTATTATTTCTGACTTGAATATGATTCAAGTCAATCTATATTTTTTAATATTCCAACTCAATATGAATACATGAATCCCAGAATCCAGTTAACAATCAATACAATTTGACTGAATCAAACCATGGATATATATCCATTATTCCGTTATTCCATTTACCTGATTATGCAGTTACAATCTGTTTACTGATATCATAGTTTTGGTCAGTCATCCAACTTACACAATACAATACAACAATACAATCAAAACACTACGGGGTTTAAAGGGTAGATTGGTACGGAAGGTGTTAAAGGTGGCACGAGGTGGTCAGATTAAGACACCTAACCTATATTCCGTTGTTGTTGTACCGTGGCTTAACGGTTCCTTGTACATTCCGTTTTCCCTGGTCTCTAGCATATAGAGACCCCTCTCGTATACACTGGCATCCTTCTGTACCAACCTACAAACAACAACGTTAACACAATATTTTACAATCTCATTAGAAAATATCTCTTATTCTGTCTTTTCTAATTCTTCTTTATCTTTGCGCCTTACCGAGCGACCTGTTCGCTGATGACATTCTATTTTTTCTTATTTGAATGTCGTCAGGTGTTTTGGACCCAGCAGAGATCGAGCCCACCGGTGAAGACTTGGAGCAGTTTCACGAAGACCCTGAGCTCTAGACATTGTACCTTGTTCTATTCAGTATTTTCATTTCCTGTGTTGCCATTGTTTAGGCATCGCTTTTCATTTCAGTTGTATTTACTTTTCATGCATTGTACAAAAAATTGTTATCAATAAAGTTGTTGTTATTTCGATATCTCTTGTCTCTTATGATTTATTTTTATATTGCTTAGATACGCTTAGCATATGTACTTCTAAGTATATACGTAGAGGACCTCGTCGCGTCCTCTTCATCGTACACCGGAAAGCGGGGCGTGACAGACGGGGATCTTTTCAGTACGGCAGTAGGCGAGTTCCTGCGTACCTTGTTCAGCAGCTCAAAACTATTCCCGGTTAGAACGGCAGCATTAACTTCCACTGTTGGGGCTGGTGGAGTTATCCTAGAGGGGGAGTTTCCCCCGGCCTTTCTTACCCGGCGCCAGTGGCGACGTCGAGCGTGTCGAGCTGATGGAGTTGGTTCGGTGACGGGGATGGCTTCGTCTTTCCCCCTGTTCAGGTGAGGGGCTGTTGCTGGTGTCAGCCTCTTGAAGACTGATGTCCGTTGAGAGGCGGCATCCAACCGGTCAAAAACAGATTTCTGAGCAGGGACAGGAACCGTAGTAGGAACCGGAATAGCCAGTCTTGTAAAAACTGACACTTTGGTAGGAGAAGCTGCCTTGAGGACTTCAGGAGCAGGGATGGCTATCCTCTTCGGAACAAGCTTCTCTGGGATTGCAAGATTCATTATGGGGCCACATGAATTTTGGCCCAGTCTGGCAAAGACCGAGGTGCTGAAGCTGGACGACCCGTTGAGAAGGGCCACAGTAGCTGTAAGCCGATCAAAGACCGACTTCTTGAGAGCATCCGGTGTTGGCACAAGAGCGGTGAAGCTCGTTGGCGGGAGCATGGTCCCGAAAAACAATCCTGTGGTGGCTTGAGTGACCTGTTCCACTGGCATTGTGAACAGGAAGGCTGCTTGAGGCCCGTAGGCTATGCCTCCGGACGAGGCAGAGCGCGAATTGTAGTTGTAGTTGGAGCACTTTGCACAAGTGAACGCCATTGATCCTTTGCTTTCTGCACCAAGCAAAACACCAAATCTTAATACCTCGAAATACAAGGGCAACCATTAGCAAACCGTGATTCGTTCGCGAACACAACACACGAAGTGTGGAGTGGAAAGAGGAAAAGGTCCCACCGGGCGTGCCAGAATCTGTTTACCGCTGGATGCCGGGAAGACGAACGTCTTGCCTGAATCTGGGGGCAGATGCTAATTGGTGCTATCCGTCCACCCCTCCGAAGATACCAAGTTGATTTATGGCACCATATATCGAAAGTTTAAATGGATGCGGCTGATATAGCAGACTCTATCAGATTCCCCCTCGTTTGAGGGGGTTTTGATTGTGGGGACGCTCTTCCCTGCAGGCGCAAGCCCCTACAGTTAATTACGCTACCGCATCACGGTAACAACTTTCTCCTTCTCCATATGATCACTTCGTGTCGTGGGTGTTTGTTTTGTATTTGGTTGCCCGTGGATTGTATACGAAGACTAAGTTATGTTGTCGCCCGTAGGGCATGGATTAGTCCAAATCCGTATTTTCTTAGATTTGGGTTTGGGGGGTTGGGTTTAAGGATACGTTAGCCTCATTTGAAACTAAGATCAACTTAAACATTTTTAAGGATATGTTAGTCTAATTTTAGACTAAGATCAACTTAACGGGATCGTTTAGATCCGACAAGAGAGCAATTAGGCTCTATTGTTTAGTTTAATGACATTGCGGTCGATAATTAGTTTAAGGACATTACAGTCCATTGTTAGTTTAAGGACATCTCGGTCCAAGTTAAGGACATCATAGTCCGTGAGTTTAAGGACCCCACAGTCTAATGTTAGTTTTAAGACATCACGGTCAAGGTTTTGGCGACGGGGTTCTCCTATAGTCACTTGGTCGGGGCTATAGGGCATGGCTATCTATTAAATTTACCCAGCGAGTATCCGCGTACGCTACGTGATTGCGACGGACTTTTGATCGCATCAAAATCCCGTGGCAACCGATCATCTGAGACTAAACTGCTAGATTTATAACATTCAAATTAGTTATCTCATAACTACTTGTGGATTCCAAATATTGTATCACATTCCAGATAAATAGACAATATTAAACTTTCCGATCGAATAATCAAACACCCAAGATTTCCCAAATAGCTTAAAACTTGAGCGGGGTTCAAAAATCCCAGAACATGTCACAGTCCCAATGAACCAGCCGTAGAAGGGTCAAACCAACGCCTCACATGTGGCAACGCTAAACTAACACAAACCCTAGGGTTCAAGTTGCAGTTTTGACTGTCACATAATCGAGTTAAGGTTACATTCTTCTAGAGGGTCCACAGATACGCTTGCATGTTTTTCCGAAAGTTTCAAACTCGTGGAAAAATCCAACACTTGAAAGTTTTCCGTGTTGGGAAAAAGTGGGTTATAGATATCCGTTCGGACTTTTTAACACGTTCTAAAATTACCCGGAAAACACTTAAACGAAGTTAAACTTTCCGATCGAATCAACGAATACAAAAGATCTCCAGAAAACTCAACACTTGAGTAATATTAAAAATTCCTAGAACCATGTAAAATTAACCAAGAATAAACCCCAGAAGTGGTGACCCCTGGTTCCTAAGGGTGGCCACGGAACCGCCGCTAAACCCATGGTTTGACCGCGGTTCCGCGCTCCCTTGAGGGAATTATGGGTTCATACTTCACAATAAGTCTTAGAATTCCCTGCTTATTTTTCTAAGTATTTTTAATACAGAAAAAATCAGCATTTTAAAAAATTTCCAGAGAGGGGGTAAAATGCGACGTTTCGGGGTTCGATCGGACTTTAAACTTCGTCTAGACTTCGCCTAAAGCTCTAGCTTGTCTCTGATACCACTGTAGGGTTACTAGGCACTGTCACAAGGGTCTATAAGGCATCAACCATTCCCGATTTAAATTTTAGACGTGCCGAACAACCCTAACCAAGATCTTAGACTAGAGATTAGGTGAAACAAATAGCAAGTAAACAACTTTACTTCTAAGAGTTAGGGATTACAACCTTTGTAGTCCGTTCCTTCACTTCTAAAGCTCCGTGTTGAGCTCCCTTCGCTGCGATCATCGAGTATCCGGACTCTAGAGAGGTTCCATAAAAGAAAGATGCAAGCTTCCTTCCGATCTTCGATAACTAAGATGATCTACCTTGAAGAAACTCAAACCCAAGCTCTTGCTTTGCTAATCAAGTATTAGCAAAGCAAACACCCTAATCTAAACGGCTAGAATAGATGAGGATGATGAAGTAGGAATTTAGCTCTCATTTGTTGTCAATTTCTCACTCATTTTCATCACAAGTCAAAAAGCTAGAAAGCTTTATCAAGAGGAAGAAGAAGATGAAAACCATTTGTGATGAATAATGAATCAAGTGTGAGGTTAGAAATACAACCATGGGTTAAGAAAGAAAACTTAACCCTTGTAAAGATTTAACTAGGGTAAAGGGTTGGGTTGGGTTAAGGAAATATCTATGCAAAATATCCAAGTCAAAGTCAAAGCTTCAAGAAGCTTCTTGAAAGCTTCATGAAAGCTTAACCCTAATCCAAACCCTAATCATATTTAAACTCCACAAATCATGTTGCATTTATAACCACAACATGTTACAATATTATATATCACATATACAATATTTATTGTAACAAAATAAAATAATACAATTAACATATATCACATATATATCAATGTATTATCCGAGTGAGAAAAAGAATCTTTAAGTGAGCTTATATTAGTTAATGTAATTAAATATATCAAATATATAATTATACATTAAATTATCGCATCAACTCTTGATCCGATAATCCGGTTATTTCATAAATAATCGACTAATATAATCTGTATCAGTTCATCGAATCAACACTTGATCCGATGACCCGGCTATATCACATATACCCGGCCGATATCACATATCACGAGAATCTAATACGGTATCACATACTCGTATTGTTCTCAGTCCCGCATATATCACATATGTGCTCCTACTCCGTTTTGCCTAAGCCAAGAAACCTCTGTGTAGGACTCTAAAGAATCGTCAATACGCCGGCAGTAGGTGATGATCATATCAAACATCCACAAGCTGCAAGAGGTCAGCTAAACGTAACAGCCACCCAGGTATTGAGCGATCAGAAAATCAACAAGCAAGCCTGTACATTCTCCTGCGAATCCAATCAGTAACACTCCCGTACAGTCCGGTCTCTTCGTTTGATATGTCGCATATCTCGCCTAGGGGTGATAAACGTCAGACCCCAGTAGCTTGATAAGTCGTGTCGATATGAGGTCTATAACAGTTCGAGAAACTACTGATAAAACTTACCAGTAAATCTCAGCAACCCTAGCCAGGGATTCCAGTTATAGCCAATCGAACACAGCGCAACATCAACTCCCTATACCGGGAGAGACGAATCCCCTCCTATCGCTCATTGCCTCCATATGATTCGGGACTGTACCCAAAAACCACCGTTTTTCACGCCCTCTTGGATGTGGTATGATGGAAATCAAAGCACAGTAGAAATCACACAAGACTCTATGATGATCTCGGGTCTATAGACTAACCTGTACCGGTGTCACCAGAGAACTGCCATCTGACGTGAGGTATAGTACCATCTGGGAGTTCTCGGCGAGTCCGTCCAGTGTACCCAGTCTCCACTGAGCTCCCGTATACCTTCTCTGATGTCAAACACCAATGGATATGGGATCATCCATCGCCCATCATATGGGTCAAGAAGTGCATACGCTAGTCTACTCTGGAGTATCTATGCCATGTCTCGGTACTCCCACGACTAGGAACATTTGAAGGATGTACTTGGCGACTACACTGTCCCCACTAGTATGATCCGCATCGTAGTCCTGGTAGTCAAGTACTCATCCTAAGGGCTTTATCAATATGTAACATAGAGACAATCAGAGTACATGTTAAGATAAAGTGTAACTAGATAGCATACTATCATGTCGAGCATGAAAGTCCTCTCTATATATGTCCAAGCATCCACTACAATATACATCGTATGTACAGTAATGGCCTCTAGGGCATACATATAACTAATAATCTCCCATTTGCACTAGGGCCATCTGTTGTGGTATTGCATACCCAACAATCAGCTGTGGTTGAAGTATCTCATACTCAACCATCCCATAAAAGTCTCTACTAGGAAATAGGCCTTTGTGAGTGGATCCGTGCTGTTGTCCTCTGTGTCTACTCTCCTAACCTCGATCTCCCTGAAGATCAACCATCTCCATGATCAGGCGATACTGCCTAAGAACATGTCTGGATCACAGATGGGACGGGGGTTCCTAGGCCTAAGCCACAACTCCATTGTCATACAATGGTAGGAACGAAGTTCATCTCATGAAATAATGTACATCCAGACTATTTCTTTGGTAGCATCCTTGGTAGTGATTTATCCTGCCTTTATCGTCTAGTATGTCACGGTATCTAGCTTGGAACTCTTCCAACATACCGTCCCTCCAGTAAGGGTAAAGACAATGCCTGTGACTGGCATTCAGTCAACCTTACCATCCTGGAACCGTTCCAGTGATTCTCCCCAGGATCGATTGATACCATCTCACTACAACTAGTGAGAATCCTAACATCCAATTACATCTATCTCATAGATCAAAACCCAGGATTTAGGAGGTATCACTTTGATCCTTATGGAGAATCGTTGTGATAAGAGGAGATTGACTAAGCGTAGCATAGGAAACTCCTTTCCTATCAAGAGTATATCATCCACGTACTCTACAAAGATTACCACCATACTCCTTACTACCTTTTTGTATATACAAGGTTCATCTACCATTTTGATGAAGTTAAACTCTTTGACTACCACATCAAAACAGGCGTTCCAACTCTGCGATGCCTGTTTTATCGCATAAAACAACTTGCACACGTTTCCACTGCTCCCACTGTCTACGAAGCCCTCTGGCTGTGTACTTATAGACGCTCTCTTCTAAATCAACATTTAGAAAAGCTGTCATGACACCCAACCACCAGATATCATAGTCATGGTATGTAGCATTGGCAAGTAGGATCTGGATGGACTTAAGCATAGCTTTGAAAGTCTCAACTTTTCCATGTACACCAAGTAATCTTCTCAAGATATACTTGCTCCAGATGGGAATTTAACCCTTCAGATAAAGCAACCAAAGTCCATACTTTGTTGGTGTATAAGGATTCCATCTCAGATCACTAAGCATCCAGCCATTCTTACAGAGTCCCACTCCTGATGGCATTCTCGAAACTAGTTAGGTCATCATCTTATGATGCAATCCTCTCTCCCACTGTCATAGAGAAAATCGAAGTATCTCTCAGGTGGGTGAGGAACCCTACTAGATCGGCGGAGAGGCTGAGGTTCGTTAGAATCTATTGAATCCTTTAGTTCTACCAAATCATCAGCTGCAGTTTTTAGCTGGAACTCTTTCCAGTTCTACCTCATGACCACTAGTTTCTTCACAAGAAATTCTCTTTCACAAAGGTGGCATGCTGAGAAACAAAACATCTTTTGTTCGTTGATTTGGTAGAAGATATTCCCTTGCGAATGCTTGGGATATCCAACAAACTTCTACAGAACTGACTTTGCCTCGAGCTTATCTGGATTTTTCTTTTAGACATTAGCCGAACAACCCCAAATCTTAACTTACTTAAGATATGGGCTCTTCCCATTCTATATCACATATGAACTGGTAGGCACCTGATTTGATTGGAACCCTATTCAATAGGTATGCAGCTTCTCAAGTGCATAACTCCCAAAAGGAAATAGTAACTCAGTAGTACTCATTATAGAGTGCACCATATCTAATAGAGTGTGTTTGCTCCGTCCCGATATACCGACGTAATGTAGTGTATTCGGAGGAGTAATGCTGAGAGAGAATCTCATTCTCCTTTAGAATAATCCAGGAATCCCGTACTCAAGTATTCTCCTCCCTGATCACATCAAAGGACATAATACTTATACCCGTTTTGGTTCTCTACTTCTAACTCATATTCATTGAATTTCTCAAAAGGTTCAGACTTGTGTTTCAACAAGAACATATGTCCGAATCTTGAGAGATAAACAGTGAATGTAATGAAGTATAAAGAACCAGTCTTGGCATGTGTAGACAGGGGACCTTACATATATCATCATGTATCAATCCCAAGAGTTCACTAACTCTTTCTCTGTTTCCAATAAACAGAGCTGTGGTCATCTTATCTTTGTGACATGACCGGCAAGTTTCACAAGATATAAATTCAAACAGATTTAAATATGCATCTAAATGTAACTTCAGCTAGTCAGGTCACATTGATATGACCAAGTCTACTATACCTCAAGAAGGATTTGTTCATTTCTGAACTCTTCCTCTTGTGTGTGTTCTATACGTTAAAAACTGTGGTTTAATTTAGAACATCTATGCTTTTAGATAACGTGCTTGAACCGATCAACTCTTGATATAGGAAATGTTCAAAACATTATCCAACAATACAAAATTATATCCTTCTTTATTAAATAAAGATACTGATATGATGTTATATATCAGCTTCGGTATCTAATAACATTCATTCAGAATCAATGTATTCTGGTAATACAGGGTGATAACTGCCAACAGACTTGGCTGCAACACTTGCACCGTTTCCAATTCTTGAAACTTATCACCCGATCTCAGTTCTCTACCTCTTTGTAGCCCATGTAACATAATACATATGCGGGATCCTGATCCGGTATCTCATACCCAGGACGTAAAGGATACTGAGAAACAGTTCTCTATAATGAACACACCCGAAGAAGATGCATCAGCATGTACTTTCTTAGTTTGGGCAGCATGGGAATTCTGGTAATCCCCAATTTCCAGCTCTGTCTTATAACATTTATAAGTTGGAGCGGGACCAACGTTCCCTAGCGCGGTATAACAAGCGGGTTCGGTCAATACATCTGTATTATTATCATGATTAAGGCGTGACATGGTCGCTACCTGGAGAGAGAGAAGAAAACACTCAGCGTATGCTCTTGCAAGATTAGATTGGTTATTAATATATCTAATCAGGATGTCTCCCACTGTTTTAGTCAAATCTTCCTTCAAACCCTGAAAGGAAAGACTAGCCGGAATTAATTGCACCCTACAAGTTCGCCAATCTTTCAGCCAGGCCAATGCTGGTACTTTGAAGGAGGTTCCCCGTGTTTTCGCATGGACCTAATTAAAATAAACCTCGTTTTCTCAGAGGCGTAACCCCGTTAACACCTTTCTAGACACCTACTTGATCGGCTAATTGTAATGTGTAAAACTCTCCCAGGAGTAACTCTTACTCGCAGCGGGTATCGGGATCCAACTATCTCATAGAAGGTATGCAATCTCATTGCAAATTTCAACACTTGAAATTCCCAATAATATTTTACCCCTAGCGTGCTATGACCTTGACGAATGCCAAACTACCCATAGTCCGCTAGTCAAGTTCAACCCGTCATTTCCTGATTGAATTAAACCCACCCGCACGACCCTTGACGAATGCCAAACAACGCCGTACGAATACCCTAACTCAATCGCATCGTATGCTAGCAGATAAGCACTAGTTAGCTATCGTACACTACGCCTTGACGAATGCCAAACTACCGCAGCACGAATATTAAGTAGTACTTATCTAAAATGACGGAGGGCTACGACAGGTTTTTAAGAAAACCCTTTGCGTAATGAACTTGATATCGTTGTAGAATCGAGTGATTTTAAATGGAGTGTTTTTTAGGCTTTTCTAGTTTTGCTAAAGAGGTCACTCCCAGTGAAGGGATCGTCGGCTCTTTCCTTATCGAATAAGGTGCAGGATATTTCACAAATACCACTATGCAAAGCAAAAACTATAGAAGCAATTAAAAGACAAACCGAGTGTGTAGCATCTGCCAGTTTCGCTAAAGAGGTCACTCCCAGTGAAAGGATCTCGGCTCTTTCCTTATCGAATAAGGTGCTGGATATTCTATAAGGAATACCACTATGCAAAGCAAGAACTAGAGCTACCAGTTTTTAAACATGTTTCTACAACATTTTTAGGTTTCTTTTATTTCATTAATCTCATTAATGAAGTCCCATTTTAATTATGCTTCACAAGTATCAGAAATGAAACGAAATCAACAATATATAATATATATCTCATATATATAATATAAACATTCGTCTCAGGCAGTAATATGATCTCATTACAGAACATTGCAGCAGAAGAACACATATGAAATATTGGATATACTAGGACGTCCGTGTTTTAATACGAGCCTGTATAAAACGCGGATTCCACGGTCGCGATGAATAGCCAAACCCACATCCCTAGACCCCTATGAGAGCGGCAAGTAACCCTGCCAGTTCTAGAGTTAGGAGACCCGATCTCGACTCCTCGAGATGGTCTCCCACTGGATCCCAGAACCCGGTTACTTGTGCTCCCCGCCTTGGGTCTATCCTAATGCGGAAAAGTAAATAATATACAATGGTGACATCATCCTCAGCCCGGAAGTGCCCCAATAAAAAAATATTACATATGGATTTTACATGAATGAAAATGAAAAACTCTCATCTCACATAAAACCCCCGGCTATTCAAACACGACGATCCAATATAACATATCACAGCAACACATAATATCACATATCTTTAATGTAAGTAAATATGCGTATCCCTATTGTCGTTGATGTATAGCAACGAAACTGGCGATACACCACATATTACACTTACGGTCGCAGAAAAGAAAGTGTAAAACTACAACAGTTGGAATCCGCAACCTCCTTAGACATCGCATGCCTATCCAAAGGAATTCCTTAGACATCTCATGCCTAACTATTATAAACCCCGCATTTTAGTCTCAATATCGAAAAAACTTTTCAATATCTAGTCGGGCAATTCAACAAGATTCCCGACAACTTGATCGAATGCTCGTCGAAAACTTTAGTAGACGGCCGCACCCCCGATGCCGTCGACGAAATGCACTAAGGCAGAACACCGCTGCCGCGAGCACCCGAACGGATGCTTTTGGCGACGGGGTTCTCCTACAGTCACTTGGTCGGGGCTATGGGGCATGGCTGTCTATTAAGTTTACCCGGCGAGTATCCGCGTACGCTACGTGATTGCGACGGACTTTTGATCGCATCAAAATCCCGTGGCAACCGATCATCTAAGACTAAACTGCTAGATTTATAACATTCAAATTAGTTATCTCATAACTACTTGTGAATTCCAAATATTATATCACATTCCAGATAAATAGACAATATTAAACTTTCCGATCGAATAATCAAACACCCAAGATTTCCCAAATAGCTCAACACTTGAGCAGGGTTCAAAAATCCCAGAACATGTCACAGCCCCAATGAACCAGCCGTAGAAGGGTCAAACCAACACCCCACATGTGGCAACGCTAAACTACCACAAACCCTAGGGTTCAAGTGGCAGTTTTGACCGTCACATAATCGAGTTAAGGTTACGTTCTTCTAGAGGGTCCACAGATACGCTTGCATGTTTTTCCGAAAGTTTCAAACTCATGGAAAAATCCAACACTTGAAAGTTTTCCGTGTCGGGTAAAAGTGAGTTATAGATATCCGTTCGAACTTTTTAACACGTTCTAAAATTACCCGGAAAAAACTTAAATGAAGTTAAACTTTCCGATCGAATCAACGAATACAAAAGATCTCCAGAAAACTCAACACTTGAGTAATATTAAAAATTCCCAAAACCATGTAAAATTAACCAAGAATAAACCCCAGAAGTGGTGACCCTTAGTTCCCAAGGGTTGCCGCGGAACCGCCGCCAAACCCATGGTTTGGCCGCGGTTCCGCGCTCCCTTGAGGGAATTATGGGTTCATACTTCACAGTAAGTCTTAGAATTCCCTGCTTATTTTTCTGAGTATTTTTAATATAGAAAAAATCAACATTTTAAAAAATTTCCAAAGAGGGGGTAAAATGCGACGTTTCGGGGTTCGATCGGACATTAAATTTCGTCTAGACTTCGCCTAAATCTCTAGCTTGTCTCTGATATCACTGTAGGGTTACTAGGCACTGTCACAAGGGTCTATAAGGCATCAACCATGCCCGATTTAAATTTTAGACGTGCCGAACAACTTTAACCAAGATCTTAGACTAAAGATTAGGTGAAACAAATAGCAAGTAAACAACTTTACTTCTAAGAGTTAGGGATTACAACCTTTGTAGTCCGTTCCTTCACTTCTAAAGCTCCGTGTTGAGGTCCCTTCGCTGCGATCATCGAGTATCCGGACTCTAGAGAGGCTCCACAAAAGAAAGATACAAGTTTACTTCCGATCTTCAATAACTAAGATGATCTACCTTGAAGAAACTCAAACCCAAGTTCTTGCTTTGGTAATCAAGTATTAGTAAAGCAAACACCCTAATCTAAACGGTTAGAATAGATGAGAATGATGAAGTAGGAATTTAGCTCTCACTTGTTTTCAATTTCTCACTCATTTTCATCACAAGTCAAAAAGCTAGAAAGCTTTATCAAGAGGAGGAAGAAGATGAAAACCATTTGTGATGAATAATGAATCAAGTGTGAGATTAGAAATGCAACCATGGGTTAAGAAAGAAAACTTAACCCTTGTAAAGATTTAACTAGGGTAAAGGGTTGGGTTGGGTTAAGGAAATATCTATGCAAAATATCCAAGTCAAAGTCAAAGCTTCAAGAAGCTTCTTGAAAGCTTCATGAAAGCTTAACCCTAATCCAAACCCTAATCATATTTAAACTCCACAAATCATGTTGCATTTATAACCACAACATGTTACAATATTATATATCACATATACAATATTTATTGTAACAAAATAAAATAATACAATTAACATATATCACATATATATCAATGTATTATCCGAGTGAGAAAAAGAATCTTTAAGTGAGCTTATATTAGTTAATATAATTTAATATATCAAATATATAATATACATTAGATTATCGAATCAACTCTTAATCCAATAATCCGACTATTTCACAAATAACCGACTAATATAATCTGTATCAGTTCATCGAATCAACACTTGATCTGATGACCCGGCTATATCACATATCCCCGGCCGATATCACATATCGTGAGAATCTAATACAGTATCACATACTCGTATTATTCTCGGTCCCGCACATATCACATATGTGCTCCTACTCCATTTTTCCTGAGCCAAGAAAGTTCTGTGTAGGACTCTAAAGAATCGTCAATACGCCGGCAGTAGGTGATGATCATATCAAACACCCACAAGCTGCAAGCGGTCAGCTAAACGTAACAGCCACCCAGGTATTGAGCGATCAGAAGATCAACAAGCAAGCCTGTACATTCTCCTGCGAATCCAATCAGTAACACTCCCGTACAGTCGGTCTCTTCATCTGATATGTCGCATATCTCGCCTAGGGGTGGCAAACGTCAGACCCCAGTAGCTTGATAAGTCGTGTCGATATGAGGTCTATAACTGTTCGAGAAACTACTGATAACAATTACCAGTAAATCTCAGCAACCCTGGCCAGGGATTTCCAGTTATAGCCAATCGAACACAGCGCAACATCAACTCCCTATACCGGGAGAGACGAATCCCCTCCTATCGCTTATTGCCTCCATGTGATTCGGGACCGTACCCAAAAGCCACCGTTTTGCACGCCCTCTTGGACGTGGTATGATGGAAATCAAAGCACAGTGGGAATCATACAAGACACTATGACGATTTCGGGTCTACAAACTAACCTGTACCAGTGTCACCAGAGAACTGCCATCTGACGTGAGGTATAATACCATCTGGGAGTTCTCGATGAGTCCGTCCAGTGTACCCAGTCTCCACTGAGCACCCGTATACCTTCTCTGATGTCAAACACCAATGGATATGGGATCATCCATCGCCCATCATATGGGTCAAGAAGCGTATACGCTAGTCTACTCTGGAGTATCTATGCCCTGTCTCGGTACTCCCACGACTAGGAACATTTGATGGATGTACTTGGAGACTACATTGTCCCCACTAGTATGATCCGCATCATAGTCCTGGTAGTCAAGTGCTCATCCTAAGGGCTTTATCAACATGTAAAATAGAGACAATCAGAGTACATGTTAAGATAAAGTGTAACCAGATAGCATACTATCATGTCGAGCAAGAAAGTCCTCCCTATATATGTCCAAGCATCCACTATAATATACATCGTATGTACAGTAATGGCCTCTAGGGCATACATATAACTAACAGACAAAGGCAAATGATGATTCGCTCCTGGCAATATCCCAGTTGTAACGATGCTAATGCCGAAATCGGTGTTTAATTCCAAGCTTGCAGCAAGAAGCTAGCAAGCCACACATGCATACGAAATAGCCGAAATGATGGGGCAACTTACAACAAAATCGGCAAGTAAAAATATATGCATGCAAAATAGCCGAAATGATTGGGCAACTCGCAATAAAAAGCAGCGAGAAAAAATAAAATAAATAGCCGAAATGATTGGGCACCGCGAAAAATAGCCGAAATGATTGGGCAATCGCGACCTTCACGATATAAAAGCTGAAATGATAGAGCATCGCGGAAAGAAATAAAGAAAAATTAAATTTGTGCCCTACATGTGATATCACATTAATCCTTGTATACAATCCAGGGGCGCAAACAAAGAAGGAATCACACCTTCCCTCCCCAGGCTCCATCAGAAAACGAAGCCAAATCTCGACGGTTCAGGGATAGCCTAGAGATGATCAACAGCGTTCCTCTCCATTCCAACAGGATTCAGACGCTGCAATCAACCGTGGAGCTACGGCAAAACCCCTACTCCAAATCTCGATGGTTCCTAGACAACCTGGAGACTACTTCGATATTTGTCTCATTACAACAGACGCAATGTCATCCACATAACCCCGTCTCGGAAATACGTCATCCACATGACCCCGTCGCGGAAATACGTCATCCACATGACCCTGTTTCGGAAATACGTCATACACATGACCCCGTCGCGGAAATACGTCATCCACATGACCCTGTTTCGGAAATACGTCATCCACATGACCCCGTCTCGGAAATACGTCATCCACATGACCCCGTCACGGAAATACGTCATCCACATGACCCCGTCGCGGAAATACGTCATCCACATGACCCCGTCTCGAAAATACGTCATCCACATGACCCCGTCTCGGAAATACGTCATCTACATGACCCCGTGTCGGAAATACATCATCTGCATGACCCCGTCTCGGAAATACGTCATCCACATGACCCCGTCACGGAAATACGTCATCCACATGACCCCGTCACGGAAACACGTCATCTACATGACCCCGTTTCGGAAATACGTCATCCACATGACCCCGTCCCCGTCTCGGAAATACGTCATCCACATGGCCCCGTTTGGAAATACGTCATCCACATGACCCTGTCGCGGAAATATGTCATCCACATGACCCCGTCTCAGAAATACGTCATCCACATGACCCCGTCTCGGAAATACATCATCCATGTGACCCCGTCGTAGAAATACGTCATCCACATGACCCCGTTTCGGAAATACGTCATCCACATGACCCCGTCTCAGAAATACGTCATCCACATGACCCCGTCGCGGAAATACATCATCCACATGACCCCGTCACGGAAATACGTCATCCACATGACCCCGTCTCGGAAATACGTCATCCACATGACCCCGGCACGGAAATACGTCATCCACATGACCCTGTCTCGGAAATACGTCATCCACATGACCCCGTCACAGAAATACGTCATCCATATGATCTCGTCGTGGAAACACGTCACCCACATGACCCCGTCACGGAAACACGTCATCTACATGTCCCCGTCGCGGAAATACGTCATATACATGACCCCGCCTCGGAAATACGGTACCCAATGACGCCGTGAAATGCGGATAATGTCAATCTCATTAAACACTTACGGATCCTCTCGATTCGTAAGGAACAAAACTCTCTTATAAGATCCTTACGACTTATAAGGGAAAACGCACTTATGAATCCTCATAATTCCTAAGGAGAAAATACACCTACGAGATCCTCTCGACTCGTAGGAAAAAAGTCTTTATGGGACCCTCACGGCTCATAAAGTTGAAAAGTCTTAGCTAGCAGATCTGAACCTGCTTCCTAAGCCATCACTACCTCTCGAAGAGTTCAAGATGAAATGATCTTTATTACCTACAGGCCACTTGCCAGAGTAACATACCAACAACACAGCAAAGGGAAGAAAACGACAGTGGGAGATAAGAAGAATGTGTCTTTATTCATGAACTTAATTGAATACAAGATACATCATATAAAAGAATAAAAAAATAGATACATGTTATTCAAAAATTACAAGTGTTTAATTGATACAAAGGTAGCTACTGAGAAGGAGGCATTTTCAATAAGTCAGCCAGTTGCTCGCGCGCTCCTCTCAACTCCTTTTCAAGGTCAGCCGCCACAGCCAGCTCCGCTTCAACTCAGGCCCGTTGCTGCAGACAGGATGAAAGTTTCTCATCAATTTCTTGCTGAACAGCCTCCTGACTCTGCGCGACTTGTTCAGTAAAGTTAAGCTTTTTTCTCAGCACCAGCCCGTCGGAAATACATCGTTGAAGGCTTTCAAAGATGGAGTTCAGCTGCACAGCATTCGCTTCAATCTGGGCACGCAGTTAGACAGACTCAGCGGAAGTCACCTCACGTTCCTTTCGCTTAAGGGTCGCCTCTTGTTCAAAATGACGAAGGAAAATAACACTTTGCTCAACCCATGCACCCCGCCGGGAGTTCGAAGCCAACACCTCCGGAGCAGGACGCCTAAGCTCAAGCTCATGCAAGCAGGCCTCAAGCTTCCTGCAGTGATTAACCCAAGACTCGACGACACCTTCATTATGGAAGTTCGCAAGCGTCGCCAGCATTGGATTAACCTCGGCAGCAAAATCTGCAGTAGATGTAGGAGCCTCCGCGTCAAGCTCCTTGACATATTCGCTCAACATACGCAGGCTGGTCACGGCGCCTTTGGAAGATGGACGTCTAGAAAAGGGCCATGCCGGCATTATGATGCGAGACTCGAATGGAGCTAGAGTCGACGTGATTGCTGCAAAATAAATCATAGTCAGATGTCGGCTCAAGAAACAAAGAAAATACACGAACAATAGAGTCTACTGTACCGGCTGCAACAGGGGGCAGAGCTGGGAGCACTGGTGGCGCAACGATACCCTCGTCCCCTCCTTCAATTTGTAAGGCTACAAGCAATGCAAAGAAGAATTAGCAATAATATGACTGCCCGTTAAAGAAAGGACGTCGGTAAGAAAAGATACTCACCGACACCAGTGGGCGGGCTAATCTCTGACTGGAAAGAGAAGTGTGGGTGCAACACCTGATACAGGTGATCAAAAAGGACTCCTGCAAGGACGCAGTAATGCAATGTCAGTACATAAATTATACAGCCTAGAAATAAAGTTGATGGGTCATAAATCCGCACCATCCAACATCTGAGATGATACGAGAGAAGGTAGAGGAGTGGTCACCGTCAAAGCGGCAACTGATGGCGCTGCCTCGGGTAGCGCAACCTCAACGCTCGCCATGCCTGCATTAGAAACGAGATAAATACTGTCAGGAAAGATTGACAGGGATTGCAGAATAAAAAGAAAAGCAATGACCCAAAGTCTACCTGGTGAGTCGCCGGTCGGAACCGCAACAAGGGCATCACTTGATGCAC
Source organism: Agapanthus africanus (assembly GCA_030015575.1). Taxonomy (NCBI): domain Eukaryota; kingdom Viridiplantae; phylum Streptophyta; class Magnoliopsida; order Asparagales; family Amaryllidaceae; genus Agapanthus; species Agapanthus africanus. The sequence goes on along the minus strand of CM057338.1, from coordinate 118,703,356 downwards.
TGACTGCTTCACCCTCCTCCATCAGGATGGTTTCGCCGCCCGTGGCTTCATCCCCCGACTCCACGAGAATCGTCGTGATACTCACAGCGCTCGGCAACGGCAGGGAGCCGCAAGGGGAAAGAGCGACGATTGGAGCAGTGCCCGACTCTTGAGAAAGAGTGACTACCTCGAGCTCGGCGGCTGTAGCCATCTCGCCCACCGCTGCTCAGGCTCGGCAGTGGTAGTCATCTCACCCACCGCTACCTCGAGCTCAACAATTGTAGCCACCTCGCCCACCGCTGCCTCGGGTTCGGCGATCGCGGCTATCTCCTCTACGGCTACCCCAGGCTCAGTGATTGCCGCTACTTCTTCGGCAAGACTAGACCCTGCAAGATAGGATATATGAGAACCTGAAAGTTAAAACTTTGACGAAAAGAACCCAATGTCACGTTACCTTGAGTTGGTCTTCCGATTGCTTCTCGAGCGGCACGTGCTGCCTGTCTGTGAGCGGTGGACAAGGCAGCCGGGGCATCCTCCGAAGGAGTAGGGGTAGGGGTAGCAGTGCTCAAACCCGCACCCACGGCCAAGGCGGCACTACGCTCCCTTGCCGCGCGCATTCTGCGCTTCCTTTCCGCTCGGGCCGTTAGAGCGGATCTTCTAGACGCCTCCATCAATAGGACGTCATCAACCGCGCCAAGGGTTACCTCTGAAGCCGTTATGGCATCCGTCATCGGTCGTTTGAGTAAGGCCTTTTTCGGCAGTGCTGAGGAGGCCGGGACATCGATGGTTGTCCCGGGAAGTATCTCCGCATCACCTTGCGGGATTGGTATTGTAGTCCCTGCGATAAGATAAAGAAGGGATCAGATTGTCCATAAGAAAGGAGAATGAAGATGTAATGAGCCGAGAAATACCAATGCCCAGCAAAGCGCGTCCTCTCCTCCTCCTCAAAGGTCCTAAGGGAAGCCGCTAGAGCCTCTTCAGTGGTAAAGCCTGTTACAGAAGGAAAAATGTCAGTCAAGACATGATAATAAAAATAAAAATATAATGCAATAACAGAAGTTACGGCTTATACTCACTTGATTGCGTAAGGATGGCCATTTCCGCTTTGTGGCTTGCGGATCACACAGAAGCCGCAATGACGGCCTCGAGATCAGTGTCTTCCAGCGCTATGAATAGACCTTCGTTGGTCCTATATTCGCTCAGGCCCTCGTTATAAGGAGCATGAGGCTCCAGGCCGAGTACAACGTCTACAGAGAGAATCGACTTCTTCTTCCTCTTCTGCGAGCGAGCTCTAGTCACAGCCAGCACAAGCTTACGCTTGGTGGGCACTTTGGGGCGACGAGTCCCGATATCTGAGCCCACGCCAGACTCAGGGGAAGCCACATTTACCGTCTCCACGGGAGCACGGGGCACCGGAGGTACATCCACCGTCTCCACGGGAGCACGGGGCACCGGTAGCTCAGGCCTGTTGCGAGGGACTTCAATCACAGCAGCTTCTCTTAGCGGAGGGAGGACAATGGTCCGTCGCTTCAAGGGGGCGTTTCGATCACTAGCAGGGGGTGCACCCTTGCGGTCGAGCAGCAGTCGCTTCTCCTCCCTGATAACAGCGCCCGTTGCATACTGGTACCAGGCCACGTGTACATTAAGGGCCTTCGAGACACAGCTCAGTTCGCTGATAAAGAAGTGAGACCCCATATTCAAGCGTATGAAATGATGCAGCGTGCCCCGCATTCCCTCTTCGGTGGCAGCAGGTTCTACCCGGAAAGCCTCCAACGGGACTCCCTGATTGTAACTCAGCTGCTGGACAAAACGATGGGGGTTGTATCTCATGAATAGCGTCGCGTCATTTTGCCTGAATACAAGAAAGCCCGGCCTAATGGAGTACAAATGAAGAATCTCCCGGGCTTTCAACACGGAGGCCCCGTCCTTAAAAATGTCTCGCAATGCCAGCACCGCCTTTGAAGTTTCCTGGCCGATGGTCAAGACTTTGTCTGTGAAAGACATGCCATCTCCGACCGTGCGCGGACGAAGGAGCAAGCCCCTAACTTCCCGCTGTGACGGACTCACGATAGAGGCGTCAACCAGTCGCATGATCCGAGGGAACTTGCACCTGTCATAAAACGAAGGTCTTTTGTGGATGCCAAAGACCCCAAGCACGTGCAGCTCCATCCATGAATTGAAGTAATGCATTGGGAAGTTGGCAGGATGCACCCCGGGTTCAGTGGTATCCGCTGCTACGCTAAGACCGTGATATAGGTGGGCTAACCCGGCGATCCCGATGACCACTTGTATTCCGGCAACCATACGATGCGCGAGGTAGAATACGGAAGGCCTCATGTAACGAGGATGCATAGGAAGCACGAACCAGCTCAACCATAGCCCAAGAAACCCAAGAAAAAACGCTTCTTCATCAATGCCCGGGGCGGCGATTTCTGACAGAGAGACAATCGCGACGTCAGGAAGAAAGAAACCCTTCTGATCAGCTTTCAGTATTGGCCGACTGTCCAAGCCAAAGCCGAAGGGATTATCAAGTTTAGCAAACTTTTCGTCTTGTCGCGACAGAATCTCCGAGCGAAGAAAACGGGCAACGAAGTCCGCAAGGCTGACCCCTCGGCCTTCGGATTCAAGGAGGAGGCTCTCGTACATGTTCAACACCTTTATCAAACTTGGGAACTGGTGCTGAATAGCGTTCTCTGGCGTGAGGCCCATCACCACTGGCTTGGTGGCAAAAACATATTCATCCGGAGGAAGCAGCTCCTCGTAGTGCTCCCCCCTGACCGGTAAACCAGAAACCTCGGCGAATTCTTCCAAAGAGATGGAGACCTCTCTATCCAATAGGAGGAAGGTATGAGTCGGGATGTTCCACTGCTCCAAAAACTCCTTGATCCATTATGTGGGAGGTGCAGAATACTGGAACAAGGAAGCGTAGACCGTAGGGTATAAGCCGAGCTTTAGCAGCTGCGATTTCTTCGCCGACAAGATATACCGGGCCCACTGCAAGTACCCGGGCGGATGACGGGGAGTTAGCCCAATGTTGTAGGGCTATCCCCAAGGGCGCGACTCGCCCTGACATAAGCGCCGCCCTAGGGTGTCCAAAGCCGCCGGCGGCTGCACGGGTATGGCGGCAATCGTAGGCTGAAGGAGACCCTTCGAAGTCCAATTAACCACCTCCACGGCATAGTTCACCAGGGGTGCATCTGCATACGAGATCGCCGAGATGGGCTCCGAAGGCATCGCACAAGAGGAGCTTTAACGACCTCTGATAATCCGGTCGTACCATCTACCCCACAAGTGAAGATTTTTGTGTTCCGGGTCATGGTCTTTGATGAGCGCGAGAACCTACCGGTCCACAGGTGCCTCAGGGAATCCCCCCTCTGAGCGGACAAACGGAAACGAAGTATCGAAAGACATGTCGCCTGCAAAAAAAGAGACAGAAGTCAACTGTCAGTGCTATAATTTAATTTTAAATTCTGACACTCGGTATTTTAAAATTTGCACCACACTGCAATGCAGTGGAGAAGGACTAAAGAGGGCCCACAAAATCTGGATGACAATTCATCAATTAATAATTAATAAAACAGCCTCATCATTGGATGAGACTGTTAATTAAATGAGGAAATTCTCAAGAAAATTCTCATTAAATGAGAGATCCCTCGGGAAAAAAAGAAAATCTCCCTTTGAGAGCAATACACTATGACAGAGTGACACTTGTCAAACTCTAATCATGAAGGAATAAAATTCCTCAAGAGCCTGGCTCTGTAATGATGATGGAAAAATCCATCAGAAAAGATTTAATTAAAATCAATTTCTCTGGGATCTTCAAGATCCATGAACAAACTCTTAAGAGTTCTTCACAAGAGATTAAGAAATCTACATGTTACCAAAAGAGAAGAGCTTTGTTCATGGGCTAAGAAACCCCAAAAAAGGATCTCTTTAAGATCTATGGGTTCAAGAGAGCGAGGCTCTATTAATGAAACCCTAAAAGGGTTTTCTTTAGATCAAAGATCTATGAAGAGCAAGGCTCTGTTAATGGGTAAAACCCTAATTTATTAAAAGTTTTACACTTTACCTAGATTCCGACAGAGTTTTGACTCTTAAAAAGTTCTTAAACAAGAGAGCTATGCTCTGTGGGAGAATGAAATTCTCAGAAAACAAGAGGAAGATGAAAATCATCTAAGGGAGCAAAGGTCCTATTTATAGACATTGAAACGCCTCTTCAACTTCTGAGTTGATCCAACGGCGTGGATACTGCCACTGCTGCACTTGCATGTGGGCCACGTGAGCGCAACGATGGGGGGAGGGGGGGAATTTGTTTCTGTCACGTCCCGCTTCCCAAAATACGGAAAACGAGGGATGACTAGGCCAGCCATACTCCTACGGTCAAGGAATCATCCCGCCGTAGTCACACTTCGGTTTCTAGCATTATATGGTAATCAGTAAATAAAGCGCAGTGGTAAAGGAATCACATCACTAATTTATTACATTAATATTCCATTGTTCACAAATTACAGATAACAAGAACAATTACTAACCAAGTTCAATCTCACGATCACTTTTATGGAAAGCAGTAAGGATAGGTAGTACACCAGACTATATCTCCGTGAACTCAAAAGGCATATCTGTCTCCTGCACTGGTCCTTCCACGGGATCTGAGCATGCATACTTAGGTCGTCAGAGCGACACAACAACAATATTATTATAATACGATAGAACAGGTAAATGAGGTAATACTAGTGTAAGAACAATGCAAGTAATCACTATGTCACTATATGATGCAGAATATGTTCTGTGTCCCTATCGGTCTCTAGGTCATGTTTGAAATCACATAGTGGAAGGAGGATCATGTTTAACAGGAGTCTTGTACATACCCGAGACAACGACCCACATGCCCGGGACATAACCCTGTCAGCCGGATCGCTAGATCCTACCCTACATGTATCAGTATCACGGTTCGAATGATCATCCTCTAAAACACGGTCCCGCTAAATACGATACTCTTTCCACTTTGATTTCCCCTTTTTCCCCAGGTTTACACTATTTATGATCTTGATCTAGTCGTGTACAAGTATACCAATGGCACGGTTTTATCACTGTTCACTGTATCAATCACTGTCACGAATATTCACTTTCCATTGGTGTACTCGTCACTCTTAAACCAACATCTATCATGCACGATAATACAATGTCCACACGCACTAACACTGAGTATATGACAAGGGTATGATATATGTATGTATGCTGCCAATAAGTTTTGTATGTTATGAATCAACATGCATGTCATTAACTTACATAAATTGCATAAATTAATATGTTAAGAATTCAGCAAAATGATACAATTAAGATAAATAGAATACTCAGTCAGCAATTCATCAAAATTTGTTTTAGTTCAATCGGGATTCCGGTTTTCAAGATATAGCTGTTTCATTTTAAGTGCTCGCGGCTGGAAATTCAGTTTCAGAACTGAACGTCCGTTACGCGACATGAATTGCACCCAGTTGGGCTCAGAATTTAGCGATGTTGAAGTTGAATGAAATTTAGGGTTTTCAATAAAGTATTCAACGCAATAGACGGATCCTCAATCGCATCTGTACGTTGAAAGTTATACACAGTTTAACCTCAGTGTGTCATTTCTGAATCTGTTCTGGACAGTTATACGTTATTCCCTTTTAAATACAGTTTAAAATAGCAAATGGCGATGAAACGAAATGGAACCACCTGTTTTGTTTATCTAACAGAGTTATCTTTAATATACTGTAGAGTTCCATAACATACGACTTCAGGAAACACAGTGACACAGGTATTGGGACAGTACACAATAATCAGAAACGCTCTGGACTGCAGTCCAGAGTCGCATTCCGATCTAATTATCATCACGGTTACAGAACAGAAATCATTGGAATTTTACATAGGGTTAAATTTCGTCGAGTCGGCTTCGATTTAAGCCCTCGAACGCATCATTCCAGTATGTATGTAATTTACGGTGATTTTATTCATTTTCAGATACGAGAAAAATATTAGTTTTAACGGCATATTTGGGGGTATCAATTTTTGTCTCTAACAATCGTATTTTCCAGCGAGATTCATACACGATATTTATCATCAAATGGGCCAACAGGAAATATCAGTTTCCGTCAAAATAAACTATTATAATCATTGGAGACTAGCATCAAACACATAAGTCACATAATATATCGGTAATCGGCAAATTTGTAAACTATGTGATTTAGGTTTGTACCACAACTATATTAGCATGAAGCAAGTAAACACTTGCCTGGAAAATGTCTCGGGGTCGCACGGCAGCAACGGTGTTACGAACGCGCGATGTACGCCGTAAAACGAATTGCGTGAGCTTGGCTCGAGACACGGGTTTGACGTCGGAGTTCCGGGAGTCGTCTCGCGCTCGCTGGAAGTATAGAGTGGTGCTCTGTGGGTCTCCCGGGTGCGCTGGGGTCGACGATGTCGGCGGTGATCGCTCCGGCGACGTGCACAGTGAGTGCTCGCAGTGAGGGGGAAGATGTGGGTTTTGGAGAGAGAGGGAGAGCAGTGGGGGTCGGGTTTGGAGTGATGAGGATGGTGCTGAGGATGTAGAGGGTCGCAGAGGTGGTTCAGGTCAGTGGGGGGCTCGTCGGCGTCGGTTGCAAGGTGGTGGTCGGCTCGGGTGCACTGGGTTGGTGTGCAGGGCTCGGCAGGGGCTCGGGTTGTTGAAGGTGGAGTAGTAGAGGGAGGAGGTTGGTGGAGGAGGAGTGAGGGATCGCTGAGGGGTTGTCGTCGTCGGAGGTGGAGGTTGCAGTGGGTTCCTCGAGTTTGGGGGGCTCAGTGGATGTAGAGAGAGAGATGAGGAGTGAGTTGGAGAGGGAGAGTGATGAGAGGAGTTGGAGACGAGGGGTTTGAGTGAGGAATCATGGTCGGGGGTCGCGGGTCGTGGGCAACGGCGAGGGCGACGTGGAGAGCTCGGGGACGTGGGTAGCGACGTGGGAAGGAGTGAGCGGGAAAAGAATTATGGGGAAGATGGAGGGGTTTGGTAACGGTTCGGGTAGGTTGAGGAGGCAGGCCGGGGGAGTGGGCCGGGCTCGCTTAAAAATTAATTCCCTTTAAAAACGAAGTGGGCTGAGAATGAAGTGTGGGCCGGGGCTTTTATTATTTGTTTTAAGAAATTTGTTTGGGCTGGGTTTAATTTTATTGATTTGAAAAACAAATTAGGCTGAGGGTTTTAAATATTTTGGGTTAGGATTTTATTGATAAAATTTGGTTTTAGTTTTATTTATCTTTGATTTTGAATCTTGGGTTTTAACTTTTAGGGTTTGGAAAAATATACAAATTAAGCTTAAACAACCAATTCAAAATATGAAGGAAAAAGAAAAGAAACCACTGGAATTCAGAGAATAGGAAACTTTTATTAAAATGGAAACGGGGATTTACATCATACCCCCCCTTAACAAAAATTTTGTCCTCGAAATTTGACAAGGATACAAGAATACAATGTACTAAACAAAGAGATGTGGATAACGATCACGGATGTTTTCCTCCCGCTCTCAGGTGGATTCTCCTGGGGAATGACCGTCCCAAGACACTCGGACTAACGGAATGACCTTATTCTTCAGCACTTTCTCTCTGCGGTCGAGAATGGTAGTAGGCTGCTCCTCGTACGATAAATCGGTACCCAAAACTAGCTCTGAATGGTCCAGGACATGGCTCTCATCCCGAACATATCACCGCAACTGTGACACGTGGAAGGTATTGTGCACACCAGACAGCGATGGAGGCAAGGCGAGTCGATAGGCCACCTCTCCTACTCGCTCTAGCACCTCAAAAGGTCCGATAAAGCGGGGACTAAGCTTTCCCCGACCTCCGAACCTGATAACTCCACGAGTAGGGGAAATCTTCAAGAACACATGATCTCCGACTTCGAACTCAAGTGCCCTTCTGCTGGTATCTACCCAACTCTTCTGTCGATCCTGAGCCGTCTTGATACGCTGTCTGATCATTTGGACCTTGTCGACTGTCTGAACAATGAGTTCGGGGCCCAGGAGTCTTCGTTCTCCCACATCATCCCAACATACTGGGGATCGACACTTCCGCCCGTATAGTGCTTCAAAAGGAGCCATCTGAATACTATCCTGATAACTATTGTTATCAGAGAACTCGACTAGATGCAGATAGTCCTCCCAGGAACCCTGAAAGTCCAACATACAAGCTCTCAACATGTCCTCAAGCGTCTGAATCGTATGCTCGGATTGTCCATCCGTCTGTGGGTGATAAGTTGTGCTGAAATTAAGGCGGGTACCCAAGCTCTCCTGTAAGCTCTTCCAAAAGTGTGACAAGAATCTCGTGTCCCGGTCTGACACAATGCTGACTGGAACACCGTGAAGTCGTACAATCTCCTGCATATATCTTTCTGCTAATGATTCTGTCGATTGTCCCACTCGGAAAGGTAGGAAGTGTGCAGCTTTTGTGAGGCGATCGACGATAACCCAAATGGCGTTATTGCCCCTAGGACTCCGTGGTAAGGCCGTCACGAAATCCATAGTAATGTGCTCCCACTTCCATTCCGGTATCGGCAGGGGTTGTAACAGTCCTGCTGTCCTCTGATGTTCCGCTTTCACCTGCTGACATACCAAGCACCTGGATACGAACCTCGCAATTTCCCGCTTCATTCCGTTCCACCAAAAGTGCGGCTTCAGGTCCTGATACATTTTTGTACTTCCCGGATGCACAGAATAAGCTGAACTGTGGGCTTCAGCCAATACTTCTTCTCGAACATCTCCCTTAGGTACGCAGAGTCTGCTACCGAATCTCAGAGAGCCATCTTCATGTATAATCAAATCCGTTCTCAGTCCAGCTTCCACTTCCTCTGTGAACTTTTGCAATGGGGATCATCCGCTTGTGCAGTCTTGATGCGATCCACCAGAGAAGATTGCACCTGTAGCTGCCAAAGTTGACTGAGTGCGTTCGGCGTAACGACTTCAAGTTCAAGTCTCTGGAAGTCCTCAATAATGCTCCTCTGATCGGTCAACATCATGACCGCTGGCTTGCGACTGAGCGCATCTGGTACAACATTCACCTTCCCCGGGTGATACTGAAGGTCCAAGTTATAATCTGCCATCAGCTCTAGCCATCGGCGCTGCCTCATGTTCAGTTCCTTCTGAGTGAAAATATACTTCAAACTTTTGTGATCTGTGTACACCTCCACTTTCTCAACCAATAGATAGTGCCTCCAAATCTTCAACGCAAAGACTACCGCAGCTAACTCCAAGTCATGCGTAGGATAGTTCTTCTCGTGGTTTCTCGGTTGTCGAGAGGCGTAAGCAACCACTCAGCCGTGCTGCATCAAAACACAGCCTAAACCCTTCCCTGAGGCATCACTGTGTATCACCAAACCACCGGAATCATCTGGTACAGTAAGAATAGGCGCCGTGGTTAACTTCTGCTTTAGTGTGTCGAATGCCTGAGTGCACTCCTCTGTCCATGTAAACGGCATGTCCTTCCGTGTCGGCCTCGTCAATGGTTTCGCGATTCTTGAGAAATCTTGGACGAATCTCCGATAATAACCTGCCAATCCCAGAAAACTCCTGATCTCAGCCACTGACTTCGGCGTCGGCCAATCTCTGACAGATTCTATCTTTGCCGGGTCCACCGAGATGCCTTCGCCCGAAACAATATGTCCGAAAAACTGTACCTTGTCGAGCCAGAATTCACACTTGCTTAGCTTCGCATACAGCTTCTCTTCCCGAAGAATTTGTAGGACCGTGCGCAAATGCTCAGCATGCTCTTCCCGGGTCTTCGAGTAGACAAGTATGTCGTCGATAAACACAACGACAAACGTATCTAAGTATTTTGCGAACACCCTGTTCATCAAGTCCATGAATATTGCTGGGGCGTTGGTAACACCGAACGGCATCACAAGGAACTCGTAATGTCCGTATCGAGTCCTGAAAGCCGTCTTGCACACATCCTCGGTTGCTACTCTGATTTGATGATATCCAGAACGGAGGTCCAACTTCGAGAATACCTTGGCTCCACTTAGCTGATCGAATAGGTCGTCAATGCGTGGGATTGGGTACTTGTTCTTTATTGTGACCTTGTTCAGCTCCCGATAATCTATACACATTCACAGCGATCCATCCTTCTTCTTTACTAACAGAACTGGTGCACCCCACGGTGAAGCGCTCGGCCGAATAAATCTCTTCTCCAATAGTTCTTCAACCTGCTTCTTCAATTCCGCCAACTCAACTGGTGCCATTCTGTATGGGGCTCTGGATATTGGGGCTGTACCTGGAGTCAAATCGATCGAGAACTCCAAGATTCGAGGAGGTGGTAGACCTGGTAAATCTTCGGGAAATACGTCCAGAAAGTCCCGAACAATTTCTGGGACTGGGCTCCTATCAATCTCCATAGCTGTCAGCTCCTTAGGCTTTGCTCTATATTTAGCTGGCTCCAATGATTCACTTCCGCCCTCGAAAATAAACTCCGGATGATTGGGAATGCGGAAGATCACATTCCTTGCACGACAATCGATAACCGCATGAAAAGTGCTCATCCAATCCATCCCGAGAATTGCGTCGTAACTGCCTGTCCCAATCAGAAGGAAATTCGTATAGAATTCCCTGCCACACACTACAACCGGGCATAATCTACATTCTCGACTAGATATATAATGCCATTACCCGTATGAATTTCCCATCCCTTTGTTAGTGGTTCATGTGGTATTGAGTGTGTATCAGTGAAATGCTCAGACAAGAAACAATGCGATGCTCCAGAATCAAAAAGAACTCTAGCTGGCAAGGAATGTACAAGCAGAGTACCTGTAACCACGTCTCCTGACGCCTCTTCCTGCTCGGCGGTCAAGGTGAAAGCCCGTCCCTGACCACGACCTGTAAAGGGTTGTCTCTGCTCCTGCGGCCTCTGCTGTGGCGGTCCAGAACCTCCCTGTATCTCTGCTCGCTCAGGGCAACTGCCAATCTTATGCTGACTGGAACCGCAAATCAAGCACTGTCCCTTGGCACGGCGACAGTCCTTCTGGGTATGCCCACCTCTACCGCAATAGCCGCAAACTACGCCCTGTCTCTGGGGGCGATGCTGTGGTATGAATGAGCACTTCATTTGTGTCGTTCCTGGCCTGTGAACTGTATGACTCCTCGAGATGGCGTGTGGGTACGTGCTGGAACGACTGGGGGTCTCCTGAACTTGTTAATCAATTGCTCCTGAACTCTCGCCCGTTGAGTACCTGTGCGAAAGTCTGTAAATCCAACGATGCAATCAACTGCTGCAACTCAAAATCTAACCCCTGAAGGAAACGTCTGGCCCTGGTGACCTCTGAGGCGACCATATATGGACCAAAACGACTCAAGCAGTTGAACTCTGCCGCATAAACGTCCACTGGGCATCCATTCTGCTTCAAAAGAATAAACCTCTCCTCCATTTCTGCCTTGGCTGTGGAAGGAAAATAATGATCTAGGAAGCACTCCTTAAACTTGCTCCATTCGATCGGCCCGTCAAGTCTGCTTTCTTCCACCGACCACCACGTACGGGCTTCGTCTTCCAATTGTATCTTTATCACGTCCACCCTATCTTCCTCTGGAACCCTGGCGGCTGTCAATAAATTCTCCATATTCACCAGCTATTGCTCAGCCTCAAGGGGTTCAGCTAGCTCTGTGAATGCAGCTGGGTGCAACCGTCGGAAGTCTGATACCGTACCAGCCCTAGCATGATAAGCTGGTGGAACAACGCCCTCGGGGGCGGTAATGAGTGCGGAGGGTCCTCCTGCGGCGGTAATCGCCCTGAGTCCCTCAGTGAGTAAATCTGTCTTCCTCTCCTGAGCTTCCGCGAGAGTGGTCAGTGCACTAAGTATTCTTTCCGTGCGGTCCTGAGAGCTGGAGTCCGAGGAATGATCGTTCGGGGACGTCATATCACTGGAAGATTCAAAAGGATAGGAGAAGATTCAAGGATGGAAATCAAGAGTAGTGAAACAAGAATAACGTAATACAGCATAGTTAATGTTATTCCTTGATACTAAACACAGTCTCTGATACCAACTAAACCATGTCACGCCCCGCTTCCCAAAATACGGAAAACGAGAGATGACTAGGCCAGCCATGCTCCTACGGTCAAGGAATCATCCCACCGTAGTCACACTTCGGCTTCTAGCATTACATGGTAATCAGTAAATAAAGCACAGTGGTAAAGGAATCACATCACTAATTTATTACATTAATATTCCATTGTTCACAAATTACAGATAACAAGAACAATTACTAACCAAGTTCAATCACACGATCACTTTTATGGAAAGCAGTAAGGATAGGTGGTATACTAGACTATATCTCCGTGAACTCGAAAGGTAAATCTGTCTCCTGCACTGGTCCTTCCACGGGATCTGAGCATGCATACTCAGGTCGTCAGAGCGACACAACAACAATATTATTATAATACGATAGAACAGGTAAATGAGGTACTACTAGTGTAAGAACAATGCAAGTAATCACTATGTCACTATATGATGCAGAATATGTTCGTGTCCCTATCGGTCTCTAGGTCATGTTTGAAATCACATAGTGGAAGGAGGATCATGTTTAACAGGAGTCTCGTACATACCCGAGACAACGGCCCACATGCTCGGGACATAACCCTGTCAGCCGGATCGCTAGTGTAGGGTTCCTAGGCACTCTAATGAGGTCTCACAAGGCATCAACCATGCCAATTTCAAATTTTACGGGTGCCGAGAAACCCTAATACGGATCGTTAATTAGATATTTAGGCGAAACGATGCAAGTTAACGACTTTAACTTAAAAGGAAAGGGACTACAACCTTTGTAGATCCGGTCCTCCACCTCCATAGCTCCGCAATGAAGTCTCCTCGCTGTCTAAATCCAATCTCGGGCTCTAGCGTCGGCTTCATCGGAGAAATGGGCGGGCTAGGTCATCGACAACGATGCGAAGATGATCTACGTCGAGGCAACACAAGATCAAGCTCCCACTTCACCAAGTCATGAAACTTGTGAAGAAAACACCCTATACTACTTGGCAAGAGATAGAGGATGAAGAAATAGGAAGTGGGTTCACTTTAGAATTGGATTTCTCACTTGATTTCTCAAGTTGCCATTGGTGTAGAAAGCTTTTCTTTTTCTTGCTCATGAAGAAGAAGAAGAAAAAGATATGATAAGTGTTATATAAATTAGATAAATAAATCAATACTTATCATTTACTAACCCTTGGTTAAGTGTAGAGAATGTACTATGGTTAGTTCATATGGTTAGGGTTAAGCATGAGACAAGAATGGTGACTTAGTCAAAGTTTCATGAATGTTCAACTAAAAACAAATAAAGCCACCATTCATCTTTCTCTTTTCCAAAATGAATAAGATAAATAAATAGATAAATAAGTAAATGAAAAAACAAAACCCGAACCATTAGTTTAACCATGGTTTAATTCTTTACACTTAACCAAATAAGCATGTATCATCAAACATGATACAATCATGTGCACAAAAGTATATCACATATACAACTTGCACAATACAAGTGAGAAAATCCATTTAAAGTGAATCAATACTAGTTAGTGCAAAGTAATATATCAAATATATAATTATGCATTAAATCATTAAATCAACACTTGATTTAACGATCCGGTCATATCGCATACAACCGACTAATATCCAATGTATCGGCTTATCGAATCAACCCTTGATTCGATAACTAGGTTATATCGCATACAACCAATCGATACATTCATTGCGAGAATGAAATACGGTATCACATACACGCATTATTCTCGGTCCCGCACATATCTCATATGCGCTCCTATTTCGTTTCGCTTGAGCCAGGAAACCTCTGTGTAGGACTCTAAAGACTTGTCAATACGCCGGCAGCAGATGATGATCATATCAAACACCCACAAGCCGCAAGCGGTCTGCTAAACGTAACGGCCACCCGGGTATTGAGCGATCAGAAGATCGACGAGCAAGCCCGCTCATACTCCTGTGAATCCAACCAGTAACACTTACCGTACAGTCCGGTCTGTTCGTCTGATATGTCGCATATCTTGCCTAGGGGTGGTAAACGTCAGACCCCAATAGCTCGATAAGTCATGCCGACGTGAGGTCCATAACATGTGTGAAACTACTGATAACACTTACCAGTAGATCACTGCAACCCTGGCCAGGGATTTCCGGTTATAGCCAATCGAACACAGCGCAACATCAACTCCCTATACCGGGAGAGACGAATCCCCTCCTATCGCTCATTGCCTCCATGTGATTCGGGACTGTACCCAAAAACCACCGTTTTGCACGCCCTCTTGGACGTGGTAAGGTGGAAATCAAAGCACAGTGGGAACCACACAAGACTCTATGACGATCTCGGGTCAACAGACTACTTTGTACCAGTGTCACCAGAGAACTGCCATCTGACGTAAGGTATAATACCATCTGGGAGTTCTCGGCGAGTCCGTCCAGTATACCCAGTCTCCACTGAGCACCCGTATATCATCTCTGATGTCAAACACCAATGGATATGGGATCATCCATCGCCCATCTGTATGGGTCGAGAAGGTATACGCTAGTCTACTCTGGTATATCGATGCCCCGTCTCGATACACCCACGACTAGGGACCTTGAAGGATGTACTTATGGACTACCATGTCCCCACTAGTATGATCTGCATCATAGTCCAGGTAGTCAAGTACACATCCTAAGGGCTTTACCAACATGTAACAGAGAGACAATCAGTATACACGTTAAGGTAAAGAGCAACCAGATAGCATACTATCATGTCGAGCAAGAAAGTCCTCCCTATATATGTCCAAGCATCCACTACAATATACATCCTATGTATAGTAATGGCCTCTAGGGCATACATATAACTAACAATCTCCCACTTGCACTAGGGCCATCTGATAGCAGTGGTCGCAGTATCTCATACTCAACCATCCCATAAAAGTCTCTCTCTGGGAAAAGGCCTTCGTGAGTGGATCCACCGTGTTATCCTCTGAGTCTACTCTCCTAACCTTGATCACCCTAGAGATAAACCATCTCCATGATCAGGTGATACTGCCTTAGAATATGTCTGGATCACTGATGGGACGGACGTTCCTTGGCATAAGCCACAACTCCATTGTCTCACAATGGTTGGAACGTAGTTCATCTCATGATCCAATATACACCCAAACATCCTCTTTGGTAGCATCATAAGCAGCGATGTATCCAGCCTTTATCGTCTAGTTAGCCACGGTATCTAGCTTGGAACTCTTCCAACATACCGTCCCTTTACTGAGGGTAAAGACAATGCCTGTGACTGACATTCAGTCATCTTTATCAGCCTGGAACCTTTCCAGTGATTCTCCCCAGAATCAATTGATACCATCTCACTACAACTAGTGAGAATCCTAACATCCGTTTAGATCTATCTCATAGATCCAAAATCCAGGATTTAGGAGGTATCACTTTGATCCTATATGGAGAATCATTGTGATAAGCGGAGATTGACCGAGCGTAGCATAGGAAACTCCTTCCCTATCAAGAGTATGTCATCTACGTACTCTACGAGGATCATCACCATACTCCCTACTACTTTTTTGTATATACAAGGTTCATCTATCATTTTGATGATGTCAAACTGTTTGACTACTATATCAAAACAGATGTTCCAACTCCGCGATGCCTGCTTTATCCTATAAAGCATCTTGTACACGTTTCCGCTGCTCCCACTGTTTACGAAGCCCTCTGACTGTGTACTTATAGACGCTCTCTTCTAAAACATCATTTAGAAAAGCAGTCATGGCACCCAACCGCCAGATATCGTAGTCATGGTATGTAGCCGTGGCAAGTAGGATCCGGATGGACTTAAGCATAGGCACTGGAAAAGGTTTCATCATTATCCACGCCTGGTAGATGACGAAAAGCTTTAACAAGTCTAGCTTTGAAAGTCTCAACTTTTCCATCTACACCAAGTAATCTTCTCAAGATATACTTGCTCCTGATGGGGATTTAACCCTTCAGATATAGCAACCAAAGTCCATACTTTGTTGGTGTACATGGATTCCATCTCAGATCGCTAAGCATCCAGCCATTCTTACAGAGTCCCTACTCTCGATGGCCTGCTCGAAACTAGTTGGGTCATCATCTCATGATGCAATCCTCACTCCCACTGTCATAGAGAAACCGAAGTATCTCTCAGGCGGGTGAGGAACCTTACTAGATCGGCGGAGAGGCTGAGGTTCGTTGGAATCTACTGAATCCTTTGGTTCTATCAAATCATCTGTTGTTGTTTGTATAGCTGAAACACTTCCAGTTCTACATAACTGACCTTGCCTCGAGCTTGTCCGGATTTTTCTTTTCAGACATAGGCTGGACAACCCCAAATCTTAACTAACTTAAGAGATGGGCTCTTCCCTTATCATATCAAATATGAAGTGGTAGGCAACTGATTTGATTTAAACCCTATTCAATAGGTATGCAGCTTCTCAAGTGCATAACTTCCAAAAAGGAAATAGGTAACTCAGTAGTACTCATTATAGAGCACACCATATCACATAGGGTACTATTGCTCCGCCCCGATATACCATCGTGCTATGGTGTATACGGAGGAGTAATGCTGAGAGAGAATCTCATTCTCCTTTAGAATATTCCAGGATTTCCGTGCTCAAGTATTCTCCTCCTCGATCTCATCAAAGGACATAATACTTATACCCTTATTGGTTCCCTACTTCTGACTTATATTCTGTGAATATCTCAAAAGGTTCGGACTTGTGTTTCAACAGGAACATATGTCTGAATCTAAAGAGATCATCAGAGAATATAACGAAGTACAAAGAACCAGTCCTGGCATATGTAGACAGGGGACCTTACATACATCAACATGTATCATCCCAAGAGTTTACTAACTCTTTCTCTGTTTCCAATAAACAGAGCTGGTGTCATTATATCTTTGTGACATGACTGGCAAGTTTCACAAGATATAGATTCAAACTGATTTAAATATGCATCTACATGTAACTTCAGCTAGTCGGGTCACATTGGTATGACCTAGTCTACAATACCTCAAGAAGGATTCATTCATTTCTGAACTCTTCCTCTTGTGTGTGTTCTGTATACTAAGAACTGTAGTTTGATTTAGAACATCAATGCTTTTAGATAACGTGCCTGAACCGATCAACTTTTGATATAGGAAATGTTCAAAACATTATCCAACAATACAAAATTTTATCATTTCTTTACTGATAAAGAGACTGATATGATTTTGTATATCAGGTTCGGTATCTAACAACATTCGTTCAGAATCAATGTATTGGAATACAGGGTGACAGTGACCAACAGACTTGGCTGCAACTCTTGCCCCGTTTTCTGCCTCATGAAACTTATCACCCGATCTCAGTTCTTTACCTATCTGTAGCCCATGTAACATATTACATATGCGGGATCCTGATCCAGTATCACATACCTAGGACATAAAGGATACTGAGAAACAGTTCTGTATAATGAACACACCCGAAGATGATGTATCAGCATGCATTCTCTTCGTTTGGGCGGCACGGGAATTCTGGTATTCCCCAAATTCCTGCTCTGTCTTATAACAATTATAAGTTGGAGCGGGACCAACGTTCCCCAGCTCAGTATAACAAGCGGGTTCGGTCAATACATCCATATTATTATCTTGATTAAGGCGTGATATGGTCGCTACCAGGAGAGAGAGAGAAGAAAACACTCAGCGTGCGCTCTTGCAAGAATAGATTGGTTATTATTTTATCTAATCAGGATGGCTCCCACTGCTTTTTATCAAATCTTCCTTCAAACCCAAAAAGGAAAGACTAGCCGGGATTAATTACACGCTACAAGTTCGCCAATTTTTCAGCCAGGCCAGTGTCGGTTCTTTGAGGGAGGTCCCCCGTGCTTTCGCACGAACCTAATTAATGTAAACCTCGTTTTCCCAGAGGCGTAACCTCGTTGACACCTTTCTAGACACCTACTTGATCGGCTAATTGTAATGTGTAAAACTCTCCCAGGAGTAACAATTACTCGCAGCGGGTATCGGGATCCAACTATCTCATAGAAGGTATGCAGTCTCATTGCAAATTTCAACACTTGAAATTCCCGATAATATTTTGCCCCTAGCAGCTATATGACCTTAACATAGTCAAAAAATCATAAGTGCTAGTCAAGTTCAACCCGTCATTTCCCGATTGAATTAAACCCACCCGCACGACCCTTAACATAGTCAACAAAGTCGCATGACTACCCTAATCCAATCGCATCATATGCTTATGCAGATAAGCACTAATTAGCTACCGCACACTACGCCTTAACATAGTCAACAAACGTAGCACGAATACTAACTAGTACTTATCTGAAATGACGGAGAGCTATGACAGGTTTTTCTGAAAACCTATTGCGTAATGAACTTGATATCGTTGTGGAATCAAATGATTTTAAAATGGAGTGCTTTTGAAGCTTTTCTAGTTTTGCTAAAGGGGTCACTCCCGGTGAAGGGATCGTCGGCCCTTTCCTCATCGAATGAGGTGCGGGATATATCATATATATCACTGTGCAAAGCAAAAACTTTTAAAAGCAATCAAAACACAAACCGAGTGTGCAGCATTAGCCAGTTATTGCTAAAGGAGTCACTCCCGGTGAAGGGATCTCGGTCCTTTCCTCATCGAATAAGGTGCAGGATATATCACATAACCGCTGTGCAAAGCAAGAGCTGTAGCTACATGTTTTATTTTTGAAATTCGATTCTACAACATCTTAGGTTTCTTTTCTTTCATTAATCACATTAATGAAGTCCCATCATTTAAGTACCTAAACATCATAGATAAATACGACGTACACTTATGCCATCCGCATTCGCCTCGATGTCTCCTCGTGCACCGTTAGGTTAGGTAACTAACGGCAGAGCGGGGCAGGGCTAGCGCGGGTGTAAAACATAAGTAACGCCTATATAATATATCATATATACTATATAAAGTAACCATCACAGAACATATCACATGATCACATCACAGATATCGCAGCAGAAAAAACATATGAAATATTGGATATACTAGGACGTCCGTGTTTTCAATAGAGCCAGTATAAAACACGGATTCCACGGTCGTGATGAATAGCCAAACCCACACCCCTAGACCCCTACGAGAGCGGCAAGCAGCCCTACCAATTCTAGAGTTAGGAGACCCGGACTCGACTCCTCGAGTTGGTCTCCCACTGGACTCCAGAACCCGGTTACTTGTGCTCCCCTCCTTGGGTCTATCCTAGTGCGGAAAAGTAAATAATATACAAAGGGTGACATCTTCCGCAACCTGGAAGTGCCCCAATAAAAGAATATTATATACAAGTTTTTACATGAATGAAAATGAAAAACACGCATCTCACATAAAAAAAACCCGGCTATTCAAACACGACGATCCAATATAACATATCCAGCAACACATAACATCACATGTCATCAACGTAAGTAAACATGCGTATCCCAATTGTCGTTGACATATAGCAACGAAACCGGCGATATCACACATTACACTTACGGTCACAGAAAAGAAAGTGTAAAACTACAACAGTTGGAATCCGCAACCTGCATAGACATCGCATGCCTAATCAAATGAATTTCTTAGACATCGCATGCCTAACAATTATAAACCCCGCATTTTAGTCTCAAAATCGAAAACTCTTTTCAATATCAAGCCGGGCAATTCAACAAGATTCCCGACATTTTGATCGAATGCTTGTCGCAAACTTCAGTAGACGGCCGCACCCCCGATGCCGTCGACGAAGTGCACCAAGGTGGAACACCGCTGCCGCGAGCACCCAGATGGATGCTTTCGGTGACGGGGTTCTCCTACAGTCACTTGGTCGGGGCTAAGGGATGTAGCTGTCTATTAAGTTTACCCGGCAAGTATCCGCGTACGCTACGTGATTGCGACGGACTTTTGATCACATCAAAATTCCGTGGCAACCGATCAAGTGAGACTAAACTGCTATGTTTATAACATTCATTCAGTTATCTCATAACTTATTATGAATTCCAATTATTGTATCCCATTCCGGATAAATAGAAAATGTTAAACTTTCCGATCGAACAATCGAACACCCAAGTTTTCCCGAAACAGATCAACACTTGAAATAAGTTTTAAAACATTCACTTCGTACCTCAGTACCAACGATCCAGCCGTAGAAGGGTCAAGCCAACGTCTCACATGTGACACGCCGTACTGCCCCAAACCCGAAGGTTCAAAGGGCAGTTCAAGACGGTCACATAATCGAGTTAAGGTTTGTTGTCTTCTAGAGGGTCCATTGCATTACTTGCACTACTTAGAACGTATTTAAACCACAGAAAGATCCAACACTTGGAAATTTCCCGACAGGGGAAAAAGTGGGTATTTATATCCAGTCGAACCTTTTAACATATTCTAAAAATTACCCGGAAAAACACACAGACAAAATTAGACAATCCGATCGATACACCGAATCCCCAATACAACCCAGAAAATTCAACTCTTTAAAAAATATTAAAAATTCCCAGGAAAACCAGAACCAGAAAATAGGAATTACTGTGCAAAAAGTATTGGGCATTGTGACAGTACGGCCGCGGAACCGCCGCAGAAGCCTTGCTTCTGCCGCGGTTCCGCCGCACTCTTGTGGAATCATGGACATGTGTTGCACAGTAATTCTTAGGATTCCCAGCTGATTTTTCTGCATATTTTTAATATAGAAAAATCCACATTTTACAAAATTGTCCAGAGAGCAAATTTAGGGTTAGGGTTTCGGTCCGATCGGATTTCTAACTCCGTCTACGCATCGCCTAAGGCTCTAGTTAGGCTCTGATACCACTGTAGGGTTCCTAGGCACTCTAATGAGGTCTCACAAGGCATCAACCATGCCAATTTCAAATTATACGGGTGCCGAGAAACCCTAATACGGATCGTTAACTAGATATTTAGGCGAAACGATGCAAGTTAACGACTTTAACTTAAAAGGAAAGGGACTACAACCTTTGTAGATCCGGTCCTCCACCTCCATAGCTCCACAATGAAGTCTCCTCGCTGTCCAAATCCAATCTCGGGCTCTAGCGTCGGCTTCATCGGAGAAATGGGCGGGCTAGGTCATCGACAACGATGCCGAAGATGATCTACGTCGAGGCAACACAAGATCAAGCTCCCACTTCACCAAGTCATGAAACTTGTGAAGAAAACACCCTATACTACTTGGTAAGAGGTAGAGGATGAAGAAATAGGAAGTGGGTTCACTTTAGAATTGGATTTCTCACTTGATTTCTCAAGTTGCCATTGGTGTAGAAAGCTTTTCTTTTTCTTGCTCATGAAGAAGAAGAAGAAGAAGAAA
Source organism: Agapanthus africanus (assembly GCA_030015575.1). Lineage (NCBI taxonomy): Eukaryota > Viridiplantae > Streptophyta > Magnoliopsida > Asparagales > Amaryllidaceae > Agapanthus > Agapanthus africanus. The sequence goes on along the minus strand of CM057338.1, from coordinate 118,682,052 downwards.
AAGATATGATAAGTGTTATATAAATTAGATAAATAAATCAATACTTATCATTTACTAACCCTTGGTTAAGTGTAGAGAATGTACTATGGTTAGTTCATATGGTTAGGATTAAGCATGAGACAAGAATGGTGACTTAGTCAAAGTTTCATGAATGTTCAACTAAAAACAAATAAAGCCACCATTCATCTTTCTCTTTTCCAAAATGAATAAGATAAATAAATATATAAATAAGTAAATGAAAAAACAAAACCCTAACCATTAGTTTAACCATGGTTTAATTCTTTACACTTAACCAAATAAGCATGTATCATCAAACATGATACAATCATGTGCACAAAAGTATATCACATATACAACTTGCACAATACAAGTGAGAAAATCCATTTAAAGTGAATCAATACTAGTTAGTGCAAAGTAATATATCAAATATATAATTATGCATTAAATCATTAAATCAACACTTGATTTAACGATCCGGTCATATCGCATACAACCGACTAATATCCAATGTATCGGCTTATCGAATCAACCCTTAATTCGATAACTAGGTTATATCGCATACAACCAATCGATACATTCATCGTGAGAATGAAATACGGTATCACATACACGCATTATTCTCGGTCCCGCACATATCTCATATGCGCTCCTATTTCGTTTCGCTTGAGCCAGGAAACATCTGTGTAGGACTCTAAAGACTCGTCAATACGCCGGCAGCAGATGATGATCATATCAAACACCCACAAGCCGCAAGCGGTCTGCTAAACATAACGGCCACCCGGGTATTGAGCGATCAGAAGATCGACGAGCAAGCCCGCTCATACTCCTGTGAATCCAACCAGTAACACTTACCGTACAGTCCGGTCTGTTCGTCTGATATGTCGCATATCTTGCCTAGGGGTGGTAAGCGTCAGACCCCAATAGCTCGATAAGTCATGCCGATGTGAGGTCCATAACATGTGTGAAACTACTGATAACACTTACCAGTAGATCACTGCAACCCTGGCCAGGGATTTCCGGTTATAACCAATCGAACACAGCGCAACATCAACTCCCTATACCGGGAGAGACGAATCCCCTCCTATCGCTCATTGCCTCCATGTGATTCGGGACTGTACCCAAAAACCACCGTTTTGCACACTCTCTTGGACGTGGTAAGGTGGAAATCAAAGCACAGTGGGAACCACACAAGACTCTATGACGATCTCGGGTCAACAGACTACTCTGTACCAGTGTCACCAGAGAACTGCCATCTGACGTAAGGTATAATACCATCTGAGAGTTCTCGGCGAGTCCGTCCAGTGTACCCAGTCTCCACTGAGCACCCGTATATCATCTCTGATGTCAAACACCAATGGATATGGGATCATCCATCGCCCATCTGTATGGGTCGAGAAGGTATACGCTAGTCTACTCTGGTATATCGATGCCCCGTCTCGATACACCCACGACTAGGGACCTTGAAGGATGTACTTATGGACTACCATGTCCCCACTAGTATGATCTGCATCATAGTCCAGGTAGTCAAGTACACATCCTAAGGGCTTTACCAACATGTAACAGAGAGACAATCAGTATACACGTTAAGATAAAGAGCAGCCATATAGCATACTATCATGTCGAGCAAGAAAGTCCTCCCTATATATGTCCAAGCATCCACTACAATATACATCCTATGTATAGTAATGGCCTCTAGGGCATACATATAACTAACAGCTAGATCCTACCCTACATGTATCAGTATCACGGTTCGAATGATCATCCTCTAAAACACGGTCCCGCTAAATACGATACGCTTTCCACTTTGATTTCCCCTTTTTCCCCAGGTTTACACTATTTATGATCTTGATCTAGTCGTGTACAAGTATACCAATGGCACGGTTTTATCACTGTTCACTGTATCAATCACTGTCACGAATATTCACTTTCCATTGGTGTACTCGTCACTCCTAAACCAACATCTATCACGCACGATAATGCAATATCCACACGCACTAACACTGAGTATATGACAAGGGTATGATATATATATGTATGCTGCCAATAAGTTCTGTATGTTATGAATCAACATGCATGTCATTAGCTTACATAAATTGCATAAATTAATATGTTAAGAATTCAGCAAAATGATACAAGTAAGATAAATAGAATACTCAGTCAGCAATTCATCAAAATTTGTTTCAGTTCAATCGGGATTCCGGTTTTCAAGATATAGCTATTTCATTTTAAGTGCTCGCGGCTGGAAATTCAGTTTCAAAACTGAACGTCCGTTACGCGACACGAATTGCACCCAGTTGGGCTCAGAATTTAGCGATGTTGAAGTTGAATGAAATTTAGGGTTTTCAATAAAGTATTCAACGCAATAGACGGATCCTCAATCGCATCTGTACGTTGAAAGTTATACACAGTTTAACTTCAGTGTGTCATTTCTGAATCTGTTCTGGACAGTTATACGTTCTGCCCTTTTAAATACAGTTTAAAATAGCAAATGGCGATGAAACGAAATGGAACCACATGTTTTGTTTATCTAACAGAGTTATCTTTAATCTACTGTAGAGTTCCGTAACATACGACTTCAGGAAACACAGTGACACAGGTATTGGGACAGTACACAATAATCAGAAACGCTCTGGACTGCAGTCCAGAGTCGCATTCCGATCTAATTATCATCACGGTTACAGAACAGAAATCATTGGAATTTTACATAGGGTTAAATTTCGTTGAGTTGGCTTCGATTTAAGCCCTCGAACGCATCATTCCAGTATGTATGTAATTTACGGTGATTTTATTCATTTTCAGATACGAGAAAAATATTAGTTTTAACGGCATATTTGGGGTATCAATTTTTGTCTCTAACAATCGTATTTTCCAGCGAGATTCATACACGATATTTATCATCTAATGGGCCAACAGGAAATATCAATTTCCGTCAAAATAACTATTATAATCATTGGAGACTAGCATCGAACACATAGGTCACATAATATATCGGTAATCGGCAAATTTGTAAACTATGTGATTTAGGTTTGTACCACAACTATATTAGCATGAAGCAAGTAAACACTTGCCTGGAAAATGTCTCGGGGTCGCACGGCAGCAACGGTGTCACGAACGCGCAATGTACTCCGTAAAACGAATTGCGCGAGTTTGGCTCGAGACACAGGTTTGACGTCGGAGTTCCGGGAGTCGTCTTGCGCTCACTGGAAGTATAGAGTGGTGCTCTGTGGGTCTCCCGGGTGCGCTGGGGTCGACGATGTCAGCGGTGGTCACTCCGGCGACATGCACAGTGAGTGCTCGCAGTGAGGGGGAAGATGTGGGTTTTGGAGAGAGAGGGGGAGCAGTGGGGGTCGGGTTTGGAGTGATGAGGATGGTGCTGAGGATGTAGAGGGTCGCAGAGGTGGTTCAGGTCAGTGGGAGGGCTCGTCGGCGTCGGTTGCAAGGTGGTGGTCGGCTCGGGTGCACTGGGTTGGTGTGCAGGGCTCGGCAGGGGCTCGGGTTGTTGAAGGTGGAGTCGTAGAGGGAGGAGGTTGGTGGAGGAGGAATGAGGGATCGCTGAGGGGTTGTCGTCGTCGGAGGTGGAGGTTGCAGTGGGTTCCTCGAGTTTGGGGGGCTCGGTGGATGTAGAGAGAGAGAGAGATGAGGAGTGAGTTGGAGAGGGAGAGTGATGAGAGGAGTTGGAGACGAGGGGTTTGAGTGAGGAATCATGGTCGGGGGTCGGGGGTCGTGGGCAACGGCGAGGGCGACGTGGGGAGCTCGGGGACGTGGGTAGCGACGTGGGAAGGAGTGAGCAGGAAAAGAATTGTAGGGAAGATGGAGGGGTTTAGTAATGGTTCTGGTAGGTTGAGGAGGCAGGCCGGGGGAGTGGGCCGGGCTCGCTAAAAAATTAATTCCCTTTAAAAACGAAGTGTGCTGAGAATGAAGTGTGGGCCGGGGCTTTTATTATTTGTTTTAAGAAATTTGTTTGGGCTGGGTTTAATTTTATTGATTTGAAAAACAAATTGGGCTGAGGGTTTTAAATATTTTGGGTTAGGATTTTATTGATAAAATTTGGTTTTAGTTTTATTTAGCTTTGATTTTGAATATTGGGTTTTAACTTTTAGGGTTTGGAAAAATATACATATTAAGCTTAAACAACCAATTCAAAATATGAAGGAAAAAGAAAAGAAACCACTGGAATTCAGAGAATAGGAAACTTTTATTAAAATGGAAACGGGGATTTACAGTTTCCCCCAATCAAAGCAAAGCTCTGTTTTGAAATTCAAAATTCAAAAATTAAAGCAACGCTTCAGATCCAGCGCTAGGCGCGCTGCGCGCCTCGTGTCAAACACGAATGCGCTAGCGCCAGGTGCGTTGCGCCTTAGACAGTGCACCATGTGTGCGCTAGCGCTAGGCGTGCTGCGCGCCACGTGTCAAACATGGGAGCGCTAGCGCAGGCTGCGCTGCGCTCTGAGCAACGCACCACGTGTCAAATACAGGTGCGCTAGCACAAGGTGCACTGCGCTCTGAGCAGCGCACCACGTGCAAAGCACAGGTGCGCTAGCGCTGAAATTAAAAATTCCCCACCGTTAGATCAAAAGATCTAATAATAATGGTAAATCATTAATTAATCAGAATTAAAATTCTGTTATGAAAAGGTTTCTCAATCTTGTTAAAAACAAGAAAATTGCCTTCTGTAAAACAGAAGCCATAGACTCAAAGATCCAATGGTGGGGAAACATCCCCAAATCAATCAGAGAAAGATCTCTTTAACCGATTTAACAAATCAACTCGCCCTATATAAAGGCCCCAAGACTTCAATTCTGATATAGAACCCCCCCCCCTAAACTTTGAAAAAATTCAAAGAAAGAGAGCAAGCTCTTGAAAGAAGATTATTTCTTCAAGGTAAAGATGATGGATGATGAACACAGAGATGAAATCATCTCATAAAAAGAAAATTTATCTTCTTAAAAGATCATAGATCTGCAAAGACCAAGGTCTTTTATAAAAAGATCAAAAGATCTCATCATAAAAACAGAGAAGTACTTACTTCTTTCACAGATCATAGATCTATAAGACAAACTGTCTTTCTGAGATCATGAACATCTCATCATAAAGGGGGAGAAAATTAATAAATTTTCTTAAAGATCATGGATCTATATAGGCAAGCTCTTTCAAAAAAATTAAGAACTGTTGTTCTTGAATCTTGAGACAAAGTCTCTTCTAAAAGAACATAAATTTGTTCCCAGATCATAAAAATTGATCAAATGCGTTTTGTGCTATTGAATTGCGCCTTGCGCTCTTAAACTGCGCTTTTGCGCTCCTTGGATCGGCGCTCAGCACCAAATGCGCCACTTGTGCGCCAATTAAATAGCTTACGCTTTTGCGCTTCTTGGACAGCGCACTGCGCTCATGAGCTGGCGCTCAGCGCCAAGCGCACCACGTGTCATTCACGTATGTGCCAGCGCAATGCGCTCATGGACTAGCGCTCAGCGCTCACAAACTGGTATCTGCGCTTAGCGCAGAGTGCAACACTTATATGCGCGCCACGTGTTAAAAGCGCACTGCGCTTTTGATTAGCACAAAGCGCCTAGCGCACCATATGTTGCGCTGACAGAACATAAATTGTTCTGATGAATGCTCTGCATTCAATACAAGACAAAAAAAGGTGTCAAGATCTAATGCTCAACATTATTAAAAGGGCCAAGCCCAAATAAAGGCTCAACAGCCAGAATAAAAATGTTAAATATTTGTTGGACTTAGCCCAAGATTGGCCTTAAGTGCTCAACTTATATTAATTGAGGCCATCTTCTCATGAATATTTCAACAGATCTTAGTTCCAAATTAGACTACAGATCTTTCAACCAATTCACACCGGTTCAAGGGTACATCTCTTTACTCCTCTGATATTTGTCGTTGTAATCCTTCAACGTCTTCAGAGAGGTGACGGGTCCCGACAACCACACATTTCTACGGACTATGGGGTCCTTAAACTCATGGACTATGATGTCCTTAAACTTTATAGACTATGACGTCTTTAAACTATAGGCTGTGGGGTCCTTAAACTCACGGACTACGATGTCCTTAACCTGGACTGTGGGGTCCTTAAGCCCATGGACTACGATGTTCTTAACCTCGACCGCGGTGTCTTTAAACTAACATTGGACCACCATGTCCTTAAACTGGTAATCGACCGCAATGTCCCTAAACTAAACAATAGAGTCCAATTGCTCTCTTGTTGGATCTAAAGCATCCTGTTAAGTCGATCTTAGTCTAAAAATTAGACTAACGTATCCTTAACATACGTTTAAGTTGATCTTAGTCCCAAACGAGACTAGCGTATCCTTAAACCCAACCCCCAAACCCAAATCTAAGAAGATACGGATTTGGACTAATCCACGCCCTACGGATGACAACATAAATTAGTCTCTGTATACAATTCACGGGCAACCACAAACAAAACAAACACCCACGACACGAAGTGACCATCTGGAGAAGGAGAAAGTTGTTACTGCGATGCGGTAGCGTAATTAACTGCAGGGGCTTGCGCCTACAGGGAAGAGCGTCCCCACAATCAAAAACCCCTCAAACGAAAGGGAATCTGACGAAGTCTGCTACATCGGCCGCATCCGTTTAAACCTTCGATACACGGTGCCATAAATCAACTTGGCATCTTCGGAGAGGTGGACGAATAGCACCAATTAGTATCTGCCCTGAAATTCAGGCAAGACGTTCGCTGCGTCTTCGTCCGCGCCTTTCGGAGGGGAACAGTAGTTCAAGGGCTAATGGGCTTGGGCTTTTCCACACGCGCGCGCCGTCCGTCCGTCCCGTCCCGATCTCGAGCCCGGCCCAGGTTCAGTTCGAACGTGCGCTTATCTTTTTGCACAAAAAATGCTTTTGTTTGGACCCATTCCTGGACCGTTGCAGCAGCCATGGGCTCGTATTAAGAGTGGACCGTTGGATGATGATTGTTACGAAATTGTGTTTTTATTTGTAGTTTAACCGCAATCAGAACGGTGTCGCGCGTAGCTAGACCGAGGTGAGTACGGGTCGTCCTCAGGGAAACGTGGAACCTTTTACTTTTACTTTAGATGTGTTGAGAAAGAGAGGAGGGATAAAGAATTTTATAGAATGGTTTCTAGATCTACGTTAAACAAGAATGTAAAATATAGATCTAGATTATTTTAAAGATGTAATTAATATAATAAGAGGGCTTGTAGGGTTCGTTAGGATTTAGTAGTTATGGACGATTAATTAAAAGTTACCCTTTTTATCCATTAATAGATTTAGAACTAGAACGACGGTGATGCGTGTAGATTAGGGTTTCTGGAGGGAAAAGGAATCCCACTCTTAACCCCCTATCTCGACACGGGACTCCGTTCATATCTAGCCTTTACCAAAACAATCATTAATCTAATCTCTAATCGCGGTCGGAACTAGCAAAGAATTGCTAGCGCGCCCGATTAGGATGTTAATGATTCTTTTGATAAAGTTCATAAACTTTATAGGACTTAAAAAGGGTTTAGTTATTTTCATCATCCATTAGCCTACCCTAATCCTACGAACCCTAACAAGCGGAGAATTACTCGCGCATGTTGGAAGAAGAAGATGAAAAGATAGAGAGGGAAAACATAATGTAAAATGCAAAAGAATTAGATAAAACAACTGCCTTTATTAATCAACTTGAACAATCTACACTTTGATTCCTTAGAAAATGATTACAAAGACTAGTTTGCTTCTCGATCTCTTCCAAGGAGGTAGACGAACAGTTGATGATCAGCCTGGATGCGTGAGCGTCGGGAGCTTCGTGATCTCTTCGGCTTGATGATTTTTCCAAGAGGATCTCGGTCCTCTTTTATAGTGCAAACCCAGAATCTTATTGTTGAAAACTTGGAAAAATATAGATTTGATTCACCCTAAAAAATCTTGTGCTTTAACTCCCTAGACTTGCGGCGGATCCGCGGCCCAAGGGTGGGTTTGGCCGCGGATCCGCGCTCAAAGGTGGGGATCTCTCGATCAAATTTCTTGGGCTTTCTTCTCGTGACATGTGGCAATCCTAGGCACCTTTAGAATTCAGAAATCTTCTCTCGGTTGCTTCCAGACTTGGTCTCCAAGTTTTGCTTCTTAATTTGGCAAGTTTTCTTCAACAAATTGATTTGTTTGATAAATTCTTCATAACAACTTGGAAATATTCTGCACAACAACTCAAATAAGATTTTAGTAGATTTTGTTCTACTAGGATTAGGTCAATAATATTTGCATACATTTTCCTACCAAATGATAATTAAAATATATTAACACATGGAAAATAATGTTTTTACACATAAACCCTCATATGTATAATATATTATAATAAAGTCCTTTTTCAATATGAAAATGGTAGGAAAAATGTAATACAAATGTGCAGTTTTATCAACTGAACAAATACCCCCAAACTTATCTTTGATCGTCCCGAGCAAACTAGTTTATTTAAGAGGAGAAAAAGAAAGGAGAAAACTAAGCACACTTTCGTAGGCAACACGATTGCACTGAGCATGTGCAACAAGCCGTTAAACCTCTAGGTGTCCCTAGTAGGAGGAGTGTTCTCTCCTGAGGGTTTTCAGCGGATTACACCCACAAAATCCTATAACAAAAGAAAAATGGTGAAATTTACATATAAAGATAAGAACCATAAAAGAAAGACTTTGAAAAGAAGAGTTTCCAACTATGCTAGCTTTTCAGTTATCATGAGCCCTATCTTAATAGTCATGAAAAAATGTTAGAAATCACATTACCCCTCAATAAAACATCGTCTTTATTCTTCATTCCTACCTTTCTTCCAAATATTGATCATATAACCCCACGTGTGTGAAATGGACATCCCTACACTCGGAGAATTCAATTCAAGCTATCATACTCTTGTCCATCTACCTTAGTACTTTTTAATTTAATGAATATTAAAGATTTGCTCACACATTTTCATGCGACCGTTAATACTTCTTGAGGTACTAACCAACCGATTACTCATGTGCTTGCTAATTAGGTGATAATATTTTCCTCGTCTTGCACCACCTAAGGCTTAACAGTGACTCCCAGACCAGTTGGCCTTAGGGCACTAGGTGAAGAGGCACCCTCGCTATATTTTTTTATTGCTGCCTTGGCGATAACAAAACCAGTGTTCATTTTTTTTTTCTTTTCACCATTTATATTTTCTTCATTTTTTTTTTCATTTCCTTCATACTTTGGCTTTTGGACAAGAGCATTTCAAGGTATCCTCTACTATCCTGAGTTTCAAGACGTGTGTAAGTGCATATAGTAGGGTATCAACATTCAAATGTTTGGCTTCCAGAATAGAAACTATTTTTCAGACTTATTTTTATCCTCAGATTAGTGACTTCCTTCATTTTACTAACCCTTGGGACAACAGCTCATAACTACTTATTACTAGTTCGTGTAAGAAAACTTCTAATTTTCTTGGTTTTCTTAAACTATTCCAATCTTTTGGATGTAATTTTTCACTTTCTACTCTTTTGTTATATATATAAAAAAAAATTTAATGCCCGGTGTCAAAGATAATTTAGTGAATACAAACCTCCCCCCCAAACATGTTTTCAGCAGTGTCCTCACTGATGTAGCATTTTGAGAACATGGACCTGTATACTAAGGGAGAGATACAACGGGTAAAATAATAGTGAAATGACAAATTCCCCCAAACTTATTCTTTGACACGCACAGATATTCAATCAAATCATTTTTTTACTCACCTCCATTCTTAAAATGTGAAAAAGTTATCAAAACATGGAGGTGAGGCGGAGGAATTTTAGTTTTGATAAAGCGGCTCCTGTAAAAACAGGAGCTCCTCCGCGGGGTCAGCAGAAAAATACGGTTTTAATCTATGCCCATTCACTTTAAAAATCGAACCGTTTTTTGTAAGTCTACGGTAGCGCCCCGGCCGTCTACAGACGCCAAATGCGGAACAAAAACTTTTTAACTAGCGCTATCGTATACTTTAACCCGGATCTTCCATTATTGCTAAAACTAACAAACTGTAAAGAATGTAGAAAGGTTATACCGAACGATCCGAGTCCTTCGTTCTTTAACCATCATCCCACGCTCCGTTGCGGCTGCTCCGATCTCGTCGATCTCCGATCTGCTCGTCCAGGTGGCACCACATCAACGATTCTTTAAACGGGCTCCCGCCTCTGACTCGAGGCAACTCGGTCGTCAAGTTTGCTAAAAGAGACGACCAAGAATAATGTAGAGAATGAGTGGATGACTTTGTCTCACTTCGTCCAAATCCGTGGACGATCGGTTAATGAAGTTGCCACTGGAATCGGGTGATGGAATGAAAGAGGCAATGAAATTTCCATGCACCCTAAACCATAGTCTTTTCTCACAAGAATGAAATTAATCTCTCTCTCTCTCACTCAAGGGGGCCGGCCACTATTTATGAAAGAGGGAGGTGATGGTAGGAGCAATCAAGGGGGTGACCATAAACACAAAGCTTATCATTTATCATAAATAAAAAGCATGACTCACTTTGAAACAATGAATCTAAACAACCTTAGTCATCAAGCATTAATAGCACCATTAATGCACTAATGACTCACCAAGCCAAGTCACCCTCTCTAGAATCTTCTAGAACACTGAGTCACTCTTATCCAAGAAAAGACAAATCCGTCTTTAACCGAATGTTAAAAGACTGCTGATAGAAAACTGGAAACTGGCAACTTCCAAAAGTGATCCTGAAACGACTTTCAGGATAACCCCGTAACTGTATAAATATACCCGCATTTGTATTACGACCGAATACAAATGCAACTGAGACAAAGATATTATATATACTCAATATAATACTCGGATCCGGCTTAAACCAAAGCCGACCAGTATCATCTGCCCGAAAAATAACACATGCGTAAACATACGTGCATATTCCGAACCCTGTCATAAAACCATACGGCCTCTACAACGTTTCGCCCGAACTTGGGAAACTGTCTGTGGGGGACTCTAATGACTCGTCAGTACCCTGGCAGTGGGTTTAACCACAAACCGTCAGCGACACTAGCTATGCGTAACGGCTGCCCATGGACTGACCTCAAGGGAGGCTGATGAGCGAACTCATCCAGAAACCCTACTGAGCCTAACAGTGACAATTTATATATAGTCCGGTCCGTTCGTCTATGAGTATCGCATATCTGCTTAGGGGGCTAGTAACGTCAGACCCCCAATAGCAGTATAAGTCGTGTCGGAGTATAGCCCAATAACACCTTGAGATACTACTGGAGTACCTACCAGTAAATCTCCTGCCATGGCCATGGACTTTGTGTAATGGCTCTTTTAAACACAGCACGACCTCGCCCCCAATACCGGGAGAGACGAATCCCCTGCCGATCCGCTCACGTGCCTCCATATGGCTCGGGACTGTACCCAAAAACTACCTGTTTGCACGACTCCTTTGAGCCGTGGTAGGGTAGAAATCAAAGCACGGTGGGAACTCATACGAGACAAATGACGACCTCAGGTCGATGAACTAACCTGTACACATGTCACCAGGGAACTGCTATCTGACGATATGTATAATACCAACTAGCAGGTTCCCGGCGAGTCCTGTCCGGTGTACTCATAACCCAATGAGCACATGTATACATCTTAGGTGATCCAACTGACACCAGTGGCTTGTGAGACCGGCCACTGCCCCTCGTCGGGGTCTCGACTGTACACACTAGTCTACTCCGGAGTATCGATGCCCTGTCTCGAAACTCCTACGACTAGGGACCACAATTAAGGATATGCATATAAACCACCCAACTCCCACGTATATGATCGCCATCATACTGTTGGTGGTAAAGCAAGATCCTAAGGGCTCTATCAAAGTGTAACATGTAATCAGTCACCTGAACATGTACACGACTGATAAAGGCAAACCAGATAGCATACTATTATCTCGAGTAAGACTGTCCTACCGGTATAGGTCCTCCGCAATCATTGCAATCACGTACCTGCGATCCAATAATTGACTATGAGGGCACTATCTCTAACAATCTCCCACTTGCACTCAAGGCTAATTATTGCGATGTCGACTACTCACAGCCCGTGTGAAACCGAACATCCAACTCCTCTACTAATCAGTTTCACAAAGCCCGTTTGTAAAACTATTGTGTTCGAGAAATAGCCTCAGTGAGTGGATCCGCCTAGATGTTTCTTTCTATATCTCTCTAAATCTCAAGTTCGCGGAGAAAGCCATCTCCCGAATCGAGTAATACCCGTCTTAGAATATGTCTGGATATCTGATAGGACCTAGTTCATAAATGAACTCTAAATCCAAACTTCTTAGACTGTATCGATCACTGAACTTAATCAGTATCCGGCACCATACCACCCACAGAATCCTCTTGGACTACCTGTCCATAATACTGTCCCTCTTCGTCGGAGGGAAAAACTATAACTCTGACAATCACTCTGTCATCCATGTCACCTTTGAAGCCTGGAATGATAACCGTCTCCCGAAAGAGGCTGCCGTCATCAAATCCGTAGAACATGTACTTATGTTCTAAAACTGCTTCTTTATGTTTCTCCAGGATTGGATTAATACAAACTTATTGCATCTAGTGCAAAAACAACATCTGGTGTGGTACTTGACATCTCATGATTGACTCAGTTGTCTAAGCAAGTGATCTGTCAATCATGCACATCCCTCTCTCCTTTAGTCTGTAAGACACCTTTAGAGAGGGTGACTCCATCACCTGCAGGTACACCACCATGCTAGGAGTCATCTATTCTAAAAACCATTAGAATATATGTCAAAGTACCCACATTGGGAAACTACCCAAATCTAGATCTAAAACCATAGATCCAGAAACCAGAATGTCAAATATTATATCCATAACCTGTCTGGAGAAACAACTGTGTGACGACCACAGTAAAACCGACCGTAGTATAGGAATTTTACTTCCTACTTTGTGTATGTCATCCAGATACCATGACATCACACCCTACTACCTTCTTTAATAGATCTATCCCCTATTCTGATTGAAGTCAAACCTATGACTGTCACATCAAAATTAGATGATCTATCCCCGCTATAACTGCTCTAGTCTATAAATAGACATAAGCTATTTGCCCACTATGCTTCTGCTGCTCCCACTGACTACGACAACCCTCCTACCGGGTCTCATAGCCTGGAACAACAGTAGTGTCAAGTCTGGGTAGATAAGAACCTCCCTGTCACCGTCCTTGAGGCTACCGGAGTACCTCTCGGGTGTCTGAGGTTACCCACCATATCTGGGGAGTGGCTATTGGAATGTCAAACCTGATTGAATATATAGGTCCTATTAAATTTTCCGTAATCGTTTGCGGTTCTGGAATCACTTCCAGTTCTACCATACTCCCACTACTGTTTTCTGAAAAAGATCCATTTTACTAAAACTGTGGCGAGTCAAGAACAATATCACTATTGATCTTCCAAATGGTAGAATATCAACCCTCGTCATAGCCAGGGTCAACCCACAAACAGCCATTACAGAAATGTGCCCTGAGTTATCCAGAGTCTGGTTTTAAGCATAAGCTGGACAACTCCCCGTACCTTAACATCTTTTAAGGTATGAACCATTCTATATCCAATGTAGAAACTTTGGCACTTATTTAATTGGAACCATATTCAATCATGCAGCTGTCTCCAGTGCATATCAACTTAATGGAAAGAGACTAATCAGCATTACTCAACTTAGGAATCCTTCCAATTATGAGTAACCTAAAAGAGAAACAAGTTTCTCAAAATCATTACTATTATCTGAATACCAATCACAAGAATCTATATCTTCGATCTCTTTGAAGAATCCCGATACTTGTGATACCTGGTTCTCTACTTTATTCTTATACCCACAACTTCTCAAAAGTTAGACCTTGTATTTCTACGAAACACCTGTCTAAAAACTAGAGAAGTTATAAGTAAACAGAACATAGTACGAGGACCTACCCCTTTGTCCTGATGGACACTGGACAATATACAATACTCTGTATAAGTCCGCTGAGTTGAATAACTCAAAACCTGTGCTTCGTAGGTTGAAAACTGTACCCTGGCGATTTCCTCAAATATCACCAATTACAACGAATTCCGATATAATGAGGATGATCACCCAATTCCCAATAACTTACTCCCACTCATCATCTGTAAAACCATACAGATATGATAATGAAACCTGGTAAATACATACCCTTGGAGTAAGTATCTAATTGAGAAAACAGTTTTCCTTTAACAATGCACTGAAACATGAAAATGTTTCGTAGGGGTATCCTGGTATTCCTAGTAATGCCTCTTTCATAATCCAATTCATGACTTTAACCGTTTATTTCTTTGCTTTCTCTCCAAATTCCTTTATTTGTCTTTAGTCGTTACCTTCTGTACACCTTCGTTAGGCTAAATGGTTTTTTTCCTTCCCTACCGTTCGGCACCAGCCTATGGTTTGGAAGAAGACTATCCAGTAAGCATAATAGGTGTACTTTCCTAAACCAAGGAGTACTCACATCTTGAGAGAAGGTGATGATAAAAGACAACTGAATAATACCTTATTCTAATAAAGGTGAAATAGGAGTGGCGATGAAGTACGCGGTTTGGTCGTGAATGATAACAGTCGCAATTTACTTTGCCCTCTTTCTAATCCCTTTATTTTGTCTTTACATATTACCTTCTGTACACCCTACTTAGGCTAATTGGTTTTCTTCATTCCCTACCTTTCGGCACCAGCCTATGGTTTGGAATAAGACTATCCAATAAGCGTAATAGGTATACTCTCCTAAACCAAGGAGCTCTCGCAACCTGAGAGAAGGTGATAATAAAAGACAACTGAATAAACTAATTCTATTTCTCCTGAACCTTGATCCATCCTCGAAGAAGTCCCTTTGAGTTCGTATATAACCATACGATGGATCTATCCAATGGAAGTGGATATCCGTAGTAATATGGGTGTTCTGAGAAATGCAAAGGGTAAAAAAAGGAGTGGCAATGACTTATGCAACTCGGACAATCCAAAAACCAGTATTTTAAGAAGGTTCGGTCAACTTGGTCACTGAGTCATAGTCTAGGGTCGGTCAAAGGTCGCTGCCAAAGAGAGAGAGAAAAGAAACACTCTGCGTGCACTCTAACCTAGATCAGAATGGTTATCACTTTATCTAATCCGGAAACCTCCCACTGTCCTGTCAAATTCTCCTCCAAACCTGAAAGAAGAATCAATCGGGATCACCCGAAGAGTAAACCAACTCATCGGTGGGAATCGAGATCCAACTCTCATCGCATGATAACGTGATGGAATGCATCCACGTCACTCATACTCCAGAAGGTATGCGCATACTTGGCAAGTTTCAGTTTCTTTAGAAACTCCCGATATGATTTTTGCCCCATGCTCTTATAACCTTGGCTTTGGTCAAAATGTCATAAGTCACATGCCAAGTTCTACCCATCACTATCTTGTCAATTTGAGCCCACCCGCACATACCCCTGACTTTGGCCAATCGGCAGAACGACTGTCCCAAACTAACTCATCTATCTATACAACAAATGAATACCCAGCAGCTACCAAACACTATGCCTTAACTTTGGCTAAAATGCATAGCTTGAATACTACTGAATACCCAAAAGAAGTGACGGAGGGCTACGGCTGGTTTTTGGCGAAAAACCTTTAACGTAACGAACTTGATATCGCTGAAGGAACCTGATAGCTTTTTAAAATATAGTGGCGAAAACCTTTTGCTAAAGAGGTCACTCCCGATAAAAGTCGGCTCTTTCCTCGTGGAATGAGGTGCAGGATATTCCACTGAATACCACGGTGCAAAGCAACATGTAATCGACTATAGTGAAGTTATTACCCTGACGCAAACTTCTGCCCAAGGGGTCAGTCCCGGTGAAGGCATATCGGCCCTTGCCCCGTCGAATGAGGTGCAGGATATTCCACTGAATACCGCTATGCAAAACAAAAGGAAACGCCTTTGCAATAACACTTTTAAAATTGTTCCAACAACTGCAAACAGGTTTGCTTTCCTTTGCATTGATCAGAATCAACGCAGTCCCATCAATCAATCACACCAGAAAAGAACGAAAATAAAATGTACGTATATGCCATCCGCATTCGTCACTGGGTCCCGTCATCACCCGTTAGGTTACTTAACTAACGACAGAGCGGGGACTGGACTAGCGCGGGTGTAAAACATATACAACATCTAATAGTATATAAACCAATATACAATAATCGCTCCAGGCGTGATAATATGCAACATTACAGAAAAGTAATAAGCATCACAGAACAATATAGATAATCTGGGATCCCCGGGTTTCACAGAGCCGCTGCTGAAACCCGACGTTCCCCTGTCGTATGGATAGCCTGTGTAATGAAACATAGACCCTTACGGGTGCGGCAAGTTACCCGCCAAAACCTGAAGCGAGGCAGCCCCTACAGCAAAGTGAATGGACCACCCAGCACTTCACGGAATCCGGTAGCTTGAGCACCCCTCCTTGGGTCAACCTGTACCCCCTAAAAGTGCGGTAAATAGTCTGCCAATTCTAGAGTGAGGCCCCTCTGCCTCTCAAAGCCATGAGATGCGGACCCGTTGCCCTCCAGAACCCGGCTATCCGTGCACTCCGTCGCGGGGCAAAACCTAGTACGGTAATGAAAAATAGTACAACAGGTACATCGACCGCAACCTGGTCGTGCCCCAAAAGAATATTATACAACAGGCAGTGACGGCAGTCCACATGTTGGACGCTCGCCCCGCAATATCAAATGTACAAATAAATCCAAACAGCACTATCATTGCACACTGCTATCCTCCACGACAAATCCGCAACATCACAGCCCAACACAGAACATCAACGCGAATGTCACGTTCGCAAACCCGTCTAAAAGAACTATAGCAATCAGACGCGGTTTACCGATTAAATGACATTCCCGGTCGGAGATATAATGTAAGCACTGTAAACTAACATGTTTAAATTTCGATCGACTAAATATCACAAAGTGAGCCCCACGAACAACTGGTGAACAGTAACAAAATCTGGGCCCAAAAGATATATACCAAAAACCCCAAATTCCAACATAGAAGACACCGACCAAATTTGGTGCACTGATCCCATAGAACGGCCGCGGATGCGCGGCCAAACCATGGGTTTGGCCGCGATTCCGCGGCTGTTTAGTGGAATCACATGCTCAAATTTTGTCGGTATGCTTAGAAAACCCTGCACAGATTTCTGAGATGTGTAGAAAAATTTTAGGACATCATTTAAAATCGACAGAAACTGTGAAGTTAGAATTTTGCAGTTTTTGATTTCCGGTTCGATCGATATTTTAAACGCGTTAGCACAAGTTAGTAAAGCAAAATGGTGAGTCTCTGATACCACTGTAAGTCTACGGTAGCGCCCCGGCCGTCTACAGACGCCAAATGCGGAACAAAAACTTTTTAACTGGCGCTATCGTATACCTTAACCCGGATCTTCCATTATTGCTAAAACTAACAAACTGTAAAGAGTGTAGAAAGGTTATACCGAACGATCCGAGTCCTTCGTTCTTTAACCATCATCCCACGCTCCGTTGCGGCTGCTCCGATCTCGTCGATCTCCGATCTGCTCGTCCAGGTGGCACCACATCAACGATTCTTTAAACGGGCTCCCGCCTCTGACTCGAGGCAACTCGGTCGTCAAGTTTGCTAAAAGAGACGACCAAGAATGATGTAGAGAATGAGTGGATGACTTTGTCTCACTTCGTCCAAATCCGTGGACGATCGGTTAATGAAGTTGCCACTCGAATCGGGTGATGGAATGAAAGAGGCAATGAAATTTCCATGCACCCTAAACCATAGTCTTTTCTCACAAGAATGAAATTAATCTCTCTCTCTCTCTCACTCAAGGGGGCCGGCCACTATTTATGAAAGAGGGAGGTGATGGTAGGAGCAATCAAGGGGGTGACCATAAACACAAAGCTTATCATTTATTATAAATAAAAAGCATGACTCACTTTGAAACAATGAATCTAAACAACCTTAGTCATCAAGCATTAATAGCACCATTAATGCACTAATGACTCACCAAGCCAAGTCACCCTCTCTAGAATCTTCTAGAACACTGAGTCACTCTTATCCAAGAAAAGATAAATCCGTCTTTAACCGAATGTTAAAAGACGGCTGATAGAAAACTGGAAACTGGCAACTTCCAAAAGTGATCCTGAAACGACTTTCAGGATAACCCCGTAACTGTATAAATATACCCGCATTTGTATTACGACCGAATACAAATGCAACTGAGACAAAGATATTATATCTACTCAATATAATACTCGGATCCGGTTTAAACCAAAGCCGACCAGTATCATCTGCCCGAAAAATAACACGTGCGTAAACATACGTGCATATTCCGAACCCTGTCATAAAACCATACGGTCTCTACAACGTTTCGCCCGAACTTGGGAAACTGTCTGTGGGGGACTCTAATGACTCGTCAGTACCCTGGCAGTGGGTTTAACCACAAACCGTCAGCGGCACTAGCTATGCGTAACGGCTGCCCATGGACTGACCTCAAGGGAGGCTGATGAGCGAACTCATCCAGAAACCCTACTGAGCCTAACAGTGACAATGTATATACAGTCCGGTCCGTTCGTCTATGAGTATCGCATATCTGCCTAGGGGGCTAGTAACGTCAGACCCCCAATAGCAGTATAAGTCGTGTCGGAGTATAGCCCAATAACACCCTGAGATACTACTGGAGTACCTACCAGTAAATCTCCTGCCATGGCCATGGACTTTGTGTAATGGCTCTCCTAGACACAGCACGACCTCGCCCCCAATACCGGGAGAGACGAATCCCCTGCCGATCCGCTCACGTGCCTCCATATGGCTCGGGACTGTACCCAAAAACTACCTGTTTGCACGACTCCTTTGAGCCGTGGTAGGGTAGAAATCAAAGCACAGTGGGAACTCACACGAGACAAATGACGACATCAGGTCGATGAACTAACCTGTACACATGTCACCAGGGAACTGCTATCTGACGATATGTATAATACCAACTAGCAGGTTCCCGGCGAGTCATGTCCGGTGTACTCATAACCCAATGAGCACCTGTATACATCTTAGGTGATCCAACTGACACCAGTGGCTTGTGAGACCGGCCACCGCCCCTCGTCGGGGTCTCGACTGTACACACTAGTCTACTCCGGAGTATCGATGCCCTGTCTCGAAACTCCCACGACTAGGGACCACAATTAAGGATATGCATATAAACCACCCAACTCTCACGTATATGATCGCCATCATACTGTTGGTGGTAAAGTAAGATCCTAAGGGCTCTATCAAAGTGTAACATGTAATCAGTCACCTGAATATGTACACGACTGATAAAGGCAAACCAGATAGCATACTATCATCTCGAGTAAGACTGTCCTACCGGTATAGGTCCTCCGCAATCATTGCAATCACGTACCTGCGATCCAATAATTGACTATGAGGGCACTATCTCCAACATTTTTCAAATTTTCGATTTCAACTGCTCCGTGCGGGTGTACATACCGCACCACAAAAGGTCCTTTCCAACGAGATTTAAGCTTACCCGGATGAAGATGGAGACGGGAATCGTAAAGAAGGACTTGTTGCCCCGATGTGAAGGTTTTTCTAGAAAGATTTTTATCATGGAACACTTTAGTCCTGTTCTTTACTATCACCGCATTATCGTAAGCTTCATCGCCGAGTTCGCTTAGCTCATTCAATTGCACCTTCCGATAGCTACCTACATGCTCAAGATCAAAATAAAGCTCTTTAATAGCCCACATTGCCTTATGTTCAATCTCGACAGGGAGGTGGCATGC
The DNA here is from genome assembly GCA_030015575.1 of Agapanthus africanus. NCBI lineage: Eukaryota > Viridiplantae > Streptophyta > Magnoliopsida > Asparagales > Amaryllidaceae > Agapanthus > Agapanthus africanus. The sequence continues at coordinate 118,662,256 of CM057338.1, read as the reverse complement.
CTTCCCAAACACAAGGCGGTATGGAGACATACCAAGATCGGTCTTATAAGCGGTGCGGAATGCCCAAAGAGCATCTGTCAATTTGGTTGACCAATCCTTACGGTTTTTCGAAACCGTCTTCTCCAATATCTGTTTAATTTGCCTATTTGAAATCTCAGCCTGCCCGCTTGTTTGAGGGTGATAGGGCGTAGAAAGCTTGTGAATGATTGAATATTTCCGCATCAAGGCCTCGAAAGACCTATTGCAGAAATGTGTCCCGTTGTCGCTAATGATAGCGCGAGGGTGTCCGAATCGCGAAAAGATATTTTCTTTAAGGAACTTAATGACAACTTTGTTGTCATTAGTGCGACACGGTATAGCTTCCACCCACTTCGAGACATAATCAACCGCTAACAAGATATATAGATTCCCAAAGGAGTTGGGAAAAGGGCCCATAAAATCAATACCCCAAACATCAAATATTTCCACAACCAAAATAGGTTGGAGCGGCATCTTATTCCTTCGTGAAATCCGACCCAAATGCTGACATCGCGGACAAGTTTTGCAATGTTCAAATGCATCTTTAAATAATGTTGGCCAATAAAAGCCACATTGCAAAACTTTCTCCGCCGTTTTTCGAGGTCCAAAGTGACCGCCGCATGCCTGATCATGACAAAATGATAACACGCTCTTGAATTCATCGTTAGGGACACACCTGCGAATGATTTGATCGGAACAATACTTGAATAGATATGGTTCATCCCAGTAAAAATATTTTACTTGGGATGAAAATCGAAGTTTGTCTTGTTTCGACCAATCGCTAGGTATAAGTCCCGTCACAAGATAGTTCACGATATCCACGAACCAAGGTTCGTAGGATACATTCAAGAGCTGTTCGTCGGGAAATGAGTCATTTATCGGCACGGTCACAGTTGGCGAAGAAGTGATGCGTGAAAGATGGTCGGCTACAACGTTTTCACATCCACTCTTGTCTTTGATGACAAGATCAAATTCTTGTAACAATAGGATCCAACGTATTAGCCTGGCCTTCGCATCCTTCTTTGATAAAAGATGTCGTAGGGCGGAATGATCTGTGTAAACCACAATAGGCGAGCCAATCAAGTAGGGCCTGAATTTCTCTAATGCAAATACAACTGCCAAGAGTTCTTTCTCGGTAGTTATGTAATTTATTTGTGCATCATTCAAGATCCTACTTGCATAGTAAATTACATGTGGCATCTTATCAATATGCTGTCCCAAGACAGCACCAATAGCAAAGTCTGATTCGTCACACATAAGCTCGAATGGGTGGTTCCAATCCGGAGATGATAGAACGGGGGCTGTAGTGAGTGATTCTTTAAGTGATTCAAAAGCAGCCTCACAATCTGAATCGAAGTGAAAAGTAGTGTCCTTGACCAATAGAAGGGTTAAGGGTCTAGCAATTTTGCTAAAGTCCTTAATAAATCTCCTATAAAATCCTGCATGACCAAGGAAGGATAGTATATTTTTGACGTAATTGGGACGAGGGAGGTTTTGAATGACATCTATTTTAGCTCTGTCAACCTCAATGCCTTTATGTGAAATTATATGTCCAAGTACAATACCTTCTTGGACCATAAAATGGCATTTTTCCCAATTCAAAGTCAAGTTCTTATCCTTACAGCGGGTAAGAACAGCGTCAAGATTACGAAAGCAGTCCTCAAAGGAGTCCCCAAAAATGGAGAAATCGTCCATAAAAATTTCCAGAAAATTTTCCACCATATCTAAAAATATCCCCATCATGCACCGCTGAAATGTAGCGGGAGCGTTGCATAACCCAAAGGGCATGCGTCTATAAGCAAAAGTTCCGAAAGGACAAGTAAAAGTGGTTTTATCTTGATCCTTTTCGGCGATGGGGACCTGGTTATAGCCAGAGTATCCGTCCAAGAAACAGTAGTATTCGTATCCCGCTAATCGTTCTAACATCTGGTCAATGAAAGGTAGAGGGAAATGATCTTTCCTCGTCGCGGCATTGAGTTTCCTGTAATCGATATATACGCGCCACCCAGTTTGGGTGCGTGTTTGGATTAACTCATTAGCCTCATTAGTGATGACCGTGATGCCAGACTTTTTAGGGACCACATGAATTGGACTTACCCATTGACTATCAGATATGGGGTAAATTATTCCACTATCAAGGCACTTGACGATTTCTTTCTTTACCGCCTCCTTCATAACGGGATTTAACCGTCTTTGTGGGTCTCGGGTTAGTTTGGCTTCATCCATCAGATGTATGTAATGTTCAATAATTAAGGGACTAATCCCTTTGATGTCAGCCATTGTCCAACCAAATGCTTCTCGATTCGATCTCAACACTGCCAAAAGTGCATTCTCTTGCTCTAAGGCTAGAGAAGCGGAAATAATCACTGGCAAAGTCTCATTCTCTCCTAAATATGCATATTTAAGATGAGAAGGTAGCGGTTTGAGATCAAGAATTGGCGGAGAGACTATAGAAGGTAGGGTAAGCGAATGATATTCGGACTCCCGAAGAGGTTCAACACTTGCATAAGATATTGACTCGGAAAGTGCTGCTGACTTTTGCAACGAGTCAACGGGTTCAATCTCAAGGTCGGACTCATTGAACATATCCTCACTGTAAAGTGGTGCAAGATCAAACGATGTCTCATTAGTGTTGTCGAGAACATCAAAGCAAAGCTCCTCATCCATGCAGCTTTCGGAAGCTATCTCGTGGATGGAACAAACATCCAGCAATTGAGCAGAAGGTTCTGATGGCTGACTTCCTAGCTTGTAAATATTAAGCTCAATTGACATTTTCCCGAAGGATAAGTTCATAGAACCGTTACGATAATTAATCACAGCGTTAGAAGTTGCTAGGAAGGGTCGACCAAGTATCACCGGGATTTGATTGCGTAGGTTTGCCACAGGTTGTGTATCCAAAACAATAAAGTCCACGGGAAATATGAATTCCCCGACTTTAATTAACACATCCTCTAGTTCGCCCCGAGATTTGGTGATAGATCGGTCTGCCATTTGGAGAGTACAATGGGCGGGTTTTAACTCTCCAATCCCTAACTGCTCGTATACTGAATAAGGAAGCAAGTTGACGCTAGCGCCTAGATCGAGTAAAGCACGATTAATATTTTTACCCCCAATAGAAATAGAGATTGTAAGACAGCCGGGGTCCTTACGTTTCTTTGGTATTTGTTGGGTAAAAGCTGTGCTAACATTACTCGTCATGAAAACCTTTTTAGGCACTTGAGTTTTTCTCTTCCTAGTGCACAAGTCTTTAAGGATTCTTGCATAAGATGAGACTTGTTGAATAGCATCTAGGAGAGGAATATTCACGCTCACTTGCTTAAACATTTCCACAATCTTCTTCATTTGCGGGTTAGGTCGGTTGGCCCTTAATCGGTTTGGAAATGGAGCTCGATCAATAAGTTTTGGGTCCAACGTTTGTGGAGAAGACTGTGGCGACGGATTCGATCCCAAAATTGGAGTGGGCATCGACTTAGATAGATTTGGCGAAATGTTTGAGCCTTGGGGAAAACAGAGAATAGGCTCGGATGAAGGTGGAAGACTGGAAGAAGAAGAAGAAGGGGTATCAAATGTGTCACTATCATCAAATTGCTCACCCACTTGGTTGTTCAGCACTCTCCCCGATCTCAACGTAGTAACGGCATTCACATTATGACTTTGTGAATGGCCAGGATTCGGTAGGGGTTGAGATGGGAGTTTCCCTTTCTCTCTCGCACTCATTGCGGCGTTTAACTGTGCGATTTGGTTTTCTATTGATTTGATACTCTCACCATGGGAGGAGGAGTTTTTCGTTAGGGCATCAATAGAAGACCTCATCTCAGCCGAATTTTGCATGGATTGTTTCATGAACATATCCAAAGTTTGTGCAAGTGAGTTGTCGATACCGGCCACTTGTGGTGTAGAAATGTTGGCCGGATTTTGGAAATTCTGTGACTGAAAGTGGGGCTGATTCTGTGGTTGTGGTTGCTGTGGAGGAGGTCTTTGATAATTGTTTTGTTGGTTTTGATTCCAAGCAAAGTTAGGATGATTCCTCCATCCTTGATTGTACGTGGAAGAATAAGGGTCGTTTCTAGGTCGCTGCTGAAAAGCAGCATTAGCTTGAAACGATGCATTCATAGGACATTCTTCCGTTAAGTGTGAAGGATCCGAACAGCAACCACAGACGGTCTTAGGAAGCGTGACCTAATTTAGGGAGAAAGATGAGAACTTGTTTTCAATAGCGTCGAGTTTCTTTTGTATCGCTGCCATTTCGGCTTTCACTGCGATGGAAACGTCGAGCTGGTGAATACCTCCCTTAGTTGTAGGTGGTCTTACGCTTTCCCACTGCAACGTGTGTTCAGCGAGATCTTCCAGATATTTCCATGCTTCACCATCATCTTTAGACATGAAATTGCATTGACACATTGTTTCAAGCATCTGCTTTGTCGCTGGATTAATGCCCTCATATATAATCCGACATAAATCCCATCTTTGTATTCCGTGATGGGGGTATTGGACAAGCAGATCTTTGAAACATTCAAAGCACTTCCAAAATGGTTCATTGGGAAGCTGGGTGAACTGGTTGATCTCGCTCCTAATGTGGGCAGTCTTATGGTTTGGGTAAAACTTCTTAAGAAATGCTACGACGAATTCATCCCAATTAGTGATAGAGTGTGCGGCAGTATTATAAAGCCATTTTTCTGCCAAGTCGCACAGTGTGAATGGGAGAAGACGTAAGCGCATAGCATCTAAAGTCAATTGTGAAGTACCCATCATTGCGCATACGTTTTCGAATTTGGTGATGAAAACGTACGCGTATTCCGACTCAAGCCCGTGAAATTTAGGCAGCAGATTGATGTAGTGGGGTTTAATTTCGAAATTATCCCCGTTAGGTGGTGGAAGAGATAGACAGGTAGGAAGAGGACCACGAATAGGATAGCATCTCTCTTGGAGAGAGATGCGCGGTGGATTCTGCTCACCTGCGGGCGGTGGCAGCGTGGTGTTATAATTAGATGGAGTGCCGTCCATCACGGTCGATGTGGTGTGTGGTGGGGGAAAAGAAGATGAAGAAGTACCGACTTCGGCATCGATAGCATGAACGCGGACAAGACGGGCACTAGGATCCCGTGTCCAGACGAGCATGCACTAAGCGGGTTTAGTGCAAGTGGCAGCGTGTGTGTGATTTTAAAATTGGCTTGTTTTTGAAAAAGTGGGACTCAAGACAAATCTCCCTAAGATGCACAAGCAACCCTAGAACTAAGGTCACCTATGTCAGTCTCTAGACCGCTCCGAGACTTCCAAAGGACAAGCCACAGGATCAATCCTCTACCGCCTCCGTACTACCCTTGTAGCCAGGTAAGTGCCAGGTAAATGGGAAGGAACCACGTCGTAGGCCTAATTAAAAACCACTAGCCTTTGTCACACTTGCCTAGGCACTACAAAAGTAATGCGGATAAACGATAGATTACCCACGACCTTCCTCTGTCCTTATTGAGCGCGACAGTCCTTAGAGTCTGGTCTAGATATTTTTTAAATTAATGAAGGGTTGATCTATATGCTCGGTTTGTGATTTGTGGGGCTTAGGAAGGGTGATGAAATCCCCACCTAATCTTGATTTGGTCTTTGCCCCTTAAAGTTCGTATTAAATATGCAAAACAAAACCAATCACAAAACTTTTGCAAAAAGATTTTTTTTTGAGCGGCGCAATTTTGCAAAGAATCCTGCAGAAAATAGATTTTATTGGATTTGAGGAGAGAGAGAAGGCGTTGAGAAAGATACCAGAGAAGATTGATTCCCTAATTCCTCCAACTGGCCGCGATTCCGCCGCAGAAGGGGTGCTTTTGCCGCGTTTCCGCCGCGTGGAAGAAGGAACAGTTGATGAAATTTTTTGTATAGCCTTCTGTGCTCCTCTGGATCTCTAAAAATGTCTCTGTTTCCTGTTCTCCTTAATTCTGTAACTCCAGATCTCTTTGCAAAAATTCACGCACAAATTGTTAAATATGCAATTTGCAGTTTTGTGTTAATAATGATATGACTCGTCTAAGAATTCAACACAAATAGTAAAAATAACAAATTACGCACGTATCCCCGGCAACGGCGCCATTTGATTGTTACGAAATTGTGTTTTTATTTGTAGTTTAACCGCAATCAGAACGGTGTCGCGCGTAGCTAGACCGAGATGAGTACGGGTCGTCCTCAGGAAAACGTGGAACCTTTTACTTTTACTTTAGATGTGTTGAGAAAGAGAGGAGGGATAAAGAATTTTATAGAATGGTTTTTAGATCTACGTTAAACAAGAATATAAAATATAGATCTAGATTATTTTAAAGATGTAATTAATATAATAAGAGGGCTTGTAGGGTTCGTTAGGATTTAGTAGTTATGGACGATTAATTAAAAGTTACCCTTTTTATCCATTAATAGATTTAGAACTAGAAGGACGATGATGCGTGTAGATTAAGGTTTCTGGAGGGAAAATGAATCCCACTCTTAACTCCTATCTTGACACGGGACTCCGTTCATATCTAGCCTTTACCAAAACAATCATTAATCTAATCTCTAATCGCGGTCGAAACTAGCAAAGAATTGCTAGCGCGCCCGATTAGGATGTTAATGATTCTTTTGATAAAGTTCCTAAACTTTATAGGACTTAAAAAGGGTTTAGTTATTTTCATCATCCATTAGCCTACCCTAATCCTACGAACCCTAACAAGCGGAGAATTACTCGCGCATGTTGGAAGAAGAAGATGAAAAGATAGAGAGGGAAAACATAATGTAAAATGCAAAAGAATTAGATAAAACAACTGCCTTTATTAATCAACTTGAATAATTTACACTTTGATTCCTTAGAAAATGATTACAAAGCCTAGTTTGCTTCTCGATCTCTTCCAAGGAGGTAGACGAACAGTTGATGATCAGCCTGGATGCGTGAGCGTCGGGAGCTTCGTGATCTCTTCGGCTTGATGATTTTTCCAAGAGGCTCTCGGTGCTCTTTTATAGTGCAAAGCCAGAATCTTATTGTTGAAAACTTGGAAAAATATAGATTTGATTCACCCCAAAAAATCTTGTGCTTTGACTCCCTAGACTTGCGGCGGATCCGCGGCCCAAGGGTGGGTTTGGCCGCGGATCCGCGCTCAAAGGTGGGGATCTCTCGATCAAATTTCTTGGGCTTTCTTCTCGTGACATGTGGCAATCCTAGGCACCTTTAGAATTCAGAAATCTTCTCTCGGGTTCTTCCAGACTTGGTCTCCAAGTTTTGCTTCTTAATTTGGCAAGTTTTCTTCAACAAATTGATTTGTTCGATAAATTCTTCATAACAACTTGGAAATATTCTGCACAACAACTCAAGGAGGTAGACGAACAGTTGATGATCGGCCTGGATGCGTGAGCGTCGGGAGCTTCGTGATCTCTTCGGCTTGATGATTTTTCCAAGAGGCTCTCGGTGCTCTTTTATAGTGCAAAGCCAGAATCTTATTGTTGAAAACTTGGAAAAATATAGATTTGATTCACCCCAAAAAATCTTGTGCTTCAACTCCGTAGACTTGCGGCGGATCCGCGGCCCAAGAGTGGGTTTGGCCGCGGATCCGCGCTCAAAGGTAGGGATCTCTCGATCAAATTTCTTGGGCTTTCTTCTCGTGACATGTGGCAATCCTAGGCACCTTTAGAATTCAGAAATCTTCTCTCGGTTGCTTCCAGACTTGGTCTCCAAGTTTTGCTTCTTAATTTGGCAAGTTTTCTTCAACAAATTGATTTGTTTGATAAATTCTTCATAACAACTTGGAAATATTCTGCACAACAACTCAAATAAGATTTTAGTAAACTCTGTTCTACAAGGATTAGGTCAATAATATTTGCATACATTTTCCTACCAAATGATAATTAAAATATATTAACACATGGAAAATAATGTTTTTACACATAAACCCTCATATGTATAATATATTATAATAAAGTCCTTTTTTAATATGAAAATGGTAGGAAAAATGTAATACAAATGTGCAGTTTTATCAACTGAACAGATGAACTTTAATGTAGGCGTTTCTGCTCGTTGGCGGACAGTGGCGTTGGGCCTGCATTAATCTGTGTATTGATGAGCAGTAATGGGCTTAATGGCTGACACTAATGGGGACGCCTATATAAGGAGCACCCCTTCTCTTTTGTTCAACTTACAAAAAGAAAAGAAAGAAAACAAAACACCTCTTCTCTCAACCGAGTTGCTCCTCTTCTCTCCACTGCTCCGGCAAGCTCCCGACCCTCCACTCCGGTGAGCACCTTCTCCTCTCCCTTTCCCTTCCTATATATTCCAAAGCCCACTGCTTGTAACAACTCCAATTTTTGTGTACAAAATTTGTTTAAAAATTAATGTATATTTGGGGTATTTGCATTTCCCGCGAGTACCATAAATATTTGTTTTGCTTTTTAATAACAAGAAGGAGCTTATAGCTCATTGGTAATACCTTGCACTACTGAACCAACCCACCAGAGTTCAAATCCCATACCCCACATTAATTTTAATATTGTTTTATTTTAATATTTTTAGAATTCCAAGAGTCTGCACGTACTAAACCTGTAAAACCCCACTACACATGTAAAACTAAATGGCCCGGGGGGGTATATGAAATGACGAGGAACCCAAAGCACCCCTGACTCGGCCGGCGACTCGGGCCGCTGCCGCTGGCCGGACTCGGCTGGACCGCCGAGTCGTCAACAGAGAATTTCTGGCTCTTGGCCTTCCCATCACTCCTGCACACATAATTTTCTTGGATCAGTAACAGAGCCTCTTTAAAACCCTATTTACTCCATTTTTAATCATTTTAATATAATTTTCAATTCACCCTTTCACCTACCCTAAACCCTAACCTCACCCTATAAATACAACCCCTAGACACACACACCCTCACTCCAAAATTCTGATCAAAACTCTCAAGAAAATCCCTAGAAGTTTAGTATGCAATTGAAGTTAGCAAAAGGTGAAACCTCCGGCGAAATTCTGACGACAACCCTAGGAGCTCCCGGCGACGAAACGATGCACCGGTACCTCCTACCGCTTCCTCTCCCTCTTTTCTAATCTTTAAACCCGTAAGTCCCATCTCCCTCTTCTCTATTCTTTTCTAAAAGCACGTATTTCTAAATACCGATGGAATCGGAGTTAATCCGATATCCGATTCGGTTCTTCCTAAAAAAAATCTCACTTTTTCTTATATACAATCATACTAAACCCTTACATATTGACTATTGAATATTAACAAGTCATACTGAACAAGTTCCATATTAAAAGGATTTCTATTTCAATTGTTATCATATTTTTTCACTAAAATACCATGTAGTTTAATTCCGACATTTAAAACATCACAATCTTTCTATACTTTTAAGTAGATCACGAGGTAATGACCTATCTTCTCACACACTCATATGCAACATAGCACAATACCTTTCGGGAACATAGAATACGGGAAAACGAAACTTTACATATAAATACCACTAACTATTAAAACCGTTTTCTACAAGATTACGTATTTTTTTATAAATCTTTGCAAAGCGCCGCTACAACCCATTTTGGGGAACCCGACTGGGATGGTGCGGATTATCGTACATCTCTGGGCTTAGTAGTGCGAGATGCAGACCTCCGCAAGGAGCATTCGGTCTCAAGAGATTTAAAATACGAATATCTTAAGAAAATGAGATTTCTAGAAAATAATAAATTTAAATTATTTTATATAAAAATATATATGTATTATCAAAATACATATATTTGATATGATATAAATATTCCAACCTTTCTAAATCAAAAGAATCACTTTATATTAAAATACCATGAATTCCATACAAGTTCAATATTACAATTAAATACCCTATATTATGAAATTAGGTTATTTTCACTAGGAATATCAAAAATATAAAATCTACATCTATGACAACTTTAAAAACGATAATTAAATACTTGGGATGTATTTTGAAAATTATACAAAAGTATTTTTACATAAAACCCCATCAAGTTCTATAAATTACCCTAAGGACCCTAGTAAATATAGATTTAAGCGGAGCCAATCTCTTGAGCCTCAGGAAACCGGAGAAGTGGATGCTTGCCTATTTAAGGTAGACAACTTAATAACAGTGTTATCAACACGGTAATCGTCTTTGAAAAAGACACAAATCATGTCGTCCATATACAGCGGTTACCGATAACATCAAAACAATCAAGACTTCAATTTCTTTTCTAATTGTTCTGACTCAGACCGAGTCTCATTATAAATAATCTTACTTGAATATAATTCAAGTACAATCTACAATATTACAATTCAATATGAATCCATGAATCCATATATTCAATCTGTTCAAACTATTCAATCTGTATTGACTGAACCGAATCATGGATATACTTCCATTTACATGATTCTCCAGTTACATTCATGATTCTCCAGTTACATCCATTTACTGATATCATGGTTTCGGCAAGTCATCCAATTATACAATCTATATTACAATACAATACAAGTTACAATATAAACAAGACATCGTAGGGTTTAAGGGGTAGATTGGTACGGAAGGTGTTAGAAGTGGCACGAGACAGCAACCATAAGACGTAATTACATCCATGCCGTTGTTCCATGGTATTATCGACGGAGCCTTGTACTTCCATTTGCCTCTAGTCTCTGGCATATAGAGACTCCTCTCGTATACATTGGCATCCTTCTGTACTAAGCTACAAACAACGGCGTTAACACTGAATATAACATTATAACAATATGATACAACTTTAAAAGCTACCCTCTCTCTCTCTGTCTATTCTACTTCTCCCTTATTTTTGGGACTTACCGAGCGATTTGTTCGCTGACGACATTCTCTTTCTTCTTCTTTGAATGTCGTCAGGTGATTCGGACCTTCCATAGATCGAGCCCAGTGCCGAAGACTTAGACCAGTTTACTGAAGATCCCGAGCTGTAGTTTCACTTGTACTTATCTTTTACATTCTGTATTTCCTTTTCTGTTATGCCACTGTTTAGGCATTGCTTTCATTCAGATGTATTTACTTTCCATGCATTGTACAAAAGAATGTTAATAAATAAATTTGATGTTTATTACATTTTTGTCTCTTGTGTATATTCCTTTTATATTGCTTAGATACGCTTAGCGTATTTACTTTAGAGTAAATACGTAGCGGCCTGTCGCACCCTCTGCCCGTACACCGGGAAGCGAGGCGTGACACTGCTGCCGCCGCCTCTGTCCAGTTCGGGTTCGGGCCATTTTTCTGTTGAGTGACGAGAGTCAGCGACCGCTTCGACACTTCATTCTACTGCACTTCGGGTGGAGTTCCTGTTGGTGGGGTGGTCGTATCTTGGGAACAGATCGTCGGCGTGTCCTGTACTAGAGGCGGTGAATTCTGTTCTTAGGACAGTGATCATTTGGTGTGCTTCCGTCCCAGGCAATTCGGAACCTTGTTCTTCTTATTTTTGCTTATTTGTTTAATAGGGTGCATGCTTAGCAAACATATTCAAATATTATTCCTTGAAAAATATTAATTTAATTTGTTTTTTGGTCTTACTAGCAACCCGACCCAATAAAAACTAACCCAAAACCCTTTTATAACCCAAAGAAAAACAAGTCAAAAACAAGTGGGGACAAGCAGTTTAACTACCCAGCAGACATCTGAAGATAAGATGGACAGACGTCTGGCTTCAAATAAAACAAAACCCCAAAGACTACCTTTTCAAACAATTAACACTGCAGACGTTTGTCGAATATAGGTTTAGACGTCTGCCGTGGGTTTTCAAAGATGGTCAAAGAAAGTATAGAAAACAAACTGACGTCTGAAAAATAAGTTATAAACGTATGAAGAAGAAAACATTTTCAAAGATTTTGAACTGCAGACGTTTGTTGCTTATATTTTCAGACGTTTGTTCCTTAAAAAAATTCATTCCAATGAAAGCACAGAGAACAAATAGATGTCTGAAGAAATATTGACAGATATTTGTTCTGTCAAAAATTTTAAGGCAATGAAAGTACAGAGAACAACCACACGTTTGTTGTGTTAAGCTTCAGACGTTTGTTCTTTAAAAAGTTTCATCCCAATGAAAACACAGAGAACAAACAGACGTCTGAATAAACATGAGACAAATGTCTGAAGCACAAAAAGCATGAAAACTGATATTTCAGATATTTGGGAGTTTTGTAAACACACAAAAAGACGACAGACGTTTGAAGCATATGGGGACGGACGTCTGAAGTGTAAAAAACTCATAAACTTGTGTTTTGTGATGAAAATCAATTTTAAATCGAAAACCCTAAAGTTCATACAATGTAAAACGTTTGTACAAGCGTGTGTGATTGTTCAAGAGCTCTAATTGATAATAACCATATTCAATAAAGTACTTACATAAAATCCTATGTCGATATCGCACTTCTTCGAAATTTTGAATCTTCGACATTTTGACACGAGCTTTTGAAATTTTGGCGCTTCGCTTGAACTTTGCATTAGTAGATTGATCTTCAATTAGTTTCGACATTTAACGCTTCAAAACTCGAACACGTCATTTCACTTACTTGCGTTTTGAAGTCGATGTTTGATCTTCAAATGAACTTCACTTCGACTTTGATCTTTGACGCTTTAAACTTAGACTTGGCTTCTACCTTCTTGACTATTCGTAGCTTGAACTCTTGAATCTTTTGAACCTTGGCTATTTAGCATCATGAAGCTTAAATACTCAATTTGGGAAGTCCTCGTCCATATCCTCCAACCTCTATTAGATTTATCCTTTTAAGCTCAATAACCTTCATCCTCTTTTATACGCTTGTGTGGTGAGATATCCGATATCCTGTAAAGAAATATCAAAACGATCAAGCTCATCATATACAGTGTTATGAAATAAGCAAGTTAATAAACACTAATATATAAAACATTCATTGTTCTTATGTCACAAATATGGATAGTATATCAATATCAAGATATAACTCAAACTCAAATCATGAGATATTGATATACAAAATATATATACATGGTATATGAGAAGCAAGATATAGATTACATGTATATATATTCATATTGTAAATCATCAAAACAATGAATGTGAGTAATAGATCGATATCAAAGAATAAAACACAGGTGTAGCCTTAGATATTGATATATTACTCATTATACACAAAATATAGGAAATGCAAGCTAAATATCAAGTGTAAACAAGTTTAGTGTCGATACGATAAAGTAAGATAAGTAAGTGACACTAAACGACTATTTATGTTTAAACTATCATACAAGAATGGATAATGAAAATCCATAAACTATTAAAAATTTCTAAGTATATTTATTTTAAATTAAATGAATACGGTTGGTGGCAATATTAGAATTGAGAAATTTATGAGTTATACAAAATAACAAATAAAATGTAAAGAATGAGAGAGAAAAAAGGAAAAAGCTTCTCCAAAGGGGCTTGCAGGGAAAAGGCTTCTCTACAAGCTCCTTGCAAACTGTTGTATGCGTTTTGAGATTCGCGTAAATCTATTTTGCACACACTCTTTCTCTTCCCTTACACGAAACTCAAAGCCTAAACAAGAATTTGCAAGGGGTTTGTAGAGAAGATTTTTTCGAGAAAAAGTGTTGTTGACTTTTCATTTTTTTATTTTTGTATTTTGTGGTGGACGAGATGGACAACTCCAATGCTCAACTTTAACTATTGAAATTTTATCATTTTTTCTATTTTTTATTTTATTGATTAATGATATCATGCAAGCACTTCTAGTTGTAATAGTAAAGACATGATATTTTATCCAAAATATTTTGAAAAGTCATTGTATTTTCTTGGGATTAGGACAAAAAAAGAAAGAAAGAAAATAGTTGGGGCTCAAGGCGGCAAATAGGCAGGGCGGCCCGGCCCGGCCGCCATGTGGTGGGCCCGGGCGGACTCGGCTGGGCAACCCATGCCCGGAGCAAATAAAAAAAATCATATAATTTAAATAATAGGCATCACTTAATAAGGTATTCCACCTCATCTAGGCTGTGATTGCTCATATTCTATATGATCGTGTAATGAAGTAGCTAAACTGTATAAATTTGGCACAAAAAGACTAGCTTACCCATGCAACTAGGCCCTGTTGTCTATGTGGTTTCATGTTATCAAATAACTTTCGTCCTGTGATCAGCTCCAAAAGAACAATTCCAAAACTATAAACATCAGACTTGATTGTTAATTGGCCCGTCACTGCATACTTTGGAGCACAATATCCATAGGTCCCCATTACTCGTGTCGAGATGTGAGACTTGTCGCCACTTGGACCAAGCTTTGCGAGCCCGAAATCGGATAACTTAGGGTGGGACCCCTCATTGAGTAAAATGTCTGATGATTTGAAGTCACGCTGGATAACCGAGACCTACATGAAGTTCAGGTACAGGAAAAAATTCCCAATAAAATACCCAAAAAAATAAAATTTTAATTGTGTTTGGGCCGGGCCGGCCCGTTTGCAGTATTTGCTCAATCATCAGTCCTCATCCGCTAGGTTGACCATTGACCCTTTTTGATCCGTACAAGCAATATACAAGAAAAAGGTGAGAGAGAAAGAGAGTACAAGAAAAAGGTGAGAGAGAGAGAGAGAGAGAGAAAGGTGAGAGAGAGAGAGAGAGAATGGAGTCGAAGAGTAGGGCAGTGAGGAACGCGGAGAAGGTGGTGGAGGAGACGATGAGGGGCCGCGACGCCTCCCACGACGCTGCCCACGCTTTTAGGGTTCGTGATCTCGCCCTTTCTCTCGCCAAAGAGCAAGGCTTGCTTGATCATCATCGCTTACAAATTGTACGATCTTTTGATCTTTCCCTTTCTAATTTTTTTTGATTTAATTTTTGGGCTTGTCAAATCTTTTCTTTAGAAATCGATATTTTGAAACTAGGGTTTTGGTTGCAAACTTAGTGGGCATAACCCCCCTCCCCCTCCCCCCCCCCCACCCACCCACCACCACCCACCATCCCCACATTTGTCAAGTAATTTATGAGGTTGGTTAGGGTGAAATAATTCTGTAATCGATGATGTTTCATCTGAAAATTGAAACTTTGATTTGCTAGTCTTCACCTACAACTCTTCTGGTATGTATCAGAAAAAGAACAACTGAACAGTTAGACTTAGAATTGTGAAGCCTAGTGTTTGATTAATGACTTTGGCTGGAAGCATCCAACTTCGCTGATTTATTTATTTATTTTTGCTTCATTATGGATTCTAAAAAAGTTATAAAATAAGAAAAAAAACAACTGATTTCTTTATTTAACTTTCATCGAACTACGACAAGATGAAGCGCACTCAAATTTCTAAAACAATGCTTGACTTAACTTAAAATAGATACTTTATAACTTTTATCTAAATCCCACGAGAAGATGCATTTACCTTTTGTATTACTGTTAGATTGTCCAAATGTTTTTATTATTAAAATCCTTGGCATAAATTTAAACTACCAAGAATGATTTCTACAAAATTAAAATGGAAGTCACCAAGGCTCGAGCGTCGGGCTGCGGATTTGTATTGCAAAGACCTCACCACTTCACCAAATTGAGGCTGGGTAGGATGTATTAAATGATATATTTATTGACCTTGTAAGACCTTTGATTTATACACTCTCGCAAGGAAATTTTCAATAGAGATACCGGAACTGCCTAATCTCAACCCTCCCTACCTCCGCCCCTGTAGTTAGATTTTGTTCTGTTCAAATCTATGCAAACCACAATGTTTGGATAATTTTCTCTAACAAGACTGTAGATTTATGCGAAGATAGTTGTGAGCTAATGTAATTCTGTTCGTCTTTTCTAGGTGGAGCTTGCTGCTCTCCTCCATGACATTGGTAAGCTTTAATGCTCAACATACTAAATTTGGAGAATGTAGAACCTTTTCTACTCTGAAATTGATTGTGGGCCATTTGCATCCTTGGTTTATGCAGGAGATTACAAGTACACCAAGTGGGTAGCATCCTTTCCTGCTTGATTTAATTTAATATGTGCTTTAACCCATCCTTGGTATCCGATTACTATATTTGAGAAGTGGGTTTGTTGAATTAATGTGTCATGCCTTTAACTTTTAAAAAATGCCATATTGTAATTTTTGTTCCTGTGCCCTTTATACTGAAACAGTCGTTCTCCTTTCAAATTATATTTTTTAAATGGTAAACGTGTAAAGTTGTAGCCATTTCTTCTAGAGACCTGATTGAGGATACAACAATTGTGGAGAATTTTCTTAAAGAGGAGGGTTTAGAAGATGGAAAAAGGGAGGCAGTGTTGAGCATCATAAAAGGAATGGGTAAGTTTCCACATTGTGGTTTTACATTCTACAAAAAGTACAGAACCATAATGGAAATTTTAGACCCTTTACAGTCGTGTAAAACATGAGCAAGTGAAGAACAATTGGTGAGTTCTCAACTCTGGATTCATATGTTTTCTATGACAAGTTCATATATAGTTTACCTCTATTGCATTTTTTATTAGTGGCTAGTTTTGTTATCCAATAAATTGAACAGCCTCATACGTAGAACATGGTAGGGAAATTAAATCATGATTCCAGATCGAATGACATCAATTAAAACTCCACTTTCAACCGATGGTGATTATTAAGAAAAATAATGAATCAATTATTAAGTCAAGTTGTTTCTTAATAATAGCGAATGTGTTTTGGTGAATTCATCTTCATTTTTTCACATCCAGGTTTTAAAAACGAAGTTGCAAGGAAATCATTTGCTGATTCTTCACTGGAATTTGGGGTTGTGCAAGATGCGGACCGCCTTGATGCAATTGGTGCTATTGGTAAGTTCTTTAAACTCTGGCAATTACCTTATTGTTTTATCATTTGTTGAATAATATAAGTTACGCGTATATACTGATTTATGTTTCATGTGGAGCACTGAAAATGGTATGCGTGTTTTCTTTGTTGTTTTCATGTTATTTCTGCCCTTTTTTCACCACTGGTTGAAAGGATATTTACACTATAATCGATGGACTGGACTTTCTAATTTGATTAAAGATGGATTTCTAGTTTGTTTAAAAATTGGATCATGCATGAAATCACCTCAATGTCACCGTGACGATAAAATATCTTATGTGCCTAGTTTTTTAAAAACTACTAGCATGGACCCCTGCGCAAGCGCGAGCTTGCGGTTTAAAAAAATATCTTTCTACAACATAGTATTTAATTTGCGAAGACTATATTAGAAAAAAAGAAGTAAATTCTTATAGAAGTAATCAACAACGATTGTATTGAAATACTCCTGAGTTTTGTTATAGCTCTAAACTTTGTCTAATTTAGCCCGATTGAATCCATTCCATTATGCTTTTGGAAATCTAAAAGTTAAATCTAACCGAATCCATTTTGTTATCCTCTCGGAAATATAATTAATTTATAATCGACCAAATCAATTTTGTTACTCTCTCGAAAACCTAAGTTCATCCCAGTTTATTACACTTCCATAGCGATTGTTGAGTGGAGATTATACTTTAATAAGGGGGATAAATAAAATCTGAAACCAAATGAGGGGTCTAAATTAACTTTTGCATCCACTATAGAGTGATCCACCTAGACCATATATGTGGTCATTTGATTTCAATATCATATCGCCTAATCAAATATACTTGTTATTTGGATGAATATGCTCGTTATCTAACTATATTCGTCCTGTTATATGACCAAATATGTTCATTATCTAACCGAATCCATCCCATTATCCTTTCGAAATTCTAAATCCAAATCGTATTACAATGCAAAGATATGTTGGGCGCATAGATAATTTTTACGGCAGACAACCCTTCGAAGAAAGCAAGACGACAGAGTCGAAGACTCTTAGTAAAACTTAGACTTTTTCAACAGAGAAAAACGATGATGAGTGCTTTGGTACATTTTACATTTTCCGTTTTCATAGCATCATTTATTAACCTTTTAGTGCTACTTGAATATGTTTATTCTAGCATTGCATGTAATTAGGAGGACAAACTAAATTGGAAACAAAATGTCGGGCGCTAATGAATTTTCGCATTCCAAGCTGAGTCATGTGGGGCAAAATCAAATTAAAACCATGGAGGTCAAAAATCGAAATCAAATCTAAAACCAATTGAGGAAAGTATTGAAGGACTGAAAGTGAACCTAAAAGCAAGTTTGGGCAGCATACGAATTTTGCATGATTTGAGTAGGCAATGCTACGCAGAAGAGGACAAATTCAAGCTCAATTTTGTCCTCTTTCACACACGGGTACAAGAAATATGCCGTGAAGATTCTATTTTGATCTTTTACATGATCTACGATGAATATAAATAAGTCATATAAATAAATATTGTCTGATATAAAAATTTGTGAATTAATACAAAATAAATTATGACAATTAAATGAAAATAGTATAATGCCATCTATATTTATACCGAAAAATGATTAATATGAAGATGTATCTAAAGTAATAATTAATACAAAATAAATTATGCTTGTTAGCTTAATCAGTTTGAAACAGAAAGAAAGAATGAAACTCTTAGTCTATTAGAAAAAAATTAAAAAGACCGAAAAATACATTGTAAATGGTTCAAATGAAAATTTCAATTAAAAGAAGGGGCAAGATCTAACTTTCCAATCTTTTAGCTCTATGTAGATAAACATAGAATGAGCCAAATGCAAATTTTCTTAAAATATAAGGAGCGAAGTCTAAACTTTTTCCATAACCAATTACCATTCATTTGGAAATAAGGGCTAAATGCAAATTCCCTAAAATCTAGGTGGTGGAGGCTAATTTTTCAAGGAAAAGGACAAAAAAGCTTGAATCCTAATTTCAATATTAATAAATAAATATTGCTTGATATAAGAAATTTGTGACAATTAATACAAAATAAATTATGACAATTAAATGTAAATAGTATGCTCCAATCTATATTAATACCGTTCTTGAATAAAAATGATTAACATGAAAATGTATCTAAAGTAATAATTAATACAAAATAAATTATATTTGTTCGCTTAATCAATTTCAAGCAGAAAGAAGGAATGGAATTTTTAGTCTATTAGCAAAAATTTAAAAAGGCCAAAAAATAAATTGTAAATTGTTTGAATGAAAATTTCAATTAAAAGAAGGGACAAGTTCTATCCACTCTTTTAGCTCTATGTAGATAAACATGGAAGGGGCCAAATGCAAATTTTCTTAAAATACAAGGGGCGGAGTCTAAATTTTTCCATAACCAATTATAATTCATTTGAAATAATGTCTAAATGCAAATTCCTTAAAACCTAGGGGATCGAGACTAATTTCCAAGGAAAAGGACAAAAAAGCTTGGATCCTACTTTCACCTAGCTTATATATATATATATTGATTGTGCAAGTAAGGTTTATTTTTGTTTTAATGTTATGCAGATAAATTATTTCCTTCGCTTATCATGCATTTTCCCTGCCATTATTTAGTTACCTCTTCATGAGTTCATGTTTTCTTCTTCCTCTTTTGATACTTCATTTAGAATTCAGCCTATGTAGAGATCAAAATATACTGCTAAAATCTCACTCCCTTAATTATTCCAGCTGTTTCCTTTTGGATCAACAACCTTTTCTGATAGAAAGATGTTTCTTTGCATACAACCATAAGAACTACCACCTTTCCTGATATCACTGTTGTTACTAAAATATGGGAAGCTATTATGATGCAATTGGAAGAAAACTCGATGAGTCGTCAAAGGCACGTGAGCCGCAAGCAGGTGCCAAGCTGCGAGCCTGTGCCTCTGTCTGTGTCGGGGCGCCGGTGTTATGCAAGGAGCAAGGTCTCGCCCCAAAGATGTTTTCAGTTGGTCAAACGGGTCTAATTTTTGGGTTTTCACTGAAACCGAACCTGCAATTAAAACCCAATAACTTTCAGTGAAAATAGCAAAAACCCGAAGGTTCCAAAGGTTCTATTTGAGCAGGTAATCGATTTGGGAAGAAGATACAGTTAGGGGTTTTCAAAACCCTAAGACTTGAATAATTTTCTCATGGTATTTGACCTCTTCTCCTTCTAGTTGATTTCTCAGTTCCTCAACCTCTTCTCCTCCTCCTCGCCTTCGTCTTTTCATCTCCACTTGTATGGCTTCTTCTCCTCTTTGCCTTCTCTAGGCTATATGTTATGGATACTTTTGGTTAATTGTCCAAAAAGTTCCAATATATTAATATGAAAAGTCCCAATTGTGTTACTTCGGCTAATTTTTGGGCAATATTTATATAACTTAAGATAATGCTGCTTCTCCTCTTCATTTCTGACTAAGCTTGTTCTTTGCTCTTTTAGTCCACACTTGATTGAATCTTCTCCTTTTCTCTCTATTCTTCAGTTGATTGAATCATTATGTAGATTTTTTTTTTGCCTGTTATGATAAAGCCGTTGTGTGGTATGCCTCTTTCTTCATCTCTTTTCATAGTAGTATGATAAATTATAGTCGTTAATCGCAAATTAGATGTGTTTGTGAATTAAATTTAAATATTCTGTAGAACTTGTGCGCCTCACGCACTGGGACGTGCGTCTTAGGTGTGCGCGCTCTTTCTTCATCTCTTTTCATAGTAGTATGATAAATTATAGTAGTTAATCACGAATTAGATGTGTTTGTGAATTAAATTTAAATATTCTGTAGAACTTGTGCGCCTCACGCACTGGGACGTGTGTCTTAGGTGTGTGTGCTGCGTCTCAAGCGCATTACACTGTTTACGACTCACACTGTGCCTTATGCATTTTCTGCATTGGGCTAGTGGGAGAAATTTAAGCAGAATGACTTGGCCCTGTTTATTCGTTTTGAATGATTAAATGATACAGCTATTTGTTTTCTATTATAAATGCTCTGCCATTTCATGTTCAAAGAACTCTCTTTTTGTTAACGAATGGCCACTCCACTTCAGGAATCGCACGATGCTTCACGTATGGAGGAAGTAAAAATACAGCGCTGCATGATCCTGAAATATTGCCTAGGCAGGAGTTATCGAAAGAAAATTATATGAAAAAAGAAGAAAAGCAGACGACTATCAATCACTTCCATGAAAAGCTTTTCAAACTGAAGGATTTGATGAAGACAGAGGTACTCAGAACTAGACGACAAAAACTTCAATTTTCTATTTATATGACCATATTACTTTTTGACATTTTTCTTCAGTAGCTTAAGCACGTGCGGTGCACATAAAAAGAGAGAAGATAGTAGTTAGGAAGAGAAATAAAGGAATGGTTAGTGTTGGCATGGAATTTTCTCCTCTTTTATTTGTTAAAAGGAAAACAAAAATCCAAGTCACCGGTCAACCTTGACTTGAAGATCAACTCCCTTTTTGCACCGAAAGTAGAGAGAGTAAAGCGATATACACTTGGAATTTTTTTTTTTGTCCAACTTTTTCTATATATAGCATACAGACATCACTCACTCAATTTCAATCTGTGAAGACGTTTAAATGATGAGGTCTTATTTTGCTGACGACAGTGATAGGCTGTTTGTGTTCTGTTTATAGGGTTCAACTTGCTGTGCATGAAATTTGTATAAAATGCCGGAAGAAAAATGAGAAAGAAAACTGCAATTTATTTTTATGCTGAATGGCATTGGATTCCTAGACTGCATGAGCTTAAATTGCATGAAAAGAAGAAAAAACGGTTTCCCTACATGCCAATCGGTCATTGAGGTTATAATTAAGATCATAGTGCACGGTACTAACTTGTTCATACTTATAGTATATTCGGTATCATCGTAAACGCTGCTAGCATATTTGATCACCATATGACCTGTGTACATATGTGTGGACAATGGAATTATTTTTTTGCTGCAATCTTAAAGCCCATTTATGATCATGCTTAAATATCGTGTCAAGCTTTTTTATCCCCCTCCCCCCCCAATCAATTGACATATGTAAATCCTGTTATCTGAATAATTCAGGCTGGTAGAAAAAGGGCTGAGAAAAGGCACAGGTTCATGCAGGAGTTTGTCGACGAATTCTATGAAGAGTGGAGCGGTAGAGCTTGAGCTGCTGTTTCTCCGTTTGCAAGAGGGGTCTTCTTCATGGTATTTACTGCTCAACATAATTTCTTTTCTAATATTTGCAATTGTCCTATATATATTCGTGTGCAGCCTTGTCAAACAACGGCGCATCATATCTTGTTTTGAGAATTTTTTCTGTTGATGTTATGTATTTTTACCTATTGTACATTCAATATATCTTTAGTTATAGATATACGTTGAATTTGTTAAGTCAATATTTCTTAATTTTTCCTGCTGCGTCCTTACAAGAATGAAATAATATGTTGCATTTTGACATTTGTATTATTTTATCTATTATAGAGAAAGCAAGTTTCACTTTATTTTGATTTTTTATGTTAATTGTAAATGAATCTTTCTTAATTAATTATATAAATTGTTGGAGTTGTTGAACTGTAATTAAATCTAGGAGATCTACACAATTCTTCAAAGTAAGGATTGCGGGGCTTCTCCTTATTCCTTCCCTTATAAAAGTTATATAAATTTCCATAAAATGGTTGATTCATTCAAAAAGCATAAGAAATGTGCATCCAAAATTGTTGTGATAGGCTTGTGAGATTTTGACTGCAGTGCTATGAAAATTTGGTCACTACTAGATTTTTCCTTTGAGTTTAAAGGATTTGATGTTATCCAGAGATTAAGTGATGACAAGGGAAGGGTCATGCCTTAGAGTCGAATATAATTTTCAATAGCAAAGCAATAGTCTTTCGCTAGCGTGTATTTTGAGGATGTAGACCAATTCATTAAGCGTATGGCAGGTCATTTTCCAGAAACCGTAGATTTTAGGGACTCGGCCATAAGCCTTGTAAAATATTTCATAGATACATTTTAAGACAATAGCGACAATGATGTTATTAATACATCCTCTCAAACTATCTTCAAACGCCAAAAAAATCATACAAATGCCAAAACCTGCACACCTTATTGCATACAAATCTTACGTATATATTTAACTCCAGATTCAAACATACTATCCAGCAACTTACAATTTTGAAGAGGATAACGAAGGAAAAGTATAAAATCCACACACACACTACATTACATTCTACACCAATACACAAGTATACTCTTTTAAAAAACATCATACACAAAACAAAGCTCAAACATTATTCTTTTATCTTTTACCATTTTAACCTCGTACACAAATCTATGACTCCCTCTTTTGTAGTGTCACCTTCAATCCATGCTTCATGTACATCGTAAGAGCGAGCTTGGGGGCCACGGGATGGTTTTCATCCACCTTCACATGATAACGATATAGTATCGAAGCCGCAACATACTTCATTTGGTAATAGGCAAAGTCTTTGCCCAAACATAATCTTGGCCCTCCGTTGAATGCAGTGAATTTGTAGGCGGATTCGCTGAGGAACCGGCCATCTTTGAGCCATCGCTCTGGCTTGTATTCTCTGCAGTCTTTCCCCCATATGCTCTCCATCCGACCCATTGAGTAGATTGCGTATATGATCTTTGTTCCTCCCTTTAGTTTGGTTCCATCGGGGAATACTTCATCGTGTACAACCTACATAGTTAAACATAAAAGCATGTTAGTTAACTGTAGCGGGGATGTGTTCTGTTTGGGTCTTTTTTACAATATTATTTTTTAGGTCGGAATTCGTCACTAATTAAAGGAATTCGTCACTAATTAAAGTTTGTTGAATTTTGTATGGAGCACCGGTCAACCACCAATCCTTTCTTTTGATGGAAATGTCTTAGACAATGCCGACGATGAGAAATTTGTTAAATCATAACTAACTTGAACCTGCAGCATGTGTTCTCCATCTCTTTGCTTTTGAGCAACAATTCAAAACTGTGACCGAGTGCTTTCACTTGATTGTGATTTAATCTAACAACTATTGGGAAAGTTGTACTGAGATAAGGAACACTTGTGATGTTCTGAATGCATGGTTTGCTGAAGTAAATCACATAGCAAGAAAGAGTTTGTTTCTGTTGGAATGTTTGTACTGTAACATGAATGATTTTTGCAAGGAGAAAGAAACATGCATGATTCATGAAAATTTAGTTGATCTTGTCTGTTTCAGATTGGGTTTGATGATGAGTCCGAAACAAAACTCATGTTGCTAAACTTTGGCAGAAATACAAAATATTATGTGATTTGGGACAACTACCCCCCCCCCCCGAATTGGAGCCAGTATCCTGTATTGGGATTTGCAAAATCTAGATTGCAAGACTGCCTGCGGTTTTGTAAATTTGATGTTTTTGTTTTCTTTAATAACGTGGTTCTCTTCGCTTTTCTTGGGATTAGATGAATGAAATCAATCGGAGTTTAAGATCGGAGTTTAAACTTACGGTTTTATCAACTTTTAAGTTAAGACGGTCAATCTTGGTTATCTTAAAATCAAAGATAAAATGCTTAGTCAAAAGTAGGATTCTGAAGTTAACTTCTGATAATTCTATAGGACTTTGGTTATCCTGATTGGACTCCAAACCGATACATAGCCACGTTAGATGATGCATCTGAACTCATCAACGATCAAGTATCTACTCCATTCACAAATATTATACTTTTATGGATAGATTAGAAGGAGTTGACGGGAGCTTGAAAGTCACCGTTGCACCGGTATATTTGTGTGCCCGAGGGCCGGGCAAAACTTATTTTTAATAGCGCAAGCATGGTTTGAATGCTAGACTCTTTATCAAATTATCACTTTTCAGTAACATACTCTCTGTATTTTATTTCATATAGGTAAACTAATTTAGTTCCTAATATTACTTGTTAACTGGTATATAAGTGTGTGATATTTCAAAAAGCATAAAAGGTGGGAACAAAACATTACCTGTTTGTGATCCACAGGAACAGAAGGATACAGCCTCAAAGCCTCAGACAAAGCAGCCTGCAAATACTCCATCTTCTTCACTTCCTCTGGCTTAAACACAACATCATCATCCCCGTCTCCTTCTCCTTCAACTCCTCTCTCCTTCACAATCCTCCTCACCTCCTCGACGATCTTCTCCTCGACTCCCCTGTTCCTCTCCAACAACCAAAAGAACCATGCCAACGCCACCGAGCTCGTGTCTCGCCCCGCCAGAATGAAATTCACGCATATATCCCTTAAAAACTTCTCTGAATACTCCTTCCCTTCTTCGTCTTTCAGCTTCATGAACACCGTCAGCAGATCGGATCGCTCCTTCTTATCCTCCTCCCCAGTCTCCATCAGCTCTTTCTTCCTCGTGCGGATCACTTCATATGCAAACTCATCGACCCCCTTCAACGATCGCCTCAACCTCCTCTCGTTCCCGATATCCAGGAATCGCGTCGTCTTCCAAATCGTTGTAGGTGTAATGAACCTGATAATCGTAGCCTCCGTCGCGTCCTCGAAGGCATGAGCGAAAGGTACTTTTGGTAACCCCGGTGCAAGACATCCTGGGTCCGTACCGAACGCGATAATGCAAACATTATCGAACGTCAGCCTCAGCAGCACGTCCTGAAGGTCGAGCGTTTGGTTCACACTGCAAGCCTATGTTAGGAGATGGTTAGTTTCGTGTTGGCTCTAATAGCGCATAACACAAAAGTTTTATTGTTAAGCAAGTTTGTTAATACCTGATTGAGGACAGGCAGAAGCCTCTGATGTACAAGCTCATACAAAGACTCCGCTGTCAAAGCACGGAACTCCGTAGAATGAAACTCTATACTGGCGGTCCGTCTTTGATGCTTCCATGTATCATCGTCTGCTCCGAAGATGCCGTCACCAAGAAGGTCTTGTACGGTGTTGCGGAAGTAGGCACCTTTAGGGAAGTTGGTGAACTTGGTCTTGAGCAAATGCTCGAGGTTTCGTGGGTCGGCTGTGAGGACACATTGGAGACTGGTGAACCACGGCCCGCGGAAGGTGAAGGTGCCGCCGCGGGATTCAAGGATGCCGGTGAGCCAGTCGTACATGTTATCCGCACGCAGCGCGATGACCAACGAAGGGAGCATGCCGATCACGGGCCATGAAGGGAGGCCTAGGTAGCGGCGCTGGCGAAGAGAATGAATGGTGATGAAGATAGATACGGCAAGGACTATCTCTATCGTTTGGATCTCCGGTAGAGACGAGAAGAAGAGGTTGTCGACGGCGGAAGAGAGAGCGCTGGTTTGATTGAAGGAAGCCATTGTGGTGGTGGTGCAATGAGAGGAGAAGAGGGGAGTGAGAGAAAGATATAGGGTGGTGTAAAGGGTGTGTTTCTTGTGATATTGGGTTATTAAAGATGGTTTGATTTGGTGAGCTGAAATTGGAGTCTTTTGTGGGGTTTTGGGGAATGTTCAAGTTTTGTATAATTAATGTGGGGGAGATTAATAAAAATTTGAGGGGTTGAGTGGTACAATTTTGTTGTGAAAGAACAGGAGTGGGAGGATGAAAATTAGGTGCGAGTACCAAGAATATGGTGGCCAAACATAACTGCCTTACTGTTGTTTATTTTTGGCATATTATTAAGAACTTGATTGTAGAATTACCAAAAAGTATGTGATAATTTATATTCATAATTATTGTTGTGATTTTTTTAATTATTTTGGAGGAAGGATGGGGTTGGGTAAGAAACTACAGTGGAGGTAGTAAACCAATCCGAAGCTGGTGAGCATAGATCAAACATACAAAAAATGCTCAACCTATGAGATCGGTAAATTTCATATAGACAGGGACGAAACCACAATGTTCAAAAGAGAGAAGGTTGTAGCCCCAAAGATCCGGAAAAGATATGTATGAAGCGAAATTTTTGCCTCTGCTACCGAAATTTTAGCAGATTTTAATTTGCAGTTTATCAATAATAGCTATTGTGATCCTATAATAATGGGCAGGTGGTTATTTGGGGAAAGGGAATAATATGAGTGCACAAACATAATTATCTCGGAGGTGGTTATTTTGGAAATTATTTTGGACCAAAATTATAATCATTTAATCATACAGCAATATCACAAGAGTAAACGTGATCATTTTAATCTAAAAGGAATATGATAATCCAAGATTTATACAAATTTCTATCCTTTATAATAGGGTTGCGATATTGCCAAACCTCTATTTTATAAATCCATACCAAACATTATGTATGGACAAAATTAACCCTTACTTAATCAGTCTTTAATTATATTCTGGTTCAATTTACTAAAATACGCCTTTAATAACTTAAAAAATATTCTTCTTAAGCCAAAGTCAAAATTTGAGATTTCAAATTTTCTTGTACATATCACCTCTAGAATCAGAAAGGGTGTTGATATCCTTGTGTTAGAACAGATATGATTGGCAAAAATATTCCTGGCGAAACATTATGAACAACCGTGATGGATTCTATTAGAGGTTTGACAATATCGCTAAAGGCTGATTAATTTTGTTCATACACAAGTTTTGGTATGCATTTATCAAATAGAGGCTCGGCAATATCCCTATCCTTATAATATAATCCGCTCATTTATGTCTATTTTAATCTTGCAAAAGTTGATTTAAAATTTAGTTATTGGGTTGAGTAAAAACTATTTTTTGTCAAAAAATAGTGACTTGTTTGTGTTTTCATGTCGGAAAAAATTCGTATTAAACTAGGCAATTTATAGCCCCACCTTTCAATGAATCCTGGCATATATACAAGCTGTTAGGTTGGTGGTTGGTCAAAGTGGTGGGGTAGAATTTCAAGTCCCAAATGTATCATATCTGTATAGCCAGTCACCGGTCCGATAACGTGCGTGTAATTTACAGGGTTGCTAGAAAATTTTACTCGTTAGGTAAGGATAAAATATTTTGATCTTCTTAGCTTGATCCCGAAATGCTTACATTGTATTGTGAAATGATTTTGAAAATAAGCTTAATTTCTCTTTAGACAACCCCTGCCTATATAAATAACGAATTGTTCGGGTTTAATGAATTTGTTAAATATAGGTAAATGACAGAGTGTGTAGCTTGGCTCGGTTCATCTAAAGACCCGTCTTAGTTTTCCATCTTTAAAATTTTTCGTGTGGAGGGTGCAAGAAAGAACTAGAGATAGCTAAGTTTACATAATTTTCAAACTGTTTTATCGTACATATTAAAAAATGGTTATTTTTATTTCTCATGATTTGACAAATGTAATCTCAACTGAGGGTTTTCATCCCAAATCTGAAGGTAAGATTACTAGTTGGAAGAAAGTTAAGTTTACATGCAATTTTGACGCTACAATATAATATAATATATATGCAAGAAAATGACTAATCATTCTGGCTTACATTGAGGGGGTAAACCTAATCTTCACATTAAAATAGGTGTCAATTGTTTGAGTGCTAGTTACCATTTTTATTTTTATGATGGTTGAAATGTCACCTCAGTGGTTTTCTTGATGGAATTTAATTAGTTGGTTTTGGGTATAGTAGTGATTAGAAAAATGTTAGGGTATGCAAAACGTAATCGATAAATAATAATAATAATAACAATAAGCAAATTTTTAGAGACAAAGATCTAGATTTATGTAACTCGTGTTGCATTTGAAAACTATGGGTTTATTGCTTTTGAGATGGATATATACTGCATATTAATTGGACTTTGCTTCCTTCAAATGTCACATCTAGCTAAAATAAAATTGCAATAAAAAAGATTCGCTTCTTGATTTATTTTTATCTCGTTGGTGAAGTAATTAAGAATCTATCTAAATTGTAAAACCAAATATAGTTGGATGCTGGAACTTATATAATGCATAGATTGAACATCATGCATATGCAAATAATATATAGTGAGGCTTGAATTACACTAAGATACCCTTACCTATTCCCATTGTTCATAAAACTATCCTAAAGTTTACGTGGAATCTATAGATATTATCTATACAGACAACCGCAAATGTTTAGTTATTACAAACAACTGTTTATATATTGTATATATGACGTTTTTTTAGTGAGAGTAAAAAGCCCAGCGTTTCTACACAAGTTTGAAACGGGCCGGGGGCTTTTTAACAATTTACCCTAAAGTTTTTAAATTCCTATAAGCTCCTTTTAAGCGTTTTATGGCAAAGATAAATATCCTCCGAATATCACGTATAGCAAATCAAGTGAATCAATGGATGATGTTATTTATTTCCATTTACAAATTCTTCCTTGATTTCGTATGACCCTTCAAAAATAGAAAGTATAATGTCAGCATTTAATCCCTTGAGCTGCTATGGTGATGAACCGTAGATATTCATCTTCAACAAAAAACTTTAAAGACACCATTCGCGAGAAACACACCCATATTCGCGGGCATTTTGGTGAGCTTACAACCATAGTTTAAGGAAGCTTACCGTAATAAGAAATTTAAGGTATATAGTGAAAAACAACAATAGTCAATAGTTAAAACTAGTTTATTGTAATTTAGCCGTCTTGGATATCATTTTTGTCGGTCATTTTCCTCCTCTACTTGGAAAGATGACTACTTCATCTAAAGTAAAAGAATCAATATCGGATGCAAGGTATAAAGATGAGACAGTTTGCAGGTAAATCACTAACCCGGTAGTTTAGGTGGATCCTATCACATTGGTAGCTTAAGTAGCTTGCTATGTATGTTGTATCACTATGTTTGAATGATTGTTACTATGCAATAGTTTAACTTTTTATACACCAGTAAGACTTTACCATCCTTGGTGACCATCATATCATAGGCCACACACCAATTGTTAGTGTATTGCGTTATGTTTGAAAAAATTATAGCTCTTGTGTTATGGGGATAATTTTAAGGGATAATTGTTAGAAAGCCCCTGACCTACTTCAAACTTGTGTAAAAACTCCTGGGCTTTTTGATCTTGTCAAAAATAAGGCCCAATCAAAATCCCTTGCATGGCAGTTATCTGTAATATCTAAGCAGTTGCCTATAACATCTAAGCACTTACGGTTTCCGATAATATCTAAATGGTTGCTTGTAATATCTAAATCGTCGTATGTAAAATTCAAGCAGTTGAGAGAATACAAGACCTAAATGAAATAAGGCTCAGGGGTTTTTCACAAAGATTTTGAGCACAAAGCTTGCCTTTCTTTTTTTACAACTTACCCTAGTTTTAAACTTAATTGAGATTCTTATCATGGCTCCAATCAAAGATGATAAGACGACGCAAAACCACAAACGAATCCAACCCATGATAGGTAGCATCTCTTTTAATGGATGGGCGAAGAATGCCCTTTTTGAAGTCAGTTTTACTAGCAATAAACTGTCATATGGGCCTTACTATAAGAAATTGGACTATAATTGAAAGCCCATAAATATCTTTTGTTTTTAAGCCTCAAATGTCTCGACCCCATTCTCTCTCCGGTTCCCTTTTATGAAGGGGCCGAAAGCCTCATCCAAACGATACGCACCATAGAAAACCATGGATATGGCCCGAAAGTATTAATTTGTGACCATTTACCCTCTCGATTCGAACTCCGCACTTTTCCATCTCTTTTAATTAGTTAATTTGGAGCGGGAATTTCACATGTTTGAACCGCACCGGAAATGAGGATTGTCGGTTATAAATTCTGAAATAAGATTTTATTTTATTTTGTTTTGAAGAAAATGGATTAAGAATTTTGATTTTGACAATAAACTGTAATTGCTTAGTAGACAGTGGACTTTCTAATAATAAGGATTTTTCTTATTTTTCTTGCTTTTTTCTAATATACTTCAAAATTCAAATCAAAATTGATAGGGCCGCATGCCGTTTTCATATTCTGATTATAATGGTATTGATATTTTTCATATCCAAATAAATATTAGTTACTACTTGCAAATTATTTAGTATTTGGCAAGCCCATGATAATTTCAGGATATTGAATTGTCAGGAACAAAACACAACAAGCAAATGGTTGCTTAAAGCATAATTTTTCAGCAGCTATTATAGTTGGCAAGGGCAAAATACAAAACAATTAGAATGAACAAAGAATGGAACATAATTTGTATATGCTTGGCTTCACTTATATATAATGCTTGATTGCAAGGTTGAAATGGAGAACAAACAAACCGAGTCTATGTCTTAGGTGACCAAACACTTGGCTCAATTAAGCATCATAAATGCAAGATGAAATAATGTGAGTGATGGAAAATATATACATTCTTGTTATGTCTCTTAGCTGGAGAGCATAATCGTCAATAACTTGAAGGAAAAAATGACAGAAAAAAATTTCAAAATCATTCGGCTTCTCATCCAATATAGATTTGGTGATGCATTTCAATGATAAATTAACATTATTAGTTTGCAATATTTTGTGTACCGGCCCTGGTCAAAACGGAAAAATAAATATTATCATGAGTCCTGTAAACGGTCGAAGGATGCAGAAAAAAATATCATCTCTTTATGAAATCTATGTAGCAAAAATATCTCCACATTTTGCAAGAAATCCAGCAAAAGTCCAACTTTCCAAGCTTGTTTTGCTCATGAAAACAACCTGGTGAGGCTCAATATTGGCGACCCTCAAGAGCAGGACACGTGGAAGATGACGTGTCCCAGAATTTAGAAGAAAAGGTCCGGCCGTCCCTGTACCCGACCTACACACGCGAGCTGGCCCTTCTCGGGGCCCCCTGCAAATGGGCCTCCTCGGCCTCTCAGCTCGTCCCGAGCTGCCACAAGACCAAGACTCCTCGGCCTTCTCGCTCGCCCTTGAGCTCCCCAATCGAGGACGTCTTCCTCGGTCCTTCGACCAACTCCGCTGCTCACGGGCGTAACCGCCGCTCCGCAAATCTCGCCATGTGCAGATTCTCCGCCAGCCATATCCCACGTTCCACGCCATCACGATCCCCATTAATGAGCGATCCGCTCTTCGCACGAGCGTGACGTCGGAAGCATAACTGCCGGCGAGATTCTCGCGCCAGCTGCTGCATGCCACCACCGCTATATAAACCCCCATCACAGAAGGGTCAAGTAAGCCATTTTTTACTCCACTTAGCCGTTACGCTGCTCGGATCTAGTACTAATTTGATCATCGGAGGATCCTCGGTGGTACCAAACCATCCCGGGACTTCTTTGCAGGTGCTTGGCGCTAAACTCCCCAAGTCACCAATCTCCTCCAAACCCATTGAGATCCACACGCAACAGGAGATCACCTCCAGAATCCACCGGAAGATCGACGGAAGACAATATTTGAAGGAGACCCAAAAAGGACCTCCATCAGTTGGTGCCGTCTGTGGGAAACACAAACTCTACAAAAACTCTACAAACACAAACTCTACCAAAATTATAATCATTTAATCATACAGCAATATCACAAGAGTTAACGCGATCGTTTTAATCTAAAAGGAATATGATAATCCAAGATTTATACAAATTTCTATCCTTTATAACAGGGTTGCGATATTGCCAAACCTCTATTTGATAAATCCATACCAAACATTATGTATGGACAAAATTAACCCTTACTTAATCAGTCTTTAATTATATTGCTGGTTCAATTTACTAAAATACGCCTTTAATAACTTAAAAAATATTCTTCTTAGGCCAAAGTCAAAATTTGAGATTTCAAATCTTCTTGTACATATCACCTCTAGAATCAGAAAGGGTGTTGATATCCTTGTGTTAGAACAGATATGGTTGGCAAAAATATTCCTGGCGAAACATTATGAACAACCGTGCTGGATTCTATTAGAGGTTTGGCAATATCGCTAAAGGCTGATTAATTTTGTTCATACACAAATTTTAGTATGCATTTATCAAATAGAGGCTCGGCAATATCCCTATCCTTATAATATAATCCGCTCATTTACGTCTATTTTAATCTTGCAAAAGTTGATTTAAAATTTAGTTATCGGGTTGAGTAAAAACTATTTTTTGTCAAAAAATAGTGACTTGTTTGTGTTTTCATGTCGGAAAAAATTCCTATTAAACTAGGCAATTTATAGCCCCACCTTTCAATGAATCCTGGCATATATACAAGCTGTTAGGTTGGTGGTTGGTCAAAGTGGTGGGGTCGAATTTCAAGTCCCAAATGTATCATATCTGTATAGCCAGTCACCGGTCCGATAACGTGCGTGTAATTTACAGGGTTGCTAGAAAATTTTACTCGTTAGGTAAGGATAAAATATTTTGATCTTCTTAGCTTGATCCCGAAATGCTTACATTGTATTGTGAAATGATTTTGAAAATAAGCTTAATTTCTCTTTAGACAACCCCTACCTATATAAATAACGAATTGTTCGGGTTTAATGAATTTGTTAAATATAGGTAAATGACAGAGTGTGTAGCTTGGCTCGGTTCATCTAAAGACCCGTCTTAGTTTTCCATCTTTAAAATTTTTCGTGTCGAGGGTGCAAGAAAGAACTAGAGATAGCTAAGTTTACATAATTTTCAAACTGTTTTATCGTACATATTAAAAAATGGTTATTTTTATTTCTCATGATTTGACAAATGTAATCTCAACTGAGGGTTTTCATCCCAATTCTGAAGGTAAGATTACTAGTTGGAAGAAAGTTAAGTTTACATGCAATTTTGACGCTACAATATAATATAATATAATATATATGCAAGAAAATGACTAATCATTCTGGCTTACATTGAGGGGGTAAACCTAATCTTCACATTAAAATAGGTGTCAATTGTTTGAGTGCTAGTTACCATTTTTATTTTTATGATGGTTGAAATGTCACCTCAGTAGTTTTCTTGATGGAATTTAATTAGTTGGTTTTGGGTATAGTAGTGATTAGAAAAATGTTAGGGTATGCAAAACGTAATCGATAAATAATAATAATAATAATAAGCAAATTTTTTAGAGACAAAGATCTGGATTTATGTAACTTGTGTTGCATTTGAAAACTATATACTGCGTATTAATTGGACTTTGCTTCCTTCAAATGTCACATCTAGCTAAAATAAAATTGCAATAAAAAAGATTCGCTTCTTGAATTATTTTTATCTCGTTGGTGAAGTAATTAAGGATCTATCTAAATTGTAAAACCAAATATAGTTGGATGTTGGAACTTATATAATGCATAGATTGAACATCATGCATATGTAAATAATATTTAGTGAGGCTTGAATTACACTAAAATACCCTAACCTATTCCCATTGTTCATAAAACTATCTTAAAGGTTACGTGGAATTTATAGATATTACAGGCAACCGCAAGTGTTTAGTTATTACAAACAACTGTTTATATATTGTATATATGACTCTTTTTTTAACGAGAGTAAAATGCCCAGGGTTTCTACACAAGTTTGAAACGGGCCGGGGGCTTTTTAACAATTTACCCTAAAGTTTTTAAATTCCAATAAGCTCCTTTTAATATCTTTTTATGGCAAAGATAAATATCCTCCGATTAAAGGCATTTTGGTGAGCTTACAACCATAGTTTAAGGAAGCTTACCGTAATAAGAAATTTAAGGTATATACGTCAGTGAAAAACAACAATAGTCAATAGTTAAAACTAATTTATTGTAATTTAGCCGTCTTGGATATCATTTTTGTCGGTCATTTTCCTCCTCTACTTGGAAAGATGACTACTTCATCTAAAGTAAAAGAATCAATATCGGTTGCAAGGTATAAAGATGAGACAGTTAGGAACTTGCAATCTCTACCAACCTGCAGGTAAATCATTAATCCGGTAGTTTAGATGGAACCTATGACATTGGTAGCTTAAGTAACTTGCAATGTATCACTATGTTTGAATGATTGTTACTACGCAATAGTTTCTTTTTATGACATAGACCAGTAAGACTTTACCATCTTTGGTGATCATCGTATCATAGGCCACACACCAATTGTTAGTGTATTGCGTAATTTGTTATGGAGGAAAAAATTATAGCTCTTGTGTTATTGGGATAATTTTAAGGGCAAATTGTTAGAAAGCCCCTCACCTACTTCAAACTTGTGTAAAAACTCCTGGGCTTTTTGATCTTGTCAAAAATAAGGCCCAATCAAAATCAGTTATCTGTAATATCTAAGCAATTGCCTATAACATCTAAGCACTTACGGTTTCCGATAATATCTAAACGGTTGCTTTGTATGTAAAATTCAAGCAGTTGAGAGAATACAAGACCTAAATGAAATACAGCTCAGGGGTTTTTCACAAAGATTTTGAGCACAAAGCTTGCCTTTCTTTTTTTACAACTTACCCTAGTTTTAAACTTAATTGAGATTCTTATCATGGCTCCAATCAAAGATGATAAGCCGACGCAAAACCACAAACGAATCCAACCCATGATAGGTAGCATCTCTTTTAATGGATGGGCGAAGAATGCCCTTTTTTAAGTCAGTTTTACTAGCAATAAACTGTCATATGGGCCTTACTATAAGAAATTGGACTATAATTGAAAGCCCATAAATATCTTTTGTTTTTAAGCCTCAAATGTCTCGCCCCCCATTCTCTCTCCGGTTCCCTTTTATGAAGGGGCCGAAAGCCTCATCCAAACGATACGCAACATAGAAAACCATGGATATGGCCCGAAAGTATTAATTTGTGACCATTTACCCTCTCGATTCGAACTCCGCACTTTTCCATCTCTTTTAATTAGTTAATTTGGAGCGGGTATTTCACATGTTTGAACCGCACCGGAAATGAGGATTGTCGGTTATAAATTCTGAAATAAGATTTTATTTTATATTGTTTTGAAGAAAATGGATTAAGAATTTTGATTTTGACAATAAACTGTAATTGCTTAGTAGACAGTGGACTTTCTAATAATAAGGATTTTTCTTATTTTTCTTGCTTTTTTCTAATATACTTCAAAATTCAAATCAAAATTGAAAGGGCCGCATGCCGTTTTCATATTCTGATTATAATGGTATTGATATTTTTCATATCCAAATAAATATTAGTTACTACTTGCAAATTATTTAGTATTTGGCAAGCCCATGATAATTTCAGGATATTGAATTGTCAGGAACAAAACACAACAAGCAAATGGTTGCTTAAAGCATAATTTTTCAGCAGCTATTATAGTTGGCAAGGGCAAAATACAAAACAATTAGAATGAACAAAGAATGGAACATAATTTGTATATGCTTGGCTTCACTTATATATAATGCTTGATTGCAAGGTTGAAATGGAGAACAAACAAACCGAGTCTATGTCTTAGGTGACCAAACACTTGGCTCAATTAAGCATCATAAATGCAAGATGAAATAATGTGAGTGATGGAAAATATATACATTCTTGTTATGTCTCTTAGCTGGAGAGCATAATCGTCAATAACTTGAAGGAAAAAATGACAAAAAAATTTCAAAATCATTCGGCTTCTCATCCAATATAGATTTGGTGATGCATTTCAATGATAAATTTACATTATTAGTTTGCAATATTTTGTGTACCGGCCCTGGTCAAAACGGCAAAATAAATATTATCATGAGTCCTGTAAACGGATCGAAGGATGCAGAAAAAAATATCATCTCTTTATGAAATCTATGTAGCAAAAATATCTCCACATTTTGCAAGAAATCCAGCAAAAGTCCAACTTTCCAAGCTTGTTTTGCTCATGAAAACAACTGATGCTCAATTTGGCGACCCTCAAGAGCAGGACACATGGAAGATGACGTGTCCCAGAACTCAGAAGAAAAGATCCGGCCGTCCCTGTACCCGACCTACACACGCGAGCTGGCCCTTCTCGGGGCCCCCTGCAAATGGGCCTCCTCGGCCTCTCAGCTCGCCCCGAGCTGCCACAAGACCAAGACTCCTCGGCCTTCTCGCTCGCCCCTGAGCTCCCCAATCGAGGACGTTTTCCTCGGTTCTTCGACCAACTCCGCTGCTCACGGGCGTAACCGCCGCTCCGCAAATCTCGCCATGTGCAGATTCTCCGTCAGCCATATCCCACGTTCCACGCCATCACGATCCCCATTAATGAGCGATCCGCTCTTCGCGCGAGCGTGACGTCGGAAGCATAACCGCCGGCGAGATTCTCGCGCCAGCTGCTGCATGCCACCACCGCTATATAAACCCCCATCACAGAAGGGTCAAGTAAGCCATTTTTTACTCCACTTAGCCGTTACGCTGCTCGGATCTAGTACTAATTTGATCGTCGGAGGGTCCTCAGTGGTACCAAACCATCCCGGGACTTCTTTGCAGATGCTCGGCGCTAAACTCCCCAAGTCACCAATCTCCTCCAAACCCATTGAGATCCACACGCAACAGGAGATCACCTCCAGAATCCACCGGAAGATCGACGGAAGACAATATTTGAAGGAGACCCAAAAAGGACCTCCATCAGTTGGTGCCGTCTGTGGGAAACACAAACTCCACAAAAACAAAGTTGGCCTTCCGATCTCTGCCACATGGCAAGCAACCATCCTGAAGATCCGGGTACCAGCCGCTGCCTCCCCCTCACCGAAGGCACAGATGAAACCCCTCCGGCGACAATCAACGCCCTCGCCAGCCGAATAGATCGGCTGCAGTCCCTCGTAGAGGAGCTCATCCGCGTCCAAACGACCGGGCCTGGGCCCCAGATCGCCGCTCCTCCGCCTCCAGAAGGCTCTGCCCCCGTCGGCACGGCTGACCACCGGCGGGCTACGACTCCAGACCACGGATCTCACGGGCCGATACTCTCTGAGGCCCGTTGGGTGCCTAACGGCTCCACACCAAGGTCCGCCGCCGGAGCGCCTCGCCTCGAGCCTCCTCGCGACCCGTACCCCCCTGAGGAGATGTCGGTCACCTCGCCTGCCCACAGGCATGACCGACGCCCCCTACCTCGACGGGGTCACACGGAAGGGGCTCGCCACGACGGCTCGAGGGCCACCTCATTCGGGGATCTGAGGAACCTCATCGAGAGGAACCGGGGCCGTGCCCAGACGTAGGTCTCCCACAGCAGAGGCCAGGGATCGCAGGGCGCTGAGTCCTCGGGGTACCACGGCCGACTCGACGCCCTCGAAAAGAAGATCGAGGGCATGCGCCGGGAAGGTTACCTCTCGGCCGACGGGGCTGAGTACGCCGCCGACTCACTCACCAAACCGTTTACCGAGGGACTGCTCGCTGTCCACGTCTTCTCGCGCAACAAACCCTCAAAGGTCTCTCTATTTAACGGGAAGACCGATCCCAAAGACCATTTGGATGCCTTCACCGCAGGGAGGAGCGTCGGGGGAGCAGCCAGCCGAAATGGTCCTCGATGCTCCCATAAATTAACTGCACTGTATCCTCGGTGCAGTTCTGGTCATAAAGATTTACGTCTTCGAAGTGGATGATGTCGGGGATGGTAAATGGGAAGTCTTGCATTTTCGATGACCTGTTTATGAAGGAAGGAAGGACCAGTACTCCTTCAGCCTTATATAGCACACTGCGCCCCAACGGAGCTCAACAGTCACCCGCTTCCCAAAAAGTCGCTGCCACATGGCGGTCATCAAGCCTTCTCTGGCGGAATCGAAACGACGCGCCCCTAGCGCTTCGCCTCCCCCCACATTCAATGCACATGCTACGCGCACAGTCGCCGCGACCGTTCCTGTTCCCCATGCCTACAACCGGATGGTCGGGCTAAACCTCGTGAAGAATTAGCCAAAGCAGCTACCCTGCTCGGCTATACCTGGCCGGTAGCTTCCCTACTCGCAATGCCAGGAATCGAAGCCCTCACCAAGAGGCAACCCAGCAGCTACCCTGCTCGGTTATCCCTGGCGGGTAGCTTCCCTACCGCAACGCTAGGGATCAGAAAGTCCTCCCAGAGGCAGTCAAGCCCAACCGTCGCTCGGCTATCCCTGGTGGGTAGCTTCCCTGCTGCAACGCCAGGGATCAGAAAGTCCTCCCAGAGGCAGTCGAGCCCAATCGTCGCTCGGCTATCCCTGGCGGGTAGCTTCCCTACCGCAACGCCAGGGATCAAAAAGCCCTCCCAGAGGCAGTCGAGCCCGAGGATCCCTCGCTCGGCTATCCTTCAGGACAAAAGCCCTCGCCAAGAGGCACCGGGCAGTAACCCTGCTCGGTCAAGGGTCCTTGGTAGGCTTCTACACCCCTCCAGTGCTAAGGACCAAAGTCCTCCCAGAGGCAGTCAAGTCCTTGCTCGGCTATCCCCGGCCGGTAGCTTCCTACCACAACCGACAGGGATCAAAGTCCTCGCTAAGAGGCACTGGGAAGTAACCCTGCTTGGTCCCCGTCCTGAAGAATCAAAGCCCTCGCAAGAGGCAAACGGGCAGCTACCCTGCTCGGTCATCTTCGGCTGGTAGCTCCCTACCCATGATGCCAGGGATCGAAGCCCTCGCAAGAGGCGTCCGAGCGACTACCCCGCTCGGTCATCCCAGGCTGGTAGTTGCCTACCCACGGCACCAGAGATCAAAGCCCTCGCCAAGAGGCAACCGTGCAGTTTCACTGCCCGGTCATCCCTACTCAGCTATCCCCGGCGGGTAGCTTCCCTACCGTAACGCCTGGGATCAGAAAGCCCTCCCAGAGGCAGTCGAGCCCGAGGATCACTCACTCGGCTATCCTTCGGGACAAAAGCCCTCGCCAAGAGGCACCGGGCAGTAACCCTGCTTGGTCCCCATCCTGAAGGATCGAAAGCCCTCGCCAAGAGGCAACCGCTCAGCTTCACTGCCCAGTCATCCCCGCTCAGTTATCCCCGGCGGGTAGCTTCCCTGCCGCAACGCCTGGGATCAGAAAGCCCTCCCAGAGGCAGTCGAGCCCGAGGATCTCTCACTCGGCTATCCTTCGGGACCAAAGCCCTCGCCAAGAGACACCGGGCAGTAATCCTCCTCGGTCCCCGTCCTGAAGGATCGAAGCCCTCACGATTGGCAACCGAGCGGTTGCCCTACTCGGTCGACTCCGGCTGGTAGCTCCCTACCCACGACGCCAGGGATCGAAGCCCTCGAAAGAGGCCTCCGAGCGACTGCCCCGCTCGATCATCCCAGGCTGGTGGTTGCCTACACATGACGCCAGAAATCGGAAGCCCTCGCCAAAGGGCAACGAAGCAGCTTCCATCCATCCTCGGCACAAATAAGGCAGACAGCCCTCTGCCCATCGCATGCAGAGAATCCGAGCCACCAACAAGGGGCATCAGGTCTATCCAAGTCTCGAGCGATCTTCCCTCAACTTCAGGGCTAGGGAGACGCCTCCTTCCCAGCAGCGCTTGGCACGCTTGGCAAGTAATCAAAATCAACTCGACTGACGATCGCTAGGCAAGTAACCGACCTGACATGGAAGCCCAACAGCGTAAGAAGAGAAATTTTACAAGAGAAATTTTACGAGCATTCTTCATGAACCAAAGAAAAAGTTTTATTACTAAAAGGGAAAGTCTTTACAAAGGGTATTTTTGGCTCCCCAGCCTAACAAAATGCCCGGAGACTTACAAAATTCTAGAAGCAATAAAAGAAAAGGAGGAGGAAGGCAAGGGCTTTAGGCCTCGGGGCCAGGAGAGACCTTGGGGCCCTCTCAATTTCTTACCGGTTTTTGAAGTTGGGATTGGAATCCACCACAAGGCGCGCTAGGTCCTCGGCGACTTCCTCGCCAGGAATCTCCTGACCCTGCTCACCGGTGTCCGTAAGGAGGTATTCGGCCCGGAGCTCTTCGTTGGCGAACCCCGGCATCGGGCCTTAACGGCGTCGAGGGCATCGTGCTAGATGAGGGTCGTGGCGACGGCCAGGTCATCGTAGTAGTCTTTCGACTTCTTGTAGCCCTCCACCGCCTTCTCCGCCGAGAGGTCGGCCTACTTCGCCGCCCTCAGGTCGGCCGATACCGCTGACTCGGCCGCCGCCCCCAGCTCCTTCCGGAGGGTTTTCACCGTCTTCTTCAGGTTGCTGGCAAGCACCTAAGTGTCCTCGAGCTTGGCCTCGGCAACCGCGGCGGCCTCGCGGTGCCGGGCGACCTCCCGCTTCCCGGCCTCCACCTCGCCCTCCAGGGCGGCGACCCTCGCCGTCACCGCCTCCAGCTCCCGCTTAGAGCTCTCTTCCAACGAGGCGAGCTGGCTCGCAGCCTTCATCGCCGGGGCTATCACCTCGGCCTCCATGCGTAAGGCGAGGGCAACGTGCTGGAGAACCTGAAAGGCAGGAGAGAGATCAGAAAGACGAGGGAGACACCGAATCTCAAAAAATATAATAATAAAAACCAAGCACTTACCTGCACGGACTCCTGGGTGATGGACGCCAGCTGAGTCCTGAAGGTCCCCCCGGGGACTCTACCCCCGGCCGATGTCTCTATCTCGTACAGCAGGCTATCCGCGATGGATAACCCCGAAGGTACTGCGAACTGGAGGCCCCCTTCCTCCACCATAATCGGCGAAAACGGTCCCCGGGATGACCTCCTCTTGAGCGGCTCTGAGGGAGAGCCAATCTCCTCCTCCGAAGCCGGGTCCTCCAAAATCCGAGCCCGCTTCCGGCCCGACACTCTGCTTGGCCCTGGGGCGAGATCCGCCTCCGAGCGCTCGCGGGACGCAACCACTGGAGGAGAAGGAGCCGGGGCAGGCTTTGAGCGGGGAGAGCCGGCACCCCCGGCCTTCGTGACTTTCCTCGGCTTGCGCATGGAAGCTCGGAGCGAGTCCATATCCATGGGTCCTGCACAAAACCGAATTTAAAGATGTCACACCCCGCTTCCCAAAATACGGAATACGAGGGGTAGACAAGGCCAGCCATACTCCTACGGTCAAGGAAAGGTCCTGCCGTAGTCACACTTCGGCTTCTAGTTTATCATGGTAAACAGTAAATGATGCACAGGTAATGAGAAATGCAGTAACTGAAAGGAAATATGTAAAGACTGACCTGAAGTGGAACAAACAAATGAATCTCGGAATAGCAAGTCAAGAAGTCTGTGATGCACGTCTAGTTCTGATCCAAGCTAAATCTTCTTCTCACACTGAGCATGCATACTCAGGTCGTCAGAGCGACACAGTAGCAATATAATAAATATACAATCAAGCAACAGTTCTAACAGTGGTAGAGGATATGAATCACAGTAAATCAATGACAGCATGTATATGAATGTGCAGTAATCAACGCAGCGGAACAGTAAAGCAGTATAACGATATGTCACGTATGTCAACACAGTATAAAAGTAATATGAATGCTAGTATCCCTATCAGTCTCTAAGTCCCACAGTACAGGTCACTAAGCCTATCGTCAGTCCAAGTATGAGAATTAACCACTCGTGAGTGTCCTCCACCCAAGGGTAGAACCCAAGGGCAATGGACCACGGGCCCAACATGTAACAAGAATATCACGGTGTATATATCACGTACCCTGTAAATCTCCATATAACTCCCTAAATATATAAGCCGGCATGGGACTCCCGAGATTCTGTTGAACTCACACTTAAACTACCCCACACCCCGTGGTCTACATCAAACGCTAACCATCACCCTAAATACTAATCGATCCGTGACAAGTCTACGCGAGAACTGGAGGCAGGACCTCCATCAAGCACGTCCCGACTAATACCTAAGATAAATGGCAGTGTCGGATGCCTTATCTGTGACACCCGTGCAAGCACTTCCATAAGTGTCCTATACCACTTTTAGTCACACGTACACGCATCCCACAGACGTCGACAATGCAACAGAACAATAAGGTCACTGATTGTGTACAAGTACTCATCACTTTCACTTAAACACGGATACACGAACAATGACGTACTTGCCACAATCATCACTAAAATCTAACACTGGGTGAATGCACGATATCACTAGGTTATCACTACAATGATATGGGTATGATGTGATGCATGAACAGTTTAAGAAGCACAATTAAGGTGTCATAAAAACAGTAGTCTATCACTTGCACGATTTATCATGAAACGTACGAATATAATTTAGCGAAACGATAAACAGGTAGTAATTAGTATGTTCAGTTATCCATCCATAGAATTTTGTTTCAAGCCAATCGGATTCCAGAATAACTAGTTATAACCATTTCAGTTTAAGCGCTCGCGGCTGGAAATCCGGTTTCAGAATCAGAAATCCATTTCGCAACGCATTTTAATCCCAGTTGGGATCAGATTTTAGGGACGCTGCAGTTGGATGAATTCTAGGGTTTTCAGTAAGGTTTTCAACGCAACAGAAGGATCTTCAATCGCGTCTGTACGTCAGGAGATATACACTGTTTACTATCAATTTGTCAATTCTGATTTTGTTGGGACTGTTATGCATCCCGATCTTCTAAATTACAGATTAAATATCAAACGGTAACGAAACAGAATGAAATCAATTGTGTTGTCTAGATAACAGATTTATCTATCATAAACAGTGGAGTTCCGCAATCTAAGAGTTAAGGAAATCCTGTGGTATCCAATACGGAACAGCAAGTAATGACTGGAGTCGCTCTGGACTGCAGTCCAGAGTCGTACTCCGATACGAACATCATCCCAATTTAAGTACAGGAATATCAGGAAACTGGTATAAGGTTAAAGTTCGTCGAGTTAGCTTCGATTTGAGCCCTCGAACGCACCATTCTAGCATGTATATGATTTATGGTGAATTTAACGGTTTTCAGGTGCAATAAAGTTTCAGTTTTACAATTTAACTTGGGGGTAGTCGTTTTGGTCATAGACGATCAAATTTTCCAGCGAAATTTACACATTAGGTCCACAGCAATACGGGCCAAGCAATGATATCCAATTCCGTCAAATGTGATAATAATCTTCTAAGAGGACAAGCATCGAACAGTTTTGTTGTAATTTTAACATAAGGCAAAACATGGAATATATATATACGATTTTGATTTGTAAACTAATAGTAAATAACATGTAGCAAGTGGGGACTTGCCTGGAAGAAGTCTCGGGGTCACAAGGCAGCAACGTCGTCACGAACGCATGATATACGCCGTGGAACCGATTCGCGCGAGCTTGGGTTTGCGTCGTAGCCTTGCTGTTGATACGTGAATTCTTGATTGTGCTGGGCCGTTAATGGGGGAGAGAGTGTGAGAGGGATACGAAGAGAGAGAGACAGAGTTAAAGAGAGAAAGAGAGAGAGAGAGATGAAATAGAGAGAGAAAAATAGAGAGTGAGAGAGAGAAAGAGGTTTAGAGAGTGAGAGAGAGAAAGACAGAGAGAGAGGCAGTGAGGAGGAGAGAGAGAGTGAGAAACAGAGGGAGAGAGAAATGAGATAAAGAGAGAGTGAAAAACAGTGAGAGAGAGAGAGAGAGAAAGAACAGGGGAAAGAGAGAGAGAGTTAGAGAGATGCAGAGAGAGAGAGGTAGAGTGAGAAAGCGAGGGACAGAGAGAACGAGGGAGAGAGAGAGATTAGGCAGAGAGGGAGAGAGAGAACTCAGGGAGAGAGAGAGAGGGAGACAGAGTGAGAGAGATAGGGAGAGAGACAGAGAGTTACAGAGAGAGAGAGAAATGGCGGTTGAGGGGACTGGAGGAGGAAGGGTGTGCTGTTGGCGACGTGGAGGAGGTCGAGGGGGAGTACGAGGTGGTGGGGTCGTTGCCGTCGTCGAGGGAGTGGGTGATACTCGGTGGCGGATGCGTGCAGGGGGTGGTGCTCGATTGAGGGAGAAGGAGGGTGAATGAGAGGTGTTGGGAGGAGGATGAGTGAGGAAGTGATGGGGCGACGAGGTTAGAGAGGGGAGTGCGAGGGGTCGCGCGTCGTGGGGAGTAACGGCCAGGCGACGTGGGCGCAGGCGGAGGAGGCGGCGCGAGAAGCGCGCGCGAGCGAGAAAGAGCCGTTGGAGGGGATGATGAACAGGAGAAGGCGGGTCGGGTTGGAACGCGAGCGGGTGCTGGGTCGAAGTGGGGACGCGGGCTGGGCCAAGAAATAAGGAAGGGATTTATTAGTGGGGGAGAGACGGGGCAGGCCGGGCCAGTTAAAGAAAAGAAAATTAAAATAAATAAGATGAAAAGGGGCCGGCCGAAAAAAAGAAAAAGGAATTAATTTGGAGGGGAAAACGGGCCGAGCATTGGGCTACCAAAGAAAATAAAAGGGAATAAAGTAAACTAAAAGATATTCAAGTAAAGAACGGGCCGAACCAAATGAAAAAGAAATGAAGAAGATGGGCTGGGCAGAATGAAACAGAGAATGGCTGAGGGAAATCAAAATTTAAGGAAAAAGAATGGGCCAGCAAATTAAATGGGGTTTATGGTAAAATATTGAATGGCTGAGGGATTTTATTTTGGGTTTACATTTATAATTTTTGTTTTAAACTTGGCTAAGGAAATAATCAAAATGAAATGGAGTTCTAGACCGAAATCGAGGTCTAAATAAATGGGAAAAGAAAATGAGGGATTGGAATTAGGGTTTGAGGAAATAGCGGGGAAAAATGGATTGGGAGTTTAGGGTTTTA
The DNA here is from genome assembly GCA_030015575.1 of Agapanthus africanus. Lineage (NCBI taxonomy): Eukaryota > Viridiplantae > Streptophyta > Magnoliopsida > Asparagales > Amaryllidaceae > Agapanthus > Agapanthus africanus. Next base: position 118,617,264 of record CM057338.1, on the reverse strand, counting down.
AGAATAATAGGGAACCTTTAAATCTAATAAGTGAGGAAAGGTTCACCAAGAGAAATGGGCTGAGGAAGGAGTAGGTTGGGCCGAACAGAAATAATAATAAGTAAAACAAAATGAAGTGTCCGGCTGGAAAAATAAAATAAGAGAGTGAAGAACTAAAAATAGATTGGGAAGTTTTAAAAAAAACATAAATAGTCGTGAATAAGATTTTATAGATAAAAAGGAAATACGGATATAGACGTACAAAAAGGGTTGGGTATTACAAAAGAGGTCAGCGGCACAAGCAATATACAGGCCAGAAAGCAAACCTAAACTTACCGACGAACTCAACGGGGCTGGGCCCGGCCCAACTCAGGACCCTCTCATATAGCAGCACGTCGCAACGGGGGATGGACTCCCATGACGCCACTCTCACCGCGACGGGGTCACTGGACTGGTTCCCCGGCAAGCATTTTTCCCTCGACCACTGTGTAGGCACGGGCCAGTCCTCGCCCTCGGGGGAGGGGGGAACAAAGAAGAACTTCTTCTTCCAGTCGTGAATGGAAGAAAGCAGTGCCACAACCCCTGTCCCGGTGGGCCCCCCCTGTCGCTTTCTAAAAGAAAGGTAAACCCACCTCGGGTCGCCCGCTCGACCACCAGGGTGATTTTTGAAGACGAGGGAAGAATCAAGGAGAGAGAGGCTGAAAGGAATCGTCTGTAACTTCAGGCAGATCAGGAACCCAAGGAGAATCCTCCACGAGTTCGGCACAAACTGGCCAGGGGCTAACCCGAAAAGGTTCAGCGCTTCGACAACCTCAGGAGAGAAGGGCATGCGCATTCCAGCCCAAAAAGCTTCTAAATACAGGGCGATCTCCCTGCCCTGTATTTGGTCTGCCCTCTCTCCCTTCTTAGCCAGACGAAGCGTATATCGCGGGGGAATGTGGAAGCGAGCTCGAGCATTGGCGAGCTCATACTTATGCCTCACCCAACACGAGGCGTCAGGGGCAGCATCTACCGCCTCCTCCCTGGGGGTTGCCCCCGCCGCACGATCCCGGGAAGAGGGGCCGACCCCTGCTCCCCGGGAGGACTCAGGCTCACCTAAAGCGTCCCTAGAACCCACTCCGACGATATCTACTGATTCGATAAATGAAGACATCTAACATTGAGAAGGAGGGTCCCCGGGAAACGAAAGTGGAAGAAAGAAGACGAGCGCCGAGCAACCAGGACTTAGAACGGGAAATATGAAAGAGTAGGGGCCCTGGAGTGGGCCCCACCCCTATTTATCACAGCGAGCGGCCTCATCCAACGGCTCCCTTCGTCTCCCGCCAAAACACCTCCTCGCATCCCACGGCTCCGATTGTTCCACTTGTCGTTCCCACGCTGGACCGCACCCCTGCAGGCGTCGCAGGTCTGCACGCGTCGCGTCGGCCAACCAACGCTTGACACGTGGACCGTCACTTCAACGGCAGGAGGCACGAACCGACGCACCTTCCTTAAATGCAGAGATCTCGCCCTGATTTGCTGACAGAAAAGACAGCTGACAATCCGGGAATGCGTCCCAACGAAACCTTGGGAGGGAACTCACCCTGGGCGATCCGGCAGTCCACTCCTGACCCGACCCGCTAGATAGTCGGGACAAGAGTGGGGGGCTAATGGTGATGCTCAATATCAGCGACCCCCAAGAGCAAGATAAGTGGCAGATGACGTGTCCCAGAACTCAGAAGAAAAGGCTCACAGGGCTCGACCAGGCCGCCCCTGTACCCGACCTACACACGCGAGCTGGCCCTCCTCGGGGCCCCTGCAAATGGGCCTCCTCGGCCTCTCAGCTCGCCCCGAGCTGCCACAAGACCAAGACTCCTCGGCCTTCTCGCTCGCCCTTGAGCTCCCCAGCCGAGGACGTCTTCCTCGGTCCACCGACCAACTCCGCCGCTCACGGGCGTAACCGCCGCTCCGCAAATCTCGCCATGCGCAGATTCTCCGACAGCCATATCCCACGTTCCACGCCATCACGATCCCCATTAATGGGCGATCCGCTCTTCACGCGGGGGTGATGTCGGGAGCATAACTGTCGGCAAGATTCTCACGCCAGCTGCTGCGTGCCACCACCGCTATATAAACCCCCATCACAGAGGGGTCAAATAAGCCATTTTTTACTCCACTTAGCCGTTACGCTGCTCGGATCTAGTACTAACTTGATCGTCGGAGGGTCCTCGGTGGTACCAAATCACCCCGGGACTTCTTTGCAGGTACTCGGCGCAAAACTCCCCAAGTCACCAATCTCCTCCAAACCCATTGAGATCCACACGCAACAGAAGATCACCTCCAAAATCCACCGGGAGATCGACGGAAGACAACATCTGAAGGAGACCCAAAAAGGACCTCCATCACAACCGATTCCAATTTAGGATTTATTATTATGAGAAATGTGATATTAAGCGGTATTCACACTTAAAATATGAAACCATCAAATAAGGCGAAGAAGGAAAAATCATCTGTTTTGCTTTTCTCAAACTACAACTGGTTATGCAACAACATGAACTTATTTTCCGAAGCCACGCGTATATGATATGGAAAAATTAATTTTGATGACGCAGATTCTACACTTAATGTTTTTTTTTACTGAACGGTTGAAAAATAACTTACCGAAACAAGTACAGACTTGCCATATAAAGTCCACATTTAAAATTTTCATACCCTATTTTCGTTCTTTCTCGTGTACTTCCTTGTGGAAAACATGATTGGTCAACGATTCACATATAATGAGGCTACTCATAACATTACTATATGATAATAGAGAATAATGGAGAAAAGATGCCAATTCCCTCCTATGGCGTCGGAAAAATACCCCCTCCACCAATTTTTCCGACGATCGGCCCCCATCATCTTCATCGTCATCGTCTAAGATGTGCGTACACCAAATTTCATATGATTCCACAACTTTTTCACCGTTGATTTAGTGGGTTCAAAATTAACGGTTTACCGACAATAGAACTTTTTACATTGCTAAATCAACGGTGAAAAAGTTGTAGAATCACATGAAATTTGGTGTACGCACATCTTAGACGATGACGATGAAGATGATGGGGGCCGATCGTCGGAAAAATTGGTGGAGGGGGTATTTTTTCGACGCCATAGGAGGGTATGGCCTCTTTCCTCCATTATTCTCATGATAATAAGATATATTGTCTAATGTCTATACACGGAACAGCCCTTTTTCCCTTTACTTTTAAAAAAAGGCAAAATTGCATTTGTATTATTAAGAAATGTTGGAGCCTTGGAGGTGGGTTTCCAATGGATTATAACAGCAGAGATGTTATATGACTGTGTACTAAAATTATTTATAGGGCGTACGCGCTAATAGTATTCTTAATTTAAAATTAATATTTCCAGCCAAAGGAAAAAAAGAAGAGAAAAGCCCTCCATTTACAGAAAAAATTACTATGTTCAATCTAATACACAAATAATCCAGCTCTAATTAATTTGATTCTAAATGGAAGCAGCTTTTATAGTTGTTGATCCTTTTTAGGGCTTTTTACTGATAAGCCCCTTCATATTTTGCTAATTACTAAAAAACGCATCCATACTTCATATTTACTTACAAAAAACCATACATTTGAATTGCACTAAAAAGCCCCCCTCAACAGTTTTCCACCAAAAGTTAGTGTCCCGTTAAGAAGATAGAACCGGAACTAGTGTTTGAGCTGTTCTTTTATCTTTAAGGTGTTTGGATAGGTGTTTCTCTCATTAAAAAAACCCACATTCTCGTTTGCTTGAATATCGGTTTTAAGTGCAACTAAAGATCACCGCTCTTCTTTCAAATGAGGATGTCCACGGATTTGAAACTTACAATTGAAGTGACAACGACGCTCGATAGTTGTTGGAGAAATTTAAGAAAAATGAGCCAATTTCCATGATCAATTTAAGAGATTTTTTATCGAAACCATAATCCTAAAGTCAATTGGACGGAAAATTTAGGAATTTTGGGAAAAAAAGAGTGATTGTGAAGGTTTTAAAACCTTAACCCGATACTCATTGTTAGCTTCCTAACGGAATAAAGAAAGATACCAAAAATGTTTTCTTTTATGCCTCTTATGAGGTTTTTCAGTGTAATTTAAATATATGGGGGTCTTTTAAGTAAATATATAATATGGAAAATAATTTTAATAATTAGAAAAGTATGATAGGGTTTTTAATTAAAAAGCCCTCTTTTTAAATGCACGAAGTCCAAAGTCAAAAAAATCATATCAATTTAAACGTTTATTGTTATATGATTTTTAAGTTAGAATATCTCATATTTATGCACTTCATATGTAAAACTTATTAAGAATTATGTGACGACTCTATTTTTACTATAATACTTTTTAATAAATAAAAATATACTTGTTTCGAAATGACACGTTTTATGAAAAGAAAAGGTTTTGAAAGATTATTAAAAGGTTTAATTTGATCTTTTTAATATAAAGAACTTATTCTGTTTTGTTTTGCAAGGAAAATTTTGGAAAGAGAATTTGTTTTGTTTAAAAAGAAAAAAATAATTAAGAAAATGATTTGTTTTGTTTAATTTTTAAATTATTCTCTTTTGAAACCTGTATATATTTATTTTTATTTAATTCTATACAATAATAGTCTTGTAGCCTGTTGGTTAAGTCTTTGTATTATTATTTCATAGACCACATGTTCCAAACTCGGGTCATATATATATATATATATATATATAGAGAGAGAGAGAGAGAGGGGGGGGGGGGGGAGGGGAGGCGTTAACGGAGGAAAGATGGCATAGGAGGGAATTTCCTCTTATGGTGTCACGCCCCGCTTCCCAGAGTACACAAGATTGGGCACGTGACATAGCCAACCATGCTACCTGTGGGTAGGAAATATCCATCCACAGTCACATTACGGTTGTAAGGATATCAAGAACAAGATAACAAGCTAATCTAATACATGTCCAAATCCATAATAACAAGAATCAATAAACAATAAGTGCGGAAGCTAATGATCCAATACAATGAAATAAACAGTACGTCCCATAATGCGGGCTCACATCTGGAAATGAAATGAAATAAATAAACTAAACCCAAAAAAACTCACAGTTCAGCCTGCTGGCTGAAGTACTCCTGCTCGGTCGTCGACAGTGGTACGGAATCTGGGCCATGCAAAACCCAGACGTCAGCGCGTCATGACATCAAGTAATAATGTAAACATGGTGATAAGCAATGCAAATATGAACATGAATAAAGCAGTACTAAGAAATAACAGAGCAGGGTAATGTGCAATGGTGACTAAACTATCCTGTCAGGTTTCTACTCTATAGTCTTTGAAATCAATTGATGAATCGTCGATGTAACTCAATAGTATCCCGTACATACCCGGGACCACGGCCACAATATTCTCGGCTGCAGCCGAGACATGCCGTTAGGCACAGAATAGGAATGTGTACACTCGGTATTACCCCGTACATACCCGGGATCACGGCCACAATATTCTCGGCCGAAACCGAGACATGCCGCTGGGCACAGAATAGGAATGTGTACACTCGGACGGTAGTGAATTGTCGAGTTACAAGTCAGGTTCATCTTTGATTTCCCCATACCCCCAAGTTATATATGTCAGGTCTGGTATTCAGTAGTCAAGGATCAATGCCAACACATGATCAAAGTAGGTCTGTCTGGATAGACAGCAGGAGTGGTCCAAAAGGACCCCAAGTCATGTTGTAGTCCAATAGGTTGGGTCAGTATGTACAGGGTGTCTTGTCCGGTGTATCAGTACATGTGTCCGGTGTATCAAAATCGGGTCAATATGTAATGCAATCAAATGTATACTGATAACAGGTATAGTAGCGATTAAGGAAACAACAGCAGGAACAGTAAATAACAATATTACTCCATGTAAACACAGTGATGCTTTGTATTCTCTTATTAACAGGTTCACGCACCTTTGGGGTGCAATAGCCACAAGGTGAAGCAATATCCACAATCATAAAGTAATGAAGCTATAAGAATTTACACTAAGTATAATAATTGTCTCGTGAATGATTTAACAATTAAAGCAGATATGATCCAATTGTTTTATTTAGTTGAAATATGGATTGATAGTGGGTCGATTAATTACGAGAAACTATTATAACGATCCCATGTTAAAGATAACTGCAACTGTCAATTCTAACTTATAATATAATATCAATTACCATCATTAAGTTGTAGTATTATATAGTATGATATTCAACTGCATGGCAAGACTAGATCTCGTATGCTAGCATGTTAAAGCAAGTATTCAGATACTTGCCTCGACGGTTTCGCAAACCGGAAAGCACGGATGCAAAGTCGGCAGAAAACACGATATGGTTGCACGGACTACGGATCGAGTCCCAACAGCGAACAGCGGGATCACACGGACCAGGGTACCTCGCTGGAGCATCGGGTTCAAAAGACGGCACGGTCGGATTCCGGTAAAAACAACGACAACGAAGTTAGCAACAATGATAAACTTAATACGATCAGCGGGGGGGTTAATGCACAAAGGGAAAGATGATAAAGCTTACAGAGAGATATACCAGTGTGACCCCGGCGAGCTCGACGGCGCTGGAACGCCGGCGAGGCAGCGACGGCGGCTGCGAAGACTTGAACGGCCTCGGGGTTCGCTGGAGAGGGTGTTGCGACCAGTGGAGGAGAGGGTGGTCGGCTCTGGTGGTCGAGGGGGAAAGGAGGTGGCGCGGGTGACGTCGACGAGGGTCGACGGCGCGTTCTCCGGCGAACTGCAGAGGGTAGGTGATGGGGTTATGGTCTCGGGTTGGTGGTGGTCCGGCGAGGGGAGGAGGGAAGCGACGACGAGGTCGGGACGAGGAGGGTGAGAGGGAGTCGCGGGCGTCGTCGGCGACGGGAGGCGGCGTCGACGTCGGGCTCTGCGGCCGAGTGGAGGCGTCGGGGTTGGGTGCAGGCACGGGGAGAGGAACGGAGGAAGGAGGAAGCGGGTGCGGTGAGGTCGAGGAGGTGATGGCGGCGACGGCGAGGACGCGGGGAGGTCGGCGGCGCGAGCACGAGGGCTAGGGTTAGGGTTACGAGACGTTTCTCGTAATGAAGAGGGAGAGGGGGAGGCGGCTGCATGGATGAAGATAAATAGAGGAAGAGAGAGAGAGAGAGATTGGAGAGAGGGGGAGAGAGATTTTGGATGAGAGAGAGAGAGATAGGGAAAGGATTTAGAGGCGGGGCCCACGAAATTTAGTCTCGTGATTGGCTGCCAACAGAGATTTAAAGAAAGATTTGAGGGGTTTGAGAGATTAAACAGTTAAGGAAAAAATATATATAGTTTAAGATATTAAATTAAAATGGGCCCTTTTGGCGCGAAATGAAACATTTCCAAATCGCGCCCGGGTTGCGCCCAAATGCTCCAAATTCAAATTATAGGATTTTAAGCGGGTTCCAAATTTTGAAAAGAGGTGTTTAATGATTAAAATCCATGCCCCCAAGTCGGACACTTGCACGCGCGCGTAGTCGTCCAAACTTGCCCGTTTAACCGAACGGGACGGAATCTCGACACGCGGACGCTACCACGCGACTAGTGGCGACGAGTAGGCCAACATGGATATTTTAAATTTCATTTTAGGAGTTAAAATTTGTTATGTGCCAAAATGACTTAACCGGTTAGAATTTTGCAAAAACACCAAACAATCAGGAAAATTGGAATGAGCAATAAATAACCCTCAACTAGTAATATAAATAGTATTACTGGGCTCGGGTGTTACATCATACCCAACTACAAAAGAATTTCGTCCTCGAAATTCCAAGAGTACAAGGTAGCTAACTACTGGAAAAGGTGAGGGAATTTCTGTCGGATCTCGTCTTCTCGCTCCCAAGTGAATTCTCCATGCGATCGATTACCCCAAGAAACTAGCACAAGAGGGATAACCTTGTTCTTAAGAACCTTTTCCCTTCGATCCTTGATTTCAACTGGTCGCTCCTCAAAGGTTAGGTCCTCCCGTACAGTCAACTCCGAATGATCCAAGACATGAGTCTCATCACGAACATACCCCCGTAGTTAAGACACATGAAACACATCGTGAACTCCTGCTAATGACTGTGGTAACGCCAACCGGTACGCTACCTCTCCAACACGATCCAATATCTCGAAGGGTCCAACGAATCGAGGACTAAGCTTTCCCCGACCTCCAAAGCGAATCACCCCTCTAGTCGGTGATATCTTCAGGAATACCAAATCACCCACGGCGAACTCTAGAGGTCTTCTTGACGTGTCGGCCCAACTTTTCTGTCTGTCTTGAGCTGCCTTCATACGCTTCCTGATTGTATTCACCTTCTCGACTGTCTGTACCACCAAATCTGGTCCTAGTAACCTTTGTTCACCCACATCATCCCAACAACCGGTGAACGGCACTTACGACCATACAACGCTTCAAACGGAGCCATCTGAATTGTCGCTCGGAAGCTATTGTTGTACGAAAACTCCACCAGGTGTAGATGATCCTCCCAAGAACCTTTGAAGTCTAACATGCAAGCCCTCAACATATCTTCAAGGGTCTGGATCGTTCTCTCCGATTGTCCATCAGTCTGAGGATGATAAGCTGTGCTAAACTTCAATCGAGTTCCCAAACTTTCTTGTAAACTCCTCCAAAAGTGCGACAAGAACCGAGTGTCCCGATCGGACACGATGCTTACCGGCACTCCATGCAATCTGACAATCTCCTGCATGTATCGTTCTGCCAAAGTCTCTGTCGATTGACCAACCCGGAAAGGAATAAAGTGAGCTGCCTTGGTCAAACGATCGACAACCACCCATACGGCATTGTTGCCCTTTGGACTCCGCGGTAAAGCCGTCACGAAATCCATGGTTATATGTTCCCACTTCCACTGAGGAATCGGAAGTGGTTGCAACAAACCAGCAACCCTTTGGTGTTCAGCCTTGAATTGCTGACACACCAAGCACTTAGCCACGAAGTGAGCAATTTCCCGTTTCATACCTTCCCACCAGAAGTGCTGTCGAATATCTTGGTACATCTTTGTCCCTCCTGGATGTACAGAGTAAGCTGAACTGTGTGCCTCCTTCATAAGCTCTTCACGCACATCTCCTTTTGGCACACACCCACGGCTACCATAACTCAACGAACCGTCTTCATGGATCAGTAAATCGGTTCGTAGTCCGGCTCCAACCTGCTCTCGAAACCTTTGCAGTCTAGGATCCTGCGATTGTGTCGCTCTAATCTTCTCAACTAAGGACGACTGTACTTGCAACTGCATCAACTGTCCTGTAGCTTGTGGTAGCACAATCTCCAAGTCAAATCTGAAAATCCGCAATGATCTCTCTCTGTGCAGTCAATATCTGAATTGCTGGTAACCGACTCAGCGCATCCGGCACGACGTTGACTTTTCCCGGATGGTACTTAAGATCAAGGTCATAGTCGGCCATCAGCTCCAACCATCTGCGTTGCCTCATGTTCAACTCCTTCTGAGTGAACACATACTTTAAACTCTTATGATCCGTAAAGACTTCGACTCTCTCGCCCAAAAGGTAGTGTCCCCAAATCTTCAGGGCGAAGATCACGGCTGCAAGCTCTAAGTCATGAGTCGGATAGTTCTTCTCATGAGTCTTTAGCTGTCTCGATGCGTAAGCGACGACTTTCCATTCAGCATTAAAACACATCCCAATTCTTTTCCAGATGCGTCGCTGTGAATCACCAGTCCTCCTGAATCATCCGGTACGGTTAGGATAGGGGCGGTTATCAACTTCTGCTTCAACGTCTCGAAGGCCAATGCACATCCATCCGTCCAAACAAACGGTACCTCCTTACGCGTAAGCTTGGTTAACGGCTCAGCCAAACGAGCGAAGTTCTCCACAAATCTTCTGTAGTATCCGGCGAGTCCAAGGAAACTTCTTATCTCCGCAACATTCTTTGGAATAGGCCAATCTCGAACTGCTGCAATCTTTTCGGGATCGACGGCGATTCCATTGCCCGACACAACATGCCCCAGAAACTTCACTTCTTCCAGCCAGAATTCACACTTACTCATCTTCGCAAATAACTTCTCTTGTCTCAGCGTCTGCAGTGCGATCCTCAAATGCTCAGCATGCTCCTCCGGGCTCTTCGAGTACACCAGAATATCGTCAATGAATACCACGATAAACTGGTCCAAGAACAGTGAAAAGATCCTGTTCATCAAATCCATGAATATTGCTGGCGCATTAGTCACTCCGAAGGGCATCACTAGATACTCGAAATGTCCATATCGAGTGCGAAACGCCGTCTTGCAAATGTCTTCTGCTTTCACTCGGACTTGATGATATCCTGATCGCAAGTCCAGTTTCGAGAATACCCTCGCGCCACTAAGCTGCTCAAAAAGTTCTCCACTGCGAGGGATCGGGTACTTGTTCTTAATAGTCACCCGGTTCGATTCTCGATAGTCAATGCACATCCTTCTTCTTTACTAAAAGAACTGGAGCTCCCCAAGGTGAGTTGCTGCTTCGAATCCATCCCTTCCCGAGTAATTCACCAACTTGTGTCTTAACTTCTCCTAATTTCACCGGTGCCCTCGGTAATAAGATTTTGATACTGGCGCTGCACCAGGAAAAATGTCAATCGCAAACTCCACATCTCGCTTCGGCGGTAAGCCCGATATATCATCAATTACATCCATAAAGTCGCGAACAACTGCCGACCCTTCATTACTATCAACTTCCATTGCTGCAAGAACGTTGTTTGTCGGCCTAGCCCTAAACTCGACCGGCCCGACAGAACTGCTTCCTTACCGCAACTGCTGTCTACATCGTTGGCCGTGAAAGGTCCAGCGAGACCACTTAGTCTCGTCCATTTTGCTGCATGCACGTCCACGGTCGCTCCATTCTGCCTTAGTCCGATGAACTTCTCTTCCATTTCATCCGCGCAGTCCGCGGAAGGACTTCTCCAGTAAACTCTTAGAGAAATCCGCCCACTGCTCGGCTTGGACAAGCGGGTCTCCTCCACAAGCCACCACTCTCGGGCGTAATCCACTAGTTGAATGCGCACTACATCAACTCTTTTGTCCTCTGGAATCTGTGCCGCAATCGGCAAATTCTCCGTGTCACTAGCCACTGCTCGGCTGGCAACGGCTCCTCCAGACCAATGAAAGTAGACGGACCCAAAAGTCTGAAATCTGCTACAGTCCTTACTCGTTCGACTGGTCTAGTTCCATCGTTGTTTACAGACTGCTGAACGATCTGCAAACCTTCCTGAAACGAATCTGCTATTGCTGGATCAGCTCAGTCTGTCCTTCTGATTTCCAGCATTCCTCTTATCACTCCAAGCATGGCGGCTTCGTTTACACGCCTCTGGTAAGTCTTCAACTTCTTACCTGTCATAATCCTGAACTCAAAACACCCAACATTAGCATGATGATAGATTCTGAATGTGGATCAAGGCTAGAACTCCAAGATACTTAAATAGAGTACTGCATTGTAGCTATGCTGCGGTATCATAGCCGCAATTTCTTAACTCCACCCAAGTCGCCTAAGTCCTAGAGATAACAAGAAGTTAGGTTTTCGAGTTAACAATGCAAAGTAAGTTTGCATGTCGACATGATCCGGAAGAATGATTCAAGGATGGTAAAACGGTCAAGGTGGCATGACATGTTTCCTAATCACGGGTATTCCGATTCGCGTATCGGGTGCAATACCCAACTACAAAGAATCAACCCAATTAACCATGGCTCTGATACCAAAAGAACCATGTCACGCCCTGCTTCCCAGAGTACGCAAGATTGGGCACGTGACATAGCCAACCATGCTACCTGTGGGTAGGAAATATCCATCCACAGTCACATTACGGTTGTAAGGATATCAAGAACAAGATAACAAGCTAATCTAATACATGTCCAAATCCATAATAACAAGAATCAATAAACAATAAGTGCGGAAGCTAATGATCCAATACAATGAAATAAACAGTACGTCCCATAATGCGGGCTCACATCTGGAAATGAAATGAAATAAATAAACTAAACCCAAAAAAACTCACAGTTCAGCCTACTGGCTGAAGTACTCCTGCTCGGTCGTCGACAGTGGTACGGAATCTGGGCCATGCAAAACCCAGACGTCAGCGCGTCATGACATCAAGTAATAATGTAAACATGGTGATAAGCAATGCAAATATGAACATGAATAAAGCAGTACTAAGAAATAACAGAGCAGGGTAATGTGCAATGGTGACTAAACTATCCTGTCAGGTTTCTACTCTATAGTCTTTGAAATCAATTGATGAATCGTCGATGTAACTCAATAGTATCCCGTACATACCCGGGACCACGGCCACAATATTCTCGGCTGCAGCCGAGACATGCCGTTAGGCACAGAATAGGAATGTGTACACTCGGTATTACCCCGTACATACCCGGGATCACGGCCACAATATTCTCGGCCGAAACCGAGACATGCCGCTGGGCACAGAATAGGAATGTGTACACTCGGACGGTAGTGAACTGTCGAGTTACAAGTCAGGTTCATCTTTGATTTCCCCATACCCCCAAGTTATATATGTCAGGTCAGGTATTCAGTAGTCAAGGATCAATGCCAACACATGATCAAAGTAGGTCTGCCTGGATAGACAGCAGGAGTGGTCCAAAAGGACCCCAAGTCATGTTGTAGTCCAATAGGTTGGGTCAGTATGTACAGGGTGTCTTGTCCGGTGTATCAGTACATGTGTCCGGTGTATCAAAATCGGGTCAATATGTAATGCAATCAAATGTATACTGATAACAGGTATAGTAGCGATTAAGGAAACAACAGCAGGAACAGTAAATAACAATATTACTCCATGTAAACACAGTGATGCTTTGTATTCTCTTATTAACAGGTTCACGCACCTTTGGGGTGCAATAGCCACAAGGTGAAGCAATATCCACAATCATAAAGCAATGAAGCTACAAGAATTTACACTAAGTATAATAATTGTCTCGTGAATGATTTAACAATTAAAGCAGATATGATCCAATTGTTTTATTTAGTTGAAATATGGATTGATAGTGGGTCGATTAATTACGAGAAACTATTATAACGATCCCATGTTAAAGATAACTGCAACTGTCAATTCTAACTTATAATATAATATCAATTACCATCATTAAGTTGTAGTATTATATAGTATGATATTCAACTGCATGGCAAGACTAGATCTCGTATGCTAGCATGTTAAAGCAAGTATTCAGATACTTGCCTCGACGGTTTCGCAAACCGGAAAGCACGGATGCAAAGTCGGCAGAAAACACGATATGGTTGCACGGACTACGGATCGAGTCCCAACAGCGAACAGCGGGATCACACGGACCAGGGTACCTCGCTGGAGCATCGGGTTCAAAAGACGGCACGGTCGGATTCCGGTAAAAACAACGACAACGAAGTTAGCAACAATGATAAACTTAATACGATCAGCGGGGGGGTTAATGCACAAAGGGAAAGATGATAAAGCTTACAGAGAGATATACCAGTGTGACCCCGGCGAGCTCGACGGCGCTGGAACGCCGGCGAGGCAGCGACGGCGGCTGCGAAGACTTGAACGGCCTCGGGGTTCGCTGGAGAGGGTGTTGCGACCAGTGGAGGAGAGGGTGGTCGGCTCTGGTGGTCGAGGGGGAAAGGAGGTGGCGCGGGTGACGTCGACGAGGGTCGACGGCGCGTTCTCCGGCGAACTGCAGAGGGTAGGTGATGGGGTTATGGTCTCGGGTTGGTGGTGGTCCGGCGAGGGGAGGAGGGAAGCGACGACGAGGTCGGGACGAGGAGGGTGAGAGGGAGTCGCGGGCGTCGTCGGCGACGGGAGGCGGCGTCGACGTCGGGCTCTGCGGCCGAGTGGAGGCGTCGGGGTTGGGTGCAGGCACGGGGAGAGGAACGGAGGAAGGAGGAAGCGGGTGCGGTGAGGTCGAGGAGGTGATGGCGGCGACGGCGAGGACGCGGGGAGGTCGGCGGCGCGAGCACGAGGGCTAGGGTTAGGGTTACGAGACGTTTCTCGTGATGAAGAGGGAGAGGGGGAGGCGGCTGCATGGATGAAGATAAATAGAGGAAGAGAGAGAGAGAGAGATTGGAGAGAGGGGGAGAGAGATTTTGGATGAGAGAGAGAGAGATAGGGAAAGGATTTAGAGGCGGGGCCCACGAAATTTAGTCTCGTGATTGGCTGCCAACAGAGATTTAAAGAAAGATTTGAGGGGTTTGAGAGATTAAACAGTTAAGGAAAAAATATATATAGTTTAAGATATTAAATTAAAATGGGCCCTTTTGGCGCGAAATGAAACATTTCCAAATCGCGCCCGGGTTGCGCCCAAATGCTCCAAATTCAAATTATAGGATTTTAAGCGGGTTCCAAATTTTGAAAAGAGTTGTTTAATGATTAAAATGCATGCCCCAAGTCGGACACTTGCACGCGCGCGTAGTCGTCCAAACTTACCCGTTTAACCGAACGGGACGGAATCTCGACACGCGGACGCTACCACGCGACTAGTGGCGACGAGTAGGCCAACATGGATATTTTAAATTTCATTTTAGGAGTTAAAATTTGTTATGTGCCAAAATGACTTAACCGGTTAGAATTTTGCAAAAACACCAAACAATCAGGAAAATTGGAATGAGCAATAAATAACTCTCAACTAGTAATATAAATAGTATTACTGGGCTCGGGTGTTACATATGGCGTCGGAAAAATGCATGCTCCATGATTGTTTTCGACGATCGGCATACATTACTTCCATCTTTATCATCTAAAATGTGGATAAACCAAATTTCATGTGATTATACCATTTTTTCACTGTTGATTTAGTTAATGCAAAATTAATGGTTTACCGACAATAAAACTTTTTACATTGCTAATTCAACGGTGAAAAAGTGATGGAATCACATGAAATTCAGTGTATGTACATCTTAGATGATAACGAGGATAATGATGGGTGCCGATCGTCGGAAAAAATGGTGGAGCTTGTATTTTTTCTACGCTATAAGAGGAAATTCCTTCGTATGGCCTCTTTCTTCCATTATTCTCATATATATAATCTCTCATAACCTACAAAAGAGACATTTCATTTTATCTTCCTTTTAACTCCCAAAATAATTAGTATGGTTATGAGCTATGATTAATTAGAATTATGGTGGTCATAAACCCCCTTTTTATATGTCACTCTTCTCTTCCTTTTATTCATCACACATATCTATCAATTCCCATTTTTGTTTTCATCTGGATTTCTCAAAAAAGAACATGAAGAAACTCTTAAGAAGGTCTCGCTAGTAACGTAAGGCCATCGACGAATAGACAAGTCCTGTGATAATAGCTGTTTGCGTATGTAAATTCTTTCTCTCTCCCCTATATATGTCTCTCTCTTTCTTTTTGAATCTCTCTCTTCTTGTCATGTTGTCGTCGATACAGATGCTTTGCTCCGATCAGTCCCATGATAAAAAAAAATGTCAAATTAAAACTTTGACATAAAGAATATATATTTGGTCTTAAATTATTGCCTATCATAATTGATTGCATATTAAGTAATATTGTTTATAATGATTAATCATGATTAGCTCATATGTTTGCTTCACATATGTTAATTCATGTAATTTATCGCTGAAATTTTAATTATTTATATTTAGTTTTGCATACAAGGAAACAAAATTGTAAATAAATACTATAAATTTTCTGTTTATATATATATATATATATATAGCATAAGAAAATTGCAAAATTTTAAAAATCTCAAAATTTTCTGTTTTTATTTTTTTAATATTACGCATGCTCACATGAAAATTGCGAATATCAAAATTTTCTGTTTTTCTTTTTTCTTTTAGCAATTCCAAACGAAAAATCACGAAATTTTGAACTTTAATTTTTTTCCGATTTTTTAGATATGTTGCATGCTATATCATATGAAAATTATGAATTTTTTTCAATATTTAGCTAGTAAAACCTAAATGGTGCGGAAAACTATAACAATACTTTAAAGGAAAGGGTCAATAAGAAATTTTCCACCATAGAACTAATTGAGTGATAAATATTGAACATGAAGCTAAGGATTTTTTTTTCCATCGTTCACTTATAGTAAGAGAATTAAATAAGGGGTAGATAACATTTGTCTGTCTGAACTAGATAAAAGAACATTTCAAAAAAATTTCTTTCATATAGCAATTATTTTATACCAACCTTTATTCGAAAAAGGATGAGAAAGCATTAAAGCATTGAGCATTGTTATCTCACAACCTAACAGCTTAAGTTTTTGGATAAAATAGTTCTTGATATGGTATCAGAGTATACTAAGTTCAAGAGACCCTCGGTTTAAACCTCGTAGTTCTCAATTTAAATTATATTTATTTTACCCTCTTTTGTTCCGTCTATACCAACGTACGAGAATTTCTGCTAGAGCTCCGCTTATACTAACGAGAATTTCCGCTAGAGGATTAAAGTATTATGTTGTCTTGATATATATTATTATCCCATAACCCAACAGTTTAAACTTTTGGGTTAAGTGGTTCTTGATAGAAAGACTGATAGAAATTTGTTAGTACCTAATGTTATGCAAAAAATATTATTTTTCCTCTTCTTTTCTTGTGTTCTATGCCACCTCCAAGTCCAAGTCCAAGAGGATAGAAAGAAAAATCTTGAGGTAGAATCTCTATGTAGTATCCACGTCAGCATATAAAAATAATTTTAAATGCCCCTTCTTATCAAAACAAAATGTTAAAGTATCGAAAATTAGCTCACGCCCGTTACTTTCACGTTAGTTCATAGTAAACAAAGAAGCCTTAAAGTTGTAGTATTATATAGGTCTTAATTTAAAATTAATACCTTAACTAAATTCCTAGAGCATATTCTATTGGTAGCTTTTACATATTTACCTATGATAATTTCTCAAGTTTACTCTGTTAATAAATTCATCAGCTAATGGTCCAAATTTCTCTTTATTTTAATTGTATATTAAATTCAATCTTTCCAAAGTAGGAAAGAAAAGATCCTTTACATAAAATCATGATTTGAATAGAATATTAGTGATAGTCACCAATCATGAATAGTAGATTCCTTCACATAAAATCCAATTACAAATATAACTGGCAACAACAAGATATTAGATATTATAGAAAAACCCAATTGTGCAAATCTAATATTTTGAGAAAGCGTTTTTACCATATAAGTCCCTTAAATTTGCATGAGAGATATACTAGTCACTCAAATCTTCATATTTGTGTCAGGCAGAAAAGCAACCAGGAGGACTAATCTCGAGTAGTTTTAATGATACGAGGGATCCTATAGCAAATACGAAGATCCGAGGGACTAATATGGAATTCGGCAAAACCCATTTATGAAGACTTTTATTATGCCAAAATTAATTCCACAATAATGAGTCAAAATTAAGGCTGCATCAAAAAATCTCCCAACTTATAATTATATATATATATATAGATATATATTGTTTTAGCCAGCCCCTCTATCTCCCCTATATAAGGAAGAGAAACCAACCAATTTCTACGGCACACCAAAAGACTAGCTCCGGCCCCTCTCTCTTATAAATACTTTACATACATCTACTATATATTGTTATATAAACACATCTAGCTCCAATATTAATTACTTATAATTTCTTCAATGATGGCTAATTTCATCATCTCCTCTTTCTTGCTTCTCTTTGTCATCTATGTTTTCGCCGTCGAGGCTCGGGTTTTAGGCACCCGCGATGTCTTGGCTCTACAAGAGGCGGATAGAGTTACCCGACTGCCCGGGCAGCCTCTGGTGAAGTTCGGGCAGTTCTCGGGTTATGTTACCGTGAATGAGAGCCATGGAAGGGCACTGTTCTATTGGTTCTTTGAGGCTACTCATGATGCTGAGAAGAAGCCTCTTCTTCTATGGCTTAATGGAGGTAATTAATTAACTTAAATTAATTAATTGTGTACAATGTAATTAACAAAAAGGTTTGAACCTTTTTCCCATATATATATATATATATATATATATATATATGGGTTTGCCTTTATGGTTGTATTTTTGGATCGATCATTTTGCTTATTGACATCTTTTTAATGATGTATGTAGGTTGATTTGCCCACTTTTTACAGATAAAGTTACTTTTTTTAATAATAATTTCTTTCAACTTTTATCAAATCAAGCACATTTCTAATCATATTTTTTATTTGTTGTGTTCATTTTTCTATGTTTGGGGCCCTGTTTTAACAAAGTCATTATTGCGCTTTGTCTAATGATGATAGTTGTCAACTTCGCCGTTGACTCTTTTTTAATCTATGTTAAGTTATTCCAGGAGGAAAAAAATTATGGTATTTGAGACAATCATACCAAAGCTCGGATTATCCGGTTGGTATCTTTTCAAGTTCTCACTGAATTATACAAAACATATATAGAGAAAATAGAATTTTTGTTATTGGAAACTATGTTTCACCGAAAATGATGATTATAGCAAATTTTCCACATAAATTAGGCTTAATGCTGAATAATATAATTTTAAATACATGAAAGCAGGTATTCATCAACTAATATGATGACTGGTCAAATTTGGCGAAGTAATCAATTCATCACCAAGAATGTTAGGCCGCAAGTTTAATGATCAGTGCTTAATGATTGTTTCTAGTGAAGTTTACGTCACTTTTTCAACATGGATGCTGATCTAATTTCTCTAATTTTCATTTAAAATTAAATCTTTATGACAAGGATAGGGTACCTTACTCTTTACTTAATTATATTATTTAATGAGCTAAATTTCCTGTCTGTTCTATTATTGTTATTATTAATTAATTAGTTTGCCAGTCAAATATTATACTTCTAGGGATCAACATATAATTAACAACAACAACAACCACCTTTTGATTAAAACCCTCTCAAAGCTTTATGGTATCATCTCTGACTTCATGAAATTCTCTAGATTTCTTTTGCCAGAAGATGCTTTGAAAGTTACAAAGATACATCTTCTGTACAATTTGTCAGATCTATGAAATATTAATTTTTTTGTGCACACGATCAAATTATTGTTAGTAAAATAAATTGATTTTGCAATAGAATAGTAACCATCCCTCTTTTTACATTTCAATCATTTCTTTTTGGCCAAATTACCGGAAATTCCTACAGCTTTTGCATGATTAGCATAAAACAACCCTCTGTCTAAAATCATGCACTTTACCCCCTCTGGCTTTTAGTGTGATTATTTCTATTAAAGCCGTAAATGGTCTTAACTTTTGAACCTTTTCTGTTTGTCGTTTCAATACCGGTTTGTAATTAATACTTTCAGCAAGGGGATTCTTTAAAAAACAAAACATTAATTATAGAAATGAAAAAAGGTCACTAAATATGAAAGCGAGATGCCTCAATAACGAGGCATCATATTTTATGTCGGCATATAAGCCACACACTCCGTAAGTTACACACGTGCAAGTCGTTTTTTAAACTAAATTATCATAGAGCTGATATATGATCTGGATTCACGGCTAGCTAGCTGAACGGTTTATCAATAACCTTTTAGAAATAACTACAGTGCAGTACTATTTCAATAGGTTTGGCACAGCGGCTAAAACAGCAATCAACACAACCAAACAAGATAAATAAAGAAGAAAAAACATTTGCGAAACAACCTGGCCCATTTTGTCACCCGAAATTAAGTTCCTTTATTATTCAGTGAATGATGATGTGGTCACCATAATAATTATTCCAAACAACTTCATTGAAAATAGACAAAGGATGGTGGTTGAGAAAAATGGGACCATCTCCTCTCCATTTGCAACAGTTGCCCATTCCCTAAAGAAAACACCATGCATCATCCCATTTATCTCCTTTTGTCTTCTGCTACGCTAAGCCTGTAAACTCGTTGAATACATACATCACTGTCGTGCAAAACAACACATAACTGACATTTCTTTAATTTTTTTTTTTCATTTTTTATTTTTACCAAGGTAATTTACCTTGGGAAATGATTAATGGGTACATTGCAAAGAATATATATGGGTCTCCACCAGCCAGTCTGTATGGATCTTTTTCTTATTAATGCACAATTTAATAGGCTGCTCAATGATTGAGTTTGTTATTTGAATTTTTTTATTATAATTTATGAAATTTTAAGGTATCAAGAGTAAGTTTAATTTGTTGAATATTGCATGCAGGGCCTGGGTGTTCATCAATTGGGTATGGAGAGGCAGAGGAGCTTGGGCCCTTTCTGGTGCACAAAGGAGTGCCTGAGCTCAAATTTAACAAGCATTCTTGGAATAAAGGTAATCTATATATATATAGAGAGAGAGAGAGAGCGCGCATTAATTAATTATGTTTATCTTTTAGGCATGTGACATGTAGGTTATGAAAATAATATATAATGCATCATGACACGAAACTAGAAGGTTTTGTGCTTTTAACTTTTGTTCCATATGGCCCATTTTTCTTAGTTGACATGAGGAAAACTTAAAGTTTAGATTGCCAACTCCCGACCAAGTTTGCATTACAGTAGTAGAGATATTAAGTGTGGATGATAGGCACGTGCATTGCGCATAATAGTTATTTCTATGAGAAATCTTTTTCCCGAAAAAATAAAGATAAATAGAAGCGGAAGATGATAAATAGAAGCGGAAGATGCCATGTTGCACGATTTCCTCCCTTGCGATAAAATCGCATAAAAAAGAAACGCTCTCTATTTACAATGTGGTCCTAAAGACGAAGAGAACTAATAAAAGGTGTTGTTATTTATCGCTTGTTCGTCTTCCACTAAGTGAAAATGACCTTAATAGGATAAAGCAGATCGCGCAATATAAGTCGAAATTGTCTGAGATCCGTTCCAATATATGATAGACATTAATTAATTATGAGAAGCACAACTGATCGATACCAGGAACAAAACAGATGAGGGCACTTCATACCTTGCACAAAATCTGCTGGGGCACATGTAACATCCCTGTTGCTTTCAGTCTTAAAGCAAGAATGTGCCCGAAATTTGCTCTCGAATCTGCGCAACTTTTTCATGCCCTTTTGCTTGCTTGATCGTTCAAAATAATGATACACATAGCTTTATAAAGTCGATAAAAACTATAATAAAGCAAAAGTAATGTATCTGCCGCGCCCACAATCTAAAAACTTGTGATTTTGATCTTATAGAATCTGCTGCTATGAAAAAAATGGATCATCAATTAAACGGATTAGCGTATCGAATCATATAATTTTATCTTTATCAGAAAAGAGAGACTTTTGAAGGATATGAAGAACTGTAGACAAAATTGGAGTGAAACCATAAATCTTCTTCCAATCTTCTTCCAATTTGCAGAGGCGAATTTACTATTTGTCGAATCACCAGTCGGTGTGGGGTTCTCATACACAAATACAAGCTCCGATCTGAATCATCTTGGAGATAAGATTACTGGTACAACAATTGATTATATTGTTTCGTTTATGTCATTAAACTTAATAATAATAATAATTATTATTATTATCTCACAAATCTCATGCTAACCTCATTTCAAAATTACTATTTTTCAGCACATGATTCTTATATGTTCCTCGTCAATTGGTTTAAGCGGTTCCCCCAATATAAATCCTATGACTTTTATATAGCCGGTGAAAGTTATGCAGGTAAGAGATTATTAACTGAATAATTGATATTTCTTGAAGATGTCCTCTAGTTTTCTAAGTTATCTGATCTGCTTCTGTTTCAGGGCATTATGTTCCCCAACTTTCTGAACGAATCTTCGATGCCAACAATGAAGCTCCAAAAGAAAACTACATAAATTTCAAGGGTTTCATGGTATCCCTAGCCTGTACTTAAAAACTAAAATGCTAAATTACACCAAACTACGCTTAATTATGAGTGTTTTTCCAGAAGACTGGCTTGGATTTATTTTTACTTTTAAGGCTATTTTAGTGGGGAAAAAAAGCCACAAAACCAAACTTGAGGGAATTGCTTTAATTAAAAAAGGAAAAAAAACCTTCAAGTAGTTTAATGAAAATCAGTGATATGTTACATGCATTTTAGTGTAATTTCGGCAAACTAAGAACTACTATATCTGCTAAAATTATACAATTGACTTACTTAGACTGATTACATTTTCAGATAGGAAATGCCCTGATGGACGATGACACGGATCAAACAGGAATGATTGATTACGCATGGGACCATGCTGTGATCTCAGACAAAGTGTATAACGATATAAAGAATGCATGCATTTTTAGTGTAGATCCTGTTACCAAACCTTGCGACGAAGCGATGAATGAGTATTTTGCTGTCTACAGCCTAATTGACATGTACAGCTTGTATTCCCCAACATGCGTTGAGCAGAATACAACTTCTAGAAGGACCCAGATGATTGACGGAGTTGCACCCAAGCTCTTCTCCAAATATGTAAGCTTTCACGCGCTTAAATTCCAATCTCCGTATAAAAGTTCTGCATAAAGTGAAAATAGCAAGAGTTCAATATGCTGCAAAATCCATATATAGCATTAAACAAAAGCTATATTACAATTGTTCAATATGCTGCATGTCATGGTTTCCATTAAGTATTCCAAAATACCCTGAACTTCTGTGAGGGATATTTTTTGGAATAAAAAAATAATACAGAGGGAAAAGGTTAAATGTCATTATAATGGAGGCAACGTGCAGATTATTTAAATTCATGGTGGTATCCGGCTAATCCCTCAAAAGTAAGGGGTTTCCTGCAATTTAACCAGTATTTATGTATTATTATCGATCGTAAAATTGTCATCAAACATATATACCATGTACTGTCCTAAATAATTCACTAACAATCAACAAATAGGTTTAAATCAAAGATATGTACACGTCTCTTACAAATAGTTCTCTTGCCGCATGAATTTTTGGCATCATTTCATGATCATGTTTTGGGATCAGATTATATAAAGGAGGAAAGAAACACAGTATTTTGGTTAAATTTTGAACTTCTGCTGAAATTTTATCTCTTTTAACAGAGCGGATGGCATCAGAAGCCGGCAGGTTATGATCCCTGCTTGTCGGATTACACAGAAGTATATCTTAACAGGAAGGATGTCCAGGAAGCTCTACATGCCAATGTCACAGGAATTAAGTACAAATGGACTCATTGCAGGTACGATTATTTGTTTTGCTCTTGAAATCTACTTCCGAAATGCTAACTCGTATTTGCCGCACATAATTGTAATGCTCCTGATGAATCTGAAATTACCTAGAAGCAATAATTCATTTGGTCCTAAGGCCGAAATTTTGACATTTTTGAAAAACAAAAAAATAATGATTTGTGTCATTCCTACTTTCTTATGACAGTGGCGCCATAAGCAAATGGCATGATGCCCCGTCCTCCGTGCTCCCAGTTATCCACAAGCTCATTAAGGGCGGCCTCAGAATCTGGGTTTACAGGTAAAAGAGACATTTTGACAAGCTAGGGTTGTTATCTTCATCCCCCCCCCCCCCCCAACCCAATACTGAGTAGATTCAACTGTTGAAATAGGAAGGCTTACACGGTTCTTGTACAAAATGAAGGCATTAATCATCATAAGTATTAATTTTACTACATAAAAACATTATGTTATCAAATAATTATCTCAAGAAAAAGTTTCTTCAAATAAATGCTGAATTAATCCTGCAAAGCTGCATAATAACTATCTAAATCACGTAATCCACTAAAATATCTAATAAGATCAATTTTTTCGCCTTGTATAAATTTTTAGGCATGCATAACTTTAATTATATATGTCTGTATTTCCTTGAGAGAACAACAATTTGTACAAAATATGTAAGAACTTCAGCTTGCTGTTTACAATGTTATTACTTCATTCTGTTGAATATCCACATAATGCTGCCAGTAATTATGATATAAGCATACAAGATAATGTTTTGTGTCAACACAGCGACAGCTAACATTTTCCAATCCAAAGAATATTTGTCAGAAACATCATGTGGGTTTGAAGTGTTGCTAACTTGTGACAATTTAATCATATGTATACCAAACTCTTCATAAGTAATGAATTATTCTTCGACCGAAATTTGTCCTTCATATAAATGTTTTAAAAAAAAATGAATGCCACGATGTAATGAGAAATTCCTTTTCTTTTCTTGCAGCGGGGACACAGATGGAAGAATTCCTGTCACCGCGACAAGATTCACATTGAACAAGCTAGGCCTCAACACCACGCAGGATTGGAAACCATGGTATAACCACAACCAGGTATAACCTATTTCCATAATCTTATTTCCCCCCTTTAATTTCCTTTCCTATTTTCAAATTAAAAAGATTAGTTAATTCTTCGCATTTCACCTTTATAGGTTGGCGGATGGACAATAATCTATGATGGGCTAACTTTTGTTACTATTCGTGGAGCCGGACACCAAGTCCCAACATTTGCGCCCAAACAATCTCTACAACTCATCAGTCACTTTTTGGCCGACAAACAATTGCCTTCTTCACCATTTTAGCAATTTTATTTTCCTAGTCAATAAATCAAAAATTCTTCCTCTTTAATCATAGGTCCGTAAAGTTTCATACTTTTCCTCATTATTTACAAAAGGAATATTATTAGTTAAAGGTGAAAATTACATTGGTAGAATTGATTTATGATAAAGAGTCTTCAGCAATGTTATTATTCTGTAAAGGAGCGGGGACACAAAAACTCAAATGTAGAGTTTCTTAGACATGTATCCAACTGGAAAATATTTAGTATAATTCATTAAATGAATTAATTAGAGATTTTCCCTGTTTAAATATTAGAATTCTGTGTGATGCTTCTCTTACCCTACATGATCTTTTGATTTTTCAATTGGTAGAATTTTGTGTGATATTCATCTGTGCATAGAGCACTCGTTTCATTTCTAATGTGGAGGTAAGTTTTATGCAATAGTGTAGTGTACGTTTTATTGTGGATGAATTTTGAAACATTAAATAATTCTTTTGGTAATGGAATTTAACCAAGATTTTGTCTATTATGTTCGCGTTTGTTTACTCCTATTGCTTCTATTACTATTTCTGCTGATATTGTTATTTCTATACCCCATTCATCGATGTAGACACAAGTGACATGGGTGTGTGTTGAAAATAAGCCTTATATTTTAATAATAATTATTAAATGGTATTATCAAGAGTCATGACCTTTAAGCATGGTCAATAAACGTTTCTTTGTTTTAATTAGTATTATGGTGAGAAATGCATTTAGTGAGATGTAATGTCAAGGGTTATGGGTTATTAGTATAGAAAATGATGGAGATATATATATATATATATATATATAGTTTGTAATAGTAAGGCAATTGATATAATCAAATATATATAAGTTTTTGTCTCCACTATATTTAATTCCGGATTTATATTGATATTTTGTTATCATCCTCTCCACAAACTAAACCCAG
The DNA here is from genome assembly GCA_030015575.1 of Agapanthus africanus. NCBI lineage: Eukaryota > Viridiplantae > Streptophyta > Magnoliopsida > Asparagales > Amaryllidaceae > Agapanthus > Agapanthus africanus. The sequence continues at coordinate 118,591,993 of CM057338.1, read as the reverse complement.
TACCACAAATTAATCCTTGAGGCCCTCTTTATCGCCTACAAAGTCCTATCGGAGTATTTTAGTCTCTACAGTGCGCCCTTTGGTCTATATATGCAAATTTTCATATCCAATATAAAGATTAATCATTATAAAGTTTTACAATATTCTATCACACAACTTTCTCATATTTGCAATGACTGGCCATATGCAGTGAACCCAACTATGACAAGAAGACAAAAACGGTTCCAACTCCAAATTGATACATATGCGAATAGAATTCCGATATAGCCATTATTCAATTCTGTTGAGGCATGCATACTTATTACATCATTTGAGCTGTGTCTTATATCTCCGACTGATTTTCTTTTCGCCGACCTTCAAACTTAAATTGATCATATGTTGATTTCTAATCATGAGACTATATATGCGAGACTGCTTTTATTTAATCTTTTTTCCAAACTTAAACCGGTGTTGATGTCTAATCATGCGGGACTCATTATATTTTTTTCCGAACTCAAATTGATGTACGTTGATGTCTAATCAAACCGACAATATCACGATTCAAGTATTCTTTGAATTTGTGACCAGCGACTGCCCCCAGCCCCAGGTATTACCTCACATATCAGGATAGCATCGAAAACGGAACCTGAAATTTCTAAAATTTATGAAAAGATTGATATAGTTACAAAATAGGAATTTGCCTGAAGTTTTTTTTTAATCTCTTTGAGAATAAGGTTATAATTGTACCACCAGCATAACTTGCACATACGCAGAGGAAAAAACATATAAACAAGAACAAACCATCACTCGCTTAGTCCTGTCTACAATTTGAATATGCAACTCTCCAGTCAAAATTCTTAATCATCCACGTTTTCTTAAAATTCCTAATTAAGTCTGTAGTGACAATCTTCCTATCGTCAGGCAGAATTTTCATGGTTAGGCTTTGTAATTATATGCTTTTATCAACTAAAAAATATTTTTTAATCTCTCTTTTCTTAAAGGAATATCTCAAATCTTTGTTACTTCTCGAGCGGTGAATTTTGACTGTCATGAATAGCCGAACAAGCTGAAGTTTCACATTCTGGAAACAATTGGCATGCTCTTTGTCTCTCTCGCTCTCCTTGGATCAGTCCTGATCAGAGCGGTATCAAAATTGGACCATCTATTTCTTATATCTTATTCTGTGAGGATGAGGGGTACCAACATGTTCAATTTGGACCACCGCTAAAAAAAATTATCACCAAACTATTGTTTCCAAAAATGCCCCTTTCCGATCGCATTATCCATGTTTGGAATTTGCTGGGGTATCAGACATGAAAGCATGTTGTAATATAAATCCTTTTCTTTTCTTAACTTGTTGGTCTTGATATTTATATATGCAAGAGTTTGTCCCATTCCTTGACTGTGCATATGTACAGTTGTTCCATCGTTAGGTTCGTTCAACTTGATCGAGTTCCATCTGCAACCAAATCTAATAATTCTGAATAGGGTGTAAAGTTCCAAGTACATCTTATTTTTTCTAAATTCCTATTGGATTCGGTATTTAATTGAAGCTTGTATTCCTACACATTCATGTCCAACGAAGCAAATCGAACCTGCTAGTGAATATGGACTGCTGACATAAGTTAACTGGGGGTAACATATAACATGTATAATCAGTTATCCTCGAATCTTTCATGTTTCGCACGTTTTGTGCATATATACAATGGTTTAGACTAACTTAACTGAATTTAGTTTCTTTAACCATTCAAATACCTGATTGGACTTGATCCAATAGACGTACCTGAGAAACAACTGAAAGAATCGTAATGAGAAATGGCCCATGAAATGTGAGATGGAAGCCTGGAACCCGAATGACCAAAAGTCATTGGTCAAAAATTATTTAACCTAAGGATGCATATTGCTCTAGTAGACATTGGAAGCCTTTGGGGTTTGTTAGGGAAAAGAAATAAAAGGGTAGGAAATGGGGTTCTTAGCAACTGTAGCTAATGCGCCTCATTGATATCACACTCTTACACATAACTTTGCGATTCTGTAGCAATAATGATGCTTGGGTAATTATTTATCATTGGTCTTAAGCTAAATAACTAATTCCAGAACAGGAACCATTGTTAATGAACTGAATAAATTTACAGCCATTATGGAATTCCAAATTGCTGGCAGTGTCTCAGTAACCCCAGGTTCATGATATGTCTTGAAAAATGATATCGTACTCCTACTTAAAACGAAGAGCCCCTAATATGCACTATATAATGCTTCGATAATCAATGTCACGGGTCTAAAATCTATATAACCGATTGCAAGACAGGAAGAAGAAGTAAGGGGGGAAAGGTACGTTGATATCTCTGTTCAACTAATATAACATGATTACTATCGTTGAGGAATTTCAAATCGCTGCAACAACACACAAATTCACACATGCATGTTGGGTATGGGCACTGCAAGAAATCGTCTAAAATATCAAATTTTATCAGACACAACGAGATCTTATGGTTCACATTAACAGTGCTCATGAACTGGATATAGTCTTCTATTTTAAATTGTAACATCTTCTCATGCAACATCTAACATAATCTGTTCTCATAGATCACGATAAGTTGAGTGTGAAACAAGGTTTGGGCCCACAACACATGGGCCCACACATGGATGCACAGAGCCTTTTAATATAGTGAGACTCCATCCAAAGACTCAAGCCTAATACATGTTTATCCCATCTTATTTCTTATACCCATATGTGACGAATTTGTATTGGGGCTCCGATGTGAGGATGAATTATATGTTGTGATTCTTAGAGGAGATGAAACCCTTGCAATATAGGCCGACGAACCACGGACTGCCGGTCCACACCCTCATTTTCTCATCTTCCGACATAAACCTGAAAGTATAGAACCCAATGCCTTTCCTTTAGTGTAGTGGCCGCAAACTGTCTGGCGAGCTCGGCCGGTGAGCTCGAACAGAGAGTGGTTGCCGAGTCGGCGACCACGAGCGTCTCTTGCTGCTAGTGGGCCCGCCTGCTATATTCAGTCTAGCTCATCTCTTGCTTGTTGGAAGAGAAAGAAAGCAAGACAGTTTGATCGAAGCCATTCCACAAGAGGCATTTGAAAGGTTTGTTTTAAAGTGACGGGTATAAGCCATTACTAAGGGTTACATGACTTTCTGGTACCAAAAAAGCAATGTCTGATATGAGACCTATTCTTTGGCCTGCTTCCCATGCGCGTTAGTGACCTCTATTTGCGTAGTTGGGATTAGTGATTGAATCTTTCCAAGCTTCACCAATCTTTGGAAGAATTGGCATTTCCAACTCGAATGGAACAAGCCAACCCAAGTCTTGATTTGAACCTCACCTGGCATGTGAACATCTTGACTTGAAAGCTCTCTCTGTGCACTTCTCATCGTCCTTTGCTTGGCGCTAGCTCTTTTCTTGAGTTTCGAAAACGGAAAAAGAAATGCGGATAGGCCGGTAAGAGTTTACTTGTGAGTTCACATAAATAGAGTTGTTTTCGGATAGGCGAGTCGCTAGCGTCTTTGCTCTTCTTTCGAGTCGCGCAAGCCTCACACCGCTCTTTAAAAGGTCCTGTCCCTATCTAGTCCACCAGCCAAAAGGTAGGAAGCTGCACGAAGGGATCGCTAGTTTGAAGCTCAAACAACGAATGATAGGGGAATTATTCTCAAGAATCCATCTTTGCTCTCCCTTCGCACCCCAAACTGTCCAGATATTTCTCAACGAGATCGATTCCCACGATCCTTCCATCTCCGTGTTTGACTCGTTCACAAACGAGGAAAATCCCAAACAAACACGAGAAATCCAAAACAAACGTGGCGTTCGTTTCTAACAACGACCGGGTCGGGTATGATCTATTGGCCATAAGGCCACAACACTTACAATATGCATCCCACAATTTTCCCGATGTTGGGCTATGTTATCAACATTCTCAACACTCTACATACATCACAAATCAGCAATGACAATAAATTTACATGATGCGTCTCAATATGATTAAAGAAATAACAAATTTAGATGAAAAGTATTGTAAATAAGTAAATAACAGTGCATGATAAAGGATATATAGTTTTTACAATACCTTTGTTGGGTTATAAGTTATTGTTGGGAATGGATGAGACGTGATTGATACAAAATCGCGTACTTGACAATCATCACAATACATGCGGAAATAATACAGCTGAAATAAACAAGCCAGCCAACCAACCACACAAACAAGAATATTGATTTTACGTAGAAAACCCTTGCGGAAAAAACCACGGCCAACGATCAACTGCTTTATTCTTCCACTATAGAAATAATGAGATTATACAATATTTCTTTTCTAGACAAAACTATAGGATCACAATACCAAGAGTGTCATCTTTAGAGGTGGATTTCAACAACCACCACAAACAAAGGAGTTTGAGAGAATATCACTGATAATACTCGATATCGGGCACCTCCAAGATCATGACACGTGGCGTGTGACGTGTCCCAGGACTCAGAAGAAAGGGCCCGCAGGGGGCCGACCGGGCCACCCTGTACCCGACCTGCAAGCACAAAGCTGGCTTACCTCAGAGCCCCCTGCAAATTGACCTTTTCGGCTCTTTAGCTCGCGCCGAGCTACCACAAGACCGGGACTCCTCGGCCTCCTCGCCTGTCCCCGAGCTCCCTGTCGAGGTCGTCTCCCTCGGTCCTCCGACCAAGGTCACCACTCACGGGCGTAACCGCCGCTCCGCGAATCTCGCCATGCGCAGATTCTACACCAACACCCTCCCACGTTCCACGCCATCGCGATCCCCATTAATGAGCGATCCGCTTTCTACGCGGGCGTGACGTCGGAGGGCGTAACTGTCGACGAGATTCTCACGCCTGCTGCTGCGTGCCGCCACCACTATATAAACCCCCATCACAGAGGGGTCAAGTAAGTCATTCTTTACACTTACGCCGTTACTCTGCTCGGATCTTGTCACTGACTTGAGCGTCGGAGGGTCCTCGGTGGTACCAAACCATCCCGGGACTTCTTTGCAGGTACACGGCGGCAGCCTCCTCATCCCACCTTATCCTCTCAAAACCCATTGAGACCCACACGCAACGAAAGACAGTCAACCCAGTTCACCTCGAGATCAAAGGAAGACAACATCTGACGGAGGCCCGAAAAGGAGCTCCATCAGTTGGCGCCGTCTGTGGGAACGCTAAGTTTCACAAAATACAAAGTTGACCTTCCTATCTCCTCTCTTATGGCAGACGACCATCGTGGGGATCCCAGTACCAGCCGCCGCCTTCCGCTCACCGAAGGCGGGGATGAACCTCCCCCCATGACCGTCATCAACGCCCTCGCAGGCAGGATAGATCGCCTGCAATCCCTCGTGGAGGCCCTCGTACGTGTCCAAACGACCGTGCCCGGCCCCCAGATCGCTGCTCCTCTGCCTCCAGAAGACTCTATCCCTGTTTGGACGGCCAACCACCAGCAGGCTGCATCCTCTCGCCACCGGTCTCTCGAACCGGTGCACCCTGAGGCCCGCTGGGTGCCCCAGGGCTCTACGCCGAGATCCGCCGCCAGGGAACCTCGCCCCGAGCTTCCTCGTGACCCTTACCCCCCTGAGGAAATGTCGGTCACCTCTCCTATCCACAAGCGTGGCCGGCCCCACCATGATCGGCGGGAACACACAGAAGGGGTCCACCCCGGCGACTCAAAAGCTACCCTGTCCCGGGACCTGAGGCACCATATCGAGATTAACCGGGGCCGCTCCCAGACGCAGTCCACCCGCAGCGGGGCCCGGGAATCCCGAGGAGCCGATTCCTCAAGGTACCACGGTCGGCTCGATGCCCTCGAGAAGAAGATCGAGGGCATGCGCCGAGAAGCTCACCTTTCGAGCGGCAGGGCTAAGTACGCCTCCGACTCGCTCACGAAGCCATTCACCGAGGAACTGCTCGTCGTGCGCGTCTCCTCGCGTAATAAGCCCCCGAAGGTCTTTCTGTTCGACGGGAAAACCGACCCGAAAGACCACTTGGACGCTTTCACCGCAGGAATGAGCTTCCAAGATCACTCCGACGCCGCCCAGTGCAGGGCCTTCCCGGCCACCATCATCCGCGCGGGCCGGGACTGGTTCCGGGGGCTCGAGCCCCGCTCAATTTCAACCTTCGACGAACTGGCCACCCAGTTCCTCAGCCACTTCGTGGGGAACCGTCGACAGAAGCGCACGGTCGACTACCTCTTCACGGTTAAAAGCGGGGACAAGGAAACGTTCAAGGCCTATATTGCGCGCTTCTACAACGCCCTCCTCGAGGTGCTCGAGCACCGGGACGAGACCGTCATAACGGCACTCAGGTTTGGTCTGAGGCACAAAGAATGGTTGCGTTCCTTCGCGCTGGCTCAACCTAAGACCATGGCCGAAGTCAAAGCGAAGACCGAGCGCGAGGTCCAGCTGGAATCCGAGGTGACTGCCAACCTACCCCGGGCGGATCGGCCCGACCAGAAGAAAAGAACTTCGGAGGACAGGCCGGAGCGTCAGCAGCCCTACCACCCGAAGTTCCAAGAGTATACCCCCCTCAACGTCTCCCTCACGGTGTTGCTGGAGGAGGCCCAGAATGAGGGGTTCTTCAAGTTCCCCCCGGTCCCACGTCAGGAAGCTAAGCGAACCCGAGGCCCCTACTACGCTTTCCACCGGGTACTGGGCTACGCCACGGAGGATTGCAAACAATTGAGGGACTATATCGAGGAGGCTCATCCGGTCTGGGCACCTCGCCACCTACCGAAGGGACAAACGGCAGGCCGACCGCGAGCAAGAGCAGCCTCGCCCTACCACCGACCTGACCATCGGTCAGATCATGCTTGTTTCAGCAGACAGTCGTCCCTGGGCTCAGGGAGCCCCACACCCTACGCCAACCACGGGGGCCGACAGCCCTTCAGGGAGCTCGGCCCAAGCTGACCAAGTCATCCTTTAACCTGTACCTATCCCTTTCTTTCCTTTTTCTAACAGTAATGTAAATTCTTCCTGGGATGTAATGTTGACTAAATAAAGATCAATGGAACGTTGCGAAAAAGAAAGGAAATCTTTGTTCATTCAAAGGGTATTATGGGCTCCTCAGTCATACATGCAAAAAAAAGGGTTACAATAGCGGGGGTAAGGGGTACAGCGAGCACTGCTCGTGGTATTCGGTGAAGATCTCCGCCAACCGAGGCCGCGCGAGTTCCAGCCTCTGCTCCCTGTTCCCCCCGCGGGCGTCAACCCCGAGCCTCATCTCGTAGCATTCCCGGACGAGCGCCTCCAAGTGCGCCAGCCGGTTTGCGGAGATCAAGCCGAAGCGCCTCAAGGACCGCAGCTTACCCACGACCTCCTCGAAGAGCTGCTCCGACAGGGGGTTGTAAAGCCCCGGCGATGCCCTCCAGATGGAGTACATCAGTAGCTGCAGCAGGGTGGAGCGCCTAGGGAGCAGCCGACCGAAGTGCTCCTCAATGCGAGCAACCACCAACTGCACCGTGTCCTCGGTGCGGTCGCGGTCATAGAGGTACACGTCTGCAGAACTGATGATTTCGGCGATAGTGAATGGAAAATCATCCATTTTTGATGGCCTATCTGCGAAGGGGGAAGAACCAGTGCCCCTTATATAGCCCGCTGTGCAGCCCAACGGCCGCCGTGCGGCGTCCATTGAACGTCGTCCGGTCGAAACGAAGCGACGCGCCACGTGGCGTCCATCGAACATTACTCGGTGGAAACAAAACGACGTGTCCCTGTCGCTTCGCCTCCCCCAGCATTCGATGCACTAGATGAACGCGCCGTTGCCCCGACCATTCCCATTCCCCGCACCTACAGCCGAACGACCGGGCTGCGCCTCGTCAAAGATTCGCCGGCCCGCTCAAACATCCCCGGCTGGCAGTTCCCCTGCCATAACGCCGGGGATCCAAAAAGTCCTCCCAGAGGCAATCGAGGCCAGAGGTTCCCTCGCTCGGCTATCCCCAGCGAGCAGCTTCCCTGCCGCAACGCCGGGGATCAAAAAGCCCTCCTAGAGGCAGCCGAGGCCCGAGGTTCCCTCGCTCGGCTATCCCCAGCGGGCAGCTTCCCTGCCGCAATGCCGGGGATCAAAAAAGCCCTCCCAGAGGCAGTCGAGGCCCGATGTTCCCTCGCTCGGCTATCCCCAGCGGCCAGCTTCCCTGTCGCAATGCCGGGGATCAAAAAATCCCTCCCATAGGCAGTCGAGGCCCGAGGTTCCCTCACTCGGTGTCACGCCCCGCTTCCCAGAGTACGCAAGTTTGGGCACATGACATAGCCAACCATGCTACCTGTGGGTAGGAAGTATCCATCCACAGTCACATTACGGTTGTAAGGATATCAAGAACAAGATAATAAACTAAACTAATACATGTCCAAATCCATAATAACAAGAATCAATAAACAATAAGTGCGGAAGCTAATGATCCAATACAATGAATAAACAGTACGTCCCATAATGCGGGCTCACATCTGGAAATGAAAAGCAATAAATAAACTAAATCCTAAGGACTCACTGTTCAGCCTGCTGGCTGAAGTACTCCTGCTCGGTCGACGACAAAGGTACGGAATCTGGGCTATGCAAAACCCAGACGTCAGCGCGTCATGATATCAAGTATACAGTAAAACATGGTAATAAACAATGCAAGCATGAACATGAATAAAGCAGTAATAAGAAGTAACAAGCAAGGTAATGTGCAATGGTGACTAAACTGTCCTATCAGGTTTTCTACTCTATAGTCTTTGAAACTAATTGATGAATCGTCGATGTAACTCAATAGTATCCTGTGCGTGCCCGGGACCACGGTCATGATCCTCGGGGCTGAATCCGAGACGTGCCGCTAAGCAGTAAAAGGTAGTAGGATGGACGAGTGATGTCAGCATCAACACTCCGGAGCTGGCCAAGCCCGTAAGACTGATCAGATCAATGTATCGAACTGTTGAGTTACAAGTCGGTTTCACCTTTGATTTCCCCATACCCCCAAGCTATGTATGTCAAGTCAGGTATTCAGTAGTCAAGGACTAATGCCAACGCAAAGTCAAGTAAAAGTAGGTCTGTCTGGATCGACAGCAGGAACGGTTAGGTTTGTCGGCATTAGGCACGAGATCAGGAAACAAGTAATGTCATGGTACAACAGGATGAGTCGGTATGTATGTATATGTCAGGTGTATCAGGGTCAGGCCAATATGTCGTGCAATCGGTAAGTGCTCACAACAGGTACACAATCAATAATAAACAACAGCAGGAAACAGTATTTAACCACAATATTTCATATAACCACAGTGATGTTTATATTCTCTTATTAACATGTTCAATCATCTTTAGGGTGCAATAGCCACAAGGTAAAACAATATCCGCAATTATAAATTAAGGAACTACGTGAAATTATACTAAATATAGTAGTTGTCTCATGAATGATTTAACAGTTTAAACAGATATGATTCAGTCGTTTTATTTAGTTAAAGCATGGATTGATGTGGGTTAATTAATTACGAGGAACTGTTGTAACGATTCCATTATAAAGATAACAGCAATAATACGATATCAAATGCCATCACTAAGTTACGGTATTAAATAGTTTGAATTAAATTGCGTGGCAAGACTAGATCTCGCACGCTAGCATGTTCAAGCAAGTATTCAGATACTTGCCTCGACGGTCTGCAAACGGGAACACGGATGCGATGTCGGCGGAAAACGCGATATGGAAGCACGGGCCACGGATCGAGTCCAAACAGAGGTCAACGGGATCACACGGACCAGGGGGCTTCGCTGGAGCGTCGGGTTCGCCAAGACGGCACGGTCGGATTCCGGCAAAAATGTCATCGGTAACAAGTTAGCAACAAGATACGATAAACGCAAAATACGACCAGCGAAGGGATTGTACCAGAAGGAAGCATAAGGAAAACTCACAGAGAAGAAACGGGGTGCACACGATGGCTCGACGGCACTGGGACGCCGGCGAGGCAGCGACGGCGAAGAACGGTGGCTGGAAAGATCCGGAGTTTGCTGGAACGAGGGTGCTGCAGCGAGTGTGAGGGTGGTAGTCGACTCTGATGGTCGAGGGGGAAGGGAGGTGGTCGGAGGTGGCGTCGACGAGGTCGACGGCGCGTTTCTCCGGCGAACAGCGGGGTAGGCGAGGGGTTAGGGCTCGTGCTGGTGTTCCGGCGAGGGGAGGAGGGCAGCGACGACGAGGTCGGGACGAGGAGGGTGAGAGGGAGCCGCGGGAGTCGTCGACGACGATGGGTGGCGTCGACGGCGAGGTCTGCGAGGGTGGAGGCGAGGTCGGGAATGGGTGCAGGCGCAGGAGAGAGGAGGAAGGAGGGAGGAGGAAGGCGCGGCTAGGCTGAGGGTGCTGACGGCGACGGCGAGGTCGCGGGGGAACCGGCGGTGAGGTCGCGGGGGAGCTAGGGTTAGGGTTTGTTGGGTTCTCGCGGTGGGGAGGAAGATGGTTGAGGCGGCTGCATGCAAGCTTTAATATATAGAGGGAGAGAGAGAGAGAGATTGGAGAGAGAAGGAATAATTTGGTGAGATAGAGAGAGAGAGATAAAACGAGGAGAGAGACAGAGATGGGAAAGAGAGGCGGGGCCCACGAGAAGGAAAATCCAAGCTCGCGATTGGCCAAAGCAGGATAATTGGAAAAATATTTGAGTGAGGATTTGAGGGGATAAACTGTTAAGGAAATATTTCGTATAAAATTATAGTTTTAAATATTAAATTGAAACGGGCCCTTTTTGGCGCGAAATGAAACATTTCCAAATCGCGCCCGGGTTGCGCCCAAATGTTCCAAATTCAAATTATAGGATTTTAAACGGGTTCCAAATTTTGAAAAGAGGTGTTTAATGATTAAAATGCATGCCCCCAAGTCGGACACTTGCACGCGCGCGTAGTCGCCCAAACTGGCCCGTTTAGCCAAACGGAACGGAATCTCGACACGCGGACGCTACCGGGCGCGACTAGTGGCGACGAGTAGGCCAATATGGACATCTTAAATTTCATTTTAGGAGTTAAAATTTGTTATGTGCCAAAATGACTTAACCGGGTAAAATTTAGCAACAAACACCAGAAAATCAGGAAAATTGGAATGAGCAATATATAACCCTCAACTAGCAATATAAATAGCATTATTGGGCTCGGGTGTTACATCATACCCAACTACAAAAGAATTTCGTCCTCGAAATTCCAAGAATACAAGATAGCTAACTACTGGAAAAGGTGAGGGAAATTCTGCCGGATCTCGTCTTCTCGCTCCCAAGTAGATTCTTCATGCGATCGGTTATCCCAAGAAACTAGCACAAGAGGGATAACCTTGTTCTTAAGAACCTTTTCTCTCCGATCCTTGATTTCGAATGGTCGCTCCTCAAAAGTCAGGTCCTCCCGAACGGTCAACTCCGAATGATCCAAGACATGAGTCTCATCACGAACATACCTCCGTAGTTGAGACATATGAAACACATCGTGAACTCCTGCTAATGACGGTGGTAACGCCAACCGGTACGATACCTCTCCGACACGCTCCAATATCTCGAAGGGTCTAACGAATCGGGGACTAAGCTTTCCCCGACTTCCAAAGCGAATCACCCCTCTAGTCGGTGATATCTTCAGGAATACCAAATCACTCACGGCGAACTCCAGAGGTCTTCTTGACGTGTCAGCCCAACTCTTCTGTCTGTCTTGAGCTGCCTTCATATGCTTCCTGATGGTATTCACCTTCTCGACTGTCTGTACCACCAAATCTGGTCCTAGTAACCTTCGTTCACCAACATCATCCCAACAAACAGGTGAATGGCACTTACGACCATACAGTGCTTCAAACGGGGCCATCTGAATAGTTGCTTGGAAGCTGTTGTTGTACGAAAACTCTACCAGGTGTAGATGATCTTCCCAAGAACCTTTGAAGTCCAACATGTAAGCCCTCAACATATCTTCAAGGGTCTGGATCGTTCTCTCTGATTGTCCATCAGTCTGAGGATGATAAGCGGTGCTAAACTTCAATCGAGTCCCCAAACTTTCTTGTAAACTCCTCCAAAAGTGCGACAAGAACCGAGTGTCCCGATCGGACACGATGCTTACCGGTACTCCATGCAACCTGACAATCTCCTGCATGTAACGCTCTGCCAAAATCTCCGTCGATTGACCAACCCGAAAAGGAATAAAGTGAGCTGCCTTGGTCAACCGATCGACAATCACCCATACGGCATTGTTGCCCTTTGGACTCCGCGGTAAAGCAGTCACGAAATCCATGGTTATATGTTCCCACTTCCATTGAGGAATCGGAAGTGGTTGCAACAAACCAGCAACCCTTTGGTGTTCAGCCTTGACTTGCTGACATACCAAGCACCTAGCCACGAAGCGAGCAATTTCCCTTTTCATACCTTCCCACCAGAAGTGCTGTCGAATATCTCGGTACATCTTTGTCCCTCCTGGATGTACAGAGTAAGCTGAACTGTGTGCCTCCTTCATAAGCTCTTCACGCACATCTCCTTTTGGCACACACACACGGCTACCATATCTCAACGAACCATCTTCATGGATCAGTAAATCGGTTCGCAGTCCGGCTTCAACCTGCTCTCGAAACTTTTGCAGTCTGGGATCCTGCGATTGTGTCGCTTTAATCTTCTCAACTAAGGACGATTGTACTTGCAACTGCATCAACTGTCCTGTAGCATGTGGTAGCACAACCTCCAAGTTAAATCTCCGAAACTCCTCAATGATCTCTCTCTGTGCAGTCAATAATTGAATTGCTGGTAACCGACTTAGCGCATCTGGCACGACGTTAACTTTTCCCGGATGGTACTTAAGATCAAGGTCGTAGTCGGCCATCAGCTCCAACCATCTGCGTTGCCTCATGTTCAACTCCTTCTGAGTGAACACATATTTCAAACTCTTGTGATCCGTAAAGACTTCAACTCTCTCGCCCAGAAGGTAGTGTCTCCAAATCTTCAGGGCGAAGATCACGGCTGCAAGCTCCAAGTCGTGAGTCGGATAGTTCTTCTCATGAGTCTTCAGCTATCTCGATGCGTAAGCGACGACTTTCCCGTTCTGCATTAAAACACATCCCAATCCCTTTCCAGATGCGTCGCTGTGAATCACCAGTCCTCCCGAATTATCCGGTACGGTCAGGATCGGGGCGGTTATCAACTTCTGCTTCAACGTCTCGAAGGCCAATGCACATCCATCCGTCCAAACAAACGGTACCTCCTTACGCGTAAGCTTGGTTAACGGCTCAGCTAAACGAGCGAAGTTCTCCACAAATCTTCTGTAGTAACCGGCGAGCCCAAGAAAACTTCTTATCTCTGCAACATTCTTTGGAACAGGCCAATCTCGAACTGCTGCAATCTTCTCGGGATCAACGGCGATTCCATTGCCCGACACAACATGCCCCAGAAACTTCACTTCCTCCAGCCAGAATTCACACTTACTCATCTTCGCAAATAACTTCTCTTGTCTCAGCGTTTGCAGTGCGATCCTTAAGTGCTCAGCATGCTCCTCCGGACTCCTCGAGTACACCAGAATATCGTCAATGAATACCACAATAAACTGGTCCAAAAACGGTGAAAAGATCCTGTTCATCAAATCCATGAATATTGCCGGCGCATTAGTCACTCCGAAGGGCATCACTAAATACTCGAAATGCCCATACCGAGTCCGAAACGCCGTCTTGCAAATGTCTTCTGCCTTCACTCGGACCTGATGATATCCTGATCGCAAATCCAGTTTCGAGAATACCCTTGCGCCACTAAGCTGCTCAAAAAGTTCTCCAATGCGAGGGATCGGGTACTTGTTCTTAATAGTCACCCGATTCAGTTCTCGATAATCAATGCACATTCTTCTCGTGCCATCCTTCTTCTTTACTAAAAGAACTGGAGCTCCCCAAGGTGAGTTGCTGCTTCAAATCCATCCCTTCTCGAGTAATTCACCCACTTGTTTCTTAACTTCTTCCAATTCCACTGGTGCCATCGGATAATAAGATTTTGATACTGGCGCTGCACCAGGAATAAGGTCAATCGCAAACTCCACATCTCGCTTCGGCGGTAAGCCCGAAATATCTTCAAACACATCCATAAAGTCGCGGACAACTGCCGGCTCTTCATTACTATCCACAACCATAGCCGCAAGAACATTGTTCGTCAGCCTAGCCCTAAACTCGACTGGCCCGACAGAACTGCTTCCTCCGATGAAAGTAAACTCAGGGTGTCCGGGAATCTGGAAAATTACTTTCCTTGCCCTACAATCAATGTGTGCGTGGAAAGTGCCAAGAAAATCCATTCCCAAGACTACTTCGTAACTGCCCGTATCAATCACCAAGAAATCTGCCAAAAGCTCCCGTCCACAAACAACAACCGTACAATCTTTACATTCCTTACTAGCTATGATTTTCCCATTCCCAGTGTGTATGTCCCAGAAACTAGACAGGGTCGTGCAGGTGATCGAGTGTGTAGTTATAAATTTGGATGACATAAAACAGTGGGATGCTCCGGAATCAAATAATGCCAATGCGGGAAAACCACGAACGAGTATAGTACCTGAAACCACTTCTCCTGATATCTTGGCTTCCTCAGCTGTCAACGTGAAAGCTCGACCCTGGTTCGGTCCTTGTGTCAGCTGTTTCTGCCCTTGGAACGGTCTCTGCGGAGTCTTCCGTATATCATCTCTCGTGCGAAGCTTCGACGGACAAGCACCAACTGCGTGATCGGCTGCCCCACAAACCAGACAAAGTCCTAGTCTCCTTCGACAATCCTTCTGCACGTGCCCAGGTAATCGGCAGTAATCACAAATCACGCTCTTCCTTCGATCAACGATCACAGGCTTCTTCATTGGCGCTACACCTCGACGGTCCACTGGAATACCTCTGCGCCCATGATCTCGGTTAGGTACAAATGCAGGCTTCCTGGCCGCAACTGCTGTCTGGTGAAGGTTCCCTTTCGATCCTGATAAACTCTGCTGCTCTCTGGCTGCCGTAAGAACCTGTGAGAAAGTGGTCAAACCTAGGGAGACAATCTGCCTCTGGATGTCCACATCCAAACTGCGCAAGAACCTTCGCGCCCTGTCTGCCTCCTTGGCGACCAAGGGTCCAGCGAAGCGGCTGAGTCTCGTCCATTCCGCTGCATGTACATCCACAGCTGCTCCATTTTGTCTCAGTCCAATAAATTTCTCCTCCATTTCCTCCCGTGCAGTCCGCGGGAAGAACTTTTCCAAGAAACTTTTAGAGAAATCCGCCCAACTGATTGGCTTGGACAAGCGGGTCTCCTCCACAAGCCACCACTCTCGGGCGTAATCCACCAGCTGAATGCGCACCACATCAACTCTCTTGTCTTCTGGGATCTGTGCCGCAATCAATAAATTCTCTGTGTCTGCTAGCCACTGCTCGGCTGGCAACGGCTCCTCCAAGCCAGTGAAAGTAGTAGGACCCAACCGTCTGAAATCTGCCACGGTCCCTACTCGGTCGACTGGCTTCGCTACAGCGGTGTTTACAGACTGCTGAATAGCCTGCAAACCCTCCTGAAATGAATCTGCTTGCTGCTGGATCAGCTCAATTTGCCTCTTCTGATTTTCTAACATCCCACGTATCACTCCTAACATGGCGGCTTCGTCCACACGCCTCTGATACGTCTTGAAATTCTTATCTGCCATGGTCCTGAAATCAAAACAAACAACATTAGCATGATGATAGATTCAATATATAAACCAAAGCTAGAACTCCAAGATACTTAAATAGAGTACTGCATTGTAGCTATGCCGCGGTATCATAGCCGCAATTACTTAACTCCACCCAAGTCGCTTAAGTCCTAGAGATAACAAGAAGTTAGGTTTTCGAGTTTGACAATGCAAAGTAAGTTTGCATGTCGACATGATCCGGAAGAATGATTCAAGGACGGTAACACGGTCAAAGTGGCAGGACATGTTTCCTAATCACGGGGATTATGATTCGTGTATCGAGTGCAATACCCAACTACAAAGAATCAACCCAATTAACCTATGGCTCTGATACCATAAAACCATGTCACGCCCCGCTTCCCAGAGTACGCAAGTTTGGGCACGTGACATAGCCAACCATGCTACCTGTGGGTAGGAAGTATCCATCCACAGTCACATTACGGTTGTAAGGATATCAAGAACAAGATAATAAACTAAACTAATACATGTCCAAATCCATAATAACAAGAATCAATAAACAATAAGTGCGGAAGCTAATGATCCAATACAATGAATAAACAGTACGTCCCATAATGCGGGCTCACATCTGGAAATGAAAAGCAATAAATAAACTAAATCCTAAGGACTCACTGTTCAGCCTGCTGGCTGAAGTACTCCTGCTCGGTCGACGACAAAGGTACGGAATCTGGGCCATGCAAAACCCAGACGTCAGCGCGTCATGATATCAAGTATACAGTAAAACATGGTAATAAACAATGCAAGCATGAACATGAATAAAGCAGTAATAAGAAGTAACAAGCAGGGTAATGTGCAATGGTGACTAAACTGTCCTATCAGGTTTTCTACTCTATAGTCTTTGAAACCAATTGATGAATCGTCGATGTAACTCAATAGTATCCCGTGCGTGCCCGGGACCACGGTCATGATCCTCGGGGCTGAATCCGAGACGTGCCGCTAAGCAGTAAAAGGTAGTAGGATGGACGAGTGATGTCAGCATCAACACTCCGGAGCTGGCCAAGCCCGTAAGACTGATCAGATCAATGTATCGAACTGTTGAGTTACAAGTCGGTTTCACCTTTGATTTCCCCATACCCCCAAGCTATGTATGTCAAGTCAGGTATTCAGTAGTCAAGGACTAATGCCAACGCAAAGTCAAGTAAAAGTAGGTCTGTCTGGATCGACAGCAGGAACGGTTAGGTTTGTCGGCATTAGGCATGAGATCAGGAAACAAGTAATGTCATGGTACAACAGGATGAGTCGGTATGTATGTATATGTCAGGTGTATCAGGGTCAGGCCAATATGTCGTGCAATCGGTAAGTGCTCACAACAGGTACACAATCAATAATAAACAACAGCAGGAAACAGTATTTAACCACAATATTTCATATAACCACAGTGATGTTTATATTCTCTTATTAACATGTTCAATCATCTTTAGGGTGCAATAGCCACAAGGTAAAACAATATCCGCAATTATAAATTAAGGAACTACGTGAAATTATACTAAATATAGTAGTTGTCTCATGAATGATTTAACAGTTTAAACAGATATGATTCAGTCGTTTTATTTAGTTAAAGCATGGATTGATGTGGGTTAATTAATTACGAGGAACTGTTGTAACGATTCCATTATAAAGATAACAGCAATAATACGATATCAAATGCCATCACTAAGTTACGGTATTAAATAGTTTGAATTAAATTGCGTGGCAAGACTAGATCTCGCACGCTAGCATGTTCAAGCAAGTATTCAGATACTTGCCTCGACGGTCTGCAAACGGGAACACGGATGCGATGTCGGCGGAAAACGCGATATGGAAGCACGGGCCACGGATCGAGTCCAAACAGAGGTCAACGGGATCACACGGACCAGGGGGCTTCGCTGGAGCGTCGGGTTCGCCAAGACGGCACGGTCGGATTCCGGCAAAAATGTCATCGGTAACAAGTTAGCAACAAGATACGATAAACGCAAAATACGACCAGCGAAGGGATTGTACCAGAAGGAAGCATAAGGAAAACTCACAGAGAAGAAACAGGGTGCACACGATGGCTCGACGGCACTGGGACGCCGGCGAGGCAGCGACGGCGAAGAACGGTGGCTGGAAAGATCCGGAGTTTGCTGGAACGAGGGTGCTGCAGCGAGTGTGAGGGTGGTAGTCGACTCTGGTGGTCGAGGGGGAAGGGAGGTGGTCGGAGGTGGCGTCGACGAGGTCGCCGGCGCGTTTCTCCGGCGAACAGCGGGGTAGGCGAGGGGTTAGGGCTTGTGCTGGTGTTCCGGCGAGGGGAGGAGGGCAGCGACGACGAGGTCGGGACGAGGAGGGTGAGAGGGAGCCGCGGGAGTCGTCGACGACGATGGGTGGCGTCGACGGCGAGGTCTGCGAGGGTGGAGGCGAGGTCGGGAATGGGTGTAGGCGCAGGAGAGAGGAGGAAGGAGGGAGGAGGAAGGCGCGGCTAGGCTGAGGGTGCTGACGGCGACGGCGAGGTCGTGGGGGAACCGGCGGTGAGGTCGCGGGGGAGCTAGGGTTAGGGTTTGTTGGGTTCTCGCGGTGGGGAGGAAGATGGTTGAGGCGGCTGCATGCAAGCTTTAATATATAGAGGGAGAGAGAGAGAGAGAGATTGGAGAGAGAAGGAATAATTTGGTGAGATAGAGAGAGAGAGAGATAAAACGAGGAGAGAGACAGAGATGGGAAAGAGAGGCGGGGCCCACGAGAAGGAAAATCCAAGCTCGCAATTGGCCAAAGCAGGATAATTGGAAAAATATTTGAGTGAGGATTTGAGGGGATAAACTGTTAAGGAAATATTTCGTATAAAATTATAGTTTTAAATATTAAATTGAAACGGGCCCTTTTTGGCGCGAAATGAAACATTTCCAAATCGCGCCCGGGTTGCTCCCAAATGTTCCAAATTCAAATTATAGGATTTTAAACGGGTTCCAAATTTTGAAAAGAGGTGTTTAATGATTAAAATGCATGCCCCCAAGTCGGACACTTGCACGCGCGCGTAGTCGCCCAAACTGGCCCGTTTAGCCAAACGGAACGGAATCTCGACACGCGGACGCTACCGCGCGACTAGTGGCGACGAGTAGGCCAACATGGACATCTTAAATTTCATTTTAGGAGTTAAAATTTGTTATGTGCCAAAATGACTTAACCGGGTAAAATTTAGCAACAAACACCAGAAAATCAGGAAAATTGGAATGAGCAATATATAACCCTCAACTAGCAATATAAATAGTATTATTGGGCTCGGGTGTTACACTCGGCTATCCCCAGCGGGCAGCTTCCCTGCCGCAACGCCGGGGATCAAAAAGCCCTCCCAGAGGCAGTCGAGGCCCGAGGTTCCCTCACTCGGCTATCTTTCAGGACAAAAGCCCTCGCCAAGAGGCACCGGGCAGTAACCTTACCCAGCCAAGGGTCCTTGGTAGGCTTCTTATAGCCTCATAGCTTTTTCTCGCGCCAAGGACCAAAGTCCACCCAGAGGCAGTCGGGTCCTTGCCCAGCTATCCTCGGCTGGTAGCTTCCTACCATAACGATAGGGATCAAAGTTCTCGCCAAGTGGCGCTGGGCAGTAACCCTGCTTGGACCCCGTCCTGAAGGATCAAAAGCCCTCGTAAGAGGCACCCGAGCAGCTACCCTGCTCGGTCAAACCCAGGTTGGTAGTTGCCTACCCACGACGCTAACGAACCAAACCCTCACAAGAGGCAACTGAGCAGCTACCCTGCTCGGCCATCCCTGGCGAGTAACCCCCCCGCCTCCGTGACAGATGCATAATACCTTAGCAGAAGGTGACGGGGCAGCTACCCTGCCCGGTCACCCCCGGATGGTGGCCAATACTCTACATCAAAAATGAATGTCAAATCTGTCTAAATCTAAACGATCTCTTCTCGACTCCGGGGCCCAGGGAGGTACCTCCTCGGAAACGCTCGTCGGGCAAGCGATTGCAGTCAACTCGACTGACGATCGTTAGACAGAGGGCCAACCTGACATGAAAACACGACGGCGCAAGATAGATGTCCCAAAACGAGTATTCTTCGCAAACAGATGGCAGAAAGGAAAACTTTATCACAGCTGAAGAAGAAAAACTTTATTACTACTGCCAAACACAAGTTTTTTACAAAGGTATTCTCTGGCTCCTCAGCCATACAAAATTCAAAAGAAAAACAAGATGAAGACAGGAGAGCGGGGGCTCTATGCCTCGGGCCCGGGCAGGACCTCGAGGTCCTCGACCTCCACCACTGGGGGCGCTGCCTCCACCACTGGGGGCACTGGGCCCTCGGCCCTCTCCCCGCCGGGAGCCTCTCCCCCTTGCTCGTCGACGCCCATGAGGGGGAACTCGGCCTGCAGATCCGCATCTTCGAACTCCGGCAACCTAGACTTGACGGCATCAAGGGCGTCATGCCAAATGCGAGTCGTGGCCACGGCCAGGTCGTCGTAAAAGTCCTTCGACCCCTTGTAGCTCGCCACGACCCTCGATTCCGCCGACTTACAGGCCTCGGCCACCGCCCCCAGCTCCCTCCGGAGGGTCTTCACCGTCTTCTTGAGGTTGCCGGCGAGCACCTGGGAGTCCTCGAACTTGCCCTCGGCGATTGCGGCGGCCTCGCGATGCCGGGAGACCTCTCTCTTCCCGGCATTCACCTCGCCCTCCAGGGCGACGATCCTCGCCGACATCGCCTCCTGCTCCCGTCTGGAGCTCTTTTGCAACGCGGCGAGCTGGCCCGCGGCCTCCACCGCCGGTGCTACCACCTCGGTCTCCATGCGAAAGGCGAGGGCCACGTGCTGAAGAGTCTGGTAAGACATAAAAAGGGGAAGGATAAGAAATATGAAGGAAAACATTAAATCTTACCGCGCACTGGGGGCTTACCTGCACGGCTTCCTGGACGATCGACGCCAGCTGAGCCTTGAAGGTTCCCCCGGGAACCCGACCCCCGGCCGAGGTCTCTATCTCGTGGAGGAGGCTGTCCGCGACCGACAGCCCGGATGGCACCATAAACCGGAGCCCCCCTTCCTCCACCACGGTCGGCGAAGACCGACCCCGGGAAAGTCTCCGGGAACTCCTCTTAAGCGGCTCCGGGGGGAACCGATCTCCTTTTCCGAGGCCGTGTCCTCCACAATCAGGGCCCGCTTCCGGCCCGACACTCTGCTGGGGCCCGGGGTGGGATCCACCGCCGAGCGTTCTCGGGGGCAGCCTGCGCTCGGAAAGAGCTGGCGCCCTCGGCCCTAGCAGGCTGCCTCGGTTGGCGCATAGCATTTCGGAGAACGCCGAAGTCCATGGATCCTGCATAAAACAAACACCCCACTCATCAGCAACGCGAGTAAAGCATAAACACAGAAAGCACGCCTAACTTACCAACGAACTCGACGGGGCTAAGCCCGGCCCAGCTCAGAACCCTCTCGGACAGCAGCACGTCGTATAATGGGATAGGTTCCCACGACGCCACTCTCACCGCGGCGGGGTCAACGGACAGGTTCCCCGGCAGACTCTTCTCCCTCGACCACCTGGTGGGCACCGGCCAGTCCTTGCCCTCGAGAGGGGAGACGAAGAAAAACTTCTTCTTCCAGTCATGAATGGAGGAGGGCAAGGCTACGACCCCAGTCCCGGAAGCGACCCCGAGCCGCTTCCTAAAAGTAAAATAAACCCACCTCGGGTCGCCAGCTCGACCGCCGGGGTGACTCTTAAAGGCAAGGGAGGAATCAAGAAGGGAAAGGCTGAAAGGGACCGCCTGCAACCTCAGGCGGATCAGGAACCCAAGGAGGATCCTCCACGCGTTTGGCACTAACTGGCCGGGGGCCAAGCCGAAGAAATTCAGAGCGGCGGCGACCTCAGGAGAGAAGGGCAAGTGCATTCCGTCCCAAAAAGCTTCCAGATACAAGGCAACCTCCCTGCCCCGTACCTGGTCTGCCCTCTCTCCTTCCTCAGCCAGACGAAGCGTGTAGCGCGGGGGAATGCGGAAGCGAGCTCGAGCATTGGCGAGCTCGTCCTCGTGCCTCACCCAGCACGGGGTGCTGGGGGCTACATCTACCGCCTCCTCCCTGGAGGCGGCCCCCGCCCCGTAGCCTCGGGGAGAGGGCCCAGCCCCTGCTCCCCTAGGGGACTCGGACACATCTAAAGGAACCCTAACATCTACTCCTATAACGTGTACTGATTCTACAGAGGAAGACATCTAACCTGGGAAGGAAACTCTTCAAGGGTTGGGGACGAGAGAGGGGAGACGAGCGCTGAGCAGCTGGGGCTTGAGAATGAGGAATATGAGAGAGTAAGGGCCCTAGGGCGGGCCCCACCCGTATTTATTACCGCATACGGCCTCATCCAATGGCGCCCATCGTCTCCGGCCGAAAAGCGGCCTCTTGCGCCCAGCGGCTCCGATCGCTCCACGTGGCAGCCCAACGATTGGCCGCGTCTCGTCAGACGCCGCAGACCTGCGCACGTCACATCAGCCGGTCGGCGCTCGACACGTGGACCGTCGCTTCGACTGCAGAGTGCACGAACCGGCGCACCTTCTTTAAATGCGAAAATCTCGTCTTGATTCGCTGGCGAAAAAGACAACCGATGACCCGAGGCCTCGTCCCGACGAAACCCTAGGAGGGATCTCACCTCGGGAGGACCGGCAGTCCACTCCTGACCCGACCACTATCTGGTCGGGACAAGAGTGTTGGATATAGTGCCCTCAGAGTCAATTATTGGATCACAAGCACATGATTGCAATGATTGAGGGAGGACCTACGCCGGTAGGACAGTCTTACTCAAGATGATAGTATGCTATCTGGTTTATCTTTATCATCGTGTACTGCTTTAGGTGACATTACTGATCACTATTGCACGTTGATAGAGCCCTTAGGATTCTTGCTTGACTACCGGCAGTATAATGGCGATCATATATGTGGGAGCTGGGGTCTATAAGCACATCCTTAAAAGGTCCCTAGTCGTGGGAGTTTTCGAGACAGGGCATCGTTACTCCAGAGTAGACTAGTGTATACAGTCGAGACCCCGACGAGGGGCGGTGGCCGGTCTCACAAGCCACTGGTGTCAGTTGGTTCACCTAAGATGTATGCAGGTGCTCATTGGTTGAGTACACCAGACAGGACTCGCCGGGAACATGCTAGTTGGTATTATACCTAGTGTCAGATAGCAGTTCCCTGGTGACATGTGTACAGGTTAGTTCATCGACCTGAGATCATTATTTGTCTCGTGTGAGTTCCCACTGTACTTTTATTACTACCCTACCACGGCTCAAAGGAGTCGTTCAAACAGGTTTTAGTTGGGTACAGTCCCGAGCCACATGGAGGCAGTGAGCGGATCTGCAGGGGTTCGTCTCTCCCAGTATTGGGGGTGAGGTCGCGCTGTGTCTAGGAGAGCCATTACACGAAGTTCTTGGCCAAGGCAGGAGATTTACCGGTAGGTATTCCAGTAGTATCTCAGGGTGTTCTGGGTTACACTCCGACACGACTTGTACCGTTTTTGGGGGTCTGACTTTTACCAACCCCCTAGGCCCGCCATGCGATGCTCATAGACGAACGGACCGGACTGTACGGATATTGTCACTGACAGGCTCAGTAGGGTGTCAGGATGAGTTCGCTCATCGACGTCCCTTTTGGTCAATACCTGGTAGCCTGTTACGTATGGCTAATACCTCTGACGTGCCAGTGGTTAAATCTACAGCCAAAATATTGACGAGTATTTAGAATCACCCACAGACAGTTTCTCAAGTTTCGAGTGAAACGCTGTAGAGGCCGTATGGATATATGGCAGGGTTCGATCTTATATGTACGGTATTGCACGGATCATGATCGGACGGATAATACTAGTGGGATTTGGTTTAAGCCGGATCCTAGTATTGTACAGTGTAGATTTTGTCTCATTGCATTTGTATTCGGTCGGAATACAAATGCGGGTATATATATACGGTCGCGGGGTTTTCCTGTAATTTATTACGGGATCGATTTTTTGAAGTTGTCAGTTTGCATTTCGTTTCGGCCATTTTTCCTTTGTTTTTTCTTTAGCTGAAAATTGGAGTGGAGGGGCTTATTTGCAAATGTGCAAATTAGCAAAGTGGAGGGTGATTTTTGTAAGTAGTTGTATCATGATGGTTCTACCATTCCTTGACTTCTTTTGTTCATCATTGCTTGACTTTTTGGAGATGGGAATATGATGGGATATGATTAGGTAATGGGTGTGACTTTCTTGATGATTATAATCATTCTCCTTCTTGCATTATTGCACACTCTCTCGCCTCTCTCATTTTTGGATGATGCTTGGCCGGCCACACTTGCAAGGGGGCTGTCCAAAAATTTGGTGTGGGGTTTTTCATCTTTTTTGGCTTGCATAAAAACTCCTTAGCTCATCTCCAAAGTATATCTCCTTACCCACTTCCAAATGGCAACTTCTTATAACCCCATGAGACAAAACCATTCTACACTTAGCCTACAGCATTCTTGGACACGTCGGCTCGCCAACTTCGTGCCCGAGTTGCCTCGGTCCAGAGGTGGGAGCCCGTAAAAGAACCCGGCGATGTGGTGCCCTTTCCGACGAGGAGATGAAGACCGGAGATTCCGCGAGGAGATCGGGATGGAGGCCGAAGACCGGAGGACACGGATCGCTAGGTATAGCTCTCCACCCTTTCTTCAATTAGCTAGTAGTAGGTTAATGGTCCGATCCGGGTTTGACAGTCCACGGTAGCGCCGGTTTCTAGTTTAAAGAAAAGTTTTGTTTCCGCATTTTTGGCCTCGTTCAGACGGCCGGGGCGCTGCTGTGCACTTACATTGGTATCAGAGCCACGCCATTAACCTAGTCTAGCTTGCTTTAACGTATTTAGAACTTCGATCGGACAAATTTTCAAAAACTGCGTTTCCAATTGCATCAGTTTCTGTCGAATTTTTTTTTGGCTCGAAAAATTATTTGGAGTGTTGCAGAAATACATGCAGGGATTTTTAAGAATTCTGTGAAAAAATGGTACTGTGATACAGTAGCAAGGCCGCGGAACCGCGGCCAAACCCCTGTTCTGGCCGCGGTTCCGCCGCAGTAAAGTGTAATCACCATACCAATTTTCTACAGAGCTCTTTAAATTTGGAATTGGGGTTTTTAGTATATTCTGTTTGGGCCCAGATTATTTTTAAGTGCTACAGTTGTGCTTGGGGCCCACTTCGGGAATTTTAGTCGATCGAAAATTTTAAATATGTTAGTTCACAGTATTTACATTATATCTGCGACCGTGAATGTCACTTGATCGGTAAATCCTGTCTAACTGCTATAGCTCTTTTAGACGGATTTGCGAACGTGACATTCATGTTGATATTCTGTGTTATGCTGTGATGTTGCGGATTTGTCGTGGTGGATAGCCTGGATGCAATGTTAGTACAGTTTTGGTATTATATATGTACATTTGAAATTGCGGGGCGAGCGTCCGACATGTGGACTGCTGTTACTGCCTGTTTGTATATTATTCTTTTGGGGCACGACCTGGCTGAGATCGATGTACTCGTTGTATGTATATTTTTACTTTCTATACTAGGATTACCCCGCGGAGGGGTGCACGGATATCCGGGTTCTAGAGGGCAATGAGCCCGCATCTCAAGGCGTTGAGATGGAGGGGCTTCACTCTAGAATTGGCGGGCTATTCGCCGCACTCGTAGGGGGTACAGGTTGACCCAAGGACGGATGCCCAAGTTACCGGATTCCGTGAAGTGCTGGGTGTCCCATTCACGTTGCTGAAGGGGGCTGCCTCGCTTCAGGTTTTGGCGAGTAACTTGCCGCGCCCGTAGGGGTCTAGGATTTCATTGCATAGGCTATCCGCATGACCAGGGGAACGTCGGGTTTCAGTAGCGGCTCTATGAAACCCGGGGATCCCAGATATCTGTATTGTTCTGTGATGCTTATTACATTTATGTGATGTTGCATTTTATCACGCCTTGAGCGAATATTATATATTGATATATATACTAGTAGATGTTGTATATGTTTTACATCCGCGCTAGTCCAGTCCCCGCTCTGTCATTAGTTAAGTAACCTAGCGGGTGATGACGGGACCCAGTGGCGAATGCGGATGGCATATACGTACATCATTATTTTCGTTCTTTGTGGTGTGATCAATTGATGGGACTGCATTGATTCGGATGAATGCAAGCTAAACAAACCTATTCTGATGTTGTTGGAACAATTTTTCAAAAAGCTGTTATTGTAAGGGCGTTCTCTTTTGTTTTGCAAAGTGGTATTCGGTTATGAATATCCAGCACCTCAGTCGACGAGGCAAGGGCCGAGATCCCTTCACCGGGAGTGACCCCTTGGACAGAAGTTTGTGTCAGGATAACAACTTCGCTAACCGAGATCCCTTCACCGGGAGTGGCCTCTTTAGCAAAGGTTTTTGTCACTATATTTTTATAAAAAGCTATCCGGTTCCTTCAACGATATCAAGTTCATTACGTTAAAGGTTTTTTGCCAAAACCCATTCGTAGCCCTCCGTCATTTCAGATGGGTAGCACATAGTATTCATGCTATGTTTGTTGGCCAAAGTCAAAGCATAGTGTATGGTAGCTATTTGTTACTTTTCTGCAGCATAGATAGATGCGTTGGTTTGGGACAATCGTACTGTCTTGTTGGCCAAAGTCAAGGGTAGGTACAGGTGGGTTCAAATCAACCTGGATAATGACGGGTAGAACTTGACATGTGACTTATGATTTGTTGGCCAAAGTCAAGGTTATAAGAGCATGGGGTAAAAATCACATCGGGAGTTTCCAAAGAAACTGAAACTTGCCAGGCATGCGCATACCTTCTGGAGTGTGATAACGTGAGTGGATTCCGTCACGTTATCATGCGATGATAGTTGGATCCCGATTCCCACTGATGAGTTGGTTTACTCCTCGGGTGATCCCGACTAATTCTTCTTTCAGGTTTGGAGGAGAATTTGAGGATACAGTGGGAGGTTTCCTAATTAGATAAAGTGATAACCATTCTGATCTAGGTTAGAATGCACGCAGAGTGTTTCTTTTCTCTCTCTCTCTGGCAGCGACCATGGCCCGACCCTAGACTATGACTCAGTGACCAAGTTAACCGAACCTTCTTAAAACACTGGCTTTTGGATTGTCAGAGTTGCATACCTCATTACCACTCCTACTTTTACCCTTTTCTCCAGAACACCCCATATTACTATGAACGTCTACTTCCATTGGATAAAACCATCGTAAGGTTATATACGAACTCGAAGGAACTTGTTCCAGATTCGAGAATGGTTTCCGGTTCTGGAGAAAACGAATAGGACTATTCAGTTGTATTTTCCTTTTACTTTCTCTCAGGTTGCGAATGTTCCTTGGATTAGGTCGGTACACCTATTACGCTAATTGGATAGTCTTCTTCCAAACCATAGGCAGGTGTCGAACGGTAGGGAATGAAGAAAACCAATTAGCCTAACGATGGTGTACAGAAGGTATTAAGTTAAGACAAATAAAGGGATTAGAAAAAGGGAAAAGTAAATTGCGACTGCTATTCACGACCGAACCAAGTATTTCATCGCCACTCCTTCTTCACCTTTGTATTTCTCCAGGACACTCC
Source organism: Agapanthus africanus (assembly GCA_030015575.1). NCBI lineage: Eukaryota > Viridiplantae > Streptophyta > Magnoliopsida > Asparagales > Amaryllidaceae > Agapanthus > Agapanthus africanus. The sequence goes on along the minus strand of CM057338.1, from coordinate 118,564,844 downwards.
GTATCACTACAAAGATCCACAGTTATTTGGATACTCCATCGTATGGTTATATACGAACTCGAAAGGAACTGTTCCAGTTCGGGGATGAATTCTGGTTCAGGAGAAATAGGAATAAGGTTTGTTCAGGTGTCTTTTATCTTCACCTTCTCTCGGGTTACGAGTGCTCCTAGGATTAGGACAGTACACCCATTATGCTTATTGGATAGTCTTCTTCCAAACTATAGACTGGTGCCGAAAGGTAGGAAAGGAAGAAAACCATTTAGCCTAAGAGGGTGTACAGAAGGTAATGACTAAAGACATATAAAGGGATTTGGAGAGATGGCAAAGAAATATACGGTTACAGTTGTGAACTTGATAATAGAAGAGGCATTACTAGGAATACCCGGATACCCATTCGAAACATTTCAATGTTTCAGTTTCACTGTGTACTGTTAAAAGAAAACTGATTTCCCAATTAGCACTTACTCCAGGGTATGTATTTACCAGGTGTGATTCTCACATCTGTATGGTTTTACAGATGATGAGTGGGAGTAAGCTATTGGGAATTAGGTGATTATCCTCATTATATCGAAATTCGTTGTAATTGGTGATATTTGAGGAAGTCACGTGGGTTGTTTGCCGGACGGCGAATATTTGGTTTTGAATATCCGTTGTTATCCACCAATTTCAAATTGATATATCTGTACGTTCATTTTTATGAAGTGAGATATAACTTTTTGAAATTATGTCGATGACATTTACCTATATCAGTGGATGGTTAGGTAAGGAGCATTAAACAGCGGTGTAATTCTTCTTAACCATAAGTACAGTTTTCAACCTACGACACACAGGGAATGAGTTATTAGACTCAGAGGACTTATACAGAGTATTGTATATTGTCCAGTGTCCATTCGGACAGAGGGGTTGGTCTTCGTACTATATTCTGTTTACTTATGACTTCTCTAGTTCTTAGACAATTGTTTCGTACAAACACAAGGTCCAAGTATTGAGAAGTTATAGGTACAAGAATAAACTAGAGAACCAAGTGTTGTAAGTATCTGGATTCTTCAAGATGATCGAAGATGTGGATACTTGTATATGGTATTCAGTTGAAAGTAATGATTAAGAGAACTTGCTTCTCTTTCAGGTTACTCATAATTGGAAGCACTCCTAAGTTGAGTAATGCTGATTGGCCTCTCTCCATTTAGATGACATGCACTGGAGACAGCTGCATGATTTGAATCTGGTTCAATTAAATCAGTGCCTCTGTTTCTGTATTGGATATCGAACAGTTCGTATCTTAACGATATTAAGGTACGGGGAGTTGTCCGGCTTATGCTTAAAACCAGACTCTGGATAACTCAAGGCACGTTTCTGTAATGGCTGTTTGTGGGTTGACCCGGGCTATGACGAGGGTTGACTTTCTACCATCTGGAAGATCAATAGTGATATTGTTCTTGACTCGCCACAGTTTTAATAAAAATGGATTTTTTTTCCAGAAAACAGTAGTGGGAGTATGGTAGAACTGGAAGTGATTCCAGAACCGCAAACGATTACTGAAAATTTGATAAGAACCTAAAGATTAAATATGATTTGACATTCCATTGGCCACTCCGCAGACATGATGGTTAACCTTAGGCATCCGAGAGGTACTCCGGTAGCCTCAAGGACGGTGACAGGGAGGTTCTTATTTACCCAGACTTTCCATTGCTGTTGTTCCATACTGTGAGACCCGGCAGGAGAATGAATATAGCGTCGTTCTAAACTAGCTTTAGAAGTGTACGTTTATATGACTCTGCCAGAGGGTTGTCGTGGTCAGTGGGAGCAGCGGAAGCTAAGTGGGGACTTGACACTACTGTTGTTCCAGACTATGAGACCCGGCAGGAGGATGAATATAGCGCCGTTCTAAACTAGCTTTAGAAGTGTACATGTATATTATTCTTCAAGAGGGTTGTCGTAGTTTGTGGGAGCAGCGGAAGTATAGTGGACAAGTAGCTTATGTCTATTTATAGACTAAAGCAGATATAGCGGAGATAGATCATCTATTTTTGATGTGACAGTCATAGGTTTGACTTCATCAGAATAGGGGATGGATCTGTTAAGAAGGTAGTAGGGTGTGATGTCCTGATATTTGGATGACATACACAGAGTAGGAAGTGAAGTTCCTATACTACGATCGGTTATACTTTGGTTGTCACACAGTGGTTTTTCCACATGGGACTTGGATATTATATCAGACATTCTGGTTACTGGATCTATGGTTTTAGATCTAGATTTGGGTGGTTTCCCAATCTGGGTACTTAGACAACATTCTAAAGGTGTTTTAGAATGGACGACTCCTGGCACGGTAGTGTACCTGCAGGTGATGGAGTCACCCTCTCTAAAGGTGTCTTACAGACTGAAGGGGAGAAGGATATGCATGATCGGCAGATCACTTGCTTAGGCAATTGAGTTGATCATGAAATGTCAAGTACCACACCGGATGTTATTTTTGCAGTAGATGCAATAAGTTGATATTGATCCAATCCTGGAGAGACATTCGGAAGCAGTTTAAGAACATAAGTGGATATTCTAGGGATATGATAACGACAGCCTTCTTCAGGAGACAATTATCATTCCAGGCTTCCAAGATGACCTGGATGACAGAGTGACTGTCAGAGTTATAGTTTTCCCTCTGATGAGGGGCCGTATTTTGGACAGGTGGTCCAAGCGGATACTGAGGGAGGCATGGCGCAGGATACTGATTGGTTTCAGTTGACGATACAGTCTAAGAAGTTTGGATTTGGAGTTCACTTATGAACTATGTCCCATCAGACATCCAGACATATTCTAAGACAGGTATTGCTCATTTCGGGAGATGGCTTTCTCCGCGAACTTAAGATAAAGAGAGACATAGAAAGAAACATCAGGGCGGATCCACTCACTGAGGCTATTCCTCGAACGCAATAGTTTCGTAAACAGGCTTTGTGAGACTGATTAGTAGAGGAATTGGGTGTTCGGTATCACACAGGCTGTGAGTATGCGACATCGCAATAATTAGCCTTGAGTGCAAGTGGGAGATTGTTGGATATAGTGCCCTCAGAGTCAATTATTGGATCACAGGCACGTGATTGCAATGATTGAGGGAGGACCTATGCCGGTAGGACAGTCTTACTCAAGATGATAGTATGCTATATGGTTTATCTTTATCATCGTGTACTGCTTTAAGTGACATTACTGATCACTATTGCACGTTGATAGAGCCCTTAGGATTCTTGCTTGACTACCAGCAGTATGATGGCGATCATATACGTGGGAGCTGGGGTCTATAAGCACATCCTTAAAAGCTACCTAGTCGTGGGAGTTTTCGAGACAGGGCATCGATACTCCAGAGTAGACTAGTGTATACAGTCGAGACCCCGACGAGGGGCGGTGGCCGGTCTCACAAGCCACTGGTGTCAGTTGGTTCATCTAAGATGTATGCAGGTGCTCATTGGGTTATGAGTACACCGGACAGGACTCGCCGGGAACATGCTAGTTGGTATTATACCTAGCGTCAGATAGCAGTTCCCTGGTGACATGTGTACAGCTTAGTTCATCGACCTGAGATCGTCATTTGTCTCGTGTGAGTTCCCACTGTACTTTGATTACTACCCTACCACGGCTCAAAGGAGTCGTGCAAACAGGTTTTAGTTGGGTACAGTCCCGAGCCACATGGAGGCAGTGAGCGGATCTGCAGGGGTTCGTCTCTCCCGGTATTAGGGGTAAGGTCGCGCTGTGTCTAGGAGAGCCATTACACGAAGTCCTTGGCCAAGGCAGGAGATTTACCGGTAGGTATTCCAGTAGTATCTCAAGGTGTTCTGGGTTACACCCCGACACGACTTGTACCGCTTTTGGGGGTCTGACTTTTACCAACCCCTAGGCCCGCCATGCGATGCTCATAAACGAACGGACCGGACTGTACGGATATTGTCACTGACAGGCTCAGTAGGGTGTCAGGATGAGTTCGCTCATCGACGTCCCTTTTGGTCAATACCTGGTAGCCCGTTACGTATGGCTAATACCTCTGACGTGCTAGTGGTTAAATCCACAGCCAAAGTATTGACGAGTCTTTAGAATCCCCCACAGACAGTTTCTCAAGTTTCGAGCGAAACGCTGTAGAGGCCGTATGGATATATGGCAGGGTTCGATCTTATACGTACGGTATTGCACGGATCATGATCGGACGGATAATACTAGCGGGCTTTGGTTTAAGCCGGATCCTAGTATTGTACAGTGTAGATTTTGTCTCATTGCATTTGTATTCGGTCGGAATACAAATGCGGGTTTGTATATACGGTCGCGGGGTTTTCCTTTAATTTATTACGGGATCGATTTTTTGAAGTTGCCAGTTTGCATTTCGTTTCGGCCATTTTTTCTTTGTTCTTTCTTTGGCTGAAAATTGGAGTGGAGAGGCTTATTTGCAAATGTGCAAATTAGCAAAGTGGAGGGTGGTTTTTGTAAGTAGTTGTATCATGATGGTTCTACCATTTCTTGACTTCTTTTGTTCATCATTGCTTGACTTTTTGGAGATGGGATATGATTAGGTAATGGATGTGACTTTCTTGACGATTATAATCATTCACCTTCTTGCATTATTGCACACACTCTCTCCTCTCTCATTTTTGGATGATGCTTGGCCGGCCACACTTGCAAGGGGGCTGTCCAAAAAATTGGTGTGGGGTTTTTCATCTCTTTTGGCTTGCACAAAAACCCCTTAGCTCATCTCCAAAGTATATCTCCTTCCCCACTTCCAAATGGCAACTTCTTATAACCCCATGAGACAAAACCATTTTATACTTAGCCTACGGCATTCTTGGACACGTGGGCTCGCCAACTTCGTGCCTGAGTTGCCTCGGTCCAGAGGTGGGAGCCCGTAAAAGAACCCGGCGATGTGGTGCCCTTTCTCTTTCTTTTTTTTTTCTCTTGAACTCTTTGTATTCTCTTAGTGGCTTATTCAAAAAATGATGCATGCTTATTAATTCAAAAGGGAGGTAGCAGTAGCGATGGTAGGTGCAAATTGCTATCAAGGACGTGCCCTCAATCAAAGGTAATCCCCACTAAAGCTCATTTGTCATAAAAAAGATGGTTGAAGATTTCAACAAAAATTAAATAGGTGGGACCTACTTTCATGAAAGAGACTGGACGCCTAACAAACCTGCCCTCCAGTCTCATGAAGAGGGCTCCGATAACCTAGTCTCCTTACCGCAAACGGGTAATATCACGCCCTGCTTCCCAGTAGACGGAAACAGTGACGTGGCAAGTCCGCGACATATGTATCCAGAGAAAGTCATTCCCTAAATAAATATACTAAGCGTATTGAAATAATAATACACAATACAAGAATAAATGGAGACTGTAAAAATTTTCAACAAATATCTTTATTTACATTCAACTTCCAATATTTACAAATACACGAGTTTATGCTGGAAAGTAAATACAATAAGAAAAATGTCTAAACAAGTAGTATAAATAAACTGAAGAAAAAGTGAAGCTGAGCTAGTCCTGAATAGCGATCTGGTTGTAGTTCTCCTCTGTGATTTCAATTTCCTCCGTTTCAACCGTACCTGACGAACATTCCAAGAGAAGAAAAATGTGCGGAATGCCCGTCAGCGAACTACCGCTCGGTAAGTCTCAAAGATAGATAAGAGTAATGAAAAAATGACAAGTGTAGAATATATATGACGAGTAAGAGTATATGTTCATGGGTAAGTATATACTATAGGTCTCTATATGGTCATTATATTAACGTTAAGTTCCAAGTGTGTATGTCAACGCAACCGTAAAAATATTCACGAGCTCAAGAGTGGGGTCTCAGGAGTAAGGAAACATGGGCCCGTTTCATGTGTTAGTATCGAGGCTCTGGGCTGTGGATGAGTCAACCCGACTGATATTCGAGTAAAATATAAAAATAGGTTAAAATGGGACTCCTGAAGCTCCGTTTGATTCACACAAGAAACTATCCCAAGCACTCCGAGTATAATATATAATAACTGGTTAATATACTTAATTAATTTGATTGATTGATTAACATATCTTGATCAAAACCATATATTGCAAAAGATGTAGAATGTATTTGAGTGAGTCGAGTAATATACGAGTCATGACAATTGCACTCTTGGTCCGAGTCAAGTTAGTTCGAGTAGTTTGGTTTCGAGTACATGTTCGAGTTTAGATTCGAGTTAGGTTAGGGTTCGAGTTTGTGTTCAAATTCGAGTTCAAGTTTAGATTCGAGTTCATGTCTTTTCATGTGAATTGATGTACATTGTTAAAAATCTTATGTTCGGGAGAAATCGGCAACTGCTGCACATGGACTGCAGAATTTGTGTCTTTTTCCAAGACAATTGCCATTTGATAACTCCGTTAAGTTGTCTAACCTGAATAGGCAAGCATCCACTTTCCCCGACATCCTGAGACTCGAGAGAAATGTTACCGCTTAAGCCTATATTAATTCTAGAGTCCTTAAAATATTGTTTGCATATCTCGAGGGTTTTTTTTTAATGAAAAATATATATTAATATTGTTTAAAAATAATCTCGAGGGTGATTTGTAATATTTAGGGTTTTTCATGAACATGTACTTTTAATTGTTGTAGTGTTTTGGTGGTAAAACCTAGTCTTTTTGAAAGTTTATGGTATTTTTGTGAAAATTACCATTTTTGGAAACTTGGTAGTATTTTACTAAAGAATTCTAATCTTTCATTTAAAAAAAATACAGTTACTTAATTTATTTTATTGAAAATACGGGTTCATAATTTTTATATAATTTTTCAAAAATTAGTTTTGTTTAGAAAAGCCGTGTTTCTTAAAACCGTATTTTTATTTCCTTTCGAGACCGAATACTCTGTGAGGAGTTCTGCATCTCGCTCTACTGTCCCAGGGATGTGCGATAATCCGCACCATCCATTAGCGGGTTCCCTGACGAGGGTTGTAGAGGCGTAATTGCCAAGAATTTCGAAATATCGATTTAAAGAAACTTGATTTGAAACGGTGTAGTGTTTTAATAAAAAGTTCTTTAAATTACTATAGCCCTAAAATACCGTGCTATGGAACCATAGTGTGCGTGTGGGGTAGGTCGTTACCCCATGAAGTTTTCCTAAAGGTATTAAACTAATTATCGAGAAGTGTTATACTAAAGTTCATGATATTTTAATGAAAAAATTTGTCATATGTTTGTTTCTTATGAAAGTTTTGTTAAACTAAAAACTAAAAGATGGGAAAAGGATTAAGATTAGTGTAGCATGTTAGTTTGATTTAATTTTTCCTATCACATGCATTACAAATATTAAAAAGAATATGATATCGGAGATAACTCCTCTTTTGTCGGTTTGTTTTAAAAAATGGTTTTGAGATGGAAAATAATAGAGATGAAGGGACTTACTGTTTTGGTAGTTAAAAAGAGATCGAAGAAGCTCTCGGGGGTCGTGGTTTCGTCGGAGATATTCCGGTCATCGAGTTTGGCTCGCTACTCTACTTGAGGGGCTCAACTCCACTTGGTAATTAGAGAGTTTGAGAGAATTTTTGTTAGATATTCATAATGGTGAAGAGCTAGGATATGGGGTGGTATTTATAGTGAAGAATTAGGGTTTGAAAATTAAAAATGTGGATTATAAAGATGTTAAATGGTGAATTGAAGAGTCTCTATTTGATTGCAGGAAAATCAAATAGTGCAGGTGAGTTAAAGAGAGCTGAAGGGACAAGTGTGCAAAGCATAGGGTGATTTGGAGCACTTTGGATCGTCGGGGCTGGCCATAGAGGAGAAACGGGCGGTCAGATTTTGTCTATCTGTCTCGAGATTTGTGCCACGTGTCAAGTTGGGTGTGTACACCTTATTGCGCATGTTTGATTTTTCTGAAACTTTTTGTTTCTCCGTGTATTGCACGTTCAACTCTTGGGTTTCCAAAAATTTAAAAAGAAAATCTTTAAAAAATTAATCGGGTCTGATGGGAATCGAACGCACAGGCTATGCTACAGCAGTACAGAAGCTTTACCGGTGAGCTATAAATTACCTCTTGCTTTTATTTAACAAAAATAAGTTTTAACTCTTACAGAGGCTGTAATATCCTATTCTGTATAATAACAAGAAATTTTTATACAGTGATTTCTGATCGTTACATTCTACCCTCCTTATAAAAATTTCGTCCTCGAAATTTACAATTACACATGGACTAATTTTCAAAAAGGTAAGGATATCGTGTACGCATATCTTCTTCTCTTTTCAGGTTGATTCTCCTGGCGAATTTTTTCTCCACATCACTTGGACCAAATTTATCTCCTTGTTCCGTAATGTTTTCATCTTTCTGTCCAGGATTTCAACTCGTTGTTGCTCGCAGGTTAGGTCAGTCTGTACCGTGAGTGTTGGGGTCAAAAATTACACCCCGGTTGACCAAGTCAAAGTCAAAGTCAACCCTAAGTAAGCGGGTCCAAGCACAGGTCAAGTGGGCCTATGCCCAAGTCGAGCCTTGCGGCCAGCCTCCCTCATGCTAATATAAAAATTATGTAATAAATAATTTTGATGTAATTTTTATGAATAAATGTAAGATAAATGGGCATAAAGCCAAATTTTTGTAAAGCCCGTGGCTCATGTGCAAAAAGAAGTAAGCACATGAGATATGAGATGGGCAAAATATTATTTTGTAAAGCCCAAGGGGCTATGTGTAAATTTATAAGCCTATAAAAGGCAACATGATGATGAAATGGAGGACGATAATTCATTCCCCTCAAAATTTAGGGTTTCTGTGCCTCCTTTTCCTTCTTCAAGCTTTTAAAACCTTCTCTCCTTTTGAATTAAATTAAGAGTTTAACTCTTCTTTTCCTAAAAATAAACAGTTTTTCACCATCAAAATCTTGAAGGGGAACTCAGATATTCCATCAGATCTCAAAAAGAGAAGATTTTTAAATCTCACCCCCCTTTTCTCTAAGATCCGGCCAACCGAGAGGAATAAGAAAGAGACCCATCTCCAAAAATCCCACCTTGGGAAGATCCAAGCCCTAAAGGAAGATCCAGAGCTAAAGGGAAGAAAAAAAAGGGTCCTCTTTGATCATTTTCAAAGATTTTTAGGAGTTTAACTCCATTCAAGATCTGTTGGAGTTTAACTCCATAAATAAAAGATCATCTTTTGGAGTTTAGCTTCTATTTCCGGGGCTAAAAGCCCCTTCTTTCCGCCGGTACCCAAGCGTCCAGCGCCCACGTGAGGCCCAAGCGCCCAGCGCCCAGCTCCTAGCTCGCTAGCGTCTTTAAGACGCTCCTCGCCCTACTTTTTCCCACACTCCACAACATTTTTCCCGTTAGAAAAAAATTCTAACGGGACGTTGCCCCGCACCCCGCAAGGGGGCTGCTAGCCCCCTTGACCCCCAGCTCGCTATCCCGGTAGCGGGACACCCGTAAAACTCTGCGGGCCCCCCGATATATCCAAAATCCTTTCAAAACATACGTACACTGCACATTGAGTTCGCATGACCTGTTTGACCCGTCAATCGGAGGTATCCTCGCTCCAAAGACGAGGGGTAATTAACGACATTCTTGTCCGCGGCTGCCGAAGATTCGGATCTTCACAATCAATAAACCCCCACTTACCCTAGGCAGGAGGAATCTGTAGTACGCCTGACAAGCGCGCACGTATTCCCATCTCAATGGGGTGACGAAAAACACCTTACAGTGAGTTCTGAGTGATCAAGTATGTAGCTGGGGTAGCTCACATATCGTCGTAGTTGAGATATGTGGAACATATTGTGTACTTCTTCCAACGAGGACAGTAGTGCTAAACGGTATGCCACTTCTCCAACTTGTTTGAGTATGTCGAATGGTCCTATGTATCTTGAACTTAACTTGCCCCTTTTGACAAAACGTATCGCTCTTCTGTTTGGAGAGATCTTTAGGAATACATGGTCTCCAGGTTGAAACTTCAAATGTCGATGCTTTGCATCTGCCCAATGTTTCTGTCGGTCTCGGGCTATTCTCATCCTTTCCCTGATCTTGCGAACCACGTCCACAGTTGCTACGATCATCTCTGGTCTAAGGAGTTCATGATCTCCAACGTCGTCCCAACTCAACTGGGAACAACACTTTCATCCGTAGAGTGCTGCGAAAGGTACCATCCCAATACTTGTCTGATAACTGTTGTTGTATGAAAACTTCACAAGGTGTAGGTGATTTTCCTACAAACCTCCGAAGTCTAACATACTGGCTCTCAGCATGTCTTCTAGTATCTGAATTGTTCGTTCGGACTGTCCATCTATTTGTGAATGATACGCCGTGCTGAAATTCAGACTCGTTTCCAGGCTAGCTTACAGACTTTGCCAAAATTGTGATCAGAATCTTGTATCACGATCGAAGACGATGCAAACCGGTATTATATGTAATCTCACGATCTTCTGCATGAGTTTATGGGTATCAAATATGGTACATCTTGAAGGTTTTAAATCTTACTTTAGATTTTATGCTCACCTCCATGTACTTCTTTGCTAACGTCTCGGTTGACTGGCCAGCTCTGAATGGAATAAAGTGAGCCGACTTGGTGATTCAATCCACAATAACCCAAATTGCATCGTTACCCTTCGTGCTGCGAGGGAGAGCAGTCATGAAGTTCATGATAATGTGCTGCCATTTCCATTATGGGATTGGTAATGGCTGAAGTAGACCAGCAGTTCTGTGATGTTTAGCTTTCACTTGCTGATACACCAAACACTTGGCTACGCTTCTTACTACTTCTCGCTTCATTCCATACCACCAGTAGTGTTGTCGTAGATCCTTATACATCTTTGTACCACCGGGGTGTACCGAATACGGAGAACTGTGAGCTTCTTTCATGAACCCTTCTCGAATAGGTCCGATTGGCACGCATAAACGACTTCCATATCGCAAGGATCCATCTTCGTGGATGATGAAGCCGGTTCGTAATCCACTTTCTACTTGTTCTTGGATCCTTCGTAGCTTGGTATCATTTGCTTAAACTGCTTTGATCTGATTGACAAGAGTGGACTGGACTTGTAAGTTCATCAAAGATGAAGCGTTACCTGGCACAGCTACATCAATCTCCAATTTATGCAATTCTTGTTGTAGCTTCCACTGAGCGGTGAGGTTCATTGCTAATGGCTGACGACTAAGGGCATCAGAAACTACATTCATCTTCCCAGGATGATACTGTAGGTTGATGTCGAAGTCCGCCATGAGTTCTAACCATCTTCTCTACCGCATGTTGAGTTCCTTCTGAGTAAATACATATTTCAAACTCTTATGGTCTGTGTATATATCCACTCGTTCTCCCAAGAGATAGTGGCACCAAATCTTGAGTGCACAGACAACGACTGCCAATTCCAGATCATGTGTTGGATAGTTGCGCTCATGAACCTTTAGTTGTCTTGATGCAAAAGCCACAACTTCTCCATGCTGGTGTAGAACACATCCTAATCCTTTACCGAATGCATTACAATACACAACGAATCCGCCAGATTGATCCGATATTACAAGGATAGGTGCAGAGCATAACCTCGACTTGAGTTCCATAAAAGTCTTTTCACATGCTTCTGACCATACAAATGTTTTGTCTTTACGTGTGAGCTTGGTCAGGGGTGCTGCGATCTTTGAGAAGCCATCAATGAATCGTCAGTAGTATCATGCTAATCCCAAAAAACTTCATATATCTTTAACCATTTTTGTTGTCGGCCACTCACTGACAGCTGACACTTTATCTAGATCTACAGAGATTCCTTCGCCTGAAACGATATGTCTGAGAAATCCAACCTGATCTAGGAAAAATTCATATTTTCTATACTTGGCGTAGAGCTGATGTTGTCGTAAGGTCTCCAGAACAATCCGTAAGTGCTCGATATGCTCTTTCCAATTCTTTGAATATACTAGGACGTCGTCGATGAATATAATAACAAACCTATCTAAATACTCTCGGAAAACTCGGTTCATCAGGTTCATAAAGATGGCAAGTGCATTGGTCACTCCAAATGGTATTACGAGATATTCGTAATGACCATAATGAATTCTAAACACCGTCTTCGTAATTTCGGACTCTTTGACCTTCACCTGATGGTAACCCGAATGAAGATTTAGCTTTGAAAAGACATAAGATCCACTTAACTGATCGAAAAGGTTATCGATGCGTGTTAGTGGATACTTGTTCTTAATTGTTACTTTCTTCAGAGCTCGATAATCCACACACATCCTGTAGGAACCTTCCTTCTTCTTCACCAGTAGCACCGGAGATCCCCAGCTCGAAGTACTGGGATGAATTCAACCTTTCTTCAGGAGTTCATCCAACTGAATACGGATCTCCTTCAATCCCTCCGAACTCAATCGGTACGGAGCTTTTATTACTGGTTGTGCGCCGTGTTGTAAATCAGTGCTGAATTCAAGAGCTCGATCGGGAGGCAAACCTGATATATCTTCCGGAAATACATCCTTGAACTCTCGAACTACCTCTGGTTTCGATTCTTCCGCTTGCAACACTGCAATCTCTACCTTCCTTGTTTTTGCTCGGTAGATGCTAGGTTCCAAGGTTCGGTCTCCGCTCTTGAAATAGAACACTGGATGATCTGGTATTTTGAACACTATCCTCTTTTGGCGACAGTCGATAGTAGCGAAGAAAGTTCCCAGCCAGTCCATTCCCAAGACTACGTCGAAGTTTGGTATGTTCAGTACCTTGAAGTCCGCATAGAATTCTCGACTGCAGACGACCACTGGACACAGATCGTATCCTAAAGTTGCTTTTAGAACGTCGTTTCCTGAACTAACGTTTCAGCTAGATACGGGCGGTTTAACTGGGATCACATGAGTTCGGATGAACCGTTGTGACATAAAGCAATGTGATACCCCAGTGTTGAAGAGCGTGAATGCAGGTAGGGAGGCTCTTAAGATTTACCTAAGTCACATGGGATATGTTTAGGTATAACAAATATAAGATGACTTTGAATTGATAGGTCTTGAAAGAGAATAGGGAAGGGATTTTCCACTGATAACCTGACCAGTAGTTTCGGCCTCTTCGACCGACATAGTGAATGCTTGGTATCGCGGCACTTTTCTCTATGCCTGATTAAACACTCGGCGTTGAGGTTGAGCGGTCTAAGTGTGGGGAGCTGGAGCTGGTAAAGCTAACCGGGTAGGAGGAGCTTGGATCGCCGATCTAGTTAGAGAGTTGTTGGGTCCTCGGTTCTGTGGGCATGCTCCAGTGGCGTGAGGAGAAGACCTACAGATCAGGCACAAGTTGTTCGCCCTATGACAGTTCTTCACAAGGTGCCATGTTCTTTTGCAGTAGATGCAAAAGTCTAGCATGTTGTTGGCGAACGACCCTACTGGCCTCTGAGATGGTCCGTTAAAAATTAGCTTGGAAGAGGCCCCTCCTGTGATATGGTGCACATGGCATTTTACACCGGCAGTCTGCGGCCTGCCATTCTTCTTCACAACTGTCTCATAGCGTTAGGAAGCTTTCAAAGCAAGCTCATTGGTTGGGAAATCCCTGTACCGAGTGCAGCTTGGATTTCAGGATCCAACCCTTGTTGAAATCATCGTGCCTGGATCTCAACAGTGGGAATAAAGTGTCCAGCGAACATGTTACAACCTTGTGTTAGCACTATAGCAAGTGATATCAGAAAATTGAATTTGAGACAATATTTTACCTGCTGAGTATGGTAAACTCAGCATCATATTCATCCACCGACTTGACCCACATCGAGCCTTGCTGTAAATGAATGAATTGCTGCTCCATATCGAAGAGGGAAGTCTCTGGGAAGTACTTGGCGTTGAAGAGGTCTCGGAATGTTCTCCATTTTATCGGTTGTGCGAGACGGCTCTCCTCAGCCTTCCACCATACCCTGGCATTATCGGTCAGTTGCAACTTAGCAACTCTCACCCAGGCTACCTCTGGCACTTGAGCTGCTGCCAGGTCATTCTCGATCGCTTGAGTCCATTCTTCTGCCTCAAGCAGGCTCTCTTTACCCGAGAAGTTCTTTGGGTGCAATGCCTGAAACTGCTTAACTCCGGGTGCCTCGGCTTCGGGGTGGTGCATGAGGATAGAAGTCTGCTGCTGCTGACCCTCTAATAGGCTCTTGATAGCCTCAAGTAATATCACTTGCTCATTGATAGGAGATGCAACGATAGGTGGCGGTGGTAGTGTAGGCGGTGGAGTATTACCATTGATGTTTGTGCTGGTATTGTTCGGAAAGTCCACCACCTTGATATAAAAGATAGGTTAAGATAGATTCAAAGAAATTTGAAATGCAAGAAATGTAAATGTTTGTTGAATTCATTAATTATTGTGGTATATTGTTTACGACTTCATGCAGAACTTACCTGCATGGGCCACCAACAAAACCTGTCACGCCCCGCTTCCCAGTAGACGGAAACGGTGACGTGGAAAGCCCGCGGCATATTTATCCAGAGAAGGTCATTTTCTAAATAAATATACTAAGTATATTGAAACAATAATACACAATATAAGAATAAATGGAGACTGTAAAAGTTTTCAATAAACATTTTTATTTACATTCAATTTCTAATATTTACAAATACATAACTTTATGCTGGAAAGTAAATACAACAAGGAAAATGCCTAAACAAGTGGCATACATAAACTGAAAAAAAAAGTGAAGCTGAGCTAGCCCTGAATAGCGATCTGGTTGTAGTCATCTTCTGTGACTTCAACTTCCTTCGTCTCGACCGTATCTGACGAACATTCTAAGAGAATAAAAATGGGTAGAATGCCCGTCAGCGAACTAGCGCTCGGTAAGTCCTAAAGATAGGTAAGAGTAACGAAAAAATGACAAGTATAAAATATATATGACGAGTAAGAGTATATGTTCATGGGTAAGTATATACTATAGCTCTCTATATGGTCATTATGTTAACATTCAGTTCCAAGTGTGAATATCAACGCAGCCATAAAAGTATTCACGAGCTCAAGAGTGGGGCCCCAGGAGTAAGGAAACACGGGCTCGTTTCATATGTTAGCATCGGGGTTCTAAGTTGTGGATGAGTCAACCCGACTGATATTCGAGCAAAATAAAAAAGAGGTTAATACGGGATTCCTGAAGCTCCGTTGGATTCATATAAAAAACTATCATAAGCACCCCGAGTATAATATATTATAACTGGTTAATATACTTAATTGATTGAATTGACATGTCTTGATCGAAACCATAAATTGCAAAAGATGTAGAATGTATTCGAGTGAGTCGAGTAATATGCGAGTCATGACAATTGCAATCTTGGTCCGAGTCAAGTTGGTTCGAGTAGTTTGGGTTCGAATACATATTCGAGTTTAGATTCGAGTTAGGTTGGGGTTCGAGTTTGTGTTTAAGTTTGAGTTTGTAACGACTCTAAAATTCCTATATCTTCGTATTGATAAAATTCTGTATTTTTATATTTGGTATATTTTTATTTCCATGTTATTAGTTATATTTAATCTCTTCATCTATTTTTCTCATCTAAGTATTTTCTAAAACTCATTTCTTTTTATCCAAACTTATTCTTTAAGCCCAATTCCTTTCTTTTCATTCACATTCTCTACAGCCCATCTAAAAAGCCCATTTTCTTTTTAAGCAACATCATATATTTAATTCTAATTAAATATGTGCATGAACAACCTTATAGCTCATTGGATAAGTCCTTGCATTGTTATTCCATAAGTCACATGTTCAAATCCCCATTCTTGCAATTATTTTTTATCATTTTTTTTATTCTTCTCATAACCTACAAATGAGACCTTTCATTTCCAAAATGAATGGTGACCTTTCATTTCTCTTTTAATTCTTATGTTAAATGCATATATTATTATACATAATTCACCATTACACCATCTTAATTGTCCTCCTCCATCTTTTCCTTCCTCATATTTTTCTATCTCTCATTTCTCCCTCTTCACCTAAAGTCCAAGAAGAAGAACATGAAGAACTCTTCAAGAAGGTCTCGCTAGTAACGCGAGGCTGTCGGCGGATAGACAAGCCCGGTGACAATACCGGCTTGTGTATGTAAGTCCCTTCTCTCTCCTTTCCCCCCACCTCTTATTTTCCTCTTGTCATGCATCGTGAATCCCCTATTCTTTTCATATCATGATCCATAAGAGAAGATACACATAAACATATACATATACATATACATAAGTTTAGATATATATGATTCTATATGGTTTAATAATATCTTATTATCTCTTGTTCAAATTAAAGTATTTTTAATTCTTTGTTCATGGCTAGGAATGTTTATTACAAGTTGTGAGAACATAGATTTCAATCCATAATATATCTACGATATCTCATGAAATCGGTTTGGTTATTAAAAGAAAGGATGAAGCCTGCATAAAATACGAGTTAATCTTTCTGCCGATTTTAGTATACACATCAATACCTTTAGCTTTAAAATAATTTTTAGAAATTAATTTTTACTTCTGAAAATTTCACGGAATTTACATATGATAGATTATATTATTTTATACATGCTGTAAGAATTTTAGATCGATCCGCATAACGGTTTAGTAATTACATCGTATTTATTCACTGATCGTAAAACAGAAAACTGCAGCTGTCGGTCAATTTCTAGGACACATAACTTGGTATACCGGTATCCAAATTGAGCAAACTCAGGTGTTTTTGATATCTACATCGAATTAACTAGATTTTATTAGTTTTATATTTTTACTGAAAACCGACGTAAAATATAGAAAACTGTGTTACAATATTAAGTGACGGATCTGGACAGAATCTGTTCCGATTCGCACACTGTTTTTAAATTGGACATAACTCGAACACCCGATGTCCGTTTGTGACAAAATTTAGATGTGTAGATGCACCATTGATAGAACTATAATTTTCTGTATATTATATTACTTAGGAATGCATGAAACAACCTGATATAGGCTTTGCAATATAATATATAGTTGCTGTCCAGAAATCTGAATTTCTGTTTTAAACACTGATATTAAAATGATCATAACTAGAGCTTCAGAAATCCAAATCATGCGAATCTTGGTGTTTTCGATAAGTTCATCGAAATACCTACAATTTTCTAATAATTTTCGTAACCTGAAACCCTATAGAAATTAACTCAAACAACATTTTAAAAGTATGTGACGGTGCCGAATAGATTCTGATCTGTTTTGCACGACGATACGAAAACATATATATCTCTTAAACCGGTAGTCGTATTTAGGTGAAAGTGGAACTCACGCATGCAAAACATTTAGAGCCATATTTCTGTTTATATTTCGCATTCGTTCAACTTGATTAATTAGTCGTACATAATATTTCTTTACAGCATTGTTTATGGTAGTTACTCGAATAATATACTTGACTCATTTCATGTTATTCGAACATGTATACATATTTATCTTGATCATTAAATTATTGTATGTACATAAAGATGATAATTAAATACTTGAGTTATATTTTGAAAACTATACAAAAATATTTTTACATAAAACCCCCTCAAGTTTATAAATTACCCTAAGGACCCTAACAATTATAAGACCACGATTCATAATTCTGATTGTCTGACTCGGGTTTGAGTCTGATTAATTTGACTTGAATCTGATTCAAGTCAACCTATAATCTACAAGATTCCAATTCAAAATGAACACATGAATCCATGAATACAATTATCAATTTATACAATTTGGCTGAACCGAACCATGGATATATTCCTTTTACATGATTCTCAGTATTCCATTTACATGACTCTACGATTACAACCGTTTCCTGATATCATGGTTTCGGTCAGTCAGTCAATCAATCTACAATTACTACAATTTACAAGATAACAATACAAATAAGACTTCGCGGGGTTTAAGGGGTAGATTGGTACGGAAGGTGTTAAAGGTGGCACGAGGTGGTCAGATTTAATACACCTAACATGAATCCAGTTGCTGTTGTACCGTGGAATAAACGGTTCCTTGTACTATACGTGCCCTTAGTCTCTGGCATATAGAGACTCCCCTCGTATACACTGGCATCCTTCTGTACCAAGCTACAACAACAGCGTTAGCACCATACTACTATAATATGACAATACAATACAACATTAAAAGCTACTCTCTCTCTCTCTTTTACTCTCTGTCTATTTCTCCATTATCTTTGGGACTTACCGAGCGACCTGTTCGCTGACGACATTCTATTTCCTTCTTCTTTGAATGTCGTCAGGTGCGTCGGACCAAGCTGAGATCGAGCCCACCAGTGAAGACTTGTAGCGGTTCCACGAAGACCTCGAGCTCTAGATATTGTATCTTGTTCTTTCCAGTATTTTTCATTTTCATGTTATGCCACTGTTTAGGCATCGCTTTTCATTTCAGTTGTATTTTCCTTTTCATGCATTGTACAAAGAATGTTATTAATAAAAGTTGCTGTTCTTTTATACTCTTGTCTCTTGTGTATTTATATTGCTTAGTTACGCTTAGCGTATGTACTTCTGAGTATATACGTAGCGGGCCTCGTCGCGTCCACTTCGCCGTAAACTGGGAAGCGGGGCGTGACAGAGTTCAAGTTTAGATTCGAGTTTGGATCCGAGTTTATGCCTTTTTATGTGAATTGATGTACATCGTTAAAAATCTTATGTTCATGAGAAATCGGCAACTGCTGCACATGGACGACAGAATTTATGTATTTTTCCAAGACAATTGCCATTTGATAACTCCGTTAAGTTGACTAACTTGAATAAGCAAGCACTCACTTTCCCCGGTTCCTAAGACTCAGAAGAAATCTTACCGCTTAAGCCTATATTAATTCTAGAGTCCTTAAAATATTGTTTGCATATCTCGAGATTTTTTTAATGAAAAATATATATTAATATTGTTTAAAAATAATCTCGAGGGTGATTTGTAAGGTTTTCATGAACATGTACTTTTAATTGTTGTGGTGTTTTGGTGGTAAAACCTAGTCTTTTTGAAAGTTTATGGTATTTTTGTGAAAATTACTACTTTTGGAAACTTGGTGGTATTTTACTAAAGAATTCTAATCTTTCATTTAAAAAAAATATAGTTTCTTAATTTGTTTTTATTGAAAATACGGCTTCATAATTTTTATATAATTTTTCAAAAATTAGTTTTGTTTAGAAAAATCGCGTTTTTTAAAACCGTATTTTTATTTCATTTCGAGACCGAATATTCTGTGAGCAGTTCTGCATATCGATTTACTGTCCTAAGGATGTACGATAATCCGCACTATCCATTAGCGGGTCCCCTGACGAGAGTTGTAGAGGCGTAATTGCCAAGGATTTCGAAATACTGATTTAAAGAAACCTGTTTTGAAACGGTGTGATGTTATAATGAAAAGTTCTTCTTTAAATTACTATAGCCCTAGATACCATGCTATGGAACCATAGTGTGCGTGTGGGGTAGGTCGTTACCCCATGAAGTTTTCCTAAAAGTATTTAAACTAATTATCGAGAAGCGTTATACTAAAGTTCATGGTATTTTAATGAAAAAATTTGTTATATGTTTGTTTCTTATGAAAATTTTGTTAAACTAAAAACTAAAAGATAGGAAAAGGATTAAGATTAGCGTAGCATGTTAGTTTGATTTAATTTTGCCAATCACATGCATTACAAATATTAAAAAGAATATGATATCGGAGATAACTCCTCTTTTGTCGGTTTGTTTTAAAAAATGGTTTTGAGATGGAAAATAATAGAGATGAAGGGACTTACTGTTTTAGGTAGTTAAAAATAGATCGAAGAAGCTCTCGGGGGTCGTGGTTTCGTTGGAGATACTCCGGTCATCGAGTTTGGCTCGCTACTCTACTTGAGGGGCTCAACTCCACTTGGTAGTTAGAGAGTTTGAGAGAATTTTTGCTATAATTTCATAATGGTGAAAAGCTAAGGCATGGATGGTATTTATAGTGAAAAATTAGGGTTTGGGAATTAAAAATGTGGATTAAAATGAATTAAAAAGTGTTAAATGGTGAATTGAAAAGTCTTTGTTTGATTGCATGAAAATCAAACAGTGCAGGTGAGTTAAGGGAACCTGAAGAGACAAGTGTGCAAAGCACGGGGTGATTTGGATCACTTTGGACCGTCGGGGCCGGCTATAGGGGAGAAATAGGCTGTCGGATTTTGTCGATCTGTCTCGAGATTTATGCCACGTGTCAAGTTGGGTGTATACATCTCATTGCGCTTGTTTGATTTTTCTGAAACTTTTTGTTTCTCCATGTATTGCACGTGCAACTATTGGGCTTCCAAAAATTTAAAAAGAAAAATCTTTAAAAAATAATTAGGTCTGATGGGAATCGAACGCACATGCTATGTTACAGCGGTGCTAAGGGTTTACCAATGAGCTATAAGTTGCTTCTTGCCTTTATTTAACAAAAATAATTTTTAACTCTTACACAGGCTGTAATACCCTATTCTTTACAATAACAAGAAATTTCTGTATAGTGATTTCAGATCGTTACAGGTAAGCTTCCTTTTGACAAAAGATTGGTCATCATATCGGATTTGTTTACTTCGATATGGATTTTCTCATCGAGTTTGATGCATCTTTTCTGACTAGATTTTTTCACAACTGATCACATCTTATACCTTGGCTATGAGGTATTCTCATAGGTTTTTATTCGATTAACCCATTTGTTCTTCAGTACCTTCTTGCCCTTAGGCAGCCTAATAAAATCATAAGCAATGACTTTATGCAAGGATTGCATCTCTTCTTGCATGTATCGAGCGCTGATTTTACTTATAACCAATAGCCTTCCAATAATCTTCGGGTGCTTCCCCGTTAGTAGACAACACATACTCGTTGAACGAGTATTTCGTGGAGATTGTAACACCCTAGCACTATTATACGATATTTTATTTGGGATATTTCAAATTTTGCGACAGATTTCTTTATTATTATTGCTTTTGGGTGCGGATAGTGCATTTAGTAACTGTGGTTAGTATCCGACTCGACCCGCATATTTGAAACTCATTATGGTTCAAGATTACGTCATATATTTGCTAGTACAGAGGATCCATGCACATCTAGATTCTATACACACACATGATATATTTTATATCCGCATATCTTTTAATAATACAAATAATAACCAAATAATATATTTTGATATCTAGCATGTCATGTTATCATACCCCATATCATGTGGTTGTTTCCATATATCATGTTCGTGTTCAAATTGTTAAAACAGACTCGTTTGGATCGCTGCGTATATTTACATAGATCCGTACTTGGGGGTATACATTTTTATTGACCGGACATTGCATTATGGTTTAAACTTATACGTGTATTCTTCATATTTAAAAACTAGATTTTTAGATGAGACCCGGGTAATTTTTGGAGCAATTTGATATTAGCAGTATAATCCTCCAAAATATATTATAATATTTTTACTAAACCTAAACTAACTAACATTTATATTATATATATATATATAATCTAGTTATAACTAATTACATCCTACCTCTCTCTCTCTCTCTATATATATATATATATATATAAAATTTTAAACATAGTATTATTTTAACATCACCTTTCTCTCTCTCCTCATTTCTTTTCCTTCTTCTTTCTGTCGCCGCGAGAACCCTGGTCCTCACTTCATCGTCGCCAAGCCGCCACCGCCGATCACCACGCCCTCACCTCACTCTCGTCACCGTCACCACCTTCTTTCCCCCTCTCTTCCCCGAAGCACCCTGCATCCCCGACGCCAACCCTGCAACAAACCACGACCCAAAAACCTTGCTCCTTCACCGCCGACCTTCCCTCCTCGCCGGAGTGTTAACTTGCAACATGTTATATTATTATATCGATCTCTATATGAATAAGAATAGTTCATGTGTTTTATTATTCAGCAAATATTACAGATCTACAGTTTTACGGTATCCGTTCATATCCGTACTGATAATCGTTTATCTAGTTGCATGCCGGAACATCATGATATCATTATATTACTACATCAGTACAACATATTATCTAGTTTGCATCATACATGGTAATGGACGTATTATGGTTATTACAGATAGATACATATGCATCCTGGCATCAATTTTGTTTACCGTGTTCCGATATTGATTACAGTTTCACATTGGGTATCTATTTGGTTAATATGCATCACATGATATGCTCACGACACATCACCGGACTTGTTACTTGGATCTAGTTACTAATGCCAACAATACGGATTTGTTGTCCCGACGGACGTAACTTCTTGTCTGCATAGACGAGAACTGTACCTGCTTGATCCTGTGTTGGCATTAGATTTATATCGATAATACCTGACTTGAACACAAACCTGGGGGAAAAGGGGAAATCAAGAATGTAACCGAAACGTAACTCAAGAGAATATTATTATTGTTTGCCGTGGTTCCGGAATAAATTACTATTGTTTGCCATTTTTCCGGGCGTTACGGAATAAATCATTGTTTGCCGTTTTTCCGGGCGTTTCGGAATAAAGCATTGTTTGCCAATTTTCTGGGTGTTACGGAATAAATATTGTTACCCGTGGTTCCATGGGGAAGAAACGGGTATATACTGTTGGGTTATGATGAGAATTACATTAATTGATTTTAAAGACTTCTAAAATAGATAACCTAGAAGCACAGATTTAGGATACACATCATACACCATACATACACATAGCTCACCGTTTCATATCTGTGTTATTTATTTATATTCTTGTTTAATCATATTATTGTATCCTGGTCATTACTGTTATTTTGATATTATGACGCACCGACGTCTGAATTTTACATGGCCTAGTTCCTCTACCTTTATCGCAGGCAGATCAAAAGTATTTTAGCAATCAAGCCGAGCAATGAGGAATTGAACGTGTGTTATTAGAGATGTTTAGTTTGTTCATTTTCATAGTTTCGTTTATTGATGTGAGCCCATATTAGAACATGTGTAACAACCCTAAACTTTCTGTACAATTTTTTTTTCAAAAATACAGAAAGGGGTACTTGAGCCTGAGCACAAGTTATAAGTTTGTTTTACTTTTGAACAGCAAGAAAGAGCTTGTAGCTCATTGGTAAGACCTTGCACTGCTGAACTAAAACACCAGAGTTCAAATCCCATCAGCTACACATTATTTTTACTTTAATTTTTTTTAATCTTTTAGAATCCCAAGAGTCTACACATGCATAACTCGTAAAAACCAAAGGTCACACTAAAAACAAACGAATCCACTTCAGTAGGCGAAGCGACGGGGACACGTGGCGGCGAGACAGACCCCGACTCGACCGGCGAAGCGGCTAAATCGGCCGGCGCCGCCGGCCGAATCCACCCAAATCCAATTTTTTCCTTCTTGACATCCGTGCCTCTTGAACTCCCCATAACTCCTACAGTGTTTAAATTCTCTGCATTATTCCAGAGACTTAAAAATCCAATTAAAAATCTTTTTAATGCATATTTTTAATGCATTTTTTATCACCCCCTAACCCTAATTTATCTTATAAATACCACACCTAAACTCACCCCTCTTCACTTCTAAATCTCTGTCCCAAATCTCAAGAAAATTCCATAGACTTTTTTTGTGCAAGTGGAGTTAGCAAAGGGCGAAGTTCCGGCGAACTTCCGATGACGATTCGAGGAGATTCTGGCGACAAAACGACGCACCGGCACCTCCCCCATCTTCCGTTTCCTCTTCTCCTGACTCTAATCCTATAAGTCCCTATTTCTCTTCTCTTCTATATTCTAAACAATATTCAAAACTAAAACCCGACGGAAGTGGAGTTAATCCCACTTCCGATTCGGTTTTTCCTTAAAAATCGTATTTTTCTTAAACACAATAATACCAAACTCTCACATCATGATCATTAAATATTAACAAAACATATTGACAAGTTTCATATCAAAAGAATTTATATTTCAATTTTTATAGTACTTTTACAGAAAAATACCATATAATTTAGTTCGATATAAATCATTATAATTCCTTACTATACCTTTAGATAGTTCACGAGATAATGACCTACCTCCTCACAACACTCATATGTAACATACCACGATGATCTTTGTGAACATACTTTTGGGAAAATACGATTTTACACAAAACTACCTCAAACTTATAAAAACCTTTTTCTACAAGATATGTATTTTTAACAAATCTTTGCAATGTGCCACTACAACCCATTTTGGGGAACCCCTTCGGGATGGTGCGGGTTATCACGCGTCCTCGAGCTTAGTAGTGCGAGATGCAGACCTCCGCAAGGAGCATACGGTCTCGAAAGATTTAAAATACAATTTTCTTTAGAAAATGCGATTTCTATTATAAATAAACTTATATTTTTAATATATATATATAATTAATATCAAAATATCTATTTTTAATATTTATAATATTCCACTTTTCCAAAATTCAAGAAAAACATTCCATTTACAAGAAAATACCATACAACTCCAATATTATAAATAAATACCATATATTATGAAAAATAAGTTTTATTCACTAGAACTGTCACAATGATAAAATATACATCAATGAAAACTTTAAAGACGATAATAAAATATTTAAGGTGTATTTTGAAAATTATACAAAATTATTTTTATATAAAACCCTCTCAAGTTATACTAAATTACAATAAGGACCTTAGTAATCATAGGTTTAAGCGGGACCAGTCTCTTAAGCCTCAGGGAGCCGGAGATATGGGTGCTTACCTATTTAAGGTAGACAATTTAACAAACGGTGTTATCAACACGGTAATCGTCGTTGAAAAATACACAATTCCTGCCGTCCATATACATCGGTTATCGATAACACCAAAACCTAATTCAGGATTCAATTTCTTTTCAAATTGTCTGAATCAGACCGATTCTCGATATAATCAATCTGACTTGAATGAGATTCAAGTATATATATATATATATAATAATAATAATAATAATAATAATTCATTATGAATCCATGAATCCATATAATCAATCTGTTCAATCTGTATTGACTGAACCGAACCATGAATATGCATTCATCTACATGATTTTCCAGTTACATCCATTTACTGATATCATGGTTTCGGCAAGTCATCCATCTATACAATTCAAATTATAAGACAATATATAATACAAACAATACAAACGATATAATCAAGACATCGCGAGATTTAAGGGGTGTAGGGTGTTTTTCGTCACCCCATTGAGATGGGAATACGCGCACGCTTGTCAGGCATACTACAGATTCCCCCTGCCTAGGATAGGCCGGGGTTTAATGATTGTGGGGATCCGAATCTCCGGCAGCCGCGGACTAAACTACCGTTAATTACCCCTCGCCTTTGGAGCGAGGGAACCTCCGATTGACAGGTTAAACTGGTCATGCGAACTCGATGTGCAGTGTACGTGTGTTTTGTTTTGGAGGGAGGGTTTAAATGTATCGGGAGCCACGCAGAGTTTTTACGGGGGTCCCGCTACCCGGATAGCGGGCTGGGGGTCAAGGGGGCTAACAGCCCCCTTGCGGAGTACGGGACAGCGCCCCGTTAGAAATTTTTTTTCTAACAGGGACAGTGTCGTGTAGTATGTGTGTATGTACATATGTATACATATGTATGTATATACATGTATATATATATAAAGGGGGGAAAAGACATCCAAGGGATGCGTGGGGGCAGCACCTTGGGCGCTGTGCGCCTAGGTGCTGTGCGCTCAGGCGCTAGAGTGCCACGTGTCAGCACGTGGGCGCTCTACGCTTGAGCGCTGGGCGCTTGAGCGCAAGCGCGCCACTTGTCGGCACGTGGGCGTTTTGCGCTTCAGCGCCTGACGCTCGAGCGCAAGTGCGCCACGTGTCAGCACGGGGGCGACTTGTGCTTGAGCACAAGTGCGCCACGTGTCGGTACGGGGGCGACTTGCGCCTGAGCGCTTGCGCTTGAGCGCTTGCGCTTGAGCGCAAGCGCGCCACGTGTCGGCACCGGGGCGACTTGCGCTCGAGCGCTTGCGCTTGACCGCAAGCGCGCCACGTGTCGGCACCGGGGCGACTTGCGCTCGAGCGCAAGAGCGCGCCACGTGTCGGCACGTGGGCGCTGTGCGCTCGAGCGCTGAGCGCTGGAGCGCAAGTGCGCCACGTGTCGGCATGCGGGCGCTCTGCGCTTGAGCGCCGGCGAGAAAAAGAGGCTTTTAGCCTAAAAAAATTTCTCGGAAGAGAAATCAGAGAGGAGTTGGACTCCTGAGTGTTTTTTTTTTGGGTTTAGTGAAAAATGTTCTTCTTCTTCCTCCTCTGTTAGCTGGATTTTGAAGATCAAGAGATATGGGATTTTTAAAAATCTCTTATTTTTGAGATCTGATGGGAGATCTGAGTTCCCCTTTATGGGTTTTGTGGTGAAAAACTAATTTATTTTATAAAAAGAAGAGTAAAACTCTTGATTTAATTCAAGAGAAAGAAGCTTTTGGAACCTTGAAGAAGGAGAAAAGATCTCAGATCTGAAAAATTTTGAGAGAGAGAGAAAAGTTGTTGAGATATTTCATTATCTTTGCCTTTATAGGCTATACACTTTACACATAGCCTCTTGGGCTTCACAAAATGGCATTTTGCCTATCCCATGGCTCATGTGGCATTTCTTTTTGCACATAAGCCATGGGCTTTACAAAAATTTGGCTTTATGCCTATTTTTCTTACATTTATTCATAAAATAAAATAAAAGAAATACAACAAAATTATTTATTACAAAATTTTTATCTTGGCATGGGGGGAGGCCGGCCGCTTCATGTTCGGGCTCGACCCGGGCATGGGCCCACTGGATCTGGGTTTGGGCCCACTTGGCTTGGGGTTGACTTTAATTTTGACTTAGTCAACCGGGTTGTAAATTTTTACCCTAACAAATTGCCCTTCATCAATAAATGCACACTACATATGTGGGTCGTGTGCATGAAATTGATGGATCTTCTTTTACATGGAGGCGACCTGATTTGGTTCCCGCTTTTTGGGAAGCTGGCACTGTCTTTTTTACGACATGGACGGTCGTTGCTTGACATGTCTCCGAGATGGAGTGTCCGTGATAGACGTTACCTTGGCCCGGAGTGATCTGGTTCCCGCTTTGTAGGAATCCTGCGCTGCCTTTTTTACGACATGGACGGTCAATGCTGCCCTTTTTGCGACTTGGACGGTCAATGCTGCCCTTTTAGCGACTTGGACGGTCGGTGCTGCCCTTTTAGCGACGTGGACGGTCGATGCTGCCCTTTTTGTGACTTCGACGGTCGGTGCTGCCCTTTTTGCGACGTGGACGGTCGATGCTTCCCTTTTTGCGAATTGGACGGTCGGTGCTGCCATTTTAGCGACGTGGACGGTCGGTGCTGCCATTTTAGCGACGTGGACGGTCGATGCTGCCCTTTTTGCGACTTGGATGGTCGATGCTGCCATTTTAGCGACGTAGACGGTCGGTGCTGCCATTTTAATGACTTGGACGGTCGGTGCTACCCTTTTTGCGACTTGGACGGTCGGTGCTGCCCTTTTTGCGACTTGGACGATCGTTGCTGCCCTTTTAGCGACGTGGACGGTCGGTGCTGCCATTTTAGCGACGTGGACGGTCGATTCTGGATTTGACTTGCCCTGCTTCTTGCGGCGTCAGTGATGAAGTTGACTTGTTTCCGAGGTGGAATTTGATTCTGCCAGGGAGGTCATTGGTTGTTTGACTTGATGTGATTTGGGTTGACATCAGCATCGCTACGCTGGAATATGGTACCAGGAGCGAATCATCATCTGTCTTTGAGAGGATTTGGGGATTGTTTTTTTTTGTTTGGCATCTGCATTGCTGCACTGGAATAATACCAGGAGCAACTCATCATTTGCCCCGAGAGGATTTGGGGATTGGTTTTTTTTTGTTTGGCATCTGCATTGCTGCACTAGAATAATGCCAGGAGCAACTCATCATTTGCCCCGAGAGGATTTGGGAATTGATGGCTTAGGAGGCAGGTTTAGATCCCTATCACCTAAGACTTTTCAATTTTATGGGCCGTAAGGGTCCCAGAAAAGCATTTTCTCCCTACGAGTCGAAAGGATCTCGTAAGTGTATTTTCTCCTTAGGAGTCGTGGGGATTCCTAAGTGTGTTGCTCCTTTGTGAGTCGTAAGGATCTCACGCGGGAATTTTCTTCTCTCAAAGTCGAAAGGATTTTGAGAGGGCATTTCATCTCCTTTTCATGAGTTTACGCCCTTTCAGGTTTTCACAAACTTGCCGGCAGTCCTGCTGTTTTTACTCACGGAGCCTTTTCGGGTTTTCATCCGTGCCCATTTTGCTTGTGGACATATCTTTTTTTATTTTTTTATTTTTATTTTATTATTTTTTTGGTGGGACTTTGAATGTGGTCTCACCGGTAGGACTTGGGAGAGATTGGGATTGTTTTACGCCCGTGGATTGTATACGGTTTTGCAGGATGTATGATCCAAACCGTAGGGCCGGAAAAATTTCGGGACTTTGTCGGCGTCTGCATCGCTGCACTGGAATATGGTACCAGGAGCGACTCATCATTCGCCGTTGGGGTATGGGATTTGGAATTTGGTTGGCGTCTGCATCGCTGCCACTGAAGCGAAATGCCAGGAGTGACTCATCATTTGCCGTTGCCCGTTGGGGAACGATGGCTTAGAAGACAGGTTTGGGTCCTTATCACCTAAGGCTTTTCAATTTTATGGGCCGTGAGGGTCCCATATAAGCATTTTCTCTCTACGAGTCGTAAGGATCCCGTAGGTGTATTTTCTCCTTAGGAATCGTGAGGATTCCTAAGTGTGTTGCTCCTTTGTGAGTCGTAAGGATCTCACGCAGGGTTTTCTCCTCACAAGGTCGAGAGGACTTTGCGAGTGTATTTCATCTCTTTTCACGAGTTTGCGCCCTTTCGGGTTTTCACAGACTCGCCAGTAGTCCTGCTGTTTTTACTCACGGAGCCCTTTCGGGTTTTCATCTGTCACGCCCCGCTTCCCGGTGTACGGCGAAGGAGACGCGAAGAGGTCCGCTACGTATGTACGCAGAAGTACATACGCTAAGCGTATCTAAGCAATATAAAAGTAAATCACAAGAGACAAGAGATATAGAAATAACATCAACTTTATTAATAACATTCTTTTGTACAATGCATGGAAAGTAAATACAACTGAAATGAAAAGCGATACCTAAACAGTGGCGTAACAGAAAATGAAAATACTGACTAGAACAAGATACAATATCTAGAGCTCGGGGTCTTCCTGAAACTGCTTCAAATCTTCACCGGTGGGCTCGATCTCTGCTGGGTCCAAAACACCTGACGACATTCAAAGAAGAAAGAAATAGAATGTCGTCAGAGAACATGTCGCTCGGTAAGTCCTAAAGATGGGGAGAGATAGACAAGAGTAGGAGAAAGAGAGAGTAGCTTTTAATATTGTATTATATTGTTGTAATATTATATTAACGCTGTTATTTGTAGCTTGGTACAGAAGAATACCAGTGTATACGAGAGGGGTCTCTATATGCTAGAGACCAGGGCAAACGGAAAATAGAGTACAAGGCTCCATTATACAACCCGGAACAACGGCAATTGGATTCATGTTAGGTGTCTTAATCTGACCACCTCGTGCCACCTTTAACACCTTCCGTACCAATTTACCCCTTAAACCCCGTAGTGTTTTGATAGTATTGTTGTATTGTGTAAATTGGATGACTGACCAAAACCATGATATCAGTAAACATGTTATAACTGCATAATCATGTAATTGGAATACGGAAATAATGGATGTATATCCATGGTTTGATTCAGTCAAATTATATAGATTATTAACTGGATTCTGGGATTCATGTGTTCATATTGAGTTGGAATAATAAAGAATATAGAATGACTTGAATCATATTCAAGTCAGGAATAATCAGACTCAAATCCGAGTCAGACTAAAAGAAATGTAATTTGAAGTTCTATAATTGTTAGGGTCATTATTGTAAATTATAAAACTTGAGGGGGTTTTATGTAAAAAGTACTTTTGTATAATTTTCAAGATACACCTCAAGTATTTATTATTTATCTTTATTGTTATAATGAGTGTAATTTTATTTGTGTTATTTCTAGTGAATATATCCTAATAAATGTATTAATTTGTAATATTGATTTATTTGAAATTCAAGGTATTTTAATGTAACTTTTAATCTTGTAATTTTTTAGAAAAAGGTGGAAACTTTATCTTATAATAAAATAGGTGTTCAAATGATATATATACA
The DNA here is from genome assembly GCA_030015575.1 of Agapanthus africanus. Lineage (NCBI taxonomy): Eukaryota > Viridiplantae > Streptophyta > Magnoliopsida > Asparagales > Amaryllidaceae > Agapanthus > Agapanthus africanus. The sequence goes on along the minus strand of CM057338.1, from coordinate 118,534,777 downwards.
TATGTTTATACAAGAATAATTTTTAATAAATATTTTGTTTTCCAAAAATCTCATTTTTCTTAAATGTCGTATTTTAAACCTTTCGAGACCGAATGCTCCTTGCGGAGGTCTGAATCTCGCACTACTAAGCTCGAGGGTGCACGATAAACCGTACTATCCCTAACGAGTTCCCCAAAGGTGGGTTGTAGTGGCGCTTTGCAAAGATTTAATAAATACTAGTCATTTAGAAAACGGTTTTATAAAGATGAGGTATTTATTTGTAAAAGGGTGTAAATTTCCGTATTTTAGATTCTAGGGTTTCCTAAGCCAACTAGCCTATTTCTAATTGGTCTAAACGACACGTTATTAGAAGCCTCAAATCGCCTCTTCACCGCCAATTGTGGCCAGGTAAGTACAAGTGAGGAAGGAGGGATCCGCTCACGAATCGTGAGACGGGCCTTTTAAAGTTACCTAAGCTTACTTGCCTAGCCTAGACACCACAAAGTCAGGTTTAGATAAACGATCGATATCCATGACATATCGTATTTTCCTATTAAAGGATTTTGTTTTAAAATTGTATAAAACTTAGGACTTTTAGAAAAGGTTTTATTAAGAAAATAGTATTTTAATGTAAAATCTTTTATTATTGTATTCTAAGTTTTGATGATATCAATTAGGGTTGTATTTGCGTGTGTGTGGAGGTAGGTCATTACCTCGTGATCTATTTTAAGGTATAGCAATGTTAAAGGGTTAAATGTGATGAGCTAAACATGGTGGTATTTAAGTGCTAAAATACGGTATTTTGCAAAAGTTATCATTTCATGTGAGAAACTTTATCCAAATTGAGTTTTAAGTGATTAGTAGTCAACATGAATATGTTTAAGTATTATGGAATTAGTGACAAGTGAGTTTTGATAGAAAACCGAATCGGAAATCGGTTTGTTCCGATTTCCGTCGGGTTTATAAAATCGTATTTTTATGAAAGAAAAGAAGGATAGAAAAGGGGGACTTACGGGTTTGGACAACGCTAGAGAGTGATAGGAAGGTAGTGGGTTTGTCGATGCATCGAAACGTCGTGAAGAGTCCCAGTACGATCGCCGGGATTTCGCCGTCGATTTCGACAGCGTTTCGCCTTTCACTCGTTTTCTAACGTACCGAGTTCTCTTGAAATTTTGGGAGAGTGGACTTAGAAAAAGTGGTGAGAGGGTAGAGGGTATGGGGGGTTTATATAGGGTTAGGCTAGGGTTAGGGTTTTAATTAAAAAAATATATATAAATTATATAAAAACATTAAAAAATCATTAAATTTTGGAATAAAAGTGATTTATTGAGAATTTGGTAACCGATAAAAATTTTTAAAGTATGCAGGGGGAAAGACCAGGTCAACACGGAGAAATTCCGTGTTGACGACTCGGTCGTCCGGCCGAGTCCGGCCGGCGGCGCTGTCTCGAGTCGGCCGGTCCGCCGGCCGACTCGGCCGAGTCGGGGTACCGTCGGGTAGGGAAACTCATGGGGGAAATTTTGGTGCATTTAGGTTTTTATGTTCAGTATAAATTTTGTGAGTTATGACGGTTTGACTGTTGACTTTCCAAAAAATAAAACCAAATAAATATAAAAAATAATGTAGGGCATGGGATTTGAACTCTGGTGGCTTGGTTCAGCAATGCAAGGTATTACCAATGAGCTACAAGCTCCTTCTTATAATTATTGTGGGAAAATAACTACTTAAAGTGGTAACAGCAACACTAAATACCCCAAGTATTCTTTAATTTTAAAACAATTTTATGTACACTAAAAATGGAATTATTTAAAAACGAAATAATTACTTATATATATATTGTGCTCAGGTTAAAATACTCCTTTATGGATTTTTAAAAAATTTAAAAAATATTTGTATAGAAAAGTGTATAGGAAAATTAGGGTTGTTACATCATCTATGCCCGTTTTGCTTGTGGACATACCGTTTATTTTTTTTTTCTTTCCTTTTTTTTCTTTTTTTTGGCCGCTGGTGGGACTTTAAAAGTAGTCTCACCGGCAGGATTTGGGAGAGATAGGGGTCATTTACGCCCATGGATTGTATACGGTTTTGCAGGATGTATGATCCAGGCCGTAGGGCTGATGTGCTCAATTCGCCTGCGACTTGGAGCATTCACGCGTAGTATTTCTTGAGATATCGGCCATTGATGGGTGGCATGGGCCTTTCTCCCTCGGCGGTTATTAGTTGGTAGGATCCTCCGTCAAACACTTTCTCGATGACGTATGGTCCTTCCCAGTTTGGCTCGAATTTTCCCTTGGCATGTCGATTGGGAATGATCGGTCTTTTTAGGACCAACACCAGTTCACCTTTCTTGAAAGCGCGGAGACGGGTTATCTTGTCATAGGCCCGTGACATTTGGGCTCGGTATAGCTCCAGGTTTTGCTGCACCGCGAGCCTCTTTTCTTCGAGCGCGTCGAGCTCTTCAAGCCGAAGGGGCACGTTTTCCTCTTCCGTCAACTCGTGTTGGATGGCCATTCTTAAACTTGGAACCTCGATTTCGAGAGGGAGGATCGCCTCCACTCCGAAGAGCAATGAGTATGGAGTGGACTGAGCTGGAGTACGGTGCGTGGTACGATATGCCCACAACGCCTCGTGAAGCTTGAGATTCCAGTCTCTCTTGTTGGCTGAAGCATTTTTCCTCAGGAGCTTGCATAGAGTCTTATTGAAGGCTTCGACTAGCCCATTGGCTCTTGGATTATAGATGGAGGAATATCGCCAGTCTATCTTGTGCTGAGTAGCGAACCTTGAGACATTGAAGCTCTTGAAGGAAGGCCCATTGTCAGAAATGATTCTTCTTGGTGTACCGAAGCGGTATAGAATATTATGCTGGAAGAATGTCAGAATATCTTTTGTCTTGACTTCTTTTAGCGGGACAGCTTCAGCCCATCTGGAGAAGTAGTCTGTCGCGGCCAGTATGAACCGGTGGCATTTGGATGACGGAGGATCAATTGGGCCAACAATGTCGGTGCCCCAGACTTCGAAGGGCCACGACGCCACTGTAGGATGCAACGGATTGGGATGCTTGTGAATGAAATCACCTTGGATTTGGCAGATCTGGCATTTCTTTGCATGCTCTCCGCAATCTCGTAGCATGGTGGGCCAGTAATACCCAAGCCGTTTGATTTGAAGTCGCATCTTGGGGCCAGATTGGTGAGCACCGCAAACGCCCGAGTGAACATCTTTCATGACCTTTTGGGCTTCGGCCAATGACAGACACCTGAGCCAGAGTTGGTCATATGACCTGCGGTATAACGTGTCATTTACAAACACGTATCGGAGAGCTCTTTTCTTCAGCTGAATCCTCGCAGATTTTTCTTCGGGCAGCTTGTCGTATAGGAGGTACTCTATGAAGGGTTCTCTCTGTTGGATATAGTGCCCTCAGAGTCAATTATTGGATCACAGGCACGTGATTGCAATGATTGAGGGAGGACCTATGCCGGTAGGACGGTCTTACTCGAGATAATAGTATGCTATCTGGTTTATCTTTATCATCGTGTACTGCTTTAGGTGACCGTACAGGTCACTATTACACGTTGATAAAGCCCCTAGGATTCTTGCTTGACTACCAGCAGTATGAGGGCGATCATATTCGTGGGAGCTGGGGTCTATAAGCACATCCTTAAAAGGTCCCTAGTCGTAGGAGTTTCGAAACAGGGCATCGATTCTCCAGAGTAGACTAGTGTATACAGTCGAGACCCCAACGAGGGACGGTGGCCGGTCTCACAAGCCACTGGTGTCAGTTGGTTCACCTAAGATGTATACAGGTGCTCATTGGGTTATGAGTACATCGGACAGGACTCACCGGGAGCCTGCTAGTTGGTATTATACCTGATGTCAGATAGCAGTTCCCTGGTGACATGTGTACAGGTTAGTTCATCGACCTGAGATCGTCATTTGTCTCGTGTGAGTTCCCACTGTACTTAGATTACAACCCTACCACGCTCAAAGGAGACGTGCAAACAGGTTTTAGTTGGGTACAGTCCCGAGCCACATGGAGGCAGTGAGCGTATCTGCAGGGGTTCGTCTCTCCCGGTATTGGGGGTGAGGTCGCGCTGTGTCTAGGAGAGCCAGTACATGAAAAGTCCTTGACCAAGGCAGGAGATTTACTGGTAGGTATTCCAGTAGTATCTCAGAGTGTTCTGGGCTACACTCCGACACGACTTGTACCGCTATTGGGGGTCTGACTTTTACCAACCCCCTAGGCCCGCCATGCGATGCTCATAGACGAACGGACCGGACTATATGGATATTGTCACTGACAGGCTCAGTAGGGTGTCAGGATGAGTTCGCTCATCGACGTCCTTTTTGGTCAATAGCTGGTGGCCCGTCACGTATGGCTGATACCTCTGACGTGCTAGTGGTTAAATCCACAGCCATAGTATTGACGAGTGTTTAGAGTCCACCACACACACAGTTACTCAAGTTTCGGACGAAACGCTGTAGAGGCCGTATGGAGATATGGTAGGGTTCGATCAGATACATGCGGTATTGCACGGATCGTGATCGGACGGATTTTACTAGCCGGCTTTGGCTTAAGCCAGATCGTAGTATTAGACAGTGTAGATTTTGTCTCTTTGCATTTGTGTTCAGTGGGAATACAAATGCGGGCATGTATATGCAGTAGTGGGGTTTTCCTGTAATTTATTACGGGATCAGTTTTCTGAAGTTGCCAGTTTGCATTCCGTTCTGGCCGGTTTTCCTTTGTTCCTTCGCGGCCGGACTTTTCCGATGGAGGGGGTAATTTGCAATTGTGCAAATTACTTATTGTGGAGAGGTTTCTTGCATTTGTGGCTTCCTCATCATGAGATTCTTTTCTTGTCCATTCTCTTGCTTTAAATGAGAAAGGTTTTGGATGGGAATTGATTTGGCTTGAGATTAGCATATGGTGTGACTTTTATCCATTCATATCATCACACATTATCCCCACTTGCATATTCCTTTTTTTTCCCTCACCCATTTCCTTGAGAGGCCGGCCATTCTTGGGAAAGAGAGAGAGAGAGGAGTTCATTTTGGATGTGGGAAAAATTATCATTGATCTCATTTTAGCTTGCCACCAAAATTCCCAAGTTGATATCTTGTTCATTCCTTCATCCATGGCAACTTCTATACCCTAAAGAGACATGTTTTCTACACTTGCCAGCATTCCTTGGACGCATCGGCTAGCCAACTTTGCGCCCGAGTTGTCTCGGTCCAGAGGTGGGAGCCCGTAAACAAACCCGGCTACGTGGTGCCTTTCCGACGAGGAGGTGACGGACGGAGATTCCGCGGGAGATCGGAGTGGAGATGAAGACCGAAGGACACGGATCGCTTGGTATAACTCTCTACTCTTATTCTAGTTTGCTAGTAGCTAGGTTAATGGCCCGATCCGGGTTAAAAGTGCACGGTGGTGCCGGTTTGCTAGTTTGCAAAGTTTTTCGTTTCCGTGTTTCCGGCGTCGGATCGACGGCCGGGGCGCCGCCGCGAACTTACACTCTCCAATCGGGCTCGTCTTGGATGATCGAAGCTTCTTCGGCGGGACTGCTCTTCTGTTCCCCGCTTTCCTCTTCTCGTAGAGAGACTGGGGGTAGAATTTGCCGGCTCCTGACTGTGATCAGAATTTCGTCCATGTCAGGATCAGCCAGCTCCTTGGCTAAGCGAGCGAGTATGTCGGCTTTTTCGTTCAACACTCTGGGGATTCTCATTAGTTCAATGTGGGTGAACCGTTTCATGAGTTCCACCACCCGGCCTCTGTACCGAGCTAACTCGGGTTTGTATATCTTATAGTCGCCGCTTACTTGGTTGACGACAAGCTGGGAGTCACCGTAAACCCGTAGCCGAAGGATTTCCATTTCTATGGCGAGTTCCAAACCAGCTATCAGAGCTTCATACTCAGCTTCATTGTTTGTCCGAGGCTCGGTGAGAGCAAAAGAACACCGTAGGGTTCCTATTGATGGCGTGATGAACACCAATCCTATCCCCGCTTTTACCTCCGGGACGCTTGATCTGCCGGAGCTCCTTATTAATGAGGCCCCATCGAAGTAGAGCTCCCAACATGGCTCATCTTCCTCGAGGTGCAGCACTTGTTCGTTGGGTAACTCACAATTTAGCAGCGACCCTTCTGGTATGGGATGAGCAGCGAGAAAGTCTACAAGAGCTTGCCCTTTTACTGCTTTCTGAGGGGTATAAACTATGTCAAACTCAAGTAGCATGACAGCCCATCTTTCCATTCTGCCGGCTAGGCTTGCTTTGGTCATCAAGTGTTTGAGCGGGTCGACCTTGGAGATCAGCATAACCCGATGAGCGAGCAAATAGTGCCTCAGCTTCTTCACAGCAAATATTAGAGCCAGGCATTGCTTTTCGATTAGGGAGTAGTTGTGTTCCGCCCCGACTAGAGCTCGACTGAGGTAGTAGAGGGCATTTTCTTTTCCTTCCTTATTATTCTGGGCAAGGAGCGCACCGAGTGACTCATCCAGCGCGGCAGTGTAGAGAAGCAGCGGTTTATTTGGAATGGGAGCGGCCAACACTGGAGGGTGCAACAAGTATTTTTTGATGCTTTCGAACGCTGCTTACCATTCGGAATCCCAGATAAAAGGAGCTCTTTTCTTCATGAGCTTTGAGAAGGGCTTACATCTCCCCGATAAGTTTGAGATAAACCTCCGTATATAAGCAAGCTTTCCTTGAAAAGATCTTAACTGCGTCAGACTCTTCGGAGGGGGCATCTCCATGATGGCATTTATCTTTGATGGTTCAACTTCGATCCCTCAATGTCGGACTATGAAGCCCAGGAATTTTCCCGATGACACGCCAAAGGCGCATTTCAGAGGATTCATCTTCAGGTCGTATTCCCTCAGTCTGGTGAGAACGGTCCTAAGATCCTGGATGTGATCGGCCTTGGTTTTAGTCTTAACGACAAGATCATCAACATAACATTCGATGACTTTATGAATTAGGTCATCGAAGATATTGGTCATTGCCCTTTGATATGTAGCACCTGCGTTCTTCAGTCCGAACGGCATCATCTTGTAGCAATATATTCTGATCGGGGTTCGAAATGCTGTGTGCTTCTCATCCTCAGGCGACATCTTGATCTGATTATATCCAGACGAGCCATCCATAAAGGTGAACAGCTCATAATTTGAGGTGTCATCGACTATCATTTCCATGACCGGTAGCGGAAAGTCGTCTTTAGGACATGCCTTGTTGAGGTCCCTGAAATCGACACAAACTCGGATCTGTCCATTTTTCTTCTTCACTGGGACTATGCATGCGATCCAGTCTGCATATTTCTCTTCCTTGATGAAGCCGGCATCGATGAGCTTCTTAGTTTCCTCGATGACCTTTTCTTCTAGTTCCCTTCTCATCCTTCGAGGAGCTTGTTTGACTGGCTTAGCATTAGGAGATATAGCCAACTTATGTACGGCCACTTCAGGGGAAAGGCCAGGCATTTCTTTGTATGTCCACGCAAAGCAGTCGACAAACTCATGCAGCAGGGCAATTAGCTGCGCTTTCATTTCCTCTGACAAGAGCGAGCTGATGTAGGTCAGCCTTGGATTATCGGGCGTTCCTAAGTCAATCTCGGCTAGCTCGTCAAAGGTTGCTTGTGCGCCATCTTCGAGCTCTTGAGGAGCTTCTTCTGGCTCGTCCATCTCGTCATCACCATTTGATCTTTCGCTGGCCTCACCAACATGGACCATGTAGCACGCTTTGGAATCAGGTTGAATGTAGCCTATGCCCCGTCTATCTGGAATTCGTCTATCGATGAGCGCTTGGACCTGGGGCGGATACCATAGCCCTTCGTAAAACTTTGCTTCGGACTCCGTTTGATATAACCGGCATCCGCACTTCTTAAAATATTCCCGTATTTCGGGCGCATAGTATCTGGGATTGAGGACGGCTCTTATGCCTCTCTCATAGGGAAGGCACGCGACAGAAAGATCGTCCGGGTGCACAACGGGGTTTGACCCGTAAAACAGGATGCCCTTCTGTCCATTTTTCCTCCCGGGCACGTAGAAAGTTTTCAGCTGGTCCACGGTAGAAACTGACAATGCGTCGAGCTCTTTGCACATCCGTTCCGGCACCCTTGTGATGGCCAGCGACCCTTCTGCAACTTCGAAAGTCTCTCGTAGTTTCGCTTGCTGCATGGGGGTCCAATCTGCACAGCTGTTGCACGGCTGGTCCTCTTCTTCTGACTCTTCAGTGTCACTGCCAAGATGAGGGCAGACTTTGCTGCTAGATGGGCCTTCAGTAACAGATTCGTCCGTATCGCTGCCGAAATGAGGGCGGGTTTTACGGAAGGACGGGCTTCCAGCGTCGGACTCATCAGTGTCGCTATCGAAATGTGGGCGCACTTGGGCGTTTTTACTTTTGAAAGTGATAACCGGCGCAGATTTGCTTTTGAGTCTTGGGGCCGGTCTATCCTCAGTCAGTTGTAGCTTAGTATTTTGGTGGTTCGTAAAGTACCGAGAATCTTCATAGCGGGCTTCATGCACACCGAACGGCTGGATGTCTCCGTCAATGCGTCTTTCTTCGCCATTTTTAGTATACTTCATGCATTGATGGAGAGTTGACGGAATGATGCCGTAATCGTGGAGCCACGGCTGCCCCAAGAGAATCTTATAAGACGTGTCGGCGTCGATCACGTATATCTTAGCTTCAGTTCGCAAATCCCCAAATTTGATTGGCAGAGCTATGGACCCCAGAACTTGCTGGCAATTTTGGTTGAAGCCTCGAATGACAATCCTTTCCCTTGACAGGTGTCGGACGTCCATTGACAAACTCTTCAGCGTCCGCAAGTTCATGATGTTCACTGAAGACCCCGGATCAATCAATATGCTATTAATCCGATCTCCGTCGCTGTACCCGGTCACGTAAAGCGGCCGATTATGCTCAGCCGTTCCCAGTAGCAAGTCTTAATCCTTAAATGTGACCGCGGCGGCATGCAAAGCGTGCGGAGCTTCTTTCATATTAATTTCCGCAAAGTGAGCCTGATACCGCTCGGGGTTTTGTAGAGCAAGAATAAGAACATCTCTAAGCTCCTTAGATAGGACCAAAGCGTCGTAGATGCTCAGGAGAGACGGAAGCTTCCGGAGATGTGCCAAGATATTATTGTCCACCGAGGAAGGACTTATGTTTTCATCAGCCAGTTCTCTGCCATCTTCTTCATAAGTGACTTGTTTTTCCTTCCCTTTTGGGGCGTTGCCCTGATTTGGCGGTAGAGCCCTGCCGCTTCTGAGCTGGATTTGATTGGCCTTTATGGCGAGCTCCTCGTCCTCTTCGGGAAAACAGAGCTCATCCTTAGAGTCGCTGCCAAGATAGATGGCGTAGCAGGTCACTACTGGGATCTCTTCATTGGGGTCTTCTTCTAACTCCTCCAGAATTTCAGCCGTTTGTACAGGGAAGAACTCCTTTAATTGAATCAGAGTTCTTTTTTTCTGTTCATATTCTTCGAGGGAATTGACATATTTTTGAATGGTCGATCTCCCTGCAGACTCCTTTTCGCGCCGAGCTGCGCTTTTCTTCTTCTTGAGCTTTTTGGACTTTGAGCCTGATGGAGCCGCATTGGCAGCTGGACTGGTAGGCTTCTTCTGTCCTTCCCATTCCATCCTGAGCTCTTTCTGATGCAGCTTTAGCATCTTCTTCGTCTTATTAGATATGTGCGTACTCCACGGAGGCCGCGATGAGTCGGTTTCGTTTGTCAGGGCAGCGGGTTCAACTGTCTGCTCCCAGAAGGCTTCAACTTCTGTCTATATAAAGTTGGCGGTTGCAACTTGATTGTTCACCAACACGCTTTTGGACAACTCGATATCTCCAGCCTTGTACTGCTTCTCGACCCAGTCCTTGAAGATATAGCAATCCTCGATTGCATGGCTCACTACTCGGTGGCACGGGCAATACAGGGGATTGTCGGTCATTTTTGCTTCTTGGGGTCTTTTCGACTCCGGCAATTGTAGGCCGTTGTTCAAGGCATCTTTAAATATCTTACGGACCTTGTCCCTTCTAAAAGAGTAAACCTTGTTCTTCTTCTCCTCTAGGGAAGGCCCATCTCCTCCCAGCAATGGCTTTCGAGACCGGTTGCTTTTGGATTCGCCCTCCCTTCGCTTTTCTTCATTGTCGGACGCATTGAAGACATTGGTACTGCTGGAACTCCCGCTTCTACGACCGTCGTCCCGCTTGCTTTTCCAAGTTTTGTCTCTCTGAGAGTCCGGCGGGGACTCTTGCTTCGAGCGTTCCAGCATTTGGACTTTCTTGGTTAGCTCTTGAAACGTCTTGAGGCCTGCTGTACACAAGAATGGGACCATCCAATTGCTGAGGTTCCCAATGAGAAGGCTGATGGACTGGTCCTGCTCCAGTGGCGGTTCGTACTTGACCGTGAGATTACGCCATTGGGCAATAAAGTTAGTGTTGCTTTCATTCTTCCCTGGCTTGGTCCTCACAAGGTAGGCAATGGAGATTTTATCACTGACACTCATGAACCTTTGCCGAAACAGGGACTCCATTTGGGCAAAGGTAATGACGGACTCGTCCGGTATACTCGCATACCAGTCGAAGGCGACGCCGGTCAGGCTGTTGACAAACTGACGAAGATGGAGCGCGTCATTGCCCCCTGTATTTCCGCACGATGCTTTGAAGTGGGCGACGTGCTGATTTGCATTCCCCGTTCCATCAAATCTTCCGAACTTAGGAATAACGTAGCCACTTGGGAACTCAATCAGATCGTACTGCGCGGGATATGGCCGCCCACTACTGCCGATTTCTTTTTGAGCTTCAGCTTCGGCCACCAATGTTTTAACCTTGCTGGTGACCAAATACATTATCCGATCCTGTGTTAGCGGGATAGTGCTATCTGGGGCCAAGGTGTCCCCAGAAGCGGAATGTAGCCGGCTTTCATGCGGCTCGACCAGTCTTGGTCCCAAAGGAACAGGCATTGGCTGCCTCAGATTGTCATCACCCGGCTGATTAGTAGCGGCTTGTGTCTGATTGGGAGGCGCTCGAGCAATTTGAGCCGTAAGCTGCATCACCACGTTCGTTAAGTCGTCAATCTTCGAATAGAGCTTGGCCATCTCTTTATCTTTGCTCCTGAGCTGTTTTCTAAGCTCTTGAAGTAGCTCTTGCTCCGCAGTCCTGGGCCGGAAAGTTGGCTCTTCCTCGCTGTCCAAGATTGACTCTGCATGGACCGAGGGGTCTTTCTGCCTATCATCCTCATCGAGAGGGTTTTCTTCATCCAGCGGAGGCGGCTGTTCTTAGGAAGCGGCAACCACATTCAAGCCAGATTGGACTTGGGATGTGGTGGCCCCATCCTTGCTTTTGCTGCGAAGGTTGTCGCTGGGACGCCCGCCCGCCATATAGACTATATGGACGACATATCCAGCCGTCTTTTTATTATCGGCGGCTGATTTCACGGATCGCTGTCTTGGCCCTCCTGTTTCGGTAGCGGGCAGTCGATTGAAGGCGGATGGCCTGGCCGGATTCTTGAATGGTGCTGGCGCTTCTTTTCTGGATTTTCCCCGCTGCTTTCGTGCGGCACAGAGCGCCCGATAGACTCTTGAAGAGACAGTGTCATACCTTTTCTGTTGGGGCCGGGACACGTCTCTTTGTAGCATTGTTCGGACCGCTGTCTTCTTGATTCTAGCGGTCATGGCTTTTTTCTGAACCCACTTCAGAGGCTCGAAGGAATTGCTGATTCTCACGTCCGACTCAGCCGTCGTCGCGGGGCGACCCTGCACTTGGAACTTCACAAAATTCCATTTGGCCGAAGTCCTGGCCCTCTTGTTGGCTCGATACCTGAGCCGCTTCTGCCTTAACTTTTTTGTTCTAAGCATCTGGCAGACTTCGGCTCTTTGGGAAGACGCCGTAGACCGGGCGATGGAGGATTTTGGAGATACGATCGATTGTGCACTTGTTGGAGTCATCGCCTGAGCTCGTCCGCAACATTTGATGTTGCCCTTCGTACCGGAAGTCTTGCCCCCGGCTGGAGCGCCAGAGAGCCGTTCAGACACCATTTTAAGTTTCCTTTGTGGTGCCTTGGCGATCACAACATTCGGCCTCTTGCCCCTTGAGACCGGCTTGGCCACCTGCTTTGCTGGGATTTCTGCCAGATGAGCGCTTCCGGCAGGGTAGATGATGACGGAGCCAAACTGGCAGGGCGGTTCCTCCCACTGTCGACTGAGGCTTGCGGGGAGAACCACACGAGCATTGACCTTGACCACGTACGGGATCGGGGTCGCGTTGGAAGCCGAATTCATCTTGGGAGACATTGTCGTCGAAAGTTGATTGCTGCACGAAAAAAACATCATTTCAGTATAGGCAATCGATATGTATATTGATTGAGTTCGCATGAACGTTTAACCCGAAATATGGGAGGAGAGACAGGTCCCACCGGGCGTGCCAAAATCTGTAGGGTGTTTTTCGTCACCCCATTGAGATGGGAATACGCGCACGCTTGTCAGGCGTACTACAGATTTCCCCTACCTAGGATAGCCGGGGTTTAATGATTGTGGGGATCCAAATCTCCGGCAGCCGCGGACTAAACTACCGTTAATTACCTCTCGCCTTTGGAGTGAGGGAACCTCCGATTGACGGGTTAAACTGGTCATGCGAACTCGATGTGCAGTGTACGTGTGTTTTGTTTTGGAGGGGGGTTTAAATGTAGCGGGAGCCATGCAGAGTTTTTACGGGGGTCCCGCTACCCGGATAGCGGGCTGGGAGTCAAGGAGGCTAGCAGCCCCCTTGCGAGGTACGGGGCAGCGCCCCATTAGAAATTATTTTCTAACAGGGACAATGTCGTGGAGTATGTGTGTATGTACATATATATACATATGTATGTATATACATGTATATATATATAAAGGGGGGAAAAGACATCCAAGGGATGTGTGGGGGTAGCACCTTGGGCGCTGTGCGCCTAGGTGCCGTGCGCTCAGGCGCTAGAGTGCCACGTGTCGGCACGTGGGCGCTCTGCGCTTGAGCGCAAGCGCGCCACTTGTCGGCACGTGGGCGTTTTGCGCTTCAGCGCCTGACGCTCGAGCGCAAGTGCGCCACGTGTCGGCACTTGAGCGCTGGACGCTTGAGCGCAAGTGCGCCACGTGTCGGCACGGGGGCGACTTGCGCCTGAGCGCTTGCGCCTGAGCGCAAGCGCGCCACGTGTCGGTATGGGGGCGACTTGCGCTCGAGCGCTTGCGCTTGAGCGCAAGCACGCCACGTGTGTAGGGTTCCTAGGCATACTAATGAGGTCTCACAAGGCATCAACCATGCCAATTTTTCAATTTTACAAGTGCCTACAAACCCTAATACGGATCGTTAACTAGAATTTTAGGCGAAAGATGCAACTAGCTAACAACTTAACTAAAAGAACGGAAATACAACCTTTGTAGATCCGGTTCTCTACCTCCATAGCTCCATGATGAAGTCCCCTTGCTGTCCAAATCAAATCCCGGGCTCTAGCGTCGGCTTCATCGGAGAAATGGGCGGGCTAGGTCATCGACTATGATGCCGAAGATGATCTACGTCGAGGCATCACAAGTTCAAGCTCCCACTTCACCAAGTCATAAAACTTGTGAAGAAAACACCCTATACTACTTGGCAAGAGGTAGAGGATGAAGAAATAGGAAGTGGGTTCACTTTAGAATTGGATTTCTCACTCATTTTCTCAAGTTGCCATTGATGGAGGCAAGCTTCTTCTTGAAGAAGAAGAAGAAGATGATGAAGTATGTTATGATAAGAATAATCAAATAGAAAATAAAAATGAATTCTTATCATATGCAAACCATGGTTAGGTGTAGAGAATAAACTAGGGTTAGTGAATGGTTAGGTTTAGATATGAAGACAAAATGGTCACTTTGGTCAAACCTTCATGAAGCTTCAACAAGCTTCATTTTTGAAAGCAACCTTTTTGTTTTCATATCTCTTTTTCTTTTGTCAAAACAAAATAAATAAAGGCATAAATAAATCAAATGAAACCCTAACCATTAACTAACCATGGTTTAATCATACACCTAATCAAGTTAGCATGTATCATCAAACATGATACAAACAAGTGCACAAAAGTATATCACATATACAACTTGTGCAATGCAAGTGAGAAAATCCATTTAAAGTGAACCGATACTAGTTAATGCAAAGTAACATATCAAATATATAATTATACATTAAATCATTAAATCAACACTTGATTTAATGATCCGGTCATATCGCATATAACCGACTAGTATCAACAGTAACAACTTATCGAATCAACACTTGATCCGATAACCCGGCTATATCGCATATAACCGATCAATGTCACAAATCGCGAGAATCGAATACAGTATCACATACTGGTATCATTCTCGGTCCCGCACATATCTCATATGCGCTCCTATTTCGTTTCGCTTGAGCCAGGAAACCTCTGTGTAGGACTCTAAAGACTCGTCAATACGCCGGCAGCAGGTGATGATCATATCAAACACCCACAAGCCGCAAGCGGTCTGCTAAACGTAACGGCCACCCGGGTATTGAGCGATCAGAAGATCGACGAGCAACCCCGCTCACACTCCTGTGAATCCAACCAGTAACACTTACCGTATAGTCCGGTCTCGTCGTCTGATATGTCGCATATCTCTCCTAGGGGTGGTAAACGTCAGACCCCAATAGCTCGATAAGTCGTGTCGATATGAGGTCTATAACAGTTCGAGAAACTACTGGTAACACTTACCAGTAAATCTCAGCAACCCTGGCCAGGGATTTCCGGTTATAGCCAATCGAACACAGCGCAACATTAACTCCCTATACCGGGAGAGACGAATCCCCTCCTATCGCTCATTGCCTCCATGTGATTCGGGACTGTACCCAAAAACCACCGTTTTGCACGCCCTCTTGGACGTGGTAAGGTGGAAATCAAAGCACAGTGGGAACCATACAAGACTCTATGACGATCTCGGGTTAACAGACTACTCTGTACCAGTGTCACCAGAGAACTGCCATCTGACGTAAGGTATAATACCATCTGGGAGTTCTCGGCGAGTCCGTCCAGTGTACCCAGTCTCCACTGAGCACCCGTGTATCATCTCTGATGTCAAACACCAATGGATATGGGATCATCCACCGCCCATCTGTATGGGTCGAGAAGGTATACGCTAGTCTACTCTGGTATATCGATGCCCCGTCTCGATATACCCACGACTAGGGACTTTGAAGGATGTACTTATGGACTACCATGTCCCCACTAGTATGATCCGCATCATAGTCCAGGTAGTCAAGTACACATCCTAAGGGCTTTACCAACATGTAACAGAGAGAGACAATCAGTGTACACGTTAAGGTAAAGAGCAACCAGATAGCATACTATCATGTCGAGCAAGAAAGTCCTCCCTATATATGTCCCAGCATCCACTACAATATACATCCAATGTACAGTAATGGCCTCTAGGGCATACATATAACTAACAATCTCCCACTTGCACTAGGGCCATCTGATAGCAGTGGTTGTAGTATCTCATACTCAACCATCCCATAAAAGTCTCTCTCTGGGAATAGGCCTTCGCGAGTGGATCCGCCGTGTTGTCCTCTGAGTCTACTCTCCTGACCTCGATCCCCTGGAGATCAACCATCTCCATGATCAGGTGATACTGCCTTAGAATATGTCTGGATCACTGATGGGACCTGCGTTCCTTGGCATAAGCCACAACTCCATTGTCTCACAATGGTAGGAACGTAGTTCATCTCATGAACCAATATACACCCAAACAGCCTCTTTGGTAGCATCTTAAGTAGCGATGTATCCTGCCTTTATCGTCTAGTATGTCACGGTATCTAGCTTGGAACTCTTCCAACATACCGTCCCTCGATAAAGGGTAAAGACAATGCCTGTGACTGACATTCAGTCGTCTTTATCACCCTGGAACACTTCCAGTGATTTTCCCCATGATCAACTGATACCATCTCACTACAACTAGTGAGTATCCTAACATCCTTTTAGATCTATCTCATAGATCCAAAGCTTAGGATTTAGTAGGTATCACTTTGATCCTATGTGGAGAATCATTGTGATAAGCGGAGATTGATCGAGCGTAGCATAGAAAACTCCTTCCCTATCAAGAGTATGTCATCCACGTACTCTACGAGGATCACCACCACACTCCTTACTACCTTTTTGTATATACAAGGTTCATCTACCATTTTGATGAAGTCAAACTATTTGACTACTACATCAAAACAGATGTTCCAACTCCGCGATGCTTGCTTTATCCTATAAAGCATCTTGTACACGTTTCCGCTGCTCCCACTGTTTACGAAGCCCTCTGGCTGTGTACTTATGGACGCCCTCTTGTAAAACATCATTTAGAAAAGTTGTCATGACACCCAACCGCCAGATATCGTAGTCATGGTCTGTAGCCGTGGCAGGTAGGATCCGGATGGACTTAAGCATAGCTACTTAGAAAAGGTTTCAACAAAATCCATACCTGGTCAATGATGCAAACCTTTAACAAGTCTAGCTTTGAAAGTTTCAACTTTTCCATCTACACCAAGTAATCTTCTCAAGATATACTTGCTCCTGATGGGGATTTAACCCTTCAGATATAGCAACTAAAGTCCATACTTTGTTGGTGTATAAGGATTCCATCTCAGATCGCTAAGCATCCAGCCATTCTTATAGAGTCTTACTCCTGATGGCCAGCTCGAAACTAGTTGGGTCATCATCTCATGATGCAATTCTCGCTCCCACTGTCATAGAGAAACCGAAGTATCTCTCAGGTGGGTGAGGAACCCTACTAGATCGGCGGAGAGGCTAAGGTTCGTTGGTCTCTACTGAATCCTTTGGTTCTACCAAATCATCTGCTGCAGTTTGTATAGCTGGAACATTTCCAGTTCTACATAACAGATCTTGCCTCGAGCTTGTCCGGATTTTGCTTTTAGACATAGGCCGGACAACCCCAAATCTTAACTAACTTAAGATATGGGCTCTTCCCTTTCCATATCACATATGAAGTGGTAGGCAGTGATTTGATTCGAACCTAATTCAATAGGTATGCATCTTCTCAAGTGCATAACTCCCAAAGGAAATAGGAAACTCAGTAATACTCATCACATAGCACACCATATCACATAGGGTGCGATTGCTCCGCCCCGATATACCATCGTGCTATGGTGTATACGGAGGAGTAATGCTGAGAGAGAATCTCATTCTCCTTTAGAATAGTCCAAGAATTCCGTGCTCAAGTATTCTCCTCCTTGATATTATCAAAGGACATAATACTTTTACCCGTGTTTTGGTTTTCTACTTCTAAATCATATTCTGTGAATATCTCAAAAGGTTCGGACTTGTGTTTCAACAGGAACATATGTCTGAATCTTGAGAGATTATCAGAGAATGTAACGAAGTACAAAGAACCAGTCTTGGCATTTGTAGACAGGGGACCTTTATACATCAACATGTATCATCCCAAGAGTTCACTAACTCTTTCTCTGTTTCCAGTAAACAGAGCTATGGTCATCGTATCTTTGTGACATGACTGACAAGTTTCATAAGATGTAAATTCAAACAGATTTGAATATGCATCTAAATGTAACTTCAGCTTGTCAGGTCGCATTGATATGACCTAGTCTACAATACCTCAAGAAGGATCCGTTCATTTCTGAACTCTTCCTCTTGTGTGTGTTCCGTATACTAAGAACTGTAGTTTGATTTAGAACGTCAATGCTTTTAGATAACGTGCCTGAACCGATCAACTTTTGATATAGAAAATGTTCAAAACATTATCCAACAATACAAAATTATATCCTTTCTTTACTAATAAAGAGATTGATATGATTTTGTATATCAGGTTCGGTATCTAATAACATTCGTTCAGAATCAATGTATTGGTAATACAGGGTGACAGTGACCAACAGACTTGGCTGCAACACTTGCCCCGTTTTCTGCCTCATGAAACTTATCACCCGTTCTCAGTTCTTTACCTATCTGTAGCCCATGTAACAAATTACATATGCGGGATCCTGATCTGGTATCATATACCCAGGACGTAAAGGACACTGAGAAACAGTTCTATATAATGAACACACCCGAAGGAGATGCATCATATGCACTTTCTTCGTTTGGGCGGCACGGGAATTCTGGTAATCCCCAATTTCTTGCTCTTTCTTATAACAATTATAAGTTGGAGCGGGACCAACGTTCCCCAGCTCAGTATAACAAGCGGGTTCGGTCAATAATCCGTATTATTATCTTGATTAAGGCGTGATATGGTCGCTACCTGGAGAGAGAGAGAAAAAAACACTCAGCGTGCGCTCTTGCAAGAATAGATTGGTTATTATTTTATCTAATCAGGATGGCTCCCACTGCTTTTTATCAAATCTTCCTTCAAACCCTAAAAGGAAAGACTAGCCGGGATTAATTACACACTACAAGTTCGCCAATCTTTCAGCCAGGCCAGTGTCGGTACTTTGAGGGAGGTCCCCCGTGCTTTCGCACGAACCTAATTAATGTAAACCTCGTTTTTCCAGAGGCGAAACCTCGTTAACACCTTTCTTGACACCTACTTGATCGGCTAATTGTAATGTGTAAAACTCTCCCAGGAGTAACTCTTACTCGCAGCGGGTATCGGGATCCAACTATCTCATAGAAGGTATGCAATCTCATTGCAAATTTCAACACTTGAAATTCCCGATAATATTTTGCCCCTAACCTCCTATGACCTTGACAAAGGCCAACAAACCATAGGATGCTAGTCAAGTTCAACCCGTCATTTCCTGATTGAATTAAACCCACCCGCACGGCCCTTGACAAAGGCCAACAAGGTCGCACGACTACCCTAACCCAATCTGCATCATATGCATAGCAGATAAGCACCAGTTAGCTACCGCACACTACGCCTTGACAAAGGCCAACAAACGCAGCACGATTACTAACTACTACTTATCTGAAATGACGGAGGGCTACGACAGGTTTTTCTGAAAACCTATTGCGTAATGAACTTGATATCGTTGTAGAATCAAATGATTTTGAAATGGAGTGCTTTTGAGGCTTTTTTAGTTTTGCTAAAGGAGTCACTCCCGGTGAAGGGATCGTCGGTCCTTTCCTCATCGAATGAGGTGCGGGATATATCATATATATTACTGTGCAAAGCAAAAACACTTAAAAGCAATCAAAAGACAAACCGAGTGTGTAGCATCTGCCAGTTATTGCTAAAGGAGTCACTCCCGGTGAAGGGATCTCGGTCCTTTCCTCATCGAATAAGGTGCAGGATATATCATATATACCGCTGTGCAAAGCAAGAACTGTAGCTACCTGTTTTAATTTTGAAATTCGATTCTACAACATCTTAGTTTTCTTTTATTTCATTAATCTCATTAATGAAGTCCCATCATTTAAGTACCTAAACATTACAGATAAATACGACGTACACTTATGTCATCCGCATTCGCCTCGATGTCCCCTCGTGCACCGTTAGGTTAGGTAACTAACGACAGAGCGGGGCAGGGCTAGCACGGGTGTAAAACATAAGTAACGCCTATATAATGTATTGTTGGATATATGTATGCCCTAGAGGCCATTATGTGATAGTGGATGTATCATACATGTATATATATTCAGTTTGCATTCTTGCTCGACATGATAGTATGCTATCTGGTTATTCTTTATCTGACATGTTGATTTGATCATGCTTTTATTCATTCATACATGCTGATAAGGCCCTAAGGATATCTGCTTGACTACTCTGATTATGATAGAGATCATACTAGTGGGACATTTGTAGTCTATAAGCATATCCTGAAATATCCCTAGTCGGAGGTGTATCGAGACGGGGCATCGATATACCAGAGTAGACTAGCGTATATGATACTAGACCCATGTGATGGGCGATGGATGTTCCCACATTCATCGATGTTTGACATCAAGATCATATACGGGTGCTCAGTGCTGACTGGGTACACTGGACGGACTCACCGAGAACTCCTATATGGAATTATATCTATCGTCGGATAGCAGTTCTCAGGTGACACTGGTACAGGTTAGTCTGTAGACCCGAGATCGTCATGGAGTCTTGTGTGTTCTCCCACTGTACTTTGATTGCCACCCTACCACGGCTCTACTGAGTCGTGCAAACAGGTGGCCGTTGGGTACAGTCCCGAGACACACGAAGGCAATGAGCGATAGGAGGGGTTTCGTCTCTCCCGGTATTGGGAGTTGATGCTGTGCTGTGCTCGACTGGTTATAACAGCAAGTCCCTGGCCAGGGCTGCTGAGATTTGCTGATAAGTGTTATCAGTAGTTTCTCGATCTGTTATAGACCATTCACCGACACGACTTATTGAGTTATTGGGGTCGACGTGACCATCCCTAGGCTCGATATGCAGCATATCTGACGAAGAGACCGGACTATACGGTAGTGTTGCCGGATGGCTCGACGGGAGTTGTAGCAGGTTCGCTTGTTGTCTTCTGATCGCTCAATACCCGGGTGGCCGTTACGTTTAGCCGACCGCTTGCGGCTTGAGGGTACCTGATATGATTATCACCCTCTGCCGGCGTATTGACGAGTCTTAGAGTCCCACAAAGGAGTTACCCAGTCCAGGCGAAACGTTGTGGTGCGCATATGCGATATGCGCATGCACCCGATTGAAATGTGCGTATATGATACCGAACATTGATCGAGTGAACTGCTTTTGGTGGGGTCGTATGAGATATGACCGGATTGATAAATCAAGTGTTGATTTATCATTTAACCATTAGTTTTCTCACTTAAAACCTTTTCTTGGATGATGGATGTGTGCATGCATGTGTGCTTTTCTTTCTTTCTTTCATGCTAGTTTCATGCACATGAGGATGTGCATACATGCACACATACATACACTCATCCATCATGGTTGTTAGCATATGGAAATGGTGGCAATATAAGACTCACACCATGGATTATATAATGGATTATTATTTAATTTTGGATTTAAAAGAAAATGAAAAAGGAAAGGATAATCTTTCATGCTTCTACATTCTTCCTTTGACCTAACCATGCTCAACTACCACTAACCTAAGGTTATCCTTCTCTTTATCATTCCAAACTAAAGTTAAATAATGTCTCCATCACTTTAACCATGGTTCATAGCATGAAGGAATAAAATATATATGGATATATTTCTTTTTCTTCACTAGAGTTAACTTTTTATCTCTTGTTAAAATTGCCACCATCTTCTTCCTCTAGCTCCTTTGCTCTCTTGTTTTTCCTAGTGAGCAAATACCACTTAAAGATAGGTTTTTGAAGTGAGATTCCATACCACAACATCATTCTACTCAAGTCTAGCCGACTTGATTAGAGTGTTTCCTTCGGTTTTCCAAAGTAGCGAGCTTGGACGGAGTACTCCGTGGTGGATCGTCGTGGACGCAAGGGAACTTCGAGAAGACCTCGATTCAACACCCAAGACACCAAGGAGTCTAGCAAAGGGGAGCTACAAAGGTTGTAGCCTTCAAACCCTAATCTTTTCTAGCTTAATGTTTCATAACCCTAATTTTCTAGGATCGATCCCTTTGCATGTTAGTTTAGCACCTTAAAAATTATAACTTTGGGTCATGTGATGCTTCAAAACACTTCATAGGATGCTAAACAAACCTTTCATTGGTATCAGAGCCGACCTAGAACATTAGGCGACGTTTTTACGAAGTGAAAACCCCGATCGGACAAAAATACGGTATTTTTGGGTGCTCTCTGGAAATTTTCTAAAATTTCATAATTTGCAGAATTAAAAATATGTAAAAAATACAGCAGGAAAAAATAAGGATTACGGTACAAAATTTTTCAAGTGAACAGTGATTATCGCCGCGGAAACGCGGCCTAAGCTTGCTTAGGCCGCGGTTCCGCGGCAGTATAAATGAATTGATGAATTTTGTTTGTACAGTAATTCATGAATCTGCTTGTATAAATTTTTGGATATTTTTAATCTGTATTTGGTTTTGAAAAATTCTGGAGATGGTGTTGGACTCGTCAATTCGATCGGGACTTTCATTTCGTAGCTTTTCCGGGTAAATTAGAAAGTATTGAAGTGTTTGAACGAGTATCATTTACTCACTATTCACGGGGTTTAAATACTTTGGAGATACGTGCAAGTCTTTTTGCGGTGGTCCCTCTAGAAGACAACAAACCTTAACTCGATTATGTGACCGTCTCGAACTGCCCTTTGAACCTTAGGGTTTGGGGCAGTACGGCGTGCCACATGTGAGGCGTTGGCTTGACCCTTCTACGGCTGGACCGCTACTACTGTGTCACACTCCGGATTTTTGAACCCTGCTCAAGTGTTGAGCTTTAGTGAATCTTGGGTGCTTGATCGTTCGTTCGAAAACTTTAATACTGTCTGTTTGTCTGGAATGTGATACAATATGTGGAATTCATATAGTTTAGGCATGAAATACGAAATATGTGATATTTCGCATTTATGATGTCTAAAGAGAATCTGGATTCCAAATATTGTAGTTTTACACTTTCTTTTCTGTGACCGTAAGTGTAGTATGTACGATATCGCCGGTTTCGTTGCTATACATCAACGACAATCGGGGTACGCATACTTACTTACGTTGATGATATGTGATATTATGTGTTGCTGAGATATGATGTGCAGGATTGTCGCGATCGAATAGCCGGGGTTTTTTTGTGAGATGAGAGTTTTATATTTTCATTCATGTAAATTCAAATGTAATGTAATATTCTTTTATTTGGGGCACTTCCAGGTTGCGGTTGTGTCACCAGTGTTGTATATTATTTACTTTTCCGCATTAGGATGGACCCAAGAAAGGGAGCACAGGTGACCGGGTTCTGGGGTTCAGTGGGAGGCCATCTCGAGGAGTCGAGACCGGGTCTCCTAAACTCCAGGATTGGTAGGGTCACTTGCCGCTCTCGTAGGGGTCCAGGGTGTAGGCTTGGCTATTCATCGCGACTGTGGAATCCGTATTTTCTATTCTGGCTAAATACTAAATACGGACGTCCTAGGATATCCCACGTTATATCTATGTTTCTGCTGCCTGTGTTCTGTGATATCTGAGACGAATGACATATTATATATATGATATATAGTAGACGTTGCTTATGTTTTACACCCGCGCTAGTCCCGTCCCGGTATGCCGTTAGTTAAGTAACCTAACGGTGCATAACGGAACATTGCGGCGAATGCGGATGGCATAAGCGTACGTGTTATTTTCGTTTCTTTTCTGTGATTGGCTTAAGGACTTAAATGATGGGATTACATTAATGTGATTAATGTAAAGAAAATAAACCTAAAAAGATGTTGTAGAATCGGATTTAAAAACTACTCGGCTATTTGTGAAAAAGCTACATTTCAAAACTGCGGAGCTTAAGCCACTCCTTTTTGAAAACTGTTTGATTCTACAACGATATCAAGTTCAAAGCGTTAAAGATTTTCTTAAAAATCATTCGCAACCCTCCGTCATTTTAGGAAGTAGAGTACTTAGTATTCGTGCTACGTTTGTTGACTTTAGTTAAGGCGTAGTATACGGTAGCTAAGTGATGTCTTCCTACACTGCATATGATGCAGATTAATTAGGACATTCATGCGACTTTGTTGACCATAGTTAAGGGTCATATGGGTGGGTCTAATTGATCAAGAAATGACGGGTAGAACTTGACTGGTACTTATGATTTGTTGACTATAGTTAAGGTCATAAGTAATAGGGGTAAAAATTACATCGGGAATTTCAAGTGTTGAAATTTGCAATGAGATTGCATACCTTCCATGTGATGGTTGGATCTCGATCCCACTGTGGGCAATAGTTGCTCCTAGGAGAGTTTTACAGTTTACAATTAGCTAACTCATTAGGTGTCTAGAAAGGTGTTAACGGGGCTCCGCCTCTGGGAAAACGAGGTTTACTCTAATTAGGTCCGTGCGAAAGCACGAGGAACCTCCCTCAAAGTACCGACACTGGCCTGGCTGAACGGTTAGCGAAGTTGTAGACTGTAATTAATCCTGACTAGTTTTTCATTTTAAGGTTTGAAAGAAAAACTTGATAAAAAGCAGTGGGAAACATCGATTAGACAAGATAATAAACCAATCTAATCTGTGCAAGAGCTTTCGCTGAGTGTATTCTTTTCTCTCTCTTAATGGCAGATACCAATGACTGGACTTAAGCTTCTACTAGATAAAAACAAACTGAATGGGACCAACTATAAAGACTGGCTAAGGAATCTGAAAATCGCCTTGACTTATGATAAAGTATCATATGTCCTCACGGCTTCAGCCCCGCCCGTCCCTGGTCCAAAATCCTCAGTTGCGGACATTGAAGTCCGCAAGACATGGGACGCTGACTGTGCCACGGCCATATGCCTCGCGCTTGCATCGATGGATAACACACATCAAAAGCAGCACGAGGACATGGACATTCACGGTATATTGCTCCATACAAAGGAGTTGTATGGGGAGCAATCCCGCGTATTACGATACGAAGCATCAAAGAAACTGTTTCAGATGCGAATGGCCTCTGGCACACCAGTAGGAGACCATGTGTTGAAGATGATAGCTCTTATAAAAGAGCTTGAGGACCTTGGATGGACAATGGACAATGAACAATATATAGATATTATTCTGCAGTCCCTCCCCTCCACCTTTGCTCAGTTCATAGTGAACTTCAACATGCATGGCATGGAGAAGGATCTCCCTGAACTCCTTAATATGTTAAGGAGTGCAGAGAGCACTATGAAGTCAGCAAAGACTCCCGTTATGACCATTAAACAGTCTTCTTCTTCTCGCCCAAAAGCTAAGGCCAAGGGAAAGAAAAAGAAGAAACCCACTAATCCTAAGGGCGGAGTCAAAAAGGTGAAGGGAAAGGGAAAGTCTACGGCTGGAGACCCGGGGAAAGGCGAGTGTTTTCATTGCCACAAGACAGGACATTGGAAGCGCAATTGCACGGAGTACCTAAGTCTCAAGAAGAAGCATGGTGATGCTTCTGCTTCAGGTGCGTTTGTGACTGAAAACTGTTTTTCTATAAACTCTGCTTCCTGGGTATTGGATACCGGTTCAGGTTCTCACATTTGCAATTCTATGCAGGGGCTGAGAAATAGCAAGGTTTTGAAGACAGGTGACCATACTCTCCGCGTTGGAAATGGTTCCAATGTACATACAGTCGCAGTGGGAGAGTATCACTTGGGGTTGCCATCTGGATGTATTTTGATTTTGAATCCATGTTATTTTGTACCAAGTATGCTATGTAATATAATATCCGTTTCTTTGTTGGACAATGAAGGATATAATTTTGTGTTGCAGAACAATGTTATGAACATTTACCTAAATCAAATGTTGGTTGGGTATGGTACGCTTAATAACGGAATATATGTCCTAAATCAACACACAGTTTTCAGTATACAACACACTAATAAAAGAAAACTTTCAGAATTAAATGAAGCTTTTCTTTGGCATTGTAGACTTGGTCATAGTAACGAAACAAGACTAAACAGGTTACACAAAGATGGATATTTAAACTCTTTTGAATATAAATCTTATGCGACTTGCCAGTCTTGTATCAAGGGTAAAATGACCAAAACTCCGTTTACCGGACACGGAGAAAGAGCTACTCAGCTCCTTGGCCTCATACATAGTGATGTATGTGGGCCAATGTCTACACAGGCTAGAGGCGGTTTTTCATACTTCATTACATTCACCGACGATTTCTCAAGATTCGGTCATGTATTTTTATTAAAGCACAAGTCCGACGCTTTCGAGAAATTCGTTGAATATAAACAAGAAGTAGAAAAACAAACCGTCTTGAGTATTAAGATGCTTCGATCAGATCGAGGTGGAGAGTATCTCAGTACAGAATTTGCAAACTTCCTAAAAGAGAATGGGATTCTCTCTCAGCTCACTCCTCCTTATACACCACAGCACAACGGTGTGTCAGAACGACGGAATAGGACCCTATTAGATATAGTCCGGTCCATGATGAGTGACGCTGAGTTACCAGTCTCGTTTTGGGGGCAAGCATTGGAAACTGCAGCGTTTCTGCTAAACAGGGTTCCGACCAAAGTCGTGTCTACCACGCCATATGAGATATGGAATGGGAAGAGACCATCTCTTAAGAGAATTAAGATTTGGGGTTGCCCGGCCTATGTTAAAAAACAGAATCCGGACAAACTCGAGACACGGTCAGTCATGTGTAACTTTGTGGGATATCCAAAGAATTCTTATGGATATCTGTTCTACCACAAAGAGGAACAAAAAGTGTTTGTTTCTCAGTATGCCACATTCTTGGAAAAAGAGTTTTTCACAGATAAAGATGATGGCAAGGTGGTAGATCTAGAAGAGGTTCTGGAGACACAAACTACAAATGACGATTTGGTTGAACCGGCTGTTGCAACAGAAACTGAAGAACCTCGGCCACTCCGTAGGTCTGGTAGGACTTCTCGCCCACCGGAGAGGTACTACGGTTTCCTCATTGATGGTAACGGAGAAGATTGCATCATGGATGATGATGATCCTACCAGTTTTCAGCAGGCTATCACGAATGGTGACTCTGTGAAGTGGCTGGATGCCATGAGATCCGAAATGGAGTCTATGTACACCAACAAAGTATGGACTTTAGACGTTGTACCCCCTGGGGTAAAACCTGTAGGGTGCAAATGGATCTTTAAAAGAAAGATTGGTGTGGATGGGCAGGTAGAGACCTATAAGGCAAGACTTGTGGCGAAAGGTTTTCGTCAAAGACCAGGTTTGGACTATGACGAAACTTTTTCGCCCCTAGCCATACTTAAATCCATTCGGATCCTACTTGCTATTGCTGCTCACTACGACTATGAAATCTGGCAGATGGACGTTAAAACAGCATTTCTAAATGGAAATTTAGAAGAATGCGTTTATATGGATCAGCCAGAGGGCTTCATTGACAGTGGGAGCAGCGAGAAAGCATGTAGATTTCTTAAATCCATATATGGGTTGAAGCAGGCATCTCGGAGTTGGAACATCTGTTTCGATGATGTTATCAAAGAGTTTGATTTCATCAAAAATCCAGATGAACCTTGTGTTTATAAGAAGGCTGTAGGAAGAGCTGTCACATTCCTCGTATTGTACGTGGATGACATTCTTCTGATAGGAAATGATATTCCTATGCTACAGTCGGTCAAATCATTCTTATCACTAAGGTTCTCCATGAAGGACCTGGGTGATGCCACATACATCCTGGGCATAAGGATCTATAGGGATAGATCCAAAAAGTTATTGGGATTGTCCCAAACCAGGTACATCAACACCATCCTAAAGAGGTTTAGTATGGAAGACTCCAAGCGGGGTGCCTTACCCGCTTGCCATGGAGTCACTCTCTCCAAGGATTTTTGTCCAAAGACCGATGAAGAGAGAGCTCGCATGAGCATTATACCTTATGCTTCGGCAGTAGGGTCTATAATGTATGCGATGTTATGTACACGCCCAGATGTAGCTTATGCACTTAGTGTTGTAAGCAGGTATCAATCCAACCCAGGGGAGAACCACTGGACAGCAGTGAAGAACATTCTTAAGTACTTACGAAGGACTAAAGAATTGTTCTTGGTGTATGGTAATACAGATCTCCAAATGGAGGCCTTTACCGATTCGAGCTTCCGGAGCGATAAGGATGACAGCAAATCTATCTCAGGGTTTGTATTTACCCTCAATGGAGGGGCGGTAAGTTGGAAGAGTTACAAACATGATACCGTTGCAGACTCTACGATGGAAGCTGAGTACATTGCTGCAAATGATGCCGCCAAGGAAGCCGACTGGATGAAGAAGTTCGTCTCGGAGCTAGGAGTAGTTCCAACCATTATTGATCCAATACCTTTGTATTGTGACAATAATGGGGCGATGGCGTTAGCCAAGGAGCCCAGATCCCATCAGCGGTCCAGACACATCCTAAGGCGCTTTCATTTGATCCGGGAGATTGTAGATCGCCGCGAGATCGAGATTAAGAGAGTTGACACAAAGAACAACGCCGCGGATCCACTCACCAAGGCCCTCCCTCAGCCACAGCATGAGCGACTTTTTGAGATGTTGGGTATGAGATACGCCAATAACTGGCCTTAGTGCAAGTGGGAGATTGTTGGATATATGTATGCCCTAGAGGCCATTATGTGATAGTGGATGTATCTATACATGTATATATATTCAGTTTGCATTCTTGCTCGACATGATAGTATGCTATCTGGTTATTCTTTATCTGACATGTTGATTTGATCATGCTTTTATTCATTCATACATGCTGATAAAGCCCCAAGGATATCTGCTTGACTACTCTGATTAGGATAGAGATCATACTAGTGGGACATTTGTAGTCTATAAGCATATCCTGAAATGTCCCTAGTCGGAGGTGTATCGAGACGGGGCATCGATATACCAGAGTAGACTAGCGTATATGATACTAGACCCATGTGATGGGCGATGGATGTTCCCACATTCATCGATGTTTGACATCAAGATCATATACGGGTGCTCAGTGCTGAATGGGTACACTGGACGGACTCACCGAGAACTCCTATATGGAATTATATCTATCGTCGGATAGCAGTTCTCAGGTGACACTGGTACAGGTTAGTCTGTAGACCCGAGATCGTCATGGAGACTTGTGTGTTCTCCCACTGTACTTTGATTGCCACCCTACCACGGCTCTACTGAGTCGTGCAAACAGGTGGCCGTTGGGTACAATCCCGAGACACACGAAGGCAATGAGCGATAGGAGGGGTTTCGTCTCTCCCGGTATTGGGAGTTGATGCTGTGCTGTGCTCGACTGGTTATAACAGCAAGTCCCTGGCCAGGGCTGCTGAGATTTGCTGATAAGTTTATCAGTAGTTTCTCGATCTGTTATAGACCATTCACCGACACGACTTATTGAGTTATTGGGGTCGACGTGACCATCCCTAGGCTCGATATGCAGCATATCTGACGAAGAGACCGGACTATACGGTAGTGTTGCCGGATGGCTCGACGGGAGTTGTAGCAGGTTCGCTTGTTGTCTTCTGATCGCTCAATACCCGGGTGGCCGTTACGTTTAGCCGACCGCTTGCGGCTTGAGGGTACCTGATATGATCATCACCCTCTGCCGGCGTATTGACAAGTCTTAGAGTCCCACAAAGGAGTTACCCAGTCCAGGCGAAACGTTGTGGTGCGCATATGCGATATGCGCATGCACCCGATTGAAATGTGCATATATGATACCGAACATTGATCGGGTGAACTGCTTTTGGTGGGGTCGTATGAGATATGACCGGATTGATAAATCAAGTGTTGATTTATCATTTAACCATTAGTTTTCTCACTTAAAACCTTTTCTTGGATGATGGATGTGTGCATGCATGTGTGCTTTTCTTTCTTTCTTTCATGCTAGTTTCATGCACATGAGGATGTGCATACATGCACACATACATACACTCATCCATCATGGTTGTTAGCATATGGAAATGGTGGCAATATAAGACTCACACCATGGATTATATAATGGATTATTATTTAATTTTGGATTTAAAAGAAAATGAAAAAGGAAATGATAATCTTTCATGCTTCTACATTCTTCCTTTGACCTAACCATGCTCAACTACCACTAACCTAAGGTTATCCTTCTCTTTATCATTCCAAACTAAAGTTAAATAATGTCTCCATCACTTTAACCATGGTTCATAGCATGAAGGAATAAAATATATATGGATATATTTCTTTTTCTTCACTAGAGTTAACTTTTTATCTCTTGTTAAAATTGCCACCATCTTCTTCCTCTAGCTCCTTTGCTCTCTTGTTTTTCCTAGTGAGCAAATACCACTTAAAGATAGGTTTTTGAAGTGAGATTCCATACCACAACATCATTCTACTCAAGTCTAGCCGACTTGATTAGAGTGTTTCCTTCGGTTTTCCAAAGTAGCGAGCTTGGACGGAGTACTCCGTGGTGGATCGTCGTGGACGCAAGGGAATTTCGAGAGGACCTCGATTCAACACCCAAGACACCAAGGAATCTAGCAAAGGGGAGCTACAAAGGTTGTAGCCTTCAAACCCTAATCTTTTCTAGCTTAATGTTTCATAACCCTAATTTTCTAGGATCGATCCCTTTGCATGTTAGTTTAGCACCTTAAAAATTATAACTTTGGGTCATGTGATGCTTCAAAACACTTCATAGGGTGCTAAACAAACCTTTCATGTATCATATATACTATATACAGCATTTATCACAGAACATCACATGATCACATCACAGATATCGCAGCAGAAGAAACATATGAAATATTGGATATACTAGGACGTCCGTGTTTTCAATACGAGCCAGTATAAAACACGGATTCCACGGTCGCGATGAATAGCCAAACCCACACCCCTAGACCCCTACGAGAGCGGCAACCAACCCTACCAATTCTGGAGTTAGGAGACCCGGACTCGACTCCTCGAGTTGGTCTCCCACTGGACCCTAGAACCCGGTCACTTGTGCTCCCCTCCTTGGGTCTATCCTAGTACGGAAAAGTAAATAATATACAAAAGGTGACATCTTCCGCAACCTGGAAGTGCCCCAATGAAAAAAATATTACATACAAGTTTTTACATGAATGAAAATGAAAAACACTCATCTCACATAAAAAACCCTGGCTATTCAAACACGACGATCCAATATAACATATCCAGCAACACATAACATCACATGTCAGCAACGTAAGTAAATATGCGCATCCCAATTGTCGTTGACATATAGCAACGAAACCGGCAATATCACATATTACACTTACGGTCACAGAAAAGAAAGTGTAAAACTACAACAGTTGGAATCCGCAACCTGCATAGACATCGCATGCCTAATCAAATGAATTTCTTAGACATCACATGCCTAACAATTATAAACCCCGCATTTCAGTCTCATTATCGAAAACACTTTTCAATATCAAGTCGGGCAATTCAACAAGATTCCCGACATCCTGATCGAATGCTCGTCGCAAACTTCAGTAGACGGCCGCAGCCCCGATGTTGTCGACGAAGTGCACCAAGGCGGAACACCGCTGCCGCGAGCACCCAGATGGATGCTTTCGGTGACGGGGTTCTCCTACAGTCACCTGGTCGGGGCTAAGGGATGTAGCTGTCTATTAAGTTTATCCGGCGAGTATCCGCGTACGCTACGTGATTACGACGGACTTTTGATCACATCAAAATTCCGTGGCAACCGATCAAGTGAGACTAAACTGCTATGTTTATAACATTCATTCAGTTATCTCATAACTACTTGTGGATTCCAAGTATTGTATCACATTCCGGATAAATAGAAAATGTTAAACTTTTCGATTGAACAGTCAAACACCCAAGTTTTCCCGAAACAGATCAACACATGAAACAAGTTTAAAAACATCCAGTTCATGCCTCAGTACCAACGGTCCAGCCGTAGAAGGATCAGGCCAACGCCTCACATGTGGCACGCCGTACTGCCCCAAACCCTAAGGTTCAAAGGGCAGTTCAAGACGGTCACATAATCGAGTTAAGGTTTGTTGTCTTCTAGAGGGACCATCGCGTTACTTGCACTACTTAGAACATTATTAAACCACGGAAAGATCCAACACTTGGAAATTTCCCGACAGGGGAAAAGTTGGATATTTATATCCGGTCGAACTTTTTAACATATTCTAAAATATCCGGAAAGCCACATAGACAAAATTAGACAATCCGATCGAAACACCGAGTCCCCAATACAACCCAGAAAACTCAACTCATGAGTTCAGAAAAAAAAATATCCCAAGAAAACCAGCACTGCAAAATAGGAATTACTGTGCAAAATTCAATGGGAGAAGAGACAAAATGGCCGCGGAACAGCCTCATTAGCACGCTAATGCCGCGGTTCCGCCGCACTTTAGAAAGATCATTAGGTAATTTTTGCACCGTAATTCTTAGAATTTCCTGCTGAATTTTCTGCATATTTTTAATCTGGAAAAAACCTAATTTTTGGAAAAAGTCCAGAGAGCAAATTTGTGTTAGGGTTTCGGTTTAATCGGACTTCAAACTCCGTCTACGCATCGTCTAAGGCTCTAGCTAGGCTCTGATACCACTGTAGGGTTCCTAGACACACTAATGAGGTCTCACAAGGCATCAACCATGCCAATTTTTCAATTTTACAAGTGCCTACAAACCCTAATACGGATCGTTAACTAGAATTTTAGGCGAAAGATGCAACTAGCTAACAACTTAACTAAAAGAACGGAAATACAACCTTTGTAGATCCGGTTCTCCACCTCCATAGCTCCATGATGAAGTCCCCTTGCTGTCCAAATCAAATCCCGGGCTCTAGCGTCGGCTTCATCGGAGAAATGGGCGGGCTAGGTCATCGACTACGATGCCGAAGATGATCTATGTCGAGGCATCACAAGTTCAAGCTCCCACTTGTAGGGTTCCTAGGCACTCTCAAGAGGTCTCACAAGGCATCAACCATGCCAATTTCAAATTTTACGGGTGCCGAGAAACCCTAATACGGATCGTTGGCTAGATTTTTAGGCGACAAAGTAAACTAGTTAACACTTAACTACAAGAATACGGAAATACAACCTTTGTAGATCCGGTCCTCCACCTCCACGGCTCCGTGATGAAGTCCTCTCCGCTGTCCAAATCAAATCCCGGGCTCTTGCGTCGGCTTCATCGGAGAAAGAGCGGGCTAGGTCGTCGACGACGTGCCGAAGATGATCTACGTTGAGGCATCGCTAGATCAAGCTCCAACTTCACCAAGTCTAGAAAACTTGTGAAGGAAACACACTCTACTACTTGGCAAGAGGTAGAGGATGAAGAAATAGGAAGTGGGTTCACTTTAGGATTGGATTTCTCACTCTTTTTCATCAATCACCATTGATGGTCCAAGGTTTCTTCATGTTGAAGATGAAGAAGAAGAAGAAGAAAAAATGTTATGATAAGTATTCAAAATAGAAAATAAATTGAATACTTATCATGTGGCAACCATGGTCAAGTGTAGAGAATAAATCATGGTTAAATGGAATGGTTAGGGTTAAGCATGAAGACAAAATGGTCACTTAGTCAAAGCTTCATGAACTTTCAATGTAAAACAAAACTAGCAACCATTTTCTTTTCTTTTGCCATTTCTTTTCCAAAATAAAATAAATGAAATAAATAAATAAATGAAAAAGAAAACCCTAACCATTACATAACCATGGTTTAATCTTTACACAAACCCTAGAGAGCATGTATCATCAAACATGATACAATCAAGTGCACAAAAAGTATATCACATATACAATGTGCACATCCGAGCGAGAAAATCCATTTAAAGTGAACCGATACTAGTTAATGCAAAGTAATATATCAAATATATAATTATGCATTAAATCATTAAATCAACACTTGATTTAATGATCCGGTCATATCGCATATAACCGACTAATATCAACAGTAACAACTTATCGAATCAACACTTGATCCGATAACCCGGTTATATCGCATATAACCGATCAATGTCACAAATCGTGAGAATCGAATACAGTATCACATACTGGTATCATTCTCGGTCCCGCACATATCTCATATGCGCTCCTATTTCGTTTCGCTTGAGCCAGGAAACCTCTGTGTAGGACTCTAAAGACTCGTCAATACGCCGGCAGCAGATGATGATCATATCAAACACCCACAAGCCGCAAGCGGTCTGCTAAACGTAACGGCCACCCGGGTATTGAGCGATCAGAAGATCGACGAGCAAGACCGCTCATACTCCTGTGAATCCAACCAGTAACACTTACCGTACAGTCCGGTCTAATCGTCTGATATGTCGCATATCTCGCCTAGGGGTGGTAAACGTCAGACCCCAATAGCTCAATAAGTCGTGTCGATATGAGGTCTATAACAATTCGAGAAACTACTTGTAACACTTACCAGTAAATCTCAGCAACCCTGGTCAGGGATTTCCGGTTATAGCCAATCGAACACAGCGCAACATCAACTCCCTATACCGGGAGAGACGAATCCCCTCCTATCGCTCATTGCCTCCATGTGACTCGGGACTGTACCCAAAAACCACCGTTTTGCATGCCTTCTTGGACGTGGTAAGGTGAAAATCAATGCACAGTGGGAACCACACAAGACTCTATGACGATCTCGGGTCAACAGACTACTCTGCACCAGTGTCACCAGAGAACTGCCATCTGACGTAAGGTATAATACCATCTGGGAGTTCTCGGCGAGTCCGTCCAGTGTACCCAGTCTCCACTGAGCACCTGTATATCATCTCTGATGTCAAACACCAATGGATATGGGATCATCCATCGCCCATCTGTATGGGTCGAGAAGGTACACGCTAGTCTACTCTGGTATATCGATGCCCCATCTCGATACACCCACGACTAGGGACTTTGAAGGATGTACTTATGGACTACCATGTCCCCACTAGTATGATCCGCATCACAATCCAGGTAGTCAAGTACACATCCTAAGGACTTTACCAACATGTAACAGAGAGACAATCTGTGTACACGTTAAGGTAAAGATCAACCAGATAGCATACTATCATGTCGAGCAAGAAAGTCCTTTCTATATATGTCCCAGCATCCACTACAATATACATCCAATGTACAGTAATGGCCTCTAGGGCATACATATAACTAACAATCTCCCACTTGCACTAGGGCCATCTGTAGCAGTGGTTGTAGTATCTCATACTCAACCATCCCATAAAAGTCTCTCTCTGGGAATAGGCCTTCGTGAGTGGATCCGCCGTGTTGTCCTCTGAGTCTACTCTCCTAACCTCGATCCCTTAGAGATCAACCATCTCCATGATCAAGTGATACTGCCTTAGAATATGTCTGGATCACTGATGGGACCTGCGTTCCTTAGCATAAGCCACAACTCCATTGTCACACAATGGGAGGAACATAGTTCATCTCATGAACCAATATACACCCAAACAGCCTCTTTGGTAGTATCTTAAGTAGCGATGTATCTTGCCTTTATCGTCTAGTATGCCACGGTATTTAGCTTGGAACTCTTCCAACATATCGTCCCTTTACTGAGGGTAAAGACAATGCCTGTGACTGACACTCAGTCGTCTTTATCACCTTGGAACCCTTCCAGTGATTCTCCCCAGGATCGATTGATACCAACTCACTACAGCTAGTGAGCAGCCTAACATCCATTTAGATCTATCTCATAGATCCAAAATCCAGGATTTAGTAAGTATCACTTTGATCCTATGTGGAGAATCATTGTGATAAGCGGAGATTGATCGAGCGTAGCATAGGAAACTCCTTCCCTATCAAGAGTATGTCATCCACGTACTCTACGAGGATCGTCACAATACTCCCTACTACCTTTTTGTTTATACAAGGTTCATCTACCATTTTGATGATGTCAACTTCTTTGACTTATCCATCAAAACAGATGATCCTACTCCGCGTTGCCTGCTTTATCCTATAAAGCATCTTGCACACGTTTCCGCTGCTCCTACTGTTTACGAAGCCCTCTGGCTGTGTACTTATAGACGCACTCTTTTAAAACATCATTTAGAAAAGCAGTCATGACACCCAACCACCAGATATCGTAGTCATGGTATGTAGCCGTGGCAAGTAGGATCTGGATGGACTTAAGCATAGGCACTGGAAAAGGTTTCATCATTATCCATGCCTGGTCGATGACGAAAACCTTTAACAAGTCTAGCTTTGAAAGTCTCAACTTTTCCAAGTACACCAAGTAATCTTCTCAAGATATACTTGCTCCTGATGGGGATTTAACCCTTCAGATATAGCAACCAAAGTCCATACTTTGTTGGTGTATAAGGATTCTATCTCAGATCGATAAACACCCAGCCATTCTTACAGAGTCTTACTCCTGATGGCCAGCTCGAAACTAGTTGGGTCATCATCTCATGATGCAATCCTCGCTCCCACTGTCATCGAGAAACCGAAGTATCTCTCAGGTGGGTGAGGAACCCTACTAGATCGGCGGAGAGGCTGAGGTTCGTTGGTAACTATTGAATCCTTTGGTTCTTTCAAATCATCAGCTGCAGTTTGTATAGCTGGAACATTTCCAGTTCTACATAACAGATCTTGCCTTGAGCTTATCCGGATTATGCTTTTCAAACATAGACTGGACAACCCCAATTCTTAACTTACTTAAGAGATGGGCTCTTCCCTTTCCATATCACATATGAAACGGTAGGCATAGATTTGATTCGAATCCAATTCAATAGGTATGCAGCTTCTCAAGTGCATAACTCCCAAAAGGAAAAAGGTAACTCAGCAGTACTCATCATAGAGCACGCCATATCATATAGGGTGCATCTGCTCCGCCCCGATATACCATCGTGCTATGGTGTATACGGAGGAGTAATACTGAGAGAGAATCTCATTCTCCTTTAGAAAAGTCCAAGAATTTCGTGCTAAAGTATTCTCCTCCTTGATCTCATCATAGGACATAATACTTTTACCCGTATTTTGGTTCTCTACTTGTAGCTTATATTCTGTGAATATCTCAAAAGGTTCGGACTTGTGTTTCAACAGGAACATATGTCTGAATCTTGAGAGATTATCAGAGAATGTAATGAAGTACAAAGAACCAGTCTTGGCATGTGTAGACAGGGGACCTACATACATCAACATGTATCATCCCAAGAGTTCATTAACTCTTTCTCTGTTTCCAATAAACAGAGCTGGTGTCATTATATCTTTGTGACATGACTGGCAAGTTTCACAAGATGTAGATTCAAACTGATTTAAATATGCATCTTTATGTAACTTCAGCTAGTCGGGTCACATTGATATGACCTAGTCTACAATGCCTCAAGAAGAATTCGTTCATTTCTGAACTCTTCCTCTTGTGTGTGTTCCGTATACTAAAGAACTGTAGTTTGATTTAGAACATCAACGCTTTTAGATAACGTGCCTGAACCGATCAACTTTTGATATAGGAAATGTTCAAAACATTATCCAACAATACAAAATTATATCCTTTCTTTACTAATAAAGAGACTGATATGATTTTGTATATCAGGTTCGGTATCTAATAACATTCGTTCAGAATCAATGTATTGGTAATACAGGGTGACAGTGACCAACAGACTTGGCTGCAACTCTTGCCCCGTTTTCTGCCTCATGAAACTTATCACCCGTTCTCAGTCCTCTACCTTTCTGTAGCCCTATGTAACAGATTACATATCTGGGATCCTGATCTGGTATCACATACCCAGGACGTAAAGGATACTGAGAAACAGTTCTCTGTAATGAACACACCCGAAGATGATGCATCATCATGCACTCTCCTCGTTTGGGCGGCACGGGAATTCTGGTAATCCCCAATTTCCTGCTCTGTCTTATAACAATTATAAGTTGGAGCGGGACCAATGTCCCCCAGATCAGTATAACAAGCGGGTTCGGTCAATAATCCGTATTATTATCTTGATTAAGGCGTGACATGGTCGCTACCTGGAGAGAGAGAAGAAAACACTCAGCATGCGCTCTTGCAAGAATAGATTGGTTATCATTTTATCTAATCAGGATGGCTCCCACTGCTTTTTATCAAATCTTCCTTCAAACCCTAAAAGGAAAGACTAGCCGGGATTAATTACACACTACAAGTTCGCCAATCTTTCAGCCAGGCCAGTGTCGGTACTTTGAGGGAGGTCCCCCGTGCTTTCGCACGAACCTAATTAATGTAAACCTCGTTTTCCAGAGGCGTAACCTCGTTGACACCTTTCTAGACACCTACTTGATCGGCTAATTGTAATGTGTAAAACTCTCCCAGGAGTAACTCTTACTCGCAGCGGGTATCGGGATCCAACTATCTCATAGAAGGTATGCAATCTCATTGCAAATTTCAACACTTGAAATTCCCGATAATATTTTGCCCCTAGCAGCTATATGACCTTAACATAGTCAACAAATCATAAGTGCTAGTCAAGTTCAACCCGTCATTTCCCGATTGAATTAAACCCACCCGCACGACCCTTAACATAGTCAACAAAGTCGCACGACTACCCTAATCCAATCGCATCATATGCTTATACAGATAAGCACTAATTAGCTACCGCACACTACGCCTTAACATAGTCAACAAACGTAGCACGAATACTAACTAGTACTTATCTGAAATGACGGAGGGCTACGACAGGTTTTTCTGAAAACCTATTGCGTAATGAACTTGATATCGTTGTAGAATCAAATGACGTTTTGAAATGGAATGATTTTGAGGCTTTTCTAGTTTTGCTAAAGGGGTCACTCCCGGTGAAGGGATCGTCGGCCCTTTCCTCGTCGAATGAGGTGCGGGATATATCATATATATCACTGTGCAAAGCAGAAACTATAGAAGCAATCAAAAGCAGACCGAGTATGTAGCATCTGCCAGTTATTGCTAAAGGAGTCACTCCCGGTGAAGGGATCTCGGTCCTTTCCTCATCGAATAAGGTGCAGGGTATATCATATATACCGCTATGCAAAGTAAGAACTGTAGCTACCTGTTTTATTTAAAATTTGGTTCTACAACATCATTTGGTTTCTTTTCTTTCATTAATCACATTAATGAAGTCCCATCATTTAAATACCTAAACATCACAGATAAATACGACGTACACTTATGCCATCCGCATTCGCCTCGATGTCCCCTCGTGCACCGTTAGGTTAGGTAACTAACGACAGAGCAGGGCAGGGCTAGTGCGGGTGCAAAACATAAGTAACGTCTATATAATATATCATATATACTATATACTGTATCTATCACAGAACATCACATGATCACATCACAGATATCGCAGCAGAAGAAACATATGAAACATTGGATATACTAGGACGTCCGTGTTTTCAATACGAGCCAGTATAAAACACGGATTCCACGGTCGTGATGAATAGCCAATCCCACACCCCTAGACCCCTACGAGAGCGGCAAGCAACCCTACCAATTCTAGGGTTAGGAGACCCGGACTCGACTCCTCGAGATGGTCTCCCCCTGGACCCTAGAACCCGGTTACTTGTGCTCCCCTCCTTGGGTCTATCCTAGTGCAGAAAAGTAAATAATATACAAAGGGTGACATCTTCAGCAACCTGGAAGTGCCCCAATAAAAGAATATTACATACAAGTTTTTACATGAATGAAAATGAAAAACACTCATCTCACATAAAACCCCCGGCTATTCAAACACGACGATCCAATATAACATATCCCGCAACACATAACATCACATGTCATCAACGTAAGTAAATATGCGCATCCCAATTGTCGTTGACATATAGCAACGAAACCGGCGATATCACATATTACACTTACGGTCACAGAAAAGAAAGTGTAAAACTACAACAGTTGGAATCCGCAACCACCTCAGACATCGCATGCCTGACCAAATGAATTCCTTAGATATCGCATGCCTAACAATTATAAACCCCGCATTTTAGTCTCAAAATCGAAAACACTTTTCAATATCAAGTCGGGCAATTCAACAAGATTCCCGACATCCTGATCGAATGCTCGTCGCAAACTTCAGTAGACGGCCGCACCCCCGATACCGTCGACGAAGTGCACCAAGGCGGAACACCGCTACCGTGAGCACCCGAACGGATGCTTTCGGCGACGGGGTTCTCCTACAGTCACTTGGTCGGGGCTATGGAGTGAGGCTGTCTATTAAGTTTACCCGGCGAGTATCCGCGTACGCTACGTGATTGCGACGGACTTTTGATCACATCAAAATTCCGTGGCAACCGATCAAGTGAGACTAAACTGCTATGTTTATAACATTCATTCAGTTATCTCATAACTACTTGTGAATTCCAATTATTGTATCACATTCCGGATAAATAGAAAATGTTAAACTTTCCGATCGAACGATCGAACACCCAAGTTTTCCCGATACAGATCAACACATGAAACAAGTCTAACAACATTCAGTTCGTGCCTCAGTACTAACGGTCCAGCCGTAGAAGGGTCAAGCCAACGCCTCACATGTGGCACGCCGTACTGCCCCAAACCCGAAGGTTCAAAGGGCAGTTCAAGACGGTCACATAATCGAGTTAAGGTTTGTTGTCTTCTAGAGGGTCCATCGCGTTACTTGCACTACTTAGAACGTCGTTAAACTACGGAAAATCCAACACTTAGAAATTTCCCGACAGGGGAAAAATTGGGTATTTATATCCGGTCGAACTTTTTAACATATTCTAAAATTTATCCGGAAAGCCACATAGACAAAATCTGATACTCCGATCGAAACACCGAATCCCCAAAACAACCCCAGAATACTCAACTGTAGAGTCACATTAAAAATAACCAGAAAATATAGCATTCAATTATATGAATTACTGTGCAGAAAACATTGGTCAAAGGGACTGTACGGCCGCGGAACCGCCGTATGTGAGGGCTTATGCCGCGGTTCCGCGGTGGAATATTTGAATTAGACCATCGTATTTCACAGTAATTCAAATAAGACCCTGCTTATTTTTCTGCATATTTTTAATATTGAAAAATCCAGATTTTTAAAAATTGGACAGAGAGCATTTTGAGAGTTAGGTTTTCGGTTCGATCGAGTTTCAAACGTCGTCTAGACTTCGCCTAAGGCTCTAGCTAGGCTCTGATACCACTGTAGGGTTCTTAGGCACTCTCAAGAGGTCTCACAAGGCATCAACCATGCCAATTTCAAATTTTACGGGTGCCGAGAAACCCTAATACGGATCGTTGGATAGATTTTTAGGCGACAAAGCAAACTAGTTAACACTTAACTACAAGAATACGGAAATACAACCTTTGTAGATCCGGTCCTCCACCTCCACGGCTCCGTGATGAAGTCCTCTCCGCTGTCCAAATCAAATCCCGGGCTCTAGCGTCGGCTTCATCGGAGAAAGAGCGGGCTAGATCGTCGACGACGTGCCGAAGATGATCTACGTCGAGGCATCGCTAGATCAAGCTCCAACTTCACCAAGTCTAGAAAACTTGTGAAGGAAACACACTCTACTACTTGGCAAGAGGTAGAGGATGAAGAAATAGAAAGTGGGTTCACTTTAGAATTGGATTTCTCACTCTCTTTCATCAATCACCATTGATGGTCCAAGGTTTCTTCATGTTGAAGATGATGAAGAAGAAGAAGAAAAAATGTTATGATAAGTATTCAAAATAGAAAATAAATTGAATACTTATCATGTGGCAACCATGGTCAAGTGTAGAGAATAAATCATGGTTAAATGGAATGGTTAGGGTTAAGCATGAAGACAAAATGGTCACTTAGTCAAAGCTTCATGAACTTTCAATGTAAAACAAAACTAGCAACCATTTTCTTTTCTTTTGCCATTTCTTTTCCAAAATAAAATAAATAAAATAAATAAATAAATGAAAAAGAAAACCCTAACCATTACACAACCATGGTTTAATCTTTACACAAACCCTAGAGAGCATGTATCATCAAACATGATACAATCAAGTGCACAAAAAGTATATCACATATACAATGTGCACATCCGAGCGAGAAAATCCATTTAAAGTGAACCGATACTAGTTAATGCAAAGTAATATATCAAATATATAATTATGCATTAAATCATTAAATCAAAACTTGATTTAATGATCCGGTCATATCGCATATAACCGACTAATATCAACAGTAACAACTTATCGAATCAACACTTGATCCGATAACCCGGCTATATCGCATATAACCGATCAATGTCACAAATCGCGAGAATCGAATACAGTATCACATACTGGTATCATTCTCGGTCCCGCACATATCTCATATGCGCTCCTATTTCATTTCGCTTGAGCCAGGAAACCTCTGTGTAGGACTCTAAAGACTCGTCAATACGCCGGCAGCAGATGATGATCATATCAAACACCCACAAGCCACAAGCGGTCTGCTAAACGTAACGGCCACCCGGGTATTGAGCGATCAGAAGATCGACGAGCAAGCCCGCTCATACTCCTGTGAATCCAACCAGTAACACTTACCGTACAGTCCGGTCTGATATGTCGCATATCTCGCCTAGAGGTGGTAAACGTCAGACCCCAATAGCTCGATAAGTCGTGTCGATATGAGGTCTATAACAATTCGAGAAACTACTTGTAACACTTACCAGTAAATCTCAGCAACCCTGGCCAGGGATTTCCGGTTATAGCCAATCGAACACAGCGCAACATCAACTCCCTATACCGGGAGAGACGAATCCCCTCCTATCGCTCATTGCCTCCATGTGACTCGGGACTGTACCCAAAAACCACCGTTTTGCACGCCCTCTTGGACGTGGTAAGGTGGAAATCAAAGCACAGTGGGAACCACACAAGACTCTATGACGATCTCGGGTCAACAGACTACTCTGCACCAGTGTCACCAGAGAACTGCCATCTGACGTAAGGTATAATACCATCTGGAAGTTCTCGGCGAGTCCGTCCAGTGTATCCACTCTCCACTGAGCACCCGTATATCATCTCTGATGTCAAACACCAATGGATATGGGATCATCCATCGCCCATCTGTATGGGTCGAGAAGGTACACGCTAGGCTACTCTGGTATATCGATGCCCCGTCTCGATACACCCACGACTAGGGATTTTGAAGGATGTACTTATGGACTACCATGTCCCCACTAGTATGATCCGCATCACAGTCCAGGTAGTCAAGTACACATCCTAAGGGCTTTACCAACATGTAATAGAGAGACAATCTGTGTACACGTTAAGGTAAAGATCAACCAGATAGCATACTATCATGTCGAGCAAGAAAGTCCTCCCTATATATGTCCCAGCATCCACTACAATATACATCCAATGTACAGTAATGGCCTCTAGGGCA
The DNA here is from genome assembly GCA_030015575.1 of Agapanthus africanus. Lineage (NCBI taxonomy): Eukaryota > Viridiplantae > Streptophyta > Magnoliopsida > Asparagales > Amaryllidaceae > Agapanthus > Agapanthus africanus. The sequence goes on along the minus strand of CM057338.1, from coordinate 118,492,102 downwards.
TACATATAACTAACACCACTTCACCAAGTCATAAAACTTGTGAAGAAAACACCCTATACTACTTGGCAAGAGGTAGAGGATGAATAAATAGGAAGTGGGTTCACTTTAGAATTGGATTTCTCACTCATTTTCTCAAGTTGCCATTGATGGAGGCAAGCTTCTTCTTGAAGAAGAAGAAGAAGAAGATGAAGTATTTTATGATAAGAATAATCAAATAGAAAATAAAAATGAATTCTTATCATATGCAAACCATGGTTAGGTGTAGAGAATAAACTAGGGTTAGTGAATGGTTAGGTTTAGATATGAAGACAAAATGGTCACTTTGGTCAAACCTTCATGAAGCTTCAACAAGCTTCATTTTTGAAAGCAACCTTTTTGTTTTCATATCTCTTTTTCTTTTGTCAAAACAAAATAAATAAAGGCATAAATAAATCAAATGAAACCCTAACCATTAACTAACCATGGTTTAATCATACACCTAATCAAGTTAGCATGTATCATCAAACATGATACAAACAAGTGCACAAAAGTATATCACATATACAACTTGTGCAATGCAAGTGAGAAAATCCATTTAAAGTGAACCGATACTAGTTAACGCAAAGTAACATATCAAATATATAATTATACATTAAATCATTAAATCAACACTTGATTTAATGATCCGGTCATATCGCATATAACCGACTAGTATCAACAGTAACAACTTATCGAATCAACACTTGATCCGATAACCCGGCTATATCGCATATAACCGATCAATGTCACAAATCGCGAGAATCGAATACAGTATCACATACTGGTATCATTCTCGGTCCCGCACATATCTCATATGCGCTCCTATTTCGTTTCGCTTGAGCCAGGAAACCTCTGTGTAGGACTCTAAAGACTCGTCAATACGCCGGCAGCAGGTGATGATCATATCAAACACCCACAAGCCGCAAGAGGTCTGCTAAACGTAACGGCCACCCGGGTATTGAGCGATCAGAAGATCGACGAGCAAGCCCGCTCACACTCCTGTGAATCCAACCAGTAACACTTACCGTACAGTCCGGTCTCGTCGTCTGATATGTCGCATATCTCGCCTAGGGGTGGTAAACGTCAGACCCCAATAGCTCGATAAGTCGTGTCGATATGAGGTCTATAACAGTTCGAGAAACTACTGGTAACACTTAGCAGTAAATCTCAGCAACCCTGGCCAGGGATTTCCGGTTATAGCCAATCGAACACAGCGCAACATCAACTCCCTATACCGGGAGAGACGAATCCCCTCCTATCGCTCATTGCCTCCATGTGATTCGGGACTGTACCCAAAAACCACCGTTTTGCACGCCCTCTTGGACGTGGTAAGGTAGAAATCAAAGCACAGTGGGAACCACACAAGACTCTATGACGATCTCGGGTCAACAGACTACTCTGTACCAGTGTCACCAGAGAACCGCCATCTGACGTAAGGTATAATACCATCTGGGAGTTCTCGGCGAGTCCGTTCAGTGTACCCAGTCTCCACTAAGCACCCGTGTATCATCTCTGATGTCAAACACCAATGGATATGGGATCATCCATCGCCCATCTGTATGGGTCGAGAAGGTATACGCTAGTCTACTCTGGTATATCGATGCCCCGTCTCGATATACCCACGACTAGGGACTTTGAAGGATGTACTTATGGACTACCATGTCCCTACTAGTATGATCCGCATCATAGTCCAGGTAGTCAAGTACACATCCTAAGGGCTTTACCAACATGTAACAGAGAGAGACAATCAGTGTACACGTTAAGGTAAAGAGCAACCAGATAGCATACTATCATGTCGAGCAAGAAAGTCCTCCCTATATATGTCCCAGCATCCACTACAATATACATTCAATGTACAGTAATGGCTTCTAGGGCTTACATATAACTAACAACGTGTCGGCACGTGGGCGCTTTGCGCTCGAGCGCTGAGCGCTGGAGCGCAAGTGCGCCACCTGTCGGCACGCGGGCGCTCTGCGCTTGAGCGCCGGCGAGAAAAAGAGGCTTTTAGCCTAAAAAAATTTCTCGGAAGAGAAATCAGAGAGGAGTTGGACTCCTGAGTGTGTTTTTATTGGGGGTTTTAGTGAAAGATGTTCTTCTTCTTCCTTCTCTGTTAGCTGGATCTTGAAGATCAAGAGATATGGGATTTTTAAAAATTTCTTCTTTTTGAGATCTAATGGAAGATCTGAGTTCCCCTTTTTGGGTTTTGTGGTGAAAAACTAATTTGTTTTATAAAAAGAAGAGTAAAACTCTTGATTTAATTCAAGAGAAAGAAGAAGGTTTTGGAACCTTGAAGAAGGAGAAAAGATCTCAGATCTGAAAAATTTTGAGAGAGAGAGAAAAGTTGTTGAGATATTTCATTATATTTGCCTTTATAGGCTATACACTTTACACATAGCCTCTTGGGCTTCACAAAATGGCATTTTGCCTATCCCATGGCTCATGTGCCATTTCTTTTTGCACATAAGTCATGGGTGTTTCGCCCAATCAGAGCAAAGCTCTGTTGAAATTCAAAATTCAAAATTTTGAAGCAACGCTTCAAATCTCGGGCGCAACGCGCCACATGTCAGGCGCTGATACGTCAGCGCAGCGCCTAAGAAGGCGCGCCCAATCAGAGCAACGCTTTATTTTAAGCAAAATTAAAGGAAGCAACGCTTCAGTTGCGCAAGTACTGCGCTGCGCGACACGTGTCAGCGCAGATGCGCTAGTGCAGTCGCGCTGCGCTGCGCGACACGTGTCACGTGCAGATGCGCTAGCGCAGTTGCGCTGCTCTTTGCGCTGCGTGACACGTGTCACGCGCTGGGACATTTGCGCCAAACAGAATAAAGATTTTAAAGAAATCTTTCTGTTCTTTTTAAAACAAGAAGATATTCTTCTGTAAAACAGAAGCCCTTGGATCAAAGATCCAACGGTGGGGAAAATTCCCCAAATCACTCAGAGAAAAATCTCTGTAACAAATTTAACTAATTTATGGGCACTATAAAAAATACCCTAGGCCTCAGTTCAAAGGCATCAACATTTTTCTTGAAAAAAGTCAAGAACTTCAAACAGAGAGAACTCTGAGAAAAATTTCAAGAAAAAAGTAAAAACCTTCACAAGGGAGAAGAAATTTCTTCTAATAGATCATTGATCAAAAAACTAGATCAATGATCTTCACATAAAAAACAGTGCTTTGCACTTCTTATGAACCACTGGTTCTTTAAAACAAGAAAACAACAAAAATAAAAAAAATAGTGCTTTGCACTTTTATGAACCTCTAGTTCTTGAAATAAAAAGAAAAAAACTTATTTTTCTTTGATCTAAATTAGATCAAGAAATCAAATAGTGCTTTGCACTTCTGTTCTTGAATCTAAAAGATTCTTAGTGCTCTACACTTCCAAACTGCGCTGTTGCGCTCTTGGGAAAGCGCCATGTGTCAGCATCTGAATCACTTGCGCTATGAGCTTTGAGATAGAGCTTTGCGCTCTGTAATTGGCGCAACTTACCAAGGTGCGCCAGGTGTCAGCAGCGCAAACGCAGCGCACTAGCGCAGCGCACTGCGCTTGCATGACACGTGTCGTCATCACAAGCACTTGCGCTCTCTGATTGGCGCAAAGCGCCTGAAAATGCAATGCATTTCCTAAAGGGCCAGGCCCAAATCAAAAAGACCAAGCACACCTAATTAAATTGATGCCCTGCATCATTTATAAATGGACAGAGCCCAAACAAAATAACAAAAATGCTATGCATTACTTAAAAGGGCAGAGCCCAATTGAGAGGTCCAATGGACCAAAACAAATGCTCTGCATTATAATAAAAAAATGGCAGAGCCCAGTCAAAATGGGCATAACTGGCCTAAAGTATTGCTATGCATTATTCTAAAAAGGGGAAAGCCCAGATAAAGGCCAAAAGCAAATAAAATGTTGAATATTTTCAACTGGACTTAGCTCAATTTTGGCCGTAAGTCCCTAAATTAAATTGACTGAGCAAAATTGCTCTCTTAAATCAATTTACCTCCGGTTCGAGGGTACATCTCCGAACTCCTCTGACACCCATCGTTGTAATCTTTTAACGACGTCAGAGAGGTGACGGGTCCCAACGACCACACATCAATACGGACTGCGGGGTCCTTAAACTCGTGGACCGGAACGTCCTTAAACTAATGTTGGACCGAAACGTCCTTAAACTAATGTCGGACCCCGCAGTCCCTAAACTGGAACATGGACCACCATATCCCTAAAATGGAACATGGACCACCACGTCCCTAAACTGGAACAATAGAGCGTCCAAATGCTCTTTTGCCGGATCTAAACGATCCCGTTTAAGTTGATCTTAGCCCCCAAACACGGCTAATGTATCCTTAAACATTCAAACAGACTATAAAACTCCAAATCAACCTTGGTTCAAGGGTACATCTCTGAACTCCTCTGACATCTGCCGTTGTAATCCTTCAACGACGTTAGAGAGGTGACGAGTCCCGATGGCCAGATATTAAATGGATTATCACGTTAAGTTGATCTTAGTCTCAAACAAGACTATCGTATCCTTAACAAACGTTTAAGTTGATCTTAGCCGCAACGCGACTAATGCATCCTTAAACTAAAAAAAAAAACCAAACCCAAATCTAAGTAAATACGGATTTGGACTAATCCACGTCCTACGGGCGACGGCATTACTCAGTCTCCGTATACAATCCACGGGCAACCACAAACAAAACAAACACACACGACACGAAGTGAAATTCTGGAGAAGGAGAAAGTTGTTACCGCGATGCGGTAGCGTAATTAACTGCAGAGGCTTGCGCCTGAAGGGAAGAGCGTCCCCACAATCAAAAACCCCTCAAGCGAGAGGGAATCTGACGAAGTCTGCTACATCGGCTGTATCCGTCTAAACCTCCGATACACGGTGCCATAAATCAACTTGGCATTTTCGGAGAGGTGGACGGATAAAACCAAATAGCATCTGCCCCGAATCTCAGCGTCAGGACATCGCGGTCCTGTGCGCTGCCATTCGAAGGGGAACAGATTCCGGCACGCCCGGTGGGACCTCTTCCTCTTTCCACTCCACACTTCGTGTGTCATCCTCGCGAACCAATCGCGGTTTGTTAAATGGTTGCCTTCGGATTTCAAGTTACTAAGATTTGGTCTCTTGCCTGGCGCAAAACTCAAGATTCAATGGCCTCTAACTGCACCAACTGCTCGAAGTGCCACTGCAATGGACGCTCCACCTCCCCCGGAGGGGTAGCATATAGGACCTAAGCGGCTTCTTTCCTCGCTCTGTCGGTAGACCAGGTGACCCAAGCCACCACTGGCCTGTTTTTCGGGACCATGATCCCACCTACAAGCTTCTCTGCGCCAATACCTGCACCGGAAGTGAACAAGAAAACAGTCTTCGACCGGCTCACTGCTACGACGACCCCAGTCAACGGGTCGCCCACTACCAAACCGACAGCCTCTGTTTTCACCAGGCTAAATCAGAACTCTAAACTGGCTATCCCAAGGAAAGCAATAACTGCTGCTCCAGAAGTCGTCAAGGCGGCTTCCCTTGTCAAAGAGTCAGTCTTTTCAAGACTGACGATTCCTGCTCCTCACCCCTCAAAAGACAACATCAGTCTTTAAAGGGTTAACACCAGCGACGCCTCATTCAGATAGGGGGCAAAAAGAAGATGTCTCAATCTCCGAGCCAGTCCCAACGGCTCGTCATGCTCGACGTCGCCATTGGCAACGAGTGAGGAAGGCAGGGGGCAACTCCCCCTCAGGGCTGACTCCACCGGCTCCGGTGGTGGAAGTCAACGCTGCTGTTCCAACTGGGAACAGCTTTGAACTGCTGAGGAGGGTACGGAAGAATTCTCCAACCGCTACACTGAAAAGATCTCCTCCGCCTGCGGAGAGAGTCCCAGAAACAAAGCAAGAACAGCCCCCTCAACGGCTGTCCTCAAGAATTTATAAAGTTTGGAGGAGGGTTCAAGACTCCATGATCGACACGGCTCACTCCCGTCAACGAAAGAAGATGAAGGTGCAAAAAGAAAAGGACCGTCCTATTAAACAGCAGAGGACAACGATCACCAAGAGGCCCACTGCAACGGCCCCTTCAAGTTCAACGGCCCACAAAAGAAGAAGGCCGGAGAAAACCTCCGCGCCCGCGGCAAATGCCAAAGGTAGTGAGCCTAAACGCTCTAAGTCCGGGGGCATGATAGTTCATACAGTTTATGTGGCATCGGGAAAGGAGGATAGCCGCATATTAACAGGTCATAGACCGCACACGAGGTCGGTGACCAAGGCTCAGGATCAGCAGCAGAAGCTCCAAGAAATGATGAACGCTATGGCCGCACTTACAGGGCCAAAAGAAAACCTTGAAACGTCCTTGGATGAACGCCAAGAGGAAGAAACCGACGCTGAATTCCTTCGTCGGATATTGGAGAAGAAGGACAAAGAGACTGCTGAAAAAGCAGCCAACATACAGCGTATGGGCCTCCTCTTCCAAGACATGATAGGGATGATGATACAACAAGATCCTCCGGCCGAAGAGCCCCCGATCGTCCTTGGAGATGATAGGGGAGAGACATCAAATCCTCCACCAGCTCTGTCGATGGCTAAAGAGGATGCAATCTCCAAAGCTGATTTGGATGAGTACATAGCCCAACAAATACGGGTTCATCATGCGACCGAAGCAGCTGGCCAGGTCGTAAAAACGGGGCGGCCATATCCAAGTTGGTACGATCAAATCAAGTACCCACCCGGTTACACAATTCCCAAGTTCCATGTCTACAAGGGGACGGGCAATCCTCACCAGCATGTTGCCCAGTTTAGGGCACTTTGCGGCAACACCGGCGGTGATGACAAGCTGTTGCTTCGCCAGTTTGTTGGAAGCTTATCAGATACGGCGTTTGAATGGTATTCTGAGCTCCCGAACGACTCTATTAAAACCTTCGCGGAGATGGAGCTGCTGTTTACTCAGCGTTTTGCAAGCGCCAGTGAACGTACCCCGATGACGGCACTGATTAACGCCAGGGTAAAACCCGGCGAGACGTGGGTTCAGTACGCTATACGATGGCGGAACTTATGGTCGAAGTGTGAGCAGCGCATTGAAGAAGCTCCCACGGTGGGTATGTTTGTGGGAACCCTTGATCCGCAAGCAACCATCTCACAATTTATGATGTTTTTCAAGCCAACTACCTTCCAGGCCTTGATTGACAAACTAGCGCAAATGGATCAAATGGGCCATAAACCCCCTCTTCCAAGGCCGGACTCCCGAAATGACAAAGGGAAAGGAAAAGCAATCGTCGTCGCTAATGCTCAACAACAACCGAGCGACTCGAAGCCGGTTGCTCGTCAAAGTAATATACGCCCCTACGTGTCCCTTGAGGATGGGATGGGACGTCCTTATTTCTTTCCCCGTGATAAAACGAGGAGGTTATTCGAGCTGGCGTTGCACAACAGACTCATAAATCTGCCGGATCCAAAACGTCCGTTGCAACCAAATGACGTCAACGAGCCCAACTACTGTCCTTATCATCGAGTACTAGGCCATCCGATCGAAGATTGCTACGTTTTCAAGAATTGGCTTGAAAACCAGTACCGACAGGGCAAGTTCGCGTTATCTGACAAATGGAAGGTGAATCCCCCGTAGCCCCACACCTCTAAGGGGACGAATACGCCGGGGGCAACATGCTCCGTCATTGAAGCTCCTTGGGAGGTTGTATTATCAGCCAAGACAAAGAGGATGCTAAACGATCTTCAGACATGTCCAGCGATCAAGTGGAAGAATCCGTTGGAACCGCAGGTCATTGAAGGGATGCTGAAGCCACGTCCAACTCCAAAGACCGATGGTGGTGGTTCAAGCACTTGCAGCCAGCCGTCAAAACCTTCGAAAAAGAAGAAGAAGAAATCTAAGAAGCCCGTGAAACCTGGCGACAAGCGCACGGACCTGCAAAAACAAATTGACGCGTTGGAGGAATACAATCAAAAGACATGGACTCCCATTACGCTCCAAGAATTCCTCAATCACGTTTTTCAAGAAGAAGATGAGGAAGGAAGTTCATCGGATGAATCCGAGGAATATGTGGTGAGCTGTCATATGATTTCCCATTCGGCCACAAACGAGGAGGAGACTCCTTGCACTGAAAAGCTGGGGGCAGATCCTGGACCAAAAGTTCTGGGGCCATCAGATGAGGAAATTGACGCATTCCTCAACGAAGCTCGATTGAAAAGTAAATCTGATCGAGAACGCGAGATGACTATATTGGAAAGGGCCAAGCGCCAGCGACTTGATGAAAGAGCTGAGACGATCCCGCTGGAGCTAAACACTTCCGCTACCGACAAAAGCTAATTCAAGATGAGGAAAAAGTTTGCTAAGGCCATATCAATGGGCATGAAGCTACCATCCTCTGAAGGAAACATCACTGGTGAAATGGAAACACACCCCTCCTATTGCTTATATCATCAAAAGATTTCGCACCCCACTCAAGAGTGCAAAGCTTTCGATAGATGGTGGCAAGGATATGTTGCTCATCGACAACACTTTAAGCGGGAAAAGCGTAAAACTCATCGAGAGCAAAGAAATATGACCGAAGGGCTTAAAAGAACTGCTGGCGATTGTTGCATGGTTAACACCGGTAGATCACAAGTGCCCACATTCGGGAGTGATTCTGATGAAGAACTAGAACTTGCCCCTCTATTTAAAGAGTCCGCCTCGAGAAAAGAAGAAGAACCGAAGGTTTGCGAAAATATCCGGCTACTTAATCGCACGCTGCCCGAAAAGAACCTCGGACCCTCGAACAAAAAAGATAAAGGGAAAGAAAAGGCCACTGAAGATATCGTCTTAGATGACCAAGTGGTGGAAGAGCTAGCTGCCAAAGACCCACCAAAGAAGAATAAGGTGGATTACAACGTCTTAGCACATCTGAGGAAGCTGCCCTCACAGCTCAGCATTCTTGACGCCCTTTTGCTATCAAAAGAGGCGAGAGATTCGTTAATTAAGGCGCTCCAAGACCCAGAACAATTCCAACCATGCCTGGTCGAGGAAAAGATGAAGGATGAAGTGGAGGAAGTGCACACGGCCGATGTTACTTTCGGCGATGAAGACCTTCTATTTGGGACGTGCGAACACAATCGCCCTCTCTATGTTTCGGGATACTGCCATGATATAAAGATAGGCAAAATCCTGATCGATAACGGGTCATCTGTTAACCTACTCAACGTGCGGGTGTTGAAGGAAATCTGCATGAGCGTCCAGCACCTTGCTCGGGACAAGATCACCATCTCCGGGTTCGACTCCCAATTGTCAAAAACTCTTGGATCTGTGATACCGACACTACGCTTCGGGCTGCTCGTCACGGACATTAAGTTCCACGTCATAGACGCCAAGACATGCTACAACGCCTTGCTCGGCCGACCATGGTTACACGAGTACAACATCATCCCTTCTACACAACATCAGTGTATGAAGTATTTTAAGGATGGTTTCGAGTATACCGTGACGGGAGAACTGAACCCGTTCTCTGTGAACGAGGTCCACAAATACGAAGATGCCAAATACTTCTTACCGGATTTCGAAGACACAGAGAAGTGTCACAAGCCAGAGGATAAAACTAATGCTACCATCCCTGTCTTCGGCAGTGATACTGAGGAGGAAGAGGAGAGAGTTTATTCGGGTCCGCCCTAATACACCAAGCCGGGACCATCGGCTCCTACATTGATCTTTGGTAGCGATTCGGAAGATGAAGTCCATGCTGTATTCTCTACTCGACCTTCAATACAAACGTCCGCTGACGAAGAGCAAAGTCTATAAGTCGCCATGGTGCCGCCTAAACATCATAAAGAACTGGATGCACTTAATATCTACATTATAGAAGAGCTGCGGACATTCTATATCCCTCCCAGGCGAGGAGGCGAAAAAGTAATTCTATTCTACCGCTCTGAAGAAAACAAAGTGGAGAAAGAAATCTGGCACGGGGCGGATCCTACGTTGGACAGGCTTCAACCCATCCGTCTACCCAGATATTATACAGAAGGCTTGAAGAAGCTGTTGAAGCGCCAAGGGATACCCTTCAAACAGACCGTTAGAAAGGCCAAATTCTATGACGGGGTCTGGAACGTCCCTGGAACTCAGCATAAGCTGCCTAATGGGAGAATGGAGACAATCGGGCTCGGATACATTCGCTCCAAGAAACGAGAGCTGCTCCGCGACTGTTACGTCGTGCACAATTTCAATGAAGAAGCGGGTACTCAATGGGAGGACGCCAATCCTGAACCAGTAAAAGTTCCAGATGCAAAAGTGCCCGGTCCGTCGTTTGAAGAACAAATGGACAGGCTTATAAGGGAAGCTGGTCAAAAAGTCCAAGATGATCACAACCGCGAGATGACCATCTACGAGAAGGACAAAACGCAACGCCTCCTTCAGCAGGCCGTCAAAGATGAAAGTGCCGCCCCCTGCCAACCTGTTATAAAAAAGGCTCGACGCAGAGGCGGAAACAAATCGAAAGGCCAAAAAGATGCTCAACAGTAACAAAGCGGGACTAAGAAGCCACGCAAGTGGGAGTCGAGCGTTATTGATCTGTCCCTCATGAAGAAAATGGGTCGAGCATACTCGTTTTCTCGGGACAAGACGAAGAAGATACTTGAGCTTGCTCTAAAACATCAGATGCTCACAGTGCCGGAATCCAAGCACCCCGAATAAGCAAGCGAAGTCTCTGACCCAAACTATTGCTCTTACCATCGAGTAATAGGGCACCCGCTCGAAGACTGCTTCACCTTTAAGAATTGGGTCGAAGATCAGTACCAGCTTGGCAAGTTCGCTCTGTCTGACAACTGGAAGGTAACACCGCCGCAGAAGCACGAACCCAAAGCTACAAAAACAGAACCAACTCCACATTGGGATTGGAAGCGGATTCGCACTTGTCACGTGATAACAATATCAAAAGAAGAGCCCGAGAACATGGACAGCCTTCCCTGGTGCTTCGAAAACAGCAATGAGGAGATGATCTCAGAATTTCCGCCAGCTCCGAAAGAATTGGAGGATGGAATACATACCACCGCAGATAACCTCAAGAAAATCGAGTTGGGGACAGCTGATGACCCACGGCCGACGTTTGTCAGTGAGCTGCTATATGAAGAAAGGGTGACTGCGTTAAAAGACGTCCTTGTACAGCACAAAGATTGCTTCGCATGGAACTATTCCGAAATGCCAGGACTAGATCCAGAAATTGCTGTGCATAGGTTGGCAATATCTCCGAACGTCAAACCGGTAAAACAAGCGCCAAGAAGAATGCGTCTCGAGCTTGAGATGAGCATCAACGCTGAGGTCAAAAAGTTAATCGACTCTGGCTTTATTCAGGAGGTTCAATATCCTGAATGGATCGCTAACATCGTCCCGGTGATAAAGAAAAATGGGACGGTGCGCATATGTGTGGACTTCCAGGATCTCAACAAAGCCTGCCCGAAGGATGATTTCCCGGTGCCAGTCACCGAACTGATGATAGACAACACGTCCACTCATGAGGTTTTCTCCTTTATGGACGGCTCGTCAGGGTATAATCAGATAAAGATGCATCCCGAAGACCAGAAGCACACCGCCTTCAGGACCCCTCTAGGTATATTCTGTTATAAAGTGATGCCCTTCGGTTTAAAGAACGCCGGTGCTACTTATCAAAGGGCCATGACAAAGATCTTCGATGACCTTATACACGAAATCGTCGAATGCTATATCAACGATCTCGTGGTTAAAAGCAAATCATACGAGGAACATCTTGAGCATTTGAAGACCATATTTCAACGCCTTCGGCAATACAACTTGAATATGAACCCGCTCAAGTGTGCATTCGGAGTTTCCTCAGGCAAATTCCTGGGATTCATTGTTCGACACCGAGGTATTGAAATAGATCCATCAAAGATCAAAGCGATCATGGCAATGCCTCCGCCGAGAACTCTCAAACAGTTGCGATCTCTGCAAGGAAAGCTCGCATATATTCGGCTATTTATAGCCAACCTCTCTGGCAAGTGCCGTCCTTACAGCCACCTGATGAAGAAGGGAACCCCATTCATCTGGGACCAAAAATGCCAAAGCGCACTAGACGAGATCAAGCAATACCTGCAGAACCCGCCGGTGTTGGCTGCTCCGGTCAAGGGAAAACTCCTCATTCTTTATACAACCACCCTCGAAGGCTCCTTAGGCGCATTATGGGCACAAGAGAACGATCAAGGGAAAGAAAGAGCACTCTACTACTTAAGTCGAGTTCTGCTGGGGGCAGAAAGCAACTACTCCCCCATTGAAAAACACTGCCTGGCGTTGATCTTCGCGATAACAAAGCTCAGACATTACGCATTAGCACATGAAGTCCGTCTCATTTCGAAGGTAGACCCTCTCAAATATCTAATGTCAAAGGCTATATTGACAGGTCGACTCGCTAAATGGGCCCTGCTCTTGATGGAGTTCTCGATAACGTATCAACCTCTCAAGACAGTGAAAGGCCAGGCCATCGCCGATTTCCTCGCTGAGCACCCGATACCGGCCGACTCCCCTTTAAACTGCGATCTTCCAGAAGAACATGCGTTTGATGCGGTCGACGGTGATGATACTCGATGGGAGCTTTATTTCGATGGCGCATCTTCCATGAAGAAGCACAAACAAAGCACCCCTATAATCAAATCGGACGTAGGGCTCATCTTTGTAACTCCACAAGGAGGGATAATACGCTTTGCTTTCTCCCTAACAGAGCCGAGGACAAACAATGAAGCCGAATACGAAGCTCTGATAGCAGGCCTCGAGATCGCCATCGACATGGGAATTGAAAACCTCCTCATATACGGAGACTTCCAGCTGGTCGTTAGTCAAGTAAACGGCAACTACCAAACGTGCAAACCGGAGTTGGTGAGGTACGGCGAAAAGGTGCAGCAATTGTTGACCCAAATCCCCTCTTATACTTTGGAGAACATACCGCGCGCGGAAAACAGCAAAGCAGACGCATTGGCCAAACTTGCTAAAGAACTGGCTGACGAGAATCTCGATGACGTTAGAATCATGGTACAAAGCCGTCAAGTGCTTGCCCCAGCAGAAATATCTCCGGAATCATCCGAAGAGAAGGGAGCGACTGAGCAAACGACCCTGCAAATAAAAGACCGGGAAAAGGCTGAGGATTGGAGGGAAGTCTTCATAGACTACTTTAGGTCCCACCGAATGCCTGAAGAAGCGTCCACAAGACATCAGCTTATGAAACGAGCTCTTTCTTTCGCCTTTGTCAATGATACTCTGTACAAGAGATCGTTTGATTCTCTGTGGTTGAGATGCCTGGGACCTGACGAAGCGAAAAGAGTCGTTCAGGAAGTTCACGACGGACTCTGCGGTTCTCACCAAGCGGGCCCAAAGATGAAGTTGAAGATAAAACGGATGGGCTACTACTGGCCCACGATGATTCAGGACTGCCTCGAATATGCGAAGCAATGCCACTCATGCCAAATCCATGGGGACTTCATCCACCAGCATCCAAATCCACTACATCCAACGGTGGCTAGCTGGCCATTCGAAATGTGGGGGACTGACATAGTCGACCCTATCGAACCAGCATCGTCTAGGGGACATCATTTCATCATGGCGACGGCTGAATACTTCTCTAAATGGGCAGAAGCAGTACCGTTAAGAGAAATGAAGACGGAAAATATCCTCCACTTCTTCAAGACGCACGTCATATATCGGTTTAGAACTCCGCGACGGATCATCTCCGATAACGGGCCAGCTTACAGAAGCCACAAGATCAGTCGCTTTGCGCAACAGCATAATATAGACTGGAGATATTCCTCGGTTTATAATCCGCGAGCTAATGGTCTAGCTGAAGCCTTCAACAAGACCCTGACAAAAATCATGAAAAAGACGGTGTCCCGAAATAAGAGAGACTGGCACGAGAGGCTGCAAGAAGCTCTTTGGGCATATCGAACTACGTTCAAGACGGCCACAAGCACAACGCCGTACGCGTTGGTATTTGGGACGGAAGCAGTACTCCCCCTCGAGATAGAGTTACCCTCTCTACGAGTGGCAGTCCACTACGAGCTGACGGACGAAGAAAATGCTCACCTTCGGCTTGAGGAGCTTGACGCCCTTGATGAAACCCGGCTCATAGCGCAACAAAATCTGGAGGCCTATAAAGCAAAGATGATGCGCTCATATGAAAGACTGACCCAACCGAGGACATTTCGCCAAGGCGAACTCATGCTAGTTGTCAAAAGGCCTATGATCCCCAATCGCGCCGAGCGAGGAAAATTCGAGCCAAACTATGAAGGACCGTACATCATAGATAAGGTCTACCAGGGTGGGGCCTATTTACTCATGGACATGCACGGTGAAAGGCCTTTCAGGCCAATAAACGGTCGCTTCCTAAAGAGATACTACGCTTAATGATCCACGGCCTAGGTCAATGATAGATGACGACGACTATGTCCGCTCGCTATCTTCCTAAGCTCAAGCTTTATAAGTAGTAGCCGGCCTTCTCTATGACGGACCGAAATGTCCTTAAACTAATAGCAGACCGAAACGTCTTTAAACTACTACCGCAGCATCTTTAGGCTGACGAGATATAAAAAAAAACATATAAAAATAAATAAAAAAAAACGGTATGTCCATAAGCAAAAAGGGCACGGATGAAAACCCGAAATGGCTCCGTGAGTAAAAACAGCAGGACTACCGGCGAGTGTTTGTGAAAACCTGAAAAGGCGCAACCTCGTTAAAGGACACTTATAGGGTCCTCTCGACCTTGTAAGGAGAAACCACCTGCGTGAGATCTTTACGACTCACAAGGGAGCAACACACTTAGGGATCCACACGATTCCTAGGGAGAAAATACACTCGCGAGATCCTCACGACTCGTGAGGAGAACTCTCTTATGGGACCCTCACGGCTCATAAGATTTGAAAGTCTTAAGTTACAGAGACCTAAACCCGTGCTTAAGCAAACCCCCACAAACTTCCAATATTGCCCTACAAGTGGCTCAATACTGACCCTTGTATACAATCCACGGGCGCGAATAAACATTTCCCTAACCAAGTCCCATCCGTGACCGGGGATATGTATGCATGATGAACAACCCTTATAAGTCCTCTCGACTTACAAGGAGAAAACCCTCCTGTAGGATCCTTACGACTTACAGAGGAACAAACACTTAGGAATCCATACGATTCCTAAGGAGAAAATACACCTACAAGATCCTCATGACTTGTAGGGAGAAATACCTTTGTGAGACCCTTACGGCTCATGAAGTTAAAAGCCTTAGTCGACAGCGCCTTAACCATGTTCGCTAAGCCACCTTTGTCCGACCTCGACGGAGGCAAATGATGATTCGCTCCTGGTAATATCCAAGTTGTAGCGGTGCTGATGCCGAAATCGGTTTACAGCGAAAATCCAATAGGCCGCACATGCATACGAAAAAGCCTAAATGATTGGGCAACTCGCAATAAAAAGCAGCGAGTAAAAATAAAATAAATTGCCGAAATGATAAGGCAACTTGCAATAAAAAGCAGCAAGTAAAAATGTATGCATGCAAAAAAGCCTAAATGATTGGGCAACTCGCAATAAAAAGCAGCGAGTAAAAATAAAATAAATAGCCGAAATGATAGGGCAACTTGCAATAAAAAGCAGCGAGTAAAAATAAATTAAATAGCCGAAATGATAGGGCAACTTGCAATAAAAAGCAGCAAGTAAAAATGTATGCATGCAAAATAGCCGAAATAATTGGGCAACTCGCAATAAAAAGCAACGAGTAAAAATAAAATAAATAGCCGAAATGATTGGGCAACTCGCAATGAAAAGCAGCGAGTAAAAATAAAATAAATAGCCGAAATGATTGGGCAACCCGCAATAAAAAGCAGCGAGTAAAAATAAAATAAATAGCCGAAATGATTGGGCAACTCGCAATAAAAAGCAGCGAGTAAAAATAAAATAAATAGCCGAAATGATTGGGCACAGCGAAAAATAGCCGAAATGATTGGGCAATCGCGACCTTCGCGATATAAAAGCTGAAATGATAGAGCATCGCGGAGATAAAAAAAATAATGATAAAACTTTGGCCCTACAGTTAAGATCACATCGATCCCTGTATACAATCCAAGGGCGTAAACAAAGAGGGAATCATACTTTCCCAACAGGCTCCGCCAGAAGACGAAGCCAAATCTCGACGGTTCAGTCCAACTCTGAAGAAACCAGTGTCTTCAGCAAATTCCTCGACTCACGGGTACAAACACTCCTTGACGAGGGCCTCCTGATCCGTGTCGACTCGCAGAGCCACCAGTGCCTTCGTGGGAAATCCTCGACTCGTTTCAAACCCCAAGGAAACAAATAATCCTTGGCGCTTGGGAAACAAATAATCCCTAGCAAATTCCTCGACTCACGGATACAAACACTCCTTGACGAGAGCCTCCTGATCCGCGTCGACTCGCAGAGCCACCAATGCCTCCGTGAGAAATCCTCGACTCGTTTCAAACCCCAAGGAAACAAATAATCCTTGGCGCTTGGGAAATAAATAATCCCTAGCAAATTCCTCGACTCACGGATACAAACACTCCTTGACGAGAGCCTCCTGATCCGTGTCGACTCGCAGAGCCACCAGTGCCTCCGTGGGAAATCCTCGACTCGTTTCAAACCCCAAGAAAACAAATAATCCTTGGCGCTTGGGAAACAAATAATCCCTAGCAAACTCCTCGACTCACGGATACAAACATTCCTTAAGAAGAGCCTCCTGATCCGCGTCGACTCGCAGAGCCACCAGTGCCTCCGTGGGAAATCCTCGACTCGTTTCAAACCCCAAGGAAACAAATAATCCTTGGCGTTTGGGAAACAAATAATCCCTAGCAAACTCCTTGACTCACGGATACAAATACTCCTTGACGAGAGCCTCCTGATTCGCGTCGGCTCGCAGAGAAACCAGTGTCTCCGCGGGAAATTCCCGATTCGTCTCAAACTGCAAATGAAGCCTCAGACAGCAGGGACCAAAAAACTTGCTTCCTGAACAATGGAACCCTGCAAGACGATCCAAAAAGGTCTCTTGCATACTATTCACGGGTCTCACTTTCTAAAGTCGAATCTCGACAAGGAGGGAAACAACCGCTTACGGGTCCTCTCGACTCATAAGAGGGAAAAATTCTCTTATAGGATCTTTACGACTTATAAGAGAAAATCACACTTAGGAATCCTCACGATTCCTAAGGAGAAAAACCCACCTGCGAGATCCTCTCGATCCGTAGGGAGAAAAATCTCTACGAGACCCTCACGGCTCATAGAGTTGAAAAGTCTTAGGCAGCAGATCTGAACCTGCGGCCTAAGCCATCACTGATTCTTAAGAAAGTCAAGATGCATGCTCTATTATCTGTTGACCATGTTTACTAAGGTGGCGTGCTGATAATGAAAGAAAGAAAAGGCGGAAAAATGACACAAGACATTACAGAAAATGTGTATCTTTTATTCATAAACTTAATTGAGTACAGGATACATTGTGCTAAAGGATGAAAAAATATATATATATACATTTTTTATTTATAAGTACAAACGATACAAGGAGAGTTACTGAGAAGGAAGCGTCCTGCATAGCTCTAGCAATTGTTCGCACACTTCCTTCCCCACTTTCTCCTGATTGGCCACCACTGCCAACTCCGCCTCCACTTGGGCTCGTTGCTGCGCGACAGATGTAAGCTGATCCCTGACGGCCTGATGAGCAGCTTTACGGCCTGGAGTGTCATGCTCGGCGACATCAAGTGCCCGCTTCAGTCTCAGCCCATTTGAGATGCGCTCCAGAAGGCCCTCGAAGACGGCCTTTACCTCAGCGGCGTTCGCCTCAACTTCAGCACGCAGGCGAGCAGTTTCGCTTGAAGATTCTTGGCACTCCTTCAGCCTCAAAGCTGCTTCTTGTTCCAAATAACGGAAATGAGAAGTGCTTTGCTCGAGCCATGCTCCCCGTTGAGTACTCACAGCCAAAGTCTCGGGGGATAGGCGCATCGACTCTAGCTGATGAAGGCGAGCCTCAATCTCCCGACAATGGTTAACCCAAGAGGCGACAATGCCCTCGTCATGGAAGGTGGCAAATATCACCAACATCGGGTTAACCGTCGTAGCGAAGTCCTCAGCAGATGGAGGAGCCTCGACGTCGAGTTCCTCGATGTAGTCGCTCAACATGCGCAGACTATTCGCCGCACCTTTTGATGACGGACGTCTCTGTGAAGGGCCGCCCGGTATTGTAATACGAGACTCAAAAGGCATCGAGACTGGAACGACAGCTGAAAAGACAAAATGCGATTAGATGATGATTCAATAGATATGGAGAAAGTCATTGATAAGATAGTTTACTATACTGGTTGAAGCAGGTGGCAAGGCCGGAAGGGCCGGTGGCGCAACCGATCTTTCTTCTCCCCCTTCGATTTGTAACACTGCAGTCAGGACAAGAGATAGTTAGAAATAATTCTACAACTGAAAAACAAATATATCAATCGGGAACGGTACTCACCAGCGCCACCAGAGGGAGAGGCGAATTCAGATGGGAAAGAGAAGTGTGGGAGCAACACTTGATAGAGATGGTCAAAAAGCACTCCTGAAGGACACAACAGTGTGACTTTAGTACACAAATTATGCGTCTGGAAGATAAGATTAATAAATTGCAAACCCATACCTTCCAACATCTTCGAGGGTATGAGAGAGGGTTGAGAGGTGACCACCGCCAAGGCAGTCGTGGAAGGCGCTCCCTCGAGCAGTGGGGCATCGGCGCTGGCTGCACCTGCGTTACAAAAAAGGTAAATTTGTCAGAAAAATTGTAAGGCAAAGAAAGAACACTAACCTGGGATTTACCTGATGAGCTGCCGGCTGAAACGGAGGCGTATCCCTCCTCCGTGGACATGAGGCCACCGCCCGTGGCCTCATCACCCGACTCGATAGGGACCGTCGTCGTGCTCGCACGACCAGGAGACGGCAGGAGATCATAGGCAGGGAGAGCAATGATTGGAGCGTTGCCGGATTCTTGGAAGGAAGCGGCTGACTCTTCCCCAAGAGTCGTGCCCATCTTATCCGCTACTTTTTCGGGCTCCGCCATCTCCATCAGCTCATCCACCGTCACCACGAGGTCGCCAGCCTCAAGCACCTCGCCCACCACTACCCTCGGCTCGGTTATGATGATCATTTCATCTGCCGCCACTTTAGGCTGGGCATCAATGACCCTCTCAGCTATAGACCCCTCAACCTCCATCTCGGGCCCTGAAGCCTCGGCGACGTTGCCCACCGTCGGCTCAGGCTCGGTAGGAGCTGCCTCCTCTGTCTCCTTGGGATCAACGGTTTCTGCCTCCCCCTCGATCGGACTTGGCCCTGCAAGATAAGAGATATAAGGACCAATGGCATTAAAATCCTTATAACAAAAACTCTGAGAGAAATATTACCTGAAGCGGATTTACCGTTTACGCTCCGAACTGCGCGCGCCACCTCTCTGCGGGCAGTGGATAGGGCGACAGGGGCCTCTTCGGATGGAGTATCAGCGCGAGAAACGGTGCTGGGGCCCGCTCCCACAGCCAAGGCAGCCCTGCGTGCCTTCGCCTCACGCCTTAGCCGCTTTCTTTCCTCCCGAGCTGTCACAATGGACCTCTGTGACGCCTCTTTCACCGCGACATCGTCATCCGTAAACAAAGACACCTCCAGAGCCTTTAAGGCGTCTCTCATCGGCTCCTCAAGACGAACTTCTTGCGGTAACCCCGAGGAAGCAGAAACGTCGGCAGCCGGTAGGACATCTGCGCCACTTGGCGGGAGCGACATTGAGGTTCCTGTGATTAAAAGGGAAAGGTTAGATTGACCATAACACAAGGGAAATGAAAACTTGATGAATCGAAACTTACTAAGGCCCATGGATGCTCTAAGACGTTCCTCCTCCTGGAAAGTTTTCAGAGAAGCGGCAATGGCTTCTTCATCAGTGACGCCTGTTGAAAGAAAGGAAAGAAAAGCGTTAGTCAAAGGCAATGAAGAGGAGATGTTGCAATAAAGAAAAGGCGACTACTAGTTACCTGATCGCGCAAGCTTAGCTAGCCACGCGTCACGCCTCGCCAACCACGCTGAAGCTTCGAGAGCAGCCTCCAAGTCTGTATCGTCCGGCGGCGGCATCACTAATCCTTCGTTAGTCCCGTATTCGATAAGGCCCTCGGCATAGGGAGCATGGGGTTCCTGACCGAACACGACGTCCGCAGCGAAGAGCGACTTCTTTTTCTTTTGCCCTCCGACCCGAGGTGCACGTAGGATCGACTTCCGTTTAGCAGCCACCTTGGGACGGCGGGTCCCGATGTCCGCACCCACGCCAGACTCCGGTGAGGCTGTAACCACTGTCTCCATTGGAGCACAGGACGCTGGTGGTGCATCCACAATATCAGGGAGCGGCAATCCGTGCGGAGGACTCTGCGCATGCGATGGTCCAGTTCCGACCTCTTTTAGAAGGGCAACTACTGGAGTCCTCGGGACCAAAGGAGCGTTGCGATCAGTACCTGGAGGCACACCCTTACGATCGACCAACAGTCGCCTTTCCTCCTTTATAACTACTCCTGTTGCATGATTGTACCAGTCTTTGTACACATTGAGGAGTCTCGGAGCGTAAGCCGGCGCATTGATAAAAAAATGAGAGCTCGTATTCAGGCGCATGAAATGGTGCAGTGCGTTCTCCATCCCTTCTTTAGTGGCAGTGGGTTCCAGCAAGAAGGCTTCCAAGGGGACCCCTTGATCGTAGCCCAGTTGTTGAGCAAAACGATGCGGGTTGTACCTCATAAAAATTGCCACACCATTCTGCCTAAAAACTAAGAAACCCAGTCTAATGGAATATAAGTGAAGGGTCTCCCGAGCCGTCAAAATTGAGGCTCCATCCTTAAAGACATCTTGTAATGGCCGCGTCACAGTGGTAGACACCTTTCCAATGGTCAATACCTTATCGACAAGGGACATCCCGGCTCCAACGGTATGAGGGCGAAGGAGTAAGCCCCTGGCGTTCCGCGGTGATGGGTTACAATTGATGCGCCGATCAGCTGTATAATGCGAGGAAAACTACACTTGTCAAAGAACGAGGGCCTTTTATGCATGCCGAAGACACCCGCTGTGTGTAGCTCGAGCCACGATGCAAAGTAATGCATCCGGAAGACCACGTACAGTACCCCGGGCTCATTAGAATCCGCTGCTCGACTGAGGCCATGGTATAAATGTGCCAAGCCAGCGATCCCAACAGCCACCTTTACCCCGATGACCATCCGGTGGGCTGGGTAAAAGACAGGGGGTCGCATCCGATGAGAGTGCATTAGGATCGCAAACCAGCTCAGCCACAATCTAAGAAATCCTAAGAAAAAGGCCTCCTCATCCATTCCAGAGGCCGCAATTTCTGCAAATGACATAGTAGGGAAGTCCGGAAGAAAAAAAACCCTTTTGATCTATATCCTTCTCCGGTAGGTTGTCCACACCTAGACCGAAAGGGTCATCCAGGGTGGCAAACTTGGCAGCTTCTGATGAGATGATGCTTGGACGAAGGAAACGAGCAATGAAGTCCTCAAAGTTAAGTCCCCGACTCCCATGTTCGACGAAGAGGGACTCATATATGTTCAACACTTTAATCAAGCTTGGGAATTGATGTTGAACGGCATTCTCCGGTGTGACCCTCCTTACCATCGGCCTGTCACCAAAGACGTACACATCTGTCGGGAGCAGCTCCTCATAATGTTCCCCCATCACTGGTAAACCGAATACCTCCGCGAACCCCTCCAAGGAGATTGACACTTCCCGATCCATGGCAAGGAAAGTGTGGGTAGGAATATTCCATTGCTCCAAGAAAACCTTGAACCACCAGGTGGGGAGCGTGGGATACTGGAAAAGAGAGACGTAGACCGTGGTGTACAGTCTTAATCTTATCAACTGCGACTTCTTCGTCGACAGGATGTACCGGGCCCACGGCAGATAACCAATCGGGTGGCGGGGGATCAGACCAAGGTTATACGATTGCCCCCAAGGTCGTGCTTCACCTTGACAGATACGGCGTCCTAGGATGTCCAAAACCATAGGATGCTGAACCTGTATCGCATCTATGGCGGGATGTAGAAAGCCCTTCGATGTCTAATCCACCAACTCCACGGCATACTGCACCGAGGGTGGGGTAGCATAATGAATCGCCGTGATGGGCTCAGACGGCACTGTGCATGTGAAGCTGCGTCGACCCATAATGATCTGGTTATACCAGGACCCCCAAAGGTGAAGATTCTTGTACTCCGGGTCGTATTCTCTAATCATGGTCAGGACTTCACGGTCCGAAGGCGCCTCGGGAAATCCTTCCTCCGAGCGGACGAACGGGAATGAAGTGTCTAGGGACATGATCGCTGCAAAAAGAACAATTTAGCCGTCAGTGTTGTAATTCCAACGTTTGGCGTCTAAAAAAAAAAGAAAATGCATTAATTAAATTAAAATTAATTAATTACACCACACAGCAGTGCAGTGAGTAGGAGACCAAAGGGGGACCCACAAAATCTGGATGACAATACGTCAGTTAATAAGACAACCTCATCATTGGATGAGATTGTCAGTTGGTCCCCAGGAAAACATTCCCATTTAAAAAGGGGGGGAAGAATCCATAGAGACAAGGAGAAAATCTTCTCTTTCAGAGCAAAGCTCTGTCACAGAGTGACACTTGTCAAACTCTGGTCCCAGGGAAATAAGATTCCTTAAAGAAGCATGGCTCTGTGGTAATAATGGAAAATGTCCATCAGAAAATTTTTTACACGTAAAAGAATTAAAAAAATTTGGAATCTTGAAAGATTCATGAAAAATTTATAAAAAGACTCTTCATTTTTCAAATCTAAAAGAGCTATTTTTAGATCTATGAGCAAAGCTCTGTTCATAGGTTAAAACCCATGAACAAGATTCCTGTAGATCTATAAGTTTGAGAGCAAAGCTCTGTTTATGAAACCCCAATGGGGATCTCTTTAGATCAAAAAGATCTGTGAGAGCAAAGCTCTTTGGTTGAGATTAAATTAAATTAATTTGATTTAAATTAATTTTTTTACCTAAAGTTTCTGACTTTAGAAATGAGCAAAGCTCTGAAGTTCTTGAGTGAGAGCAAAGCTCTGGAAAATAAAAATCTTAAAACGGTAAGATTTTTCTAAGGGCCAGAGGTCCTATTTATAAGGCGCTTGCGCCCCTTGAGCTCACCCCTTGATCCAACGATCAGGAGTTTGCCACCGCTGCACTCACGTGTGCGCTACGTGAGCGCAACGGTGGGGGGGCATTTGTTTCGCCCAATCAGAGCAAAACTCTGTTGAAATTCAAAATTCAAAATTTTGAAACAACGCTTCAAATCTCGGACGCAACGCGCCACATGTCAGGCGCTGATACGTCAGCGCAGCGCCTAAGAAGGCGCGCCCAATCAGAGCAAAGCTTTATTTTAAGCAAAATTAAAGGAAGCAACGCTTCAGTTGCGCAAGCACTGCGCTGCGCGACACGTGTCAGCGCAGATGCGCTAGCGCAGTCGCGCTGCGCTTTGCGCTGCGCGACACGTGTCAGCGCAGATGCTAGCACAGTCGCGCTGCGCTTTACGCTGCGCGACACGTGTCAGCGCAGTTGCGCTGCGCGACACGTGTCACGCGCAGATGCGCTAGCGCAGTTGCGCTGCTCTGTGCGCTGCGTGACACGTGTCACGCTCTGGGGCATTTGCGCCAAACAGAATAAAGATTTTAAAGAAATCTTTCTGTTCTTGTTAAAACAAGAAGATTTTCTTCTGTAAAACCGAAGCCCTTGGATCAAAGATCCAACGGTGGGGAAAATTCCCCAAATCACTTAGAGAAAAATCTCTTTAACAAATTTAACTAATTTATGGGCACTATAAAAAATACCCTAGGCCTCAGTTCAAAGGCATCAACATTTTTCTTGAAAAAAGTCAAGAACTTCAAACAGAGAGAACTCTGAGAAAAATTTCAAGAAAAAAGTAAAAACCTTCACAAGGGAGAAGAAATTTCTTCTAATAGATCATTGATCAAAAAACTAGATCAATGATCTTCACATAAAAAACAGTGCTTTGCACTTCTTATGAACCACTGGTTCTTTAAAACAAGAAAACAACAAAAATAAAAAAAATAGTGCTTTGCACTTTTATGAACCTCTAGTTCTTGAAATAAAAAGAAAAAAACTTATTTTTCTTTGATCTAAATTAGATCAAGAAATCAAATAGTGCTTTGCACTTCTGTTCTTGAATCTAAAAGATTCTTAGTGCTCTACACTTCCAAACTGCGCTGTTGCGCTCTTGGGAAAGCGCCACGTGTCAGCATCTGAATCACTTGCGCTATGAGCTTTGAGATAGAGCTTTGCTCTCTGTAATTGGCACAACTTACCTAGGTGCGCCACGTGTCAGCAGCGCACTGCGCTTGCATGACACGTGTCGTCATCACAAGCGCTTGCGCTCTCTGATTGGCGCAAAGCGCCTGAAAATGCAATGCATTTCCTAAAGGGCCAGGCCCAAATCAAAAAGACCAAGCAGGCCTAATTAAATCGATGCCCTGCATCATTTATAAATGGGCAGAGCCCAAACAAAATAACAAAAATGCTATGCATTACTTAAAAGGGCAGAGCCCAATTGAGAGGTCCAATGGACCAAAACAAATGCTCTGCATTATAATAAAAAAAGGGCAGAGCCCAGTCAAAATGGGCATAAATGGCCTAAAGTAATGCTATGCATTATTCTAAAAAAGGGAAAGCCCAGACAAAAGCCAAAAGCAAATAAAATGTTGAATATTTTCAACTGGACTTAGCCCAATTTTGGCCGTAAGCCCTTAACTTAAATTGACTGAGCAAAATTGCTCTCTTAAATCAATTTACCTCCAGTTCGAGAGTACATCTCCGAACTCCTCTGACACCCATCGTTGTAATCTTTCAACGACGTCAGAGAGGTGACGGGTCCCAACGACCACACATCAATACGGACTGCGGGGTCCTTAAACTCGTGGACCGGAACGTCCTTAAACTAATGTTGGACCGAAACGTCCTTAAACTAATGTCGGACCCAGCAGTCCCTAAACTGGAACATGGACCACCATGTTCCTAAAATGGAACATGGACCACTACGTCCCTAAACTGTAACAATAGAGCCTCCAAATGCTCTTTTGCCGGATCTAAACGATCCCGTTTAAGTTGATCTTAGCCCCCAAACACGGCTAATGTATCCTTAAACATTCAAACGGACTATAAAACTCCAAATCAATCTTGGTTCAAGGATACATCTCTGAACTCCTCTGACATCTGCCGTTGTAATCCTTCAACGACGTTAGAGAGGTGACGAGTCCCGATGGCCAGATATTAAATGGATTATCACGTTAAGTTGATCTTAGTCTCAAACAGGACTATCGTATCTTTAACGAACGTTTAAGTTGATCTTAGCCGCAACGCGACTTATGCATCCTTAAACTAAAAAAAAACCAAACCCAAATCTAAGTAAATACGGATTTGGACTAATCCATGTCCTACGGGCGACGGCATTACTCAGTCTCCGTATACAATCCACGGGCAACCACAAACAAAACAAACACACACGACACGAAGTGAAATTCTGGAGAAGGAGAAAGTTGTTACCGCGATACGGTAGCGTAATTAACTGCAGGGGCTTGCGCCTGCAGGGAAGAGCGTCCCCACAATCAAAAACCCCTCAAGCGAGGGGGAATCTGACGAAGTCTGCTATATCGGCCGTATCCGTCTAAACCTCCGATACACGGTGCCATAAATCAACTTGGCATCTTCGGAGAGGTGGATGGATAAAACCAAATAGCATCTGCCCCGAATCTCAGCGTCAGGACATCGCGGTCCTGTGCGCCGCCATTCGGAGGGGAACAATGGGCTTTACAAAAATTTGGCTTTATGCCTATTTTTCTTACATTTATCCATAAAATAAAATAAAAGAAATACAACAAAATTATTTATTACAAAATTTTTATCTTGGCATGGGGAGAGGCCGGCCGCTTCATGTTCGGGCTCGACCCGGGCATGGGCCCACTGGATCTGGGCTTAGGCCCACTTGGCTTGGGGTTGACTTTAATTTTGACTTGGTCAACCGGGGTGTAAAATTTTACCCCAACAAGGGGTAGACTGGTACGGAAGGTGTTAGAAGTGGCACGAGACTGCAACCATAAGACACCTAATCTGATTTCAATCGTCGTTGTTCCGAGTATTATCACGGAGCCTTGTACTCTATATACCGTAGTCTCTGGTCTAGTGAGATTCCTCTCGTATACATTGGCCTCTTCTGTACCAAGCTACAAACAACGGCATTAACAATATAATACAACTTTAAAAGCTACATTCTCTCTCTATCTATTCTATTTCTCCCTCATCTTTGGGACTTACCGAGCGATTTGTTCGCCGACGACATTCTCTTTCTTCTTCTTCTTTAGAATGTCGTCAGGTGATTCGGACTCACTGGAGATTGAGCCCATCAGCGAGGATTTGGACCAGCTAGCTTTCAACCCAGAGCTCTAGTCACTTGTACACATTTACATTCTGTATTTTCCATTTCTGTTATGCCACTGTTTAGGCATTACTTTCCATTCCATGTATTTACTTTTCAGATGTATTGTAAAAAGAATATTAATAAATAAAGTTGCTGTTTCTTTTACATCTAGTCTCTTGTGTAAATTTTACTTATATTGCTTAGATACGCTTAGCGTGTTTACTTCAGAGTAAATACGTAGCGGCCTAGTCGCGTCCTCTTCGCCGTACACCAGGAAGCGGGGCGTGACAACATGATTCAGAGACTGTTTATTGGATCTTAATTCGTTTCCACTTTATGCATTTTCTTGATTTTATTTACTGTGGTAAATGGACATGTACTAGTTAGGTCATATTTTTCTGTTCTTGATATCCAATAGATAGCCGTAATGTGACCGTGGAGGGATGATTCATAACCACAGGTAGAATGGTTGGCTCTGTCACATGCTATAGTCTGTATATCTTGGGAAGCGGGGCGTGATAGGTTTTTTTTGGTATCAGAGCCCTAAGATTCAGGGTTAGTTGGGTTTGTTTCTTTTATAGTTGGGTATTAAACTCAATACACTAATTAGAAAACCCGGAATTAGGAACATATCCTGCCATATTACTATCTTGCCAGTCTTGAATCTATAACTATCTTGTTTATTGAATCCCATTTACCGTTGCTAATTCTCTTCAGAGTCTTGGCTTCATAATTATGGCGGATAGAGACTTGCGATCATACTAGAGACGTGTTGATAACGCTATATTGTTTGGTGTTGTACGTGCTATACTTGAAAACCAGAAGCGACAAACTGAGCAGAATCAGCAGCAGGCTGAGGCTTTCTAGGAGGGCCTGCGGACAGTTCAGCAGTCTGTAGTTGTAGTAGCACCCAGGCCAGCACAGCGTGAGGGCATTATGGCGGACTTTAGAAAGCTCGGTCCGCCCACATTTACAGGATTGGAGGAGCCATTACCAGCGGAGTAGTGGCTTGTTGATACTGAGAATCTGCTAGTCGCCGCGCAGATTCCAGATAAGAAAATGGTGGATACAGTACGCATCCAATTAGTAGATTACGCTCGCGAGTGGTGGCTTGTAGAGGAGACCCGCCTGACCAAGCTAATCAGTTGGGCAACGTTTTCATAAAGTTTCTTGGAGAAGTTCTTTCCGCAGTCTGCTTGGGAGGAAATGAAAGAAAAGTTTATTAGCCTGAAGCAGAATGACAGGTCCGTTGATGCGCATGCAGCTGAGTGGGGCTCAGTCGATTTGCGGGGCCTTTGGTTGCTAACGAGGAAGATAGGGCACGAAGGTTTATGCGTAGCTTGGATGTGGAGATTTAGAGACACATTATATCTCTGGGTCTGACTAGCTTCTCTCAAATTCTCAAGGCAGCCAGGGAGCAGCAGAATTTATCAATGAAAGCGAAGGGTACTTAACAGCAAGCCGGCGTAGTGCAGAAGCCGGCGTTTATGCCAAACAGAGCTCCTGTACGTAGATGCATTCTGGTGAATAAGCGAGGCATTGTACCTATGAAGAAACCCGCTGTATTTTATCAGAAAAGAAGTGTGTTTTGTGACTACTGCCAACGACCAGGCCATTTCCGGAGGGAGTGCCAGATGAGGCTTGGACAGTGTCTGATTTGTGGAGCTGCTGATCATCGAATACATACTTGTCTATCAAGAGTTCAGTTGAAGGGTGATGCTCCGAGAGCACAGCAGAAGCAAATTACTCAGGGACCTAATCAAGCACGGGCCTTCACTTTGACGGCCAAGGAGGCCAAAGCTTCAGACGAAGTTGTTTCAGGTATCCTACTCATTCATAGTTTTTCCGCATTGGCATTATTCGATTCAGATGCATCTCATTGCTTTATGTTGTCCAAGTTTATTAGTGCACACTCTATTCCACACATGGCCCTGTCTAGTTGCTAGGACATACACACTGAGAATGGGAAAATTATATCTAGTAGTGAGTGCAAGGATTGTTCGATTGTTATTTGCAGATGGGAGTTATTCGCAGATTTCTTGGTGATTGATATTGTCAGCTATAATGTCTTCTTGAATGGACTTTCTTGGCATTTTCTACGCTCATATCGATTGTAGAGCAAAGAAAGTGATTTTCCAGATTCCCGGACATCTGGAGTTCATATTTTTAGGAGATAGCAGATCTGTCGGGCCAATTGAATTTAGGGTTAGGCTAACAAGTGCCGTTCTTTTGTCGATAGAAGTAGACAAGGAGGAAGCGCCAGCAGTAATTCGAGAGTTTTTGGATTTGTTCGAGAACATCTCGGGTTTACCGCCAAAACGAGATATGGAATTTGCGATTGATCTTGTTTCTGGAGCAGTGCAGATTTCAAAGGCTTATTATCCAATGGCACCGATGGAACTAGAAGAGGTAAATAAACAAGTTGTCGAATTACTAGAGAATGGTTGGATTCTCAGCAGCAATTCACCATGGAGAGCTCCGGTCCTTCTAGTCAAGAAGGATAGCACGCGAAGGATGTGCATTGATTATCGAGAATTAAATCGGGTGGCTATTAAGAATAAGTACCCAATCTCTCGTATCGGCGAATTATTCGATCAACTCAGTGGCGCGAGGGTATTCTCGAAGTTGGATTTGCGATCCGGATATCATCAAGTTCGAGTAAAATCAGAAGATATTTGCAAGACAGCATTCCGAACTCGATATGGGCAAACACACCGTACCTGGACTTGATGAACCGAATCTTTTTACCGTACCTGGACCAGTTCGTAGTGGTGTTTATTGATAATATTCTGGTCTATTTAAGGAGCAAAGATGAGCATGCAGAACGCTTGAGAATTGCACTGCAAAACTTGAGACAAGAAAGGCTATATACTAAGATGAGCAAGTGCGAGTTTTGGCTCGAAAAGTGAAGTTCTTAGGTCATGTCATATCCGGAGATGGAGTTGTCATTGACCCCTGAAAAGGTTGCAGTAGTTCATGTTTGACCAATTCCAAAGAATATAGGGGAGATCAGAAGTTTTCTTGGGCTTGTCGGATATTATAGAAGGTTTGTGGAGAACATCGCTTGAATAGCAGAACCATTGACCAAGATAACAAGAAAGGAGATACCGTTCATATGGACGGAGAAATGTGTGTCAGCTTTTAAAGCATCGAAGCAAAGATTGGCCACCGTCCCAATCTTGACAGTGCCAGACGGTTTCGGAGGGCTGGTTATTCACAGCGACGCATCTGGGAAAGACTTGAGATGTGTTCTAATGCAGCATGAGAAGGTCATAGCTTATTCGTCGAGACAATTGAAGACCAATGAGAAGAACTACGCAACTCATGATTTGGAGCTAGCAACAGTGATTTTCGCTTTGATGATTTGGAGACACTACTTATTGGGCGAAAGGGTAGAAGTATTTACCGATCACAAAAGCCTAAAATATGTGTTCACGTAGAAAGAACTCAACATGAGGCAGCGTAGATGGTTGGAGCTGATGGCTGACCATGATCTTGATCTAAAATACCATCCGGGAAAAGTTAATGTAGTGCTGGATACTCTAAGTCGGTTGCCAACAATACGAATGTTGACTACACAAAAGGAGATTATAGCCGATCTTCAAAGGTTTGAGTTGGAGATCGTACTACCGCACTCTTCGGGACAGTTGATGCAGTTGCAAGTACAGTCGTCCTTAATTGATAATATTAAAGTAGCGCAGTCGCACGATCCAAGGTTGCAGAAGTTTCGAGAACAAATAGAAGCGGGACTTCGAATGGACTTGTTAATTCATGAAGACGGTCCGTTACGATATGGTAGTCGTCTATGTGTGCCTAAAGGAGATGTTCGTGAAGAAGTCATGAAGGAGGCTCATAGTTCTGCATATTCCGTACATCCGGGAGGCACAAAGATATACCGAGATCTACGACAACATTTCTGGTGGGAAGGCATGAAAAGGGAGATTGCTAACTACGTATCGAAGTTCTTGGTGTGTCAGCAAATTAAGGCGGAACATTAAAGGGTAGCTAATTTGTTGCAACCACTTTCGATTCCTCAATGGAAGCGGGGACATATAACCATGGATTTCGTGACAGCATTATCATGAAGTCCAAAGGGCAATAATGCAGTTTGGGTGATTGTTGATCGATTGACCAAGGCAGCTCATTTTATATCGTTCGGAGTTGGTCAGTCGACGGAAGCTTTAGCAGAGCGGTACATACAGAAGATTGTGAGATTGTATGGAGTACCTGTGAGCATCGTTTCCGATCGTGATACCCAGTTTTTATCGCACTTTTGGAGGAGTCTACAGGAAAGTTTGAGAACTCGGTTGAAGTTTAGCACCGTCTATCATTCTCAGACAGATGGCCAGTCCGAAAGAACGATCAAAACTCTTGAAAATATATTGAGAGCATGCATGTTAGACTTCAAGGGTTCATGGAAGGATCATTTGCACTTTGTGGAGTTTTCTTATAATAACAGTTTTCAGACGACTATACAGATGGCTCCATTCGAGCATTGTACGGTCGTAGGTGTCTCTCGCCGGTCTGTTGGGACGATATTGGAGAAAGAAAATTGTTGGGACCGGATCTTATTGTGCAAACGGTGGAGAAATTCAATGTGATCTGAAATCATATAAAGGCGGCACAAGATCGACAAAAAAGTTTGGCCGATACAGGACGAAGATCTCTGGAGTTCGCAGTTAGTGATCTTGTATTCTTGAAGATATCACCGACTAGAGGAGTGATCCGTTTTGGTAGTCGGGGAAATCTTAGTCCTCGATTCATGGGGCCTTTCGGTATCATCGAACGTATTGAAGTGGTAGCGTATCGATTGGCTTTACCACCATCTTTGGCAGGTGTTCATGATATGTTTCATGTATCTCAACTCTATAAGTATGTTCGAGATGAGACGCACGTCCTAGATCACTCAGAACTGACAATATGGGAAGATTTAACATATGAAGAGAGACCAATGGTGATTGTGGATTGACGAGAAAAGGTCCTTAAGAACACGGTTATCATTCTAGTACTTGTTTCATGGGGGAATCGTTCGCACGGAGAATCTATTTGGGAACATGAAGACGAGATCCGACAGAAGTTTCCACACATTTTTTCTTAGATCCTTGTTTTCTTGTATTTTCTTTTTCCGGGAATTTTGAGAACGAATTTTTTTTAATTGGGTATAATGTAACACTCTAGCACTATTATACGATATTTTATTTGGGGTATATCAAATTTTGCGACAGATTTCTTTATTATTATTGCTTTTGGGTGCGGATAGTGCATTTAGTAACTGTGGTTAGCATCCGACCCGACCCACATATTTGAAACCCATCATGGTTTAAGATTACGTCATATATTTTCTATTATAGAGAATCCATGCACATCTAGATTCTTCATACATATTCCCTTCCGAACACAGAGACGCGACCGCGTAGGTTCGTCTTGCCTGAGATTCGGGGCAGATGCTATTTGGTTTTATCCGTCCATCTCTCCGAAGATGCCAAATTGATTTATGGCACCGTGTATCGGAGGTTTGGACGGATGTGGCCGATGTAGCGGACTTCGTCAGATTCTCCCTCGCTTGAGGGGTTTTTGATTGTGGGGACGCTCTTCCCTGCAGGCGCAAGCCCTTGCAGTTAATTACGCTACCGTCTCGCGGTAACAACTTTCTCTTTCTCCAGAATTTCACTTCGTGTCGTGTGTGTTTGTTTTGTTTGCGGATGCCCGTTGATTGTATACGGAGACTAAGTTATGCCGTCGCCCGTAGGACGTGGATTAGTCCAAATCCGTATTTACTTAGATTTGGGTTTGGGGTTTTAGTTTAAGGATACGTTAACCATATTGAGGCTAAGATCAACTTAAACGTTCATTAAGGATATGTTAGTCCTATTTGAGACTAAGATCAACTTAACGGGATCATTTAGATCCGGCAAAAGAGCATTTGGAGGCTCCATTGTTCCAGTTTAGGGACATAGTGGTCCATTGCATGTGTGGCTGTCGGGACCCATCACCTCTCTGACGACGTTGAAAGATTACAACGACAGGTGTCAAAGGAGTTCAGAGATGTACCCTTGAACCGAAGTTGATTGGGGGATCTGTAGTCCGATTTGGGACTAAAGTCTGTTTGAAGGTTTAAGAATACGTTAACCATATTTGAGGCTAAGATCAACTTAAACGGGATCGTTTAGATCCGACAAAAGAGCATTTGGGGGGGCTCTATTGTTCCAGTTTAGGGACATGGTGGTCCATTGCCAGTTTAGGGACATGCTGGTCCATCGCTAGTTTAGGGACATGGTGGTCCAACATTCCCATTTTGGGGACAGGTCCATATCGATGTGTGGTTGTCGGGACCCGTCACCTCTCTGACGACGTTGAAGGATTACAACGATAGATGTCAGAGGAGTTCGGAGATGTACCCTTGAACCGAGTGTAAATTGATTTAAGAGAGCAGTCGTGCTCAGTCAATTTAATTTGAGGACTTACGGCCAGAATTGGGCTAAGTCCAGTTGAAAAATGTTCCACATTTTTATTTGTAGTTGGCCTGTTAGGCCTGGGTTTGGGCTCTGCCCTTTGTTTAATAATGCATAGCATTAATCTTGGTCTCTGTTGGACCTTTATTTAGGCTCCACCCCTTTTTAAATGATGCACAGCATCTGTTTTGGTCTGACAGACCTCTGCTTGGGCTCTGACTTTTTTTATAAAAATAATGCATTGCATTTTATTAGGCGTGTTAGGCCCTTTTTAATTGGGCTTGACCCTCTTCCAGTAATGCAGAGTATTAATGATTTGACAGTGGCCACGTGGCCTGTCAGGCGCTCTGCGCCAATTAATGAGCGCAAGCGCATGTGGAGGTGACACGTGTCGCACTCTGGTGAGCGCAAGAGCAGTGCACTGCGCTGTTGCGCTGCTGACACGTGGCGCGCTCTGGTGCAGTGCGCCAATTTAAGAGAGCAGTGCTCTGTTTTTAAAGCGCAATGCGCAGTTTGTTTTGGGGCCGACACGTGGCACTCTCTGGTGGCTTGCGCCAACCCAAGAGCGCAACAGTGCAGATTTATAAGTGCAGGGCACTATTTAATATCTTGATCCAATTTTGGATTAAAGAAAAGAATCTTTTAAGATTCCAGAACCAATGGTTCATCAAAAGGCAATGCCTTTATAGATCAAATGATCTGTGAAGTAATACTTCTTTTAATCTTTTTGTGATTGGATCTTTTTTTATCTTTTTTCCTTTTTAATTGAAGATCTTGATCTGTTCTTTGATCATTGATCTTTATAGAAGAAAATTCTTCTTTTTATTCAAAGGTTTTTACCTTTTTTTTTGTAAGCTCTTCTCAAAATTTTCTAGAGGAGTTCTGAATATCTCTCTGTTTTTCTGTGTTTTCAATTTGGAGTCTAGGGGACTTTATATAGTGCCAATAGATTTGTTAATTAGTTAAAGAGATCTTTCTCTGAGTGATTTAGGAATTTTTCCCCACCGTTGGATCTTTGATCCAAGGGCTTCTGCTTTACAGAAGAGAATCTTATTGTTTCAATAAGATCAGAAAGATCTTTCTGGAATTTTAATTCTGTTTTAGTGCTGGCACGGTTGTCGCGTAGCACAGAGCACAGCGCAACCGCGCTAGCGCAACCGCGCTGCCACGTATCGCACAGCGCAGAGCGCAGCGCAGAGCGCAGCGCAACCGCGCTAGCGCAACTGCGCTGCCATGTGTCGCGCAGCGCAGAGCGCAAATCAGCTGAAGCGTTGCTTCCTTTGTTAAAATTTGAATTTTATTTGAAAACAGAGCCTTATTCTGATTGGGGAAACAGAAGCGTTGCTTCATTTCCCGCCTTGGAATTTGAATAGAGCTTTGCTCTGATTGGGGGAAACAAATGCCCCCCACCGTTGCGCTTACGTGGCCCCCAAATGTGAGCGCAACGGTGGCAGAATTCTAACCGTCGCGCCATCCCTTGGAAGTTGAAACGGCTCTCAATGCCTATAAATAAGACCTTTGGTCCCATAGATGATTTTCATCTCTTCATAAGAATTTTTATTCAGAGCCTTGCTCTTCAATCTAAGAACCTTTCAAGAGTAAAACTTCGTCAACACTTAGGTAAAATTTAAAAACTTTTAAGAATCCAGGATTTTACCCATTAACAGAGCTTTGCTCTTCATAGATCTTTGATCTAAAGAAAACCCATTTAGGGTTCATTAATAGAGCTTTGCTCTCTTCAGATCATGATCTTTTCTTGGGGTTTCTTAGCCCATGAATCAGAGCTCTGCTCTCTTGATACTTGTAGATTTCTCAATCTTTTGTGAAGAACTCTTAAGAATCTGATCATGGATAATGAAAATCAAAAATGGAGTTTTATCTTTGATTGATTATATCATCTTTTCAGCGTTCACGGGGAATTTCTTTAAATTCCACTCATTACTGGATTTTGACAGGTGTCACTCCTGTCTGCAGAGCATTGCTCTCGAGGAATTTAACTCTCTGTATTTTTTTTATTGCTAATCTTCCAATGATATTTCCTTTAGGTATTATGGTTGTTCATTTGTACAGTCTGCATGAATTCATCACTTATGAGGACATCCGCGTACAGGGCCGTCACCAAAACCAAGAGTTTACAGATGCCCAGTGTGCGGAGATTATGGGTCGTCTGAACGCACGCGTTGGTTGGTTGCTTCCTCGTCGTTCTGCTCTCTTGAAAGTCGTGCTGGGAGCGATTTGGAGAGCACTTCCAGGGTTTCATGAGGCCATGCCGCTTAATGCGCTGGATGATACCGAAGACAAGGTGCATTCAGTGTACCTGTCGGGGCTGATCTCGAAGAAACGGCGAGATAGCTTCATCGACATCCTTCATTAAATTTTTCAACAGACGACGATAACTGCTGCTTATGGAGGGATGGGGGGCCTTGCCGAAGATCTTGACACGCGTGAGCGCGAGAGGATGCACACGAGAATGATCAGAAAGGCCAGAAAGACTCTAGACGGCCTTACTTTCGAATTCCTTAATCCATGCCCTGGATCTGAAGTTTTGCCATTGTAATCATTTGGATAATGTTTTTGTTTAATGCTTCCATAATTTAAGAACTTTTTTCGCAGCATGAATGGAAAATTTCTCATTTCAGCTTGTCTTATTTTATGTACCAAGTGTTTTTGCACATGCATGAATGAATATGCCTCGGACGCAAATCAGATATTCTTTTTGTCGCTTTCTACTCATTGTTGTGTTTTTGCCATGTGATTTTAGCAAGTGCGGTCTGTAGGTAGCGCATAGTCGTCAGTCTTGGGCTCTTTATAGAGTGGTGATGGCTTAGGAGACAGGGTTAAGGTCTGCCATCTAAGACTTTTCAACTTTATGAGCCGTGAGGGTCTCATAAAGAATTTTCTCCCTACGGATCGAGAGGATCTTGTAGGTGTATTTTCTCCTTAGGAATCGTGAGGATTCCTAAGTGCGTTTTCTCTTATAAGTCGTAAGGATCTCACAAGAGAATTTTCCCTCTTACGAGTCGAGAGGACCCATAAGCGGTTGTTTCCCTCCTTGTCGAGATTCGACTTTGGAGAGTGTGACCCATGGATAGTATGCAAGAGATCGTTTTGGACCGACTTGCAGGGTCCCAGTACTTAGGAAACATGTTTTTTAATCTCTACTACCTAAGGCTTTATCTTACGAGTCGAGACGAATTGAGAAGTTCTCGCAAAGACATCAATTTCCTCACGAGTCGAGACGAATCGAGCAGTTCTCGCAAGCATATCCTAACGTCACAGTTAACCTCTGCTCTTTACGACAGAGGTCCGTCAGGGTCTGTGGTACTAGGGTTTTGCCCGTCGTACCGTCGCATTGGCTGATATATCCCTCGATAGGCAATTGTGCTGTTCGAGTAGCCCTGCGACTGCCGTGTCTCTGATCTCTTCGAGGGCTGGACAAGACGTCTTCAAGCAATCCTCCTAGGCAGTTTGACCGTCGGAAAAGCAAGCGTTAGGAATTTTGCCATGTCGCTTTTTACTTGAGGTTAGGCTCATTTTGGAGAGCCTCGATGAGTCATAACCACTCCGCGCTGGTGTGGGATGATCTCTGATAGTCTTTCAGGCTATATATGACTTGCCGTTAAGACCCTGAAGCTAGGGATTTGTCCTTTGCTTCGTTTGCTGCATTTCGTCTGCTGTATCGAGACGAATGTCGCGATTGTTTCTGGGTTGCTGATGAACCGTCGAGGTTTGGAACTAGGGATTTTGCCGTGGCTCTTTTTGGTGATGTTACGTCTGCTGTATCGAGAAGAACGTCGAGGTGGTGACCACTCCGCGCTTGTGAGAGATGATCTCTGACTGTCTTTCAGGCTTTATATGACTTGCCGTTAAGACCCTGAAGCTAGGAATTTGTCCTTTGCTTCGTTTGCTGCATTGCGTCTGCTGTATCGAGACGAATGTCGCGATTGTTTCTGGGTTGCTGATGAACCGTCGAGGTTTGGAACTAGGGATTTTGCCGTGACTCCTTATGGTGATGTTACGTCTGTATCGAGACGAACGTCGAGGTGGTGACCACTCCGCGCTTGTGCGAGATGATCTCCGACTGTCTTCCAGGCTTTATATGACTTTCCGTTAAGACCTTGAAGCTAGGAATTTGGCCTTTGCTTCGTTTGCTGGCATTGCGTCCTCTATATGGAGACGAATGTCGCGGTTGTCTCTAGGTTGTTGGTGAACCATCAAGATATGGAACTGGGGACTTTGCCGTGGCTCCACTGTTTGACTGTCGCGTCTGAATCCTGTTGGAGGAAGAACGCTGGAGTGACATCTCGCCTGCTGTATCGAGACGAACGTCGAGGTGGCGACCACTCCGCACTGGTGCGAGATGATCTTCGATTGTCTTTCAGGGTTTATATGACTTGCCGTTAAGACCCTGAAGCTAGGAATTTGGCCTTCGCTTCGTTTGCTGGTATTGCGTCTACTGTGTCGAGACGAACGTCGAGGTGGTGATCACTCCATACTGGTGTAAAATGATCTCAGATGGTCTTTCCAGTTTTATATGAGTTGTCGTCAAGACCCTGAAGCTAGGAATTTGGCCTTCGCTTCGTTTGCTGGCATTGCGTCTGCTGTATCGAGACGAATGTCGCGGTGGAGCTGGGATTTTGCCGTTACTCCGCTTGTTTGGTTGTGTCGCTTCCGTGCTTTGCTGGCATAAGGAGGAACGTTGTTGTTGGTCTTCTGAGATGCAGATGTGACCGTTGAGACTTGGCTCTCTTTCTGATGGAGCCTGGTGGGAAGGTATGGTTCCTTCTTTGTTTGTGCCCCTGGATTGTATACAGGGATCGATGTGATCTCACCTGTAAGGCAAAAGTTTCATTCATTTTTTTTATATTATTTTATTTCTGCGATGCTCTATCATTTCAGCTTTTATATCGCGAAGGTCGCGATTGCCCAATCATTTCGGCTATTTTTCGCGGTGCCCAATCATTTCGGCTATTTATTTTCACTCGCTGCTTTTTATTGCGAGTTTCCCAATCATTTCGGCTATTTATTTTATTTTTACTCGCTGCTTTTTATTGCGAGTTGTTCAATCATTTTGGCTATTTATTTTATTTTTACTCGCTGCTTTTTATTGCGAGTTGCCCAATCATTTCGGCTATTTTGCATGCATACATTTTTACTTGCTGATTTTGTTGCAAGTTGCCCCATCATTTCGGCTATTTCGTATGCATGTATGGCTCGCTGATTTTTTTTATCGCGAGTGTGGAACTTGGGATCTGACGCCAATCTCAGCATCAGCATCGCTACAACTGGAATATTGCCAGGAGCGAATCATCATTTGCCATGAAAGGGCTTGGAATTTGATACGGATTTAGGCATCAACATCGCTACAACTGGGATATTGCCAGGAGCGAATCATCATTTGCCTTTGTCGATGTCGAACAAAGGTGGCTTAGCGAACAAGGTTAGGATCCTGTCGACTAAGTCTTTTAACTTCATGAGCCGTAAGGGTCCCACAAAGGTATTTCTCCCTACAAGTCGTGAGGATCTCGTAGGTGCGTTTTCTCCTTAGGGATCGTGAGAATTCCTAAGTGTATGTTCCCCTGTAAGTCGTAAGGATCTTACAAAAGGGTTTTCTCCTTATAAGTCGAGAGGACTTATAAGGGTTGTTCACCGTATAGACATATCCCCAGTCACGGGTGGGACTTGGTTAAGGAAATGTTTATTCGCGTCCGTGGATTGTATACAAGGGTCAATATTGAGCCGCTTGTAGGGCAATAATGGAGGTTGTGGGGGTTGCTTAAGAACATGTTAAGGTTTCTGTAACTTAAGGCTTTCTCTATGACTGAGCATGATACCCCCGGCGTATCCACCCTTTTAGGAGCATGAGGCTGTGGCGGGCTCACCTTCCAGTCTTCAGACAGCGCGAAATTGCCCTGCTGGTGTTGGTCTTCAACCCAGTTTTTGAAGACGTAGCAGTTTTCGATCGGATGGCCCAATACTTGGTGGTAAAGGCAGTAATTAGGATCGTTGATATCATTCAGTTGTAGCTGGTGTTTTGGCTTCGGTAGAGTGATAAGCCTGTTGCGCACTGCTAGTTCGAATAGCCTCCTTGTTTCATCCTGGGGAAATGAGTAAGGACGTTTCAACTTTTCATATAGGGGTTGCCGCTTGTTATTTCGGCAAACGACCGGTCTAGGGCCACTCGATTGTTGTTGAGTGTTGGCGACGAAGGCCGTTTCTTCCTTCCCTTTATCTCCAGTCCCTTGTTTGCGGGGCCGAGATTCTTTCCGGATAGCATGTGATTGCGCGGATGAATGCTCTCGCAACTCCCTAATTCTTTCGTTTTAGAAATGGATTCCTTGAAGAGAGGGTTGGAGACGACTTCTTCATCAGAGTCGCTTCCAAAGGTGATAACTTGTGATCCCTTGGTGTCGGCTGTGTGAAAGTAGTCGGCGGCTCTTTTGTGCTCATCTGTCGTGCTTTTTTGCTTCCGACGAGCCTTTCGCTTCACTTGTTGAACGTGTCGTCGATGGGCATCATATCCCTGCCACCAGTTATTAAAGGTCGTGCATTCCTCGGTGGGGTGTGCAATCCTCTGATGGTATAAGCAGAAATTAGGATGTATGTCCGCTTCATCAAGACGTATATTGTCAGGGGAATTTCCCTTGAGAGAGGGCAACTTCATTCCTACTGCCAGGGCCCTAACGAATTGATTCCTTATTTTAAGTTTGCTTTTGCTGGCGATAGGGACGCTTTGCTCTAGTCGAGATGTCTCGATTCTTTCCTCTAGACATTGGCGTCTGGCCTTTTTAAATATAGCCAGTTCGCGCTCTCGATTGGCTTTGCTCTCCTGACGGGCTTCGTTTAGGAATGCATCAATCATTTCGTCTGATGGTCCCAGAGGTTCTGGTTCGGGACTTGCCCCCGGTTTCTCGGTGCAAGGAGCTTCCTTATCGTCCATCGAGTGAGAGATCACACGGCAGCTTGCCACATAATCCTCAAGTTCATCCGACGAGTCTTTGTTATCACCTTCGTCCTCAGGGACGTGGTTGAGGAATTCTCGGAGTGTGACTGGGGTCGGCGTCTTCTGATTATATTCTTCCGACGCGTCAATATATTTTTGCCGATCCGTGCGCTTGTCATCAAACCGTGGAACTTTTTCTATAAAAGAGCATGAGGCTCCCGGCACTTCTACCCTTTCAGGAGCATAAGGCTGTGGCGGGCTCACCTCCCAGTTCTCGGATAGCGCGAAATTGCCCTGTTGGTATTGATCTTCAACCCAGTTTTTGAAGACGAAGCAATCTTCGATTGGATGGCTTACTGCTTGATGGTAAGGGCAGTAATTAGGGTTGTTAAGATCGCCTGGCCGCAACAGACGTTTTGGGCTCGGCAGATTGATGAGTCTGTTGCGCATTGCCAGCTCGAACAGTCTTCTCGTTTTATCTTGAGGAAACGAGTAAGGACGTCCTAGCCTCTCCTCGAGGGATAGGCGTGGACGCATATTGCTTTGACGGACAACCGGCTTCAAGTTGCTCGGCTGTTGTTGGGCATTGGCGACGACGATCGCTTTATCTTTTCCTTTCTCATTTCGAGAGACTGGCTTTGGAAGAGACAGTTTATGTCCCATCTGATCCATTTGGGCCAACTTGTTAATCAAGGCCTGGAAAGTGGTTGTCTTGAAGAACATCATGAACTGGGAGATGGCCGCTTGAGGGTCAAGAGTGCCCACGATCATGCCCACTACCGGCGCTTCTTCGATCCGTTGTTCGCATTTCGACCACAGATTCCGCCACCGTATTGCGTATTGAACCCACGTTTCGCCTGGCCCTACCTTGGCGTTGATCAATGCGGTGATTGGGGTGCGCTCACTGGCGCTTGCAAATCTTTGTGTAAACAGTAGCTCCATCTCCGCAAATGTTTTGACATAGTCGTTAGGTAGCTCCGAATACCATTCGAAGGCCGTTTCCGCTAAGCTGCCGATGAATTGGCGAAGCAACAGTTTGTCGTTGCCTCCAGTGTTGCCGCATAAGGCCCTGAATTGAGCGACATGCTGATGTGGATTCCCTGTCCCCTTGTACACATGGAATTTAGGGATCGTATATCCCGGCGGGTAACTTATTTGGTCATACCAGCCTGGGTAGGGTCGTCCAGTCTTGACAACTTGGCCAGCCGTTTCGTTCGCTCGGTGAACCCGTATCTGCTGAGCTATGTAGTCGTGTAATGACCCCAAAATATTTATACATTTGTATTATCCCTCTTCAATAATATACCGTATTTATTTGTACTTGGTATTTTCCTTTTTCTATTAAATTTATTATTATTTTATTTCTCAATCTATTATGTATTTTTTTCTAGGTACAATTTCTTTTTCTTATATTTAAGTTTTTAACTTCTCATTCTTATTTTTCCTTTCATAAATATTTAACCCAAATCCATTATTCTTATTCTCTGCAGCCCATCTAAAAAGCCCATTTTCTTTTTAAGCAACATTATATATTTAATTCTAATTAAATATATGCATGAACAACCTTATAGCTCATTGGTTAACTCCTTGCATTGTTATTCCATAAGTCACATGTTCAAATCCCCATTCTTGCAATTATTTTTTATCATTTTTTATTCTTCTCATAACCTACAAATAAGACCTTTCATTTCCAAAATGAATGGTGACCTTTCATTTCTCTTTTAATTCTTATGTTGAATGCATATATTATTATACATAATTCACCATTACACCATCTTTATTGTCCTCGTCTATCTTTTCCTTTTTACTTCCTCACATTTTTCTACCTCTCACTTCTTCCTCTTCATCTAGAGTCCAAGAAGAAGAACATGAAGAAGTCTTCATGAAGGTCTCGCTACTAACGCGAGGCTATCGGCAGATAGACAAGCTCGGTGATAATACCGGCTTGTGCATGTAAGTCTCTTCTCTCTTTCCTTCCCTCCATCTCTTTCTTTTTCTCTTTATATTTCTCTTATTTTATATTGCCATGAAAAAACTTCTCTTGACATATCATAGTTCCTAAATAATTAATTACATGGATACATATATAAATAATGAACACACAAACATACACACATATATAGTTTGTAAAGTCTTTTTCATTACTCTCAATTCACATGTTAACATTTCATAGTGACCAATTAAGAGTGCATGTTTGTTGTTTTATTTTAAATCGCTTTATTTAAAGTTTTTTAAAAAAAAATAAAGTTACGAATAAATACCATGATTT
Source organism: Agapanthus africanus (assembly GCA_030015575.1). Taxonomy (NCBI): domain Eukaryota; kingdom Viridiplantae; phylum Streptophyta; class Magnoliopsida; order Asparagales; family Amaryllidaceae; genus Agapanthus; species Agapanthus africanus. The sequence goes on along the minus strand of CM057338.1, from coordinate 118,449,992 downwards.
TCTCATTTCTCACATATGACATATCAATACCTTTAGTTTTAAAATAATTTTTATAAATTAATTTTTAATTCTGAAAATTTCATGAAATTTACATATGATAGAATATATTATTTTGTACACGCTGTAAAAATTTTAGATCGATCCGCATAACGGTTTAGGAATTACATCGTATTTATTCACTGATCATAAAACAGAAAACTGCAGTTATTGGTCAACTTCTAGGACATATAACTTGGTATACCGGTATCCAAATTGAGCAAACTCAGGTGTTTTTGATATCTATATCAAATAATATAGATTTTATTAGTTTTATAGTTTTACTAAAAACCCATATACGATAAAGAAAACTGCGTTACAATATTAAGTGACGGATCTGGACAGAATCTGTTCCGATTCGCACACTGTTTTTAAATTGGACATAACTCGAACATCCGATGTCCGTTTGTGACAAAATTTAGATGTGTAGATGCACCATTGATAGAACTATAATTTTATGTATATTATATTACTCAGGAATGCATGAAACAACCTGATATACGCTTTGCAATAGAATATATAGTTGCTATCCAGAAATCTGAATTTCTGTTTTAAACGCTGATATTAAAATGATCATAACTAGAGCGTCAGAAATCCAAATCATGTGAATCTAGGTGTTTTCGATAAGTTCATCGAAATACCTACAATTTACTAATAATTTTAGTAACCTGAAAACCGATAGAAATTAACTCAAACTGCGTTTTAAAAATATGTGACGGTGCCGAATAGATTCTGATCTGTTTTGCGCGACGATACGAAAACATATATATCTCTCAAACCGGTAGTCGTATTTAGGTGAAAGTGGAACTCATGCATGCAAAACATTTAGAGTCATATTTCTGTTTATATTCCGCATTCGTTCAACTTGATTAAGTAGTCGTACATAATATTTCTTACAGCATTGTTTATGGTAGTTACTCGAATAATATACTTGACTCATTTCATGCTATTCGAACATGTATGCATATTTATCTTGATCATTAAATTGTTGTATGTATATAAAGACGATAATTAAATACTTGAGTTGTATTTTGAAAACTATACAAAGGTATTTTTACAGAAAACCCCCTCAAGTTTTATAAATTACCCTAAGGACCCTAGCAATTATAAGACTTCGATTCACATTCCTGATTGTCTGACTCGGGTTTGAGTCTGATTAATCTGACTTGAATATGATTCAACTCAATCTATAATCTACAAGATTCCAAGTCTATATGAACACATGAATCCATGAATACAATTATCAATTTACACAACTTGACTGAACCGAACCATGGATATATATCCCTTTTACATGATTCCCAATATTCCATTTACGTGACTCTACGGTTATAACCGTTTTCCTGATATCATGGTTTCGGTCAGTCGGTTACATTCAATACAATTTACAAGATAACAATACAAATAAGACATCGCGGGGTTTAAGAGATAGATTGGTACGGAAGGTGTTAAAGGTGGCACGAGGTGGTCAGATTTAACACACCTAACATGAATCCAGTTGCTGTTGTACCGTGGTATAAACGGTACCTTGTACTATACGTGCCCTTAGTCTCTGGCATATAGAGACCCCCCTCGTATACACTGGCATCCTTCTGTACCAAGCTACAAACAACAGCGTTAACATAACATTTCAATAATAGTTTACACTTTAAAATGTATCTTCTTATTCAGTCTTCTCTACTTTCCTCTTACCTTTGGGACTTACCAAGCGATCTGTTCGCTGATGACATTCTGTTTCTCTCTTCTTGAATGTCGTCAGGTGATCTGGACCTGTCACGCCCCGCTTCCCGGTATACTGCGAAGTGGATGCGACGAGGCCCGCTACTTATATACTCAGAAGTACATACGCTAAGCGTATCTAAGCAATATAAAATAAATACACAAGAGACAAGATTTAAAAGAACAGCAACTTTTATTTATTAACATTCTTTGTACAATGCATGAAAGGAAATACAACTGGAATAAAAGATGCCTAAACAGTTGTCACGCCCCGCTTCCCAAAATACGGAATACGAGGGGTAGACAAGGCCAGCCATGCTCCTACGGTCAAGGAAATGTCCTGCCGCAGTCACACTTCGGCTTCTAGTTTATCATGGTAAACAGTAAACGAGGCGCAGGTAATGAGAAATACAGTAACTGAAGGAAACAATATAAAGACTGACCTGAAGTGGAACAAATGAATGTAAATCGGGAAGACAAGTCAAGAAGTCTGTGATGCACGTCTAGTTCTGATCCAGGCTAAATCTTCTCCTCACACTGAGCATGCATACTCAGGTCGTCAGAGCGACACACTAGCAATATAATGCATATAAACAAGTAACAGTTCTAACAGTGGTGAAGGATATGAATAACAGTAAATCAATAACAACATGAATATAAATGAGCAGAGATAAATGCAGCGGAGCAGTAAAACAGTATAACGATATGTCATGTATGTCAACACAGTATATAAGGAATGTAAACGACAGTAACCCTATCGGTCTCTAAGTCTCACTGCACAGGTCAATAAGCCTATCGTCAGTCCAAGTGTGAGAGTCAACCACTCGTGAGTGTCCTCTACCCAAGGGTAGAACCCAAGGGCAAGGGACCACGGGCCCAACATGTAACGAATGTATCACGGTGATATAGCACATACCCTGTAAATCTCCATATAACTCCCTAAGTATATAAGCCGGCATGGGACTCCCGAGATTCTGTTGAATTCACACTTGAACTACCCCACACCCCGTGGTCTACATCAAACGCTAACCATAACCCTAAGTACTAATCGATCCGTGACAAGTCTGCGCGAGAACTGGAGGCAGGACCTCCATCAAGCACGTCCCGACTAATACCTAAGATAAATGGCAGTGTCGAATGCCTTATCTGTGACATCCGTGCAAGCGCTTCCATAAGTGTCCCATACCACTTATAGTCACACGTACACGCATCCCACAGACGTCGACAATGCAATAGAACAATATGGACACTGATTGTGTACAAGTACGTATCACTTTCACTTAATCACGAATACACGAACACTGGCGTACTTGCCACAATCATCACTAAAATCTAACACTGGGTAAATGCACGATGTCACTAGGTTATCACTAACATGATATGGGTATGCTGTGATGCATGAACAGTATAAGAAGCACAGCTAAGGTATCATAAAACAACAGTCTATCACTTGCACGATTTATCATGAAACATATGTATATAATTTAGCGAAAAGATAAACAGGTAGTAAATAATATGTTCAGTTAGCTATCCATCTAATGTGGTTTCGAGCCAATCGGGTTTCAGGATCATAAGTTATAATTATTTCATTTTTAAGCGCACGCGGCTGGAAATCCGGTTTCAGAATCAGGAATCCATTTCGCAACGCATTTTAACCCCAGTTGGGATCATAATTTAGCGACGCTACAGTTGGATGAATTCTAGGGTTTTCAGTAAAGTTTTCAACGCAACAAACGGATCTTCAATCGCGTCTGTACGTTAGGAGTTATAATCTATTTAATATCAACATGTCCATTCTGATTCTGCTGGGATTGTTATGTGTCCCGATCTTCTAAATTACGGATTAAATATCAAACGGTAACGAAACAGAATGAAACCAGTTGTGTTGTCTAGCTAACAGGTTTATCTACAATAAACAGCGGAGATCCGCAACCTAAGTGTTAAGCAAGTCTTGTGGTACACATTATGGAACAGCAACCAATAACTGGGGTCGCTCTGGACTGCAGTCCAGAGTCGCACTCCGACCCGAATATCATCACAGTTTAGTTACAGAAAAGTCTGGAAACTAGCATAGGGTTAAAGTTCGTCGAGTTGGCTTCGATTTGAGCCCTCGAGCGCACCATTCTATTGTGTGTATGATTTATGGTGAATTTAACGGTTTTCAGATGCAACAGAATTACAGTTTTACGGTTAAACATGGGGGCAGTTGTTTTAGTCGTAAATTATCAAATTATCCAACGAAATTCATACACTATGCTCACAGCCCTACGGGCCAACCTACACCATCGAGTTCCGTCAAATCTGATAGTATTTTCCTAAGGGAACGAGCGTCGAACAGTTTCGACACAAAATTTTAACTAATCTTGCAACGTTAACATTTATGAAATTAACATTTGTATCATGAGTAAATAGCATGTAAGCAAGTAAAAACTTGCCTGGAGTAGTCCCGGGGATGCACGGTGATTGCAATGCCAAGAACGCGCAACGAACGGCGTGGATTGTCTCGCCCGACTTTGGCTCAAGCTTCAATTTCGTCGTCGGATTCGTCCGGGGCGACTCGTGAATGTTGGAAGCGGGGATGTGCTTTGTGGGTCTCCTGGGTGTGCTGGAATCGTTGACGCTGTCGAGGCCGGGGTGAGTGATTTGCAGATGGGGAGAGATATAGAGGGAGAGAAAGAAATTTAGAGAGAGACAGGGAAAAATAGAGGACAGAGAGAGAGAGAGAATGCAGAGAATGCAGAGAGAGAGAGAGAGAATGCAGAGAGAGAGAGAGAAAGAGAGATATATAGAGAGAGAGTCGAGAGAGCTGGGAGAAAGAGAGAAGAGAGTAGATGAAGAGAGAGAGTGAGGTAGAGAATAGAGAGAGAGAAAGAATGTGCAGAGTGTAAGAGAGGGAGAGCAGGGGAAGAGAGAGAGGGGCACGAGAGAGAGAGGGAAGAGAGATTGCAGGGAGAGGGGAAGAGCGAGGGAGAGGGTCGGTGACGAGAGTGATGATGGTGGTGGAATCGACGAGGGATACAGGGGTTCGCCGACGAGAGGGCTCCGAGTCACCGAGCTCGAGAGCAAAGGGGGATCGTTGTGCAGAAGAGGGTCCCGTGGTGGTTGGAGGAGGTGAACGCTAGATTTTTAGGAGGAGCTTAGGGTGAGTGGATGAAGGAGGAGTTGTTGGCCGGAGGCGATGGTGGTCGGCAGGGCGCTGGGTTTCGGGACAGTGGTCAAGAGAAAAGGAAGGAGGAGAATGAATGAGTGAGGAAGTGATGGGCGACGAGGTTGGAGAGGGGAAGAACGTGGTGTAACGTTCGCGCGAGCGGGGCGCGTGGAGCGACGACGTGGGCGTGGGCGGAGGAAGCGGGTCGCGCGCTCGGGTGAAGGAAAGTTACCGTTGGAAATAGAGGGAAGATGAACAGGGGTCGGGTCGGGTTTGCGCGAAGCTGAGGCGGTGAGGGGAAAACGAGTGGGCTGGGCCGGCGCTGGAAAAATAATAATAATGGAATTTTAAATAACGAAGTGGGCTGGGCTCGGGCCAGATTAAAAGAATTGATGATTAAATAGAAAAAGAAATGGGGCCGGGCCAAGCTTAAAAGGAAAAGAATTAAATTATAAAAAGGGGATGGCTGATGGGCTGGGGCTGTTGGGTTAAAAGAAATAATTTAGGGAAAATGAATTTTCCATGGCTGAGGGTTATGGTAAAAAGGGAAATGGTTTCATTAGTTTGGTTTGATTGTTTGGGCTTGGGATTGATTTGGAAAAGTAATTAGAATTAGGGTTTGGGTTCAACGGGTTTTGAAAACTAAAATAAAATAATTAGTTTATAAATAAAATAAATAATTCCTAATTAGGAATAAAGAAAATTCTAAACAACAAAATACGGTCTTTGACGTACAAAGAGAACCGGGTATTACATCATACCACCCTTACAAAAATTTCGTCCTCGAAATTTAAAATACACAATAAGCTATACCAACATAAACAAAAGTAATTATATTGCAAACTAACACATAAAGCTTTATTTGAAATAGGCAGATAACGAAATTTGAAGGTTTATAAAATACGTAAGAATAACATACAAAAATATGGCTCCAAATAGGTATAAAACAGGAACAACTTTAAAGGTAGCTACATATATATACGAAAATATAAATAACAATAATACGAGCAGTATTATTCGAGGCGTACTCGATAAGATCGAAACTCAAACACGTACACGTATAGGTATATCAAAAGTAATATGTCAGAAATAAATAGGATAAGGCACAAACATTGATAATAGTAAACATAGGCACAAAACCCGAAAATAAAATAACGAGAATAAAGCAATAAAAATTTATCGGTAGGTTAGAACATGTTAGGTAAAGTATCGATAAAATAGGTTTAAAATAATTTAGGAAACTTGTATAGTGAAAATAGGGGACATGGAACAAAATATGCGCGGTATAAGGGTTGCGCTACTGAAAATGAGAATAATAATAATGTACTTAAAATACATAAAACGAAGCAGTCAATAACACGTACTCTTTGATAAATTTAAAGTACTGAAAACTAAATTTTTGAATAACAGTGTCCCTAAATATGATTAGGGTAATAGGAAAAACACCAATAGGTCTAAGGCTAGATAGGGTAATGATTATAAGGAAGTGTGGCTCAATCAGAAGGTTGAAGTGTGTCGGTTTTAGGCTGAAGATCAAGGTGTTTGGGATCGGGTCAGCACAGGAAGTACGGATGAGCACAAAGGGATACAAGAGGAAAATTGTAGGGGAAAGCAACAGTCGGTACAACACACGAATCAAAATTTGAAGAGTCAGTGAATTTGGGAGTCTCACAGGAACTGTTCTCCTCCCGGAAGGATCTCAAACGGGGCACGTACGAGGGATGAAAGGTGGCTCAGAGTGCGATACTATCCAATTGAAACGAGGGTGAAAACTTTTCAATGAGTAGGGGTGGGCAGTCAGGGAACTCCGCAGAAAGATAGATGGATACGGGCATTAAACAAGTATCAAGCGAATCAATAATCAAAAGGTTCACGAATTCGGAAGATTTATTTCATCCAAGAAAATTTGAAACAAGGCATTCCCAAAGGCGAAAAGTGGCCCTAAACTATACACATTTTTTTTTTTTTTGGCCAGAAGGGCAACATCAAAAGAAGTTCTGTCAATCGTGGTTGTGGAGATTCAGCAGGTTGCGGTAGGCTCGCGCACTCAGGTAGGGGCGTCCATTTCCATATCGCCTCGCGGGCATCGCCATTGGAAGTTCTTCCACAGCAGGGTCTTGATCTTCTGGTTCTTCTTCCTCGGATGGAGCTTCTTCATTGAGGTCCGATTCCATGTGATTCTCTTCTTCTGGATTTTCTTCCCCGGGATTTTCCTCAACTGGATTTTCTTCTATCGGCCCTTCCTCGGGATCATCCTCTATCGGGTTTTCTTCCATAGGGTCTTCCTCCACTGAATTTTCTTCTATCGGCCCTTCCTCGGGATCATCCTCTATCGGGTTTTCTTCCATAGGGTTCTCTTCAGGATCTCCTTCTTTTTCGTCGGAATCAGCTATCATGTCAAACTCTGGGGCGGCTGCTCCCTCGTCCTCTGAATCATTGTTTTCGAAGTTGACCTGGGGACCGTTGATCTCATCTTCGGAATCCATCAGTGTGCGGTCTAAGGAAACGCATGACAATGCATCCTCATCCAGATACGGCGCTGCCCAGGATGGGCAATGGTCTGGAAAGAAAAGTCATAATTAGGTAGTGGGATACAACAAGGAAAGCTCAGGGTATGAAATATAGGAAAATATGCGGTTGCAGGAACTGAAAGTTCAGAATGAAAATTTTGTGATAACGAATAGGATTTGACACTGAGAAAGCATGAGAATGATACACATATTATGATTCAAATTTTATTTCATTCAACTAAAAGTTCGACGGATACAAAGGTTCGAATGGAAGGAATGTTAAAAAAACGACAGTATTATTACTGAAAGTAGATAACATAAAAAAATCATTCTTCGACTGCTATAACATTGCATTCTCGTCACGTGAGTTGAATCCTGCGTTTGATCCGCCTTATCGTCGAAGTTCGAACTACGCGATAATCCTCACTTGGCAGAAGTGGGGAGTGTGGACGAGTTTCTTCCTTGCAGTTCTTTCCTTTCTGGGCAGCCGTTGATGAGGTGTTGGTTGGAGCCGCATATCAGACATTTCCCTTGAGCACGGCGACAATCTCTCTGAAGGTGTCCTGGCCTCTTACAATATCCACAGCAAGGGTTCTTCTGATGCTTCTGTTGACGCTTCATCTTCTTCTCCTTCCCTCGTCCAATAAGGATCCCTTTATGATAGGATGCTCCCGCTGGGGTCTGACTCACCGGTCTTCTCAGTCCTTCAGCTAATAAGTCGTTTGTTCGCTCTTGGGCTTCCTTCAAATCTTGCAGCACACCCAGGATCTCAACGGTCTGATTCTGGAGAGCGGATAAAGACGAAGAGTCGTTGGAAGACATGATCCTGAAATAACAATTTTGAGGATGATATGAGTCACAAGATTACGAATCAAAATGGATAGGACAAAGATTCAAAATATCAGAGATGCTGAATTTATTATAAGTGGAGAATCAACGGTATGACTTTAAGTCACCTAAACAGAATACGGTAGTGCAATTGTAACCACGTATCCTCGTCAAGTCACCCGAAACCATAGTGAATGGATAGCTGAACACACGATGTGAATATGGATTAAGAATGACAAGTTTGCAATCTAGACTGAGTGGTGTCTTAGCTTGCCAAACTCTACACGGAAAACTGCAATCTCAATCTATGCAAAACCTGGCTCTGATACCAACTAAACCATGTCACGCCCCGCTTCCCAAAATACGGAATACGAGGGGTAGACAAGGCCAGCCATGCTCCTACGGTCAAGGAAATGTCCTGCCGCAGTCACACTTCGGCTTCTAGTTTATCATGGTAAACAGTAAACGAGGCGCAGGTAATGAGAAATACAGTAACTGAAGGAAACAATATAAAGACTGACCTGAAGTGGAACAAATGAATGTAAATCGGGAAGACAAGTCAAGAAGTCTGTGATGCACGTCTAGTTCTGATCCAGGCTAAATCTTCTCCTCACACTGAGCATGCATACTCAGGTCGTCAGAGCGACACAATAGCAATATAATGCATATAAACAAGTAACAGTTCTAACAGTGGTGAAGGATATGAATAACAGTAAATCAATAACAACATGAATATAAATGAGCAGAGATAAATGCAGCGGAGCAGTAAAACAGTATAACGATATGTCATGTATGTCAACACAGTATATAAGGAATGTAAACGACAGTAACCCTATCGGTCTCTAAGTCTCACTGCACAGGTCAATAAGCCTATCGTCAGTCCAAGTGTGAGAGTCAACCACTCGTGAGTGTCCTCCACCCAAGGGTAGAACCCAAGGGCAAGGGACCACGGGCCCAACATGTAACGAATGTATCACGGTGATATAGCACATACCCTGTAAATCTCCATATAACTCCCTAAGTATATAAGCCGGCATGGGACTCCCGAGATTCTGTTGAATTCACACTTGAACTACCCCACACCCCGTGGTCTACATCAAACGCTAACCATAACCCTAAGTACTAATCGATCCGTGACAAGTCTGCGCGAGAACTGGAGGCAGGACCTCCATCAAGCACGTCCCGACTAATACCTAAGATAAATGGCAGTGTCGAATGCCTTATCTGTGACATCCGTGCAAGCGCTTCCATAAGTGTCCCATACCACTTATAGTCACACGTACACGCATCCCACAGACGTCGACAATGCAATAGAACAATATGGACACTGATTGTGTACAAGTACGTATCACTTTCACTTAATCACGAATACACGAACACTGGCGTACTTGCCACAATCATCACTAAAATCTAACACTGGGTAAATGCACGATGTCACTAGGTTATCACTAACATGATATGGGTATGCTGTGATGCATGAACAGTATAAGAAGCACAGCTAAGGTATCATAAAACAACAGTCTATCACTTGCACGATTTATCATGAAACATATGTATATAATTTAGCGAAAAGATAAACAGGTAGTAAATAATATGTTCAGTTAGCTATCCATCTAATGTGGTTTCGAGCCAATCGGGTTTCAGGATCATAAGTTATAATTATTTCATTTTTAAGCGCACGCGGCTGGAAATCCGGTTTCAGAATCAGGAATCCATTTCGCAACGCATTTTAACCCCAGTTGGGATCATAATTTAGCGACGCTACAGTTGGATGAATTCTAGGGTTTTCAGTAAAGTTTTCAACGCAACAAACGGATCTTCAATCGCGTCTGTACGTTAGGAGTTATAATCTATTTAATATCAACATGTCCATTCTGATTCTGCTGGGATTGTTATGTGTCCCGATCTTCTAAATTACGGATTAAATATCAAACGGTAACGAAACAGAATGAAACCAGTTGTGTTGTCTAGCTAACAGGTTTATCTACAATAAACAGCGGAGATCCGCAACCTAAGTGTTAAGCAAGTCTTGTGGTACACATTATGGAACAGCAACCAATAACTGGGGTCGCTCTGGACTGCAGTCCAGAGTCGCACTCCGACCCGAATATCATCACAGTTTAGTTACAGAAAAGTCTGGAAACTAGCATAGGGTTAAAGTTCGTCGAGTTGGCTTCGATTTGAGCCCTCGAGCGCACCATTCTATTGTGTGTATGATTTATGGTGAATTTAACGGTTTTCAGATGCAACAGAATTACAGTTTTACGGTTAAACTTGGGGGCAGTTGTTTTAGTCGTAAATTATCAAATTATCCAACGAAATTCATACACTATGCTCACAGCCCTACGGGCCAACCTACACCATCGAGTTCCGTCAAATCTGATAGTATTTTCCTAAGGGAACGAGCGTCGAACAGTTTCGACACAAAATTTTAACTAATCTTGCAACGTTAACATTTATGAAATTAACATTTGTATCATGAGTAAATAGCATGTAAGCAAGTAAAAACTTGCCTGGAGTAGTCCCGGGGATGCACGGTGATTGCAATGCCAAGAACGCGCAACGAACGGCGTGGATTGTCTCGCCCGACTTTGGCTCAAGCTTCAATTTCGTCGTCGGATTCGTCCGGGGCGACTCGTGAATGTTGGAAGCGGGGATGTGCTTTGTGGGTCTCCTGGGTGTGCTGGAATCGTTGACGCTGTCGAGGCCGGGGTGAGTGATTTGCAGATGGGGAGAGATATAGAGGGAGAGAAAGAAATTTAGAGAGAGACAGGGAAAAATAGAGGACAGAGAGAGAGAGAGAATGCAGAGAATGCAGAGAGAGAGAGAGAGAATGCAGAGAGAGAGAGAGAAAGAGAGATATATAGAGAGAGAGTCGAGAGAGCTGGGAGAAAGAGAGAAGAGAGTAGATGAAGAGAGAGAGTGAGGTAGAGAATAGAGAGAGAGAAAGAATGTGCAGAGTGTAAGAGAGGGAGAGCAGGGGAAGAGAGAGAGGGGCACGAGAGAGAGAGGGAAGAGAGATTGCAGGGAGAGGGGAAGAGCGAGGGAGAGGGTCGGTGACGAGAGTGATGATGGTGGTGGAATCGACGAGGGATACAGGGGTTCGCCGACGAGAGGGCTCCGAGTCACCGAGCTCGAGAGCAAAGGGGGATCGTTGTGCAGAAGAGGGTCCCGTGGTGGTTGGAGGAGGTGAACGCTAGATTTTTAGGAGGAGCTTAGGGTGAGTGGATGAAGGAGGAGTTGTTGGCCGGAGGCGATGGTGGTCGGCAGGGCGCTGGGTTTCGGGACAGTGGTCAAGAGAAAAGGAAGGAGGAGAATGAATGAGTGAGGAAGTGATGGGCGACGAGGTTGGAGAGGGGAAGAACGTGGTGTAACGTTCGCGCGAGCGGGGCGCGTGGAGCGACGACGTGGGCGTGGGCGGAGGAAGCGGGTCGCGCGCTCGGGTGAAGGAAAGTTACCGTTGGAAATAGAGGGAAGATGAACAGGGGTCGGGTCGGGTTTGCGCGAAGCTGAGGCGGTGAGGGGAAAACGAGTGGGCTGGGCCGGCGCTGGAAAAATAATAATAATGGAATTTTAAATAACGAAGTGGGCTGGGCTCGGGCCAGATTAAAAGAATTGATGATTAAATAGAAAAAGAAATGGGGCCGGGCCAAGCTTAAAAGGAAAAGAATTAAATTATAAAAAGGGGATGGCTGATGGGCTGGGGCTGTTGGGTTAAAAGAAATAATTTAGGGAAAATGAATTTTCCATGGCTGAGGGTTATGGTAAAAAGGGAAATGGTTTCATTAGTTTGGTTTGATTGTTTGGGCTTGGGATTGATTTGGAAAAGTAATTAGAATTAGGGTTTGGGTTCAACGGGTTTTGAAAACTAAAATAAAATAATTAGTTTATAAATAAAATAAATAATTCCTAATTAGGAATAAAGAAAATTCTAAACAACAAAATACGGTCTTTGACGTACAAAGAGAACCGGGTATTACAACAGTGGCCTAACAGAAAATGAAAAGTACTAAAAAGAAAAGTGTACAATGAAACTACAGTGCCGGGTCTTCAGTAAACTGCCCAAGTCTTCTCGCGATGGCTCAACCTCTGCCGGGTCCAAATCACCTGACGACATTCAAAGAAGCGAGAAACAGAATGTCGTCAGCGAACAGGTCGCTCGGTAAGTCCCAAAGGTAAGAGGAGAAATAGACAGAGAGTAAAAGAGAGAGAGTAGCTTTTAATGTTGTATTGTATTGTCATATTATAGTAGTATGGTGCTAACGCTGTTGTTGTAGTTGGTACAGAAGGATGCCAGTGTATACGAGAGGGGTCTCTATATGCTAGAGATCAGGGCAAATGGAACTACAAGGCTCCGTTATACAACCCGGAATAACGGCAACTGGATTCAGGTTAGGTGTCTTAATCTTACCATCCCGTGCCACCTTTAACACCTTCCGTACCAATCTACCCCTTAAACCCCGCGATGTCTTGTTTGTATTGTTATCTTGTAAAATTGTATTGATTGTATGATTGATTAACTGACCGACCGAAACCATGATATCAGGAAACGGTTATAACCGTAGAGTCATGTAAATGGAATACTGGGAAACATGTAAAAGGAATATATCCATAGTTCGGTTCAGTCAAGTTGTAATGATTGTTAACAGGATTCTGGGATTCATGTGTTCATATTGAGTTGGAATATTAAAGAATATAGATTGACTTGAATCATATTCAAGTCAGAAATAGTCAGACTCTAACCCGAGTCAGACTAAAAGAAAGGTAATTTGATGTTCAATAATTGTTAGGGGCCTTATTGTGATTTATAAAACTTGAGGGGTTTTATGTAAAAAGTACTTTTGTATAGTTTTCAAAATACAACTCAAGTATTTAATTACCGTCTTTATGTACATACAATAATTTAATGATCAAGATAAATATGTATACATGTTCAAATAGCATGAAATGAGTCAAGTATATTATTCGAGTAACTACCATAAACAATACTGTAAAGAAATATTATGTACGACTAATTAATCAAGTTGAACGAATGCGGAATATAAACATAAATATGGCTCTAAATGTTTTGCATGCGTGAGTTCCACTTTCACCTAAATACGACTACCGGTTTGAGAGATATATATGTTTTCGTATCGTCGCGCAAAACAGATCAGAATCTATTCGGTACCGTCACATATTTTTAAAACGCAGTTTGAGTTAATTTCTATCGGTTTTAAGGTTATGAAAAGTATTAGAAAATTGTAGGTATTTCGATGAACTTATCAAAAACACCAAGATTCACATGATTTGGATTTCTGAAGCTCTAGTTATGATTATTTTAATATCAGTGTTTAAAACAGAAATTCAGATTTCTGGACAACAACTATATATTCTATTGCAATGCCTATATCAGGTTGTTTCATGCATTCCTAAGTAATATAATATACAGAAAATTATAGTTTTATCAATGGTGCATCTACACATCTAAATTTTGTCACAAACGAACATCGGGTGTTCGAGTTATGTCCAATTTAAAAACAGTATGCGAATCGGAACAGATTCTGTCCAGATCCGTCACTTAATATTGTAACGCGGTTTTCTTTATCTTAGATGGGTTTTCAGTAAAACTATAAAACTAAGAAAATCTAGATCATTCGATGTATATATCAGAAACACCTGAGTTTGCTCAATTTGGATATCGGTATACCAAGTTATATGTCCTAGAAGTTGACCGATAACTGCAGTTTTCTGTTTTACGATCAGTGAATAAATACGATGTAATTCCTAAACCGTTATGCGGATCGATATAAAATTTTTACAGCGTGTACAAAATAATATATTCTATCATATGTAAATTTCATGAAATTTTCAGAATTAAAATTTAATTTATAAAAATTATTTTAAAACTAAAGGTATTGATATGTCATATGTGAGAAATGAGAAAACCATGGTATTTATTCGTAACTTCATTTTTTTTTCAAACTTTAAATAAAGTGATTTAAAATAAAACAACAAACATGCACTCCTAATTGGTCACTATGAAATGTTAACATGTGAATTGAGAGTAATGAAAAAGACTTTACAAACTATATATGTGTGTATGTTTGTGTGTTCATTATTTATATATGTATCCATTTAATTAATTATTTAGAAACTATGATATGTCAAGAGAAGTTTTTCATGGCAATATAAACTAAGAGAAATATAAAGAGAAAAAGAAAGAGATGGAAGGAAGGAAAGAGATAAGGGACTTACATGCACAAGCCGGTATTGTCACCGGGCTTGTCTATCCGCCGATAGTCTCGCGTTAGTAGCGAGACCTTCTTTAAGACTTCTTCATGTTCTTCTTCATGGACTCTAGGTGAAGAGGAAGAAGTGAGAGATAGAAAAATGTGAGGAAGGAAAAGATAGAGGAGGACAATAAAGATGATATAATGGTGAATTATGTATAATAATATATGCATTCAACATGAGAATTAAAAGAGAAATGAAAGGTCACCATTCATTTTGGAAATGAAAGGTCTCATTTGTAGGTTATGAGAAGAATAAAAAATGATAAAAAAATAATTGCAAGAATAGGGATTTGAACATGTGACTTATGGAATAACAATGCAAGAACTTAACCAATGAGCTATAAGGTTGTTCATGCATATATTTAATTAGAATTAAATATATGATGTTGCTTAAAAAGAAAATTGGCTTTTTAGATGGGCTGTAGAAAATAAGAATAATGGATTTGGGTTAAATATTTATGAAAGGAAAAAATAAGAATGAGAAGTTAAAAACTTAAATATAAGAAAAAGAAATTGTACCTAGAAAAATATACATAATAGATTGAGAAATAAAATAATAATAAATTTAAGAGAAAACGGAAAGTACTAAGTACAAATAAATACGGTATATTATTGAAGATGGATAATACAAATGTATAAAGATTTTGGGGTCGTTACAGGACCTGGCAGAAGTTGAGCCAACACAAGAAGACTTGGAACATTTTGCCGAAGACCCTGCAGTATAATTTCATTGTACACTTTTCTTTTCAGTACTTTCCATTTCCTGTTATGCCACTATTTAGGCATCTTTATTTCAATTGTATTTTCCCTTTCCATGTATTGTACAAAGAATATTAATAAATAAAAGTTGCTGTTCTTTTTATACTCTTGTCTCTTGTGTATTTATTTTATATTGCTTAGCTACGCTTAGCGTATGTACTTCTGAGTCCATACGTAGCGGACCTCGTCGCATCCCCTCGCGGACCTAGTGCGGCCTTGGAAATGGTTTCCTCCTTGGCTGCTGAATGAGCCGGAGGAAGATTTGATGTCTCCCCTCTATCGTCTTCCATAATGATCGGAGGGTCTTCAGCTGGAGGGTCCGGCTGTAACATCATTCCTACCATGTCTTGGAAGAGAAGTGTCATTTGTTTTATGTGAGCAGCTTGTTCTGCTGCTTCTCTGTCCTGCTTTTCGAGGATTCTCCGAAGAAACTCGGCATCAGTTTCCTGCTCATGGCGCTGCTCTGATGACGCCTCCGGGCTTTCTTTTGGCCCGGTGAGTGTGGCCATTTGCGTCAGCATTTCTTGAAGCTTTTGTTGCCGCTCCTGGGCTTTTGTTACGGATCGGGTGAGCGGTCAGTGATCCGTCGAAGCGCGACTATCCTCTTTCCCGGATGCCATATAGACAATGCCACCATGCCCCCAGACTTAGGGCGTTTAGATTCAATGTCTTTGCGATTTGCCAAAGACGCAGGGATCTTCTCCGACCTCCTTCTTTTGTAGGCGGTCGAAGTTGAGGGGGCCGTTGTAGTGGGCACCCAAGTAGCCGTCGCTTTTTGTGGCTTGGCAGAGTAGTCCTTCTCCTGCTGAACCTTCATCTTTTTCTGTCGGCGGAGATAGTCTTGATCCATCACGGAGTCTTGGACTTGACGCCAGACCTTGTAAATTTTAGAGAACAGCCGTTGAGGGGGCTGCTCCAGCTTCACCTTTGGGGCATTATCGGCAGGTGGAGGAGATCTTTTCAGCACAGCGGTCGGAGAGTTCTTGCGGACCTTTCTAAGTGGTTCAAAGCTATTCCCAGTTGGAACAGCAGCATCAATTTCCGCCGTTGGAGTCGGCGGAGTCAGTCCAGGAGGAGAGTTGCCCCCAGCCTTCCTTACTCGGCGCCAGTGGCATATCCCTAGTAGGAGGAGTGTTGTCTCCTGAGGGTTTTCAGCGGATTACACCCACAAAATCCTATAATAAAAGAGAGATGGTGAAAGTTATATAAAGATAAGAACTATAAAAGAAAGAACTTGAAAATAAGAGTTTTCAACTATACCAGCTTTTCAGTTGCTATGAGCCCTATCTTAATGGTCATGAAAAAATATTAGAAATCACATTATCGATCAATAAAACATCGCCTTTAGTTTTCATTCCAACCTTTCTTCCAAACATTGATCATATACCCCTACGTGTGTGAACTGGACATCCCTACACTCAGAGAATTCAATTCAAGCAATCATACTCTTGTCCATCTACCTTAGTACTTTTTAATAGATATTTAGATGGAATTTGCTCACACATTTTTCATGCGACAGTTAATATTTCTTGAGATACTAACCGACCGATTACTCATGTACTTGCTAATTAGGTGTTTTTCCTCGTCTTGTAACACCTAAGGCTTAGCAATGGCTCCCAAACCAGTTGGTCTAAGGCACTAGGTGATAAAGCACCCTCGCTATATTTTTTTATTGCTGCCTCGGTGATAACAAAACCAGTGTTCATTTTTCTTTTCACCATTTTATCTTTTATTCTCCACTTTTATTTTCTTCATACTTTGGCTTTTAGACAAGAGCATTTCAAGGTATTCTCTACTATCCCGAGTTTCAAGATGTGTGTAAGTGCGTATAGTAGGGTATCAACGTTCAAATATTTGGCTTCCAGAATAGGAACTATTTTTCAGGCTTATTTTTATTCTCAGATTAGTAATTTCCTTCATCTTACTAACCCTTGGGACAACAGCTCATAACTACTTATTACTAGTTTCATTTAAGAAAATATCTAATTTTCTTGTTTTTCTTAAACTATTCCTATCTTTCAAATATAATTTTTCACTTTCTACTATTTTATTATCACAATTTTTTTTTGTGCTTATATACAGTATAATGCAAAGTAAGGCGTAAATAAGCACAGGAGCGCTGAAAAACGACTTCTTGGGAGCTTCTTGCGATGGTATAGGAGCGCTGAAACTCGTTGGCGGGAGCATGGTCCCGAAGAATAGCCCAGTGGTGGCTTGAGTTACCTGCTCCACTGGCATCTCGAAAAGGGAGGCCGCTCGGGGCCCGTAAGTCACTCCTCCAACTAGGACGGAGTGAGAGTTGCAGTTGCAGGTAGTGCAGTTTCAAGCCATTGATCTTCTATTTTCTGCACGGAGCAAGACACCAAATCTAAGTACCTCGAATCCACAGGCAACCACAGCAAACCACGATTCGTTCGCGAACACGACACACGAAGTGTGGAGTGGAAAGAGGAAAAGGTCCCACAGGGCGTGCCGAAATCTGTTCTCCTCCGAACAAAGAGACGCGACCGCGTAGGTTCGTCTTGCCTGAGATTCGGGGCAGATGCTATTTGGTTTTATTCGTCCATCTCTCCGAAGATGCCAAGTTGATTTATGGCACCGTGTATCGGAGGTTTGGACGGATGCGGCCGATATAGCAGACTTCGTCAGATTCCCCCTCGCTTGAGGGGGTTTTGATTGTGGGGACGCTCTTCCCTGCAGGCGCAAGCCCCTGCAGTTAATTACGCTACTGCCTCGCGGTAACAACTTTCTCTTTCTCCAGAATTTCACTTCGTGCCGTGTGTGTTTGTTTTGTTTGCGGATGCCCGTTGATTGTATACGGAGACTAAGTTATGCCGTCGCCCGTAGGACGTGGATTAGTCAAAATCCGTATTTACTTAGATTTGGGTTTGGGGTTTTAGTTTAAGGATACATTAACCATATTGAGGCTAAGATCAATTTAAACGTTCGTTAAGGATATGTTAGTCTTATTTGAGACTAAGATCAACTTAACGGGATCGTTTAGATCCGACAAAAGAGCATTTGGAGGCTCTATTGTTCCAGTTTAGGGACATAGTGGTCCATTGCATGTATGGCTGTCAGGACCCAACACCTCTCTGACGACGTTGAAGGATTACAACGACAGGTGTCAGAGGAGTTCAGAGATGTACCCTTGAACCGAAGTTGATTGGGGGATCTGTAGTTCGATTTGGGACTAAAGTCTGTTTGAAGGTTTAAGAATACGTTAACCATATTTGAGGCTAAGATCAACTTAAACGGGATCGTTTAGATCCGACAAAAGAGCATTTAGGGGGGGCTCTATTGTTCCAGTTTAGGGACATGGTGGTCCATCGCCAATTTAGGGACATGGTGGTCCAACATTCCCATTTTGGGGACAGGTGTTGGTTTAAGGACGCATAAGTCCATAAGTTTAAGGACCCCACAGTCCGTATTGTTGGTTTAAGGACGCATAAGTCCATGAGTTTAAGGACCCCACAGTCCGTATTGTTGGTTTAAGGACGCATAAGTTCATGAGTTTAAGGACCCCACAGTCCGTATCGATGTGTGGTTGTCGGGACCCGTCACCTCTCTGACGACGTTGAAGGATTACAACGACAGATGTCAGAGGAGTTCGGAGATGTACCCTTGAACCGGGTGTAAATTGATTTAAGAGAGCAGTCGTGCTCAGTCAATTTAATTTGAGGACTTACGGCCAGAATTGGGCTAAGTCCAGTTGAAAAATGTTCAACATTTTTATTTGTAGTTGGCCTGTTAGGCCTGGGCTTGGGCTCTGCCCTTTGTTTAATAATACATAGCATTAATCTTGGTCTCTGTTGGACCTTTATTTAGGCTATGCCCCTTTTTAAATGATGCACAGCATCTGTTTTGGTCTGACAGACCTCTGTTTGGGCTCTGCCCTTTTTTTTAAAAATAATGCATTGCATTTTATTAGGCCCGTTAGGCCTTTTTTAATTGGGCTTGACCCCCTTCCAGTAATGCAAGTATTAATGATCTGACAGTGGCCACGTGGCCTGTCAGGCGCTCTGCGCCAATTAATGAGCGCAAGCGCATGTGGAGGTGACACGTGTCGCACTCTGGTGAGCGCAAGCGCAGTGCGCTGCGCTGTTGCGCTGCTGACACATGGCGCGCTCTGGTGCAGTGAGCACACTTTAAGAGAGCAGTGCTCTGTTTTTAAAGCGCAATGCGCAGTTTGTTTTGGGGCCGACACGTGGCACTCTCTGGTAGCTTGCGCCAACCCAAAAGCGCAACAGTACAGATTTACAAGTGCATGTCACTATTTAATATCCTGATCCAATTTTGGATTAAAGAAAAGAATCTTTTAAGATTCCAGAACCAATGGTTCATCAAAAGGCAATGCCTTTATAGATCAAATGATCTATGAAGTAATACTTCTTTTAATCTTTTTGTGATTGGATCTTTTTTTTTTATCTTTTTTCCTTTTTAATTGAAGATCTTGATTTGTTCTTTGATCATTGATCTTTATAGAAGAAAATTCTTCTTTTTATTCAAAGGTTTTTACCTTTTTTATTCCTGAGCTCTTCTCAAAATTTTCTAGAGGAGTTCTGAATATCTCTCTATTTTTCTGTGTTTTCAATTTAGATTCTAGGGGCCTTTATATAGTGCCAATAGATTTGTTAAATTGGTTAAAAAGATCTTTCTCTGAATGATTTAGGGATTTTTCCCCACCGTTGGATCTTTGATCTAAGGGCTTCTGCTTTACAGAAGAGAATCTTATTGTTTTAATAAGATCAGAAAGATCTTTCTGGAATTTTAATTCTGTTTTAGTGCTGGCACAGTTGGTGCAAGCATAGATTTAGGATACATATCAAACTATACATACACATAGCTCACTGTTTCATATCTATGTTTTTTATTTATATTCTTGTTTAATCATATTATTGTATCATGGTCATTACTGTTATTTTGATATTATGACGCACTGACGTTTAGGTTTTGCATGGCCCAGTTCCTCTGCCTTTATCGCAGGCAAATCAAGAGTATTTTAGTAATCAAGCCAAGCAATGAGAAATTGAATGTGTTATTAGAGATGTTTAGTTTGTTTATTTCCGTAGTTTTTTTATTGATGTGAGCCCATATTGGGACATGATTCAGATATTGTTTATTGGATCTTGATTCGTTTCCGCTTTATTCATTTTCTTGATTTTATTTATTATGGCAAATGGACATGTACTAATTAGATTATATTTTTTGGTTTTTGATATCCGATAGACAGCCGTAAGGTGACTGTGGAGGGATGATTTCTAGCCACAGGTAGCATGGTTGGCTCTGTCACGTGTCGTAGTCTGCATATCTTAGAAAGCGGAGCATGATAGAGGTTATACTTTTTCTCTCAGATCTTCTAATCTGAGGTTCTACAAAACTGGAGGTGCTAGCTCAACTGGCTCTTCCGCTGGTATATTTGCCGCAGGTTCTGTGGGAGCATCAACAATAACTGATGGAGGAACTAGATCCAAATTGACTCGGCCTCCAACTACATTTGCTACTCCTTTGCAGGGCTTTGCATGCAAAACACAGAGAGCGTTGAACTTCTGTACTCTAGCTACTACTAAAAAAAACCCTGGTGAGCTTCCATTTACCTTCACCAAAGTAATTATCGTAGCCTTCATCATCAAACTTACCGGTGGAGATCAAATTGAATATCCGGAACATGTTTGACATCCTGGAGTACCAACTTGCAACTGATACTGGTTTTTAAACAAATATCTCCCATACAACTAATTTTATATGAACCGTCGTTTCCCATCCTAATACAACCGAAGTCGCCGCTAGTGTAGAATGTGAAGAACTCGGCACGAGAGGTAATATGAAATGAAGTATCTGAATCAATAACCCAATTGCTGTCAAGAGCAGTACAAGTGTCATCATGGCCAATATAGACATAGATATAGCTGCGGATGTGTCTTCCTCTTCTTTCTTTCTTTTTTCGGAATTTTGCTTGGCTTTCAACTTTCTACACTACCTAACAATATGACCAAACTTTTTGTAGTAGGGACACTGCATATTCTGTCAAAACTGTGATTCTTCTTGAGACTGATCTTCGTTCTAATTTTGACGAGATCTATTGTGACTTCTTCCCCGCCTTTCATACTTTTTCGAGACAAGCACTTCTCGATTAGAAGAAGTTGTACCCATTTCCTTTCTTCTGGCTTACTTATTAAGCAAACTATCTTTAACCACATTCATGGTTAGCTTTCCGTTCGGTGTCGAACTGCTTAGCGAAACTACTAAGGTGTCCCAACTGTCAGGTAAAAAACCGAGTAACAACAGCGCTTGGAGTTCATTTTCAAGCAACATTTTCATAGTAATCAACTGATTCACTAAGTCCTGAAAATCACTGAGATACTCGGTGACATTCTTTCCATCTCTATATTTAAAGTTCACAAGCTTTCTAATCAACGAAGCCTTGTTCTGAGCAGTTTGATGCTCGTACATATACCCCAATTTCGCCCACAAGATATCATCTTTAGTTTCTTGTGCGACGTAATGGAACACGCTTTGATCGACACATTGTCGAATATAAGTAACAGTCTTGTGTTTCATAATTGCCCACTCTTTGTCGGACTTATTATCTGGTCAGATGCTATCATTTTGAACATGCTCATATAAATCCTTGCAGAAAAGGAGATTCTCCATACTCGGCTTCCAGATCGAATAATTTGATGGCGTCAATTTGATCATACCCGCTTCGGAATCTTCTGTCTTCTCTATAACTGAGATAAGCAACCTGTGGCTCTGATACCACTTGTTGGGAATGGACGAGACATGATTGATACAAAATCACTTGCTTGATAATTACCAAAATATAAGCGGAAATAATACAGCTGAAATAAACAAGCCAACCAACCACACAATACAAGAACACCGATTTTCCATGGAAACCCTTGCGGAAAAACCACGGCCAACGGTCAACTGCTATATTTTTCCACTATAGAAATAATGAGATTACACAATATTTCTTCTCTAGATAAAACTAGAGAATCACAATACTAAGAGCATCACCTTTAGAGGTGGATTTCAACAACCACAAACAATTGAGTTTGAGAGAATATCACCATAATAGTGATGAAATGGAGGATAAAACCCGATACGAATAGGTGGATGTGTAGAGCTTGTCGTTAGTTGCGAACTCTTTTAATTGGAGGTCAATCGGAGAAAGATCCGTCGTTGAATCAACCCGCGAAGCTAAGCAAAGCCTCTCTCTTTCTCTCTTTAAGTCACTGTATTCTCTTAGTGGCTTATTCAAAAAATGATGCATACTTATTAATTTAAAAGGGAGGTAGCAGTGGTGGTAGTACGTGCAAAGTTAGTATCAAGGACGTGTCTTCAATCAAAGGTAATCGCCGCTAAAGTTCATTTGTCATAAGGGCCTGTTTGGTTGCAAGGTTATGAAATTTGGATTCCAAAATAGCACGGTTGAAAATTTTTGGAGTTGGTAATTCGTTATTTGGTTGGTTTTGGATTTCTAGTATTAGATTTTAGAGAGAGATAGATAGAGAGAGAATTATTAAATAAATAAAGTATACGGGTCCCATCTAAAAGTACAATGAATAGTGTCAAATCCTTGAAAATCCTTAAAAAATTTTAGGATTCATGAATCCATGTTTTGTGGTGATCCCGATAAAAAACAAAGGAATCCTAGAAATACAAATCCTCCAACCAAATACAAAATTATGGAATCCTAGGATTCCACAATCCAAATCCAAAAAAATCCTGCAACCAAACAGGCCTTATAAAATTTTAAGAATTTTCAAGAATTTGACACTATTCATTGTACTTTTATATGGGACCCGTGATACTTTATTTATTTAATAATCCTCTCTCTATCCATCTCTCTTTAAAATCCTCAAATTCAAATTCCACTTTATTTTCACCAACCAAACAATGATTACAATGATCTACAAATCCAATAATAGGAATCCAAAACCAACCAAACAACAAATTACCAAATCCAGAAATTGCAACCGTACTGTTTTTTTGGAATCCAAATTCCATAATCATGCAACCAAACAGCAGATGGTTGAAGCAAAATTAAATAGGTGGGTCCCACCACTCTCATGAAAGAGACTGGACACCTGGTGGCTATAACTTGTTCACGGAGGATTTCCTAGATATGTGAATTTGAACTCCTTTTTCCAGCACAGAGCCATAGAGACGGTCATAATGGTTTTCATGCTTCCTATGAAACAAAGAGGAAAAAACCATATACCATATAGATATCTGTGATGTAGCATTCATGGTCTGAACAAAATAAACCAAAAACCACGACACATGGAAAAATGAAAGACAACAATTTATGAACTACTATAAAACTGTAAGGTATTCATCATATGTCAGAAACACAACAAGAATGTGGTAGGCATTCATAGCGTTTACCAAGAATGTGGTAGGCATTCATATTGTTTACGGGCATGCTCTGTTTTTTCTTCTTTTATTAGCACTACTACAAAGAAGGGTTGCCCCTACGGATATATCCGTAGGTGCAACCCACTGCCCCTACGGTTATATACGTAGGGGCGAAAAAATACCCCGTAGGTGCAAAGGCCGCAGGTGCAAGTCGAGGCCCTGAACTTATCCCTACGGTTAAATTCTTGCCCCTACGGATATGTATGTAGGTCCAGTTTCCCCTACGGATTAAGCCGTAGGGTATAAGATTTTATATTATTTACGGTTTATTTTAATAAATTACTTGGACCTACGGCTATAGCCGTAGGGGCATGTACTACCCCCTACGGATATATTCGTAGGTACTTTTCCGTAGGAGCACAAAGTCAGGATTCCTGATATGTGCCCCTACGGATAACGCCGTAGGGGAATGTCAGTGGCCCCTACGGATATCTCCGTAGGGGGATTCCCAAACACCTGGCACTGACATCTGGGGGAAATATCAGTTACTGCTGATATTTAGCCCCTACGGATATATCCGTAGGGGTAACGTGTAGGCCTACGGATTAATCCGTAGGTACATATTGTCTGAAATTTTTTTTTAAAAATGTCCTGCTTGATTTTTTCCCGCCCTGTGCACAATAATGTATACATCAATCAAATCATATATTGCAATATTCATAATCACATCTCACGCATATATATAATATACAAAAGAAACACAAAAACCGAATATGATATAAATACAAACCAATATGAATATCGTTTCAAAATGTAGTACAATGTGTATGATATAAATAAATACATGTTTCAAAAAAAAAGAACCAAAAATCTACCCTAGCTCGGTCCAGCTCGGTCCTGCTCCTCGGTCAATAAACTCTGCAATTCGTCGCGAGCGGGAGTCTGAGTGGGCGGTGGAGCTACAGGAGCTGTCTGCGGAACCGCAGCCGAAGGAGATGCGTGTGGAGGCTCGGCCGATCTACCCTGTCGCGTCTGGATATAACTTGTGTAAGAAGCGTGTAAGAACTGTTTATTATTCGAATTCGTATCATTATTAAGTTATTTCGAAACCCTGTTTGGATATCTAGTTTGGAAAAGCGTTGTTTATTTCAATTACATATGTATGTATGATTAATAAAACATAAGTCTACAACCAAATAAGCTCAGGCTATGTACTGATATTGGATATGTTGATATCTATAATATGACATTATATTTTACTATTAAGTAGTATACATACCAGCATCCCATTCAACTCCTGAACGGTGGCCTTCAAGCTCTTCTGTTCCTGCTGGATACGTCGCTAACTGGAGACGGAGGAAGTAACCACCGGGGTGGAGTCCAACCTCATATGGGCCCTGCTAGAGCCCAGTCCTCGGCCTATCTCCAAACCTCCGTGGTGCCGTCCGTGTGCGGCGTCCAGGACTGGGGTCAGCAGCCTCGAATGTTGCCTTCCCCCTAGCAACTGTCAGAACATTATATTTAGCACATACTGGTCTATAAAATTGATAAGAAATACCAAAATCAACAAATTCAAAGCCTTACCTACAGAGATAGAAGATGTGCTCCTCTGGTATCTGCATGTATCAAAATTTGAATAATATTAATTAATTTCAGTACATACATACTAACAAGGTAAACTCGCATATAGCGCTGCTTACACATATGACAGGGAGTGAACAAGCTCTTGTAGATCATCAGGCGCAAATCTAATCTCATCAAGCAGCCCATGATAATGAGTTGGACGACTAAGAGCAAAAGAAATGTGTGTATATTTATGATATAGCATTCTAAATCAATATACATGCCCTATATAATATATAAACATACATGGAGGAACGGGAGTGACCTCTGTCCCTGATATGGACGCATCACCAACAACTAGACAATCAAACATTGACAATATAAGTAATTTTGACATAAACATGCATGGATATCTATAATATTACATTCAAAATGGATATTAGAGAGCGCACCTGCAGTGAGAAGTGGTAAAAGTATCACCCAACTAGGGTGTAATTTACAGAATCAGTTGAGACTCTTAAAAGTCATAGAAGAACCCGACCTGCACAAATCTGATGTATGCTTTCCATTAGACACTAAGAAGTCTCTAAAGGGAAAAACCTATGTGAAAGCCATCATTAGTTCATATCAGAAGATTGATGCTGAAACAGAGAACGAAAAATGTCATTTTTTTCTTCTTCCGCCACATTACTGTCTTCTCCTTCTGCCACATTACTGTTTTCTCCTTCTTATGATGTGCGCGTGCAAATTCAATAACTATATTGAGAATATTGATTAATAGTGGGTAGGAAAAGTATTTCTCAAATGGCTTTTGCGTCTTAAAACCATAAACTACTAAGTAATGACATACATAATTTTTTTAGTATAAAGGTTGTTATTTTAAGTTTTCCCTTATAGAGATATGATCTAACTGCATCTATCAACTATAAGTGTGCAGAAAATTATGATAAGAAATCATAAGAAAGGGTCGTAGCCATGCATAACTTTGAATCTACATACCAAATCATGCAAAAGCATGCACTTATTGTCACCTTGCCTTAGAATATAAAATATCTTGGAAGACTATAAGCGAGCATTTAAATCTCGATAGCTTTTGACTTCAACATATATTTTTCTCAAGTACCATGAAATATACTTGCTCCGTATAAACCGTTTTCAGGAAGATGGATTAATAATGACAAATTATCCATTGTGGCTCACTAGGTTAGCATTTTCTCTTCTATTGACCATCTTTCTAATCAGCTTGGTAAATTTATTCGGAACCGGCTGCGAATCATTAAAAGACGTGCATAAGAAAGAGAACTAAAATACAGATATATAGCATACTGATACATCGAAACTTCATATTTGCGATGGCAATCCAGAGATATTTATTTCTACACACGTGGTGCGCGTGCGAATGCGTCAGGTATCATGGACAAATATTTCAGAACATGGAAAGTATTATTCGTATAAAGTAATTAAACTTTTAAACACCTTAGGTAGATATTTTCTTAGTTGATGCAATCATATCATGAGGACTAAATTTAAGCTATTATACATATGCTTATGTATTTTTCTAACATAAAATATCACACACACACACACACACACAGAGAGAGAACACCTGGTAGGTAAATAAATCAGGTAGCAGGATCCTGAAGAAATAGAGTCCATAGCATTGCTCATCATCATCATCCATGATCCCTTTGATAATATTTTTTCAAAGGGATCACGGATGATGATGATGAGCAATGCTATGGACTCCATTTCTTCAGGATCCTGCTACCTAATTTCTCTATCTACCTGGTGTTCTCCCCCTCTCTCTCTCTCTCTGTGTGTGTGATATATTAGATTAGAAAAATACATAAGCATATGTATAATAGCTTAAATTTAGTCATCATGATATGATTGCATCAACTAAGAAAATATCTACCTAAGGTGTTTAAAAGTTTTAATTACTTTATACGAATAATACTTTTCATGTTCTGAAATATTTGTCCATGATGCCTGACGCATTCGCACGCGCACCACGTGTGTAGAAATAAATATCTCTGGATTGCCATCGCAACTATGAAGTTTCGATGTATCGGTATGCTATATATCTGTATTTTAGTTCTCTTTCTTATGCATGTCTTTTAATGATTCGCAGCCGGTTCCGAATAAATTTACCAAGCTGATTAGAAAGATGGTCAATAGAAGAGAAAATGCTAACCTAGTGAGCCACAATGGATAATTTGTCATTATTAATCCATCTTCCTGAAAACGGTTTATACGGAGCAAGTATATTTCATGGTACTTGAGAAAAATATATGTTGAAGTCAAAAGCTATCGAGATTTAAATGCTCGCTTATAGTCTTCCAAGATATTTTATATTCTAAGGCAAGGTGACAATAAGTGCATGCTTTTGCATGATTTGGTATGTAGATTCAAAGTTATGCATGGCTACGACCCTTTCTTATGATTTCTTATCATAATTTTCTGCACACTTATAGTTGATAGATGCAGTTAGATCATATCTCTATAAGGGAAAACTTAAAATAACAACCTTTATACTAAAAAAATTATGTATGTCATTACTTAGTAGTTTATGGTTTTAAGACGCAAAAGCCATTTGAGAAATACTTTTCCTACCCACTATTAATCCATATTCTCAATATAGTCATTGAATTTGCACGCGAACATCATAAGAAGGAGAAGACAGTAATGTGGCAGAAGGAGAAGACAGTAATGTGGCGGAAGAAGAAAAAAATGACATTTCTCGTTCTCTGTTTCAGCATCAATCTTCTGATATGAACTAATGATGGCTTTCACATAGGCTTTTCCCATTAGAGACTTCTTAGTGTCCAATGGAAAGCATACATCAGATTTGTGCAGGTCGGGTTCTTCTATGACTTTTAAGAGTCTCAACTGATTCTGTAAATTACACCCTAGTTGGGTGATACTTTTACCACTTCTCACTGCAGGTGCGCTCTCTAATATCCATTTTGAATATCGATACTTACATTCAAAATGGATATTAGAGAGCGCACCTGCAGTGAGAAGTGGTAAAAGTATCACCCAACTAGGGTGTAATTTACAGAATCAGTTGAGACTCTTAAAAGTCATAGAAGAACTCGACCTGCACAAATCTGATGTATGCTTTCCATTGGACACTAAGAAGTCTCTAATGGGAAAAGCCTATGTGAAAGCCATCATTAGTTCATATCAGAAGATTGATGCTGAAACAGAGAACGAGAAATGTCATTTTTTTCTTCTTCCGCCACATTACTGTCTTCTCCTTCTGCCACATTACTGTCTTCTCCTTCTTATTATGTGCGCGTGCAAATTCAATGACTATATTGAGAATATGGATTAATAGTGGGTAGAAAAAGTATTTCTCAAATGTCTTTTGCGTCTTAAAACCATAAACTACTAAGTAATGGCATACATAATTTTTTTAGTATAAAAGTTGTTATTTTAAGTGCGCGTGCAAATTCAATGAAAGTTAGATTTGAGGATACCCATGTATGAGTTGTATTCTATATATGTGTGTTTCGATTTATGATTTCGCTTAAGTGTAGGGTTGTTTTTACTTAAAGAAGTATCACCATCTACTATATATAAAAAAATATAGCAAACTAGGATTGGTATTCAAATCCCAGTCCAGATTGGTATTCAAAATTTATTTAATTAGTTTGTGATCCACATCATTTGATTCGTTGCTTGAGGCATCAATGTAGGCACAAATATCGGCGACGAGGAACTCGACGAGGAAGAACGAGGGCGGTGGCGGGCTGAGAACGGAGGGCGCGCGGTGGCGACGAAAAGAAAATTGGAGACGCGGGAACGAGAGAAAATTTTGGGAACGAGAGGGAAAGATATCGAGGCGTATATTGGTATCGATGGGAATATGAAGGTTTCATATTATCATCGAGTATCATATATTGGTTTTAACCTGAATATCTTGAGTCGCTATCTAATTATGCGTTTGTTGTGCATTCGTGTTGTATGTGTAACATGATTTTAAACCATTGAGATCAAGATTGATAGAACTGATCATCCTACATTGCAATAGCATTCATCGACCAAAAATAGATTGCGGTCTGGATATGGCATATTGGCAGATGTTACCTATATGCATAAATCTTATGTCTAATGACCATAAGATTGTCGGAGACAGTTTTGATGTTTTGTGGGTTTGGTTTTATACTTGGGACAATCCAATGTTGACACACACACATAAATAACAAATTAAAGTAAACTAACTAAGAGGCATGTTTGAGTTTTATACTGGGATCACAAATAGCATGATGGCTGCAAACAGGTTGCTTGAATACTTGCAGACAATCCAATGTTGCCTCGCCATTTCTATAAATTTTAAACTCCCTGGAAAATTATCATCACTCAGGATTACTTTAGGGCCAGTTTGGCTGCTTCTTGCTTGTGATTCAACATTCAGCTTTTTGTTGATTTGGAACTCAGAGAGTGTTGCAAAACAAATCCAAAACTAAATAAACCTCAAACTAGCTACAGAGAAGGCAAACAGCAAACCCCATGAAGTTTGGCTTTCAAGGGTTTTCCCACTAAAATACACTTAGATGCAGCACTTTAAGGAAGCTTGCAGCAATATAAAAACTTTTAGGTAGTTTAGTGAAAAACTGCAGTGCTTCAAGATTGTTTAAGTTTTATGTGTGCTTAAGCTGTCATACAGAAATTATCGTTGCAAAAATGTTCGCAACCCTAGCTTTTCCAGCAACGATACTGGAATACGAGCCTCAGATATGCCAGCTTAGGAATCAAAATAAGAAAGAGATTTGGGGTTATCCTTAGTCCAAAGTCAAACGGGCTCGAGAAATATATAAACCCAAAAAAATGACTGCATAAAGATCTCATAAAGATGAAAAGGATGTTATGCAAGCTCTGAACAAATCTTGAACGGAACTTTCACAAGAATTTACAATACCCGACCAGAATCCAATCCTGAGTTTGATGAAGCTTCAGGCCTTCAGCTTCCCCACAGAAAATAGTTAGGGCAAACCCTTTGCAAAACCATAGCTTTCATGCAGAGATGACGCTCAGAACATGCCAGCTTCCAAACACATTGAATAATACATAATCTCCCATACTCTCTCTCTCTCAATCAGACAGTTTATATTTGGATTTGAATTTAGAAAAAAAAATAAGATGGCTACAAACCAGCTTGCCTCGCCAATCTCATAACTATAAAGCTCATAAAAGTGGAAGCTTGAGGGCAAGCCATCATCGCCTCCATTCAATTGAAGCCAAATCATCCACAAAAAATAGAAATAAATATAATAATTGATCGATAGGCAAAATTGCAAGAAACCTATTCAGATTTTTGCATGAAAAAATAAGAGATGTAAATTAAGTAAAAGATTACCAAATGAAATTATCCCATCACTTGAACCCCCTCTCAAGACATTTTAGCAAAAATTCCCCCAGTAATTTTCTTCGGTTTAACCGTTTTATATCATAGAAGAAAGATAAATTTCAAATGTATATACATGCATACACACACACACATCATATACACAGTTTTTGAATGTTGCCAGAATTTCAACGGTAATTCTAGATTTTTCCAAACTCTGAAGGCTTCACAAAAATTTTAAATACAGATAATAATATGATTGAAGAGATCAATCACCAATTTTTTAATGAGGATCAACTGAAACCCCAAACAGAGCAAGCAAATTACAAAGATCCCAAAACCCCGCATGGCCCAGCCCCAGCCCCAGCCCCCAGCCCTAGCCCCAGCCCCCAGCCCCAGCGTGGCCAGCTAAACCCCAACACCAACCCTAAGGCAAACCCTAACCCCAGCCCCACCCCAGCAGCAGCCGAACCCCAACCCTAACCCTACCCTGACCCCGACCCCGACCGCGACCGCGACCAGCTAAACCCCAACACCAACCCTAAGGCAAACCCTAACCCCAGCCCCACCCCAGCAGCAGCCGAACCCCAACCCTAACCCTACCCTGACCCCGACCCCGACCGCGACCGCGACCGCGATCCCTGCTCAACCCCAACTCGCGCGCAACCCCAGACCCAGCCATGAACCCTAAGCCCAAAATAATCCAAAAATTCTTTAATTTACCTCGAGATTTACTCACCTGAACGGCTGCTGCTGGGGCTGGGGCGACGACCTGAACCGCGGTGGCGACGAGAACTGCGGTGGCGACGAAACCGGCGGTGGCGACGAGGAGAACGACGGTGGCGACGACGGCGTGGCGATTTGGGGATTTTTCTCGCGCCAGATCGAGAGAGAGAGAGAAAGTGAGCGTAGGCGATCGGTCTGGGGTCTTAATAAATCGATATTTACTTGTCCCTACGGATATACCCGTAGGTCCTTTGTTTGCGCCACCGTAGGGGCAAATACCAAATTAAGAATTAATTTTTTAATTCTTGAACGTCAGCGCCCGTAGGGGCAACCCTTTAGCCCTACGGAGTAATCCGTAGGGCCAAGTAAAATCTGCCCCAACGGATAATTCCATCCGTAGGGGCAACCCCCTATTTTACTAGTGTAGGTGTCGGGCTCAGAAAACCGTCATTCTGTTGTATATATATGATGTGGTTTCATCTTCTTTTTTGTTTGTTTACTTGTTTGAACTTATGATATTCTTGTCACAATTCTCAAGTCTTAACCTATTTTCTCTCAAATCGATAAGGAAGCTATAACTCTAGCTGTAAAACTTTTTTATTGAAGCTTATTGGTTTGATATCTGAAATGGTTGCATGACTCACATCAAGGGAAAAAGAAAGATCTTCTGAACTCTTGTTTCCAAATGAAGCCTATGTTTTACTGGTAAGAGCAAGCAAGTATTGAAGAGGGAGTGTTGCCTAATTTTATTGGTCTCTCCTTCGCTGGGCCTGCATCAAACCGAAAAGACCATTTCAACAACCGTGTCTCTCTGAATGAATGATCTCATTCTTAGAGAAAAGGAAGACCAATCTTCCTAAAAGAGAATTTGACCCGATAATGTGCAAATTTGGCAAGTACTCGCAAGAATAAAAGGATTCGGCTTCGACCCAATTGGTCGGTCTTTCTAGATTCAAAAATATCAAACATATACATCAGATTTTGAGGATCGACCTTCTAGCCTGATCCTTGTTACAACCGTCCCATGACCCAACAGATAAAACTTTTATTCAATGTTTAAAATAGGTCATTCCGTAGCTCGCTATTTTACGCTATATAGCGTAGCTTAATTTATTCACTACATAGTTTTGGAAAAAAGCTTAAATACACAGTAGGTTACTTTTTTTCTTCAAATAGCCTACGCTTTTAATAAATAGTATACGCTACGCTATTTTCATATAAGATTTTCTATTGAACTTCTTAAAATTTAAGTATCTAATCCTAAACTATATGAAGACGGTCTTATTAATATTCTAGCCTCTCAATCTGAAATCATATTTAGTAGCCATGTTCCTCAAATGGAGATTATTTGATTAATTTTCGATAGGTTTAATACTAGTATGAATGATATATATGAACTCAAAAATTGAAAATTTTGAAAATATTTTTTTGGGAATTTTGGAGAGCAGAGAAACTGCAACCGCAAAACATATTGTTCTGTATTCTCAAGTTAATTTTATATCTTTATAATAATATAATTTATTGTAAATGAGATGATCATATTAATAATTAATAATTCATGTAGCTTACGTTATGCGCAACGCTCTTTGCGTTTTTCACTATTTAATAGTGGAACGCTATGCTGCATGCTATCGCTATTTTGAACACTGCTTTTATTACAATTAGTCATCACATTCATCGGCCCGGTAACCGGCAGATATTACAGATAACTAAACACTCTGGGGTCATGAGGAATACTAAAAGAAGGCTTCGGCCGAACATATTTCCATCCCATTATTCTGGAGGCGTTCGGCTTGCATGTAAAGGCTTGATGGCTGTCGCTTCACCGGATGTTTCTCTTTCTGCTCATAGGACTTTCGTTAGCCGACCGAGACATCATCTGCAGATCGTATGCCCGTCTAGCACTGGACATCTAACTTACGGGCAAAGACAAGCCGCAGATGATGACTCAGTCCACTGCACTATGCTCGGCCTGATCTCAAATCGCTTGAGTGCAGGACTGGATCTCTGATCAGTCGTCCGGCCTCAGGAACTGAGATCCTGGGTCGATCGTTGATGCTGTAGGAGGCCGACGCGTGCCACTTACCTCACCCAAGATGAGGTGCAGTTCATCCCCATCAGGCCAAGGGCGCAGGGTTGGACATTTGGCCCACTCTTGGCGATGGATCTGTCCTAGCCTCGTTCACTGGGTTCCTCGGCCGTGTCCACATCGGCGCAAATCAACCATGGATTGGCTGCATACCGGCGCTGGGGCTGAAGGTCGTCCCATCTGATGTTACCGGTAGCAGATCGAGGACGAGAGAGGCATTACCTATCGCGGAGGGATGGACTTCTCGATCCCGAACATGGCCTCGACGGTGGCGACGGTCGGAGATCAACTATCTACTAGATCTGCGGCCATAGCAGCTGGAGAAGAAGCTAGAGCTAATTTCTATATTACAATTATTTAGTGGATTTGTTCAAATCCCTTTTCCAATTTCTGTCGGTGATTTTTATGGCTCATAGCTTACTTACGGGGTCAAGTCTTGACTTAGCACCTAGGCTTGCTATTCGACCCGCTCCCCTGAGGCCCTCCTTCAATGTTTACTTATTCTCCCACAGGCCTTCGGTTCAGGAAATTTGATTAGCTATGCAAACATGGAGGAAGTGAAGATACCATATTAGTTATCCGGTTACACCAAATTGATAACATAACCAATGTAATATGTAACAAATAACAATATTGCCGCATAAGCTTTCCAACTCAATTTTTTTTACTGAATGGTGTGAATTACATACGCCTGCTGGACTCATAAAAAAACAACGAAATATTTTCTCACAAAATTAAAATAAGAAAACACCGTGCGAGCAGTACACACAGTCCGAACTATCCTAGCATGAGCGAATGTTTCATGGATTCGCCATGGGAGGAAGTCCATTGACTGTGTGCGCACTGCTAATCTCCATTAGATGAGTCTTTCCAAAATGCACAACCTTTGCACACCAACCATTTTTGTGAAGGGCTCTATGAAGCCAGGCTGAGTTAACAGAGCACATATCCTCTCCATTTGTGAAGTTGCTTCACGCCGCTCTGCTTTATATAGGGCCTTTTCCTAATTATTAGTAATCATGCGGTATAACTAAATTGCATGCCAGTATCTCGAAATATTTTATTTTGGTCTATTCTTTTGGGATTTATTTATGAGTGTCTTAATTGTATAATAACATAAGATGCTGAAAATATTTTATTGTGTTTCAAGATTAGGAGCATTTATGACAAAAAAAAAATCAAAAAAAAAAAATCATGAATTTAAACAGATGAAAATTCCGAAAATAAAATGGAATTGTATATTTATAAATAGAATGCAATAATGACCATATTTGATTGTATTAAATTAGCTAGAATAATGTATAGGTCTAATTTTCATCCAATAGCTAGCTAGCATCGGGGATTCGGATTCCTTGCATTCATTTACATTCAGTATTGGGATCCAGCAGTCTACACAAGGGAATACATGGGGCAGTTGATTTTGATATGTTGATGAAGGGTTGACATATATCAGTGCATTGCATGCAGTGTTGTTATCAGTACATGGGATCCTGAGTTATGTTGATGAAGGGTTGACATATATCAGTAACAAACAAGTTGAAGTATCCATTATTTTATTATTTTATTTTTTTACGCATTGGTCTGCAAGTCCTAACCTATATATCCATACAACACATTCATGCACACATCACACACAAACACACATTACACACACTACCAAGGACCCACGAATTTACCCAGAAAACGTTAAATTATGACCACTTGGGCACACTCTCCCCAGAGAGGAAAGTGCTATCCCCACATAAAAATCCATAGCTAATGCTACTTGCAAGTCACAAACTCAAAATAGGTTAGGCAAGAGAGTCCAGAGGTTATATATATATATAAGAATAATGAAGAAAAGAGGTCTTAGGAGGATTTTTCGGCGGGTGGTGGCAAAAAAATACACCTTCCAACATTTTACTCGACGATCGGCACCCATCATCATCGTCTTTATCATTCAAGATGCGGACACACCAAATTTCATTTGATTCTACCACTTTTTCATCGTTGGATTAGCAATGTAAAAATTTCTACTGTCGTTAAACCGTTAATTTTGCACCCATTAAATCAACGGTGAAGACATGGTAGAATTACATGAAATTTGGTGTGTCCATATCCTAGATGATAAAGATGAAAATGATGGATGAAAACCCGAAAAGCCCTATTAGACTTCCGTTGGGTCCAAGGCCGGAGACAATAATAGAGCTGGGGGTGACAGTGTGAATACCTAAAAATCTAGCGGAGATGATTGCCGAATGCTGATAGTCGAAAAAATCATGGAGTGTATATTTTTTCGAAGGCTTTAAAGAAAATTATCTCATATGTCATCTTTCCTTCATTATCCTCGTATATTATTGAAGTTGGTGAGGTCGAAAGGGATTTATTGAGGATTTTAATCTCCACAGCGCCATCAAGCACACAAGATATCACAGCATCAAGGACACCGTGTAAAAGAACGCGGTGAATTCGTTGCCGGGTCTCGTACACACGACCAAGCCCAGTTTCCATCGACAGAGCAAACACCTCATGCATGGTCCATTTATAGTTGGGTTTCATGTGACAGCCCAATTAGTATAATCCCAGTTCCTCCTGAATCCCAAAACAAATCTTCTGTTCTCCTCTCACATGATCAATAGCATTGATATCTACACCGTCAAAATCCCTCATTTCTCGATGAAAGAGCAGGACCCGTCTCATCATAGAAACCATACTACAAAATCAATGTCGTTCCCGTGATTTCATTTATTATGACGCTAGGGAGACATAAATAAATCTACTGACCAAAAAGGGCTGCAGTGTCCCTGCAGCTCCCCCGTCTACAGTGCCTTTTCATATTGGGGGGCACTTTTAAAGAAAAGCCCCTGGACAATCCAGGGGCTTTTCTGTAAAAATGCCCCCCAAATGAGGGGCACGGTAGTGTGGGGATTGCAGGGACACTGCAGCCCCCGCAACCTCATATCTACTAAAGCCAGTTAACATTGGCAGTAAATGGTATTCCAAACATGCAATCATCTCGCAATTGGTTAAATTATGAGACAATTGGTTTTTTTTCTGAAGAAAAAGACAATTGGTTAAATTATGAGAACTGTGACAAAAACGTCACAAGTTCAAATTATGCAACCAATATAATAGAAAAGACCGTCTCTATTATATTATATAGGAGGGGATAATAACTCCACATTAATTCACAAGCCTACTAGATCAAACTTTAAAGGGTTAATTGCCAAATAATACCCTAATTTTCACTACTTTACATTTATATACCTTATTGATTTTTTTTCCGCACTTAGATATCCTAAAATACAAATCGTATGGACTTTTTTTAAATAGCGATGGATTTGATGACCAATTGAAGGGAGCAAAATATTGACGGTTTGTACTTTAGAGTATATAAGTGCAGCGAAAAAACCAACAAGGTATATAAGTGCAAATTAGATGAAAGATAATGGTATTATTTAGCAATTAATCCAACTTTAAATAAAATCCTAGAATATTAAAAAAAATGTTTACAGCAAAGCAGGAAATAAGCCTCTTCATAAAAAAAGAAATGCTATTCCTGCAAAAGGTTCATGATCTCAGAACCTTGTTATGGGCAAAATATGTTGACAAGATGTAAAACAAAGTTTCTAAAACTCGAATATGTATAGAATTAATTATTAATTCCCAAATCAGTTGGCACAAGAAAACGTACAGCTATACACAATTTAGTAAAGAAAATATAAATCCAGCTCTCAAAACAAACACCCAAAAGATCTTCACATCACCAACAAATTCTAAACCCCAAAATCAATTAGAAACATCCCCTTGATCGATTATAATGCTATTCAAACTAAAGATACATTCATGAACTCAGAACCTTGATATGGGCGAACCTTGATATGGGCAAACATGTCCAAAAATTATAATGGAATCTAACAAAGACTACAAAACTTGAATATGGCCATAGATCTATCCTACATCACTTGGGACAAGAATATGTGAGATAACAAATATCTCATATAACCAAAATGATAAAGAAATATATCAATCCTCACACACACATCCACCCACTAACTCTTCACATCTATAACAAATTCCATACCCAAACAGACAAGAAACAGTACAAAACCTTTTAGATCCAATACAAACACATATAAAGGATCTCAAAACTCTCAACCCCTAATATGTTTAACTTTGTGCCATCCCTTTTTGCATGAATCACCCACAACCTTCACCCCTTTCTTCACCAAATGCTTCAACTCTTTTGCTATATCCTTCACTTGCTTCTGAAAGTCTCCCATGATACTAACCTAAAGACTAAGATTGAAGGAGATATACAAGAGATGGAGATGGGGATGAGAGATGGTTGCGGCTTAAGAAGAGGCAGTGGCGACACGTGGGGACATGTGATTGGTTGGGGTATCAGATTCGATAAGCTTAAACCCCCTGGTCTTTATATATTAGTTAAGGAAAACGATGGGAACAGAGTGTTAAGAGGATAACATAAGTTAAGGAGATTTGGAATTAATTAATTGGTTGGTAGTGGACTACAGCTCAGATGGGACCCGCATCACTTTAGCTGACTGGATGACTGTGAGCCAGCTCATGCCACCACCAAGAATCAATCAATTTCGATTTTAGTAGTACGCGTGGTGTTTTGGACAATCATTTTGAAGAAATTGTTTTTATCTTCAAATCTTTACCGTTATAATGTAATCTTAATGTAATCTTTGAGGCCTCGTTTGGCTACGAGGTTACAGGTTCCCATACCAAGGTTTCAATGCCAAAGGCGAAAAATTGAAACCATGACGAGTTTGGCTATCAAAATAATGTTTTCCAGACCCCGGTTTCAAAAAGAATCGGTGCCATGAAACCCCAATTTTTCTAAACTCTAAAAAATGTTGAGTTTCGTAAAGTTTCATGCCATCTCCTTTTATTCTCTCTCTTCCACACTTAAAAATGGTTATGTTAAACAAAACCTTTGTTTCATAACTACGTTTTTAAATGACCCTAAACTTACAAAACCGCAGTTTGCACCCGTGGTTTCGTTTTAATTTAAACGAAATCACGGTTTCTAAACCTTGGTGCCAAACTAGGCCTGAATGGTTGTGATTTGGAGGATTTATTTGGTATATATACAAGGTGCAATGAATTGAGACAGAAAGGAAAAAAAGATGGAACTCATAATGAAACCTTCAATCAATTTGGTGGGACCCATGCTTCTATTTATAAGACCAAGCACATATGGACGGCACAGAAAAAAATTGTTTCGTGATTTTGGTTTCGATTTTCACATAACAATTAGTCCATGGAACAACATATGGCATCAAGGAGGAGCACATCTTGAGAGCAACATTGCTATATATTATCTATGCATTACTCATGTGAAGATCTTTTTACTGAGGAAAATATTTTTGGAAAACTTTTATGCGATTTTTTTATTAGTCACTGGAAACATCTCATCTACATTCCACAAGCTCATCATCTCTCCGATATCTCGACAACTACCTCAACCCAATATCAAACCTAAAATTATTGTATCTCAATTCCTTAACTAACTATAAAGAATCTCTAAAACCCCATTACCAAACTACAATTTTTAATAGCAAACAAACAATCCTATAATGATTTCTTTTCAACCAGTGCATCATGCATGCCACAAATAGTGTCCTTTAATTCTGGACGCTAGGATTTTTGCGCTCGCGCGCGCGCGTATTAACTCTTGTGCCTAAAAGTAAATGCAGAACACAAATTAATTGTGTGTGTGAGTGGGGGCTTGGGGTGTGTGTGTTATTGAAGCATAAATTAAAGAAATTTTATCCCTTACTTTTTTCCCCTTTGAGTTATAATAGTATATATAGATTTCTATTTATTTAAATTTCATTAAGTCACAATAATTTAAAAGAATAACAAACAATTCGAATATCATGTTAATTGTAACTTGAATGACACAAAGATTCATTTTCCTCTATAAATCATATAACACAATATATGTTATCCGGAACACGGAACGTTCCGGTACACGGAACGAAAACGGGAACGTGAAACGCGACTTATAAAGGGGAAAGCATACCTCTAGAAAGTGAAGTAATCGTGGATCGTTCGTATGTTTGTATGTGTATTGATCTTGTTGAGTTGTGACTCGTATCTTTAGTCTCACATCGAGAGTTTATAAAGAAGTTGATGTGTATACAATATAACTTGGATCTCTACCTAACAGCTCGGGCTTTTGGGTTAGAATGGGCACCTAAGTTGTGTTGTGTATCCGTCGCTTGCGGGCTCCGCCCCCAACAAATGGTATCAAAGCCTGGTTTGTTTGGGAGAGGGGTGAAGCGAGGGAAAAAAAAATATTGATATGTGATGGGTTGAGTGCTTGTGTTGAACACCAATGTTGTATATCACTGAAGAAAGGTTGTGAGTACAACGATCGTCACTTGGTGTTGAAGCGCCTGTAAGCCTGTATACCGTCGATATTGTATGCCATCTACAACGGTGCAGGCGGGTATGTACGACACGAGTCAAGCTTGTTTGGGAGAGGGATGGACCGAAGAAAAAAAAATATTGACGTGGGATGGGCTGAGTGCTTGTGTTGAACACCAATGTTGTATATCACTGAAGAAAGGTTTGTGAGTACAACGGTCGCCACTTGGTGTTGAAGCGCCTGTAAGCCTGTATACCGCCGATGTTGTATGCCATCTACAACGGTGCAGGCGGGTATGTACGACACGAGTCAAGCTCGGGATTGTTGAGTTGTGGCTCGTATCTTTAGTCCCACATCGGGAATTTATAAAGAAGTTGATGTGTATACAATATAACTTGGACCTCTACCTAACAGCTCGGGTTTTTGGATTAGAATGGACACCCAAGTTGTGTTGTGTATCCGACGCTTGCGGGCTCCGCCCCCAACAAATGGTATCAGAGCCTGGTTTGTTTGGGAGAGGGGTGGACCGAAGAAAAAAAAATATTGACGTGGGATGGGCTGAGTGCTTGTGTTGAACACCAATGTTGTATATCACTGAAGAAAAGTTTGTGAGTACAACGGTCGCCACTTGGTGTTGAAGCGCCTGTAAGCCTGTATACTGCCGATGTTGTATGCCATCTACAACGGTGCAAAACGGTGGTTTTTGGGTACAGTCCCGAATCACATGGAGGCAATGAGCGATAGGAGGGGATTCGTCTCTCCCGGTATAGGGAGTTGATGTTGCGTTGTGTTCGATTGGCTATAACCGAAAATCCCTGGCCAGGGTTGCTGAGATTTACTGGTAAGTGTTACCAGTAGTTTCTCGAACTGTTATAGACCTCATATCGACATGACTTATCGAGCTACTGGGGTCTGACGTTTACCACCCCTAGGCAAAATATGCGACATATCAGACGATCAGACCGGACTGTACGGTAAGTGTTGCTGGTTGGATTCACAGGAGTGTGAGCGGGCTTGCTCGTTGATCTTCTGATCGCTCAATACCCGGGTGGCCGTTACGTTTAGCAGACCGCTTGCGGCTTGTTGGTGTTTGATATGATCATCACCTACTGCCGGCGTATTGACGAGTCTTTAGAGTCCTACACAGAGGTTTCCTGGCTCAAGCGAAACGAAATAAGAGCGCATATGAGATATGTGCGGGACCGAGAATAATACCAGTATGTGATACTGTATTCTATTCTCGCGATTTGTATCATCGGCAGGTTATATGTGATATAGCCGGGTTACCGAATCAAGTGTTGATTCGATACATTGATATACTTGATATTAGTCGGTTATATGCATTATGACCGGATCATTAAATCAAGTGTTGATTTAATGATTTAATGTATAATTATATATTTGATATATTACTTTACATTAACTAGTATTTGTTCACTTAAGATTAACTTTCTCACTTGATGTGCACATTGTATATATGATATAGTTTTGTGCACTGGTTTGTATCATGTTTGATGATACATGCAAACTTGGGTGTGTATGATTAAACCATGATTAGGTTAATGGTTAGGGTTTTGATTTACTTATTCATTTATTTAATTATTCTTTTAGCAAGAAAAGAAATGGTTGCTTCTTTTGGATTTACTTTGAAGCTTCATGAAGCTTTGAAAAGTTCAACCATTTTTGTTTCTTTTGCCTAACCTAACCATTCACCTGACCCTAGTTTATTCTCTACACTTAACCATGGTTGCAATATGATAAGGGTCACTTGATTTTCTTTTTAAGTTAATTCATTTTTTCATTTTCTTTCTTCTTCTTCTTCTTGATGAAGAAAGAAAAGCTTTCTATAAAAATGTCAAGTGATGAAATCAAGTGAGAAATCCAAATCCAAAGTGAACC
This sequence comes from Agapanthus africanus, assembly GCA_030015575.1. NCBI lineage: Eukaryota > Viridiplantae > Streptophyta > Magnoliopsida > Asparagales > Amaryllidaceae > Agapanthus > Agapanthus africanus. The sequence continues at coordinate 118,408,344 of CM057338.1, read as the reverse complement.
TACTTCCTATTTCTTCATCCTCTATCACTTGCCATGTTATATTGGGTGTTTTCTTCACAAGGTTCATGACCAAGTGAAGATGGAGCTTGAGTTAGAGTTGCCTCGACGTAGATCATCTTCGGCATCGAAGTCAACGACCTAGCCCGATCATTTCTCCGACGAAACCATCGCTAGGGTCCGGGATCGTGGTGATCGCAGCGAAGGGACATCAACACGGAGCTCAGGAAGTGGAGGACCGGATCTACAAAAGTTGTATTTCCATTCACTTAGCAGTTAAGTCGTTAACTAGTTGTAGTTTCGCCTTAAACTCTAATCAACGATCGCATTAGGGTTTCTCGGCACCGGAATTTTTTGAATTTGGCATGGTTGATGCCTTGTGGAACCTCCTTAGAGTGCCTAGGAACCCTACAGTGGTATCAGAGCCTAGCTAGAGCCTTAGGCGATGAGTAGACGAAGTTAGAAACCCGATCGAACCCGAAACCCTAACTCAAAACCGCTCTCTGGACATTTTCTGGAATTTTGGATTTTTGTGAATTAAAAATATGCAGAAAAATCAGCAGGGAATTCTATGGAACCATGTGCAAAACGAGACCCTAAGTCACTTAAACGGCCGCGGAACCGCGGCAATGACATGCCAATGGCGGCGGTTCCGCGGCTAAACTATTGAGTTAGGGTTTCTAGTTTGTACAGTTTCCTCCGTATGTGTTTCCTGATGTTTCTGGGTACTTTTAATATATACTCAACAGTTGAGTTTTCTGGGTTGTTTTGGGACTTCGATGATTCGATCGGAAACTTTGACTTTGTCTATGTGTTTTTCCTGATAATTTAGAATATGTTAAAAAGTTCGACCGGATATAAATACCCACTTTTTCCCCTGTCGGGAAATTTCCAAGTGTTGGATTTTTCCGTAGTTTGAAAACGTTCTAAGTAGTGCAAGTAACGCGGTGGTCCCTCTAGAAGACAACAAACCTTAACTCGATTATGTGACCGTCTTGAACTGCCCTTTGAACCTTCGGGTTTGGGGCAGTACGGCGTGCCACATGTGAGGCGTTGGCTTGACCCTTCTACGGCTGGACCGTTGGTACTGAGGCATGAACTGGATGTTTTTAAACTTATTTTATGTGTTGAGCTGTTTCGGGAAAACTTGGGTGTTTGACTGTTCGATCGGAAAGTTTAACATTTTCTATTTATCTGGAATGGGATACAATACTTGGAATCCACAAGTAGTTATGAGATAACTGATTTGGATGTTATAAACATAGCACTTTAGTCTCACTTGATCAGTTGCCACGGAATTTTGATGTGATCAAAAGTCCGTCGCAATCACGTAGCGTACGCGGATACTCGCCGGATAAACTTAATAGACAGCTACACCCCATAGCCCCGACCAAGTGACTGTAGGAGAACCCCGTCTCCGAAAGCATCCGTTCGGGTGCTCGCGGTAGCGGTGTTCCGCCTTGGTGCACTTCGTCGAAGATATCGGGGGTGCGGCTGCCTACTAAAGTTTGCGACGAGCATTCGATCAGGATGCCGGGAATCTTGTTGAATTGCCCGACTTGATATTGAAAAGTGTTTTCGATAATGAGACTAAAATGCGGGGTTTATAATTGTTAGGCATGCGATGTCTAAGGAATTCAGATGGTTAGGCATGTGATGTCTAAGTAGTTTGCAGATTCCAACTGTTGTAGTTTTACACTTTCTTTTCTGCGACCGTAAGTGTAATATGTGATATCGCCGGTTTTGTTACTATATGTCAACGACAATTGGGATACGCATGTTTACTTACGTTGATGACATGTGATATTATGTGTTGCTGGATATGTTATGTTGGATCGTCGTGTTTGAATAGCCAGGGGTTTTTTATGTGAGATGAGTGTTTTTCATTTTCATTCATGTAAAAACTTGTATGTAACATTCTTTTATTGGGGCACTTCCAGGTTGCGGAAGATGTCATCATTGTATATTATTTACTTTTCCGCACTAGGATAGACCCAAGGAGGAGGGCACAAGTAATCGGGTTCTGGAGTCCAGTTGGAGACCAACTCGAGGAGTCGAGTCCGGGTCTCCTAACTCTAGAATTGGTAGGGTTGCTTGCCGCTCTCGTAGGGGTCTAGAGGTGTGGGTTTGGCTATTCATCGCGACCGTGGAATCCGTGTTTTATACTGGCTCGTATTGAAAACACGGACGTCCTAGTATATCCAATATTTCATATGATTCTTCTGCTGCGATATCTGTGATGTGATCATTTGATGTTCTGTGATAAATACTGTATATAGTATATATGATATATTATATATGCGTTACTTATGTTTTACACCCGCGCTAGCCCTGCCCCGCTCTGTCGTTAGTTACCTAACCTAACGGTGCACGAGGAGACATCGAGGCGAATGCGGATGGCATAAGTGTATATCGTATTTATCTGTGATGTTTAGGTAACTTAAATGATGGGACTTCATTAATGTGATTAATGAAAGAAAAGAAACCTAAGATGTTGTGGAATCGAATTTTCAAAAACAGGTAGCTACAGTTCTTGCTTTGCATCGCGGTGTTCCTTGTAGAACATCCTGCACCTTATTCGATAAGGAAAGGGTCGAGATCCCTTCACCGGGAGTGACCCCTTTAGCAATAACTGGCAGATGCTACACCCCTTCGGTTTGTCTTTTGATTGCTTCTATAGTTTCTGCTTTGCACAGTGATATATATGATATATCCCGCACCTCATTCGACGAGAAAAGGGCCGACGATCCCTTCACCGGGAGTGACCCCTTTAGCAAAACTAGAAAAGCCTCAAAAACACTACATTTTAAAATCATTTGATTCTACAACGATATCAAGTTCATTACGTAATAGGTTTTCAGAAAAACCTGTCGTAGCCCTCCGTCATTTCAGATAAGTCCTACTTAGTATTCGTGCTACGTTTGTTGACCTCCGTCAAGGCGTAGTGTGCGGTAGCTAACTAGTATTTATCTGCTTATGCATATGATGCAGATTGGATTAGGGTAGTCGTGCGACCTTGTTGACCTCCGTCAAGGGTCGTGCGGGTGGGTTTGATTCAATCAAGAAATGACGGGTTGAACTTGACTAGTAGCCTATGGTTTGTTGACCTCCGTCAAGGTCATAGGGTGCTAGGGGTAAAATTATCGGGAATTTCAAGTGTTGAAATTTGCAATGAGATTGCATACCTTCTATGAGATAGTTGGATCCCGATACCCGCTGCGAGTAAGAGTTACTCCTGGGAGAGTTTTACACATTACAATTAGCCGATCTAGTAGGTGTCTAGAAAAGTGTCAACGGGGTTACGCCTCTGGGAAAACGAGATTTACTATAATTAGATCCGTGCGAAAGCACGGGAAACCTCCCTCAAAGTACCGACACTGGCCTGGCTGAAAGATTGGCGAACTTGTAGCGTGTAATTAATCCCGGCTAGTCTTTCCTTTTAGGGTTTGAAGGAAGATTTGATAAAAACAGTGGGAACCATCCTGATTAGATAAAATAATAACCAATCTGATCTTGCAAGAGCATACGCTGAGTGTTTTCTTCTCTCTCTCTCCAGGTAGCAACCATATCACGCCTTAATCAAGATAATAATACGGATGTATTGACCGAACCCGCTTGTTATACTGAGTTGGGGAACGTTGGTCCCGCTCCAACTTATAATTGTTATAAGACAGAGCAGGAAATTGGGGATTACCAGAATTCCCATGCCGCCCAAACGAAGAGAGTGCATGTTGATGCATCATCTTCGGGTGTGTTCATTACATAGAACTGTTTCTCTGTATCCTCTACGTCCTGAGTATTTGATACCGGATCAGGATCCCAAATATGTAATCTGTTACATAGGGCTACAGAAAGGTAGAGAACTGAGAACGGGTAATAAGTTTCATGAGACAAAACGGTGCAAGTGTTGCAGCCAAGTCTGTTGGTCACTGTCACCCTGTATTACCTATACATTGATTCTGAACAAATGCTATTAGATACCGAACCTGATATACAAAATCATATCAGTCTCTTTATTAGTAAAGAAATGATAAAATTTTGTATTGTTGGATAATGTTTTGAACATTTCCTATATCAAAAGTTGATCGGTTAAGACACGTTATCTAAAAGTATTGATGTTCTAAATCAAACTACAGTTCTTAGTATGCGGAACACACACAAGAGGAAGAGTTCAGAAATGAACGGATCCTTCTTGAGGTATTGTAGACTAAGTCATATCAATGCGACCCGGCTAGCTAAGTTGCACAAAGATACATATTTAAATCTGTTTGAATTTACATCTTGTGAAAACTTGCCGGTCATGTCACAAAGATAAGATGACCACAGCTCTGTTTATTGGAAGAAGAGAAAGAGTTAGTGAACTCTTGGGATGATACATGTTGATGTATGTAGGTCCCCTGTCTACACATGCCAAGACCGGTTCTTTGTACTTCATTAAATTCTCTGATGATCTTTCGAGATTCAGACCTATGTTCCTGTTGGAACACAAGTCCGAACCTTTTGAGATATTCACAGAATATAAGTTAGAAGTGGAGAACCAAAATAAGGGTATAAGTATTATGTCCTATGATGAGATCAGGGAGGAGAATACTTGTGCATGGAATTCCTGGACTATTCTAAAGGAGAATGAGATTCTCTCTCAGCATTACTCCTCCGAATACACCACAGCACAACGTTGTATCGGGGCAGAGCAATCACACCCTATATGATATGGTGCGCTCTATGATGAGTACTACTGAGTTTCCTATTTCCTTTTGGGAGATATGCACTTATGAAGTTGCATACCTATTGAATAGGGTTCCGATCAAATCAGTTGCCTACCACTTCATATGTGATATGGAAAGGGAAGAGCCCATATCTTAAGTTAGTTAAGATTTGGGGTCGTCCGGCCTATGTCTAAAAGCAAAATCCGGACAAGCTCGAGGCAAGGTCTGTTATTTAGAACTGGAAATGTTCCAGCTATACAAATTACAGCAGATGATTTGATAGAACCAAAGGATTCAGTAGATTCCAACAAACCTCAGCCTCTCCGCCGATCCAGTAGGGTTCCTCACCCACCTGAGAGATACTTCTGTTTCTCTATGACAGTGGGAACGAGGAATGCATCATGAGATAATGACCCAACTAGTTTCGAGCTGGCCATCAAGAGTGGGACTCTGTAAGAATGGCTGGATGCTTGGTGATCTGAGATGGAATCCTTATACACCAACAAAGTATGGACTTTGGCTGCTATATCTGAAGGGTTAAATCCCCATCAGGAGCAAGTATATCTTGAGAAGATTACTTGGTGTAGATGGAAAAGTTGAGACTTTCAAAGCTAGACTTGTTAAAGGTTTGCATCATTGACCAGGTATGGATTATGTTGAAACCTTTTCTAAGGATCTATGCTTAAGTCCATCCGGATCCTACTTGACATTGCTGCATATCATGACTGCGATATCTGGTGGTTGGGTGCCATGACTGCTTTTCTAAATATTGATTTAGAAGAGAACGTCTATAAGTACACAGCCAGAGGGCTTCGTAAACAGTGGGAGCAGCGGAAACGTGTGCAAGTTACTTTACAGATTAAAGCAGGCATCGCGGAGTTGGAACGTCTGTTTTGATGTGTTAGTCAAAGAGTTTGACATCATCAAAATGGTAGATGAACCTTGTATATACAAAAAGATAGTAGGGAGTATGGTCGTGATCCTCGTAGAGTATGTGGATGACATACTCTTGATAGGAAAGGAGTTTCCTATGCTACGCTTGGTCAATCTCCGCTTATCACAAGGATTATCCATATAGGATCAAAGTGATACCTCCTAAATCCTGAGTTTTCATCTATGAGATAGATGTTATTGGGTGTTAGAATACTCACTAGATGTAGTGAGATGGTATCAATCGATCCTGGGGAGAATCACTGGAAAAGTTCCAGAGTGATAAGGACGACTGAAAGTCAGTCACAGGCATTGTCTTTACCCTCAATAAAGGGACGGTATGTTGGAAGAGTTCCAAGCTAGATACCGTGGCATACTAAACGATAAAGGCTGGATACATCGCTACTTAAGATGCTACCAAAGAGACAGTCTGGATGTATATTTGTTCATGAGATGAACTTAGTTCCTCCCATTGTCTGACAATGGAGTTGTGGCTTATGCCAAGGAACGACAGTCCCATCAGTGATCCAGACATATTCTAAGGCAGTATCACCTGATCATGGAGATGGCCGATCTCCAAGGTGATCGAGGTTAGGAGAGCAGACTCAGAGGATAACACGGCGAATCCACTCACGAAGGCCTATTCCCAGAGAGAGACTTTTATGGGATGATTGAGTATGAGATACTGCAACCACTGCTACAGATGGCCCTAGTGCAAGTGGGAGATTGTTAGTTATATGTATGCCCTAGAGGCCATTACTGTACATAGGATGTATATTGTAGTGGATGCTGGGACATATATAGGGAGGACTTTCTTGCTCGACATGATAGTATGCTATCTGGTTACTCTTTACCTTAACGTGTATATTGATTGTCTCTATGTTACATGTTGGTAAAGCCCTTAGGATGTGTACTTGACTACCTGGATTATGATGCGGATCATACTAGTGGGGACATGGTAGTCCATAAGTACATCCTTCAAGGTCCCTAGTCGTGGGTGTATCGAGACGGGGCATCGATATACCAGAGTAGACTAGCGTATACCTTCTCGACCCATACAGATGGGCGATGGATGATCACATATCCATTGGTGTTTGACATCAGAGATGATATACGGGTGCTCAGTGGAGACTGGGTACACTGAACGGACTCGCTGAGAACTCCCAGATGGTATTATACCTTACGTCAGATGGCAGTTCTCTGGTGACACTGGTACAGGTTAGTCTGTAGACCCGAGATCGTCATAGAGTCTTGTGTGATTCCCACTGTGCTTTGATTTCCACCTTACCACGTCCAAAAGGGCGTGCAAAACGGTGGTTTTTGGGTACAGTCCCGAATCACATGGAGGCAATGAGCGATAGGAGGGGATTCGTCTCTCCCGGTATAGGGAGTTGATGTTGCGCTGTGTTCGATTGGCTATAACCGGAAATCCCTGGCCAGGGTTGCTGAGATTTACTGGTAAGTGTTACCAGTAGTTTCTCGAACTGTTATAGACCTCATATCGACACGACTTATCGAGCTACTAGGGTCTGACGTTTACCACCCCTAGGCAAGATATGCGACATATCAGACGATCAGACCGGACTGTACGGTAAGTGTTGCTAGTTGGATTCACAGGAGTGTGAGCGGGCTTGCTCGTTGATCTTCTGATCGCTCAATACCCGGGTGGCCGTTACGTTTAGCAGACCGCTTGCGGCTTGGTGGTGTTTGATATGATCATCACCTACTGCCGGCGTATTGACGAGTCTTTAAAGTCCTACACAGAGGTTTCCTGGCTCAAGCGAAACGAAATAGGAGCGCATATGAGATATGTGCGGGACCGTGAATAATACCAGTATGTGATACTGTATTCTATTCTCGCGATTTGTATCATCGGCAGGTTATATGTGATATAGCCGGGTTACCGAATCAAGTGTTGATTCGATACATTGATACACTTAATATTAGTCGGTTATATGCATTATGACCGGATCATTAAATCAAGTGTTGATTTAATGATTTAATGTATAATTATATATTTGATATATTACTTTACATTAACTAGTATTTATTCACTTAAGATTAACTTTCTCACTTGATGTGCACATTGTATATATGATATAGTTTTGTGCACTGGTTTGTATCATGTTTGATGATACATGCAAACTTGGGTGTGTATGATTAAACCATGATTAGGTTAATGGTTAGGGTTTTGATTTACTTATTCATTTATTTAATTATTCTTTTAGCAAGAAAAGAAATGGTTGCTTCTTTTGGATTTACTTTGAAACTTCATGAAGCTTTGAAAAGTTCAACCATTTTTGTTTCTTTTGCCTAACCTAACCATTCACCTAACCCTAGTTTATTCTCTACACTTAACCATGGTTGCAATATGATAAGGGTCACTTGATTTTCTTTTTAAGTTAATTCATTTTTTCATTTTCTTTCTTCTTCTTCTTGATGAAGAAAGAAAAGCTTTCTACAAAAATGGCAAGTGATGAAATCAAGTGAGAAATCCAAATCCAAAGTGAACCCACTTCCTATTTCTTCATCCTCTATCACTTGCCATGTTGTATTGGGTGTTTTCTTCACAAGGTTCATGATCAAGTGAAGATGGAGCTTGAGTTAGAGTTGCCTCGACGTAGATCATCTTCGGCATCGAAGTCAACGACCTAGCCCGATCATTTCTCCGACGAAACCATCGCTAGGGTCCGGGATCGTGGTGATCGCAGCGAAGGGACGTCAATACGGAGCTTAGGAAGTGGAGGACCGGATCTACAAATGTTGTATTTCCATTCACTTAGCAGTTAAGTTGTTAACTAGTTGTAGTTTCGCCTTAAACTCTAGTCAACGATCGCATTAGGGTTTTTCGGCACCGGAATTTTTTGAATTTGGCATGGTTGATGCCTTGTGGAACCTCCTTAGAGTGCCTAGGAACCCTACAGAATGGGCACCCAAGTTGTGTTGTATATCCGTCGCTTGCGGGCTCCGCCCGCAACAAAGTGTTGAGTTGTGGCTCGTATCTTTAGTCCCACATCGGGAATTTATAAAGAAGTTGATGTGTATACAATATAACTTGGACCTTTACCTAACAGCTCGGGTTTTTGGATTAGAATGGACACCCAAGTTGTGTTGTGTATCCGTCGCTTGCGGGCTCCGCCCCCAACAAATGGTATCAGAGCCTGGTTTGTTTGGGAGAGGGGTGGAGCGAGAAAAAAAATAATTGATGTGGGATGGGTTGAGTGCTTGTGTTGAACACCAATGTTCTATATCACTGAAGAAAGGTTGTGAGTACAACGGTCGCCACTTGGTGTTAAAGCGCCTGTAAGCCTGTATACTGCCGATGTTGTATGCCATCTACAACGGTGCAGGCGGGTATGTACGACACGAGTCAAACTCGGGATTATTGAGTTGTGACTCGTATCTTTAGTCTCACATCGGGAGTTTATAAAGAAGTTGATGTGTATACAATATAACTTGGACCTCTACCTAACAGCTCGGGCTTTTGGGTTAGAATGGGCACCCAAGTTGTGTTGTGTATCCGTCGCTTGCGGGCTCTGCCCCCAACAGATCTAAAATATACATATGTATAATGCCGATGTTCTATATCACTGAAGAAAGGTTGTGAGTACAACGGTCGCCACTTGGTGTTGAAGCGCCTGTAAGCCTGTATACTGCCGATGTTGTATGTCATCTACAACGGTGCATACGGGTATGTACGACACGAGTCAAACTCGGGATTGTTGAGTTGTGACTCGTATCTTTAGTCTCACATCGAGAGTTTATAAAGAAGTTGATGTGTATACAATATAACTTGGACCTCTACCTAACAGCTAGGGTTTTTGGGTTAGAATGGGCACCCAAGTTGTGTTGTGTATCCGTCGCTTGCGGGCTCCGCCCCCAACAGATCTATAATATACATATGTATAATTCAATTTATTTTGCTAAAAAAACATATTTTTTAGTATAACCTAGCACAAATCCAATTAAATGCCTCATTTAACATTAGTTTTTAATGGGTTCGATCGGAAAGGCAATTCTTTCGATCCGGAGCACTAGTGTTCCGAATTGGGATTGATAGTTTCAATTCGTAATTCGCTAGTGGTACATTGATTTATGGTAACATAAAACACAATCATTAGTTGTCTTTCCATCTCTCCAAAAATCCATGACCTATTCATCACACCTAGTCTAGATAAACCAAAGTATCATGAAGTTTCTAAACTTAAACATCATTTGATTGAGATGGCCCCACCTCTCTCCCTCTCCCTTCTTCAAGAATTCAATCAATTTTGGGGTGTCAGCAATTTATTTGACCAAATATAGTTCCTATATCCTGGTTCTTGTGCGATCTAGAAGCATCAAGGTTATTCTAATATAATATCTAAAATGGATGTAAGAAATGTATCTCTAATGTTATATTTGAGAAGTGTGTGTGTGTATACACACACAGACACGGCTATATGTTTGGGTTTCTCTGTTTCTGCATATGATTCATTTCTAGTAACTCACACAACTTCTTGACACAGTGTTCTGTTGTTGTTTTATGTTGATGCATACTAACTGCTGAGATGATTTCTCAGAGTGTTGAAGTAATCAAGACATTCGTGAGCTCTATTTAATAAGTTGATTTAGGGCGTTGGACCGTCTTAATTTATTATTTTTAGTAAGATTAAGGACATTTTCATCATACCTCAAGGTGACCAAAGAGATGGATATGGTACAAACATATAATGTTAGGACGATTTGTTTGTGACTTCACAAGGTTAATTAGAATAATTATGTATTTACATGACTAATGATAAATAAGAAATACCTCCCATGTCTACAGAGGGAAACATAATAATGCAAATAACTTAAGACCGCTACAGATTATGAATAGATAACCGATCTTCTATCATGTTTGCATGTCAAGTATCACAATAAATTATCCAAATAATATAAAATGCATATCAAAAGACTGAACTTTGTGTCATGTAAAAAAGTTTGAAGAGTATTAGGTATATATGGATGAAACGGTATCATATACCACCAATCACTAAGATCTTATATTGCTTTACTGAGAAAAAATTCAATCAAATTAGAGGAGGGGGGGGGGGGCGGAAAAAAATTCATCTGTATAAATTTCTTTATATCAATGGCTTCAACTATGCCTGAGACATAATAGTCACAAATAAAATTATTGCATTATACACAGAATGAACGGTAAAAGAAGCAGCCAAATTTCCCGTCCAACAATAAACAGAGCCAAGAACGCAACCAATGAGGAAGAGTTGGAGAGAATTCTCACCCGAGAAGTGAGCTATGCTGAAAACACAAGAGCTGATAATAACAGATTGCCACCATTTTGTCCTTGAGGCAAGAGAAGTTAGAAGAAATCCGCGATAAACTATTTCCTCTAGGAGCGGAGCGATGAGGCAATAAAGTATGAAGCACGCTGCTTTAGAACTGGGGCTGTATATAAGTATATCCTTCAATATGGGATTGTTGACATCCTGCAAGAAGCAATAGAGCAATGTCAATTTCATTAGAATTTAGAGCACTATTAACTTTCAAGATAATAACTCATATTGAACTACGCAATTGTATCCTTTGTTCTCATTCATCCATTCAACTATCTAATATTCAATCTTGTTCAAATTGATAATGCATGAGTGGGTCAAATTCTTTCGAAGGATGAAGGATTGATATAATCTTCTCTTTCTATTTTAAAGCATTTAAAAACATCATAGTTAATGATATGAGAATTGTGATACAAATAATAATAAAAAATCATCATTCATGTGCTTTATTGCATATGTCGCTATTAACCATTAAGGACTTGTGATACAAATAATAATGATATAAGGTCACTATATAAAATTATCAATGGGGGTGGAAAGGCGGGGGGATGCGACAAGTACATCTGGAAGTTGAAGACGCTTTTAGCTGGTTTACCAAAAGGAAGGTAATATTAACGAGGGATAATCTTGCTAAGAGAAATTGGCAAGGACCTCTAGAATGTGTTATGTGTAATAGTGCCAAAGAAAGTGTGAACCATCTTTTCTTTGAGTGTGAAATGGCCAAAGACGTCTGAGGACGTTTCTGCGCTTCTAGTAACTTTCCCATTTTACCAACTTCAATAGAGGACCTTTGGGGGAGGTGGAGGGCATGAGTAGTTAGATGTAATTTAAGGAGTCTTTGGGATATTATTGCGATGGCTATTATGTGGGGGTTGTGGATTGAAAGAAATGATCGTATATTTAGTGGGCATGTTAAAGACTTGGATGATATTATTCTTGCTATTGTCTTTATATTGTGTAACTGGATGTGCCTCCTTACAGATGCTGCTTGTGCAAAGATGAAAAAGTTGATGCCTAATAGGGACCGTCGGCAACACGAGGCGGACTGTGGTGAGAGTGATGGCAAGGATGATGGAGGTGCATGAGCTGATGGGAGGGGTATCCGTGGCCTTTTTTGGGAAGCACTCGCTGTGCTGTATTTTGTGATGTTTTATGTATTTGGAGTGAATTGTAATACCTTAACTGCTCTTGTAGCAGATACTTGTAGCTGTGTGAACTGGGGTTGTGTTCTCATTAATTTCTCTTTAATGATCATGGGTGGCTAATTACCCACCTTTTATCTTAAAAAAAAAACTATTAGGGACTTAATATATAGACAATTAACTATGTAAAACAGTGAGTTAAAGAAAAATAGAAGTCCCTCTAATCATTTTTCTTTTGGGAATTAGTTAATAAGCGAGGACATCATCCTGCATATCCAATTCTATTAAAACTTCACAGATGGAATACCTGGTGTGGCTTTAATTTTTATTGAATCGCTTCTAATTGTACATGAATTATGCAAGTTAACACACATTCTTTTTTCTATATAGCATATACATTATGTACATTTATAATGATAAATGACCCCTCCACCGTATAATTGAAACATACGATATATGCTATCTTAATATATGGATTAGAGGAGAAATACGCATTTACTTTTTTTTTCCGTTGATGGTCAGGCATAGATTCGTTACTGCATAATACGTATATACCCACACATAAATCATCAAAAGTGGATTGGTTTGCGATTAATAGTATTTTTAATTGAACAGACAGCTTTTGAGCTAAGGGTAGTCGAAAACAAACAGGTTTGAGGCATTCAAAAAAAAAATGAAACAATAGAAGTATCATGACAGCTAACTTAATAAAGATGATAGTCTTCATGAACCCTGAAAACAGAATTCATATAACTAAGTCGCTGACAAACAGTTCATTAGTGGATCCATAATTTGAAACCACCTGAGTTATTGTTTTGTAAATCCATCTTCTTAAAATACAAGCAGCAGTTATCATTCTGTAAATGTTATATTTATGTATCACTGATATCTTTTCGATGTAAAATCAAGCAGCATAATAAGGCCAGAACACATACATATTCAATCCATTTCATAAGCATATTGTCTTCTATTTTAATGATTACATTGACTTGAGAAATGCATTTAATTACTATGTTAAGTGATAATAATTGGGAATTAAAACAGTCTGTACTAAAACAATCATTTGGTCAACAGAGAAAAAGTAAGATTAATTCTCTTCATTAATTAATGGGAAATAGTTCAGATTTATAGCTTAAGAAACTCATAACTGATAGAGAATGATGTATTAAATATAGTACTATTCAAACTATTCTAAATACCTTAGGACCAACCAATATGTCAGCAAGAGCAGAAGTGAGCCAAACTAATCCAATCAGAAACCCGATGCCCAAAGCAGATGCTTGTATCCAGTTTCGTAGTTCCGAATTCAACATTTCTCTGATAAATTTCGGAAACCTATATTGTTGTTTTGCAGTGTAATGCAAGAGTGCTATAGCCCCAATAGTCTCTGTTGTTTGCAGTACTAGCGCTGATACAGCCTGGATTGGTTATGTACACATCAATGTCTATTGATTAAGTAATTCTTATATATGTTTAATGAATTTAGAGTAGCACAGGCTTCCTTGCATGTTTTGTCAAATTGTTAATGTGCGTGATCATGGGCAGGCATGGAAACAAGTGCGGGACCATACTAAACTCCGAAGCCCAAGGGATGTTATTTCCATGACCATCAAATGTTAGCACTTCCTACAATAGTTTTTAGTATTACGATATATGAAATCGCTACAACAATATTGGATTTGCAGTTGAAAAATGATACGTGAAAGAAATACGATTTTATTATTTTTATAATGAAAAAATGGCTTAAAATTAGAAAATTTCTCGGTATGGACATGATGCATGCTTATTTTACTAGGAAATTGCTATTTATATAGGAATGAAATGTTTTAAGAAGGAGAATAAGTGTTGATGTTATTGATAATGAAGCGAAAGTATAAAAAGATGAACAACGAATAAAGAGGATATCTTCGTTTCTGTGATAAAAAAATTTCAGGTCACAAAGTAAATACTTTTTGGGTTATGTTGCTTCAGTATTTTGATGCTGATATTTTCAATTTTTTAAATAAACTGAAATTAATAGAAAGAAATACCATAAAAAGATATTCTTCTTCTCGCTCACCATTGTTATCGGATCGAGAACAGATTGATGCAAGATGTTAGCAGTAATAGAGAGTCCTCCGAAGCTCAAGGGAATGTGCAAAATAAAAAAATATGCAGCAAACGTGCTCCATAAATTATCAGAATCCCATGGTGTATCTGAAGAAAGCACCGAGAAACCCTGGTAATGAGATAGAACAAATGTCACATAAATTGCGGCGAATGAGAAAACCATATACTTGTAACTAAGGACCCAAGAACTGCACAATCAAGTTATTTACTAATGCTGAAGAGCACCCTTGTAAAGAAAAAACTACATGAAAGTAGCAAAAATCTTTTACTAGTTAGAAATGTAATATAATTGAAAGGTCCCTTCCTAAATTAACATTTTGAAAATTGAGGAAAAGATATTGATATTCCAATAAGAAAGGAAGGAGGACAACAATTCAACAATTTATCAGTCTCAGTACAAATGCATCTCCAAATTCGAGTCTCAGCCATATTTTCCTATGTTTTAAAACATCTCCATACATCACAAATTATTTATGTCTCTTACAGAAGTTTGTGGAGCTAAATAACAGCAACAATATATTGATGTACCAAATGATGAAGGCGTTCATAATTCATTGAGCCTTTAAACGCAATCCCACAAGAATTGCTCCAAATAAAGATTGGATCTTTATAACCAATAATTTCTCCTTCAGATTCAAACTTGTAATTCCATAATATGAGCATAGATTTGAGAATGTAACTGTTAATGAAAGTGGGTTTCATTTCTACATGATCTCCAAACATTTGACTGGCACAAAATGGCATTCTCAAAATCAAACAATGGGAACTATACAACCCATCAATTCAAACTGCATCATTACAATGTTTCAGTAATTATCAGAGCAAAATTGATGGTAGCAAAGAGAGAGGACTTACGTCGAACACTTCATGGGCACTGTTCTTTTTGGTACACAAAAGAGCCCATTTCTTTTGAAGTTTGAATGCAGTGAAGGACACAGATGAAACCTTTGAAGATGGGGTATCTGTGAATTTGGTGACATTAGAAGTTGAAGAAAATGGAGGAGCTTTGATATCGATTGTGAATTTTGTAGGAGGACGCGGATGATGTGGCGCTAGGATCATATTTCAGTACGTTTCTGGCTTCAGCTCTCTAGCTATTCACTTTTGTCAGCAAACCCCCTTCAACTTGTCAAATAATTTACTTACAAATGATCAAATTTGAAGATGAGCGGATGTTTACACGTGCAATGCTCGTGTACATATATCGGATAGTTTTTTTTCCCCTATTTTTTTGGGATAAATACATATATTGGAGAGTTATATTATTACCAAGCAGGGGGATGCGTTTTTGGAATTTATTTCTGGAAAAAAAAGAGAAGATGAAGCACGGACACATCCAACAAAGTACTACAAATGAAGACTCGGGCCTGTCAAGCCTGCTTTCCTCGATGAAAACCCATCAAAGGTAGTTGACTTTCGCAAGAAAACGGATTATATGCAACAGGGCTAAGTTGAAGCATGCCCTCGGGCAACGAGACAGTGGATTGATTCCTACACCTCAGCCAGCTAACTTACTAATCAGTTTTCTCGGCCTTTGCCGGGTACCGCTTCCTCCGTTTGGCTAACTTCCTAATAATTTCGTAGTCGGCGATTGTGAAAAAGATAAGAGCGGAGTTTCCTCAAAGGTTTTTTCTTTCAACTTCGTTGGCGCTCACTCCGTTGCTTGTTGATTGTGAAGGACCATGGACGGGGTGGGGGGGGAGGAATGAGATTCTTCCAAATCTGAAGAAGTCAATTGTCTTGTCTGAATCAATCTCAAAACATGAATGCTCCTTCATGTTGGGATTAACGCCATCCTTTCGATTCAACCTGAGAATTCGTCCTATCAATTCCCCGTGATCTAACCTCTTTTATCTAGACGAGGTCTCTAGAGATTTTGTTGACTTTGTCATCCTGCGGTTTTTTTGGGGACTGATATAAATTACACTCTGTTGATTAATACTTATATAGCTTATAGAATTTCTTGATTCACTCTATATTAGCTAATAATTCTTTCATCGAATAATTAGCCTATCATCATAAAGTATATTTCTGTGTTGAGAGCACTGAAAAGGAAATGTTGGCAAAATCCCAGTTTTATGTTACAAAAGTATGGGAGATTTGGAATAGTTAATGGAATCAATTGTGAGATATAAGTGAGGGCACTGTAGCATAATGGTGAAGTTTCTTTCCCCCAATAAAAGGAAGAAATCTGCATGCATGTTCTTTGGTTTGGCATCTAAAAAACGGTTTTAATTGGAATTTTGGAGTTAATTAGATGATCAGGGCAAGCTAGCCTATTTATGACCCAAGAAGGCCGGCAAATAGGCACTCGAAAAAAAAAAGCAGAGAGATTAATAAGCTGTGAATGTTTACTTGGCAAAGGGATACACCAGAAAGGATGGATCTCTGAATTTAAGTTGGATGAGACCTATCTTCGGGGATCCGTCCCACATTCATCGCTTAGTTTCAAAGCTCCATTTTTCTCATAAAACATCATATGATGTGGAGCAGGTTGTTAAGAATGTTGTGGAAACGACACCATCCCAGACATCAATCACAATAACATTAGATGATGTGGATGACATATTTGGCTTTTAAGAAACTATCTTATATACATAATGTAAATTTATAGAAGGGTGACGGATTTTCTTTATTTTCCAAATTGCCTATGCTCAATTATTTACTTCAGCATATGCAATTATTAGCCTGCAACAGTTTAGGTTAACCACTTCAAAATTTATCAGGTTGTGTTGGGTACATGGAATGGAGAATTACCGGGAATCCAAACATTCCCAGGAATGTGATGACCGAGCATCTAATTTCAAGGAATATTGCATTAACATGCTTGATACATTTCAATCATCTCCGGTAACATATGTATGTGCAACGTTGATCGGCGGCAATGTCGGCGGCGGAAGGTCCACCGACGGACGGACGGACGGCGATGGGAGGTGAGGGAGGCCAGGGCAACCGAAGGCAAACCGGCGGCGAATGGTCGAGGAAGGCCGGCGGCGAGGAAGGCTGGCGACGAGTGACCAGGGAGGCCGGTGACGAACAGTAGACCGGCGGTTGGCAGCGAACGGTTGACCGCGAACGGTTGACCGACGGCGAACCGGCAGCGAAAAATAATCTAAATAATTGTGTGTTTATCAAAAAAAAAATTTTATTGCTTACTATTATTTATTACATTCCAGTGTGTCAAAGCACTCTAACCCTGCTCTTCCTTAAGTCAAAGATTTACATCTTTGTGGGGACCCATCGTTGCAAGTGCAAAGTCATCGCAAGATATTTATTGCAGTGACAATGACATTACCCGGCTTCGCCGGCTTTCCAAACATTTGCATAGGAAAGCTCAGGATATGCTTAATGTATTCCTTGGTTTAAAACATGCTTCTCATGGTGTCTTTTTAAGGAAAAAACATAGAGGTCGGTAAATATCACATCCTAGATGTAGGGTAAGCGTCCAAGTCACTTTGTAACAAATAAAACTTTCAAAAAGTCCTTTCAAGTGGTTTATGCATAAAGACATAAGAATACAACTTGAAAATAATAATGCAGTGAGAAAGAAAATAAAAAAGGGGAAACAAAAGGACAAGATATGAAGATTAATAGATTTTGTGAATATTGTTCAAATCACATCCCTCTTTTGTTCTTTTATGACTTAGTCAAAAGTTCTTTAATCTCCTTTTCCCTCTATATTTAACTGGCTCTTAGCGCTTTCATCTTTTGAGTGTGTGAAGTATTTTGTTATCAAAAATATGATACATCGAGAGAAAATAGGGTTGTATTCAGATAAGAATATTTCGATATTTATCAAGATCGAGGTATTTTCGGATACAGATACATCATTTTGGATCCAAACTGATATGAATATATATAAGGACATATATTTACGGATTTGATAGTAATGAAAAAAGCATACCCAACTCACGAGATTAATATACAATTCCTAGATAATGATAAAAAGATTTTATTAGTGGTGTTTATCCTCCTGCTAGATAATATGTATCTTGAGTAATTTACATAAGAATGTAAAAATGCATAGAGATAATGTGAATGAAATCTGTATTCGTATCTAACTTTCATCAAATTATGGATATTCATTTTCTTTTTTGATGGTTGTCCGTAATCGTATCTTCCAACGAGAACCGAATGCAGATATGGCGGCCAATATATTCCTCCTGTATGTATCCATATCCGATCTAATATTTGATCTTTTGTATTGCACAGGAATATATATAATATTACGATATTCATTTTTTATTCGTATTTGTGGCCGTATTTTCTCAAATACAGATAGCGATTTACATTGTTCATACCCGTATTCACATCTTCCAACGCTTACCAAATACAGATATGATTACACTTATGTCTGATCCATATTCGTTTACATTCCTAATTTTATATTAATATATTATTTTATCTTTGTCTACTAGATACTATTCAAGTGAAATTACTTTGCATTGTGAATTTTTATGAGCCCTGTTGGGTCAAAAATTACACCAAATTCCCAAAATCAGAAATCAAATTCAAGTTCAAAATCAAAATCAAAATATCGAAGTGGGCCCAAGCCTAAGCCTGAGCCAAAGCCCAAGAATGAAGAGGGGCCGGCCAAAAGAGAAGAAGAAAAAAAAGAAGTTAAATGTAATTTTTTTTTTATTTAAAATATGCAAAACCCAATTTTTGTAAAAGGCATGGGGCTATGTGCAAAGATGTAGGCTTATAAAAGCCCCCATGGTGACTAAAAAAAAGAACTCTAATTTCCAAAAAAATAAACTTTGGGTTTTGTGCTGCTCTCACTCTCTCACTCAAGGTCTCCTTCTTTTTCTTCCTTTCTTTTCAATTAAATATAAAACAAACCCTCTTTTTTACAAAAACAAAATTTATTTTGACTACCAATCCATCAAGAGGAACATGGATCTCCTGTTAAGATCAACAAAGGAGAAATTTTTTTCTCTCTCCATCTATCTCCTCACGATCTAACAGAGAAGGGGAGGAAGAAGAGAAAACCCACGTCAAAACCCACCTGCGCATATACCAAAGCCTTGTAGAAGGGAAAAAGAGCCCCCTTTTGATCTTCTGGCATCAAAATTTTTGTGTTTGGGGCTGTAACTCCATTGGGTTTCGACCCTTGCCTGCACCGTGCTAAGTGCGCACCTCGTTAGGTGCCCATTTGGCCAGATGTGCATCCTGTTGGGTGCACATCCTACCAAGTGCGCACCTCGCTATGTGCGCACTTCCTTAAGTGTGCACGTTACTGGACCTTTTGGCCCATTTGGGACCCTTCGGCTCCTAACTCTCGCATTCCGATAGGTGCGCACCTCCCTGAGTGTGCACCTCACTGGACCTTTTGGCCCATTTGGGACCCTTCGGCCTCTAACTCTTGCATCTCGATAAGTGTGCATCTCATTGGATCTTTTGGCCCATTCGGGACCTTTCAGCCTTCCCACCTCTCTCGCACCTCGCCAAGTGTTCACTAGGCTAGATACACACCTCACCAGGTGCGCACCTCGCCAGTGTAGCTATAATGACTCTGAAATCACTGTACAGAAATTTCTTGTTATTGTACAGAAAAGGGTATTACAGCCTGTGTAAGAGTTAAAAGTTATTTTTGTTAAATAAAAGTAAGAAACAACTTGTAGCTCACTAATAAAACTTCTACACTGCTGTGACATAACCTTTGTGTTCGATTTTCATCAGACACAATTATTTTTAGATTTTTCTTTTTAAATTTTTCGGAAGCCCAAGAGTTGCACGTGCAATACACGGAGAAATGAAAAGTTTCAGAAAAATCAAACACGCGCAAAAAGAAGTAAACACAGATATACACACGTGGCACGAATCTCGAGGCAAATCACCACATCTCGACCGCCCAATTCTTCAATCTGGCCACTACCGACGCTCCCGATGCGCTCAAATCCCTCCGTGCTTTGCACACTTGTCCCTTCGACTCCCTTGCACTATTTGATTTTCCTGCAATCAAACAGAGACTCTTCAATTTACCATTTAACATCTTTTTAATGCATTTTAATCCAAAATTTAATTCTCAAACTCTAATTCTTCACTATAAATACCACCCCATGGCCTAGCTCTTCACCATTCAGAAATTTCTAGCCAAAATTCTCTCAAACTCTCTAAGTGTCAAGTGGAGTTAAGCCCCCCAAGTGGAGTAGCAAGCCAAACTCGACGACCGGAGCATCTCCGACGAAACCACGACCCCCGAGGGCTTTTTCGATCTCTTATTAACCACCTAAAACCATAAGTTCTTTCATCTCTATCCCTTTCTATCTCAAAACAAATTTTCAAAACAAACCGACAAAAAAGGAGTTATCTCCGATATAAGTTTCTTTTTAATATTTGTAATGCATATGATAAGCAAATTAAATCCACTAATGCTACACTAATCTTAACCCTTTTTCCTATTATTTAGTTTTTAATTTAACAAAAATTTCATAGGAAAAAAACATATAACAAACTTTTTCATTAAAATACCATGCATTTTAGTATAACACTTCTCGATAATTAGTTTAAATACCTTTAGAAAAACTTCACGGAGTAACGACCTACCCCATACGCACAATATGGTTCCATAGCACGGTATTCTAGAGTTATAGTTAATTTAAAGAAGAACTTTTTCATTAAAATACCACACCGTTTCAAAACGGGTTTCTTTAATTCGGTATTTCGAAATCCTTGGTAATTACGCCTCTACAACCCTCGTCAAGGGACCCGCTAATAGATGGTGCGGATTATCACATATTCTTGGGACAGTGGAGCGAGGCACAGAACCCCTCACGGAGTATTCGGTCTCGAAAGAAAATAAATTACGTTTTTTAAGAAACGCGTCTTTTATAAACAAAACTAATTTTTAAAAATTATATAAAAATTATGAATCCGTATCTTCTATAAAAACATATTAAGAACTATATTTTTAAAAAAAATGAAAAATTAGAATTTTTAATAAAACACCACCAAGTTTCCAAAAGTAGTAGTGTTTTCCCCAATCAGAGAAAAGCTCTGTTTCAAAATTCAAAATTTAAATTGAAGCAACGTTTTAGATTATGCGCGCTGCGCGCCACGTGTCAAACGCAGACGCGCTAGCGCCAGGTGCGCTGCGCCCTAAGCAGCGCACCCCTAATCAGAGCAAAGCTCTGTTTTAAAATTCAAAATTTAAATTGAAGTAACACTTCAGATTCTGCGCGCTGCGCGGCACGTGTCAAACGCAGACGCGCTAGCGCCAGGTGCGCTGCGCCCTAGTCAGCGCACCCCCAATCAGAGCAAAGCTCTGTTTTAAAATTAAAAATTTAAAAGTTGAAGTAACGCTTCAGATCTATCGCTCTGCGCTGCGCGCCACGTGTCCAACACGGGTGCGCTAGCGTAAGGTGCGCCAGCGCTGAAATTAAAAATTCCCCACCGTTAGATCAAAAGATCTAATAATAATAAATTATTAACTAATCAGAACTAAAATTCTGTTATGGAAAGATTTTTCAATGTTATTAAAACAAGAAGATTATCTTCTGTAAAACAGAAGTCTTAAGATCAAAGATCCAACGGTGGGAAATATTCCCAAATCAATTAGAGAAAGATCTCTTAAAACCGATCCAACAAATCAATTGGCCCTATATAAAGGCCCTTAGACTTCAAGTCTAAAATAGATACAGAAATATAGAGAAAACCATCTGCAAACTTTGAGAAAACTCAAAGAGAAAGAAGAGTAAGCTCTTAGAAAAAAAGAAGAGTTTTCTTCATCTTCAAGATAAAGGACTATGTTCTTGAATAATATAGATGAAACCATCTCATAAAAAGAAGAACCATTTTCTAAAAAGATCATAGATCTTAAAAAAAGACTAAGGTTATTTTTTTGATAAAAAGAAAAAGATCAAAGGATCTAATCATAAAAAAATAAAAGAAGTATTTTACTTCATTCATAGATCTTTGATCTATAAAGACAGAGCCCTTTTATAAAAACAAGAACTTTTGTTCTTGAATCTTGAGGCAAAGTCTCCTTTAAGGAGAACATAAAATTTGTTCTTTGATTTTAAAATTGATCAGATGCGCTTTGCGCTATTGAAAAGTGTCTTGCACTCATGAACTGCGCTCTTGCGCTCCTTGGATCGGCGCTGAGCGCCAAAACATGTCCCGTGTCAACCATAGACACCATTTGCGCTTTGCGCTTTTAAAACAGCGCACTGCGCTCATGAGCTGGCGCTCAGCGCCAAGTGCGCCACGTGTCACTCACTGGCGCGCCAACAGACTAGCGCAGAGCGTTCATAAATTAAAAAGCGCAATGCGCTAAATGAACTAGCGCTTAGCGCTAAGCGCGACACGTGTCCTCTTCGTGTGCGCTACCTGACAGAAGCGCAATGCGCTCTTTAGCTGGCGCAAAGCGCCTGGCGCGCCACGCGGCGCATTGTCAGAGCATAATTTGTTCTGATGAAGACAAAAGATATCAGAGCCCAATGCCTAGCATTATTAAAAGGGCCGAGCCCAAACAAAGGCTTAATAGCCAAAACAAAAAATAAAATGTTAAACATTTTTTTAATTGGACTTAGCCCAATTCTGGCCATAAGTCCTCAATTTATCTTGAATTGAGCACATCTGCTCTCTCAACCAACCCACATCGATTCGAGAGTACATCTCGTTACTCCTCTGATATTTGTCGTTGTAATCCTTCAACGTTTTCAGAGAGGTGACGGGTCCCGACGACCACACATAACAACGGACTGTGGGGTCCTTAAACCCACGGACTATGATGTCCTTAACTTCGACCGTGATGTCTTAAAACTAACAACGGACTGTGGGGTCCTTAAACCCACGGACTATGATGTCCTCAACCTCGACCGTGATGTCTTAAAACTAACAATGGACTGTGGGGTCCCTAAACCCATGGACTATGATGTCCTTAACCTCGACCGTGATGTCTTAAAACTAATATCGGACTGTGGGGTCCTTAAACCCACGGACTATGATGTCGTTAACCTCGACCGTGATGTCTTCAAACTAACAACGGATTGTGGGGTCTTTAAACCCACGGACTATGATGTCTTTAACCTCGACCGTGATGTCTTAAAACTAACAATGGACTGTGGGGTCCCTAAACCCACGGACTATGATGTCCTTAACCTCGACCGTGATGTCTTAAAACTAATATCGGACTGTGGGGTCCTTAAGCCCATGGACTATGATGTCCTTAACCTCGACCGCGACGTCCTTAAACTAACATTGGACCATAATGTCCTTAAACTAATCGACCACAATGTCACTAAACTAAACAATAGAGCCCAAACGCTCTCTTGTCGGATCTAAATGATCCCGTTAAGTTGATCTTAGTTTAAAATTAGACTAAAGTATCCTTAACAAACGTTTAAATTGATCTTAGTCTCGAATGAGACTAACGTATCCTTAAACCAAACCCCCAAACCCAAATCTAAGAAGATACGGATTTGGATTAATCCACGTCCTACGGACGACAACATAAATTAGTCTCCGTATACAATCCGCGGGCAACCAAATACAAAACAAACACCCACGACACGAAGTGACCATCTGGAGAAGAAGAAAGTGGTTACCGCGATGTGGTAGCGTAATTAACTGTAGGGGCTTGCGCCTGCAGGGAAGAGCGTCCCCACAATCAAAAACCCCTCACAAAGAGGGCGAATCTGACGAAATCTGTTATATCGGCCGCATCCGTTTAAACCTTCGATATATGGTGCCATAAATCAACTTGGCATCTTTGGAGAGTTGGACGGATAGCACCAATTAGCATCTGTCCCGAAATACAGGCAAGATGTCCGCCACGTCTCCGCCGCGTCTTTCGGAGGGGAACAAGTAGTTTTCATAAAAATATCACTAACTTGTAAAAGCTATGTTTTTATCATTAAAACACCCTAATAATTAAAATTCATGTTCAAGAAAACCCTAAATATTACAAATCATCCTCGAGGTTATTTTTAAAACAATATTAATATATATTTTTCATAAAACCCCATCGAGATATGCAAACAATATTTTTAAGGCCTTTAGAATTAATATAGGTTTAAGCGGTAACATTTCTCTTGAGCCCCAGGGAGCTGGAGAAAGTGAGTGCTTGCCTATTCAGGTTAGACAACTTAACGGAGTTATCAATGACAATTGTCTTGGAAAAAGACACAAATCCTGCCGTCCATGTGCAGCAATTGCTGATTTCTCCTGAACATAAGATTTTTTAACAATTTACATCAATTCACATGAAAAGACATGAACTCGAATCCAAACTCAAATCTAAACTTGAACTCAAACTCGAACACAAACTCGAACTCTAACCTAACTCGAACCCAAACTACTCGAACCAACTTGACTCGAACCAAGATTGCAATTGTCATGACTCGCATATTACTCGACTCACCCGAATACAATCTACACCTTTTGCAATCTATGGTTTCGATCAAAACATGTTAATCAATCAATCAAATCAATTAAGTATATTAACCAGTTATATATATTATACTCGGGGTGTTTGGGATAGTTTCTTATGAGAATCCAACGGAGTTTCAGGAGTCCCATATTAACCACTTTTTTTATTTTACTCGAATATCAGCCGGGTTGACTCATCCATAGCCTAGAGCCCCGATACTAACACATGAAACATGCCTGTGTTTCCTTGCTCCTGGGGCCCCACTCTTGAGCTCGTGAATACTTCTACAGCTGCATTGACATTCACACTTGGAACTTAACGTTAACATAATTACCATATAGAGACCTATAGTATATACTTACCCATGAACATATACTCTTACTCGTCATATATATTCTACACTTGTCATTTTCTTTACTTTTACCTATCTTTGGGACTTACCGAGCGCTAGTTCGCTGACGGGCATTCCATCCACTTTTCTTCTCTTGGAATGTTCATCAGATACGGCCGAGATGGAGGAAGTTGAAGCCACGGAGGAAGGCTACAACCAGATCGCTACTCAGGGCTAGCTCAGTTTCATTTTTTTCTTCAGTTTATGTATGCCACTTGTTTAGGCATTTTCCTTATTGTATTTACTTTCCAGCATAATCTCATGTATTTGTAAATATTGGAAGTTGAATATAAATAAAGATATTTGTTGAAAAATTTTGCAGTCTCTATTTATTCTTGCTTTGTGTATATTTGTTTCAATAAGCTTAGTATATTTATTTAGGGAATGACCTTCTCTGGATAAATATGCCGCGGGCTTGCCACGTTACCGTTTCCATCTACTGGGAAGTGGGACATGACAGGTTTTGTTGGTAGCCCATACAGGTCAGTTCTGCATGAAGTCGTAAACAATATACTATAAGAATTAATGAGTTCAACAAATATTTACATTCCTTGTATTTCAAATTCTTTGAATCTATCTTAACCTATCTTTTATATCAAGATGATGGAATCTCTAAACAATACCAGGACAAACGTCAATGACAATACTCCACCGCCTACACTGCCACCACCACCTAGCGTTGCGGCTCCTATAAATGAGCAAACGGTACTGCTTGAGCCTATCAAGAGCCTATTGAAGGGGCAGCAGCAGCAGACTGCTATCCTTATGCACCGCCCTGAAGCCGAAGCGCCCGGAGTTAAATAGTTTCAGGCCTTACACCCAAAGAACTTCTCGGGTAAAGAGAGTCCGATTGAGGCAGAAGAATGGGCTCAAGTAATCGAGGATGACCTGACAACAGCTCAAGTGCCAGATATTGCCTGGGTGAGAGTTGCTAAGTTGCAATTGACCGATAACGCCAGGGTATGGTAGAAGACTGAGGAGAGCCGTCTCGCACAACTGATAAAATGGAAAACATTCCGAGACCTCTTCGATGCCAAGTACTTCCCAGAGACTGCCCGCTTTGACATGGAGCAACAATTCATCCATTTACAGCAAGGCTCGATGTGGGTCAAGTCGGTGGATGAATATGATACTGAGTTTACCATGCTCAGCCGGTAAGATATCGTCTCAAATTCAATTTTCTGATATCACTTATTACATTGCTAACACAAGGTCGTAACAGGTTCGCTGCACACCTTATTCCCACCGCTGAGATCCGGGCACGACGATTTCAGCAAGGGTTGGACCCTGAAATCCAAGCTGCACTCGCTACAGGGGATTTCCTAACCCATGAACTTGCTTTGAAGGTTGCCCGACGCTATGAGGCAGTTGTGAAGAAGAAGGGCAGGTTGCAGGCCACCAGTATAAAACTCCCTGTGAACCAGATCACAGGAGAGGGCTCTTCCAGGCCAGCTTTTAACGGTCCATCTCTGAGGCCAGTAGGTTCGTTCGCCAACAATAGGCCAGAGTTTTGCATCTACTGTAAGAGAACATGGCATCTTGTGAAGAACTGTCGCAGAGCGAACAACTTGAGCCTGATTTGTGGGTCTTCTATTCACGCTATTGGAGCATGCCTAAAGAACTGAGGACCCAACAACCCTCCAGCTTGACCGGCGATCTAAGCTCCTCCTACCAGTTAGCTTTACCAGCTCCAACTCCCCGCACTCAGACCGCTCAACCCGAACGCCGAGTGTTTAACCAGGCACATAGGAAAGTGCTACGATGCCAAGCATTCACTATGTCGGTCGAAGACGCCGAAGCTACGGGTCAGGTTATCACCGGTAAATCTCTTCCTTATTTCCTTTCAAGTTATTTCGTACCCTAGTCATCTATATTTGTTATACCTAAACCTATCCCATGCGACTTAGGTACAATCTTAGTTGCCTCCCTACCTGCATTCGCGCTCTTCGACACTGGGGAACCACATTGCTTTATGTCGCAATGGTTCGTCCAAACTTATGCGATCCCAGTTAAACCGCTCGTATCCAGCTGGAATGTCAGTTCAGGGAACGCCGTTCTAAAAGAAACTTTGGGATACGATGTGTGTCCAGTGGTCGTCTGCAGTCGAGAATTCTATGCGGACTTCAAGGTGCTGGACATACCGAACTTCGACGTAGTCTTAGGAATGGACTGGCTGGGAACTTTCTTTACTACCATCGACCATCGCCAAAGGAGGGTAGTGTTCGAAGTACCAGATCATCCAGTGTTCTATTTCAAGAGTGGAGACCGAACCTTTGAGCCTAGTATCTACCGAGCAAAACCAAAGAAAGCAGAGATTGCAGTTTTGCAAGCGGAAGAATCGAAGCCAGAAGTAGTTCGAGAGTTCGAGAATGTATTCCCGGAAGATATATCAGGTTTGCCTCCCGATCGAGCTCTTGATTTCAGCATCGATTTACAATCCGGCGCACAACCAGTAATAAAAGCTCCGTACTGATTAAGTCCAGAGGGATTGAAGGAAATCCGCATTCAGTTGGATGAACTCCTAAAGAAAGATTGGATTCGTTCTAGTACTTCAAGCTTGGGATCTCCGGTGCTACTGGTGAAGAAGAAGGAAGCTTCTTGTGTGATGTGTGTGGATTATCGAGTTCTGGACGAAGTGACAATTAAGAATAAGTATCCACTACCGCGCATCGATGACCTTCGATCAGTTAAGTGGATATTGTGTCTTTTCAAAACTAGATCTTCGTTCGGGTTATTATTAGGTGAAGGTCAAAGAGTCCGACATTCCGAAGACGGCATTTAGGACTCATTATGGCCATTATGAATATCTTGTAATGCTATTTGGAGTGACCAATATACCTGCCATCATTATGAACCTGATGAACCAAGTTTTCTGAGAGTACTTAGACAGCTTTGTTGTTATATTCATCGACGACATCCTAATGTAATCAAAGAATCGAAAAGAGCACGCCGAGCACTTACGGATTGTCATGGAGACATTACGACAATATCAGCTCTACACCAAGTACAACAAGTGTGAATTTTGGCTAGATCAAGTCGGATTTCTCGGACATATCGTTTCAGGCGAAGAAATCTCTATAGATCCAACTAAGGTGTCAGCTGTCAGTGAGTGGCCAACACCAAAGACGGTGAAAGATATACGAAGTTTCTTTGGATTAGTAGGATACCATCGATGATTCATTGAAGGCTTCTCAAGGATCGCAGCACCCCTGACCAAGCTCACACGTAAAGACGAAGCATTCGTGTGGTCAGAAGCATGTGAGAAGGCTTTTGTAGAACTTAAGTCGAGGTTAACCTCTACACCAATTCTTGTAATACCGGATCAATCTAGCGGATTAGATGTGAATTGCAATGCGTCCGGTAAAGGATTAGGATGTGTTCTACACCAGCATGGAAAAGTTGTGGCTTTTGCATCAAGACAATTAAAAGTTCATGAACGCAACTATCCAACACATGATCTGGAGCTAGCAGCAGTGGTCTTCACACTCAAGATTTGACGCCACTATTTTTTTGGGAGAACGAGTGGATATATACACTGGCCTTAAAAGTCTTAAGTATGTATTTACTCATAAGGAACTCAACATGCGGTAGAGAAGATGGCTAGAACTCATGGCGGACTTCGACATCAACCTACAGTATCATCTTGAGAAGGTGAACATAGTTCCTAATGCCCTTAGTCGCCATCCATTAGCAATGAATCTCACCACTCAGTGGAGACTATGTAGGGTGTTTTTCGTCACCCCATTGAGATGGGAATACGCGTGCGCTTGTCAGATGCATTACAGATTCCCCCTGCTTAGGGTAGACTGGGGTTTATTGATTGTGGGGATCGGTAGGCTGGGGTTTATTGATCGTGGGGATCCGAATCTCCGGCAGCCGCGGACTAAGCTGCCGTTAATTACCCATCGCTTTTGGAGCGAGAGAACCTCCGATTGACAAGTCAAACAGATCATGCGAACTCAATGTGCAGTGTTGTGTTTTGAAGGGGTTTTGGATATATCGGGGGCCCCGCAGAGTTTTTACAGGGGTCCCGCTACTCGGATAGTGGGTTGGGGGTTAAGGGGGCTAGCAGCCCCCGTGCAGGACAGCGCCCCGTTAGAAATTTTTTCTAACGGGGGAGGTATTTTTAGTGTGGAGTACATGTAAAATGAGGGGAAAATGGCGTCCAAAGGACGCATGAGCGCCAGCGCCTCACGTGCCTAGCACGCTGGCGCTGGGGCGCGGGCGCTGGCGCGCGAGCCTCATGCGCTCGGCACATGGGCGAGCGCCTCACGTGCCCGGCATGTGGGCGCTTGGGCGCCAGCGCTAGGGATTTGGACGTTAGCGCCTCACGTGATCGGCACGTGGGCGCTTGGGCGCCAGCACTGGCGCTTTGGGCGCCAGCGCTAGCGCTT
Source organism: Agapanthus africanus (assembly GCA_030015575.1). Classification (NCBI taxonomy): domain Eukaryota; kingdom Viridiplantae; phylum Streptophyta; class Magnoliopsida; order Asparagales; family Amaryllidaceae; genus Agapanthus; species Agapanthus africanus. The sequence continues at coordinate 118,378,979 of CM057338.1, read as the reverse complement.
TGGACGCTAGCGAAAGGAAGGGGTTTTTACCCCCAGAAACAGGAGTTAAACTCCAAAAGAGGATTTTGAGTGGAGTTAAACTTCAAAAGATCTAGATTAGGAGTTAAACTCCTTTGAGAATTTGGGACTTGGAGTTGAACTCCCTAAAAATCTTCAGAGATTCTTCTCTCTCAAGCCTGGGATTTTCTCTTGAGCCTTTGATCTTTTCCAAAGTGGGATTTTCGGAGATGGGTCTCCTTCTTCCTCCTCTTTGTTGGCCGGATCTTGGAGAACAAGAGGGGTGAGATTTTAAAAACCTCCCTTTTTTGAGATCTAATGGAAGATCTGAGTTCCCCTTTGTGGGTTTTGTGGTGAAAAACTATTTAGTTTTAGAAAAAGAAGAGTAAAACTCTTAATTTAATTCAAAAGAAAGAAGAAGGTTTAGACACTTGAGGAAAGAGAAGGAGGCACAGACCTTAAATTTTTTTTAGAGAGAGAAGATCTTTAGATATTTTCATCGTGTTTACCTTTATAGGCTGCACACTCTACATATAGCTCCTTGGGCTTTACAAAATGACATTTTGTCCATTCCATGCCTAATGTGCTTAATTCTTTTGCACTTGAGCCATGGGCTTTACAAAATTTGGCTTTATGTCCATTTTTCTTATATTTATTCATAAAATAAAATAAAATAAATACACCAAAATCATTTATTACAAAATTTTTATTTTGGCATACGGGAGCCGGCGACTTCATATTCGGGCTAGACCTGGGCATTGGCCCACTTGACCTGGGCTTAGGACCACTTGGCTGGAGGTTGACTTTGATTTTGACTTGGTCAACCAGGGTGTAAATTTTGACCCCAACAAATTGCCCCCCATTAATAAACGCACACCACATATATGGGTTGTGTGCATGAAATTGATAGATCTTCTTTCGCGTGGAGGTTGATTTAATTTGGTTCCCGTTTTGACGACGTGGATGTCGTTTCTGCCATTTTAGCGACGTGGACGGTCGATTCTGCCCTTTTTTCGACTTGGACGGTTAGTTCTGCCTTTTTACGACGTGGACGGTCGGTGCTACCCTTTTTCCGACTTGGACGGTCGGTTCTGCCATTTTTGCGACTTGGACAGTCGATTCTGCCATTTTAGCGACGTGGACGGTCACTGCTGCCCTTTTTGCGACTTGGACGGTCAGTGCTGCCCTTTTTGTGACTTGGACGGTCGATACTACCGGTTTTGCAACTTGGACGGTCGGTGCTGCCCTTTTTGCGACTTGGACGGTCGGTGCTGCCCTTTCCGCGACTTGGACGGTCGGTTCTTCCATTTCCGCGACTTGGACGGTCGATTCTGCCATTTTAGCGACTTGGATGGTCGGTGCTGCCCTTTTTGCGACTTGGACGGTCGGTGCTGCCATTTTTGCGACTTGGACGGTCGATGCTGCCATTTTTGCGACTTGGACGGTCGGTGCTGCCATTTTTGCGACTTGGACGGTCGGCTTGATCTGGTTCCCGTTTTAACGACGTGGCGGTCGATGCTTCCATTTTTGCGACTTGGACGGTCGGTTCTGCCCTTTTAGTGACGTGGACTGTCGATGCTTGATTTGGTTCCCGTTTTAACAACGTGGCGGTCGATGCTGCCATTTTTGCGACTAGGACGGTCGGTTCTGCCCTTTTAGCGACGTGGATGGTCGATGCTTGATTTGTCTTGCTCCGCTTCTTGCGGTGTCAGAATTGGATTTAACTTGCTCCATATCTTGCGGTGTCATAATTTGATTTGACTTGCTCCACTTTTCGCGGTGTGGGGATTTGGCTTGTTTCCGAGGTGGAGCTTGATTCCACCAGGGAGGTCGTTGGTTGTCTTGTTGATTTGATATGATTTGGGTTGACATCAGCATCACTATACTGGAATATGGTACCAGGAGCGAATCATCATCTGCCATGACAGGATTTGGGGATTTTGTTTTTGGTTTGGCATCAGCATCGCTGCACTGGAATATGGTCCCAAGAGCGAATCATCATTTGCCATGAGGAGATTTCCCTCGTTCCCAGTTTAACGACTTAGGGGTCATCTGTTCCCAGTTTAACGACTTAGAGGTCATCACTTAGGGGTCTATTGGATTGGAGTTTGGAATTTTGGGGTTAGGGTAGGCATCAGCATTGCTAACACTGAAGCACATGTGCTAGGAGCAATTCATCATTTGCCTTTTCCTGTTGGGGTGCGATGGGTTAGGATAGAGTTTTATGTTCCTATCACCTAAGGATTTTTAATTTTATGAGCCGTTAGGGTCCCATAAAAGCATTTTCTCCTTACGAGTCGAAAGGATCTCGTAGGTGTACTTTCTCCTTAGGAGTCGTGGGGACTCCCAAGTGTGTTTCTTCTTTGTGAGTTGTAAGTATCCCACGAAGGTGTTTTCTTACGAGTCGTGAGGATCCCGTAAGTTTGTTCTCCTCATGTATCGTGAGGACACATGAGTGAGTCTTCCCAAATGGAGCATAATTCCAAGGGTGGAGACCAGCCGCGTAACTGGTGGTTGCAGTGGGGCATGGGTATGATGAGAATTATTTGAGCCCGTGGATTGTATACGGTAGTCAACTTGGGGATCAACCGTAGGGCAGGGAGAATTTTGGGAGATTGGATTTTAGTTGGCGTTTGCATCACTGCACTGAAATATGGTATCAGGAGCGACTCATCATTCGCTGTTTGGGGACTTGGAATTTGGATCTTGTTTGGCATCAGTATTGCTACACTGGAATAATGATAGGAGCAACTCATCATTTGCCCCGCGAGGACTTGGGGTTTGGTTTTTGGGTCGGCATCAGCACCGCTAACACTGAAGCGTAATGCCAGGAGCGACTCATCATTTGCCATTTCCCGTTGCGGAGCGATGGTTCAGGAGACAGGTTTAGATCCCTATCACCTAAGGCTTTTCAATTTTATGAGCCGTAAGGATTTTATAAAAGCATTTTCTCCCTACGAGTCGAGGGGATCTCACAGGTGTATGTTCTCCTTAGGAATCGTGAGGATTCCTAAGTGCGTTGCTCCTTTGTGAGTCGTAAGGATCTCACGCAGGGATTTTCTCCTCACAAGGTCGAGAGGACTTTGCGAGAGTATTTTTTTCTCTTTTCACGAGTTTGTACCCTTTCGGGTTTTCACAAACTCGTCGGCAGTCCTGCTTTTTTTTTCTTCTCACGGAGCCCTTTCGGGTTTTCATCCGTGCCCGTTTTGCTTGTAAACATACTATTTTTTTCCGCTGGTGGGACTTTAAAAGTAGTCTCACTGGCAGGGCTTGGGAGAGATAGGGGTCGTTTACGCCCGTGGATTGTATACGGTTTTGCAGGATGTATGATACAGACCACAGGGCCGGTATGCTCAATTCGCCTGCGACTTGGAGCATTCACGCGTAATATTTCTTGATATATCGGCCATTGATAGGTGGCATGGGCCTTTCTCCCTCGGGACTTATTAGCTGGTAGGATCCTCCATCGAACACTTTCTCGATGACGTATGGTCCTTCCCAGTTTGGCTCGAATTTTCCCTTGGCATGTCGATTGGGGATGATCGGTCTTTTGAGGACCAACACCAATTCGCCTTTCTTGAAAGCGCGGAGACGGGTTATCTTGTCATAAGCCTGTGACATTTGGGCTCGGTACAGCTCCAGATTTTGCTGTACTGCGAGCCTCTTTGCTTCGAGCTCTTCGAGCCAAAGGAGCACGTTTTCCTCCTCCGTCAACTCATGCTGAACGGCCATTCTTAAGCTTGGAACTTTGACTTCGAGGGGGAGGACCGCCTCCACTCCGAAGAGCAATGAGTATGGAGTGGACTGAGTTGGAGTACGGTGCGTGGTACAATATGCCCACAACGCCTCGTGAAGTTTGAGATTCCAGTCTCTCTTGTTGGCTGAAGCATTTTTCCTCAGGAGCTTGCATAGAGTCTTATTGAAGGCTTCGGCTAGCCCATTGGCTCTTGGATTATAGATGGAGGAATATCTCCAGTCTATCTTGTGCTGAGCAGCGAACCTCGAGACTTTGAAGCTCTTGAAAGAAGGACCGTTGTCAGAAATGATTCTTCTTGGTGTACCGAAGCGGTATAGAATATTATGCTGGAAGAACATCAGAATATTTTCTGTCTTTACTTCTTTTAGCGGGACAGCTTCAGCCCATATGGAGAAATAGTCAGTTGCGGCCAATATGAACTAGTGGCCATTAGATGACGGAGGATCAATTGGGCCAGCTATGTCGGTTCCCCAGACTTCGAAGGGCCACGACGCCACCGTAGGATGCAACGGATTGGGATGCTTGTGAATGAAATCACCATGAATTTGGTAGATATGACATTTCTTTGCATGCTCTCCGCAATCCTGTATCATGGTGGGCCAGTAATACCCAAGCCGTTTAATTTGAAGTAACATCTTGGGGCCAGATTGGTGAGCACCGCAAACGCCCGAGTGAACTTCTTTCATGACCTTTTGGGCTTCGGCCAATGACAGACATCCGAGCCAGAGTTGGTCATATGACCTGCGGTATAGCGTGTCATTTACAAACACGTATCGGAGAGCTATCTTCTTCAGCTGAACCCTCACAGATTTTCCTTCGGGCAGCTTGTCATATCGGAGGTATCCTATGAAGGGCTCTCTCCAATCGGGCTCGTCTTGAACGATCGAAGCTTCTTCGGCAGGACTGCTCTTCTGTTCCGCGCTTTCCTCTTCTCGTAGAGAGACTGGGGGTAGAATTTGCCGGCTCCTGACTGTGATCAGAATTTCGTCCATATCAAGATCAGCCAGCTCCTTGGCTAAGCGAGCGAGTACGTCAGCCTTTCCATTCAACGCCCTAGGAACTCTCATCAGCTCAATATGGGTGAACTGTTTCATAAGCTCCACCACCCGGCTTTTGTACCGAGCTAACTCGGGTTTGTATATCTTATAGTCGCCGCTTACTTGGTTGACGACAAGCTGGGAGTCACCGTAAACCCGCAGCAGAAGGATTTCCATTTCTATGGCGAGTTCCAGACCAGCTATCAGAGCTTCATACTCAGCCTCGTTATTTGTGCGAGGCTCGGTGAGAGCAAAAGAACGTCGTAAGGTTCCCATCGATGGCGTGATGAACACCAATCCTATCCCCGCTTTAATCTGCGGGATGATTGATTTGCCGGAGTTCCTCATTGATGAGGCTCCGTTGAAGTAGAGCTCCCAACATGGCTCACCTTCCTCGAGGTGCAACACTTGTTCGTCAGGTAACTCGCAATTGAGCGGTGACCCTTCTGGAATGGGATGCGTAGCAAGGAAGTCTGCAAGAGCTTTCCCTTTTACTGCTTTCTGAGGAGTATAAACCATGTCAAACTCAAGTAGCATGACAGCCTATCTTGCCATTCTGCCGGCTAGGCTTGCCTTGGTCATTAAGTGTTTGAGCGGGTCGACCTTGGAGATCAACATAACCCGATGAGCAAGCAGATAGTGCCTCAGCTTCTTCACAGCGAATATCAGAGCCAGGCATTGCTTTTCGATCGGGGAATAGTTGTGTTCCGCCCCGACTAGAGTTTGATTGAGGTAGTAGAGGGCATTTTCCTTTCCCTCATCGTTGTTCTGGGCAAGGAGCGCACCGAGTGATTCATCTAGCATGGCAGTGTAGAGAATCAGCGGTTTATTTGGAATGGGAGTGGCCAGCACTGGAAGGTGCAACAGGTACTGTTTGATACTTTCGAACGCTCCTTGACATTCGGCATCCCAAACAAAAGGAGCTCCTTTTTTCATGAGCTTTGAGAAGGGCCTACAACTCCCCGATAAATTTGAGATAAACCTTCGTATATAAGCAAGCTTTCTTTGAAAAGATCTTAGCTGCGTCAGACTCTTTGGAAGGGGCATCTCCATGATGGCCTTTATCTTGGATGGGTCAACCGCGATCCCCCGATGTCGGACTATAAAGCCCATGAATTTTCCCGATGAAACGCCAAAAGCGCACTTCAGAGGATTCATCTTCAGATCATATTCCCTCAGTCTGGTGAGAACGGTCCTAAGATCTTGGATGTGATTGGCCTTGGCTTTAGTCTTGGCGACCAGATCATCAACATAACATTCGACGACTTTATGAATTAGGTCATCAAAGATATTGGTCATTGTCCTTTGGTATGTAGCACCCGCGTTCTTCGGTCTGAACGGCATCACCTTGTAGCAATATATTCCGATCGGGGTTCGAAATGCTGTGTGTTTCTCATCCTCAGGCGACATCTTGATCTGATTATATCCAGACGAGCCATCCATAAAGATGTACAGCTCATAATTTGAGGTGTCATCGACCATCATTTCCATGACCGGTAGCGGGAAGTCGTCTTTAGGGCATGACTTGTTGAGGTCCCTGAAATCGACACAAACTCGGATCTGCCCATTTTTCTTCTTCACTGGGATTATGCATGCGATCCAGTCCGCATATTTCTCTTCTCTGATGAAGCCAGCATCGATAAGTTTCTTCGTTTCCTCGATGACCTTTTCTTCTAGCTCCCTTTTTATTCTTCGGGGAGCTTGTTTGACTGGCTTAGCATCATAAGATATAGCCAGCTTATGCACGGCCACTTCAGGGGAGAGGCCAGGCATTTCTTTGTACGTCCACGCGAAGCAGTCGGCGAACTCATGCAGCAGGGTAATTATCTGCTCCTTCATTTCCTCTGACAAGAGTGAGCTGATGTAGGTCGGCCTTGGATTATTGGGCGTTCCCAAATCGATCTCGGTTAGCTTATCGAAGGTTGCTTGTCCGCCATCTTCGAGCTCTTGAGGAGCTTCTTCTGGCTCGGCTAGCTCGTCTTCATCATTTGACTCTTCGCTGGCTTCCTCAATATGGATTATGTAGAATGCCTTAGAATTAGGCTGGATGAAACCTATGCCCCGTCTATCTGGAATTCGTCCATCGATTAGTGCTCGGACCTGAGGCGGATGCCATAGCCCTTCGTAAAACTTCGCTTCGGAGTCCGTTTGATATAGCCGACACCCGCACTTTTTAAAGTATTCCTGCATCTCTTGTGTATAGTATCTGGGATTGAGGACGGCTTTTATGCCTCTATCACATGGAAGGCACGCGACAGACAAATCGTCCGGGTGCACAACGGGATTTGACCCATAAAACAGGATGCCCTTCTGTCCATTTTTTCTTCCGGAAACGTAGAAGTTTTTAGCTGGTCCACGGTATAGACTGGAAATGCATCGAGCTCTTTGCACATCTGCTCCGACACCCTTGTGACGGCTAGGGACCCTTCTATAACTTCGAAGGTCTCTCATAGCTTCGTTATTCGCACGATAGCCAGATTCGCATAGCCGTTGTAAGACGGATCCTCTTATTCTGATTCTTCAGTGTCACTGCCTAAACAAAGGCGGATTTTTCTGTCGGATGGGTTTTCAGTATCAGATTCGTCCGTATCTCTATCAAAATGAGAGCGAGTTTTATGGAAGGACGGACTTCCAGTATCGGACTCATCAGTTTCACTGCCGAAACGCGGACGCACATGGGGGTTTCTGCTTTTGAAAGTGACAGCCGGCTCAGACTTGCTTTTGAGTTTCGGGGTTATTCTGTTTTTGTTCAGCTGTGGCTCAGCACTTTGGAGGTTCACAAAGTACCAAGAATCTTTATATCGGACTTCATGTACACCGAACGGCTGGATGTCTTCGTCAATGCGTCTTTCTTCGCCATTTTTAGTATACTTCATGCATTGATGGAGCGTTGACGGAACGATGCTGTAATCGTGGAGCTACGGCCGTCCCAAAAGAATTTTATAAGACGTGTCAGTGTCGATCACGTATATCTTAGCTTCAGTTTGCAGATCCCCAAATTTGATTGGCAAAGCTATAGACCCCAGAACCTGCTGGCAGTTTTGATTGAAGCCTTGAATGACAATCCTCTCCCTTGACAGGTGTCGGACGTCCATTGACAAACTCTTCAGAGTCCTCAAGTTCATGATGTTCACTGAGGATCCCGGATCAATCAATATGCGATTAATCCGATCTCCATCGCTGTACCCGGTCACGTAAAACGTCCGATTATGCTCAGCCGTTCTCAGTAGCTAGTCTTCGTCCTTAAACGTGACTGCGGTGGCATGCAGAGCGTACTGAGCTTCTTTCATATTAATTTCCGCAAAGCGATACTGATACTACTCAGGATTTTGTAGAGCGTGAATGAGAACATCTCTAAGCTCTTTAGATATGACCAAGGCATCGTAGATGCTCAGGAGAGACGGAATCTTTCGGAGATGAGCCAAGACATTATAGTCCACCGAGGAAGGACTTGAGTTTTCATTAGCCGATTCTCTGCCATCTTCCTCATTAGCCACCTGTTTTTCCTTTCCTTTTGGGGCGTTGCCCTGATTTGGCGGCAAAGCCTTACCGCTTCTGAGCTGGATTTGGTTGGCCTTTGTCGTGAGCTCCCCATCCTTTTCGGGAAAACAGAGCTCCTCTTCAGAGTCGCTGCCAAGATGGATGGCGTAGCAGGTCACTATAGGTATCTCTTCATTAGAGTCTTCTTCTAACTCCTCTAGAATTTCAGCCGCTTCTATAGGGAGGAACTCCTTCAATTGAATCAAAGTTCATTCCTTCTGTTCATAGTCTTTGAGGGAATCGATATATTTTTGAATGGTCGATCTCCCTGCAGACTCTTTTTCGTGCCGAGCTGCGCTTTTCTTCTTCTTGAGCTTTTTGGATTTTGAGCCTGATGGAGCCGAATCGGCAGCTGGAATGGTAGGCTTCTTCTGCCCTTCCCATTTCGTTCTGGGCTCTTTCCGAACTAGCTTTAGCATCTTCTTCGTCTTATTAGATATGTGCGTACTCTACGGAGACTGCGGTGAGTCGGTTTCATATCTCGAGGCAGCGGGTTCAGCTGTCTGCTCCCAGCAGGCTTCGGCTTCTGTCTGTATAAAGTTGGTGGTTGCAACTTGATTGTTCACCAACACACTCTTGGACAGCTCGATCTCTCCAGTCTTGTACTGCTTCTCGACCCAGTCTTTGAAGATATAGCAATCCTCGATCGCATGGCTCACTACTCTGTGGTACGGACAATACAGGGTATTGTCAGTCATTTTTGCTTCGTAGGGTCTCTTCGACTCCGGCAATTGTAGAGCATTGTTCAAGGCATATTTGAATATCTTGCGGGCCTTGTCCCTTCTGAAAGAGTAAATCTTGTTCTTATTCTCCTCTAGGGAAGGCCCTTCTCCTCCCAGCAATGGCTTTCGAGGCCGGTTGGTTTTGGAATCACCTGCCTTTCGCTTGTCTTCATTGTCGGACGCATTGAAGACATTGGTACTGCTGGAATTCCCGCTTCTACGGTTGTCATCCTTCTTGCTTTTCCAAGTCTTGTCTCTCGAAGAGTCTGGGGTGGACTCTTGCTTCGAGCGTTCCAGCATCTGGACTTTCTTGGTTAGCTCCTGAAACGTCTTGAGGCCTGCTGTACACAAGAATAGGACCATCCAATTGCTGAGGTTCCCAATGAGAAGGCTGGCAGACTGGTCCTGCTCCAGTGGTGGTTCGCACTTGACCGTGAGATTACGCCATCGGGCGATAAAGTCAGTGTTGCTTTCATTCTTCCCCGGCTTGGTCCTCACAAGGTCAGCAATGGAGATTTTATCGCCGACACTCATGAACCTTTGCCGAAACAGAGACTCCATTTAGGAAAAGGTAATGACGGACCCGTCTGGTATACTCGCGTACCAGTCGAAAGCGACACCAGTCAGACTATTGACAAACTGACGAAGAAGGAGCGCATCATTGCCCCCTGTATTTCCGCATGACGCTTTAAAGTGGGCGACGTGCTGATTTGCGTTTCCCGTCTCGTCAAATCTTCCGAACTTAGGAATGATGTAGCCGCTCAGGAACTCGATCAGATCGTACTGTGCGGGGTACGGCCACCCACTACTGCCAATTTTTTTTCTGAGCTTCAGCTTCGGCCACCAATGTTTTAACCTTGTTGGTGACCAAATCCATTATCCGATCTTGTGTTAGCGGGATAGTGCTATCTGGGGCCAAGGCGTCCCCAGAAGCGGAATGTGGCCGGCTTTCGTGCGGCTCGACCAATCTTGGACCCAAAGGGACAGGCATCAGCTGCTTCGGATTGTCATCACCCGGCTCATGAGTAGAGACTTGTGCTTGATTGGGAGGCGCTCGAGCAATTTGAGCCGTAAGCTGTGTAGGGTGTTTTTTGTCATCCCATTGAGATGGGAATACGCGCGCGCTTGTCAGGCGCATTACAGATTCCCCCTGCCTAGGGTAGGCTATTGTGGGGATCCGAATCTCCGGCAGCCGCGGACTAAGCTGCCGTTAATTACCCCTCGCCTTTGGAGCGAGAGAACCTCCGATTGACGGGTTAAACAGGTCACGCGAACTCAATGTGCAGTGTTGTGTTTTGAAGGGGTTTTGGATATATCGGGGGCCTCGCAGAGTTTTTACGAGGGTCCCACTACCCGGATAGCGGGCTGGGGGTCAAGGGGGCTAGCATCCCCCTTACGGGGTGCGGGGCAGCGCCCCGTTAGAAATTTTTTCTAACGGGGAAGGTATTTTTAGTGTGGAGTATATGTAAAATGAGGGGGAAATGGCGTCCATAGGACGCGTGAGGGACAGCGCTTGGGCGCTTGGGTTAGCGCTAGGCGCTCGGGCGCTGGCGCCTCATGTGCCCGGCACGTGGGCACTCGGGCGCTAGCGCTCTGGGCACTCGGACACTCGCGCTAGCGCTTTGGCCACTCGGACGCTAACGCTCTGGGCGCTAGCGCCTCACGTGGGCGCCAGCGTCAGCGCTTTGGGCGCTAGCGCCTCATGTACCCGGCACGTGGGAGCTTAAGCGCTAGACGCTAGCGAAAGAAAGGGGTTTTTACCCCCAAAAATAGGAGTTAAACTCCAAAAGAGGGTTTTGAGTGGAGTTGAAATCTAAAAGATCTGGATTAGTAGTTAAACTCCTTTGAGGATTTGGGTCTTGGAGTTGAACTCCCTAAAAATCTTTAGAGGTTCCTCTCTCTTAAGCCTGGGATCTTCTCTTGAGCCTTGGATCTTTTCCAAAATGGGATTTTCGGAGATGGGTCTCCTTCTTCCTCCTCTTTGTTGGCCGGATCTTGGAGAACAAGAGGGGTGAGATTTTAAAATAAACTCCCATTTTTGAGATCTAATAGAAGATCTGAGCTCCCCTTTATGGGTTTTGTAGTGAAAAACTATTTAGTTTTAGAAAAGGAAGAGTAAAACTCTTGATTTAATTCAAAAGAAACAAGAAGATTTAGAACCTTGAGGAAGGAGAAGGAGGCACAGAACCCTAGAGTTTTTAGAGAAATGGAAAAAGTTATCATAGATATTTTCATCATGTTTGCCTTTATAGGCTATAAACTTTACATATAGCCCTTTGGGCTTTACAAAATGGCATTTTGCCCATCCCACGCCTCATGTGCTCATTTCTTTTGCACATAAGCCATGAGCTTTACAAAAATTTGGCTTTATGCCCATTTTGCTTACATTCATGCATAAAAAATTACATCAAAATTATTTATTACATGATTTTTATTTTGGCATGGAGGGAGGCCGGCCGCTTCATGTTCGGGCTCGACTCGGGCATGAGCCTACTTGATCTGGGCTTGGGCTCACTTGGCTTGGGGTTGACCTTGACTTTGACTTGGTCAACCGGGATGCAATTTTTGACCCCAACAAAGTTCCCCCTATCAATAAATGCACACCACATATGTGGGTCGTGTGCATGAAATTGGTGGATCTTCTTTCGCGTGGAGGCGACTTGCTTTGGTTCTCACTTTTTGGGTTGCACTGCCCTTTCTACGACATGGACGGTCGACGCTTGACACGCCTCCGAGACGGAGTGTCCGTAGTAGACGTTTTCCCGGCACGAAGTGATTTGGTTCCCGCCTTGTAGGAAGCTTACACTGTCCTTTTTACGACATGGACGGTCGACGCTTGACGCGTCTCTAAGACGGAGTGTCCATAGTAGACGTTTCCCCGGCACGAAGTGATTTGGTTTCCGCCTTGTAGGAAGCCTGCACTGCCCTTTTAACGACATGGACGGTCGACGCTTGACGCGTCTCCGAGACGGAGTGTCCGTGGTAGACTTTTCCCTGGCCCGGAGTGATTTGGTGCCCGATTTGTGGGAAGCCTGCACTGCCCTTTTTACGACATGGACGGTTGAAGCTTGACATGTCTCCGAGACGGAGTGTCCGTGGTAGACTTTTCCCTGGCCCGGAGTGATTTGGTTCACGATTTGTGGGAAGCCTGTACTGCCCTTTTTACGACATGGACGGTCGACGCTTGACGCGTCTCCGAGATGGAGTGTCCGTGGTGGACTTTTCCCTGGCCCGGAGCGATTTGGTTCCCGATTTTTGGGAAGCCCGCACTGCCCTTTTTACGACATGGACGGTCGACGCTTGACGCGTCTCCGAGACGGAGTGTCCATGGTAGACTTTTCCCTGGCCCGGAGTGATTTGGTGCCCGATTTGTGGGAAGCCTGCACTGCCCTTTTTATGACATGGACGGTCGACGCTTGATGTGTCTCCGAGACGGAGTGTCCGTGGTAGACTTTTCCCTGGCTCGGAGCGATTTGGTTCCCGATATTTGGGAAGCTTGCACTGCCCTTTTTATGACATGGACGCGTCTCCGAGACGGAGTGTCTGTGGTAGACTTTTCCCTGGCCCGGAGCGATTTGGTTCCCGATTTGTGGGAAGCATGCACTGCCCTTTTTACGGCATGGACGGTCGACACTTGACGCGTCTCTGAGACGGAGTGTCCGTGGTAGACTTATCCCTGGCCCGGAATAATTTGGTTCTCGATTTGTGGGAATCCTTCACTGCCCTTTTTACGATATGGACGGTCGACGCTTGACGCATCTCCGAGACGGAGTGTCCGTGGTAGACTTTTCCCTGGCCCAGAGCGATTTGGTTCCCGATTTGTGGGAAGCCTGCACTGCCCTTTTTACGACATTGACGGTCGACACTTGACGCGTCTGCGAGACGGAGTGTCCGTGATAGACTTTTCCCTGGCCCGGAGCGATTTGGTCGACATGCCCCCATCACGTAGTGTCGCTGGTCGACGTTTCCCCGAGGCGGAGAGTCTGTAGTCGACATTCCCCTAGCACGGAGTGTCTGCTTGACATTTCCTCGTTACGGAGTGTCGGCTGTTTGATGCAGAGGTCAATGTCGGAATTGGTTGGTTTGATTTGTGTTGACATCATCATCGCTACAATGGAATATGGTACCAGGAGCGAATCATCATTTGTCTTTGAGTGGATTTAGGGATTTTGGTTTCTGGGTCGGCATCTGCATTGCTGTCCTGGAATAATGCCAGGAGAAACTCATCATTTGCCCCGGGAGGATTTAGAAATTGGTTTTTGGGTCAGTATCTGCATTGCTGCACTAGAATATGGTACCAGGAGCGAATCATCATTTGCCTTTCCCTGTTGGGAAGCGATGGTTTAGGAGACAGGTTTAGATCCCTATCACCTAAGGCTTTTCAATTTTATGGGCCGTAAGGGTCCCATAAAAGCATTTTCTCCTTACGAGTCGTAAGGATCCCGTAAGGGCATTTTCTCCTTAGGAGTCGTGAGGACCCCCAAGTGAGTTTTTCCTTTATGAGTCATAAGGATCCCACGAAGGCATTTTCTTACGAGTCGTAAGGATCTCGCATGTTTTGTCTCCTCATGCATCGTGAGGACACACGAGTGGATTTCCCTCGTTCCTAGTTTAATGACTTAGCGGTCATCTGTTTCCAGTTTAACGACTTAGAGGTCATCTGTTCCCAGTTTAAAGACTTAGGGGTCTATTGTGCCCAGTTTAACGACTTAGAGGTCATATGTTCCCAGTTTAACGACTTAGAGGTCATCTGTTCCCAGTTTAAAGACTTAGGGGTCTATTGGATTGGAGTTTGGAATTTTAGGGTTAGGGTAGGCATCAGCGTTGCTAACATAGAAGCACATGTGCCAGGAGCAATTCATCATTTGCCTTTCCCTGTTGGGGAGCGATGGCTTAGGAGATAGGTTTAGGTCCCTATTACCTAAGACTTTTCAATTTTATGAGCCGTAAGGGTCCCATAAAAGCATTTTCTCCCATCGAGTCGAAAAGGATCTCGTAGGTGTACTTTCTCCTTAGGAGTCGTGGGGACTCCCAAGTGTGTTTTTCCTTTATGAGTCGTAAGGATCCCACGAAGGTGTTTTCTTACGGGTCGTAAGGATCCCGTAAGTTTGTTCTCCTCATGTATCGTGAGGACACATGAGTGGGTCTTCCCAAATGGAGCATAATTCCAAGGGTGGAGGCCAGCCGCGTAACTGGTGATTGCGGTGGGGCATGGGTATGATGAGAATTATTTGAGCCCGTAGATTGTATACGGCAATCAACTTGGGGACCAACCGTAGGGCTGGGAGAATTTTGGGAGATTGGATTTTGGTTGGCGACTGCATCGCTGCACTGGAATATGATATCAGAAGCGAATCATCATTCGCCGTTTGGGGAATTGGAATTTGAATCTTGTTTGGCATCAGCATTACTGCACTGGAATAATGCCAGGAGAAACTCATCATTTGCCCCGGGAGGACTTGGTATTTGGTTTTTGGGTCGACATCAGCACTGCTAATACTGAAGCGAAATGCCAGGAGCGACTCATTATTTGCCGTTGCCCGTTAGGGAGCGATGGCTTAGGAGACAGGCTTAGGTCCCTATCACCTAAGGCTTTTTAATTTTATGAGCTATAAGGGTCCCATAAAAGCATTTTCTCCCTACGAGTCGAAATGATCTCGTAGGTGTATGTTCTCCTTAGGAATCGTGAGGATTCCTAAGTGTGTTGCTCCTTTGTGAGTCGTAAGGATCTCACGCAGGGATTTTCTCCTCATAAGGTCGAGAGGACTTTGCGAGTGTATTTTATCTCTTTTCACGAGTTTGCGCCCTTTCGGGTTTTCACAAACTCGCCGGCAGTCCTGCTATTTTTTTACTCACGGAGCCCTTTCGGGTTTTCATCCGTGCCCGTTTTGCTTGTGGACATACCTTTTTTTTTGCGTTGGTGGGACTTTAAAAGTAGTCTCACCGGCAGGGCTTAGGAGAGATAGGGGTCGTTTTACGTCCGTGGATTGTATACGGTTTTGTGAGATGTATGATCCAGACCGTAGGGCCGGAATAATTTCATAACTTTGTTGGCGTCTGCATCGCTGCACTGGAATATGGTACCAGGAGCATGGTACCAGGAGCGACTCATCATTCGCCGTTTTTTTTAATTTTTTATTATTGTTATTTTTTTGTTTTATTTACACATTTTTACATCCCCAGTTTAACGATTTAGAGGTCGACTGTTCCCAGTTTAACGACGTGGTGGTCAGTTGTTTTCAGTTTAAAGATGTGGATGTCTAATGTGCTTGCTTATCCCAGCTCTTCGAGCATTGATCTTGGCGAAGCTGTGTTGATGACCGTAGCTCTGTGGCTTGCCGATACATCCGAGGACTGTGAGGTTTTTCCAAGCTTGTATTGGTCCTCTGCCCAATCTTTGAAAACACAGCAGTCTTCAATGGTATGACTCACCAACCTATGATATGAGCAATATATGGGATTGCCGGTCATATTCATTTCATGTGTCCTCTTTGGAATAGGCAGTTGCAGACCGTTGTTCAAGGCGTCCTCAAATATATTGCGGACCTCATCCCTCCTGAAGGAGTACACCTTCTTCTTTCTCTCTATTAGAGTAGGTGCCCTTACTGATGCTGGTCCTTGAGGCCGATCAGTCTTTGGTTCGCCCTTTTCAGATAATGGCACATATCTGAGAGGATCAGGTTTCCGAAGGGCTTCGGTCTCCATTTGTATGAAATCGGCGGTCGTAACTTGACTGTTTGCTAACACGCCTTTAGACAGTTCTATCTCTCCCGTCTTGTATTGCTTTTCGACCCAATCTTTAAAGACGAAGCAGTCCTTAATGGCATGACTTATCACTCTGTGATAGAGACAATATTTTGGGTCGTCGGTCATATTCGCTTCTTGCGGTCTCTTTGATTCTGGCAGTTGTAGACCGTTTCTTAGGGCGTCCTTGAATATCTTGTGCACTTTGTCCCTTTTGAAGGAATAGAACTTATCCAGTTTCTCTTTAAGAGGCAATTCCCCTTCGGCGTATGTATCGGAGGGACTGGAGGCTGATCGCGGCCGTTTTTCGCGAAGGCGCTCTGCTCTTAGGCTGAAGGGGGTATCAGTTGGCTGCCTCCGGGTATCAATCCCTGGCTCATGAATCAAAATTTGATTCTACTGTAATTGCAATCGGGCGACTTGGGTCGTGAAATCTACCGCGAAGTTTGCTAGTTCGTCGACCTTAGACTGTACCTTAGTTAACTTCTCATCCCTGTCCTGAAGCTGCCTCTGAAGCCATCGGAATAATGCTTGTTCTGTAGTTCCGGATATGACAACCGGGTCATCCTTATTACCTGAGCTCAATTCCGCAGGAACCCTGGGCTCCTTTGGCTTATCGGCCTGAGCGAGCTCTTCATCATTTAGACCGAGCCGATGCTGGGTAGCGTCAACCATATCATCACCATGGCTGTGAAGCATAGGAGGGTTCGTTTTTTCATGTATGGCCATGTAGACTGTGTGAACCACATATCCAGCCGTCTCTTTATCTTTGGCGGGGTAACCCTGTTCTTCGAACCTCATGAAGTTCAGCCTAGCAGGAGCCCTAGCCCTTTTGTTGGTTCTATATCTGAGCCTTTTCTTCCTTAGCTTCTCAATTTTAAGGGCTTGGCGGGCATCTGTTTCCTGGAAAGCCACCGTGAGTCGATTAACGGGGAGCTTAGAGAAGATACCCGATTGAACAGTTATCAAGGGCACTGCTAGAGCTTGCTCGAGATGCCTCGTTGCTTTGTTCGTGTTGATGGCATTACCCCCAGCTGGATCAATGGAGAGTCGTTCAGAAACGGACTTGCGCTTGGGCTGAGGTGCCCTCGTGACCATGACGTTCGGCCTTTTTCCCCTTTGAGGCTGGTTTATCCATCACTGGGGCTTGAAGAGAAGGGACAGTGTTAGCTGGCACGAACAAAATAGAGCCAAATGGTAGCGGCGGCTCCTCCCACTGTCGCCCGATACTGGCTGGAAGGACCGTCCTGGCGTCCATCCTCATCGTGTAAGGATTGGAGCCGTGCTGAGAGCTGAGTTCATCCTTGGAGACATTTTGTTGCGTCCGAAGATTGCGATTGGAAATTGTTAATCTGCACAAAGAAGCAAGATTTCAGTACAGGCAATCAATGTATATGTTGATTGAGTTCGCATGGATATTTAACCCAAAATATGGGAGGAGAGAAATGTCCCACCGGGCATGCCAGAATCTGTAGGATGTTTTTCGTCACCCCATTGAGATGAGAATACGCACGCTTGTCAAGCGCATTACAGATTCCCCCTGTCTAAGGTAGGCTGGGGTTTATTGATTGTGGGGATCCGAATCTCCGTCAGCCGCGGACTAAGCTGCCGTTAATTACCTCTCGCCTCTGGAGCGAGAGAACCTCCGATTGACTGGTTAAACAGGTCATGCGAGCTCAATGTGCAGTGTTGTGTTTTGAAAGGGTTTTGGATATATCGGGGGCCCCGCAGAGTTTTTATGGGGGTCTCGCTATCCCGGATAGTGGGCTGAGGGTCAAGGGGGCTAGCAGCCCCCTTGCGGGATGCGGGGCAGCTTCCCGTTAGAATTTTTTTCTAACGGGGAAGGTATTTTTAGTGTGGAGTATATGTAAAATGAGGGGAAAATGGCGTCCAAAGGACGCGTGAGCGCCAGCGCTTGGGTTAGCGCTAGGCGCTGGCGCTAGCGCTTTGGGCGCGAGCGCCTCAAGTGCCCGGCACATGGGCGCTCGGGCGCTAGCGCTTTGGGCGCTAGCGCCTCACGTGCCCGGCACATGGGCGCTCGGGCGCTAGCGCTTTGGGCGCTAGCGCCTCACGTGCCCGGTACGCCTCACGTGCCCGGCACGTGGGCGCTAGCGCCTCACGTGCCCGGCACGTGGGCGCTCGGGTGCCAGCGCCAGAGCCTCACGTGCCCGGCACGTGGGAACTTGAGTGCTAGGCGCTAGTGAAAGAAAGGGGTTTTTACCACCAAAAATAGGAGTTAAACTCCAAAAGAGGGTTTTGAGTGGTGTTGAACTCCAAAAGATCTGGACTAGGAGTTAAACTCCTTTGAGGATTTGGGTCTTAGAGTTGAACTCCCTAAAAATATTCAGAGGTTCTTCTCTCTTAAGCCTGGGATCTTCTCTTGAGCCTTGGATCTTTTCCAAAGTGGGATTTTCGGAGATGGGTCTCCTTCTTCCTCCTCTTTGTTGGCCGGATCTTGAACAACAAGAGGGGTGAGATTTTAAAAAAATCTCCTCTTTTTGAGATCTAATAGAAGATTCGAGCTTTCCTTTGTGGGTTTTGTGGTGAAAAGCGATTTAGTTTTAGAAAAGGAAGAGTAAAACTCTTGATTTAATTCAAAAGAAAGAAGAAGGTTTAGAACCTTAAGGAAGGAGAAAGAGACACAAAACCCTAGAGTTTTTAGAGAAATGAAAAAGTTGTCATAGATATTTTCATCATGTTTGCCTTTATAGGCTACAAACTTTATATATAGCCCATTGGGTTTTACAAAATGGTATTTTGCTCATCACATGCCTCATGTGCTCATTTCTTTTGCACATAAGCCATGGGCTTTACAAAAATTTGGCTTTATGCCCATTTTTCTTACATTCATGCATAAAAAATTACATCAAAATTATTTATTACATGATTTTTATTTTGGCATGGAGGGGGGCCGGCCGCTTCATGTTCGGGCTCGACTCAGGCATGGGCCTACTTGATCTGGGCTTGGGCCCACTTGGCTTGGAGTTGACCTTGACTTTGACTTGGTCAACCGGGATGCAATTTTCGAGCCCAACAAGCTGCATCACAACGTTCGTTAGGTCGTCAATTTTCAAATAAAGCTTAGCCATCTCTTTATCTTTGCTCCTGAATTGTTTTCGAAGTTCTTGAAGCAGCTCTTGCTCTGCGGTCCTGGGGCGGAAAGTCGGCTCTTTCTCGCTGTCCGAGCTTGACTCTACATGGACTGAGGGGTCTTTCTGCCTATCATCCTTATTGAGAGGGTTTTCATCATCCAGCGGAGGCGGCTGTTCTTGGGAAGCGGCAACCACATTCAAGCCAGAGGCTTGGGATGTGGTGGCCCCATCCTTGCTTTTGCTGCGAAGGTTGTCGATGTGGCGTGTAACACCCGAGCCCAGTAATACTATTTTTGTTACTGGTTGAGTTTTGATATTGCTCAACTCATTTGTCTTGCTTGTTTGGTGCTTGTTGCTAAATTTTAACCGGCTAAGTCATTTTTGCCTATAACAAATTTTAACACCTAAAATAAAATTAAAAATATCCATATTGGCCTACTCGTCACCACTAGTCGCGTGGTAGCGTCCGCACGTCGAGATTTCATCCCGTTCGGTGAAACGGGCGAGTTTGGACGGCTACGCGCGCGTGCAAGTGTCCGACTTGGGGGCATGCATTTTAATCATAAGACATCTCATTTTAAAATTTGGAACGCGCTTAAAATCCTATTATTTGAATTTCAAATATTTGGGCGCAACCCGGGCGCGATTTGGAAATGTTTCATTTAGCGCCAAAATACCCATTTAATTAAATATACTAAAACCATAATATATATATTTATACCTCAGACTGTTACTTAATAACGAGTTTAATCCTATAAATCTTTTCTAAATTTCTTGAGCCAGCCAATCACGAGGGATTTAATCCCTCGTGGGCCCCGCCTCCAACTCACTCTCTCTCTCTCTCTCCTCCTAAAATCTCTCTCCCTCTCTCCTCTTATAACCTCTCTCTCTATATCCCTTTATATAAATTCCCCACTGTTCCTTCGTCCCTTCAGAAAACCTCACGACGAACCCCCATCGCAAAACCCTAGCCTCGTCGTAACCCTAGCCCGCCGTGTCCCCGTCGCCGACGCCACCACCACCATCACCCTTGCCTCCACAGCCTCGACCGCACCTCCTTTCCTCCGTTCTCCTTCCCTTCCAGCGCTGCAGCCAACGCCACCGTCACCTGCACCTTCCACCGCCGGCGACCCCACTTCCTCGTCGGCCTCCACTCGTCCTCCTCATCACCTGAGCACCAGCCCCGACCTTCCTCCTCCTTCCCTCGCCGGCGCTGCAACAGACCCACGACGCCCGAACCCTAGCACGTCTCCAGTCGCCGGAAAAACCGCCGTCGACCCTCGTCGTCGTCGCCAGAGCCACCGCCGACCACCTCCTCTTCCACTGCAACCCAACCAAGCCAGTTCCTCTCCCTCCTCACCATCCCTTCTCCTCCAGCAACCTACAGCCAAGGCTGCCGCCGTCGCTGCCTCGCCGGCGCCCCATCGCCGTCGAACCCGTCGCGGTTGCCACCCTCACTATCCCTGTAAGCCTCTCTTCACCTTCTCCCTTCATGTATCCCCTCTCTGGTCGATCCTTGCTTTGCTTTGTTTTTTGCTAACTTCGTCGCCATTTTGACATTTCGCCGGATTCCGGCCGTGCCGATGACTTGACCCGACTTTCCAGCGAAGTACTCCAGTCCGTGTGGCCCCGCTGTTCGTCGTTTGGACTCGATCCGTGACCCGTGCATCCGTCGCGTGTTTTCCGCCGACGTTACCTTCGTGTTTTCCGGTTTGCGAAACCGTCGAGGCAAGTATTACTTGCTACATGCTATGTTATGCTAATTAAGTGTGCTTGACTCAATAAACTTGCAAGGATTAACTAAATATAGTTACTTTTCTCATTTGGACGAAATATGATATATATCATGATACTGCAACCTAAACCGTATTTTGCAACTGTAACCCTAATAACAAAACTACCAGTTAATCATTTGCTATTTAAAGGACGATAATCGTACACATATAGCTTCATTACTTTCTGTTATTGATGTTGCACTACCTTGTGATTATTGCACCCCAAGGGTGCTCGAACCTGTTAATACGATAATACAACTGCACCATATTAATGCACCATTGTGATTAAATGAACTATTATTGCTGTTTACTTTATTTCCTGCTGTTGTTCCTTATTCGATTGTATACCTGTTGTGAGCACACCCTCGATTGCGTTACATATTGACCCGACCTTGATACACATGACATATATACATACCGATGCACCGGACATGGTACCCTTTGCTACCAACTCAACCTGTTGTACCATGACCTGACTTGTTACCTGATCTCATGCCTAATGCCAACAAACCTGACTTGGGGTCCTCATGGACCATTCCTGTTGTCTATCCAGACAAACCTGCTTTTACTTGATCCTGTGTTGGCATTAGTTCTTGATTACTGAATACCTGACCTGACATACATAACTTGGGGGTATGGGGAAATCAAAGGTGAAACCGACTTGTAACTCAACAGTTCGATACCTGTTCTGATCAGTCTTACGGGCTAGGCCAGCCCCGGAGTGATGATGCTGACATCACTCATCCATCCTGCTACTTGTTACTGCCTAGCGGCACGTCTCGGATTCAGCCCCGAGAATCTTGACCGTGGTCCCGGGCACGCACGGGATACTATTGAGTTACATCGACGAATCATTAATTGATTTCAAAGACTTTAGAATAGCAAACCTGATAGAACAGTTTAGTTACCCACTACACACTACCCTGCACAGTTGTTCCATATTACTGCTTATTCATGTTTACTTTCTGCATTGCTTATTATCATGTTCATATTATATTATTGGTTGACATGACGCGCTGACGTCTGGGTTTTGCATGGCCCAGATTCTGTACCACTGTCGACGACCGAGCAGGAGTACTTCAGCCAGCAGGCTGATTTGTGAGTTCTATAGTGATTAGTTTATTTATTTCATTTCATTTCCAGATGTGAGCCCGCATTATGGGACGTACTTTTCTATTTATTGTATTGGATCATTTGCTTCCGCACTTATTTTCATTGACTCTTATCATTATGGATTTGGACATGTGTTAGATTAGTTTATTTATCTTGTTCTTGATATCTCTACAGCCGTAATGTGACTGTGGATGGATATTTCCTACCCACAGGTAGCATGGTTGGCTATGTCACGTGCCCAATCTTGCGTACTCTGGGAAGCGGGGCGTGACATGGCGCCCGCCCGCCATATAGACCGTATGGATAACATATACAGCCTTCTTTTTATTACTGGCAGCTGATTTCATAGATCGCTGTCGTGGCCCTCCTGTTTCGGTAACGGGCAATCGACTGAAAGCGGCAGGCCTGATCGGGTTCTTGAATAGTGCTTGCGCTTCTTTTCTGGGTTTGCCTCGCTGCTTTCGCGCGACACAAAGCGCTTGATAGACACTTGAAGAGATGGTGTCATGCTTTCTATGACGGGGCTGGGACACATCTCTTCACAACAACTTTTGGACTGTCGTCTTCTTAATTCTGGCGATCATGGCGTTTTTCTGAACCCACTTCAGAGGTTCGAAATAATTGCCAACTTTTACGGTCAACTCAGCCGTCGTCGCAGGATGACTTTGCTCTTGAAATCTCACAAGATTCCACTTGGCCGGAGTCCTGGCCCTCTTGTTGGCTCGATACCTGAGCCGCTTCTGTCTCAGCCTGTCTGTTTTGAGCACTTGGCTGGTTATGGCTCTTCGGGGAGCCGCTGTAGACCGGGCGATGGAGGACTTTGGAGATATGGCTGATTGTGCATTTGTTGGAGTCATCGCCTAAGCTCGTCTGCAACGTTTGATGTTTCCCTTTGTACCGGAAGTCTTGCCCTCAGCTGGAGCACCAGAGAGTCGTTCAGACACCGTCTTAAGTTTCGGTCGCGGTGCCTTAGCGATCACAACATTCAGCCTCTTGCCCCTTAAGACCGGCTTGGCCACCTGTTTTGCCGGGATTTCTGCCAGATAAGCGCTTTCGGCAGGGTAGATGATGATGGAACCAAACTGGCGGGGCAGTTCCTCCCACTATCGACTAAAGCT
This sequence comes from Agapanthus africanus, assembly GCA_030015575.1. Taxonomy (NCBI): domain Eukaryota; kingdom Viridiplantae; phylum Streptophyta; class Magnoliopsida; order Asparagales; family Amaryllidaceae; genus Agapanthus; species Agapanthus africanus. Next base: position 118,356,084 of record CM057338.1, on the reverse strand, counting down.
TGCGGGGAGAACCACACGAGCATTGATCTTGACCACGTACTGAATCGGGGTCGCATCAGAAGATGGATTTATCTTAGGAGACATTGTCGTTGAAAGTTGATTGCTGCACGGAAAAAAAAATTATTTCAGTACAAACATCGGCATATATGTTAAATGAGTTCGCATGAACACTTGACTCGAGATATGGGAGGAGAGAAAGGTCCCACCGGGCGTGCCAGAATCTGTAGGGTGTTTTTCGTCACCCCATTGAGATGGGAATACGCGCGCGCTTGTCAGGCGCATTACAGATTCCCCCTGCCTAGGGTAGGCTGGGGTTTATTGATCGTAGGGATCCGAATCTCCAGCAGTCGCGGACTAAGCTGCCGTTAATTACCCCTCGCCTTTGGAGCGAGAGAACCTCCGATTGACGGGTCAAACAGGTCATGCGAACTCAATGTGCAGTGTTGTGTTTTGAAGGGGTTTTGGATATATCGGGGGCCCCGCAGAGTTTTTACCGGGGTCTCGCTACCCGGATAGCGGGCTGGGAGTCAAGGGGGCTAGCAGCCCCCTTGCGGGGTGTGGGGCAGCGCCCCGTTAGAAATTTTTTCTAACGGGGGAGGAATTTTTAGTGTGGAGTACATGTAAAATGAGGGGAAAATGGCGTCCAAAGGACGCGTGATCGCCAGCGCCTCACGTGCCTAGCACGCTGGCGCTGGGTGCTGGCGCTAGCGCTTGGTCGCTTGGGTTAGCGCTAGGCGCTTGGGCGCTGGCGCTAGCGCTTTGGGCACCCGGCACGTAGCGCTCGGGCGCTAACGCTTTGGGCGCTAGCGCCTCACGTGCTCGGCACGTGGGCTCTTGGGCAATAGCGCCCCACGTGCCCGGCACGTGGGCGTTTGGGCGCCAGCGCTAGTGCTTTGGGCGCTAGCGAAAGGAAGGGTTTTTACCCCCAGAAACAGGAGTTATGCTCCAAAAGTGGATTTTGAGTGGAGTTAAACTCCAAAAGATCTAGATTAGGAGTTAAACTCCTTTGAGAATTTGGGTCTTGGAGTTGAACTCCCTAAAAATCTTCAGAGGTTCTTCTCTCTCAAGCCTGGGATCTTCTCTTGAGCCTTGGATCTTTTCCAAAGTGGGATTTTTGGAGATGGGTCTCCTTCTTCCTCCTCTTTGTTGGCCGGATCTTGGAGAACAAGAGGGGTGAGATTTTAAAAATCTCACCTTTTTGAGATCTAATGGAAGATCTGAATTCCCCTTTGTGAGTTTTGTGGTGAAAAACTATTTAGTTTTAGAAAAGGAAGAGTAAAACTCTTGATTTAATTCAAAAGAAAGAAGAAGGTTTAGAACCTTGAGGAAGGAGAAGGAGGCACATACCTCAAATTTTTTTTAGAGAGAGAAAAAGATCTTTAGATATTTTCATCATATTTGCCTTTATAGGCTACACACTTTATATATAGCCCCTTGGGCTTTACAAAATGGCATTTTGTCCATTCCATGCCTCATGTGCTTAATTCTTTTGCACATGAGCCATGGGCTTTACAAAATTTGGCTTTATACTCATTTTTCTTACATTTATTCATAAAATAAAATAAAATAAATACACCAAAATCATTTATTACAAAAATTTTATTTTGGCATGGGGGAGCCGGCGGCTTCATATTCGGGCTTGACCCGGGCATTGGCCCACTTGACCTGGGCTTAGGCCCACTTGGCTTTGGGTTGACTTTGATTTTGACTTGGTCAATCGGGGTGTAAATTTTGACCCCAACAGACTACAACAAGAACTATATGGATTGGAGATTGAAGTAGTTGTGCCAGATAACGCTTCGTATTTGATGAACTTACAAGTCCGGTCCACTCTTGTAAATCAGATCAAGGCAGCTCAAGTAAATGATGACAAGTTACAAAACATCCGAGAACAAGTATAAAGTGGACTTCGAACTGACTTCATCATCCACGAAGATGGATCCTTGTGATAGGGGAGCCGTTTATGCATGCCAATCGGACCTGTTTGAGAAGAGTTGATGAAAGAAACTCACAGCTCTCCGTATTCGGTACACCCCGGTGGTACAAAAATGTATAAGGATCTACGACAACACTACTGGTGGTATAGAATGAAGCACGAAGTCGCAAGGAGCGTAGCCAAGTGTTTGGTGTGTCAGCAAGTGAAGGCTGAACATCACAGAACTGCTGGTCTACTTCAGTCGTTACCAATCCCAGAATGGAAATGGCAGCACATTACTATGGACTTCGTGACTGCTCTCCTTCGCAGCATGAAGGGTAACGATGCAATTTGGGTTATTGTGGATCAACTCACCAAGTCGGCTCACTTTATTCCATTCAGAGTTGGCCAGTTGACTGAGACGTTAGCAAGAAAGTACATGGAGGTGAGTAAAAATCTAAAGTATGATTTAAACCTTCCAGATGTACCATATTTGATACCCATAAACTCATGCAGGAGATCGTGAGATTACATGGAGTACCTGTTTGCATCGTCTCCGATCGTGATACAAGATTCCGATCACAATTTTGGCAAAGTGTGCAAGCTAGCCTGGGAACAAGTCTGAATTTCAGCATGGAGTATGAAGTGGGGTTTAATTCCAAAATTATCCCCATTGGCCGGTGGAAGGGATAGACAAGTAGGAAGGGGACCCCGTATCGGGTAGCATCTTTCTTAGAGAGAGATGTGCGGTGGATTCTGCGCACCTACGGGTGGTGGCAGGGTGGTGGTGGTAAAATCTGATGGAGAACCGTCCATCACGAATGTGGTGGGTGGAGGGAAAAAAGAATATGAAGAAGTACCGACTTCGTAATCGATAGAAGAAACGAGGACAAGACGGGCACTAGAATCCCGTGTCCAGCCAAGCATGCACTAAGAGGGTTTAACACATGTGGCAGCGTGTGTGAGAACTAAAAAGGTTTGTTTTGAAAAGTGTCGGACGTGAGGCAAATCACACAAAAAATGCATAAACAACCCTAGAACTAAGGTGACCCAGGTCAAGTCACTAGACCGCTTCTAGACTTCCAAGGGACAAGCCGCAGGATCAATCCTCTACCATCTCTTTATAACTTTTGTGGCCAGGTAAGTGGGAGGTTCCGCTATACGAATCACCGAAATAGCGGGCCTAATTAAGTAACCACTTTCCTTAGTCACACTTGCCTAGACACCACAAAAGTAATGCGGATAAACGATAGATTACCTACGACCCTCCTTTGTCTTAATTGAGCGCGACGGTCCTTAGAGACTTAGTCTAGATATTTTTTTAATTAATATAGGGTTATGTGGATGCTCGTTTTGTGATTTATGAGGCCTAGGAAGGGTGATGAAATCCCCACCTAATCTGAATTTTGGTCTTTGCCCCTTAATGTCTGGTTAAAAATATGCAAAAACAAACCAATAAAAAAACACCCAAAAGATTTTTAAGCGGCGATTTTTGCAAAGAATCCTGCAGAAAATCAAATTATTGGATTTCTAGAGAAGAGAGAAAGATATGAGGAAGATACCAGAGGAGTTTGTGGACCAAACTCAACAAGACCACCGCGGTTCCGCCGCCGTTTGCATGCAATTGCAGCGGTTCTGCCGCGCAATGATGGCTTCTTCTGTCAAATTTTCTACAGTGCCACCTTTGCTTCTCTGGTCCTCTTTGAAAGTCTCTGAATCTTAAATTTCTCGTTCCAGTAACTCCAGATATCCTTGCAAAAATTCGCACAATAATCATTAAATATGCAAGTTAAGGTTTTGATTTTTATTTTATGGATCGGATAAGAATTCAACTCGAATAGCAAGAAAAAAAATTACACACGTATCCCCGGCAACGGCGCCATTTGATTGATCGTGTGAGAGTGTTTGTAGTAACCATAATCAATAACGGTGTCGCGTGTAGCTAGCCGAGATGAGTATGGGTCGTCCGCAGGGATGCGTGGAACTTTTAATTTTTTTTTTAGACGAGTTGATTGAAGAATAGGAAGAATAGTTGTAAATTCTATATCTATGTTAAACACAGATGTAGAATATATAAGAAGAGAGCTTGTAGGGTTCGTTAAAATTTAGTAGCAATGGATGACTACTAAAGATGACTCCTTTTATCTTTTGATAGATTTAAAACTAGATAGATAGTGATAAATGAGGATTAGGCTTCTTGGAAGAAACTAGGGTTTCCCCACTATTGACCCTTGTCCCTTCATTGATCTCTATTCACGTATAGCCCTTAACAAAACAATTGTTAATCTAATCTCAAATCGCGGTCGAGACTATCAATAAATTGATAGCGCGCCCGGTTAGGATGTTAACGATTCTTTTGATAAAATTTATAAACTTCATAAGATATAAAAGAAGTTAAAATATTTTCTCATCCATTGATCTACCCTAATCCTACGAACCCTATCAAGCGGAGAATTACTCACGCATGTTGTGAGAAGAAGAAGAAAGGATAGAGAATGAAATCATAATTATAATGTAGAAATAAAGTGTAGAAATTAAATGCAAAATAATTAATCTAATGATATACCTTTATTAATCAAGTTTACAATTACAAATCCTTCGAGTTTAGATTATAAGAAGAAGAAGTCGCTCTCGATCTCTGCCTCGTAGGATGTAAATGTTCCGTTGATATTCACGTCGCTCTATCACGTCGAATCGCGGATCTGTCGTGGATCTCTTGTTCTTTGACGGTGATTTGCTTCGTGTTAAAAGGTGATTGTTTCTAACTTTAGCCCCCAGTCCTTTATATAGCCCTCAAATCAGAAACCCTAGTTACCTAATATGGTTATTTGTTAATGCAATCCTACCCACAAAATCCCAAACCTAATTCCAGATAACGGTCGCGGATCTGCCGCAATATTCATGGTTTGGCCGTGGTTGGACGGCGGGTTGGAGGATTCAGGGTTTCCAATTTCAGGGGTGCCTTATATTGACACATGGAGATTTATATGATGTCTGGATTCTTCAAATCTTCTCCGAGTCTCTGCCAGTATTGATTTTATGATTTAATTAAACTTCATCGGCAAATTTTTGATTCCCTACATCTCGAATATCTTGATCTCCTGACCTGAGCTAAATCTGCACAATATCTATGTTCCCCTCCGAAAGACGCGGCGGGGACGCGGTGAACGTCTTGCCTGAAATTCGGGACAGATGCTAATTGGTGCTATCCGTCTACCTCTCCGAAGATGCCAAGTTGATTTATGGCACCATGTATCGAAGGTTTAAACGGATGCGTCCGATGTAGCAGACTTCGTCAGATTCCCCCTCGCTTGAGGGGTTTTTGATTGTGGGGACGCTCTTCCCTGCAGGCACAAGCCCCTACAGTTAATTACGCAACCGCATTGCGGTAACAACTTTCTCCTTCTCCGGATGGTCACTTCGTGTCGTGTGTGTTTGATTTGTGTTTGGTTGCCCGTGGATTATATACGGAGACTGAGTTATGTCGTCGCCCGTAGGGCGTGGACTAGTCCAAATCCGTATTATCTTAGATTTGGGTTTGGGGGTTTGGGTTTAAGGATACGTTAGCCTCGTTTGAGACTAAGATCAACTTAAACGTTTGTTAAGGATACGTTAGTCTAGTTTTAGACTAAGATCAACTTAACGGGATCGTTTAGATCTAACAAGAGAGCAATTAAGGGAGCCCTGTTGTTTAGTTTAGTGACATTACGATCAATAGGTAGTTTAAGGACATTGCGGTCCAATGTTAGTTTTAAGACATTGCGGTCAAGGGTAAGGACATCGTAGTCCGAGGGTTTAAGGACCCCACAGTCCGGCGTTAGTTTTAAGACATCACGGTCAAGGTTAAGGACGTTATAGTCCGTTGTTAGTTTTAAGACATTCCGGTCAAGGTTAAGGACGTCATAGTCCGAGGGTTTAAGGACCCCACAGTCCGGCGTTAGTTTTAAGACATCCCGGTCAAGGTTAAGGACCTCATAGTCCATGAGTCTAAGGACCCCACAGTCCGTGAAATGTATGTGGTTATCGGGACCCGTCACCTATTTGAAGACGTTGAGGAATTACAACGCCAAGTATCAAAGGAGTGAAGAGATGTACCCTTGAACCAAGGTAGATTAAGTGATCTGTAGTCCAATTTGGAAACGAAGAATAATTATTATACTATGAGCCCATTGGCCCAGTTAAGTTTGAATTGAGGACTTATGGCTTTCTTGGGCAAAGTCCAATCATGTTTCATATTGACCCTCTGCTGGTTCATTGAAAGAGAGGCTTTGCCTTTAGAAACTTAGCCAATTAGGCTAAAACTAGTGTTAAACACTAGAGACCAACAGTGTTGAACACTGGGAAATAAGATTATCAGATTAGTGTTTAACACTAAAAATTGTGATTCTCGAATCAGTGTTAAACACTAATAAATAACAGTGTTAAACACTGGCAACCAAGTTATCAGTTTGGTGTTAAACATTAGCAAAGAGGAGATCACGTGGGAGCACGTGATGGCATCCAAAAGGTGGGGCCAAATCCCCCTCATTTTGTTATACAGATAAGTGTTTAACACTTTTTATTCTGACAGCCATCACGTGTGGGCACGTGATGGGGGCTCACGCTTTGATCTGTTAGAATGTTCATTAGGGGTCACGTGGTGACACGTGAGGGCGCCCTGCTTCCCTTTATTTTGTTCTGCCAAAAGCATTGAATACTTTGGAGTATCACGTGCTGTCACGTGATGGAAATTTGGGTGTTTGTCTGTCAGAGCCCCAGCCAAGGGGTCACGTGGTAGCACGTGAGAGTGCCCTAGAGCTCATTTCTGTTTCTTTTGCCTTTTTCTCTGTGTGCTTCAGGGGTCACGTGGGGCACGTGAGGCATTGCCTCAAAGTTCTTTTCTATAGGTCTTTGCAAGAGTCACGTGGTAACACGTGACTCTGACTCAAAGTTCTTTTCTGTGGATCTTTGCAGGGGTCACGTGGTAGTACGTGACTCTGGAACTTTGCATGTTTTAAAGATTTGTTCATCTTTTAAGAATTAAATTCTTCATAGGGTCAAACCCTAACAATAAACTTTAGAGGAATTAAATTCCTGTTTTCTTCTGAAAAATTATATTCTTAAATAGGGTTAAACCCTAATTTCTTTTCTGTAAAGAATTAAATTCTGGTATAGGGTGAAACCCTAATTCTTTTTTCTTTAAGGGAATTAAATTCCTGTGAGTTTGAGAGAATTAAGTTCTCAAAACCCTAGTTCTGTCCATTCTAAAGGAATTAAATTCCTAGGGTTAAACCCTAATTTTATCTCAAAGGAATTAAATTCCTGTAATTCTGTGAGAATTAAATTCTCAAAACTCAATTTCTCCTCTATATTTTAGATCTGCATGGCAGGATCTCAACCCAATGAGAATTAAATTCTCAATTTATGGGGAGATGTGCACTTTGTAGATCTTCAACCAGAGAAAGAACTAAGTTCTTTTCTTTATATAAGAGTTAAACTCTTTTGAGAATTAAATTCTCTTTTGAAGCTTCCCTTTTCTTTTCTTACCTAAGGTTTTTCTTTTGCAGAGAATCAAATTCTTCCTTTTGAATTTTCAAGATTCCAAGGCTCTATATATCTCTCTCTCTCTCTCTGTATGTCTCTCAAAAAAAAGGTCCCTCCTCTTTTTTTCTTGGCTCCTATTTATAGGAGAAGGAAAAGAATCAATCTGTTTGGTAAATCTCTCATTGAGAGATTTGATTTGTATTTATCATTAATCTGGGCCTTTAGATTATTAGGTGAATTTTATTCACCATTGGATTTTAAATCCAAAGATATCTCTTGGAGCGGCGACCTCCAAAGGAGCTTCCCCCAAAGGAGCAAGCGCTCCCTGATCAAGAACCGCCGCTGGAGGCTCTACCATGAGAGGAGCAGCCTCATCAACCCCCTCCACATCAAGCAAGGCCTCATTGAGAATTCCGGCGGGCTTTAGCTTTAAAGGGCCCGTAGAGAGCTCCCCCAGCGTCGAAGATTCTGCATGATTCGAATAAGAATAATGATACATATGCACGGGCATAAATAATCGGAAAGACTACGAAAGAAGCACAACGTACCTATACGCAAAGAAGCCCTCAATATGGCTTCTTCAAGCCGCTGCTCCTTCTCAAGGAGGTAGGCTCGCCGGGGTTCAAGGGTAGACTCATGACCACCGGTCCATAAAGAAAGTGCGTCAGCTGCATCTTCTGAAGCGGCCTGCTTCAAAGCCCTCTCCCCCCATTCCTCCAAAGGACCAATAAATCGCCGCCGAATCCACGAAGGGTCTTCATAAAAAATTACAGCGCGATAAGACTTCTTCGGAACCTTGGCGTTATGAGACGCGTCTTTTGAACGCCGTATGGCCTCAGCCAACTGTGCGGCCTCCTCATCAGCTGAACTCTGGTAGAGAAGTCCAGCGTCTGACTCTTGCAGGGCCAATGGTTCATCTTCAAGAATAGGCTCAGACTCCGCCAAAGAATCGAGCAGGGTGGTGGCCGCTTTCCTCCGCCGTTTAGACCCAGAGCCGGTCGCTGAGGATGACGCTTCCTCCCTCGCGAAGCCTTAGGGCGGCGCTGGCCCACATCGCCCTCAGCGCCCTCATCCCTGTTACTCTCGCTCAGTGCCACAACCGACGATGACATCGCCATTGTCGACGCCACAGAGGGCGGTGCCGCCACCGGCAGGGGTGCTACTACTGGGGCCCGTTTACCCCGCGATCGGGAACCCAAGGGCATACCAGCTGTTGGAGTAAGGTCTACCCCTGACTCCCCCGGAATGAGCGCGGTGCCAATCTCCCTCAAAGGGAAGCGGACCGGAACCCTCGGTCGCAGCTTAGCCCCCGAAACCTGAGGAGGGGCGTCGTGACCAAGAAGCACCCTTCTTTCTTCAAGAATAATTGGGCTGATCCGATGAAGATACCAGCCCGTAAATGCACCCACACACCGGGGCATGTACTCAGCTTCAGGGACCATGAAACGGGAGCCAGTGTTCAGCCTCATGAAATGATGAGCGGCATCGCGAACAGCATCGAGCGAAGGGATCGGGGCGACTATAAAAGCCTCGAAAGGAACACCCTGGTCGTATCCAAGCTGTCGGGCGAATAGATGCGGATTGTACCGCATAAAAAGAGCTGCACTGTCCTGGCGAAACACCAAGTAGCCCGGTCTAATCGTATACAAATGCGCTGCCTCCCGGGGCTTCAAAGAAGGTGCGTTGTCTTTCGACTGGTCCCAGAGTTGTTGAACTGGACCCGAAGGAGTAGACAAGACCCGATCATTAAAAAACAGTCCGCCAGCGGCGGCATGAGGAGAAATCAGCACCCGAATAGCCCCGAATTGAGTCGGGTCAGCAGCAGAAGCACCCACCAATCGCATAAGTCGCGGGAAGGGATAGGCGTCGTAAAACGCGGGCCTCTGATGCATAGCGAAAGCCCCCAGCACATGCATTTCGACCCAGGACGTGAAATAATGAAGCGAAAAGTTCACTACATCCACGCCGGGTGTAGAGGTATTAGCTGCGGTGCCCAATCCGTGATAGAGGTGCGCCAAGGCCGGGATGCCGATGGCCAACCGCGTCCCCTCAGCAATACGATAAGCCGGGTAGATGACCGAGGCTCTCATGAAGCGGCGATGCATGGGGATAACGAACCAACTGAGCCAAACACTAACAAACCCCATAAAGAACGTTTCCTCGTCCATGCCTGGAACAGCAATGGATTCAAAAGATATCGGCGACATAATAGGGATGTAGTACTAAGGCAAATCTGATTCAGTGGTCGGCAGCTTCGTCGGACTGAACCCAAAGGGGTCTCCAATGTTGGCAAACTTCGGAGCTGTCTTCGATAAGGCATCCTCGCGAAGGAAACGAGCAATGAAGCTCTTGAAAGTAACACCCTGCTCTTCGGATTCGGTGAATAATCGGTCGAAGATACCTAGCGCCTTGATTAAACTGGGACGCTTGTGGCGAACGGCATTCTCAGCAGACAGGCTGTCAACTGGGGCGGGCTCGGGTTCAAAAATGTACTCGTCAGAAGGCATCAATTCCTCATACAGACTACCCCTTATTGGCAATCCCGAGATGTCATAAAATTCGGTCAGAGAGATCGAGACCTCGCGATCTCCTAGAATGAAAGTGTTGGTGGGAAGATTCCATTGGTTTAAAAGCGCCTTGACCCACCAGACATGCGGAGACTTATAATGAAAGAGTGATGCGTATATTGCCTGATAAAGCCCGACTTTCTGCAACCGCGCACGATGGGCAGAAAGGATGTAGCAAGCCCAGAGAAGGTAGCCCGTAGGGTGCCGAGGAGTAAGCCCTATCTTATAAATTTTCCCCCACGGGTGGGCCTCACCCTGGCAGATACGCCGCCCCAAGATGCCTATGGCCGGGATCGGATGGTTCGGAATACCGGTCGTCGAAGGCTCGAGCCTCCCTATTGGAGTCCAGTTGGGCATTTCCACAGCAAAAACCGTCCTCGGATGGTCCATCGGTAAGAATGGGAAAGTGGGTTCCGTCGGTACCGTGCAAAGAAAACTCCGGCGACCCTGAATAATCTGACTATACCAAGATCCCCATTGAAGAAGGTTGGTACAGTTCGGGTCATGGGCCCGGATCATCGCCATCGCTTCCTCATCAGATGGCGACTGAGGAAAAACTGCCTCCGAGCGAGAAAAGGGAAAGCACGGAACAGAAGCCATCGCACCTGAAATCCAATAAAAGGAGACCGTTAAAAGCAAAGTCAGCGATATATATCCATGCATGAACATGAAGACTAGTTAAAGAAAGCAACAGCAGAGTTTTCTGGGACCATTGGCTACAAAACACATGGGCCCCACAGAATCAGGATGACGGCTCATTAATAATGAGACCAAATAGTTACAATAAAACAAAGGGAATATCCTCATTTAATAAAGAATGGTAACCCTACACATTCCCCCCAACAGGATCTGCCTCGGGCTCTACAATGGATTCAACAAGATCAAAGGAATTAAATTCCCACAGAAGATATCATTACAAAGCTCCTGTTGCATTAATTGCAGAAGGACAACCTCGGGTCGAGAGCCCCCAAGAAGCCTCCGTGTGAAGAAACTGAGTTCTTCATTGGAATTAAATTCCTTATTAAGAGAAGGGAATTAAATTCCCAGAAACATTTTTGGATGGAGTTGAAACGCCATCATCATCTCCCCAAGGATCATCCGACCCTAAGAGATCTACTGTTGGAGGTTAAGTGGTCTCATATTTGGTTAAAGAAATTGAAGAAAAATGGGTTCTTTGTGAAATCCTTAATGTGGATTTAAAATCCAGAGAGTTCTTCTAAAACAAAGGTGCTTCGGCCGTTCAACATTATTACCTGAGGAAAAGGGATTCTTCAACAGAGTTAAACTCTGGAAAATGTCTGAGACAGAGAACTAAGCTCTGGAAACGAGAATTAAATTCTCAAGGGAAAAAAGTTCTCAGAAGAAGAAGATGAGCAAAGTGAAGGCTCTTCTGAAGAAACATGAGTATTTATAGGAGGTGATGGAAACATTTCATCTACCCAAATCCCTAGAGGAATCCAACGGTCATAAAAAGGTGACAGCGTTGCACTCTCGTGCGGACACGTGAGAACAACGCTGTGGGGGCATTTGTTTCCTGATTTAAAATCAGGAAAGCTTACGGAAAAGGCTTCAGAAAAGGGTCACGTGCTTACACGTGACCAGCAGTCACGTGTTGGCACGTGACATCTAAAAGCATCAGCAAGGCAAATTCAGCTTCCCGACTACATCAAAGAAAAGGGCTTCAGAAAGGGTCACGTGCTCCCACGTGACCTGGATCACGTGTTGGCACGTGACAATTAAAAGCGGCTTCAAAGGCAAACCTGTTCCCTGATCAAATCAAGGAAAAGGCTTCAAAAGAGGTCACGTGCTCCCACGTGACCAGGGTCACGTGTTGGCACGTGGTACTCAAAAGCAACAGACTTGTTCTCCGGTTAAATCAAGAAAAAGAGTCCAGACGAGAGTCACATGCTCACACGTGACCAGGGGTCACGTGATGGCACGTGATGGTTAAGCAGCAACCAGAAGACAGTGCGCAAAAAGAAAGAAGAAGGCTCGTTCCAAGGGGGTCACGTGCCCACACGTGACCAAGGGTCACGTGGCTACACGTGACCGACTTCAAAGCCCATTTGTTAACAGAATTAAATTCTGAGAAAAGACCTCTCAAATCTTTCCAAAAGCAACCGATTGAATTAAAGATTTAAAGGTGATTAAATATCATCTATCTATGGGAAAATCTCGAATTTGGAAAGATTTCCCCTTAAAATCTAACCAAAATAACAGAGGAGAATCTCTGGATTTAAAATCCAATGGTGAATAAAATTCACCTAATAATCCAAAGGTCCAAAACAAATTATGGATACAAATCAAATCTCTCAACGAAAGATTCATCAAAAACTAATTGACTCGGCTGCTTTTCCTATAAATAGGAGCCAAGAGACACACCAAATATATATGCAGAGGGAAGAAAAGAGAGAGAGCCTTGATACTTTAGAGGAATTTGGATCTTCTGCAAAAGAAAACCCTAGGTAAGAAAGGGAAGGTTTCATTGAAAGAAAAGAGAATTTAATTCTCAACAGAGTTTAACTCTGATATAAAACAGAAGGACATATTTCTTCTCTCTTTGATGGAGGATCTGTAAAGTGCACATCTTCCCTTGAGTTGAGAATTTAATTCTCAATGGGTTGAGATCCTGCCATGCAGATCCAAAGCATAGAGAGGGAATGGAAGCACAAGAATTTAATTCTCACAGAACTATAGGAATTTAATTCCTTCAAAATAAAATTAGGGCTTGACCCTGTATTATGGGAATTTAATTCCTTCAGAATGAAAAGAATCAGGGTTTAACCCTAGTTAAGAACTTAGTTCTGTTAAAACAACAAGAATTTAATTCCCTTAATCTTATTCCCCAGAATAATTCTCTAACAGAGAGTGGGGGTTCAATTCCTTAAAGCTTTTATTAGGGTAACCCTATTCAGTTCTTCACATATATGAGGAATTTAATTCCTACAGAAAATTCAGAGTTCAACTCTTCAAAAGGAACTAGGAATTTAATTCCTCTGAAATTATTGTCAGGATTCAACCCTACGAGGAATTTAATTCCTGAAAGGGATTAACAGATCTTCTAAAACAACTACAGAAAAGCAGGGTCACGTGTCACCACGTGACCCCCCCAAAAGATCTACAGAAAGCCCTTTGAGGCAGTGCCTCACGTGACCCACGTGACCCTTGGCAGAGGCTTTAACATACTCCATTCAAACACCCGTCACGTGATGACACGTGATGCTCCAAAAGATGCGATCTTCTCAGCAGAACAAACGAAGGGAGGGCGCCCTCACGTGCTACCACGTGACCCCTCTTGCCTCAGCGTCTAACGCTAAATTGGAACCCCTGAATTCAGTGTTAAAACGTTGTTTGGCCTTAGTGTTCAACACTAAGCAAAGAACTTTATTTGCAGTGTTCAACACTGATTACCTTAGTGTTCAACACTATTTTGGGATTTCTGTTGCCAGTGTTTAACACTGGTCTGTTTGAGTGTTTAACACTAATTTAAAGGCCTTGTTGCTGGTGTTGACACCAACTATCTTCTAGTGTTAAACACTGACTTATCAATCTCATTCTCAGTGTTCAACACTGATTGGTCTGTAGTGTTTAACACTAGGCATTGGCCCAATTGGCTAAATGGCGAGAGGCAAAGCCTCTCCTTCAAGGGACCAACAGGAGGGCCGATGTCCCAGACATGATTGGACTTAGCCCAAGCTGGCCATAAGTCCTCAATTCGTAATTAACTGGGCTAATGGGCTCATAACATAATTAATTGGTCTTGATCCCAAATTGGGCCAAAGACTATTTAATCCACTCCGGTTCCATGGTACATCTCTTCATTCCTTTGATACTTGGCGTTGTAATCCCTCAACGTCTTCAAAGAGGTGATGGGTCCCGATGACCACACATTGATATGGACTGTGGGGTCCTTCAACCCATGGACTACGACGTCCTTAACCTTGATGGACTGTGGGGTCCTTAAATCCATGGACTACGATGTCCTTAACCTTGACCGAGATGTCTTAAAACTAACAATGGACTGTGGGGTCCTTAAACCCATGGACTACGACGTCCTTAACCTTGACCGAGATGTCTTAAAACTAACAATGGACTGTGGGGTCCTTAAACCCATGGACTACGACGTCCTTAACCTTGACCGAGATGTCTTAAAACTAACAATGGACTGTGGGGTCCTTAAACCCATGGACTACGACGTCCTTAACCTTGACCGAGATGTCTTAAAACTAACAATGGACCGCAATGTCCTTAAACTACCCATGGACCGCAATGTCCTTAAACTAGTGATGGACCACTATGTCCCTAAACTGGAACAATAGGGCCACAAATGCTCTTTTGTCGGATCTAAACGATCCCGTTTAAGTTGATCTTAGCCTCAAATATGGCTAACGTATCCTTAAACCTTCAAACAGACTGGACTATGAATCCCTCCAATCAACTTTGGTTCAAGGGTACATCTCTGAACTCCTCTGACACCTGTCGTTGTAATCCTTCAACGTCGTCAGAGAGGTGACGGGTCCCGACGGCCGTACATTCAATGGACCACTATGTCCCTAAACTAGAACAATAGAGCCCCCAAATGCTCTTTTGTCGGATCTAAATGATCCCGTTAAGTTGATCTTAGTCTCAAGTTAGACTAACGTATCCTTAACAGATGTTTGAGTTGATCTTAGCCTCAAATATGGATAACGTATCCTCAAACCAAACCCCCAAACCCAAATCTAAGATAATACGGATTTGGACTAGTCCACGCCCTACGGGCGACGACATAACTCGGTCTCCGTAAACAATCCACGGGCAACAAAACATAAAATAAACACACACGACACGAAGTGACCATCTGGAGAAGGAGAAAGTTGTTACCGCGACGCGGTAGCGTAATTAACTGCAGGGGTTTGCGCCTGCAGGGAAGAGCGTCCCCACAATCAAAAACCCCTCAAACGAGGGGGAATCTGACGAAGTCTGCTACATCGGCCGCATCCGTTTAAACCTTCGATATATGGTGCCATAAATCAACTTGGCATCTTCGGAGAGGTGAACGGATAGCACCAATTAGCATCTGCCCCGAATCTCAGTGCCAAGACATCGCAGTCTTGTGCGCCGCCTTTCGGAGGGGAACAATCACGGTCAAGGTTAAGGACATCATAGTCCGTGGATTTAAGGACTCCACAGTCCGATATTAGTTTTAAGACATTACGGTCAAGGTTAAAAATGTCATAGTCCGTGGATTTAAGGACTCCACAATCCAATGTTAGTTTTAAGACATCACGGTCAAGGTTAAGGACGTCATAGTCCGTGGATTTAAGGACTCTACAGTCCGATGTTAGTTTTAAGACATTTCGGTCAAGGTTAAGGACCTCATAGTCCGTGGATTTAAGGACTCCACAGTCCGATGTTAGTTTTAAGATATCACGATCAAGGTTAAGGACGTCATAGTCCGTGGATTTAAGGACTCCACAGTCCGATGTTAGTTTTAAGACATCTCGGTCAAGGTTAAGGACCTCATAGTCCGTGGATTTAAGAAATCCACGGTCCGATGTTAGTTTTAAGATATCACGGTCAAGGTTAAGGACCTCATAGTCCGTGGATTTAAGGACTCCACAGTCCGATGTTAGTTTTAAGATATCACGGTCAAGGTTAAGGACCTCATAGTCCGTGGATTTAAGGACTCCACGGTCCTATGTTAGTTTTAAGACATCACGGTCAAGGTTAAGGACCTCATAGTCCGTGGATTTAAGGACTCCACAGTCCACGAAACGTGTGGTTACTGGGACCCGTCACCTCTTTGAAGACGTTGAGGAATTACAACGCCAAATATCAAAGGAGTGAAGAGATGTACTCTTTAACCAAGGTAAAATCTGTCTAGAATCATCATGGTTGATTGTTAGTTTTAAGACATTACGGTTGAGGTTAAGGACATCATAGTCCGTGGATTTTAAGGACTCCACAGTCCGGTGTTTGCTCTGGATGCTTCACACGGGTTCACTGCCGTGCTTGGCGAGGACCAGGCTCCGCTCTGGGCGTTTTCCGCGGGGTCAAAGAGTGATGTTATCCGCGTTCCACGTGACCAGGAATTTTGCACTAGATGCTTCACACGGGTTCACTGCCGTGTTCGGCGAGGACTAGGCTCCGCTCTGGATACTTCACACGGGTTCACTGCCGTGCTCTGCGAGGACCAGGATCCGCTCTGGACGTTTTCCACGGGATCAAAGAGTGACGTTATCCACGTTCCACGTAACCAGGAATTTTGCTCTAGATGCTTCACACGGGTTCACTGCCGTGTTCGGTGAGGACTAGGCTCCGCTCTGGATGCTTCACACGGGTTCACTGCCGTGCTCTGCGAGGACCAAGATCCACTCTGGACGTTTCCACGGGGTCAAAGAGTGACGTTATCCGCGTTCCACGTAACCAGGAATTTTGCTCTAGATGCTTCACACGGGTTCACCGCCGTGTTCGGCGAGGACTAGGCTCCGCTCTGGATGCTTCACACGGGTTCACTGCCGTGCTCTGCGAGGACTATGATCCGCTCTGGACGTTATCCGTGTTCTACGTAATCAGGAATTTTGCTCTATATGCTTCACACGGGTTCATTGCCATGTTCGGCGAGGACTAGGCTCCGCTCTGGATGCTTCACACGGGTTCACTGCCGTGCTCTGCGAGGACCAGGATCTGATCTGGACGTTTTCCACGGGGTCAAAGAGTGACGTTATCCGCGTTCGACATGACCAGGAATCTTGCTCTGGATGCTTTCCACGGGTTCACTGCCGTGTTCGGCGAGGACTAGGCTCCGCTCTGGATGCTTCACACGGGTTCACTGCCGTGCTCTGTGAGGACCAGGATCCGCTCTGGACGTTTTCCACGGGGCCAGAAGTGACGTTATCCATGTTCCATGTGACCAGGAATTTTGCTCTAGATGCTTCACACGGGTTCATTGCCGTGTTCGGCGAGGACTAGGCTCCGCTCTGGATGCTTCACACGGGTTCACTGCCGTGCTCTGCGAGGACCAGGATCCACTCTGGACGTTTTCCACAGGGTCAAAGAGTGACGTTATCCGCGTTCCACGTGACCAGGAATCTTGCTCTGGATGCTTTCCACGGGTTCACTGCCGTGTTCTGCGAGGACCAGGCTCCGCTCTGGACGTTTTCCACGGGGTCAAAGAGTGACGTTATCCACGTTCCATATGACCAGGAATTTTGCTGATTGTATCCGCATTTCACGGAATGAAGGTTTGACTCTTGGTGATCTGTATATCGCCGAGCCATGGAACTGGGAGTTGCCGATGTTCCGCTTCGCTTGAAGTTGTGTCCGTTGTTACAAGACGAGTGTTGAGACGATCTCTGGATCACTTGCGGCCTGTCGCGATTTGGCTTCTTCTTATGATGAAACCTGGGGGAGGAGTATGATCCCTTCTTTGTTTGCGCCCCTGGATTGTATACAGGGATAGATGTAACATCACCTGTAGAGCAAAAATTTCATTTTTATTTTATTTCTTTTTCCGCGATGCTCTATCATTTCAGCTTTTATATCGCGAAGGTCGCGATTGCCCCATCATTTCGGCTATTTTTCGCGGTGCCCAATCATTTCGGCTATTTATTTTATTTTTACTCGTTGCTTTTTATTGCGACTTGCCCAATCATTTCAGCTATTTTTCATGCATACATTTTTACTTGCTGCTTTTTATTGCAAGTTGCCCCATCATTTCGGCTATTTCGTATGCATGTGTGGCTTGCCAGCCTTTTGCCGCAAGCTTGGGATTTTAGACACCGATTTAGGCATCAACACCGCTACAACTGGGATATTGCCAGGAGCGAATCATCATTTGCCTCTGTCGATATTGAACAAAGGTGGCTTAGTAAACAAGGTTAAGGGTCCTGTCGACTAAGGCTTTTGACTTCATGAGCCGTAAGGGTCTCACAAAGGTATTTCTCCCTACAAGTCGTGAGGATCTTGTAGGTGTGTCTTCTCCTTGGGAATCGTGAGGATTCTTAAGTGCATGTTCTCTTGCAAGTCGTAAGGATCTTACAAAAGGGTTTTCTCCTTATAAGTCGAGAGGACTTACAAGGGTTGTTCACCATATGAACATATCCCTAGTCATGGATGGGACTTGGTTAGGGAAATATTTATTCGCGCCCGTGGATTGTATACAAGGGTCAGTATTGAGCCACTTGTAGGGCAATATCGAAGTTTGTGGGGGTTGCTTAAGAACAGGTTCAGGTCTCTGTAACTTAAGACTTTCAAGTCTTATGAACCGTGAGGGTCCCATAAGAGAGTTCTCCTTACGAGTCGTGAGGATCTCGCAAGTGTAATTTCTCCTTAGGAATCGTGAGGACTCCTAAGTGTGTTGCTCCCTTGTGAGTCGTAAGTCTCTCACGCGAGCGGTTTCTCCTTACAAGGTCGTGCGGACTCTGCAAGTGTCCTTTAACGAGGTTGCGCCCTTTCGGGTTTTCACAAACACTCGCCGGTAGCCCTGCTGTTTTTACTCACGGAGCCCTTTCGGGTTTTCATCCATGCCCATTTTGCTTATAGACATACCGTTTTTATTTTATTTTATTTTTTTATATCGGCTTTGAGATACTGCAATCCACCGTAGTTTATCGACATCTCGGTCAACAGCCAGTTTTAGGACATAGTGATCCATTGTTAGTTTAAGGACGTATCGGTCCATTATTAGTTTAAGGACGTTTCGGTCCGTCGTTAGTTTAAGGACGTTTCGGTCCGTTGTAAAGTAAGCCGGTTACTACTTATAGAGTTTAGGCTTAGGAAGATAGCGAGCGGACATAGTCGTCGTCATCTATCATTGACCTAGGCCGTAACTCGTTAAGCGTAGTACTTCTTCAGGAAGCGACCGTTTATTGGCCTGAAAGGTCTTTCACCATGCATGTCCATAAGTAGATAGGCCCCACCCTGGTAGACCTTGTCTATGATATATGAGCCTTCATAGTTTGGCTCGAATTTTCCCCGCTTGGCGCGATTGGGGATCATAGATTTTTTGACCACTAGCACGAGTTCGTCTTGGCGGAATGTCCTCGCCCTGATCAATCTTTCATATGAGCGCGTCATCTTCGCTTTATAAGCTTCCAGATTTTGCTGCGCCAGGAGCCGGGTTTCATCAAGGGCATCAAGCTCCTCAAGCCGAAGGTGAGCGTTTTCTTCGTCCGTCAGCTCGTAATGAACTGCCACTCGTAGAGAGGGTAACTCTATCTCGAGGGGGAGTACTACTTCTGTACCGAATACCAACGCGTATGGCGTTGTGTTCGTGGCCGTCTTGAACGTGGTTCGATACGCCCAGAGAGCTTCTTGCAATCTCTCGTGCCAGTCTTTCTTGTTTCGAGATACCGTCTTCTTTACGATCTTCGTTAAGGTCTTGTTGAAAGCCTCAGCTAGACCGTTAGCTCGGGGATTATAAACTGAGGAGTATCTCCAGTCTATGTTGTGCTGTTGTGCGAAGCGACTGATTTTGTGGCTTCTGTAGGCTGGCCCGTTATCGGAGATGATCCGTCGCGAAGTTCCAAACCGATAAATAATGTGCGTCTTGAAGAAGTGGAGGATATTCTCCGTCTTTACTTCCCTCAGCGGTACTGCTTCTGCCCATTTGGAGAAGTAGTCAGTCGTCGCCAAAATGAATCGATGTCCCCTGGACGACGCTGGTTCGATGGGGCCAATTATGTCAGTTCCCCACATTTCGAATGGCCAGCTAGACACCGTTGGATGTAGTGGATTTGGATGTTGGTGGATAAAGTCCCCATGAATCAGGCACGAGTGGCATTGCTTCGCATACTCGAGGCAGTCCTGGATCATCGTGGGCCAATAATAACCTATTCGTTTGATCTTCGATTTCATCTTCGGGCCTGCTTGGTGAGAACCGCAGAGTCCGTCGTGAACTTCCTGAACGACTCTTTCTGCTTCTTTAGGCCCCAAGCATCTCAACCACAGAGAAACAAACGACCTCCTGTACAGAGTATCATTGACGAAGGCAAAAGACAGAGCTCGTTTCATAAGCTGATGTCTTGAGGACGCATCTTCAGGCGTTCGACGTGATTTGAAGTAGTCTATAAAGACTTCTCTCCAATCTTCAACCTTTTCTTGGTCATTTATTCGTAGGGCCGTCTGCTCAGTCGCTTCTTTTTCCTCGGATGATTCCGGAGATATTTTTGTTGGAGCAAGAACTCGACGGCTTTGTACCACGATTCTTACATCATCGAGGTTCTCGTCGGCTAGCTCTTTAGCGAACTTGGATAATGCATCCGCTTTACTATTTTCCGCACGCTGTATGCTTTCCAGAGTGTAGGAAGGAATCTGGGTCAACAGTTGCTGCACCTTCTCGCCGTACTTTACCAGCTCTGGTTTGCATGTTTGGTAGTCGCCATTCACTTGACTAACGACCAGTTGGGAATCTCCGTATATGATGAGGTTCTCAATTCCCATGTCGATGGCGATTTCGAGGCCTGCTATCAAAGCTTCGTATTCAGCTTCATTGTTCGTCCTCGGCTCTGTCAAGGAGAAAGCAAAGCGCATTATCCCTCCTCGCGGGGTCACGAAGATAAGGCCTACCCCTGATTTGATTATAGGCGTGTTTTGTTTGCGCTTCTTCATGGAAGATGCTCCATCGAAGTAAAGTTCCCATCGGGTATCACTACCGTCGATCGCATCAAACGCATGTTCGTCTGGCAGTTCGCTATTCAAAGGGGAATCGGCCGGTATCGGATGCTCAGCGAGGAAGTCGGCGATGGCCTGGCCTTTCACTGCCTTAAGAGGCTGATAAGTTATTGAAAACTCCATCAAGAGCAAGGCCCATTTAGCGAGTCGCGCCGTTAATATGGCCTTTGACATCAAGTATTTGAAAGGATCCACCTTCGATATGAGACGGACTTCATGCGCCAAAGCATAATGCCTGAGCTTTGTTATCGCGAAGATTAATGCCAGGCATTGTTTTTCAATGGGAGAGTAATTACTTTCCGTCCCCAGCAGAACTCGACTCAAATAGTAGAGGGCTCTCTCTTTCCCTTGATCGTTTTCTTGTGCCCATAATATGCCTAAGGAACCTTCAAAGGCGGTTGTATACAAAATGAGAGGCTTTTCCTTGACCGGAGCAGCCAGCACTGGCGGATTCTGCAGGTATTGCTTGATTTCGTCCAGCGCGTTTTGGCATTTATGATCCCAGACGAAAGGGGTTCCACCTTCTTCATCAGGTGACTGTAAGGACGGCACTTGTCTGAGAGATTGGCTATAAATCGCCGGATATACGCGAGCTTCCCTTGGAGAGACCGCAATTGCTTGAGAGTCCTTGGCGGAGGCATTTCCATGATCGCCTTGATTTTTGACGGGTCTATCTCGATACCTCGGTGTCGGACAATGAAACCTAGGAATTTGCCTGAGGACACTCCGAACGCGCATTTGAGAGGGTTCATCTTCAAGTTGTATTGCCGAAGGCGTTGAAATACGATCTTCAGATGCTCAAGATGTTCCTCGTATGATTTGCTTTTTACCACGAGGCCGTCGATATAGCATTCGACGATTTCATGTATGAGGTCATCGAAGATCTTCGTCATGGCCCTCTGATAGGTGGCACCGGCGTTTTTTAGACCGAAGGGCATCACCTTGTAGCAGAATATACCCAAAGGGGTACGGAAAGCGGTGTGCTTCTGGTCTTCGGGATGCATCTTTATCTGATTATATCCTGATGAGCCGTCCATGAAGGAGAAAACTTCGTGAGTGTACGTATTGTCTATCATCAGCTCGGTGACCGGTACTGGGAAGTCGTCTTTCGGGCAGGCTTTATTGAGATCCCGAAAGTCCACACATATGCGCACTGTCCTATTTTTCTTCATCACCGGGACGATGTTGGCGATCCAGTCGGGATACTGAACCTCTTGGATGAAGCCAGAGTCAATCAGCTTCTTGACCTCGGCGTTGATGCTCCTCTCAAGCTCGAGCCGCATTCTTCTTGGTGCTTGCTTGACTGGCTTGACGTCCGGGGATATTGCCAATTTATGAACAGCTATCTCTGGATCTAGCCCCGGCATCTCGGAGTAGTTCCATGCGAAGCAGTCTTTGTACTGTATGAGCATGTCTTTGAGTGTCGCCACCTGTTCTTCGGACAGCAGCTCGCTGACAAACGTAGGCCTTGGGTCACTTGTCGTCCCCAAATCGATTTTCTTGAGGTTATCCGCAGTGGTATGTATTCCATCTTCCAGCTCTTTCGGTGCTGGTGGAAATTCTGAGATCACTTCGTCATTATTGTTTTCGAAGCACCAAAGAAGGTCATGCATATTCTCAGGTTCTTCTTTTGATGATGTTATCATATGACAAGTACGAATTCGCTTCGAAGACCGATGTGTATCTGGTTCTACTCTCGTAGCTTTGGGTTCGTGCTTCTGCGGCGGTGTTACCCTCCAACTGTCGGATAACGCGAACTTGCCGAGCTGATATTGATCTTCGACCCAGTTCTTGAAGGTGAAGCAATCTTCGAGAAGGTGTTCTATTGCTCGGTGATAAGAGGAATAGTCTGGGTGAGAGACTTCGCATGCTTGCTCGGGGTGTTTAGACTCTGGAAGTGTAATCATTTGATGTTTTATAGCGAGGTCAAGTATCTTCTTTGTCTTATCTTGAGGAAAAGAGTATGCTCGACTCATCTTCTTCATAAGGGATAAATCCGGACCGCTAGATTCTCAACAGCGTGACTTCTAAGTCCCGCTTTGTCGCTGTCGAACGCCTTTTCCGCTCTTTGACTTGTTTCTGCCTCTGCGTCAGGCCTTTTGCACAACAGGTTGACAGGGAGGAGCATTTTCATCTTTCGCGGCCTATCGAAGAAGGCGTTGCGTCCTAGCTTTCTCATAGATGCCATTTCGCGGTTATGATCGTCTCGAACTTTATGACCCGCTTCCCTGATAAGCTTGTCCATTCGTTCTTCAAATGACGGACTTGGCATTTTGATTGGAGGATCTTGTTTTGGTGCGGGGTCGGCATTTTCTGACAGGGCGTCCTCTTCTGCATCGAAGTTATATATGGCGTAGCTACCATGGACTCATTCCCATTTCCCGGATTTCACATATCCAAGCCCAAGCGTTTCTATTCTCCCGTTGGGAAACTTGCGCTGAGTCCTAGGGACATCCCAAATCCTGTTGTAGAACCGAGCTTGTCGAATAGTCTGTTTGAAAGGTACCCCTTGGCGCTTCAAAAGCCTTTTTAGTCCGTTCGTGTAGTATCTGGGCAAACGGATGGGTTGGAGCCTGTCAAGTGTAGAATCTGCGCCGTGCCAGATTTCTTTCTCCACTCTTGTTTCCGTGGACCGATAGAATAGGATCGCCTTTTCACCTTTTCGCCTGGGAAGGATGTAAAATTTCTGCAGGTCTTGCACACTGTAAGCTTCAAGTGCGTCGAGATCTTTGTAGTGCTCCTGCGGAATCATGGTAATTTGCAAACTCTGATTATCACCAGCGAATACTTGTATTGACGGCCGACTGGAGAACACAGCATTAACCTCATCTTCCGAGTCGCTTCCGAAGATCAATATGGGGGCGGACGGTCCCTGGTTGTTACGTCGAGACGGCCCAGAATAAACTATCTCTTCTTCTTCCTCGGTATCACTCCCGAAGACAGGAATGGTGGTGACGGCTTTGTTCTCCGGTTTGTGACATCTCTCTGTCTCCTCAAGTTCTGGAAAAAAGTATTTTGCATCTTCTTATTTGCGGACTTCATTCACGGAGAATGGATTCAGCTCTCCTGTCACGGTATACTCAAAACCATCCTTGAAATACTTCATACACTGATGTTGCGTAGAATGGATGATGTTGTACTCGTGTAACCAAGGACGACCGAGCAAAGCGTTGTAGCAGGTCTTGGCGTCAATGATGTGAAACTTAATATCCGTGACGAGTAATCCGAAGCGTAATGTTAGTATCACAGATCCGAGAGTTCGCGATGACTGGGAGTCAAAACCGGAGATGGTGATTTTATCACGAGCGAGGTGCTGAACGCTCATGCAGATTTCCTTCAACACCCGTACATTAAGGAGATTGACGGAGGATCCATTATCAACCATGATTTTACCTATCTTGATATCGTGGTAGTATCCAGAGACATATAAGGGACGGTTGTGGTTGCACGTCCCAAGGAGAAGGTTTTCATCACCGAACGTGACATCGGCTGTGTGCACTTCTTCCAGCTCATCCTTCATCCTTTCTTCGGCGAGGAGGGCTTGGAATTGCTCGGGCTCTTGCAGTGCCTTGATTAATGAATCTCTCGCTTCTTTTGATAATAAGAGGGCGTCGAGGATGCTGAGCTGAGAGGGTAGCTTCCTCAGGTGCGCTAGGACGTTGTAGTCCACCTTACTTTTCTTTAGCAGGTCCTTAGCAGTCAGCTCTTTCATGACTTGGTCATCCAGGACGATATCCCCAGAGACCTTTTCTTTTCCCTTATCTTTTCTATTCGTGGGTCCGAGATTCTTTTCTGAAAGCGTGCGATTGCGCAGCTGAATGTTTTCACAGGCCTTTGGTTCTTCCTATTTCCTTAAGATGGATTCTTTAAAGAGAGGGCCAAGAGCCATTTCTTCGTCAGAGTCACTCCCAAAGGTGAGAACCTGTGATCCTCCGGCGTTGACCGTACAGCAGTTGCCGGTAGTTCTTTTATGCTTCTCGGTCGTACTTCTCTGCTCCCGACGAGTTTTGCGTTTCGTCCGCTTAAAATGTTGCCGGTGAGCAACATATCCCTGCCACCATCTTTTAAAAGCGTCGCATTCTTCGGTGGGGTGCGAAATCTTTCGATGATATGAGCAGTAATTAGGATGCATCTCTGCTCCACCGAGAGTGTTTTCTTCAGAGGGTGGTAGCTTCATTCCCATTGATATGGCTTTAACAAACCTTTTCTTCGTCTTGAATTTGTTTTTATGCGCAACGGATGTCTTTTGATTTGACGGGAGTGCCTCGACTCTTTCGTCTAGTCGCCGGTGTTTGGCTCCTTCCAATATGGCCATCTCACGCTCCCGATTGGCTTTACTTTTCAGACGAATCTCATTCAGGAAGGCGTCGATCATCTCGTCTGACGGCCATAGAAGTTCTAGTTCGGGACCCGCCCAAGGTTTCTCGGTGCAAGGAGCCTCTTTATCATCTATCAATGAGTGAGAGATCACATGACAACTTGCTACGTAGTCCTCAGATTCATCTGATGAGTCTTCTCCATCATTTTCGTCCTCGAGGACGTGGCTGAGGAACTCTCGGAATGTGATTGGAATCCGCGCCTTCTGGTTATACTCTTCCAGCACGTCAATCTGTTTCTGCAAATCCGTGCACTTGTGGCCAGGCTTCACGGGCTTCTTGGATTTCTTCTTGTTTTTCTTTGAAGATTTTAACAGCTGGGTGTGAGTGCTGGGGCCATCACCACCGATCTTTGGAGTTGGGCGCGGCTTCAGCATCCCTTCGATGATCTGGGGTTCTAGCGGGTTCTTCCACCTGATCGCCGGGCATGTCTGGAGATTATTCAGCATCCTTTTGGTTTTGGCTGACAGCACGACCTCCCATGGAGCTTCCTCAACAAAAGAACAAGTTGCCCCCGATGTGTCCGTCTTCTTTGGAGTGTGCGGTTGTGGTGGGTTTATTTTCCACTTCTCGGACAGCGCAAACTTATCTTGTAGGTATTGATCTTCGATCCATCCTTTAAAGACGAAGCAATCCTCGATCAGGGGACTTACCGTTTGATGGTAAGGGCAATAATTAGGATTATTCATTTCGCTGGGTTACGGCGGTCGCCTGGGATTCGGCAAGTTGATAAGCCTGTTGCGCATAGCCAGCTCGAACAGCCTCTTCGTCTTGTCCCGTGGGAATGAGTAAGGACGCTTCATTTTCTCATTGTAATAGCGTCGTCTCTCCTCCAGTTGATCCGCTAGTTTTGGGGCACTGTGCTGTTGTTGGGTGTTCGCAACGAAGGTCGCCTTCCCTTTACCCTTGTTGTTTCGAGGTTCCGGCTTTAGGGGAGACGGTCTGTGACCCATTTGATCCATCTGGGCTAGCTTATCGATTAAAGCCTGGAACGTGGTCGGTTTAAAGAATATCATGAACTGTGAAATAGTTGCATGAGGGTTTAGGGTGCCCACGAACATGCCCACCGCTGGTGCTTTTTCGATGCGCTGTTCGCACTTCGACCACAGATTCCGCCATCGGATTGCATATTGAACCCAAGTTTCGCCCGGCTTCACCCTTGCATTGATCAAAGCCGTTATTGGGGTGCGTTCGCTGGCGCTCGCGAATTGCTGGGTAAACAACAACTCTATTTCAGCGAAAGTTTTGACGGAGTCATTTGGAAGTTCGGAATACCACTCAAATACCGTCTCCGATAAACTGCCGACGAATTGGCGAAGCAAGAGCTTATCATCGCCACCGGTGTTGCCACAAAGAGCCCTGAACTGGGCGACATGTTGATGGGGATTGCCTGTCCCCTTGTAGACATGGAATTTCGGTATCGTGTAGCCCGGCGGGTATTTTATCTGATCATACCAGCTCGGATATGGTCGTCCCGTTTTGACAACTTGGCCGGCTGCCTCATTTGCCTGGTGAAATCGTATTTGTTGAGCAATATAATCATCCAGGACGGCCTTGGAGATTGTTTCCTCTTTGGCTGTTGAAAGAGCCTGAGGTGGATTCAACGTTTCTCCTCTGTCATCTTCAAGGATAATCGGAGGATATTCGGCTGGAGGATCCGGCTGGATCATTATCCCGACCATGTCCTGAAACAGAAGAGCCATCCGTTTTATATTGGCTGCTTGTTCCGCAGCCTCTCTGTCCTTCTTTTCAAGTATCCTGTGAAGGAATTCAGCGGTTTCTTACTCCTGTCGCTGATCCGAGGATGCTTCTGGGCTTTCTTTTGTCTCGGTGAGTGCGGCCATCGCGGTCATCATCTCTTGGAGCTTCTGCTGCTGCTCTTGAGCCTTAGTCACTGATCGCGTAAGCGGTCGATGACCTATGGATATACGGCTATCCTCTTTCCCGGACGCCATGTAGACGGTATGTACCACCATGCCCCCGGACTTAGGGCGTTTAGGCTCACTGCCTTTGACATTTTCCGCAGGCATGGGGCCTTTCTCCGGTCTTCTTCTCTTGTGGGCCATCGAAGTTGAGGGGGCCGTTGCTGTGGGCACCCAGGTGGCCGTCGTCTTCCGCTGCTTAACGGGGCGGTTTTCTTCCTGTCGGACTTTCGACTTCTTATGCTGATGGGAGAAATTTGGATCAATCACCGATTCTCGGACTCATCGCCAAATCTTGTAAACTTTGGAAGACAGCCGTTGAGGAGACTGCTCCGGCTTTGTTTCTACAACGGTCTCTACCGATGGCGGAGATCTTTTTAGTACGGCAGTAGGCGAATTCCTGCGTACCCTGTTCAGCAGCTCAAAGCTGTTCCCGGTTGGAACAGCAGCATTAATTTCCACCGTTGGAGCTGGTGGAGTTAGCCCAGAGGGACAGTTGCCCCCAGCCTTCCTTATCCGGTGCCAGTAGCGACGTCGAGCATGTCGAGCTGATGGAGTTGGCTCGGTGACGGGGATGGCTTTGTCATGCCCCATGTTCAGGTGAGGGGCTGTTACTGGTGTCAGTCTCTTGAAGACCGACGTCCGTTGAGAAGCTGTGTCCAACCGGTCAAAGACAGATTTCTGAGCGGGAGCGGGAATGGGAGCAGTCAGTCCTCTGGCAGGAGAAGCCGCCTTGACGACTTCAGGAGCAGGGATGGCTATCTTCTTTGAGATGGCCACTTCAGGTATTATGGGCTTCTTGGTAGGCCCTTTGGAGCTCGAGTTCAGCCTGGTGAGGACCGAGGGATTGGAATCGGGCGACCCGTTGAGAGGGGCCGTGGTAGTAGCAAGTCGATCGAAGACCGACTTCTTTGAAGCTTCTGATACGGGTATAGGGATGGTGAAGCTCGCTGGCGGGAGCATGGTCCCGAAAAACAGCCCTGTGATGGCTTGAGTAATCTGCTTCCCGGGCATCGTGAACAAAGAGGCCACCTGTGGCCCGTAGGTTATGCCCCCAGTCGAGGCGGAGCGTAGGTTGCAGTTGCATGTGGAACACTTTGAGCAGATGCTAGCCATTGACCCTTTTGCTTTCTGCAGCAAGCAAAACGCCAAATCTTAGTACCTCGAAACCCAAGGGCAACCATTAGCGAACCACGATTGGTTCGCGAACACGAAACACGAAGTGTGGAGTGGAAAGAGGAAAAGGTCCCACCGGGCGTGCCAGAATCTGTTCCCTTCCGAAAGACGCGGCGGAGACGCGGTGAACGTCTTGCCTGAAATTCGGGGCAGATGCTAATTGGTGCTATCCGTCTACCTCTCTGAAGATGCCAAGTTGATTTATGGCACCATGTATCGAAGGTTTAAATGGATGCGTCCGATGTAGCAGACTTCGTCAGATTCCCTCTCGCTTGAGGGGTTTTTTGATTGTGGGGACGCTCTTCCCTGCAGGCGTAAGCCCTCGCGGTTAATTACGCTACCGCATTGCGGTAATAACTTTCCCCTTCTCCGGATGGTCACTTCGTGTCGTGTGTGTTTGATTTGTGTTTGGTTGCCCGTGGATTGTATACGGAGACTGAGTTATGTCGTCGCCCGTAGGGCGTGGACTAGTCCAAATCCGTATTATCTTAGATTTGGGTTTGGGGGTTTGGGTTTAAGGATACGTTAGCCTCGTTTGAGACTAAGATCGACTTAAACGTTTGTTAAGGATACGTTAGTCTAGTTTTAGACTAAGATCAACTTAACGGGATCGTTTAGATCTAACAAGAGAGCAATTAAGGGAGCCATGTTGTTTAGTTTAGTGACATTACAGTCAATAGGTAGTTTAAGGACATTGCGGTCCAATGTTAGTTTTAAGACATTGCGGTCAAGGTTAAGGACATTGTAGTCCGAGGGTTTAAGGACCCCACAGTCCGGCGTTAGTTTTAAGACATCACGGTCAAGGTTAAGGACGTCATAGTCCGTTGTTAGTTTTAAGACATTCCGGTCAAGGTTAAGGACGTCATAGTCCGAGGGTTTAAGGACCCCACAGTCCGGCGTTAGTTTTAAGACATCCCGGTCAAGGTTAAGGACCTCATAGTCCATGAGTCTAAGGACCCCACAGTCCGTGAAATATATGTGGTTATCGGGACCCGTCACCTCTTTGAAGACGTTGAGGAATTACAACGCCAAGTATCAAAGGAGTGAAGAGATGTACCCTTGATCCAAGGTAGATTAAGTGATCTGTAGTCCAATTTGGAAACGAAGATCAATTATTATACTATGAGCCCATTGGCCCAGTTAAGTTTGAATTGTGGACTTATGGCCTTCTTGGGCTAAGTCCAATCATGTTTCATATTGACCTTCTGTTGGTTCATTGAAGGAGAGGCTTTGCCTCTAGAAACTTAGCCAATTGGGATAAAGCTAGTATTAAACACTAGAGACCAACAGTGTTGAACACTGGGAAATAAGATTATCATATTAGTGTTAAACACTAAAAATTGTGATTCTCGAATCAGTGTTAAACACTAATAAATAACAGTGTTAAACACTGGCAACCAAGTTATCAGTTTGGTGTTAAACATTAGCAAAGAGGAGATCACGTGGGAGCACGTGATGGCATTCAAAAGGTGGGGCCAGATCCCCCTCATTTTGTTATACAGATAAGTGTTTAACACTTTTTATTCTGACAGCCATCACGTGTGGGCACGTGATGGGGGCTCACGCTTTGATCTGTTAGAATGTTCATTAGGGGTCACGTGGTGACACGTGAGGGTGCCCTGCTTCCCTTTATTTTGTTCTGCCAAAAGCATTGAATACTTTGGAGCATCACGTGCTGTCACGTGATGGAAATTTGGGTGTTTGTCTGTCAGAGCCCCAGCCAAGGGGTCACGTGGTAGCACGTGAGAGCGCCCTAGAGCTCTTTTCTATTTTTTTTGCCTTTTTCTCTATGTGCTTCAGGGGTCACGTGGGGCACGTGAGGCATTGCCTCAAAGTTCTTTTCTATGGGTCTTTGCAGGAGTCACGTGGTAACACGTGACTTTGACTCAAAGTTCTTTTCTGTGGATCTTTGCAGGGGTCACGTGGTAGCACGTGACTCTGGCTCTTTGCATGTTTTAAAGATTTGTTCATCTTTTAAGAATTAAATTCTTATAGGGTCAAACCCTAACAATAAACTTTAGAGGAATTAAATTCCTATTTTCTTCTGAAGAATTATATTCTTAAATAGGGTTAAACCCTAATTTCTTTTTTGTAAAGAATTAAATGCTGGTATAGGGTGAAACCCTAATTCTTTTTTTTAAGGGAATTAAATTCCTGTGAGTTTGAGAGAATTAAGTTCTCAAAACCCTAGTTCTGTCCATTCTGAAGGAATTAAATTCCTAGGGTTAAACCCTAATTTTATCTCAAAGGAATTAAATTCCTGTAATTCTGTGAGAATTAAATTCTCAAAACTCAATTCCTCCTCTATGTTTTAGATCTGCATGGCAGGATCTCAACCCAATGAGAATTAAATTCTTAATTTATAGGGAGATGTGCACTTTGCAAATCTTCAACCAGAGAAAGAACTAAGTTCTTTTCTTTATATAAGAGTTAAACTCTTTTGTGAATTAAATTCTCTTTTGAAGCTTCCCTTTTCTTTTCTTACCTAAGGTTTTTCTTTTGCAGAGAATCAAATTCTTCCTTTTGAATTTTTAAGATTCCAAGGCTCTATATATCTCTCTCTCTGTATGTCTCTCAAAAAAAAAGGTCCCTCATCTTCTTTTCTTGGCTCCTATTTATAGGAGAAGGAAAAGAATCAATCTGTTTGGTAAATCTCTCATTGAGAGATTTGATTTGTATTTATCATTAATCTGGGCCTTTAGATTATTAGGTGAATTTTATTCACCATTGGATTTTAAATCCAAAGATATCTCTTTGTTATTTCGGTTAGATTTAGGGGGAAATATTTCCATGTCCAAGATTTTTCCATAAATTGGTGATATTTAATCACCTTTAGATTTTTAATCCAACGGTTTCAGATAATCCTTTTTCATTTTGGAAAGATTTAAAAGATCTTCCCTCAGAATTTAATTCTGTCAAAGAATAAGGCTTTTAAAGCCGGTCACGTGTGGTCACGTGTAGGGGTGTAAACGAGCCGAACTCGAGCCAGCCAAGCTCGGCTCGAGCTCGGCTCGTGGTTCTTTTTGTCGGCCCAAGTCCGGCTCATTTAGTTAATCGAGCTAGAGATGCTCGGCTCGAGTCCGGCTCGATTAAACATGCCCAGCTCGTGTTCGGTTCATTTGTGGCCCATTAACTAAACGAGACGAGTTCACGAGCCGAGCTCAACTGAGCTCGTTTAGAGCTCGTTTGTGAGCTCGGCTCGTTTGCAGCTCATTTACTCATATTAATAGTATCTTCCAAGAAAAAAACATAATTAACAATAATGCTTAAAACTCAGGGTTTTCAGATATGGAAAAATTAAAAAACATTAACATCTAGGGCATTGAATGGGTCTAAGTGCTGGGTTTTATATTTATCTCAGTACACTTTATATACTGTCATTTAATTGAATTAAGTGTTCAGAGAGTTATATAGAATCTGCTATATATTACATATTACTTTTTTTTTTCAAACTGTGTAACCCAGCCGAACCCGAGTCAATACCGAACGAGCCTGGCTGAGCTCGAGTCCGGCTCGTTTAATAAACGAGCCAGGCTTTCTGGCTCATGTCCGGCTCATTAATAAATGAACCAAATTTGAACGAGCTGATACCAAGCCGAACATTAATCGAACCCGAGCTGGCTCGTTCAATTACCACCCCTAGCCACGTGACCCCTGGTCACGTGTAGGCACGTGACCCCTGGAATGGACTTCTCTTCTTCTGTGCTCTGTTCTCTGGCCGCTGCTTAACCATCACGTGCCAACACGTGACCACTGGTCATGTGTGAGCACGTGATGCCTGTTCTGAAGCTTCTTCTTGATTTTTAATTAGAGAACAAATATGCTCTGTGCCGCTGCTTAACCATCACGTGCCAACACGTGACCACTGGTCACGTGTGAGCACGTGATGCCTCTTCTGAATCTTCTTCTTGACTTTTAATTAGAGAACAAATATGCTCTGTGTCGCTGCTTGACTATCACGTGCCAACACGTGACCACTGGTCACGTGTGAGCACGTGATGCCTCTTCTGAATCTTTTCCTGATTTTTAATCAGGGAACAATCTCCATAAATAATATTAGTAATATTTGTTATAGTAAAGATATAATCTTAATCATTATATGGTAATAAATCTTTTAAGAAATTTGATTAAGAATATTTGATATGATATGCATATTTAAATTATCAAAATATCTTATAAATATTGTATGCATATATTTTCCTTCATAATGTTAATTATAATATATAAACATATGGTAAATAGTATTTTGCAGATAAACCCAAATATGTTCTATATTTATAATAAACAATTTTAAATATTTAAGAAAAGTAAGAAAAATATTATATCAATCGTGCAATATTTTCGGCTTAACAGTGTACCATCCATAAACAGACGGACAGTCTGAGCGAACAATTCAGATTCTGGAAGACACGCTAAGAGCCTGTATGTTAGAATTCGGAGTTTCGTGGGAAGATCACTTATATCTTGTGGAGTTTTTATACAACAACAGCTATCAGGCAAGCATTGAGATGACACCTTTTGCAGCACTCTATGGACGAAAATGTCGTTCCACGTTGAGTTGGGATGACGTTGGAGATCGTGAACTCCTTGAACCAGAGATGATCGTGGCAACTGTGGATGTGGTTCGCACGATCAGGGAAAGGATGTGCATAGCCCAAGACCGACAGAAACATTGGGCAGATGCAAAGCGTCGACATCCGGAATTCCAACCTGAAAACCATGTATTCCTGAAGATCTCTCCAAACAGAAGAGTGGTCTGTTTTGGTAAGAGGGTTAAGCTAAGTCCAAGATACATAGGACCGTTCGACATAGTTGAACGTGTTGGAGAAGTGGCTTATCGTTTGGCACTACCATCCTCATTGGAAGAAGTGCATAATGTGTTCTACATATCCCAACTACGACGATATGTGAGAAACCCCAGCCACATACTTGATCACTCAGAGCTCACAGTACAAACCGACCTAACTTGCGAGTAACAACCAGTTGAGATCTTGGACCGAAAGGTGAAAATAATACGGAACAAGGAGGTAAACTTGGTCCGAGTGATGTGGAGAAAGGATTCGCCAGGAGAATTAACTTGGGAAAAAGAAGAAGATATGCGGACGCGATACCCTTACCTGAAAATTAGTCCCTATGTAATTGTAAATTTCGATGACGAAATTTTTATAAGGAGGGTGGAATATAACGACTCTGAAATCACTGTACAGAAATTTCTTGTTATTGTACAGAAAAGGGTATTACAGCCTGTGTAAGAGTTAAAAGTTATTTTTGTTAAATAAAAGCAAGAAATAACTTGTAGCTCACTGGTAAAGCCTCTACACTGCTGTAACATAGCCTGCGTGTTCGATTATCATCAGACACAATTATTTTTAGATTTTTTTAATAATTTTTTTGGAAGCCCAAGAGTTGCACGTGCAATACACAGAGAAATGAAAAGTTTCAGAAAAATCAAACATGCGTAAAAAGTAGTAAACACATATATACAAACGTGGCACGAATCTCGGGGCAAATCACCACATCTCGACCGCCCATTCTTTTAATCTGGCCGCTACTGACGGTCCCGATATGCCCAAATCCCCCCGTGCTTTGCACACTTGTCCCTTCGACCCCCCTTAACTCCCCTGCACTGTTTGATTTTCCTGCAATCAAACAGAGACTCTTCAATTCACCATTTAACACCTTTTTAATGCATTTTAATTCAAAACTTTAATCCCCAAACCCTAATTCTTCACTATAAATACCACCATATGCCCTAACTCTTCACTATTCTGAAATTTCAAGCAAAATTCTCTCAAACTCTCTAAGTGCCAAGTGGAGTTAAGCCCCCCAAGTGGAGTAGCAAGCCAAACTCGACGGTCGGAGCATCTTCGATGAAATCACGACCCCCGAGGGCTTTTTTGATCTCTTATTAACCACCTAAAACCGTAAGTCTCTTCACCTTTATCCTTTTCTATATCAAAATAACTTTTTAAAATAAATCGACAAAAGAGGAGTTATCTCCGATATAAGTTTCTTTTTGATATTTGTAATGCATATGATAAGCAAATTAAATCCACTAACATGCTGCACTAATCTAAACCCATTTCCCCATCATTTATTTTTAATTTAACAAAAATTTCATAGAAAACAAACATATAACAAACTTTTTCATTAAAATACCATGAAATTTAGTATAACACTTCTCGATAATTAGTTTAAATACCTTTAGAAAAACTTCACGGAGGTAACGACCTACCCCTCACCCACACTATGGTTCCATAGCACGGTATTCTAGAGCTATAGTTAATTTAAAGGAGAACCCTTTCATTAAAATACCACATCATTTCAAAACGAGTTTCTTTAATTCAGTATTTCGAAATCCTTGGCAATTACGTCTCTACAACCCTCGTCAGGGGACCCGCTAATGGATGGTGCGGATTATTGCATATTTTTGGGACAGTAGAGCAAGACGCGGAACTCCTCACGGAGTATTCGGTCTCGGAAGGAAATAAAATACGGTTTTTAAGAAACGCGTCTTTTTCTAAACAAAACTAATTTTTAAAAATTATATAAAAATTATGAATCCGTATTTTCAATGAAAGCATATTAAGAAACTATATTTTTAAAAAAATGAAAAATTAGAATTTTCAATAAAACACCACCAAGTTTCCAAAAGTAGTAGTTTTCATAAAAATATCATAAACTTTTAAAACCTAGGTTTTTATCATTAAAATACCTCAATAATTAAAATTCATGTTCAAGAAAACCCTAAATATTACAAATCACCATCGAGATTATTTTTAAAACAATATTAATATATATTTTTCATAAAAACCCCTCGAGATATGCAAACAATATTTTTAAGGACTCTAAAATTAATATAGATTTAAGCGATATCATTTCTCTTGAACCCCAGGGAGCCAGAAAAAGTGAGTCCTTGCCTATTCAGGTTAGACAATTTAACGGAGTTATCAATGGCAATTGTCTTGGAAAAAGACACAAATCTCGCCGTCCATGTGCAGCGGTTGTCGATTTCTTCTGAACATAAGATTTTTTTAACAATTTACATCAATTAACATGAAAAGACATGAACTCGAATCCAAATTCGAATCTAAACTTGAACTCAAACTCGAACTCTAACCTAACTCGAAACTAAACTCGAATATGAACTCGAATCCAAATTCGAATCTAAACTTGAACTCAAACTCGAACTCTAACCTAACTCGAAACTAAACTCGAATATGAACTCGAACCAACTTGACTCGAACCAAGATTGCAATTGTCATGACTCGCAAATATTACTTGACCCATTCGAATACAATCTACACCTTTTGCAATCTATGATTTCGATCAAGACATGTTAATCAATTAATCAAATCAATTAAGTATATTAACCAATTATATATATTATACTCGGGGTGTTTGGGATAGTTTCTTGTGTGAATCCAACGGAGCTTCAGGAGTTCCGTATTAACCACTTTTTTATTTTACTCGAATATCAGTCGGGTTGACTCATCCACAGCCTAGAACCCCGATACTAACACATGAAACGAGCCAGTATTTCCTTGCTCCTGGGGCCCCACTCTTGAGCTCGTGAATACTTCTACGGCTGCGTTGACATTCACGCTTGGAACTTAACGTTAAAATAATGACCATATAGAGACCTATAGTATATACTTACCCATGAACATATACTCTTACTCGTCATATATATTCTACACTTGTCATTTTCTTTACTTTTACTTATTTTTAGGACTTACCGAGCGCTAGTTCACTGACGGGTATTCCACCCACTTTTCTTCTCTTGGAATGTTCGTCAGATACGATCGAGACGGAGGAAGTTGAAGCCACGGAGGAGGACTACAACCAGATCGCTACTCAGGGCTAGCTCAGCTTCATTTTTTCTTCAATTTATGTATGCCACTTGTTTTGGCATTTTCCTTATTGTATTTACTTTTCAGCATAATCTCATGTATTTTTAAATATTGGAAGTTGAATGTAAATAAAAATATTTGTTGAAAAGTTTTGCAGTCTCCATTTATTCTTTCTTTGTGTATATTTGTTTCAATACGATTAGTATATTTATTTAGGGAATGACCTTCTCTGGATAAATATGCCGCGGGTTTGCCACGTCACCGTTTTCGTCTACTGGGAAGCGGGGCGTGATAAATGTCACGCCCCGCTTCCCAATAGACAGAAACGGTGACGTGGCAAGCCCGCAACGTATCTATTTCGAGAAGGTCATTTCCTGGAATAAATATGCTAAGCGTAAATGAGCAATATATAATGACATGAAAATTAACATGAGATTTAAAATTCAACAACTTTATTTACATTCAACTTAATTCATTTACAATACATGAGTTCAACTGAAAGAAAATACAAGAAAAGAAATGTCTAAACGGATGGCATACATAAACTAAAAGAAAAAGATAACTGGTCTAGGCCTGGGTCGCGATCTGATCGTGCTCCTCCTCTGTGGTGTCTACCTCCTCAGTCTCCCAGTATCTGACGAACGTTCTAAGAAATAAAGATGGGTGGAATGCCCGTCAGCGAACTTTCACTCGGTAAGTCCCCAAGAAATAGGTGTGAAGTATAAAAGTATAAAGATAAAGAAATGTATATCATGAAGCAATGGGCTAGGATATATGTTGTTTAAACATGTCATTTAATATAAGCATGACAATTATATTTAACATGCAATTCTATTTATATCATGGCAAAATAATATGAATATAGTATAGCATGGCAGTGTATTGTAGGTATAGGGAACATGAAGTGAATGTAAGTATCCTAAATGGTCTTTACATGGGTAAACTAATTTAACGTAAGTTTAAAGATGAATGTCAACCAATCTCAAGATGTTCTCGAACCCAACAGGCTGTAATTCAGGGGTAAGGAACCACGGGCCCGAATCAAGTGTTAGTAACGGAACTTCAACCTAGTGTTGAAATATTCCAAACTCAACAGGCTGTAATCCAGGAGTAAGGAAATATGGACCCTCATGATTGCTTGCCTGTGTTAGTAAACATGGATTCATGATCTAGGGGGACTCCTGAGATTTTGTTGGATTCACACATGAACTACCCCAACACCCCGTGTATTATAGATTACAGTTAAAATTATCGGCCTTGCTCGAATCCATGAATACATTAAATTGCAAGATTGAGTTCATGTCAATATCAAGTATTATTGTCAAGTGTTCATGTATTCATGTTAAGTTATATTCATGGTTCGAGTCAAGTCAGTTTCGGGTATACATGTTTGATATTGATATTTGAATTTCAGTATTCATGTTCATGATCAAGTATTCGTGTTTGATTTTTGGTGCCGGGTTTGAGATTGGACTCAGACTGAGTCAGACGCTTGTAAACTGATTTAAATCTTGTATTTCTTAGGTTCGGGAGTCATCGGCAACTGCTGCACATGGACAACAGGATTTGTGTCTTTTTCCAAGACAACTGCCATTGATAACATCCGTTAAGTTGTCTAACTTAAATAGGCAAGTACTCACTTTCTCCGGCTCCCTGGGGCTCAAGAGAATGGATCCCGCTTAAACCCATATTTACTAAAGTCCTTAAGCATTGTTTTGTATATATCTCGAGAGGGTTTTATGAAAAAAAATTATTTTAATATAGTTAAAACGTAAATCTCGAGGGTGATTAGTATTACTCAGGGTTTTCATGAGCATGGATTTTAAGTATTGGGTATTTTTGTGATAATTACTTAGGTTGGAAAGTTCAGGATATTTTATTAAAAAACTTGTCCTTTTGTAACTTGATGGTATTATCTTGGCATTTGTTAATCTTTCATTTTTAGAAAAATTATAGGTTTATTATATTTAAAAATATGGCTTTATAATTGTTATATAATTTTTTTAAAATTAATTTTATTTTATTTAGAAAATTTGTATATTTTAAAAAACGTATTTAAATCATTTCGAGATCGAATGCTCCGTGAGGATGTCTGTATCTCGCTCTATTATCCTCAGGATGTGCGATAATCCACACCATCCATTAACGGGTCCCCTAAAGAGGGTTGTAGATGCATAATTGCAAAGGAAATGCAATACCGCTTTAAAGAAATCCGGTTTTAGAACTATGTGGTATTTTATTGTAAATTATTATTCGACCCAAAAATACACACAAAAAGGAATCATGCTGTGAAACCAAGTGTGCGTGTGGGGTAGGTTGTTACCCCGTGACGTTTTCCTAAAAGTATTGATTTAACAAATACTAAAAGAGGTGTTTATAAAGTTTAAGGTATTTTAACAAAAAAATTCTACTATGGTTGTTTCACATGAGAATTTTGATGAAATTTGATTCTAAACATTAGTGTTTAAGATTACAAGTGATGTAGTAAAATTAGATTGACTAAATTGTAACGGAAAAGAGAGTTATATATTTTAGAAAAGAAGATGTCGGTATTAACTCCACTTTTACCGATATAAAATTTGAAGAGGAATTTCAATAGAAAGGATGAGATTTGGAAGGGATTTACCATTTGAATACGTTAAGAAGAGATTAAGGAAGAGGAGAGGTGTTTCGAGGTGTCGCGAGAGCTCCGGAATTGGTTTTGATCCTCGCCAGAACCAACTTGCTCGCTAACTCCACTTTACTCCACTTGCATCTAGGAACTTTCGAGAGAGTTTTGGCTAGAATTTTCAGAATGGTGAAGGGATAGGGCATGAGGTGGTATTTATAGTGGAGAATTAGGGTTTGGGAATTAAAAAACATTAAAAATGATGTTAAATTGTGAAATGAAAAGTTTCTTTTTGATTGTAGGAAAATCAAATAGTGCAGAGGTGTTGAAGAGACGAGTGTGCAAAGTACGGAGCAATTTGGCTGCATCCCGACCGTCCCCGCCGCCCCAAGAGGCAATTCCGCCGATCAATTTTGAGTGTTGGGTCTCGAGATTCGTGCCACGTGGATTTCTCTGTGTTTACACCATTTTCTACATGTTTGATTTTTCGGAACTTTTCATTTCCCGTGTATTGCATGTGCAATCTTTTGGGCTTCCAAAAAGTTAAAAAAAATCAGAAAAAAATAATTTGTTTAATGGGAATCGAACACAGTAAATATATCATAGAATTGTAGAGTTTTTACCAATGAGCTACAAGTTATTTCTTATTTTTATTTAACAAAAGTGACTTATAACTCATTCACAGGCTGTCAAACTCTATTCTGTATATTAACAGAAGTATTCCGTACATAGATTTCAGAGTCATTACAATAGTCGCAAATTTTTAGATGCGCACCTCATCACGTGCGCATCTCGTCACGTGCGCGCCTTACTACGTGCTCACTTTGCAAAGTGTGCACGTGGCACACGCGCATCCCTCACTTATGTCTTTCTTGTAAATATTCTACAAAATAAAAAAAAATAAATGAAATAGATACGCCCCACACTCAAAAGTTTTCTCCCTTTAGAAAAAATTTCTAACAGGGCATCCCTCAGCCCGCTATTCAGGTAGCGGAACCCCCGTAAACTCTGCGAGGCCCCCGATATGCCCAAAACACCATCAAGACACACACATACGTATACTGCACTTTGAGTTGCATGATCTGTTTGACCTATTAATTGGAATTTCCCTCGCTCCAAAAGCGAGGGGTAATTAATGACAGCTTAGTTCATGGCTGCCAGAGATTTAGGATCCCCACGATCAATAAACCCCTGCCTACCCCAAGCAGAGAGAATCTGCAATACGCCTGACAAGCGACGCGTATTGCTATCTCAATAGAGTGATGAAAAACACTCTACAATCCCATCTCTATGAAACACAGTTCCTAAATAATAATAAAATAATA
Organism: Agapanthus africanus; assembly: GCA_030015575.1. NCBI lineage: Eukaryota > Viridiplantae > Streptophyta > Magnoliopsida > Asparagales > Amaryllidaceae > Agapanthus > Agapanthus africanus. Next base: position 118,316,163 of record CM057338.1, on the reverse strand, counting down.
AAAAGGGATTTTTATATGTATATGCCCAAAAGTGGAAAATCGTACGGGTCAGATAAACTGCTGGCAGATCATATTGCGGGTTAATTGCATATGGATACCCAATGCTAAACTTATGATTAGGTTTTTTTTAAGAATTTGAGTATGTTAACTGTCATAATTAAATATATTAATTAAATCTAAATGTATATTTTCAAAAAATCAAAAGTTACTTATTATGACTAGGTTTTCCTAACAAAAATTTATTATGATGATTATATAAATAAAGAGGTTAACGGAGAAAATGTGCCATAGGAGGAAATTTCCACCTATGGCGTCGGAAAAATGCACCAATCATGATTTTATTCGACGATCGACATACACCACCTCCATTTTTATCATCTAAGATGTGGATACACCAAATTTCATGTGATTATACCATTTTTTACCATTTTTTTACCGTTGATTTAGTTGGTGCAAAATTAATGGTTTACCGACAATAGAAATGTTTATATTGCTAATTCAACGGTGAAAAATGGTGGAATCACATGAAATTTGGTGTATGCACATCTTAGATGATAACGATGATGATGATGGATGTCGATCGCTGGAAAAAATGGTGGAGGTTGTATTTTCTCGACACCATAGGACGAAATCCCCTTCTATGGTCTCTTTTCTCCATTATTCTCATAAATAAATGTAAGGTCATTTGAACTTTTATTTATATGGGGTGGTTAGAACACACAAACTAACTAACAGGTTGGGTAGACCCAGATTTTTTTAATTGGATGAGTGTTATATTTTTAAATAATTATGATGCAGAAGTACCTCAAAAACTATCTTCTTAGATGATATAGGAAGACATAAATATATGAAAGACGGGTGTCGTATATTCGTGAACTTGGCAAAGCAAGTCATTAGGACAGTTTGGCTGTAAAATTTTTGTGGTATTAAAAATTATGGTTTCTGATTATTTCCTTATTTTTTTAATATAATGTGAGAATCCACTTTAATTAAATTGTAGGCCTCTTCGTTTGTGGGCATTTGCACGCTTACCAGTACCCATGATTGACAACCTTCCTTAATTTTGCTTTCTTTTATTATTTAATTTCCTACATGATGGCACAAAGTACCATGTGAAGAGAATAGTATAGTGGAAAAGAAAGAAAAAAATGAGACAAGTTAAGAAGATCAAAAAATTGAACATTTATTGAATACTGGTTTAAATCCCTCACTCCACTCACTCCTTTGTTCTTGTATGATTCAGTGGACAACATAATGTTCGTGTGCAGAGTAATTGCATTATGCCTGTAATGCTAAAAGAGACGATGGGATAAGAACATTTATGTGTGAGGTTTATAAGTGTCATCTGATTATTATTAGAGGTTAATGGAGAAAAGAGGCCATAGGAGGGAATTTCCTCCTATGGCGTCGAAAAGATACACCCTCCTCATTTTTTCCGACGATCGGCATCCACCATCTTCATCGTTATCATCTAAGATGTGGGTACACCAAATTTCATGTGATTCTACAACTTTTTCGCCGTTGATTTAGTGGGTTCAAAATTAACGGTTTACCGACAATAGAACTTTTTGCATTGCTAAATCAACGGTGAAATGGTTGTAGAATCACATGAAATTTGGTGTACCCACATCTTAGATGATAACGATGAAGATGGTGGGTGCCGATTGGCGGAAAAAATGAGGGAGAGTGTATTTTTTCGACGCCATAGAAGGAAGTTCGCTCCTGTGGTATCTTTCCTCCATTATTCTCTTATTAATTATTATCTCCCTTCTCCCTATATATTTGATTAGCTCTGATAGGATGCTGCCAAAGTTTTTTTGAGTGTGTGAAATGTTTTGTTATGAAAATATAATAAATGCATAGAGTATAAATAGTGTTGCATTCAGATATGAATATTCCGATGTTTATCCGGATCCTAATATTTTCGGGTACAGATACATTATTTTGGATTCGAAAGGATATGAATCTTGAATATCCAAATGGGGATGCCAAATCGAATAGTTTGCGGATAAATATATTAATTTATTTTTATTAAGAATTAAATGATTACACTATACTCATTACTCATTCATACATTATTATGTCATTTTTTTACTTTTTAAAATTCCAATCTTCTCTATATAAGACCAGTTCATTTCTGTTTCACGTATCTATCTGCATCCAATATCATATATATAATCTGTGAAATATTCATCCAATTTTCATTTGAAGAACTTAGAAAAAATTAATTATGTTGTAGTTCAAGTAACTCGAAGTTGGTATGGAGTTTTATATACTCAACATAGTTTTTCTTCTTTTACTTCCATGAAGAGATCTAATGGTGAATAAATTTGTTTCATATTCTATTATACATAAATAATTTTATAACCTAATTTTTTTTGTAATTAAGGATTGTGAAGCGGAGATTTTAATATCTGATGAATTATCTCAGTATTGGAATGACAAGATATTAAAAGGTTGTGTGTATAAGATTACCAATATCATCAAATGTATCTCGAGTACTCGCTGTAAGATAATAGATAAAGATTGGCATATTCGGTTGACAAAAACTTCAGCAATCTCTGAAGACGATATCGATCCAACACTAATTCATCTTCCATCGTTTTACAATGTCAAGAAACTACATCAGTTATCGATATTCAGAAAAATATCAACCATTTTAGTAGGTATGTTCCTGTAACTATCTATAAAATTAACTTATTATTTTAATTTGTTTTTTATGAACTAATTTAAGTTTCTAACATTTCAGATATTTTGATATTCATAGTTGATATGAGCCATAAAACTACATTGGATGGAGGATTCAAAAGGTACATTGAACTATCAATGATAGATGAAATATATTATGATCATGTTACATCTTTTATTGTGTGGGCCGGTATATTTCAAGAAAAGATGGAACTTTTTATAGTTACTTATTTACAACGAAATGTTGTGATTGCAAACGGTCTCAAAATTATGTTTTATGAAGGTTTAACTTTATTTTATTATTGTTTTGTTTTTTTTAAATACATACTTCTCCAGATGCAGAATAATTTTTTACTTGAAGTTCATACTATTTTCAGTTAATATATTTCATGTAGATGCATTTTCTTCAGAATCTACGCAGTTTACACGGTTCAGCCAGGATATTAATAATGAAGAGGTCTTATGTCTTGCTAGATGGTAAGCTTTTTATATATATATATATATATATATATATATATATATATATATTGATTAATGGAGGAAAGAGGCCATAGGAGGAGATTTCCTCCTATGGCGTGGAAAAAATACAACCTCCACCATTTTTTCCGACGATCGGCACCCATCGTCATCATCGTTATCATCTAAGATGTGCGTACACCAAATTTCATGTGATTCCACAACTTTTTCATCGTTGATTTAGTGGGTTCAAAATTAACATTTTACCGACAATAGAACTTTTTACATTGCTAAATCAATGGTGAAAAAGTTGTAGAATCACATGAAATTTGGTATACCCACATCTTAGATGATAACGATGAAGATGATGGGGGCCGATCGTCGAAAAAATTGGTGGAGGTTGTATTTTTTCCACGCCATAGGAGGAAATTTCCTCCTATGGCCTCTTTTCTCCATTATTCTCATATATTTATATATATAATATTTCTCAATAAAACTGCAACGAACCGTTCAAGACATATTATTTTTTTTACTTTAGGATGCAACATGATTTCAGTAGGTCTATTCATGTTTTTCAAACTCTTCCTTATAATCTCATCACCATCGAGCAATTGATTATGCTCACTGATACCCCACCTTCAGCTAATACCGTAAGAAACGATATAAGTTATTAAATATTATGTTGCATTATGATAATATAAGTTTATTAAACTGCATGATTGTATAGGTGTTTGAATTTTCCATTAAAGCTATGATTGTGGAATTATAGACGGGTAATGCCTTTTGGTATAGTATTTGTTTTCATTGTAATAAAAGGCAATATCATGATTTTTACAATCCAAATTATACACGGGTAATGCCATTAAAGCTCATTGTATAGGTGTTTGAATTTGCCAAGCTACGATTGTGGAATTATACACGTGTTTCAAAAAGTACATTGCAAAATTGTTGCCGAGGTATGGCATGAGCGCTATTGCATGTGGTTGCACATTATATTAAAAATCATAAATTTTAGATAATTCTTATTTAAACTATACTTTTTTCAGGTATAAAATTAGAACCAGGGTTGTTGATCATACAGGTGAGATATACGTAATTCTTTAATAATGAAGCTGAAACGGTTGTTTGCCAACCTATTGAATATACACAATTTGTTTATAGTCGGGTTAGAACTCTTAGTTTACATTTAATGCGACTATATATAAAATATTCTATATACTTTTATTGATTTTAAAACTTATCATACAGTATAGTGGGAGAAACAAATTCATTGAGCATGTTGCAGCGTGCAAATGGTATACTTATATAATGAAAACCAATGTGTCGATCGAGAACTTTGGCTCACTACAATTACCTGGATATCCCATATCCAAAGTTGATAGTGTTATAGATCCGTTTGCACTTGACGACGACGAGGCCGATGACGATGAGGACGACAATATTGAGATGGGTGATGATGAAGAAGGATATGAGATATGAGAGCAATGTTGTATTAATTATTGTATTATTTTAAATATATTTTCGGGATCTATATGCCAAGAATGTTAGTCATGTATTTTCTTATGATCCCATTATTTGTTGTTGCTTTGATGCATGCATCTTCTATTTAAGCAAATAAAGGGAAACATAAGTTCTCAATTCTAATTTAGAATAGAAATGTATCTTATAACTCCTTAACATTTATTAATTACCGAGTATAATCATCATAGGTTCAAGATAGAGAATTGAGTCTGAATAGAATTCAAATGTAACGTATAATTTATTTCAAAATCTCATTATCCTTGATTTATTTGTGCCTAGCGCGGCTACAATGTTAGTTTTCTATTTAAATCCATAGATGTCTATCCTCCAGCTTATATAGAACCATTTCCTAATCTTTTTTCGTTCTCTCACATGGTGAGGACTTCTTCCCTTCTTAAATTTAGAGCCAGCTTGGGGTATCAAAGAAGAGAAGACGATTCAATGCAAACTAAAACAAATCAAACCTCGCAAATCATACATTAGCTCAGAACTCGAGATAGCATAAAGATTAAACAAAGTTCATATTGCCAACTATTCTGACTTAAAGTAAATTAGAAAGCAAAAAAAAAAAAAAAAAAACATTTCCATTACTCACAAGACAGTAGTCAAGCTGTTAAACTGAATTGATGAGAAAACCAATATAATATGTAATCAATAACATTATCATCTCAATAATCTCAAGAGAAAAAATAAATTATTGCCATATAAGCTTTCCAACTTAATATTCATTTCCCCCCTAAATAATGCAAAATTACAAACAACCTACTAGATCATTTACAATTCAAATTATAGAAAATATTTTCTTATAAAAAATAAGAAAAACATCGTGCAAGCAGTTGCACGCCGCCTGAGCTATCCTACCCTGAGCGATGTTTCATGGAATCGCCATGGGAGGAAAAGCTTTGACGGTAGGCGCACTGCTAATCTCCATTAGACGAGTCTTTCCGGCGGTCGCACACTACGAACACTAAGCATTTTTGTGAAGGGCTCTATGAAGCCAAAATGAGTTAATAGAGCACATATCCTCTCCATTTTGTGAATTTGCTTGATGTTGCTCTCATGCTCTGCTTTATATAGGGCTCTTTGCTAATTATTAGTAAGCATGCGGTTTAACCATTATGCATGCCAGAATCTGAAAGGATTTTATTTTGTTCTATTCATTGTGGGATTTGTGTGTGTTTCTAAATTAGGAGCATTTATGCCAAAAAGAAAATCATAAATTTAAACAGAGGATTGTTTCTCAAATCCATTGGAATAGTTTGTTCTAATAGAATGCAATAATGAGCATTCATCGAATTAGAATAATGTTGATATTTTTAATTTTATAAGTGCAAGGGATTCGGATTCCCTGCAATTATATAAAATCGGTGCAAAGATCCAAGGGTATATATAAGAAAACACAAGGATAGTTGGCTATTGATCTTTTGAATAAGGATTGAGATTGTACGAGTGTAAAGGAACTTTTGATAGCGAGAGCTAAGATACAAACTCCGAAACAAATATATTAAGATTGCTCCGTACAAGATTACCACTGTAGCCTACGGCAAAATCCCTTTTAGGTTGAGCAAAAAGAATTGGGTTTAAATCCCTCTTGCATGATTAGGGATTATGAGTTAATACACACAGTAATAAGGAAATCATGGAGCAAGTCAAGTCAAAGGTAATGAAACATAAAAGAAACCAATAAGGTAATGCTAATCCTCTTCATAGCTGCCCTTAATTAATCCCCTATAAATAAAGTCAAGTCCCAAAAAAAAGTCAAAATCAAGAAATCAAACGAAAATAATCCTACGAATCCTCATTAATTATACATCGTGTTGCATCAATTAAATGAAAAATAAGGTAGCAGCCACATAAGATCAGAAGAAAAGATGGCATTTGATTCTTTGCGTGTTTTAGGGGCATGCAATTTGTGAGTCTTGGATGTGTCAAAAATCGAGATGTTTTGAGGTTCTCTAAAACTCTCCATGCGAGAAGATTCTATGGGGAAAGCGTTAGCCGTTAGGAAAGACGTTTTCATATTAATTCTTCACTGAGTAATTTTGGTGTAGGATCATCTTTTTTGCCTTTTTTGGTTGATTATGAGGATTATTGGTGAAGAGAACAATAGAAAGCTAACAGCAAAAAATGATTAACTTGCAATTAGGTGATGAAAATATGCTTTTTGTGTGCGGTAGTGATCAACTTTTTAATTGGTTTCTCCATGTAAAATTTTTTTTGGACTATTTTATTAGTATAATGTGTATGGCCGACGGGACATTTCCGTCGTCAATTAAATTTTCCAACGAAAATTCCGACGGCGAAAAAGCCATTGTTGAACCACCAGGCAGAAGCTTGTCCCTATGACTTAAAGAAGTTTAGAGTGTATCGCTCATTTGGATGTATTTTCTTTTTGGACTTTTTGATTTTCATTTTTGTTATTAAAATAAAAACCTGTCATGTAGCAAAGATATAAATGGAGAAAAGTTATAATATTAGATTAATTCTCAAGTTTTTCTCCTATTACAATTCTAAAGAATGATGTTGCCCTCTAACATACCATATCACATGCAGAATTCAACTGCTTATGGGGAGCCTTTCTGAAGAGGAAGAGAGAAAAAGCAAGAGAGAGGAAAGATGACCAAATCGGAGTCCAGTGGAGAGGAAGAGCGGCAGGATGATGATCGCCGACCTCCTAGGGCTTGGAAAAGGGCTGCTGATGAAGGGAACAAGGAAGGGCAAAGAGGGAGATCTAGATCTCCTAGAAATGTGAGATCTGATGAGCCATCAAAGCGTCAACATTCAAAAAACTCTACTAGGAGCAGTAGAGATAGGAGTTCCAGTCGCCATGGCTCTAAAGATGAGAACTTGGGGCCCTCTGCAAGGGCAATTACGTTGGGTTCCCAAGGAAGCCCCCAAGGCTGTTGGTAGAATTACTCCACACAACAACCAGGCGGAAAGGCAAAATGTTCAAAGGACCAGGGGAAGCTCAAATTACTCTCAATCCAAAGGAAAAGGAATTGCTATGGATGATATCTATTCAAGGAGAGATAGGGAGGAGAGGAAGAACACCCCAGTTAGGGAGAGGTTGAAAGGGAAGTCATCAAAAATGGGACAGAAAGGAGACACCTTGAGAAGGAAATCCATGGCGGAGTTTCCTTGCTTTGACGGAGGTGAGATGGCTCACTTTAGAGCTGGTCGCCCTAAAGGGGAAACTTGCCATACCAGTGGAAAACATGGCCACCGATCGTTTCAATTTCCCGCAAACATTGGACTGCTGCTGAGTCGGTTTGCTTGGCAAAATAATAAGACCTACAATGCGGTGACTGATGATATGAGAAGCTAATGTAAGGAACATGTTTTTACTATATTGTTTTTAAATAAATAAAATATATTTGTTTCGAAATGATACGTTTTATTAAAAGAAAAAGTTTTGAAAGATTTTTGGAAAAAAATCTTTTTGATTTCTTTTAATATAAAGAATTTATTCGATTCTGTTCTGAAAGGAAAATTTTGAATTATTCGGTTTATCTTTTAAATTATTCAATTTTAGAACTCTGTATATATTTATTTCTATTTAATTATATGTAATAGTAAACTTGTATCTTATTGGTTAAGTCACTGCATTGCTAGTTCATAAGTTAATAGGTCCAAACCTTGAGTTTTGCAATTATTTTTATCATTTTTTTTAAAAACCCCTTCATAACCTACAAATGAACTTTCATTTCCTCTTCTTTTTAACTCCCAAAATCAATGAGAGTGCTTATGAATATATAATCAATTAGATTTATGATGACATAACATCACTCTTTATGGTCATTTTCCTCCTTTCTTCTTTCTCCACAAATCCTAGCCATCTTCTTTCTAAGAGTTCTTGAAGTCTCAGTATCTTCGGAGTGCCTCATCATCCTTTAGGAATCAAGAAGAAGTGAACCGAACGTTGTAAGTATCATCTCCTTTTATTTTGTTTCTCTATAACTTTCATGAAGAATACTTTTAAGGACTAAATCTCTCTTTATCTTGTTTTCCCTTAAGGTCGCCGAGAATCTTTTTCGCCGTTAGAATCGATCGGTGGACCGGTTGTTGTACCGACTCACACATCATGTAAGTCCCCGTTCTTTCCTCCCCCTCTCTCTGGCTCCACCTTCTCTATGCTGGACTCGCTCTATGTAGATTCCTCATCACTAAAACAATATAAACAAAGAAATGTTTTCAAAGATTTGTTATTGGATTCATGCTTGTTTTTAACCATATTGGTTATATGTGTATTAATTTCATGGGCTGAAAATATGTTAGATGAGATGCAAGTCTAGTATGATAACATAAATTTAAATACATCTTATAGCGTTGTTTTAATTATTTATATATAGTTTTAAAAGATAACAAAGTTTCAAATAAATACCATGGTTTTGTCAATCTCAAATACGATCTTGAAAGAAATATCTTTATCTTTAAAATAATTTTTAGAAATTAATTTCACTTCCGGAAATTTCAAGAAATTTATCTATGATAGAATATATTTTGTATACTATAAAAAAATTTTAAGCCGAACAAAACAACGATTTAGGATTTACGTCGTTTTTATTCACTGTTTTTAAAATCAGAAAACTGTTTTTATCGGCCATTTTCGGAGACCCATTACTTTGTCTTCTAAGGTCTGTTTTGAGCAAACTCGAGTGTTTTGGACAACTAAATCGAAAAATCTAGATTTTTCTATCTTTAATGTTTTCCTGAAAACCAACATAATTTATCAAATTCTGCCTTTTAAAATTATGTAACGAATTTGGACAAAATCTGTCATGATTCGCACATTGTTTTTAAACATGACATAATTCGAGCTCCCAATATCGGTTTTTGATAAACCTTATATATATGGATGCCTGATTGAAAGATCTATAATTTTTCTATAGAATTAGTGTTTCAGAAACGTATAGAACGACCCGATATATGTCCTGTAAGACATCCCATAGTTGTTGTCCAGAAATTCTAAGTTTCATTTTAAAACCTGATGTTAACATGACCATAACCAGAGATTTAAGAATTCAAATCATGTGGAACTTAGTTGTTTGGATAAGTAGACCAAAAGACCAACAAGTTTCTAATAATTTTCGAAATCTGAAAACCGACGGAAATTAACGCAAACTGTGTTTTAAAAATATATGCCGGGGCTGGACAGATTTTGTTCTGTTCTGCGCCACAATACGAAAACGCGTATATCTCCCAAACAAGTAGTCTTAATTAGGCGAGACTTGAACTTACATTTATATAACACCCAAGACTATATTTGAATTCAATTGACTTGAAGAATATTGTACTTGCCTCATTTCATGCTATGTGACTTCGCTTTTTGTTAGTCTTAATTAGGCGAGACTTGAACTTACATTTAATAACACCCAAGACTATATTTGAATTCAATTGACTTGAAGAATATTGTACTTGTCTCACTTCATGCTATGTGATTTCGCATTTTGTTGTACCTATATAAATCTGTGGATAATCTACTGCATGCTTGCCACGACTTGATTTGAACCATAAATACGTAATGAACTCTACTTGAATTTGATTTGAAACTTGACATGAAACTTGGCTTGAACTTATACCCTTTTATGTATCCATGGATTCGCGTAAGGCTTGTGTCATTATTTATAAATTAAAATACGTGGGGGAAAATGGGCAGTTTGGTAAGAAATGTATGCCGTGGCATGAGAGTCCACCAAAAATCACTTAACCTGAATCTCGTGTGCCATTGTTCCGCGGGGTTTGACGGAGCTTAACTCAACGTGCCGTTGGTCCGTGGGGTTTGACGGACCACTCTCGTATACATGCATACCTTCACTATCATAGTACAACAAACATATAACCATAAAATCGCCATACTTAAATAGCTTCATGTTTAATTGTCATATCATACTTGTTCACTGTATCATGATTTTCGCTTTCTATTTATATGCTTGTCGTTTATCGCTTTTACAATTATATCTTTAATCGGGGACTTACCGAGCGCAAGTTCGTTGATAGACATTCGTTGCTTTTTTTTTCTTTCATTGGGAATGTTCGTCAGGTGGGCTAGTAATAGAAAAGATTGAGCCGATAGAGAAAGAATACTCTCAGCTGTCATCGTAGGCAGAATACTAGTTTTACCTTCAGCTTTTAATTTTTAGCATGCCTATTTGTTCGGGCTTCATTGTTTTAGTTCATTGTATCTTATTATAAGACTCTTGTCAATTGTTTGAACATTGTGTGATTTGAATGTAATAGTGTTAGTTGGATTTTTATTCTCATGCTTTATTCTTGTCATATATTCATATTGCTTATAATACGCTTAATGTATTTATTTCGAGAAATAACTTTCTTGGTATAAATACGTTGCGGACATCGTCATGTGTCAGCTGCCGTTTTTTGGAAAGCGCGGTGTTACAAAGAACTTAAGGAACAATGGGGTATTGTTGATGCCTTGTATGGCAATCCGACGAGGGATGAGTTGTTGCGCTCACTCATTGAGAGGCACAGTGATATCGACACAGCAAGATGGACTGTATGAGATGGAGAAGAAGGGTTCCTTATAAAATTTAAGAATCCTAGTTCCTTGGAATCCATCTAAAAAATGGAGGTGATACCACTTAACACATTTAGAGTCAAGATTAGAAGATGGGAGAAGGAACGCCAGGTGAAAAAAGAATGTTCCTATATTAAGGGTGGTTATGGGTTGGAGGTCTACACTTAAGGTACTGTACTGGACTAAGGAGGCCTTTCAAGGAATGGTGAATGAGTTTGGATCTCAGCTAGTGGTGGATTCACAAACTTTGGCAAGGCAAGGCAAGAGGGCAAGAATCAGGGTAGGATGTGGAAACAGAGGAGATATCCCAAGGATCTTACATACATTGGTGGATTCCTTTTGGTATTCAGTTAAAGTGACTCTGCAACTTGAAGATAAACCGGTGAGGAACATGGGAGTTCAGTTCGTGGTGGAGCAAAAAAAACGATGGTGGAAGTGTTCAAAAATAGCGATTAGGGTTTCAGCAAGAACTCGAGGGGAAGAAGATGACCGCATAGAAGTTTCATACAGGTCAAAAGGGGTGGTGTTCGCACCAAACAATTCTGGCTATGCAAGCATTGTTACAAGTTGTCAGGGAGATGTTGAAGTTTATTTAGCAGATGTTGAAGTTTATTTTGCACCAAACCCACGAGTTCGGCGCTAGCTGACCCGGAGAAAGGTGGAAACAATGGAGCACGGCACAAACTTCAGACGGGAAGGGCAGACGCATCTCTGCCCGGAATGCTTCCAGATACAGAGCAATCTCTTTGCCCTGTACCTGGTCTGACCGCTCACGCTCCCTGTCCAAACGGAATGAATAGCCGAAAGGGATATGAAATCGAGCTCGGATGTCATAAAGCTCATCCGGATGATTCAAAATCGAACGGGCATCGCGGATGTTCCTGATGCGCACCTTGGAGGCCCTTGACGTCCCACAACGATGGAGAACAAGGGCGACGCTCCCCACAGAAGACGAAGAAGAAGAAAAGGAAGAGGAACTCTCTCGGCTATCGGAAGCCGAGGAGGAAGAAGACCCACTGATCGTCAGAGGGTCACACGGTGGCAATCCATCCCGGGACTTCCCTTGCAGGTAACTCGGCGACAACTACAACCCATTGAGATCCACACATTCGGCCCTCGTTTCCAATCTCAACCGTTCGAAAACCATCGCAGCAAGATCGACGGAGGATAACATCTGAGAGAGACCACGAGCTCCATCAACAAGGGATTTCGAGGATCTAACTCTTGGATTTCAGCCTCCATTTTGCTTGTGTTGAACAAGGCCTTTCTTTTTCAAATACCCCTCCCTGTCCTTTTAATTGTTCAATTTCGGTTGTATTTAGTGTTCCTTGTATATTTACAATATCCATGTTGCCTTTTATATTATCAATACAAATTTAAATTTTGATACTTATATTAACCCTCATTAATATTGATACACAGTGGAAAATGATGATATGGACATAAATGGACACTTCATGAGGTTCACTTTAAATGAGATTAATATAGTAATTTGGTATCAAGCATATCAGGATAGTTTTTCAAAAGTTTTCTTAAAAAGAATGCAACATCAAAATAAAATTGTGAGGGAGTAGCAATTTTGATCCAATTAAAATCTATTTAATTCAGCCTTTGTCGGAAAAATTTTACCGCAAATTGTCAAAAAAACCCTGACGAAGATTTCTGCTGTCAAAAATCTCCTGGCCCAAATAATCTAATCAAAAACTCCATGCCGGCAATAATATTTGTATAGTTGTCTGCAATATCTAATAAGTGCGTGCATGCATATTGCAAGAAACTATATAAATATATCAGCTAATTGTATAGATATTGTAGAAAACTAGATATTGCAGATATTGTTGGCATTGGGGTTTTTTATGGCGGAAAACTTTTTTCCATGGAGATTTTGACTAGATTCTTTGGTCAGGAGTCTTTTGACATCGGAAAACTTTGGTTGGGTTCTTAGATAATTTTCCCTAAAATTTTATAGCATTAGTTGAAACTACTAACTGAAGGAAAAATTTATTGAGGTATTGAGGGTTTTGAAGAGATCCCGCAACTTTACAAAGGAAGCTCAAAGTAAATTGATTCAATTCAAGCTCAACTTTTCTCTGTTTCACTCTCTGTTTATATAGGAAATTGTTGAGGCTGTTTTACAAAACAGCCCTCAAAATAACTACATATTACAAATCAGCCCTTAACCATTTGCACATGTAACAACACTCCCCCTTTAAGATCGATCTTGTCCTCAAGGTTAGAATGAAGCAGCGATAGCAAATTTCCAGCCTGTAGGGATAATGTGAACAAGAAAGTCGATGGAGTACCAGCTCCTATATGCCATTCGACAAGTTCTAATTTCTCTATGTTTTCACCACCACAAGATTGCGTTCGCATGAGTAAATTCTTCCCAAATTAGAACCCCGCTGCTATATTCCTCCCACCAACGGAACCACTCAAATAGTGGTATTTTCAAGAAATACTTTCAAGAAATACACATAAGAATCATCATATGCATAGGTATAAGATTTCACAGAAAAAATAATATGAAAGCAAAGGCAATTCTGATGCTTTAGCATTGCAAAACCCAGTAGCTCAGCTCCCCGTCGACCATTAATACGCGCTAACTTTTCAAATTCATCATATGCATAACCCGATATGCATGGGGCAGTGAAAAATTCTTCAGGAATCATGAAGATGCCAAACATTTCAAGTATCCCAAGCAAAAATCTTCTCTGTAACTAAAATTTAAAAGTACTCCACGACCAACACCTTCACTTAGAAGCTTGTAAAGAATGTAGCATAGTCACAAATTCGTCGTTCGGGAATAATTCGGCGAGGTCGAAAATTCGGATTCGGAGACCTATTCGGAAAAAATCGGCAGGTATTCGGGAAAGATTCGGTAAGTGTTCGGGAAGAATTTCGAGCAATAAATTAATATATGAGACGCTAGGTTTTGATTTTGTGAATTATTTGCTGTTTTTTGAATTATTCGCTGTTTTTTCACATAATTCGGGAATAATTCGCGAATTATTCGGCCAGTTCGGCAATGGCGATTAATTCGGAGATTAATTCGTTTGATCAAAAATTCGCGAATTATTCGCGAATTCGGCGAATAATTCGCGAATTATGTGACTATGGCAAGTAGTGATGAAAGAAGAAAGCCACAGGAAGCTCTTCTTGCCCATCAGAAATGAAGGATATAAGGATACCCTTGCTTCTAGCAGTGACCTCCTTGGCCCCACCCTCCAAGTGAGCATCAATATGTCCTTCACAGCATTCCGAGTATACGTATTAATTAAGAACATGTGCGTTAAAAGCATTTCAAACACGACATCCATTTCTACATAGCTCGATGAGAATGTTCTGTAGGCCACTCTTTTGAATGACTTCATAGAGTATCGGTCCATTCGCCAGTTTGCTGGATCAGAATCGGACACCCATGTTCCTCCACTATGGACCTCATAACTCAACACATGCTTGCATAAAGTGTAAGATAAAGGTGCAAAACCATTATTCCGGTGCACACCTACTGCAAATACACTTTCCATTAGTGCCAGGTTCTTCAAGAACTTACATTCAAGAGCGCTATACGCAACAAAACATACAACACCGACATCTTCTAATTTCTTTATATTTTGAACCTCCGATCCAAATGCAGAGAGTTGAGAATTGAATAGGCTGTATACAGGCTTCAAATCAACAATGCTCCATCCAATCATGAAGATCATATTTGCAATCCAAAAGATATTTTGTTCCCACCTCCATAGCTCCCATGAGTGAACTACTGCCATGTTATTAGCTTGTTCAAATACTCCTTCATCCTTAGTGTTAAACATCACTGGTGAGTGAAGAGAGAGAGAGGCAAATTTTGCTTCAGGCTATGCATTGCACCAAGCTCAAAGCAAGGGAACAGACTCATGTTCATGCATGAAAATGAGCAGGGCCTACATATCCTATACTTAGTTATGGTCCTGTTATCACGCGGTGACGCATTTCTGAACTCTTTCCAAATAGACACACCACTAGTGTACTCGTCCCGCCAATGGAACCATTCCAGCAACAGTTCCACATTGTGTCGAACACTAGGTGCAATTGGAGTATGTGAACTTGCCCGTTTCTGTGCAAGTGCAGCTATAGCTGCTTGTGATGGGGTAAACAGCAGACTCATTTCTAGTGGGACTGATGCTTTCATGAGCCTTTCTTTGTTAATTAACCCTCCAAGCTTGCCCCGGGCATGCACGCATGGTGAAGAGCTGAGCCACTTTGAGACAGGCACTTTTGGTAGCCAAACATCAAGCCATCGCTTTATCCACTCATACAATAATTTGTAGTATTGTTTGTTTTGCATTACAATTTCGTTAGTCGGCTTTAAAGTTTGCTTCCCATTCGATATTTCCACCTGGCACTCCAAGCTTGACGTTTCACATTACCTGAATTGAGCCTTCTTATGGAATTGAATCGCTGGTGCCACTTAGGTGCTTTGATGCTTCACTTGATGGGGCTGCCTTGCTCAACTTCAAACCGTCTTCCGCAACTTGACTAGCATGTAATGTCGCACCATTTTTAGGAACATTTCCTTGATGTATGGGCTGCTGCAGTTCGTACTGTGGAGATTATTTGTTGCCGCTGAACTGGTTGAGCATTCCATCGAGCAGGTTGTAGGCGCGTAGTACTGGTGTCTCGAGCTGATGTGAGTTGGGCCTTCCAGCGAGCAGATTGTGGGCAAGTCGAGTCACTGGTTTTGGAAGGCACAATTGCTTGGGAATTTCCTCGAACATTGGGCGTGCAGCTAGACGGTGTTGAGATTGTAAGACAATTTTGGTGATCCAAAGGATTGGATTCAACCACGTCGTCCCAATCGATCATCCATTGGAGTTGTTCGGACACTTGCTGCAAGGTGTGGGCTATTGAAGCCAATTCCTCATCAACGTGATTCAATCCCTCGAGACTAGCCTCGGCTCTTAAAAATTGGACATTGCACCGAACAGGTAATTGGCTACTAGAAAAGAGCGCCGAAGTTGTGTAGAGATGGGGAGTGTTGTTGTTAGTATTGTCTTCGGGTGGGGAACGATTGTAATAGGTTGGTAGTGATGGCGGCTCATAGTACTGTTGTGGCAAGGTGTTGAAAGGTGACTGTGAATAAGGGTAGTGGTGTGCATGAAGTGAGAAATTCCACTGAGGATAGGATGTATGTGGTGGGTTGTCTTGGGCATTGTATCGAGCAGTTGGTGACTGTGGAGTAGGATGGGGGTGTGGATCAGAATAATATTGTGGCCATGGGATCGAGAACTCGGTTGATTGGCGACGAAGATGCGGAGGAAGATACTCTCTGGATCTCACAACGGAACCTAGGACCGAATGCTCTGATACCATTGATACAACTGAAGGAAGATTTTATTGAGGTACCGAGGGTTTGGAAGAGATCCCTCAACTTTTACAAAGGAAGCTCAAAGAAAATTGAGTCAATTCAAGCTCAACTTTTCTCGGTTTCACTCTTTGTTCTTATAGGAAATTGTTGAGGCTGTTTTAACAAAACAGCCCTCATAATAACTGCATATTACAAATCAACCCTTAACCATTTGCACTTGTAGTATTAGTGCCCTATGTGTTCGGTTATAACTGAGAAAAAATAAAAATAGGAATCTTATCAAGCTGCCTGAAATTCTACTATCGCTCTCATTTTATTTCCAAAATGTATTACGCTGGGCCCACCAAATCATTTTCCAACCGGAGGCATGATAGTTAGGAAGTGGTTGGTTACTTGTAATTGGGGGGAAAAACATTTTATTTTTGTTGTTGAATGCAGATGCAACTATCATATTCGCAAAGCTATTTTTTTGTTTGCTTGAGATTTAAATTTAATTAATTATATGTTGAGCAAAATTAATGTAGCATTTTGCAGCACAGGAAGCAATTTTTTGATGTAGTTGAATTCAAATAAATTCAAAATCTCTTTTGGAAGCTGGCTTTATAACAACAGTAGAGATTGTATATATATATATATATATATATATATATATATATATATATATATATATATATAAACCTGCCTTAATTTATGAGAAAAGAGTGATGGATTTATTCATACAAAACTTAAATACACATGGAAATATTCTAAACATGAATAAATTTGAGGGCAATTTCTAGGAATTAATTAAGGCCGAAAAGATGAAATTTATTCCTTGATGTTCTGAAGAAGAACCTCGTTAATAAGTCTCTCCAAATTTAGAAAAGAACTCCCATCTGGTAATTCCGCGGCGTTAATTGCACTTTGTTTCCACTTCAATGCCATCCTTCTCATCTCTTTTCCTTTCTGACCCTCTCCCATCAATTCTCTTATCAATCCCTCCACCTCTCCTCTTTTAACGTCGTTGCTAATTTCCAATCCAATTCCCCACTCGTTGCATGCATATCGGCAATTCGGTTGTTGGTCTGCAATGTATGGCCAACAAAGCATCGGAATTCCCAGACTTATGCTCTCCATTGAAGAGTTCCATCCACAATGCGTCAAGAACCCTCCGATTGAAGGGCTCATCAGAACTTTTTCTTGTGGACACCAATCAATCAGCATGCCCCTTTCGCTCACCTCTGATAAAAACTCTTTCGGAAGATTAATAGCCGAGCCTTCACACAGCATATCTGGTCTGATCACCCATAGAAAGTTGTGGCCGCTATTGGCCAAACCCCATGCCAACTCTACCAATTGTTTCCTACTCAGCTTTGTTATACTTCCAAAATTTACGTAAATAACCGATTTAAGTGCTTTATTTGTTAGCCAATCCAAACAACTTTCATTATTTTTCCAGAAGCTAGTCCCGATAGTTTTCAACGAATCGTCCAGCACTACTTGTGGACACATTAAGTCTAGAGGGCCTACCGTGTAAACTGGAGGAAGCATAGCCGACATCGCATCAAGAGCCGGGCCTTCCAATTCATCAAATGTATGCACGACCATGGCGGTGGCTTTTAAGGAATGTTGGGCTTCGTCTTTGATGAAGTTCAAGAAGACATCGTTAGGATCCGTAGTCCGAACAAAACTCGGAAAATCTCTCAGGCGCATGTTCTTCATTCCAGGTATGCAATCAATGGGAGTGTCGAGATATCCATTGCTAAGGTCGCTTTCACCTGAGGAGCAAACCATAAAATTAAAAAAGATAAAAAAAAAAAGTAAATACATATATACTAATCAATTAAATAAGGTATCAAAATTCATACTTTTGAGCGGTATGATGCCTCTCTCGATAAGTTCCTTTATTGCCAAGCACCCCAGAAATCCACAAGCGCTCACCGAGCAAAAAGAAACATCAGGGATCCCAAACTCTGCCGCGATATCAAGCGTAAAGCTCAAAAACGTATCTGAAACTATACAGGTCACCCTCGGCCTTTCGGAATCCTCGTTGATCAGCCTTTTGAGCAGTTTCCTAAACGGGTCACACATGTTTCTGCGAATGGCGAGAGAGGCGTCTGACATATTTTTTTGGTCGGTTTCACCGTCGGGAATAATCTCGAAGCGGAAGTCGGGAAGGCCGTCGAGAGAAGTGGGGCCCGATGAGGCGATGATTCGGTTGTAGCTGGTCTCTGTATGGAGAAAAGTGATGTGGAAGCCTTTGAAGTGGAGGAGTTTGGAGAATTTGAGCATGGCGTTTATGTGGCCTTGTGCTGGCCATGGTATGCACACAGCATGAGGCTTCTCATTTTTCCAACTAGAATCCATCTCTACTTCGCTGCTCCTTCTCATCCCTTGGGTTGGGTTCTTTATATAGGAGGAAGTAGTGCATGCGTACTTGTACACGACACCGAGATACGCTTTACCAACAACAAGAAAAGCAAAGCAAAACAGAAGTGGTTTGAAACAATTTACCCTGATAGTATTGCAGACAATTTCAGTCTTCTGCTGATATAATTTCAAGTGTGTACCACTGGAACAACTATTAAATAAATTGCTTTTTAGATATCTATTTTTGTGTGGTATATATGCTTTGTAGACATTTAAGTTTTTTTTTTTTTTGCATCGTACATAATAATAAATGCATGTTCTCATGATTTTAAGATAAAAGTTAGACATATTATTAAAAAATTCATTTATAATTTGTTTAAATCGCCCCAAATCTTTATAATATCAACTATAAACTTTTAGAATATTATTTTAAGAAACAATTTTTAAATCCGCCTTATATCATGTACATGATGTCTATATCCACATGCATTCTAGTTGCCTATAACTTTGTGTGCCTAACTCATGGCTATAGTGATTTGACTTGATCCCAATATCCTTTCTTTTTCTTTTGGATATATGCCAACAATCAAACCAACGAAATCTTTAACTTTGGAAAGTAAAGTTTTATCGTATAAGCTATGTTTAATTAGGAACATATATTATTATGATTTAACAAAAAATGGGTCAGTAATTTTATGTTGTGATGCTATATGTTGCTTTCAAAAGTGACGTGTTTAAATTAACGAAGCCTGTTTATACTAATTTATTTCTTTAACCTTGTTTGACAAGGTATTAGAAATAAATTTCTCCACACCTTCACCAATTATTATGTTACTAGCATAAAGTCAACATATACAGCCTTCTAATTTTGAAATTAAGTAGAAAACCATATTCTAAATTACATGTCACATCTTCGGGGACTTTTCCATGACCCGTTAGATGTCATGTTAAGTGTATAGATGGTATAAGTCAACACGGTGTTCAAACATAAAATATATACTCTCAATCAAATTTATAATATATTTAAAGTTTTGGTGCAGTGGTAATGACAATTAAATTGGCATGAGAACAATCCATACGTGTTAGAATAAATAATATATTCCTTCATTAATTTTCATCATAAGTTTGGAGTTTTGGTACGGCGGCAGACACATTTAATTTGAGTAGAAAAACATTTGCTCAGGTCTCTTGCCTATTTATCTTACTGGCTGTTTTCCAAGATTTTCTTCGTTGAAGTTTGCTTGTTAATTAATTTAGTCCTTCACACAAATGCTGCTGAATATTGCTTATTTATTTATTTTAGCAAGGGATGTTTCTACAACGTTGTAGGCTCATATAGATTTCTCATGATCTCATAAGATATTTTATTGAGCTATCCAAGAACTCTGTTTTTGCCAGCAAGCGTAGCAAATGTTTTGTTAGATTGTTCCGCCTACAAAGCCAGGTGCAAATTCGATGCGTCTTTCTTTACAAACTTTCTTGTCAAACAAACAATCTCCAGTCATTGGTCATGATATTTCTCATGGGAAAAAGCCTGCTAGAAAAGGAAATTAAAAAACTACAGCTCTGCAAGTGTGATAAATGTGTATATGATTTAGGGGATATATGATCATGATAGGGTTTTGATTTTTCCTTTTTCATATGTGGGTTACATATTTGAATCTAGCATACTTAAGTCTGAGCACTTTAGGGATAATAAATATTCAGGGGATTGAATGCAAGTTTATAGCTTATTTACTCTCTTCAAATTTTTTTGCCGTGGGATGAAGAGAACAGGGTTTTCAATAATGGATGGTGAGATTAACACAAAAGGTCTCTCAACTGTAAGCTACTCTTATGAATAGGAAAAATAATACTAGAAATGTAGTATTTCTAAACTTATTCTAATTGTTTCTCCAAATCTTTCTTTGTTTTGTGGCTTTGATTAGCCTACATCATCTGCTATACAATTTAGAACGGAATGCTTAAAAGTTAAGTAATATTAGTACTTAGATAATTGCTAAAGGTAAAATTCTTCAAACATGTAAGAGACAAATGCATGGAAATATTCTTAATTTCTAAATTGGACATCAATTTTTGTAGAAACTAATGCTAAAAAGATGCCATTTATTCCATCTTTAGCAGAAGAACCTCATTTATCTCACTGGCTCTAAATTTAGAAAAGAGTTTCCATTTGGTTGGGCGGCTTCAAATGGCGCTCTGTTTCCATTTTAATGCCATCTTTCACATGTCTTTTCTCTTCTCCTCTTGATGAGGCTCATAAACGAGCATTCTTCAGATCACAACACGTAGTGGATGACGTGACATCCATGAAAGCCCGCTACACTCCTGAGGGCTACGGAGCCGGAATAAGTATGATGCATTGGGGACAATCTTCAGCACCTCGTTTTCGAGGTTGCATCCGACCTTTTAGAGTACCTTCCCTATTCGCCTAGCAACCAGCTGACAGTTCGGCTCCGAGCAATCCTACAACTGAGCTTCCTCGGTCTCCGAGCTATCCACCGAGCTGAGCTTCCTCGACTTCCCTGTTCAACTGAGAGCACGGAGCCCAAGCGCCCCCGTAACGGCTCCGTGTATCTCGCCACGACGAGATCTTCGCTGCTCCACGACCCGCATCTTGCGCTAGCGTATCTCGTCATTAATGAGCGTATCCCACCATTAATAGGTGTGTCCAGCCATCAACGCGAATGTGACACAGAGACGAAACGGACGGCGAGAATCTCGTGCCGGTTCACCTCATGCGACAACTATATAAACCCCCTCCACCAGACGACTCAGGTAAGTCGAATTGATTCCAATACGCTGCCATCATTACTCGGTACTTACTTGATCATCGGAGGGTCCTACGGTGGTTTCCCACTCCCGGGACTTCCCTTGCAGGTAACTCGGCGTCAACAGCATCCAACCACCCATTGAGATCCACACGTTCAATTATCACTCTTAATCACAACTGTTCAGAACCGCTTGCAGCAAGATCGACGGAGAACTACATCTGAGGGAGATTCAGACCTCCATCACCTCTCCTAACAATTTTCCGATGTGCACTTCCACTTCCTCTCTGTTCACATCGTTGCCGATTTCCGATCCAACTCCCCACTCGTTACATATTTATTAGAATTTATCCACGTGCGTTGCACATGTTTAAAAAAATTTGAGAAGGGAAGTGAGAGAAATGTGGAGGGTTCTAGAGTCTTATTTATTTATTTATTTTTAAAAAAGGGAAGGGATAAGATGGAGGGCTTGACAGGTGAGAGAGATGATGTGGAGGGCTTGAGAAGTAAGGATTTTTCTTATTTTTTCTAATTTTTCAAGGGAAAAAAAAGAGAAAGATGGGCCTCTAAATAAGGGTATTTGCATTATATGTAGAGATATATTGGCAAAATTGGTTGTTGATCTACAAATTAAGCATGGCCAACAAAGCATTGGAATTCCGCAGCATATATGCTCTCCCAAAAAGAGTATCATCCACATTGCGTCAGAAACCCTCCAAATGAAAGGTGCATTGGTACTTTATCTTGTGGGCACCAATTTATTATTAACCCTCTTTCACTCGCCTCCGATAAGAGCTCTTCAGGAAGGATAGACAAATCTTCAGACACTAAATCGGCCCTGCTCACCCATATATAACAGGTTATGGCCACTGTCAGCCAAACCCTATCAATTGTTTCCTACTCAACCCTGCTATACTTCCAAAATTTACGTAAATAACTGATCAAGGTTCTTTATCTGTTAGCCAGTCCAAATAGCTTGTATTTTTCCCCCCATAAGTTGGACCAAATTGTATTCAAAGTTTCAAACGAATCATCCAACAAGGACCAACACTTGACGATACATTAAATTTAGAGGACCAACACTTGACCAAATTGTATTCAAACGAATCATCCAACAAGGACCAACACTTGACCAAATTGTATCCAAACGAAAATCTTTTAGACGCATGTTCTTTATCCCACGTATGCACTCAACAGGAGTGTCAAGATATCCCGAACAAAAACCATAAGAAAACAAAAAGGGGTTTAGGAAAGTGAAGCTAATTGAGGGAAGAATGTATAGATTATCCGAACCAATGATTTGTAGTTGTGTAGTACACAAGAAATTATTCGGTTTTACCGGATGCAATTCATCTGACCAGAAGAGAGAAAGCGATGAGTTTTTTTTCGGAAAACATTCGGCTGATTTATGAGGGCTTATATTTAATTCGTTCTCAGAATTATAGGACATGTTTGCAGTACATGGAAGAATTTTTCCGAGTACACACTTTAGGACAATAATTTTATATATATAAAGAGAGAGAGTTTTTTTTTATAAATTGCTTAATAATCCCTCAATGATTCAGCAATTTTTTTTAAATATTTTATAATTTTTTTCAACAATCTAATACCCTCAGCATTTTGTATCTTTTGTTTTTTTCCACCATTTCTATTTTGTGTCGGTTTATTCCTAGTTTCATGTAAACAAACATACATAGAAACAGTTCAAAATGAATAAACCGATACAAAAAAGACATGCCAATAAAAACAGAAGACAGTACGAAGAAATAAATTAAGATATTAAATATTGGGGAATAAAACCTATAAGTTGTTGAATTGCAAAAGTGGTGAAAAGTTGGGGGATCGATTATTAATCAATTTACCTTTTTATTTTAGTACTGCAATTTACCTTTTATATCTCAAGCTAAAATTAAGATTTCTACCCCCAAATAAATCAATTTCTTTTTATAGGCTTTTAAATGTTGTTTCATTTGCTATGGACGAGTGACTTCCATGATTTCCTTATGTTCTGCCTCTCTTGCATGCTTCCTTCCGGTTTGTGAGATAGCAAACAATTATACTATCATGATTTTTATAATAAATACATTAATCTAATTTTTTGAAACTATCTTGAACTATCATCCCCGACTACAGAAATAAACTCCGACGTCATTGAACGTTTGCAAATGTTAACTTTAGTTGTCACATCATCAAATTAATACATGATTTCTCCATTTTACGCATGTTGATGCTTTTAAAAGCCGTTCTCTTTTATTCTTTCTTTTTTCTCTTTTTCTTTTTTACATATGGAAGAAAAATCATGTCCTTCTCTTTCTTCTTCTTCTTCGAACAATCATCATATTTTGCAATTGTGGACATTTTAAACTTTCTTATCACATGAAAAGGGTTGGGTGCTTTCCAATTACCAACTTTGCAATCTGCTTCCTCTTCCTCTTCTTCAAATTCCTATTACATGAAATTCTAGCCCCAAACAATATTTCAAATATAAACAAAAACCCTTGTAACATTGAAAAAGAATAAAAAGTTCTGATCATATGGGTTAACATTAAAATAACATAGCTCTAACTCTAAAATATCAAATTAAGTCACAAAATTAAGATCATGAACAGTTAATTTAGAAGGGATCATCAAATTTCTACTAGAGAAATACTTGATCCTTTGATTGAGAACAAGAAAGTTTTCAATTAAGGTAAAATGACTGTGTAACGTAAATGGGTAAAATAATTGAAGGTATCTGATGGAGCTTTTTTCGGGCCTCCGTCGGATGTTGTCTTCCGTTGATCTCGAGGTAACTGGGTTGACGGTCCTTCGTGACGTGTGGGTCTCAATGGGTCTTGTGAGGACAAGATGGGATGAGAGAGCTGCCGCCGTGTACCTGCACAGAAGTCCCGAGGTGGTTTGGTACCACCGAGGACCCTCCGACGCTCAAGTCAGTGACAATATCCGAGCAGAGTAACGGCGTAAGTGTCAAGAGAATAGCTTACTTGACCCCTCTGTGATGGGGGTTTATATAGTGGCGGCAGCACGCAGCAGCAAGCGCGGGAATCTCGCCGGCAGTTACGCTCCCGACGTCACGCCCGCGTGGTAAGCGGATCGCCCGTTTATGGGGATCGCAATGGCGTGGAACGTGGGATATTGCTGGCGGAGAATCCGCGCATGGCGAGATTCGCGGTGCGGCGGTTACGCCTGCGAGTGGTGGAGTTGGTCGGTCAGAGGGACCGAGGAAGATGGCCTCGGCGGGCGAGCTCAGGAAAGAGCGGGAGGGCCGAGGCATCCTGGTCTTGAGGCAGCATGGGGTGAGCTGAGTGGCCGAGGAGGCTGGTTTTCAGAGGGCCCCGAGGCGGGCCAGTCTGTGCTTGCAGGCCGGGCTCCGGGTGGCCTCGTCGGCCCCTGCGGGCCCTTTCCTCTGAGCCCTGGGACACGTCATCTGCCACGTGTCCTGATCCTGGAGATCGCCAGTATAGAGTATTATCATTAGCCCCCCACTCTTGTCCCGACCAGGTCGTGGTCGGGTCAAGAGTGGATTGCCGGGCCTCCCGGGGCGAGATCCCTTGTCGGGACTAATCCTCGGGTCATCGTTTGGCTTTTTCGCCAGCGAATCAAGACGAGATTTTTGCATTTAAGGAGGGTGCGCCGGTTCGTGCACTCTGCAGTCGAAGCGTCGGCCCATGTGTCGAGCGCCAACTGGCTGATGTGACGTGCGCAGGTCTGCGACGTCCGACGGGACGCGGTTAATCGCTGGGCTGCCACGTGGAGCGATCGGAGCCGCTGGGCGTAAGGAGCCGTTTCGGCGGGAGATGATGGGTGCCGTCGGATGAGGTCGCAGGTGGTGATAAATGTGGGTGGGGCCCAGGCAAGGGTCCTTACTCCCTCATATTTTCCTCCTTCAGGCCCCAGCTGCTCGGCGCTCGTCTCTCCTCCTTTGTTTCAGCCCCTGCAGAATTTCTTTTCCAAGGTTAGATGTCTTCCTCTTCTGTAGAATCGGTAGATGTTGTTAGGGTAGGTGCTAGGGTTCCTTTAGATGTGCCTGAGTCTTCCAGGGGAGCAAGGGCTGGCCCCTCTCCCCGGGGTCGTGAAGCGGGGGCCGCCTCCACGGAGGAGGCGGTAGGTGTGGCCCCCAGCACCCCGTGCTGGGTGAGGCATGAGGACGAGCTCGCCAACGCTCGGGCTCGCTTCCACATTCCCCCGCATTACACGCTACGTCTGGCCAAGGAGGGAGAGAGGGACGATCAGGTGCGGAGCAAGGAGATTGCCCTGTACTTGGAAGCTTTTTGAGGCGGAATGCGCCTGCCCTTCTCTCCCAAGGTCGTCGCCGCTCTAAACTTCTTCGGTCTGGCCCCCGGCCAGTTAGTGCCGAACTCATGGAGGATTCTCCTCGGGTTCTTGATCCGCCTAAGACTGCAGACGGTTCCTTTCAGTCTTTCCCTCCTCGATTCCTCCCTTGTATTCAAAAGTCACCCCGGCGGTCGAGCGGGTGACCCCAAGTGGGTGTACTTTGCCTTTAGGAAGCGGCCCGGGGTTGCCGCTGGGACCGGTGTCGTGGCCTTGCCCTACTCTATTCATGATTGGAAAAAGAAGTTTTTCTTCGTTTCCCCTCTAGAGGACGAGGACTGGCCAGTGCCCACCAAATGGTCGAGGAAGAAGTGCCTGCCCGGGAGCCTGTCCAACGACCCCGCCGCGGTGAGAATGGCGTCCTGGGAGCCCATCCCCCATTATGACGTGTTGCTGTCCGATAGGGTCTTGAGCTGGGCCGGGCTTAGCCTCGTCGAGTTCGTCGGTAAGTTAGGCTTACTTCTTGGGTTTATGTTTTACTCGCGTTGCTGATAAGTGGGGTGTTTGTTTTGTGCAGGATCCATGGACTTCAGCGTTCTCCGAGATGCTATGCGCCAACCGAGGCAGCCTGCCGGGGGTGCCAGTTCTTCCCGGGCGCAGGCAGCCCTTCGCCCACTGCCCGGTGGCGGTTCCCCGAGGACGCTTGGCGATGGATCCCGCCCCGGGCCCCAGCAGGGTGTCGGGCCGGAAGCGGGTCCTGATTGCGGAGGACACGGCCTCCGAAGAGGAGATCGGCTCCCCGCCGGAACCGCTTAGGAGGAATCGTCGGAGAGCACCCCGGGATCGGTCTTCGCTGACCGTGGTAGAGGAAGGGGGGCTCCAGTTCACGGTGCCATCCGGGCTGTCAGTTGCGGACAGCCTCCTCCACGAGATAGAGACCTCGGCCGGAGGTCGGGTTCCAGGGGGAACCTTCAATGCCCAGCTGGCATCGATCGCCCAAGAAGCCATGCAGGTTAGCCCCCAGTGTGCTGCAGGATTTAGTGTCCTCCTTCATATTCCTTATCCTTTCCCTTTTTGTGTCTTCCCAGACTCTCCAGCACGTGGCTCTCGCCCTTCGCATGGAGACCGAGGTGGTAGCCCCGGCAATGGAGTCCGCGGGCCAGCTCGCCGCGTTGAAGGAGAGCTCCGGGCGGGAGAAGGAAGTGATGTCGGCGAAGATCGCCGCCTTGGAGGGCGAAGTGGACGCCCAAAAAAGGGAGGCCGCCCGGCATCACGAGGCCGCCGTGATCGCCGAGGGCAAGCTCGGGGACTCTCAAGTGCTCGTCGGCAACTTGAAGAAGACGGTGTAGACCCTCCGAAAGGAGCTGGGGGCGGCGGCCGAGGCGGTCAAGTCGGCCGAGTCGAGGGCGGTGGTGTCCTATAAGGAGTCGAAGGATTTTTACCACGACCTGGCCATGGCCACGACCCGCATTTGGCACGACGCCCTCGATGCCGTCAAGTCCCGGATGCCAGATTTCGACGACTCGGACCTGCGGGCTGAGTTCCCCCTCGTGTGCGCCGACGAGCAAGGGGGAAAAGTCCCCGGCGAGGAGATGCCCGAAGACCCGGCGCCCCCGGTGGTGGAGATCGAGGACCTCGAGGTCGCGCCCGGCCCCGAGGCGTAGAGCCCCCATTCTCGTGTCTTTATTTTGTTTTTGTTTGGATTTTGTAAGGCTAGGGAGCCGGAAAATACCCTTTGTAAAAAAAACTGTTTTGTTGGTAGCGATAAAGTTTTTCCTTAGCTTCCATGTTCTGCCTGTGCCTGTTTGTGAATAATGTTACTTATTCTTGCCCGCACCATCATGCTTTTCCTGTCAGGTTGACCCTCTGTCTAACGATCGTCCGTCGAGTTGACTGCAATCGCTTGCCGACGAGCGTTTCCGAGGAGGTATCTCTATGGGCCCCGGAGTCGAGGGGAGATCATTTAGATCCGAACTGGCTTGTCCTCGGTTTTTAGGTAGAGTGTCCGCCGTCGTCTGGGGCTGACCGGGCAGGGTAGCTGCGCGGTCGGGGTAGTTGCTCCGATGCTTCTTATGGGGCCTTCTGATCCCTTGCGGGCGCCCTGTAGTTTGACCGAGCAGGGTAGCTGCTCGGGGCCTCAGTATGAGGGCTTTTTGATATCCGGCGTTGTGGCAGGATAGCTGCCCGCGGGGGATAGCCGAGCGAGGGAAGCTCGGGCCTCGACTGCCTCTGGGAGGGCTTTCTGATCCTTCAGGACGTGGACCGAGCAGGGTTACTTCCCAGTGCCTCGTGGTGAGGACTTTGATCCCGTCGGTTGTGGTAGGAAGGTACCAGCCGGGGATAGCCGGGCAATGACCCGACTACCTCGGGGAGGACTTTGGCCCTTGGCGCTAGGAAAGCTATACGGCTGTAGGGAGCCACCAAGGACCCTTGGCCGGGCAGGGTTACTGCCCGGTACCTCTTGGCGAGGGTTTTTGTCCTGAAGGATAGCCGAGTGAGGGAACCTCGTGCCTCGACTGTCTCTGGGAGGGCTTGTTTGATCCTCGGCGTTGTGGCAGGGAAGCTGCCCGCCGAGGATAGCCGAGCGAGGGAACCTCGCGCCCGACTGCCTCTGGGAGGGCTTTTTGATCCCCGGCGTTGCGGCAGGGAAGCTGCCCGCTGAGGATAGCCGAGTGAGGGAACCTCGTGCCTTGACTGCCTCTGGGAGGGCTTGTTTGATCCTCGGCGTTGTGGCAGGGAAGCTGCCCGCCGAGGATAGCCGAGCGAGGGAACCACGCGCCCGACTGCCTCTGGGAGGGCTTTTTGGTTCCTCTTTTTACTTTTCTTTGATTGACCGAGCATGGTAGCTGCTCGGGGGCCTCAGTATGAGGGCTTTTTGATCTCTGTCCTTGCGGCAGTGAAGCTGCCCGGGGTGTCTGCTGAGTCGAATTTTCCTCGAGGTGTGGAGAATGGGGACGGGCGAGGCGACAGCGCATGCATCCAGCGCATTGAATGCCGGGGAAGGTGAAGCGGCAGGGATGCGACGTTTCGTTTCCCCCGGGTCACCAGCGATGGGCGCCGCGTGGCGCGCCGCTTCGTTTCGTTCGGGGGATGCTCGAGGGGCGCCGCGTGGCGGCCTTTGGGCCGCTCAGCGGGCTATATAAGGGGCAACATTATTTTTCTTTCACAGGTAGGCCATTAAAATAGAATATTTCCCATTCACCATTGCCGAAATCATCAGTTCCGCAGACGTGTATCTCTATGACCGCGACCGCACCGAGGGCACGGTGCAGTTGGTCGTTGCCCGCATTGAGGAGCACTTCGGCCGGCTGCTCCCTAGGCGTTCTTCCGTGCTGCAGCTGCTGTTGTACTCCATCTGGAGGGCGTCACCGGGGCTTTACAACCCCTTGTAAGAGCAGCTCTTCGACGAGGCCGTAGGCAAGCTGCGGTCCTTGAGGCGCTTCGGCTTGATTTCCGCAAACCGATCGGCGCGCTCGGAGGCGCTCATCCGGGAATGCTACGAGCTAAGGCTCGGGGTAGACGCCCGTGAGGGGAATCGGGAGCAGAAGTTGGAACTTGCGCGTCCCCGGCTGGTGGAGATCTTCGCCGAGTACCACGAATAGTGCTCGGTGCACCACTTGTCCCCGTTATTGTAACCCCCCCTTTTCTTTTGTATATTTTTGTATGGCTGGGGAGCCCATAATACCTTTTGAATGAACAAAGCTCTTTCTTTTTCGCAATGTTCCCTCGATCTCTTTATTCAGTCGATAGTAGATCCTAGGAAAAATTTACATTGTTTTAGGAAAGGGGAGAGGAAGAATAAGTACAGGTTAAAGGATGATTTGGTCGGCTTGAGCCGAGTTTTCTGAAGGGCTGTCGGCCTCCTGGGCCCCGGGACGGCTGTTCCCCGAGACGAGCATGATCTGGTCGACAGTCGGGTCGGTGGATGGGCGGGGCAGCTCTCGCTCGCGGTCGGCCCGTCTCCTGTCCCTTAGGTAGGTGGTGAGGTGCTCGGACCGGATGAGCTCCTCGACATAGTCCTTCAGTTGCTTGCAGTCCTCCGTGGCGTAGCCCAGTACCCGGTGGGAAGCACAGTAGGGGCCCCGGGTCCTTTTACCGGCCTGGCGTGGGACCGGCGGGAACTTGAAGAACTCCTCATTCTGGGACTCCTCCAGCAACACCGCGAGGGAGACGTTGAGGGGGGTATACTCTTGGAACTTCGGGTGGTAGGGCTGCTGACGCTCCGGCCTGTCCTCCCGAATCCTTTTCTTCTGGTCGGTCCGATCCGCCCGGGGAAGGTTGGCATTTACTTCGGATTCCAGCTGGACTTCGCGCTCGGTCCACGCTTTGACTTCGGCCATGGTCTTAGGTTAGGCCAGCGCAAAGGAACGCAACCATTCTTTGTGCCTCAGACCGGATCTGAGTGCCGTTATGACGGCTCGTCCCGATGCTCGGGCACTTCGAGGAGGGCGTTGTAGAAACGGGCAATATACGCCTTGAAGGTTTCTTTTTCCCCGCTCTTGACCGTGAAGAGGTGGTCGATCGTGCGCTTCTGTCGACGGTTCCCCATGAAGTGGCCGAGGAACTGGGTGGCCAGCTCACCGAAGGTTGAGATTGAGCGGGGCTCGAGCCCCCGGAACCAGTCCCAACCTGCGCGGATGAGGGTGGTCGGGAAGGCCCTGTACTGGGCGGCGTCGGAGTGATCTTGGAAGCTCATTCCACCGGTGAAAGCGTCCAAGTGGTCCTTCGGGTCAGTTTTCCCGTCGAACAGAGAGATCTTCGGGGGCTTGTTGCACGAGGAGACGCGTACAACGAGCAGTTCCTCGGTGAATGGCCTCGTGAGCGAGTCGGAGGCGTACTTAGCTCCGTCGCCTGAGGAGTGGGCTTCCCTGTCACGTCCCGAAAGTACGGAACATGACCGGCATTTAAACTACGAAATGTCTCGAGGCGTACGTAATCTAAGTAAGCCGAAAACCCAGAAATCCAAACCAAGAAAAGCAGTAGAGTGAAGGAAAACCAATTTAAATCAAGTAGTTTTAATAGCATAAGCCGAATTATACGTTTTTAAAAACATCAAATATTTACTGAAAATTTCGGCAGAGCCTCCTTTGTAAATACTGGCCCCCAAATAGGATACAACATGAATAGTATACGAAAATAATAAAAGGTATCCCCAAGCGGGAGCTAGCTCTCCGTCAAACGATGGTCACAACCACACAAGCAATATAATATACAACGCCAAGGGCGAAGATCAAAACTCAAAAGGAAACTCAAAACAACAAGAAATCCACAGAAATATAACGCGCGACTCTAAGGTCGAAAGAATAAAATCACTGGTCTCTATCTCAAAAATAAATACATATTTGGTTGATGGAACCTCTATATACAACTGAATAATAATATACAATGTATAATGATGGGTACGATACAAATAAACCCACCTACTAGCAAGTCATCCGAAAGAAGCAGTGCCAGCAAAGCCGTAATGAAACCTGTATGGCAAAACCTGCAAGAAACTGTGGCACAACGGGGGTGAGTTGCCAACTCGTGAGTAGAAAAACATCTACGAACAGAAATTGCATGAACAACGCAATCCTAGGTCATACGATCATAATATATCCTCAAATATAACCAGCAGCCTAAACAATGGCTAGGGTAAATATCTAACCCAAGTGTAATCCCATATGCCCGTGTCAGTGCCTCAGGTAGCAATATATCATATGGATGATGTATGAATACATGGAAACAGAATACATGTACTAAAGAAACTGCTTTCATAATTTAGTGAGATTTCCTTTGTATTCTTAAAATGAGGTATCATAAATGAAATCAACATAAACGGTGTCTAGTATCGACACAAAACATAAATCTCAATGTCTCAAAATCTCAGGCTCCGGCTATCCGGACTGGCCTGTATCATCAAATCTCAGTATCTCGATATCTCGAAATCGCAATGTCTCAATCTCAATATCTAGGGCGCCGTCAGTCCAGACCGGCCCCTACCATCCATCTCAAGATCACGACGGTATCCTCCGGATATCCGACGCGTCGGGTAAAATTACCGGTCGGTAGTGCTCCCCTGTCAGGCTCAACGCCATCATCTACGATCCTCTTGTCCCGGGGTACCGCACCGGTCCATCATGTACCCGAAATGGTCCCTCCACTCCTCGAACTCGGGTCTCGAAATCCATCAGCAATCTCATGGTGGACGACTCATACATCATGGGAAAACCGCACTTTTTATTTAAAAGAGAGAAGAAGTTTATTTATGTTTTTGCGGTTTTCCTCCAAATCCAAGAAATCTCACGAAATCCGAATCCAAATCATCAATAGCACGTAAAACCATGAATATAGGCATGAAAATCTATGAATGCGGCATAACAATGAATAACAGTATGCATGAAGTGAGAAGTAATAACTACAATGTCTAAACTGGCATATAGGGCAGGTACACTAATATCATGTCAAACTACTAACTAACAAGCTAAGTCACGCAATAATATTTTCTAAGGTGTACGTGACATGGCAATTACCGATGAAGATGTGTGTGAGCCGGCAAGTAAGTGTACGTGGTACATACGCATCATCGGTAATGGTGCTGGTGTCCTAACAGCATAATATCAACAATGCAATATGAAATAGCAATGTAAGTATGCGATGCGGGGCGAACAGCAATAATGAGCGGGAGCTAAATACTAGACACAACGGTAACTAATCTGCATTTAATATATATATATACGTCATACTATGGTGCCATTTGAAATAACACAAATCGTGGGGTTTTGGAAATAAGGGCTACGGTGTTTTTAAGAAAAGATACGCCTTTTGAAATATCCGTAGAATCGCTTGACCTGTCTTTTAAAATACCTGTCACGCCCCGCTTCCCAAAATACGGAATACGAGGGGTAGACAAGGCCAGCCATGCTCCTACGGTCAAGGAAATGTCCTGCCGTAGTCACACTTCGGCTTCTAGTTTATCATGGTAAACAGTAAACGATGCGCAGGTAATGAGAAATGCAGTAACTGAAAGGTACAATAATATAAACTGACCTGAAGTGGAACAAACGAAAGTAACTCGGAGTAGCAAGTCAAGAAGTCGGTGATGCACGTCTAGTTCTGATCCAAGCTAAATCTTCTCCTCACACCGAGCATGCATACTCAGGTCGTCAGAGCGACACAATAGCAATATAATATGTATAAAATCAAGTGACAGTTCTAACAGTGATAATAGGTATGTGAAGCAGTAAATAAATGACATCATGAATACGCATGTGCAATAATCAATGCAGCGGAATAGTAAAGCAGTATAACGATATGTCACGTATGCCACACAGTATATAAGGAATAAAAATGCCAGTATCCCTATCAGTCTCTAAGTCTCACTGTACAGGTCACTAAGCCTATCGTCAGTCCAAGTGTGAGAGTCAACCACTCGCGAGTGTCCTCCACCCAAGGGCAAGGGACCACGGGCCCAACATGTAACAAGAATATCACGGTGTATATATCACGTACCCTGTAAATCTCCATATAACTCCCTAAATATATAAGCCGGCATGGGACTACCGAGATTCTGTTGAACTCACACTTAAACTACCCCACACCCCGTGGTCTACATCATACGCTAACCATAACCCTAAATACTAATCGATCCGTGACAAGTCTGCGCGAGAAT
Organism: Agapanthus africanus; assembly: GCA_030015575.1. Classification (NCBI taxonomy): domain Eukaryota; kingdom Viridiplantae; phylum Streptophyta; class Magnoliopsida; order Asparagales; family Amaryllidaceae; genus Agapanthus; species Agapanthus africanus. The sequence goes on along the minus strand of CM057338.1, from coordinate 118,282,573 downwards.
TGGAGGTAGGACCTCCATCAAGCACGTCCCGACTAATACCTAAGATAAATGGCAGTGTCGGATGCCTTATCTGTGACATCCGTGCAAGCGCTTCCATAAGTGTCCCATACCACTTATAGTCACACGTACATGCATCCCACAGACGTCGACAATGCAATAGAATAAAAGGGATACTGATTGTGCACAAGTACGTATCACTTTCACTTAATCACGGATACACGAACACTGACGTACTTGCCACAATCACCACTAAAATCTAACACTGGGTAAATGCACGTTGTCACTAGGTTATCACTACAATGATATGGGTATGATGTGATGCATGAACGGCATAAGAAGCACAATTAATGTGTCATAAAACAACAGTCTATCACTTGCACGATTTATCATGAGACGTACGTATATAATTTAGCGAAACAATAAACCGGTAGTAATTAGTATGTTCAGTTATCTATCCTTAGAATTTGGTTTCGAGCCAATCGGGTTTCAGGATCATTAGTTATAACTGTTTCATTTTAAGCGCACGCGGCTGAAAATCCGGTTTCAGAATCAGGAATCCATTTCGCAACGCATTTTAACCCCAGTTGGGATCATAATTTAGCGACGCTACAGTTGAATGAATTCTAGGGTTTTCAGTAAAGTTTTCAACGCAACAAACGGATCTTCAGTCGCGTCTGTACGTTAGGAGTTATAATCCGTTTAATATTAACATGTCAATTCTGATTCTACTGGGACTGTTATGTGTCCCGATCTTTTAAATTACAGATTAAATATCAAATGGTAACGAAACAGAATGAAATCAATTGTGTTGTCTAGCTAACAGATTTATCTATAATAAACAGCGGAGTTCCGCAATCTACGAGTTAAGGAAATCCTATGGTATCCATTACGGAACAGCAAGCACAATTTGAGTCGCTCTGGACTGCAGTCCAGAGTCGCACTCCGATACAATTATCATCCCAATTTAAGTACAGGAATATCAGGAAACTGATATAGGGTTAAATTTCGTCGAGTTAGCTTCGATTTGAGCCCTCGAACGCACCATTCTAATATGTATATGATTTATGGTGAATTTAACGGTTTTCAGGTGCAACAGAATTACAGTTTTACGGTTAAACTTGGGGCAGTTGTTTTAGTCGTTAACGATCAAATTATCCAACGAAATTCATACACTAAGTTCAAAGCCATACGGGCCAAGCAAAACTATTTGGTTCCGCCAAAATTGATAATGATTTCCTAAGGGAACAAGCATCGAACAGTTACGACACACAATTTAACTAATCTTGCAACTTTAATATCTATGTAATTAACATTTGTATCATAAGTAAATAGCATGTAAGCAAGTAAAAACTTGCCTGGGGACGTTTTGGGGCACACGGCAGCGGCACGACACACGTGCGGCACGGCAACGGCTAGTACGACGACTTGTATCCGTCACGGCAGAAAATCGGTTGGGTTTTAGCTTTAGTGGAGTTTGGGCTCGAGAGCTAGGAGGCTTGATTTGGGCTCTGTGCAATGGCAGTGACAATTGCGAGCTCAGGCGATGCTGTGGTGGTGGTCGGTTGATAGAAGGAGAGAGAGAGAGTTAGACAGAGAGGGGGAGAGTTAGATTTAGAGAGAGGGGGAAGTTAGAGAGAGAGAGACAGAGAGAGAGTGAGAGAGTGTGTTTGCAGTGAGAGAGAGGAGAGGGAGAGTAGAGAGTGAGAGAGACAGAGAGATAGAGGGATGAGCAGAGGGAGAAATTTGAGAGTGAGAAAGAGAAGAGAGAGGGAAGCAGGGGGAGAAAGAGAGAGCTGTGAGTTAGAGAAGAAAACAGAAGAGGGAGAGGGTGAGAGGGTAGTGAGAGAGAGAGAGATAGAGAGAGTTCGAGAGAGAGGGGCAGAGAGATTGTGACGACGACGACGACGGCGTCGACGATGATGATGATGGGTCGATGATGGTGCAGGTGAGGAGAGCTCGTCGACGAGGTGTGGGCGATGGGGACAAGCTCGGTGGCGGCTGAAACGGGGTCGTAGATGGTGGAGAGGATGAGTGGAAGGAGCTGGGAGCTCGTGGTGGTGGTGAGGTCGAGGGTCGACGACGTGGGACGACGGCGAGGCGACGAGGAGGGTTGGGGCGGTTGCGGTTGTCGTCGACGTTGGTGAGGAAAGGAGCAGGGGGAGGCGATGGTGATGGGTTTACTCGGGAGTTTTGTGGAGAGGGGAGAGAGAGTGGTGTGAGGAGGAGGGGTTTGGTGACGAGGTGGAGTAGTAGAGGAGCGGGGTTGTGTGAGGGGGAGAAGGAGGTGGTTGCGAGGTGGTCGCGGCGGGGCTCAGTGGAGGAGCAGTCGCAGGGGCGGTGAGAGAGAGGAGGAAGAAAAGAAAGGAGGAGAGCAAGTGATTGAGGGTGTAGTGTGTAGAGGGGAGAGGGTTGTGGGGGTGAAACGTGCGCGTCGTGGGTAACGCTCGCGCGAGCGTTACCCAAGGCGGAGGCGAGGAGCGCGCGCGGAAGGTAGGGAAGTAGCCGTTGGAGATTTGAGGGAGATGTACAGGGATTGGGCCGGGTCGGGTGTTGGTGAGCGGGCTGTGGGGAGAAGAGTGGGCCGGGCCGAGAATAAAAAGGAAAAATAACAAAATAAAAAGAGATGAGGGGCTGGGCTGAGTGAATAAAAGAAATTTAAATGGAGAAGTTAAGGGGATGGGCCGGAAAAATAAGAGAAAGAGGGTTGAGTATTTAGAGAGGCTGGGCTTGGGGATTTTTTGTGAAGAATTGATTTAAGAAATTGAAAGTGGGCTGGGAAAAATAAATGTTTGGGTTTTCATGAATTAAAATATAAAAGGGGATGGGCTTGGATTAATAGGAATTAAATGGGGATGCAATATAGGGAGTGGGTTTTATTAAACTAATTAAGTAACGAAATTTGGTTTAAAAAGGAAAATATGGATTTTAGGCGTATAAGAAAAACTGGGTCTTACATCATACCACCCTTACAAAAATTTCGTCCTCGAAATTTAAAAGAAACAACATAATAAGCGAAGAGTTATCATATCAAACACTAATACATGTTGATTTACTTTAAATGGTTAAACAAAATCTGAAGATACTTATATATATATAAGAACCATATACGAAAGATAGGTCTAATAAGTATAATGTAGGAACACTATAAGAGCAACTACAAGTATACGAGAATATAGGTAACAATAACGAACAATAATAATCAAAGCGTATTCAATAAAAATGAAACCCAAACAGGGATACATACAAGTGTATTAAAGGTAGTACGACAGAAAGATAAATATAAGGTACAATCATTTATAATAGTAATCATAGGCACGAAACCCGAAAATAAAATATCAAGAATAAAGTAGTGGAAATCTAGTCGGTAGGTTAAAACTTTTTAGGATAATGCATCGGTCAAATAGTTTTAAGATAGCTTAGAAAACTTGTATCGTGAAATAAGAAACATGGAACAAAATATGCGCGGTGTAAGGTTGCGCTACTGTAAATGAGAATACTAATAGTGTACTTAGAATATAAAAACGGAGTAATCAGTAACACGGACTAAAATAATGAAAACTAAATTTTGAATCACTGTCCCTATATATAGTTAGGGTAATAGGAAGAACACAAAATTGTATCGGCTAGCTAGGGTAATGATTTCAAGGGAGTGTGGATCATTCGAAGGTCGGTGGGTGGCGGCTTTAGGTTGAAAACCAAGAAGACTGTGATCGGGTCTGCACAGGAAGTAAGGGTGAGCAGTAAAGGACTATAAGGAGAAAAATGTATGGAGAGTATACTGGTCGGTACATCATGTGAATCAAAAATTTGAAAAGTTAATGAACTCGGAAGTTTCACAAGAACTGTTCACCTCCCAGAAGGATCTTAAACGGGGCACAGACGAGGGATGAAGGATGTCTCATTCCAAGGATCAGGGTGCGGTACTTTCTAAGCGAAACGGGGTGAAAACTATACAATGAGTAGGGGTGGACAGTCAAGGAACTCAGCAGAAAAATAAATGGATATGGTCAACAAACAAGTATTAAGCGAACCAATAATCAAAAGGTTTAAGAATTCAGAAGATTTATTTCATTCAAGAAAATTGAAACAAGACATTCTCAAGGGCGGAAAGTGGCCCTAAACTATACACATTTTTATTTGGCCAGAAAGACAGCATCAAAAGAAATTCCGTCAGTCGCGATTGTGGAGATTCAGTAGGTTGCAGTAGGCTCGCGCACTCAGGTAAGGACGTCCATTTCCATAGCGTCTCGCGTGGACCGCCAAAGGAAGTTCTTCCACGGCTGGGTCTTGATCTTCTGGTCCTTCATCCTCGGATAGAGCTTCTTCATCGAGATCGATTCCATGTGATTTTCTTCTTCTGGATTTTCTTCCGCTGGATTTTCTTCTATCGGTTCTTCCTCGGGGTCTTCCTCTATCGGGTTCTCTTCAGGATCTCCTTCTTCTTCGTCAGAATCAGCTATCATGTCAAACTCTGGGGCGGTTGCTCCTTCGTCCTCTGAATCATTGTTTTCGAAGTTGACCTGTGGACCATTGACATCATCATCGGAACTCGTCAGTGCGTGATCTAAGGAAACGCATGACTGTGCATCCTCGTCTAGATGCGGCGCTGCTCCAGGGTGAGCCATGGCCTGAAAAGAGAAGTCATGATTAGACAGTGGAATATATCAAGGAAAGCTCAGGGTACAAAATATAGGAAAACGTGCGGTTGCAGGAACTGAAGGATCAGAATGAAAATACTGTGATAATGATAGAATTTGACATAGAGAAAGCATGAGAATGATACATATATTATGATTCAAATTTCATTACATTCAACTAAAAGTTCAAAGGATACAAAATTTCAAACAGAAAGAAATATTCATAAAGGATGACAACATTATTATTACTGAAAGTAGATAACATGAAATTATTCTTCGACTACTATAACATTGCATTCTCGTCGCGTGAGTTGAATCCTGCGTTTGATCCGCCTTATCGTCGAAGTCCGAACTACGCGACAATCCTCACTTGGCAGAAGTGGGGAGTGTGGACGAGTTTCTTTCTTCCAGTTCTTTCTGTCTGGGCAACCGTTGATGATGTGTTCGCTGGATCCACAAATCAGATATTTCCCTTGGGCGCGGCGACAATCCCTCTGAAGATGTCCTGGCCTCTTACAATATCCACAGCAAAGGTCTTCTGATGCTTCTGTTGACGCTTCATCTTCTTCTCCTTTCCTCGTCCAATAGGGATCCCTTTATGATAGGAGACTCCCGCTGGTGCCTGATTCACCTGTCTTCTCAGTCCTTCAGTTAATAAGTCGTTTGTTCGCTCCTGAGCTTCCTTTAAACCTTGTAGTACACTAAGGATCTCAACCTTCTGATTCTGAGGAGTGGAGATAGAGGAAGAGTCGTTGGAAGACATGATCTTGAAACAATGATTTTAAGGATGATATAAGTCGCAAGATATACGAGTCAAAACGTAATATGGATAGGACAAAGATTCAAGAATATTAGAGGTGATGAATTTATTACAAGTGAAGAATCAACTGTATGACTTTAAGTAACCCAAACCGAATACGGTAGTGCAATTGCAACCACGTAATCTTGTCAGGTCACCCGAAACCATAGCGAATGGATAGCTGAACACACGATGTGAATAAGGATCAAGAGTGACAAGTTTACAATCTAGACCGAGGGACGTCTTAGATTGCCAAACTGTACACGGAAAACTGCAATCCCAATCGATGCAAAACCTGGCTTTGATACCAACTAAACCATGCCACGCCCCGCTTCCCAAAATACGGAATACGAGGGGTAGACAAGGCCAGCCATGCTCCTACGGTCAAGGAAATGTCCTGCCGTAGTCACACTTCGGCTTCTAGTTTATCATGGTAAACAGTAAACGATGCGCAGGTAATGAGAAATGCAGTAACTGAAAGGTACAACAATATAAACTGACCTGAAGTGGAACAAACGAAAGTAACTCGGAGTAGCAAGTCAAGAAGTCGGTGATGCACGTCTAGTTCTGATCCAAGCTAAATCTTCTCCTCACACTGAGCATGCATACTCAGGTCGTCAGAGCGACACAATAGCAATATAATATGTATAAAATCAAGTGACAGTTCTAACAGTGATAATAGGTATGTGAAGCAGTAAATAAATGACATCATGAATACGCATGTGCAATAATCAATGCAGCGGAATAGTAAAGCAGTATAACGATATGTCACGTATGCCACACAGTATATAAGGAATAAAAATGCCAGTATCCCTATCAGTCTCTACTCACTGTACAGGTCACTAAGCCTATCGTCAGTCCAAGTGTGAGAGTCAACCACTCGCGAGTGTCCTCCACCCAAGGGCAAGGGACCACGGGCCCAACATGTAACAAGAATATCACGGTGTATATATCACGTACCCTGTAAATCTCCATATAACTCCCTAAATATATAAGCCGGCATGGGACTCCCGAGATTCTGTTGAACTCACACTTAAACTACCCCACACCCCGTGGTCTACATCATACGCTAACCATAACCCTAAATACTAATCGATCCGTGACAAGTCTGCGCGAGAATTGGAGGTAGGACCTCCATCAAGCACGTCCCGACTAATACCTAAGATAAATGGCAGTGTCGGATGCCTTATCTGTGACATCCGTGCAAGCGCTTCCATAAGTGTCCCATACCACTTATAGTCACACGTACATGCATCCCACAGACGTCGACAATGCAATAGAATAAAAGGGACACTGATTGTGCACAAGTACGTATCACTTTCACTTAATCACGGATACACGAACACTGACGTACTTGCCACAATCACCACTAAAATCTAACACTGGGTAAATGCACGTTGTCACTAGGTTATCACTACAATGATATGGGTATGATGTGATGCATGAACGGCATAAGAAGCACAATTAATGTGTCATAAAACAACAGTCTATCACTTGCACGATTTATCATGAGACGTACGTATATAATTTAGCGAAACAATAAACCGGTAGTAATTAGTATGTTCAGTTATCTATCCTTAGAATTTGGTTTCGAGCCAATCGGGTTTCAGGATCATTAGTTATAACTGTTTCATTTTAAGCGCACGCGGCTGAAAATCCGGTTTCAGAATCAGGAATCCATTTCGCAACGCATTTTAACCCCAGTTGGGATCATAATTTAGCGACGCTACAGTTGAATGAATTCTAGGGTTTTCAGTAAAGTTTTCAACGCAACAAACGGATCTTCAGTCGCGTCTGTACGTTAGGAGTTATAATCCGTTTAATATTAACATGTCAATTCTGATTCTACTGGGACTGTTATGTGTCCCGATCTTTTAAATTACAGATTAAATATCAAATGGTAACGAAACAGAATGAAATCAATTGTGTTGTCTAGCTAACAGATTTATCTATAATAAACAGCGGAGTTCCGCAATCTACGAGTTAAGGAAATCCTATGGTATCCATTACGGAACAGCAAGCACAATTTGAGTCGCTCTGGACTGCAGTCCAGAGTCGCACTCCGATACAATTATCATCCCAATTTAAGTATATCAGGAAACTGGTATAGGGTTAAAGTTCGTCGAGTTAGCTTCGATTTGAGCCCTCGAACGCACCATTCTAATATGTATATGATTTATGGTGAATTTAACGGTTTTCAGGTGCAACAGAATTACAGTTTTACGGTTAAACTTGGGGCAGTTGTTTTAGTCGTTAACGATCAAATTATCCAACGAAATTCATACACTAAGTTCAAAGACATACGGGCCAAGCAAAACTATTTGGTTCCGCCAAAATTGATAATGATTTCCTAAGGGAACAAGCATCGAACAGTTACGACACACAATTTAACTAATCTTGCAACTTTAATATCTATGTAATTAACATTTGTATCATAAGTAAATAGCATGTAAGCAAGTAAAAACTTGCCTGGGGACGTTTTGGGGCACACGGCAGCGGCACGACACACGTGCGGCACGGAAACGGCTAGTACGACGACTTGTATCCGTCACGGCAGAAAATCGGTTGGGTTTTAGCTTTAGTGGAGTTTGGCTCGAGTGCTAGGAGGCTTGATTTGGGCTCTGTGCAATGGCAGTGACAATTGCGAGCTCAGGCGATGCTGTGGTGGTGGTCGGTTGATAGAAGGAGAGAGAGAGAGTTAGACAGAGAGGGGGAGAGTTAGATTTAGAGAGAGGGGGAAGTTAGAGAGAGAGAGAGAGTGAGAGAGTGTGTTTGCAGTGAGAGAGAGGAGAGGGAGAGTAGAGAGTGAGAGAGACAGAGAGATAGAGGGATGAGCAGAGGGAGAAATTTGAGAGTGAGAGTGAGAAGAGAGAGGGAAGCAGGGGGAGAAAGAGAGAGCTGTGAGTTAGAGAAGAAAACAGAGGTGGGAGAGGGTGAGAGGGTAGTGAGAGAGAGAGAGATAGAGCGAGTTCGAGAGAGAGGGGCAGAGAGATTGTGACGACGACGACGGCGGCGTCGACGATGATGATGATGGGTCGATGATGGTGCAGGTGAGGAGAGCTCGTCGACGAGGTGCGGGCGATGGGGACAAGCTCGGTGGCGGCTGAAACGGGGTCGTAGATGGTGGAAAGGATGAGTGGAAGGAGCTGGGAGCTCGTGGTGGTGGTGAGGTCGAGGGTCGACGACGTGGGACGACGGCGAGGCGACGAGGAGGGTTGGGGCGGTTGTGGTTGTCGTCGACGTTGGTGAGGAAAGGAGCAGGGGGAGGCGATGGTGATGGGTTTACTCGGGAGTTTTGTGGAGAGGGGAGAGAGAGTGGTGTGAGGAGGAGGGGTTTGGTGACGAGGTGGAGTAGTAGAGGAGCGGGGTTGTGTGAGGGGGAGAAGGAGGTGGTTGCGAGGTGGTCGCGGCGGGGCTCGGTGGAGGAGCAGTCGCAGGGGCGGTGAGAGAGAGGAGGAAGAAAAGAAAGGAGGGGAGCGAGTGATTGAGGGTGTAGTGTGTAGAGGGGAGAGGGTCGTGGGGGTGAAACGTGCGCGTCGTGGGTAACGCTCGCGCGAGCGGGGGCGACGGCGGAGGCAAGGAGCGCGCGCGGAAGGTAGGGAAGTAGCCGTTGGAGATTTGAGGGAGATGTACAGGGATTGGGCCGGGTCGGGTGTTGGTGAGCGGGCTGTGGGGAGAAGAGTGGGCCGGGCCGAGAATAAAAAGGAAAAATAACAAAATAAAAAGAGATGAGGGGCTGGGCTGAGTGAATAAAAGAAATTTAAATGGAGAAGTTAAGGGGATGGGCCGGAAAAATAAGAGAAAGAGGGTTGAGTATTTAGAGAGGCTGGGCTTGGGGATTTTTTGTGAAGAATTGATTTAAGAAATTGAAAGTGGGCTGGGAAAAATAAATGTTTGGGTTTTCATGAATTAAAATATAAAAGGGGATGGGCTTGGATTAATAGGAATTAAATGGGGATGCAATATAGGGAGTGGGTTTTATTAAACTAATTAAGTAACGATATTTGGTTTAAAAAGGAAAATATGGATTTTAGGCGTATAAGAAAAACTGGGTCTTACAATACCCACGATCCGTTAGTTTTGAAATAGGTAGGAGTCTAATCTAGTTTAACAACTACACTAAACTATACGGCTGAACTAACAAGCTGAACTACAGGTAAGGAAACCGCCTAACATCTGAGTCGATACATATACATACCTGTATATATATAGTCGGTGATCCCGCCTCAATAATATAATATCCGATACCATATCTATAATCAGACATCCCAAATCAAGAGTGCGGATCAATCATCAATATACAGCTCGTACGTAAATCCGTCGTACGGCATCCCTAAATCTGGGTACGGGTCAATACCACATTATTCATCTGGTATTCTCTTTATCCAAGATCATAATCTGGGAACTGATCTACGTCTAGTACGATACTAATATCATCAATCTAATCATGATCTGACTGCTGATCTACAGCCTCATACAAACCGATATCATCATCATATATCGTCATAAAGAGGTATACACCGCCTAATGCGACCTATTATGAATATCTTAACATATCTTATCTCATATCACGATCACATGTCAACCATTCAATGTATAACACTATTCACATGTATCGTCATCCCAAGATCCGCTATAATATCAGGACGTATCTCAAATACGAATCCTGCTATATCACCGATCTCACGGTCTCAAATCAATCTCATCGACTCACCTCAAATCCCAAATACCATCCTCAAATCCAGTATGTGAACACATAGTCCCATACCCATGTGAACACATAAATACATATTCCCGCATAAGCACAAATGAAAGAAGAATGTATGCAAGTATGGGTGTGTGTGTATGTGTGGTGCAACCACTACTCTAGGGTTTCGCAACACTAAATATATCCAATAACACCTAAAATCTATCTTTATCATCAATAACCTCAACAATAAATAATCAATATATATGTGTGTATACGTATTCGTATACATCACCACGAACTGCGGGGGTGCTATACGCCATCCACCCGACTTCTCCCCGTAGATATAAATCTACTCACCTGGTCCTCGCTCGCCGGTGCCGACGTCGCCACGCGCTTGCTTGTCGTCTCGAAGTCCACAAGGGGTACCTACATATCATAACGTACCGTATCGCATTAAAACCAAATTCGAAATCGAAACGGCATACGAAAATCAAATCGGCACGCGTATCACGCATATGTCAAAACCTATCGCCTACGCATGCAAGAATAGCCCGACCAACCCTCGATGTCGATGTACAAACGTCAAACCATCGAGAGAAACCCAAACACACTCATTTGTGCATTCACGAACACTAATTATAATATAAAATAGGTTAACATTCACAAAAAACCCAAACTCACTTTAAAAGCCATTTTTCCGAAAATCTAGCAAGCAAAAATTACCCGTTTTAGTACAAAACTCGATATTTAAACAAATCTAGCGGCCATAATACTTATTAAACATCTTGAATAAGTCATACAACCCATTTCAAAAATTCAATCTCATCAATTCTTATAAAACTAAAAATTCTAGTTTTGTAATTTATCTAATTTTAACAATTTCAACTAAAAATGTACAAAACAACAACTACACTTGGTTTTGCATGGTCCAAAGGCATTAAACCACTCATTATAATATTAATAATGACATGAAGCCATAATTATATTTTAATCTAAAGTATTTAATAATTTTCCAAAAACCCTAGTTAGCAAAATAGCTTAATTAGGACATTTTATAAGCAATGGTTTGTAATTAACAACTAGATTAGCTTTCTACAAGACTTAAGAAATTAATCCACATCACAAAACCATGCACAATTGATCACAACACAATTCCACAACAAAACCCTAACTAGAATTTCTTAATCATGCAATTAAACTCATCTAAAACCTAATTAATCACATGGTTAACTTAGATAAAAATAACTAGACAACAAATTTAACAAAAGTATGAGATTATACCTCCCATGTTTGAGATCAAACTCAAGATCTAGACCTCCAATTTGAAAACCTAGCACCAAGATCCATTCTAAAAGAGATGAGGGAAAATGGGTAGGACTTTAATTTGAATTTTTGTTTGGATTTTAGATGGAAATGGATGAATTTTAAAATTCAAATTTTGAAGCGACGCTTAAAATTCCGGGTGCAACGCGCCACGTGTCAGGCGCTGATGCATCAGCGCAGCGCCCAAGACAGCGCACCCAATCAGAGCAAAGCTCTGTTTAAAGCAAAATCAAAGGAAGCAACGCTTCAGTTGCGCAAACGCTGCGCTGCGCGACACGTGTCAGCGCAGATGGGCTAGCGCAGTTGCGTTGCGCTTTGCGCTGCGCGACACGTGTCAGCGCAGATGCGCTAGCGTAGTGGCGCTGCGCTGTGCGCTGCTTGACACGTGTCACGCGCTGGGGCATTTACGCCAAACAGAATTAAGATTTTAAAGAAATCTTTCTGTTCTTGTTAAAACAAGAAGATTTTCTTCTGTAAAACAGAAGCCCTTGGATCAAAGATCCAACGGTGGGGAAAATTCCCCAAATCACTCAGAGAAAGATCTCTTTAACAATTTAACTAATTTATGAGCAATATAAAAAGGACCCTAGACCTCAATTCAAAGGGATCAACATTTTTGAGAAATCAAGAGCTTCAAACAGAGAGAACTCTGAAAAAGTTTCAAAAAAAAGGTAAAACCTTCATAAAAATAGAAGAAATTTCTTCTAATAGATCATGGATCTAAACATAATAAACAGTGCTTTGCACTTCTTATGAACCACTGGTTCTTTAAATAAGAAAAACAAGAAATACTTGTTTTCTTTGACTCTCATTAGATCGAAGAAAACAAATAGTGCTTTGCACTTCTTTTAAGAACCATTGGTTCTTGAATCTAAAAGATTCTCAAATTAATAGTGCTTTGCACTTATAAATCTGCACTGTTGCGCTCTTGGGCTGGCGTAAGCCACCAGAGAGCGCCACGTGTCAGCATCTGAACCATTTGCGCTATGCGCTTTTGAAATAGAGCTTTGCTCTCTGAAATTGGCGCAACTCACCAGAGCGCGCCACGTGTCAGCAGCACAAGCGTAGCGCACTGCGCTGCATGACACGTGTCATCATCACAAGCGCTTGCGCTCTTTGATTGGCGCAAAGCGCCTGAAAAATGCAATGCATTTCTTTTGTTAAAGGGCCAGGCCCAAATCAAAAAGACCTAGCAGGCCAGAATAAATTGCAAAGCAATAAAAAGAGCAGAGCCCAAGTAAAATTGATGCTCTGCATCATTTATAAATGGGCAGAATCCAAAAAAAATTGATGCTCTGCATCCTTTATGGGTAGAGCCCAAATAAAAATAAAAAGAAATGCAATGCAAAAGCAGATAAAATGTTGAACATTTTTAACTGGACTTAGCCCAATTTTGGCCGTAAGTCCTCAAATTAAATTGACTGAGCAAGATTGCTCTCTTAAATCAACTTACCTCCGGTTCGAGGGTACATCTCCGAACTCCTCTGACACCTGTCGTTGTAATCCTTCAACGACATCAGAGAGGTGACGGGTCCCGACGACCACATACGTATATGGACTGCGGGGTCCTTAAACTCGTGGACCGAAACGTCCTTAAACTAATATTGGACCGAAACGTCCTTAAACTAATAACGGACCCCCACGTCCCTAAACTGGAACATAGACCACCACGTCCCTAAACTGGAATGCGGACCACCACGTCCCTAAACTGGAACATAGACCACCACGTCCCTAAACTGGAATACGGACCACCACGTCCCTAAACTGGAATACGGACCACTACGTCCCTAAACTGGAACAATAGAGCCTCCAAATACTCTTTTGCCGGATCCAAACGGTCCCGTTTAAGTTGATCTTAGCCCCAAATACGGCTAACGTATCCTTAAACATTCAAATGGACTATAAAACTCCAAATCGACTTTGGTTCAAGGGTACATCTCTGAACTCCTCTGACATCTATCGTTGTAATCCTTCAACGACGTTAGAGAGGTGATGAGTCCTGACGGCCATATATTAAACGGATCACCGCGTTAAGTTGATCTTAGTCTCAAACAGGACTAACGTATCCTTAACGAATGTTTAAGTTGATCTTAGCCTCAATACGGCTAATGTATTCTTAAACTAAAAATAACAAACCCAAATCTAAGTAAATACGGATTTGGACTAATCCACGTCCTACGGGCGACGGCATTACTCAGTCTCCGTATACAATCAACGGGCAACCACAAACAAAACAAACACACACGACATGAAGTGAAATTCTGGAGAAGGAGAAAGTGGCTACCGCGATGCGGTAGCGTAATTAACTGCAGGGGCTTGCGCCTGCAGGGAAGAGCGTCCCCACAATCAAAAACCCCTCTAGCGAGGTGGAATCTGACGAAGTCTGCTACATCGGCCGCATCTGTCTAAACCTCCAATACACGGTGCCATCAATCAACTTGGCATCTTCGGAGAGGTAGACGGATAAAACCATATAGCATCTGCCCCGAACCTCAGGCAAGACGTCCTAATGTCTCGGCCGCCGTTCGGAGGGGAATAGATTCTGGCACGCCCGGTGGGACCTTTTCCTCTTTCCACTCCACACTTCGTGTGTCGTGTTCGCGAACGAATCGCGGTTTGCTGTGGTTGCCTGTGGATTCGAGGTACTAAGATTTGGTATCTTGCTCCGTGCAGAAAACAGAAGATCAATGGTTTCAAACTGCACTGCCTGCAACTGTAATTCTGGCTCGGTCCTTGCTTGAGGAGTGACTTATGGGCCCCAAGCGGCCTCCCTTTTCAAGATGCCAGTGGAACAGGTAACTCAGGCCACCATTGGATTATTCTTCGGGACCATGCTCCCACCGTTGAGCTTCAATGCCACAATGACGTTGCAAGAAACCCCAAAGAAGTCGGTCTTTGATCGGCTTACCACTGCCGCGACCCCCCTCAACGGGTCGCCCAGCTTCAATACCTCAGTTCTCAACAGACAGGGCCAAAACGTCTGCAAACCCGCGATACCCGAAGCTGCCATCCCAAAGCGGATAGCCATCCCGGCTCAAGCGGACGAAATCATTGGAAAAGCTTCTCCTTCCAAAAAGTCGGTTTTTACGAGGGTGGTCATTCCGGCTCCTGCTCCAGGCGAGGCCCTCGAAGCTGCTTCCTCTGCCCAGAGCAGGGGCACGACGAAGACGCCCTTATAGCTGAAACAGCTCTATCCGCAAGACACGCCCGACGTCGCCACTGGCGCCGAGTAAGGAATGCTGGGGGCAATTCCCCCTCTGGGATAACTTCGCTTGCTCCAATGGTGGGGATCGATGCTGCTGTTCCAACCGGGAACAGCTTTGGATTGCTGAACACGGTGCGCAGAAACTCTCCTACTGTGGTGTTAAAACGAACTCCTTCACCTGTGGAGAATGCTCCAGAGAAAAATCTAGGGCTGCCCCCTCAACGGTTATCCTCTAAAATCTACAAAGTCCGGCGTCAAGTCCAAGACTCGGTTGTTGATCAAGACTACCTCTGCCGACAGAAAAAGATGAAGGTTCGGCAGGAAAGGGACTACTCTGTCAAGCCGGAAAAAGCAACAGCTGGCCGAGTGCCCACTGCAACGGCTCCCTCACCGTCAATCACTCAGAAGAAAAGGAGGCCGCAAAAAGCCTCTGTGAACATAGCGAACCGTAAAAGCGCTGAACATAAACACCCCAAGTCTGGGGGCATGGTGTTGCACACTGTTTATATGGCTTCCGGAAAGGAGGAAAGCCGTGCTTTGACGGGTTACCGACCGCTCACCCGATCCGTGACAAAAACTCAGGAGCAGCAACAGAAGCTTCAGGAAATGATGACTGTGATGGATGCACTTACCAAGCCAAAAGAAAACTCCGAAGCGTCCTCGGATCAGCGACAAGAGCAGGAAACCGACGATGATTATCTGCGCAGAGTTCTCGAAAAGAAAGACAAAGAGGCGGCAGCACAAGCTGCCAACATAAAAAAATGGCGCTCCTCTTCCAAGATATAGTAGGGATGATGTTACACCCGGACCCTCCAGCTGAAGACCCTCCAATCATTGTCGGAAACGACGGAGGGAAAACATCTAGTCCTCCTCCGGCTCTTGCAGCAGCCAAAGAGGAAACCATTTCCAAAGACGCCCTAGATGATTATATTACTCAGCAAATACGAGTTCATCAGGCGAATGAAGCGGCTGGCCAAACTGTTAGAACTGGACGACCCTATCCGGGCTGGTATGACCAAATCAGTTACCCACCGGGATATACGATCCCTAAATTCCACATATATAAAGGGATAGGAAATCCACATCAGCACGTCGCTCAATTCAGGGCATTGTGCGGCAATACTGGAGGCGATGACAAATTGTTGCTTCGCCAATTCGTTGGCAGCTTAGCAGAAACAGCCTTTGAATGGTATTCGGAGCTACCTAACGACTCTGTCAAAACATTTACGGAGATGGAGCTACTATTTACACAAAAGTTCGCGAGTGCTAGTGAACGCACTCCGATAACAGCACTGATAAATGCCAGGATAAGGCCAGATGAAACGTGGGTCCAATACGCAACACGATGGCGGAACCTATGGTCAAAATGCGAACAACGCATAGAAGAGGCACCTGCGGTAGGCATGTTCGTGGGTACCTTTGACCCTCAAACGACCATCTCGCAATTCATGATGTTCTTCAGGCCGACCACCTTCCAGGCTTTGATCGACAAATTAGCCCAAATGGACCAGATGGGCCACGGACCGTCTCCTCCAAAACCAGACTCTCGAAATAAGAAGGGAAAAGGGAAAGCAACTGTCGTTGCCAATGCTCAACAACAGCCGAGCAATTCAAAGCCGGCCGTTCACCAAAATAACGCGCATCCACGCCCGTCCCTCGAGGAGAGACTAAGACGCCCTTACTCGTTTCTTCAGAATAAAATGAGAAGACTGTTTGAACTGGCAGTACGCAACAGACTCATCAATCTGCCGAACCCAAAACGTCCGTTGCAACCAGGCGATCTCAATAATCCCTGTTCCCACCAAAAATTTCTGCGCAAAAGAGTCCAAGGTATCAAATGGCAGCGATACGCTTAAGAAAATACGAACCAGTATCTTCCGGTCTGTATTTTTATAAACTCCCCAATGAGAAACTGTTAAATTATGATGGTGTTGAAAACATCTCGAAAAAACCTTCGATTTGATATATTATGAGCCTCATAATTCATCCGGGATCAAAAGTTATGAGCAAATGTGTTATGCACATGTGATCTAAGAAAGAAGATGCGAACCAGTATTTTCCGAGCTTTATTTTGACAAACTCCGGAATGAGAAACAGCTAAATTCTGATGGTATTGAAAGCATCTTGAAAAGACCTTCGATTTGATATATTATAGGCCTCATAATTCATCCGGGATCAAAAGTTATGAGCAAATATCTATGCACATGTGATCTAAGGAAGAAGATACGAACCAGTATTTTCCGTGCTGTATTTTGACAAACTCCCATATAAATAAGAGGGGATACCTCTTAGAAAGGTAGAGTTAAATCCTCAAAGGATTCAATACTCAAAGAAGCTTAGTTCTCCAAGATAGGAGCATGCTCCTCCATAATGCGCATATGCGCAAGCGCCATGTGCGCTACGTGCAACGCACGTGTGCCTGCCATGCGGCACTACGTGCAACGCACGTGCGCACCACATGAGAATATTTAATAATATTAAAAGGAGCCTGTTCTCCATATCTAGAAGCTTTGCTTCTCCTCATAATGCGCATGTGCGCCACGTGCAACGCACGTGTGCCCGCCATACGGCACCACGTGCAACGCACGTGCGCACCACATGAGAACATTTAATAATATTAAAAGGAGCTTGTTCTCCATATATAGAAGCTTTGCTTCTCCTCATAATGCGCATGTGCGCCACGTGCAACGCACGTGTGCCCGCCATGCGGCACCACGTGCAACGCACGTGCGCACCACATGAGAACATTGAATAATATTAAATGGAGCTTGTTCTCCATATATAGAAGCTCTGCTTCTCCTTATAATGCGCATGTGCTCCACATGCAACGTACGTGTGCCCGCCATGCGGCATCTCGTGCAACGCACGTGCGCACCACATGAGAACATTTAATAATATTAAAAGGAGTATGTTCTCCATATATAGAAGCTCTGCTTCTCCTCATAATGCGCATGTGCGCCACGTGCAACGCACGTGTGCCGGCCACGTGCGCACCACGTGCAACGCACGTGCGCACCACATGAGAATATTCAAAGGAGACTCGTTCTCCATAGGAGCTTGCTCCCCCCATAATGCGCATATGCGCAAGATCCATGTGCGCTACGTGCAAATATGAGCGCCCAACACGTGCGACACACGTGCGACGCACGTGCGCGAACGCAAAGAAGCCTTTTTCAGTAGCGAGAAGCTTAAGCTCCAGCCTGTTCTTCCCCCCTAATGAGTGAGACATGGTTCAAAGGGTACATCCCTCCACACCTTCGATATATGGCACTGCAATCTCTCAGTGTCGTCGAAGAGGTGGTGGGTCCCAACGACCAATGATCCTTCTTTCTAAAATAAAAAAAAGGGGGATCAACATTTCTTGAAAAAAAATCAAGAGCTTCAAACAGAGAGAAGTCTGAGAAAAATTTCAAGAAAAAGGTAAAAAGCTTCACAAGAGAGAAGAAATTTCTTCTAATAGATCATTGATCTAAAAAACCAGATCAATGATCTTCACATAATAAACAGTGCTTTGCACTTCTTATGAACCACTGGTTCTTTAAAACAAGAAAAAACAAAATAAAAAAAATATAGTGCTTTGCACTTTTATGAACCTTTGGTTCCTGAAATAAAAAGAAAAACTTGTTTTTCTTTGATCTAAATTAGATCAAGGAAACGAACAGTGCTTTGCACTTCTTTTGTAAACCATTGGTTCTTGAATCTAAAAGATTCTTAAATCATAGTGCCTTACACTTGCAAACTGCGCTATTGCGCTCCTGGATTGGCGCAAGCCACCAGAGCGCGCCATGTGTCAGCAGCGCAGGCGCAGCGCATTAGCGCAGCGCACTGCGCTTGCGCGACACGTGTCAACACTACAAGCGCTTGCGCTCTCTGATTGGCGCAAAGCGCCTGACAAATGCAAGGCATTTCTTAAAGGCCCAGGCCCAAATCAAAAAGACCTAGCAGGCCAAAATAAATTGCAAAGCAATAAAAAGGGAGCAGAGCCCAAGTGAAATTGATGCTCTGCATCTTTTATGGGCAAAGCCCAAACAAAAAAAATAGAAGTAATGCAATGCATTATTTAAGTGTGGGCAAAACCCTAGCACAGGTCTAATAGACCAAAAATAAATAAGGATGTTGTACATTTTCAACTGGACTTAGCCCAATTTTGGCCGTAAGTCCTCAAATTAAATTGACTGAGCACAGCTGTTCTCTTAAATTAATTTATATCCGGTTCGAGGGTACATCTCCAAACTCCTCTGACACCCATCGTTGTAATCCTTCAACGACGTCAGAGAGGTGACGGGTCCCGACGACCACACATCAATACGGACTGCGGGGTCCTTAAACTCGTGGACCGGAATGTCCTTAAACTAATGTTGGACCGAGACGTTCTTAAACTAATGTTGAACCGAAACGTCCTTAAACTAATGTCGGACCACCACGTCCCTAAACTGGAACATGGACTACCACGTCCCTAAACTGGAGCATGGACCGCAATGTCCCTAAACTTCCTATGGACCACTACGTCCCTAAACTGGAACAATAGAGCCTCCAAATGCTCTTTTGCCGGATTTAAACGATCCCGTTTAAGTTGATCTTAGCCCCCAAACACGGCTAACGTATCCTTAAACATTCAAACGGACTATAAAACTCCAAATCAACCTTGGTTCAAGGGTACATCTCTGAACTCCTCTGACATCTGCCGTTGTAATCCTTCAACGACGTTAGAGAGGTGACGAGTCCCGATGGCCAGATATTAAATGGATTATCACGTTAAGTTGATCTTAGTCTCAAACAGGACTATCGTATCCTTAACGAACGTTTAAGTTGATATTAGCCGCAACGCGACTAATGCATCCTTAAACTAAAAACACCAAACCCAAATCTAAGTAAATACGGATTTGGACTAATCCACGTCCTACGGGCGACGGTATTACTCAGTCTCCGTATACAATCCACGGGCAACCACAAACAAAACAAATACACACGACACGAAGTGAAATTCTGGAGAAGGAGAAAGTTGTTATCGCGATGCGGTAGCGTAATTAACTGCAGGGGCTTGCGCCTGCAGGGAAGAGCGTCCCCACAATCAAAAACCCCTCAAGCGAGGGGGAATCTGACGAAGTCTGCTATATCGGCCGCATCCGTCTAAACCTCCGATACACGGTGTCATAAATCAACTTGGCATCTTCGGAGAGGTGGACGGATAAAACCAAATAGCATCTGCCCCGAATCTCAGCGTCAGGACATCGCAGTCTTGTGCGCCGTCTTTCGGAGGGGAACAGATTCTGGCACACCCGGTGGGACCTTTTCCTCTTTCCACTCCACACTTCGTGTGTCGTGTTTTTCCCGCGATCAAATAATCGCGGTATGTATGTTTTTGGTTGCTCTTAGCGGAGTGGATATTGAAGCCGGCATTTCGTCTCTATAAAGAATGGCATTTGCTCCCACCCTAGCAACTCAGGCTCTGTCATATCTGGCGGAGCCAAGTATGGGTCACTTACAGCCTCAAATCTCTGCAATCCGGCTCTTCAAGAAATCAACGGGCTTCTTTTTGGGTCGATGCTCCCACCTCCCACCCTCGGTGCCTCAATGCCGATGGAGGAAGCCCAGAGGATGTCTGTCGTCCACAGGCAGGCTCCCCAAGCAGCGGCCTTGCCGACGGAATTAGTCCTCAAACAACTGACACATGCCAAAGACTAAGGTCAACGCAGGGGCAGAATATTCAAGCTCTTCAAGAAATCAATAGCTTCAAACTGCACTAACTGCAACAGCAACTCTCGCTCTGTCCCATCTGGAGGAGTAACCTACGGGTCCCAAGTGGCCTCCCTTTTCACTATGCCAGTGGAGCAGGTAACTCAAGCCACCATTGGGCTATTCTTCGGGACCATGCTCCCGCCAACGAGCTTCAGCGCTCCTGTACCATCACAAGAAGCTCCCAAGAAGTCATTTATCAGCGCTCCTGTGCTTATTTACGCCCTACTTTGCATTATACTATATATAAGCACAAAAAAAAATTGTGATAATAAAAGAGTAGAAAGTGAAAAATTATATTTAAAAAATAGGAATAGTTTAAGAAAAACAAGAAAGTTAGATGTTTTCTTAAATGAAACTAGTAATAAGTAGTTATGAGCTGTTGTCCCAAGGGTTAGTAAGATGAAGGAAATTACTAATCTGAGGATAAAAATAAGCCTGAAAATAGTTCATATTCTGGAAGCCAAACATTTGAACGTTGATACCCTACTATACGCACTTACACGCATCTTGAAACTCGGGATAGTAGAGGATACCTTGAAATGCTCTTGTCTAGAAGCCAAAGTATGAAGAAAATAAATGTGGAGAATAAAAGATAAAATGGGGAAAAGAAAAATGAACACTGGTTTTGTTATCACCGAGGCAGCAATAAAAAAATATAGCGAGGGTGCTTTATCACCTAGTGCCTTAGACCAACTGGTTTGGGAGCCACTGCTAAGCCTTAGGTGTTGCAAGGCGAGGAAAACACACCTAATTAGCAAGCACATGAGTAATCGATCGGTTAGTACCTCAAGAAGTATTAACGATCGCATGAAGAATGTGTGAGCAAATTCCATCTAAATATCTATTAAAAAGTACTGAGGTAGATGGACAAGAGTATGATTGCTTGAATTGAATTCTCTGAGTGTAGGGATGTCTAGTTCACACACGTAGGGGTATATGATCAATGTTTGGAAGAAAGATAGGAATGAAAACTAAAGGCGATGTTTTATTGAGGGATGATGTGATTTCTAATATCTTTTCATGACTATTAAGATATGGTTCATAGCAACTGAAAAGCTGGTAGAGTTGAAAACTCTTATTTTCAAGTTCTTTCTTTTATAGTTCTTATCTTTATATAACTTTCACCATCTCTCTTTTATTATACGATTTTGTGGGTGTAATCCGCTGAAAACCCTCAGGAGACAACACCCCTCCTACTAGGGATATACCACTGGCGCCGAGTAAGGAAGACCGGGGGCAACTCTCCTTCTAGACTGACTCCGCCGACTCCAACGGGCGGAAATTGATGCTGCTGTTCCAACTGGAAACAACTTTGAACCACTTAGGAAGGTCCACAATAACTCTCCGACCGCTGTGCTGAAAAGATCTCCTCCACCTATGGAGAGCGCTACAAAGATGAAGCCGGAAAAGCCCCCTCAACGGCTGTCCTCTAAAATCTACAAGGTCTGGCGTCAAGTCCAAGACTCGGTAATTGATCAAGATTATCCCCGCCGACAGAAAAAGGTGAAATTTTAGCGGGAAGAAGACCGTCCTATCAATCCACAAAAGGCGATAGCTACTTGGGTGCCCACGGCAAGTGACCCACGGCCGACAATCGTCAGTGAGCTGCTATCTGAAGAAAGGGTGGCTGCGTTAAAAGACCTGCTTATGCAGCACAAAGATTGCTTCGCATGGAACTATTCCGAAATACCGGGATTAGATCCAGAAATTGCTGTGCATAAATTGGCAATATCCCCGGACGTCAAGCCAGTCAAACAGGCACCAAGAAGAATGCGGCTCGAGCTTGAGATGAGTATCAACGCCGAGGTCAAGAAGCTGATCGACTCTAGCTTCATCCAGGAAGTTCAATACCCTGAATGGATCGTCAACATCGTCCCGGTGATGAAGAAAAATGGGACAGTGCGCATATACGTAGACTTCCGGGATCTCAATAAAGCTTGCCCGAAAGACGATTTCCCAGTGCCAGTCACCGAACTGATGATAGACAATACGTCCACTCATGAGGTTTTCTCCTTCATGGATGGCTCATCAGGATATAATCAAATAAAGATGCATCCCGAAGACCAGAAGCACACCGCCTTCAGGACTCCTTTGGGTATATTCTTCTACAAGGTGATGCCCTTCGGTTTAAAGAACGCCGGTGCTACTTACCAGAGAGCCATGAGGCAGATCTTTGATGACCTTATACACGAAATCGTCGAATGCTATATCGATGATCTCGTGGTTAAAAGAAAATCATACGAAGAACATCTCGAGCATTTGAAGATCGTATTTCAACACCTTCGACAATACAACTTGAAGATGAACCCGCTCAAGTGTGCATTCGGAGTTTCCTCGGGCAAATTCCTGGGATTCATCGTCCGGCACCGAGGTATTGAGATAGATCCATCAAAGATCAAGGCGATCATAGAAATGCCTCTGCCAAGGACTCTCAAACAGCTGCGATCTCTCCAAGGGAAGCTCGTGTATATACGGGGATTTATAGCCAACCTTTCAGGAAAGTGCCGTCCTTACAGCCACCTGATGAAGAAGGGAACCCCGTCCGTCTGGGATCGCAAATGCCAAGACGCACTAGACGAAATCAAACAATACCTGCAGAACCCGCCGGTGCTGGCTG
Organism: Agapanthus africanus; assembly: GCA_030015575.1. Lineage (NCBI taxonomy): Eukaryota > Viridiplantae > Streptophyta > Magnoliopsida > Asparagales > Amaryllidaceae > Agapanthus > Agapanthus africanus. The sequence continues at coordinate 118,259,563 of CM057338.1, read as the reverse complement.
CTCTGGTCAAGGGAAAACCCCTCATTCTTTATACAACTGCCCTCGAAGGTTCCTTAGGCGCATTATGGGCACAAGAGAACGACCAAGGGAAAGAAAGAGCACTCTATTACTTAAGTCGAGTTCTACTGGGGGCAGAAAGAAACTACTCCCCCATTGAAAAACACTGCCTAGCGTTGATCTTCGCGATAACAAAGCTCAGGCACTATGCGTTGGCGCATGAGGTCCGTCTTATTTCGAAGGTAGACCCTCTTAAGTATTTAATGTCAAAGGCCATACTAACGGGACGACTCGCTAAATGGGCCCTGCTCTTAATGGAGTTCTCGGTAACGTACCGACCTCTCAAGGCAGTGAAAGGCCAGGCCATCGCCGACTTCCTCGCTGAGCATCCAATACCCGTCGATTCTCCTTTAAATTGCGATCTTCCAGACGAACATGCGTTTGATGCGATCGATGGTGGTGATACCCAATGGGAGCTTTATTTCGATGGAGCATCTTCCATGAAGAAACGCAAACAAAGTGCCCCTATAATCAACTCGGGGGTAGGACTCATCTTTATAACTCCACAAGGTGGGATAATGCGTTTTGCCTTCTCCCTAACAGAGCTGAGGACAAATAACGAAGCCGAATACGAAGCTTTGATAGCAGGCCTCGAGATCGCCATTGACATGGGAACTGAAGACCTCCTCATATACGGGGATTCTCAACTGGTCGTTAGTCAAGTAAACGGCGACTACCAAACGTGCAAGCCAGAACTGGTGAAGTACGGCGAAAAAGTGCAACAACTGTTGACCCGAATTCCCTCCTATACTTTGGAGAACATACCGCGCGCGGAGAACAGCAAAGCAGACGCGTTGGCCAAACTTGCTAAAGAACTGGCTGACGAGAACCTCGATGGCGTCAGAATTGTGGTACAAAGCCGTCGAGTGCTCGCCCCAGCGGAAATATCTCCGGAATCACTCGAAGAAAAGGAAACGACTGAACGAATGGCTCTGCAAATAAAAGACCGGGAAAAGGCCAAGGATTGGAGGGAAGTCTTCATAGACTACTTTAAGTCCCACCGATTGCCTGAAGAAGCGTCCACAAGACATCAGCTCATGAAGCGGGCTCTATCTTTCGCCTTCGTCAACGATACTCTGTACAAGAGATCGTTTGATTCTCTGTGGTTGAGATGCCTGGGACCTGACGAAGCGAAAAGAGTCGTTCAGGAAGTTCACAACGGACTCTGCGGTTCTCACCAAGCGGGCCCAAAGATGAAGTTGAAGATAAAACGGATGGGCTACTACTGGCCCACGATGATTCAGGACTGCCTCGAATATGCGAAGCAATGCCACTCATGCCAAATCCATGGGGACTTCATCCACCAGCATCCAAATCCACTACATCCAACGGTGGCTAGCTGGCCATTCGAAATGTGGGGGACTGACATAGTCGGCCCTATCGAACCAGCATTGTCTAGGGGACATCGTTTCATCCTGGCGACGACTGATTACTTCTCTAAATGGGCAGAAGCAATACCGTTAAGAGAAGTGAAGACGGAAAATATCCTCCACTTCTTCAAGACGCACGTCATATATCGGTTTGGAACTCCGCGACGAATCATCTCCAATAACGGGCCAGCTTACAGAAGCCACAAGATCAGTCGCTTTGCGCAACAGCATAATATAGACTGGAGATATTCCTCGGTTTATAATCCGCGAGCTAATGGTCTAGCTGAAGCCTTCAACAAGACCCTGACGAAAATCATGAAAAAGACGGTGTCCCGAAATAAGAGAGACTGGCACGAGAGGCTGCAAGAAACTCTCTGGGCATATCGAACTACGTTCAAGACGGCCACAAGCACAACGGCGTACGCGTTGGTATTTGGGACGGAAGCAGTACTCCCCCTTGAGATAGAGTTACCCTCTCTACGAGTGGCAGTCCACTACGAGCTGACGGACGAAGAAAATGCCCACCTTCGGCTTGAGGAGCTTGACGCCCTTGATGAAACCCGGCTCATAGCGCAACAAAATCTGGAGGCCTATAAAGCAAAGATGACGCGCTCATATGAAAGACTGACCCGACCGAGGACATTTCGCCAAGGCGAACTCGTGCTAGTGGTCAAAAAGCCTATGATCCCCAATCGCGCCAAGCGAGGAAAATTCGAGCCAAACTATGAAGGCCCGCACATCATAGATAAGGTCTACCAGGGTGGGGCCTATCTACTCATGGACATACACGGTGAAAGGCCTTTCAGGCCAATAAACGGTCGCTTCCTAAAGAGATACTACGCTTAATGATCCACGGCCTAGGTCAATGATAGATGACGACGACTATGTCCGCTCGCTATCTTCCTAAGCTCAAGCTTTATAAGTAGTAGCCGGCCTTCTCCATGACGGACCGAAATGTCCTTAAACTAATAGCAGACCGAAACGTCTTTAAACTACTACCGCAACATCTTTAGGCTGACGAGATATAAAAAAAAAACATATAAAAATAAAATTAAAAAAAACGGTATGTCCATAAGCAAAAAGGGCACGGATGAAAACCCGAAAGGGCTCCGTGAGTAAAAACAGCAGGGCTACCGGCGAGTGTTCGTGAAAACCCGAAAGGGCGCGACCTCGTAAAAAAAAAGAGGAAAAAAAATATATAAAAATAAAAAGAATAAAAAAAACGGTATGTCCATAAGCAAAATGGGCGCGGATGAAAACCCGAAAGGGCTCCGTGAGTAAAAACAGCAGGGCTACCGGTGAGTGTTTGTGAAAACCTGAAAGGGCGCAACCTCATTAAAGGACACTTATAGGGTCCTCTCGACCTTATAAGGAGAAACCACCCACGTGAGATCCTTACGACTCACAAGGGAGCAACACACTTAGGGATCCCCACGATTCCTAAGGAGAAAATACACTTGCGAGATCCTCACGACTCATAAGGAGAACTCTCTTATGGGACCCTCACGGCTCATAAGAGTTGAAAGTCTTAAGTTACAGAGACCTAAACCTGTGCTTAAGCAACCCATACAACTTCCGATATTGCCCTACAAGTGGCTCAATACTGACCCTTGTATACAATCCACGGGCGCGAATAAACATTTCCCTAACCAAGTCTCATCCGTGACTGGGGATATGTTCGCATGGTAAACAACTCTTGTAAATCCTCTCGATTTATGAGGAGAAAACCCTCCTGTAGGATCCTTACGACTTACAGAGGAAACGAACACTTAGGAATCCTTACGAGTCCTAAGAAGAAAATACACCTACAAGATCCTCACGACTTGTAGGGAGAAAGAACTTCGTGAAATCCTTACGGCTCATGAAGTCAAAAGCCTTAGCCGACAGGACCCTAACCCTGGTCGCTAAGCCACCTTTGTTCGACATCGACAGAGGCAGATGATGATTCGCTCCAGGTAATATCCCAGTTGTAGCGGTGCTGATGCCGAAATCGGTTTACAGCGAAAAGCCAATAGGCCGCACATGCATACGAAATAGCCGAAATGATAGGGCAACTTGCAATAAAAAGCAGCAAGTAAAAATGTATGCATGCAAAATAGCCGAAATGATTGGGCAACTCGCAATAAAAATCAGCGAGTAAAAATAAAATAAATAGCCGAAATGATTGGGCACCGCGAAAAATAGCCGAAATGATTGGGCAATCGCGATCTTCGCGATATAAAAGCTGAAATGATAGAGCATCGCGGAGATAAAACAAAAAAAATGATGATAAAACTTTGGCCTTACAGTTAAGATCATATCGATCCCTGTATACAATCCAAGGGCGTAAACAAAGAGGGAACCATACTTTCCCAACAGGCTCCGCCAGAAGACGAAGCCAAATCTCGACGGTTCAGTCCAACTCCGAAGAAACCAGTGTCTTCAGCAGATACCTTGACTCACGGATACAAACACTCCTTGACGAGAGCCTTCTGATCCGCGTCGACTCGCAGAGCCACCAGTGCCTCCGTGGGAAATTCTTGACTCGTTTCAAACCCCAAGGAAACAAATAATCCTTGGCACTAGGGAAACAAATAATCCTTAGCAAATTCCTCGACTCACGGATACAAACACTCCTTGACGAGAGCCTCCTGATCTGCGTCGACTCGCAGAGCAACCAGTGCCTCCGTGGGAAATTCTCGACTCGTTTCGAACCCCAAGGAAACAAATAATCCTTGGCGCTAGGGAAACAAATAATCCTTAGCAAATTCCTCGACTCACGGATACAAACACTCATTGACGAGAGCCTCCTGATCCGCGTCGACTCGCAGAGCAACCAGTGCCTCCGTGGGAAATTCTCGACTCGTTTCGAACCCCAAGGAAACAAATAATCCTTGGCGCTAGGAAAACAAATAATCCTTAGCAAATTCCTCGACTCACGGATACAAACACTCCTTGACGAGAGCCCCCTGATCCGCGTCGACTCGCAGAGCAACCAGTGCCTCCGTGGGAAATTCTTGACTCGTTTCAAACCCCAAGGAAACAAATAATCCTTGGCGCTAGGGAAACAAATAATCCTTAGCAAATTCCTAGACTCACGGATACAAACACTCCTTGACGAGAGCCTCCTGATCCGCGTCGACTCGCAGAGCAACCAGTGCCTCCGTGGGAAATTCTCGACTCGTTTCAAACCCCAAGGAAACAAATAATCCTTGGCGCTAGGGAAACAAATAATCCTTAGCAAATTCCTCGACTCACGGATACAAACACTCCTTGACGAGAGCCCCCTGATCCGCGTCGACTCGCAGAGCAACCAGTGCCTCCGTGGGAAATTCTCGACTCGTTTCAAACCCCAAGGAAACAAATAATCCTTGGCGCTAGGGAAACAAATAATCCTTAGCAAATTCCTCGACTCACGGATACAAACACTCCTTGACGAGAGCCTCCTGATCCGCGTCGACTCGCAGAGCAACCAGTGCCTCCGTGGGAAATTCTCGACTCGTTTCGAACCCCAAGGAAACAAATAATCCTTGGCGCTAGGGAAACAAATAATTCTTAGCAAACACCTCGACTCACGGATACAAACACTCCTTGACGAGAGCCTCCTGATCCGCGTCGACTCGCAGAGCAACCAGTGCCTCCGTGGGAAATTCTCGACTCATTTCAAACCCCAAGGAAACAAATAATCCTTGGCGCTAGGGAAACAAATAATCCTTAGCAAATTCCTCGACTCACGGATACAAACACTCCTTGACGAGAGCCCCCTGATCCGCGTCGACTCGCAGACCAACCAGTGCCTCCGTGGGAAATTCTCGACTCGTTTCAAACCCTAAGGAAACAAATAATCCTTGGCGCTAGGGAAACAAATAATCCTTAGCAAATTCCTCGACTCACGGATACAAACACTCCTTGACGAGAGCCTCCTGATCCGCGTCGACTCGCAGAGCAACCAGTGCCTCCGTGGGAAATTCTCGACTCGTTTCAAACCCCAAGGAAACAAATGATCCTTGGTGCTAGGGAAACAAATAATCCTTAGCAAACACCTCAACTCACGGATACAAACACTCCTTGACGAGAGCCTCCTGATCCGCGTCGACTCGCAGAGCAACCAGTGCCTCCATGGGAAATTCTCGACTCGTTTCAACCCCAAGGAAACAAATAATTCTTGGCGCTAGGGAAACAAATAATCCCTAGCAAACACCTCAACTCAAGGAAACAAACACTCCTTGACGAGAGCCTCCTGATTCGCGTCGACTCGCAGAGCAACCAGTGCCTCCGTGGGAAATTCTCGATCCGTTTCAACACCAAGGAAACAAATAATCCTTGGCGCTAGGGAAACAAATAATCCTTAGCAGATACCTCGACTCAAGGAAACAAACACTCCTTGACGAGAGCCTCCTAATTCGCGTCGGCTCGCAGAGAAACCAGTGTCTCCGCGGGAAAATTCCCGATTCGTCTCAACTTGCAAGGAAAGCCTCAGGCAGCAGGGACTAAAAAAGCTTGCTTCCCGAACAATGGGACCCTGCAAGTCGATCCAAAAAGATTTCTTGCATACTATTCACGGGTCTCACTCTCCAAAGTCGAATCTCGACAAGGAGGGAAACAACCGCTTACGGGCCCTCTCGACTCGTAAGAGGGAAAAATTCTCTTATAGGATCCTTACGACTTGTAAGAGAAAACACACTTAGGAATCCTCACGATTCCTAAGGAGAAAATCCACCTATGAGATCCTCTCGATCCGTAGGGAGAAAAGTCTCTATGAAACCCTCACGGCTCATAGAGTTGAAAAGTCTTAGGCAGCAGATCTGAACCTGCGGCCTAAGCCATCGCTACCTCTTGGAAAAAACTAAGTTATCTGCCAATTATGTTTATCAAAGACAACATGCTGATAATAAGAGAAGGCAGAAAGCAAAAGAGCATACAAGACATTGCAAAAGAAAATATGTATCTTTATTCATTGACTTCAATCAAATACAAGATGAATCGTACAAAAGAATAAAGAATGGATACATATTATTTAAAAGGAAAATTTTACAAATACATTGATACAAAGGCAGCTACTGGGAAGGAAGCGTCTTAAGTAGCTTTATCAGTTGTTCGCACACTTCCCTCCATGCCTTTTCCCGATCGGCTACCACCGCCAGTTCTGCCTCTACTTGAGCCCGCTGCTGCAAGACAGATGCAAGATGCTCCTTAACGGCCTGGAGTGTCATGCTCGGCAACATCAAGCTTTCGCTTCAAGTTTAGCCCATGTGAGATACGCTTCAGAAGGCCCTCGAAGACAGCCTTCTCCTCGGCAGCGTTCGCCTCAACTTCAGCATGTAGGCGAGCAGTTTCGCTTGAAGACGCCCGACGGTCCTTCAGCCTTAAAGTTGCTTCTTGTTCCAAACGGTGGAAATGAGAAGTGCTTTGCTCGAGCCATGCTGCCCGTTGAGTACTCACGGCCAAGAACCACCGTCTCGGAAACAAGTCAGCCAATGACCTCCGTCGCGGAAACAAATCAGCCAACGACCTCCCCGTCGGAGCAATACTTCGACTCGGAAACAAGTCAACTCACCAACCACTTACGAGTCCTCTCGACTTGTAAGGGAGAAAATTCTCTTATAAGATCCTTACGACTTATAAGAGAAAACGCACTTAGGAATCCTCACGATTACTAAGGAGAAAATACACCTACGAGATCCTCTCGATCCGTAGGGAGAAAAGTCTTTATGAGACCCTCACGGCTCATAAAGTTGAAAAGTCTTAGGTGGCAGATCATATCCCTGTCTTCTAAGCCATTACTGCCCTACAAAGAGGTTAAGATGGACCATCTACGAGCCACACTTGCTAAAGCTACATGCCACTGAAATGGAGAAGTTACTCATGAGCGTATAAACTACTTCACACCAGAGTAAAACATAAAGAAATAGAAGGGTGCGGCTCATGGAATTGAGAGTTTGGAACTATATCTTTTAAGAGTCGAGATTTGAGTCAATAATAAATGACGACGCTTGTGTCCGCTCGTTATCTTCTCAGATCAAGATTCTGAAGGTTATATACCAACACGAAACTGGTCATACGCTATGCATTACTCTACACTACTTCACCCACATATATACTTACGTGGGCAAAGTAGTGGGGGGCATTTGTTCCCGCCAAAAATTTCTGCGTAAAAGAGTCTAAGGTATCAAATGGCAGCGATACGCTTAAGAAAATACGAACCAGTATCTTCCGGCCTGTATTTTGATAAACTCCCCAATGAGAAACTGTTATATTATGATGGTGTTGAAAGCATCTCGAAAAAACCTTCGATTTGATATATTATGAGCCTCATAATTCATCCGGGATCAAAAGTTATGAGCAAATGTGTTATGCACATGTGGTCTAAGAAAGAAGAAGCGAACCAGTATTTTCCGAGCTTTCTTTTGACAAACTCCGGAATAAGAAACAGCTAAATTCTGATGGTATTGAAAGTATCTTGAAAAGACCTTCGATTTGATATATTATGGGCCTCATAATTCATCCGGGATCAAAAGTTATGAGCAAATGTCTATGCACATGTGATCTAAGGAAGAAGATGCGAACCAGTATTTTCCGAGCTGTATTTTGACAAACTCCGGAATGAAAAACAGCTAAATTCTGATGATATTGAAAGCATCTCGAAAAGATCTTCGATTTGATATATTATGGGCCTCATAATTCATCCGAGATCAAAAGTTATGAGCAAATGTGTTATACACGTGTAATCTAAAGTAATGCTCTAATACATGGGGAATGCATATTTTAGTCCCACATCGGGAAAAGAAGAGATGGCTTCTCTACCACTCCCATATAAATAAGAGGGGATACCTCTTAGAAAGATAGAGTTAAATCCTCAAAGGATTCAATACTCAAAGGAGCTTAGTTCTCCAAGATAGGAGCATGCTCCTCCATAATGCGCATATGCGCAAGCGCCATGTGCGCTACGTGCAACGCACGTGTGCCTGCTATGCGGCACTACGTGCAACGCACGTGCGCGCCACATGAGAATATTTAATAATATTAAAAGGAGCTTGTTCTCCATATCTAGAAGCTTTGCTTCTCCTCATAATGCGCATGCGCGCCACGTGCAACGCACGTGCGCCCGCCATGCGGCACCACGTGCAACGCACGTGCGCACCACATGAGAACATTTAATAATATTAAAAGGAGCTTGTTCTCCATATATAGAAGCTTTGCTTCTCCTCATAATGCGCATGTGCGCCACGTGCAACGCACGTGCGCCCGCCATGCGGCACCACGTGCAACGCACGTGCGCACCACATGAGAACATTGAATAATATTAAAAGGAGCTTCTTCTCCATATATAGAAGCTCTGCTTCTCCTTATAATGCGCATGTGCTCCATGTGCAACGCACGTGTGCCCGCCATGCGGCACCACGCGCAACGCACGTGCGCACCACATGAGAACATTTAATAATATTAAAAGGAGCATGTTCTCCATATATAGAAGCTCTGCTTCTCCTCATAATGCGCATGTGCCGGCCACGTGCAACGCACGTGTGCCGGCCACGTGCGCACCACGTGCAACGCACGTGCGCACCACATGAGAATATTCAAAGGAGACTCGTTCTCCATAGGAGCTTGCTCCCCCCATAATGCGCATATGCGCAAGATCCATGTGCGCTACGTGCAAATATGAGCGCCCAACACGTGCGACACACGTGCGACGCACGTGCGCGAACGCAAAGAAGCCTTTTTCAGTAGCGAGAAGCTTAAGCTCCAGCCTGTTCTTCCCCCCTAATGAGTGAGACATGGTTCAAAGGGTACATCCCTCCACACCTTCGATATATGGCACTGCAATCTTTCAGTGTCGTCGAAGAGGTGGTGGGTCCCAACGACCAATGATCCTTCTTTCTAAAATAAAAAAAAGGGGGATCAACATTTCTTGAAAAAAAATCAAGAGCTTCAAACAGAGAGAACTCTGAGAAAAATTTCAAGAAAAAGGTAAAAAGCTTCACAAGAGAGAAGAAATTTCTTCTAATAGATCATTGATCTAAAAAACCAGATCAATGATCTTCACATAATAAACAGTGCTTTGCACTTCTTATGAACCACTGGTTCTTTAAAACAAGAAAAAACAAAATAAAAAAAATATAGTGCTTTGCACTTTTATGAACCTTTGGTTCCTGAAATAAAAAGAAAAACTTGTTTTTCTTTGATCTAAATTAGATCAAGGAAACGAACAGTGCTTTGCACTTCTTTTGTGAACCATTGGTTCTTGAATCTAAAAGATTCTTAAATCATAGTGCCTTACACTTGCAAACTGCGCTGTTGCGCTCCTGGATTGGCGCAAGCCACCAGAGCGCGCCACGTGTCAGCAGCGCAGGCGCAGCGCATTAGCGCAGCGCACTGCGCTTGCGCGACACGTGTCAACACTACAAGCGCTTGCGCTCTCTGATTGGCGCAAAGCGCCTGACAAATGCAAGGCATTTCTTAAAGGCCCAGGCCCAAATCAAAAAGACCTAGCAGGCCAAAATAAATTGCAAAGCAATAAAAAGGGGGCAGAGCCCAAGTGAAATTGATGCTCTGCATCTTTTATGGGCAGAGCCCAAACAAAAAAAATAGAAGTAATGCAATGCATTATTTAAGTGTGGGCAAAACCCTAGCACAGGTCTAATAGACCAAAAATAAATAAGGATGTTGTACATTTTCAACTGGACTTAGCCCAATTTTGACCGTAAGTCCTCAAATTAAATTGACTGAGCACAGCTGTTCTTTTAAATTAATTTATATCCGGTTCAAGGGTACATCGCCAAACTCCTCTGACACCCATCGCTGTAATCCTTCAACGACGTCAGAGAGGTGACGGGTCCCGACGACCACACATCAATACGGACTGCGGGGTCCTTAAACTCGTGGACCGGAATGTCCTTAAACTAATGTTGGACCGAAACGTTCTTAAACTAATGTTGAACCGAAATGTCCTTAAACTAATGTCGGACCACCACATCCCTAAACTGGAACATGGACCACCACGTCCCTAAACTGGAGCATGGACCGCAACGTCCCTAAACTTCCTATGGACCACTACGTCCCTAAACTAGAACAATAGAGCCTCCAAATGCTCTTTTGCCGGATTTAAACGATCCCGTTTAAGTTGATCTTAGCCCCCAAATACGGCTAACGTATCCTTAAACATTCAAACGGACTATAAAACTCCAAATCAACCTTGGTTCAAGGGTACATCTCTGAACTCCTCTGACATCTGCCGTTGTAATCCTTCAACGACGTTAGAGAGGTGACGAGTCCCGATGGCCAGATATTAAATGGATTATCACGTTAAGTTAATCTTAGTCTCAAACAGGACTATCGTATCCTTAACGAACGTTTAAGTTGATATTAGCCGCAACACGACTAATGCATCCTTAAACTAAAAACACCAAACCCAAATCTAAGTAAATACGGATTTGGACTAATCCACGTCCTACGGACGACGGCATTACTCAGCTCCGTATACAATCCACGGGCAACCACAAACAAAACAAACACATACGACACGAAGTGAAATTCTGGAGAAGGAGAAAGTTGTTACCGCGATGCGGTAGCGTAATTAACTGCAGGGGCTTGCGCCTGCAGGGAAGAGCGTCCCCACAATCAAAAACCCCTCAAGCGAGGGGGAATCTGACGAAGTCTGCTATATCGGCCGCATCCGTCTAAACCTCCGATACACGGTGCCATAAATCAACTTGGCATCTTCGGAGAGTTGGACGGATAAAACCAAATAGCATCTGCCCCGAATCTCAGCGTCAGGACATCGCAGTCTTGTGCGCCGTCTTTCGGAGGGGAACAATCCCGATTACTGCCCTTACCACCAAACGGTAAGTCACCCGATCGAGAATTGTTTCGTCTTTAAGGGATGGATCGAGGATCAATACCTACAAGGCAAATTCGCGCTGTCTGAAAACTGGAAGGTAAACCTACCACAGCCGCACATTCCAAAGAAGATGGACACAGTGGGGGCAGTTTATTCTTTTGTCGAGAACGAAAATGATGGAGAAGACTCATCAGACGAGTCTGAAGACTACGTAGCGACTTGTCACGTGATCTCTCACTCATTGGGGGATGATAAAGAGGCTCCTTGCGTTGATAAACCGAGGGTGGACCCTGAGCCAGAAATCCCACGGCCGTCAGACGAATTGATCGATGCCTTCCTGAATGAGATTCGTCTGAAAGTTAAAGCCAATCAAGAGCGTGAGATGGCCATACTGGAAAGAGCCAAACACCGACGACTGGACCAAAGAGTCGAGCCACTCCCGTCAAATCAAAAGCCATCCGCTGCGGATAAAAACAAATTCAAGACGAGGAAAAGGTTCGCTAAAGCCCTGTCAGTGGGAATGGTGCTACCACCCTCTGAAGAAAATACTCTCGGTGAAGTAGAGATGCATCCTAACTTCTGCTTATATCATTAGAAGATCACACATCCTACCGAAGACTGCGACTCCTTTAAGTGTTGGTGGTAAGGGTATGTCGCTCAAAAGCAACACTTCAACAGGACAAAGTGTGGAGCTCGTAGACATCAGAAAAATGTGATAGATGAGCGCAAAAGAGCCGCTGACGATTGTCATATAGCCGACTCCAAGGGATCGCAAATTATCACCTTTGGAAGCGACTCTGACGAGGAAGCTGCCCTCAACCCTCTCCTCAAGGAATCCATCTCAAAGATGAAAGAATTGAGAAGTTGCGATAACGTTCAGCCGTGTAATCGCACGCTGCTCAGAAAAAATCTCGGCCCCGCAAGCAAGGGATCGAGCAAAAAGGATAAAGGGAAGGAAAAAACAGCCCTCGTAGCCAATGCTCAACAGCAATCGAGTGGCCCTAGACCGGTTGTTTGCCGAAACAACAAGTAGCAATCCCTCCAGGAAAAGTTGAAACGCCCTTACTCGTTTCCGCAAGATAAAACAAGGGGACTGTTCGAGCTGGCGTTGCGCAACCGACTCATAAATCTGCCGGAGCCAAAACGTTTGTTGTAACCAAATAACGTCAATGAGCCCAACTACTGTCCCTATCACCGAATACTGGGTCACCTGATCGAGGATTGCTACATCTTCAAAAACTGGGTTGAAGATCAACACCAACAAGGCAAGTTCGTTATCTCCGAAAACTGGAAGGTGAACCCGCCACAACCGCACGCTCTGAGAAAGACGGATACGCCGGGGGCATCATGCTCAGTCATAGAGAAAGCCTCATAGACCGAAAAGTCAATAAACTAGATATTCGCCTCAAATACGGCGATGACGGACCGAAACGTCCTTAAACTAATGACGGACCACTACGTCCTAAAACTAGCTGACGACCATAACGTCTTTAAACTACTACCGCAGCATCCTCAGGCTGACGACGAGGAAAAAAAACGGTATGTCCATAAGCAAAATGGGCACGGATGAAAACCCGAAAGGGCTCCGTGAATAAAAACAGCAGGGCTACCGGCGAGTGTTTGTGAAAATCCGAAAGGGCGCGACCTCGTTTAGAAAAAAAGAATAAAAAGAATGTAATATATATATATATATATATATATATATATATATATATATATATATAAAGAACGGTATGTCCATGAGCAAAAAGGGCACGGATGAAAACCCGAGAGGGCTCCGTGAGTAAAAACAGCAGGGCTACCGGCGAGTGTTTGTGAAAACCCGAAAGGGCGCAACCTCGTGAATGGACACTTACAGGGTCCTCTCGACCTTGTAAGGAGAAATCACCCGCGTGAGATCCTTACGACTCACAAGGGAGCAGCACACTTAGGGATCCTCATGATTCCTAAGGAGAAAATACGCTTGCGAGATCCTCACGACTCGTAAGGAGAATCCTCTTATGGGACCCTCACGGCTCATAATATTTGAAAGTCTTAAGTTACAGAGACCTGAACATGTTCTTAAGCAACCCCCACAACCTTCAATATTGCCCTACAAGTGGCTCAATACTGACCCTTGTATATAATCCACGGGCGCGAATAAACATTTCCCTAACTAAGTCCCACCCATGAATAGGGATATGTCCATATGGTGAACAACCCTTATAAGTCCTCTCGACTTATAAGGAGAAAACCCTTTTTGTAAGATCCTTACGACTTACAGGAGAACATACACTTAGGAATCCTCACGATTCCTAAAAAAAAAAAAAAACACCTACGAGATCCTCACGACTCGTAGAGAGAAATACCTTTGTGAGACCTTTACGGCTCATGAAGTCAAAAGCCTTAGTCGACGGGATCCTAACCCTGTTCGCTAAGCCACCTTTGTTCGACATTGACAGAGGCAAATGATGATTCACTCCTGGCAATATCCCAGTTGTAGCGATACTGATTCCTAAAACCGGTATCAAATCCCAAGCCCTTTCGTGGCAAATGATGATTCGCTCCTGGCAATATTCCAGTTGTAGCGATGCTGATGCTGAGATTGGCGTCAGATTCCAAGTTCCACACTCGCGATAAAAAAATCAGCGAGCTAAAAATGTATGCATACAAAAAAAGCCAAAATGATTGGGCAACTCGCAATAAAAAGCAGCGAGTAAAAATAAAATAAACAGCCGAAATGATTGGGCACCGCGAAAAATAGCCGAAATGATTGGGCAATCGCGATCTTCGCGATATAAAAAGTTGAAATGATAGAGCATCGCAGAAAGAATAAAAAAAAGATGAAAGAATGAAGCTTTCTGCCCTACAGGTGAGATCACATCGATCCCTGTATACAATCCAGGGGCACAAACAAAGAGAGAACATACCTTCCCGACAGGCTCCGTCAGAAAGCGAAGCCAAATCTCGACGGTTCATAGACGACCTCAAGACAATCTCGACATTTGTCGCAATACTGCAGGCACAAGGTCAACAAACGAAGCAAAGGAAGATCCCTAGCTTCAAGGTCTCGACGTCAATATCGACAACTTAGAGATCACCAACGGCGTTCCTTCGCAGTCCATCAAGATGTAGATACAACGCCAACAAAAGACCTCGCGGTCGAAACAAAGCGAAGCGACGGCAAAATCCCAGCTTCACCTCAGCATTCGTCTCGATACAGCAGACGGGATGTCAACAAAGGCGTTCCTTCGCAGTCCAACAAGACGCAGAAGCAACGTCAACAAAAGACCCCATGGTCAAACAAGCGGAGTAACGGCAAAATCCCAGCTCCACCGCGACGTTCGTCTCAATACAGCAGACGAGATGTCACCCCAACGTTCGTCTCGATACAGCAGACGCAACATCATCAAACAAATGGAGTAACGGCAAAATCCCAGCTCCACCGCGACGTTCGTTTCGATACAGCAGACGAGATGTCACCCCCAACGTTCGTCTCGACACAGCAGACGCAACATCATCAAACAAATGGAGCCATGGTAAAATCCCTAGTTCCAAACCTCAACGGTTCACCAGCAACCTAGAGACAACTACGACGTTCGTCTCGATACAGCAGACGAGATGTCACTCCAGCGTTCTTCCTCCAGCAGGGTTCAGACGCGATAATCAAACAAATGGAGCCACGGCAAAATCCCTAGTTCCCACCACAACATTCGTCTCGATACAACAGACACGATGCCAACAAACAAAGCAAAGGCCAAATTCCTAGCTTCAGGGTCTTGACGGCAACTCACATAAAACCTGAAAGACTATCGGAGATCATCCTACACCAGCGCGGAGTGGTTATGACTCATCGGGGCTCGCAAAAATGAGCCTAACCTCAAGTAAAAAGCGGCATGGCAAATTCCTAACGCTTGCTCTTCCGACGGTCAAACTGCCTAGGAAGGTTGCTTGAAGACGTCTTGTCCAGCCCCCGAAGGGATCAGAGACACGGCAGTCGCAGGGCTACTCGAACAACACGATTGCCTATCGAGGAATATATCAGCCTATGCGACGGTACGACGGCCAAAATCCTAAGTACCACAGACCCTAACGGACTTCTGTCGTAAAGAGCAGAGGTTAACTGTGACGTTAGGATGTTCTTGCGAGAAATGCTCGATTCGTCTTGTGAAGAAATTGATGTCTTTGCCAGAAATTCTCGATGCAGCTCGACTCGTGAGATAAAGCCTTAGGCAGCAGGCATAAAAGAAGCCTGTTTCCTGAGCACTGGGACCCTGCAAGTTGGCCCAAAACGGTCTCTTGCATACTATCCACGGGTCTCACTCTCCAAACTCGAATCTCGACGAGGAGGGAAACAACCGCTTACGGGTCCTCTCGACTCGTAAGAAAGGAAAATTCTCTTATATGATCCTTACGACTTATAAGAGAAAACGCGCTTAGGAATCCTCACGATTCCTAAGGAGGAAAATACACTTACGAGATCCTCTCGATCCGTAGGGAGAAAAGTCTCTATGAGACCCTCACGGCTCATAGAGTTGAAAAGTCTTAGGCGGCAGATCTGAGCCTACGGCCTAAGCCATCGTTATTTCTTGAGGAAATCAAGGTGCTTACTCTATTATCTGCTAATTGTGACAGCATGCTGATAATAAGAAAAGAAAAAGCAAAGAAATAGCACAAGACATTACAAAAAATGTGTATCTTTTATTCATAAACTTGATTGAGTACAGGATACATTGTGCTAAAGAATAAAAAATATATATATATACATTCTTTATTTACAAGTACAAACGATACAAAGAGAGATAGCTACTGAGGAGGAAGTGTCTTTAACAAATCCGCAAGCCGCTCTCACACTTCTTTCAGCGCCTCCTCCTGAGTGGCTGCCGCGGCTACCTCCGCTTCTACTTAGGCCCGCTGCTGTAAAAAAGATGAAAGTTGCACCTCGGTCGCTTTCTGGGCTGCTTCCTGGCTGGGTGCATCCCGCTCGACAACGTTAAGCTGTTGCCTCAATGATAACCCTTCGGAAAGACATTGCAGAAGGCCTTCAAAGACAACCTTCAGCCGTGCAGCATTGGCCTCCACCCCGAGCATGCAGTTGGGCAGACTTGCTCGAAGTCTCACCGCGCTCCTTACGCCTTGAAATGACTTCTTGTTCGAAATGGCGGAAGTAAGAAATGCTCTGCTCAATCCACGCTGCTCTTTGATTACTGGCGGCTAAGGTCTCAGGAGCGGGACGCATCGACTCCAGCTGATGTAGGCGGGCCTCGATCTCCCTGCAATGGTTAACCCAAGATGCGATGATGCCCTCGTCATGAAAGTTCATGAGTATCACCAACATCGGGTTAACCGCCGTAGCGAAGTCTGCGGCAGATGTAGGAGTTTCAACGTCAAGTTCCTCGACGTAGTCACTCAACATGCGCAGACTATTCGCGGCGCCTTTCGAAGATGGACGCCTCAGATAAGGACCCGCCGGCATTGTAATGCGAGGCTTGAAGGGCGCCGAGACTGGAACGACAGCTGAAAAGAAACAAGATGTGATCAAATAACAGTACAGAAAATAAAGAGGGGGGCGTTATCAATGTGATAGTCGCCGTACCAGCTGAGACAGGTGGCAAGGCCGGAAGGGCCGGTGGCGCAGCCGATCTTTTATCCCCTCCTTCAATCTGTAGCACTGCAGTCGAGATGAGAAAAAAGGTTAGAAGTAATTCCATCAACGAAAAAGAAAGATATCAATGGGAAAACATACTCACCAGAGCCACCAGAGGAAGAAGCGAGTTCAGATGGGAATGAGAAGTGTGGGAGCAACACCTGATAGAGATGGTCAAAAAGCACTCCTGAAAGACACAACAGTATGATTTTAGTATACAAATTATACATCTGAAAGATAAGATCAATAAGTTTTGAACCCATATCTTCCAGCATCTTCGATGGTATGAGAGAGGGCTGAGAGGTGACCACCGCCAATGCAGTAGTTGAAGGCGCTCCCTCGAGCAATGGGGCATCGGCGCTGGCTGCACCTGCGTTACGAACAAATGTGAACTTGTCAGAAACGATTGTAAGATAAAAAAAAGACAATAACTTGGGATTTACCTAATGAGCTGCCGGCCGAAACAGAGGCGACTCCCTCCTCCACCGACATGAGGCCACCGCCCGTGGCCTCATCGCCCGACTTAATGGGGGGCGTCATCGTACTCGCGAGGCCAGGAGACGGCGGAAGACCGTAGACGGGGAGGGCAATAATCGGAGTATTGCCGGACTCTTGAGAAAGAGCGGCTGGCCCTTCCCCAAGAGTCGTGCCCATCTCACCCGCTACTTCTTCGGGCTCGGCAGTCGCCGTCGTCTTATCCGCCGCCACCATGAGGTCGCCGGTCTTAAGCGCCTCGTCCGCCGCCACCCCAGGCTCAGTAATAATGGTCATCTCATTTGCCGTCACCTCAGGCTCGACATCAACGACCTCTTCGAGTGCGGCTCCCTCAGCCCACAACTCAGGCTCAGTAACCCTGGCGACGTTGCCCACCGTCGGCTCGGGTTCGTCCGGTGCCCCCTCCTCTGTTTCCTTAGGTTCGACGGTCTCCGCCTCCCCCTCGGTCGGACTTGGCCCTGCAGGATAGAATATATAAGAACCAACGGCTTTATAATTCTTACAACAAGATTCTGAAAGAAAAATTACCTGAAGTTGACTTATCATTAGCTTCCCGAACCGCACGCGCTACCTGTCTGCGTGCGGTAGATAGACCGTCCGGGAGCTCTTCAGAAGGAGAAGCAGAGAGAATAATGGTGTTTGGGCCCACTCCCGTGGCCAAAGCAGCCCTGCGCGCTTTCGCCTCACGCCTTAGCCGCTTCCTCTCCTCCTGAACCGTTGAGACGGACCTCACCAGAGCCTCTTTCATTGAGGCGTCTTCATCCGTGAACAGGGATGCCTCCAAATTTTTCAAGGCATCCCTCGTCGTTTTGTCAAGTTGAGGCTCCCGCGGCAGCCCCGAGGAAGCTGGGACTTCAGTAGAGGATCCGGGAATAGTCCCCACATCAGCTGGCGCAGCCCCTACAAAGAAACAAAGGAAGAAGGTTAGATTGGCCATCGGAGAAGAAGACAAAAATTTCTGATAAGGCGATACGTACCAACGCCCATTAAAGCGCGCTTATTCTCTTCCTCCTGGAAGGTTTTCAAAGAAGCAGTGATGGCTTCTTCGGTATTGACCCCTGTTTAAAAAAGGAGAAAGCATTAGTCAAAAACAATGATAAAAAAAAATGTGTGATAAAATGACGAAGAAAGCAACTAATGGTTACCTGACTCAGCAAGTTTACTCAACATCGCTTCGAGCCTCGCTGATCGCTCAGAAGCTGCAATAGCCACCGCCAAATCGGTGTCTGCGGGGTCTACCGAGAAGCCCTTATTGCTGCCATATTCGCTTATTCCTTCGGTAAGATGGGCCTCAGGCTCTAAACCGAGGATCGCATCGAGTGAGAGGAGCGACTTCTTCTTCTTTTGCCCGCCGGCTCTGGATGCACCCGGGGTTGATTTGCGCTTGACAGACACCTTGGGGCGGCGGGTCCCGATATCCGCGCCTGCACCGGACTCCGGCGATACCACCTTTACCACCTCCGCAGGAGCACGGGGGGCCGATGACGCATCCACAATATCACGAAGCGGCAATCTGCGCGGAGGGCTCAACACGCGTGGAGGTCCAATTCCAGCACCTTTCAGTGGAGGAATGACCGGGGTCCTCGGCTTCAGAGGAGCCTTGCGATCGCCGCCAGGAGGCGCACCCTTATGGTCGACCAGCATACGCTTTTCTATTTGGATAACTGGACCCATAGCATGCGCATACCAAGCCACGCACACGTTGAGGACCTTGGGGACGCAGCTTGGCTCGCTGATGAAGAAATAGGAACCCGTGTTAAGCTGCATGAAGTGGTGCATCGCGTTCTTTATCCCCTCTCGGCTAACCACGGGATTTTCCAAGAAAGCTTCCATCGGGATCCCTTGGTTGTAGCTCGATTGCTGAGCAAACCGGTGCGGATTATACCTCATAAAGAGTGCTGTCTCATTCTGCCTGAACACCAAGCAGCCCGGCCGAATGGAGTAGAGATGGAGGATTTCCCGAGCCTTCAATATGGAAGCCCCGTCTTTAAAGTCATCGCGTAGTGACACAACCGACTTGGTGGTCTCTGAGCCTATTGTTATGACCTTATCCAAGAAAGAAGTCTTCGCTCCAACCAGGCATGGTCGAAGGAGCAGTCCCCTAGCCTCCCGTGGAGGTGCAACTACGATCGAAGCCCCGACCAACCGTATGACCCTCGGGAGTCTACATCTCTCAAAGAAGGGAGGAATCTTATGGGCGCCGAACACCCCCTGCACGTGCATTTCCATCCAAGAGGTAAAATAGTGCATCGGGAAGTTGGCAGGTTGCACCCCAGGCTCACTAGCGTCCGCCGCTACGCTAAGTACATTATAAAGGTAAGCCAGCCCGGCGATTCCTACTGACAACTGCAAACCAGCCACCATCCGATGCGCCGGGTAGAAAACAGATGGCCGCATGTGGCGTGGGTGCATAGGGAGCGCAAAGTTGCACAGCCACAAGCCCAGGAACCCTACAAAAAAGGTCTCCTCATCCATGACTGGGACGGCAATTTCTGAAAAAGGGACGACGGCGGCACCAGGGAGATAAAAGTCTTTGTGATCATCTTCCGACGCGGGTTGACGATCCAAACCGAACCCAAAAGGGTCGTCGAGCTGGGCGAACTTCTCGCTCTGCTCCGATAGGAACTCCGGTCGAATGAAGCGGGCAATAAAATCTGCAAAACTGATGCCTCGGACGCCCGATTCCAAATAGAGTCCTTCATAGATCTCCAGCACCTTAACCAAGCCTGGGTACTGGTGCTGAATAGCGTTCTCTGGCGTCAGGTCAAACACCAGCGGCTTGGTGGCAAAGACGTATTCTTCGGGAGGGAGCAGCTCCTCGTAAAGCTCTCCCCTCATCGGCAAACCCGAGATTTCAGCAAACTCCTCCAAGGAGATAGAGACTTCCCGGTCCGTCATCAGGAAGGTGTGGGTGGGAATGTTCCATTGCTCGATAAAAGCCTTAACCCACCACGTTGGAGGAGAAGGATACTCAAAGAGTAAGACGTAAATGGCCGAGTACAAACCAATTCTCATCAGATGAGTCCTCTTCGCTGATATGATGTACCGGGCCCATTGCAAATATCCGGTAGGCGGTCGCGGGAGCAATCCAATATTATAAGCCTGTCCCCAAGGGCGTGCTTCACCCTGACAAATTCGCCTTCCTAAAATATCTATTGCTGGCGGCGGCTGCACAGGGATAGCACCAATCGCAGGCTGGAGGAGGTCATCCGAATTCCAATTTTTAACCTCCACGGCATACTTCATCGGGGGTTCATCTGCGTAGGGGAGTGAAGACGTTGGCTCAGACGGCATGGCGAAACCGAAACTTCGGCGACCCTGGATGATCTCATTGTACCATTTACCCCATAAGTGGAGGCTCTTGTGCTCGGGGTCATGATCCTTGATGAGAGCGAGCACCACGCGCTCCACCGGTGCTTGGGGAAACCCTCCCTCCGAGCGAACAAACGGAAAAAATGAGTTGGCAGACATGTCTCCTGCGAAGAGACAAAGTTAGCCGTCAGTGTTATAATATTCCAACGCTCAACATTTTAAAATTTACACCACGCTGCAATACAGTGGGTGGGGGACCAAATGGGGACCCACAAAATCTGGATGAAAATGCCTTATTTAATAAAACAGCCTCATCATTGGGTAAGACTGTCAGTTAAAGAAAAGATCCCTAAGAGAATATTCTCATCAGTGGGAGAATCCCTAGAGACAAGGAGAAAATCTTCTCTTTCAGAACAAAACTCTGTCACAGAATGACACTTGTCAAACTCTGGTCTCAAAGGAATAAAATTCCTTAAAAGAGCATAGCTCTATGGTAATAATGGAAAGGTCCATCAGAAAAAATTTTACACTTAAAAGAAATAAAATTTTGGAATCTTGAAAAATCCATGAAAAACTTATGAAAAATTCTTCATTTTTCAGATCTAAAAGATTTACAGTTGATTCAAGAGCAAAGCTCTGTTCATGGGTTAGAACCAATGAACAAGATCTCTGCAGGTCTATGAGTTTTTGAGAGCAAAGCTCTGTTTATAAAACCTCAATGGGGATCTCTTTAGATCAAAAGATCTGTGAGAGCAAGGCTCTTTGATTAAGATTAATTTAAATTAATTTGATTTAAATTAATTTGTACCTAAAGTTTCTAACTTTGGAAATGAGCAAAGCTCTGAAGTTCTTAAGCAAGAGCAAAGCTCTGTTGAAATAAAAAATCTTGAAAAATGGTGAGATTTTTCTAAGGGCCAGGGGTCCTATTTATAAGGCGCTTGCGCCCCTTCAGCTCACCCCTTGATCCAACGGTCAGGAGCTTGCCACCGCTGCACTCACGTGTACGCCACGTGAGCGCAACGGGGGGGGGGGCATTTGTTTCCCCCAATCAGAGCAAAGCTCTGTTGGAAGTTCAAAATTCAAATTTTGAAGCAACGCTTCAAATCCCGGGCGTAACGCGCCACGTGTCAGGCGCAGATGCATCAGCGCAGCGCCTAAGGCAGCGCACCCAATCAGAGCAAAGCTCTGTTTAAAGCAAAATCAAAGGAAGCAACGCTTCAGTTGCACAAGTGTTGCGCTGCGCGACACTTGTCAGCGCAGTTGCGCTGCGCGACACGTGTCAGCGCAGATGCGCTAGCGCAGTTGCGCTGCGCTGTGCACTGCTTGACACGTGTCACGCGCTGGGGCATTTGCGCCAAACAGAATTAAGATTTTAAAGAAATCTTTCTGTTCTTGTTAAAACAAGAAGATTTTCTTCTGTAAAACAGAAGCCCTTGGATCAAAGATCCAACGGTGGGGAAAATTCCCCAAATCACTCAGAGAAAAATCTCTTCAACAAATTTAACTAATTTATGAGCACTATAAAAAGGACTCTAGACATCAATTCAAAGAGATCAACATTTTTGAGAAATCAAGAGCTTCAAACAGAGAGAACTCTGAAAAAGTTTCAAGAAAAAGGTAAAAACCTTCATAAAAATAGAAGAAATTTCTTCTAATAGATCATGGATCTAAACATAATAAACAGTGCTTTGCACTTCTTATGAACCACTGGTTCTTTAAATAAGAAAAACAAGAAATACTTGTTTTCTTTGACTCTCATTAGATCGAAGAAAACAAATAGTGCTTTGCACTTCTTTTATGAACCATTGGTTCTTGAATCTAAAAGATTCTCAAATTAATAGTGCTTTGCACTTATAAATCTGCACTGTTGCGCTCTTGGGCTGGCGCAAGCCACCAGAGAGCGCCACGTGTCAGCATCTGAACCATTTGCGCTATGCGCTTTTGAAATAGAGTTTTGCTCTCTGAAATTGGCGCAACTCACCAGAGCGCGCCACGTGTCAGCAGCGCAAGCGCAGCGCACTGCGCTGCATGACACGTGTCATCATCACAAGCGCTTGCGCTCTTTGATTGGCGCAAAGCGCCTGAAAAATGCAATGCATTTCTTTTGTTAAAGGGCCAGGCCCAAATTAAAAAGACTTAGCAGACCAGAATAAATTGCAAAGCAATAAAAAGGGCAGAGCCCAAGTAAAATTGATGCTCTGCATCATTTATAAATGGGCAGAGCCCAAAACAAATTGATGCTCTGCATCCTTTATGGGTAGAGCCCAAATAAAAAGAAAAAGAAATGCAATGCAAAAGCAAATAAAATGTTGAACATTTTCAACTGGACTTAGCCCAATTTTGGCCGTAAGTCCTCAAATTAAATTGATTGAGCAAGATTGCTCTCTTAAATCAATTTACCTCCGGTTCGAGGGTACATCTTCGAACTCCTCTGACACCTGTCGTTGTAATCCTTCAACGACGTCAGAGAGGTGACGGGTCCCGACAACCACATACGTATATGGACTGCGGGGTCCTTAAACTCGTGGACCGAAACGTCCTTAAACTAATATTGGACCGAAACGTCCTTAAACTAATAACGGACCCCCACGTCCCTAAACTGGAATGCGGACCACCACGTCCCTAAACTGGAACATAGACCACCACGTCTCTAAACTGGAATACGGACCACCACGTTCCTAAACTGGAACAATAGAGCCTCCAAATGCTCTTTTGCTGGATCCAAACGGTCCCGTTTAAGTTGATCTTAGCCCCAAATACGGCTAACGTATCCTTAAACATTCAAATGGACTATAAAACTCCAAATCGACTTTGGTTCAAGGGTACATCTCTGAACTCCTCTGACATCTATCGTTGTAATCCTTCAACGACGTCAGAGAGGTGATAAGTCCTGACGGCCATATATTAAACGGATCACCGCGTTAAGTTGATCTTAGTCTCAAACAGGACTAACGTATCCTTAACGAATGTTTAAGTTGCTCTTAGCCTCAATACGGCTAATGTATCCTTAAACTAAAAATAACAAACCCAAATCTAAGTAAATACGGATTTGGACTAATCCACGTCCTACGGGCGACGGCATTACTCAGTCTCCGTATACAATCCACGGGCAACCACAAACAAAACAAACACACACGACACGAAGTGAAATTCTGGAGAAGGAGAAAGTGGCTACCGCGATGCGGTAGCGTAATTAACTGCAGGGGCTTGCGCCTGCAGGGAAAAGCGTCCCCACAATCAAAAACCGCTCTAGCAAGGGGGAATCTGACGAAATCTGCTATATCGGCCGCATCTGTCTAAACCTCCGATATACGGTGCCATCAATCAACTTGGCATCATCGGAGAGGTAGACGGATAAAACCATATAGCATCTGCCCCGAACCTCAAGCAAGACGTCCTAATGTCTCGGCCGTCGTTCGGAGGGGAACAGTTACATTCCCTGCGCATGCCATCGATCTTCTTCTCGAGGGCATCGAGCCGACCGTGGTACCTTGAGGAATCGGCACCTTGTGATTCCCGGGCTCCGCTGTGGGCGGACTGCATATGGGAGCGGTCCGGGTTTCTCCTGATGAGGTGCCTCAGGTCCCGGGACGGGGAAGCCTTTGAATCGCCGGGGCGAGCCCCTTCCGTGCGTTCCTGCCGACCACGATGGGGCCGGCCACGCTCGTGGATAGGAGAGGTGACCGGCATTTCTTCAGGAGGGTAAGTGTAGCGAGGAGGCTCGGGGCGAGGCTCCCTGGCGGCGGATCCCGGCGTGGAGCCCTGGGGCGCCCAGCGGGCCTCGAGGAGGACCGGTTCGAGGGACCGGTGGCGAGGGGACGCAGCCTACTGGCGGTTGGCCGTCCAGACAGGGGCGGAGCCTTTGGGCGGCGGCGGCGCAGCGATCTGGGGCCCGGGCGCGGTCGTCTGGGCACGGATGAGGGCTTCCACGAGGGATTGCAGGTGATCTATTCGGCCTGCGAGGGCGTTGATTACGGTCGTGGGGGAAGGTTCGTCCCCGCCCTCGGTGAGTGGAAGGCGGCGGCTGGCACCGGGATCCCCAGGATGGCCGTCCGACATGAGAGAGGAGATTGGAAGGTCAACTTTGTTTTTTGTGGAATTTGGTGTTTCCCACAGACGGCGCCAACTGATGGAGCTCCTTTTCGGGCCTCCGTCAGATGTTGTCTTCCGTTGATCTCGAGGTAACTGGGTTGACAGTCCTTCGTGACGTGTGGGTCTCAATGGGTCTTGTGAGGACAAGATGGGATGAGAGAGTTGCCGCCGTGTACCTGCACAGAAGTCCCGAGGTGGTTTGGTACCACCGAGGACCCTCCGACGCTCAAGTCAGTGACAATGTCCGAGCAGAGTAACGGCGTAAGTGTCAAGAGAATAGCTTACTTGACCCCTCTGTGATGGGAGTTTATATAGTGGCGGCAGCACGTAGCAGCAGGCACGGGAATCTCGCCGGCAGTTACACTCCCGACGTCACGCCCGCGTGGTAAGCGGATCGCCCGTTTATGGGGATCGCAATGGCGTGGAACGTGGGATGTTGCTGGCGGAGAATCCGCGCATGGCGAGATTCGCAGTGCGGCGGTTACGCCTGCGAGTGGTGGAGTTGATCGGTTGGAGGGACCGAGGAAGATGGCCTCGATGGGCAAGCTCGGGAAAGAGCGGGAGGGCCGAGGCATCCTGGTCTTGAGGCAGCACGGGGTGAGCTAAGTGGCCGAGGAGGCTGGTTTTCAGAGGGCCCCGAGGCGGGCCAGTCTGTGCTTGCAGGCCGAGCTCTGGGGGGCCTCGTCGGCCCCTGCGGGCCCTTTCCTCTGAGCCCTGGGACACGTCATCTGCCACGTGTCCTGATCCTGGAGATCGCCAGTATAGAGTATTATCAGTATCTATAAATAATTTTAACCTGATAGGATAGCAACCTCCCCAACACAAAAATTGAGAGAGTTTTCTCTAGTTCACTTAGATTAAAGTAGGGATGAGCAAGAACCGATCTTGTAACATTTCAGAAAATATAAAATATTATTTTTGGAATTTAATATTAAAATAATACATTTCGCGAAAACTACCCGATTTGCGAAATTGGGGTTTTCGTAAAGTGGTATAAATATATATACCAATAATTATGAAATAATTGGGGATTAAAATGATTTATTTATTAAAAAATATATTTATTGGATTTGTTATTTTTATAATTAATTATACGCAAGTTTAAATAAAAATTGATTAGTGCACTACTAATCGCGATTTAGCTGTCGAGACCCGGTTCTTGTTCACGGAGCAAAGTGCCACACAGAACAAAATGCCACGCCAATTGTCATACCAAGAGGGCGGGGGCCACCTCTTGAATCTGTGGGGGCCACCTCTAGAGTCCGTGGGACCCACTGTTGAACAATGTGGAATCTTCGGAACACATTCCGAAAGAGGACCGCACTGCATTATAAATATAATGACACCACCCTCAATTACAGATGCGTCTTTTAAGTGAACCGGAACTAAAGGAGCTTGAGAATTCCGTAGTTAAGCGTGCTCGGATCAGAGAAGTCTTGGGATGGGTGGCAAACAAACTAACATATCAAAAATCAGTATGACAAACAAACTAACAAACTAACAAAATACAAAAATACCGAGAGATAAACAATGGATCTTATGTATGATATTGTACTTATCTATCTCTTGGATGTACAGTGGCGAGGAATAAAAACGGGCAGATAAATTTTTCATTAGAAAAATATAGGGAAAATGTCCGGATGCAAGCATATAACTCGCATAAGATATTACAAGGAATATTGTGTGGGGGGGGATTTACATATAAAGTTTAAATTTTGTAGGGGCTAAAAAGAAAACTCCTCGATGGACGCCTCGCATTCTTCTCTCTAATTTTATTCCTTATTGTAGACCGACGAAGGGAACCGCAAAATCCCCCCAATCCATTTCTTGCTAAATAGGTAAAACCCATGAAATTCCAATAAAATTCTCTCTTTTTCATTGAATCCCCTTAAAAATCCAGTCTTTTTATCTGGGATGTCTTCTGATTGGTCCTTTTTGCTTGTAGCTTTTGAGGAGGGGATCGATGGGGAGATTGATGAGGAGTTGCTTGCAATCGCTGCTGAAGCTTGTGAATTCTGTTGTGGGATTTGTTGGGCTTGGAATGGCCCTGTATGCCCTTTGGATGATTAGGGTTTGGTACAAGCATATGGATAGCTTTTGGGACGATTCTAATCCTCCATGGTTTGTGAATCTTTCTTAAATTTTCAATTGATTGCAAAATTTTGACTTGTGTAGTTGCTTTTGGGATTGGGTTCTTTCCCTTTTCTAGCAAAATCCTTGGAATATTGTTTTGTTGATAAGGAATAATTTTTTTGAGATCATCGAGTAATTTTATGGATAAAAATGTCTCCATTTGAAAGGAGAATAAATGTTTTTATTATTCGAAAAAAATCATATTGTGCTATTTGTATCATTCCTCTTGATAATTAAAAGGGGGAATTCCTGTTTGTTTCCTTTTTTACCTTAATTTTCTAAATTTTCTTTAGTTCTACGACTTGATTCTCATTTCAGAATGTTTTCTAGCTCTTTAGCTAGCTTATCTTTCTCTAAGTCAGCTACATCATGACTTGGAAAAGGTGAAATAATTACTGTAGATGCTGATGCGATACCTTTTTCTTCTACTAATTGCATTGTCTAGTGTATTCTTTAGTAAAAGTAACCGTCATTCATAGTACTAACAAGGATTGTTTAGTAACTTAATTAGTTGACATCAATAAGCAAATCGATGGTTTATGTGAGGACATGGGTTAGTGTTGGTATGAAATCGGGTCTTTTTCTAATTCTTTATTTAGCCAATGTGGTTAATGCGCAAGGTGCAATTTAAGCTTTAAGGTACTTTATCTGCCCTAGATGCAAGGTTAGCAAAACTGTTATGTGTGTTAGTTCTGTTGACGTACAAAATGTACTAAAAGAAAATCATTTTTTGTTGATGTAACATTACCTTTACTCTTCGATTGCACCCAGCATCCAAATATGTAAATATGCTGTAACTTCAGAAGCATCCATGCTGTAGGCAGTTTAGTATTTGGCCAGTAACAAGATGTCTATCTTAATTTTCTTAATCGGAAAGCACGTCGTCCGATTGTATTGGTTAACGAATATAAGCTGAAAACTAAAGAGAGCTGAGTAGCTGACCTCATGGAGTTATTTGTTTCTCGTTTCCATTGCCTTTTAAGCCTTTCAAAATCTTTCCCTTTTTTTTACTGCATCTTTTAACAATCATTTTTACACAATTATATGCTTCCATCAAAGTGTTACCCTTTCTTTTTATGTTCGGATTGATATTACTTTGTACATGGATAGCTTCCAGTCAAAGTTAGTCTTTCATCATGATAAGACCAATTGAAACTCTCTTATGATTAAACACGATATTCAATTGATATATATCTAATTCTAGTGTTGGAGTTCCGTCCAAATACATTAGAGAATATTTTAAAACTTTAAATATAATTTTGTTTATGTGAGCTTGCATAACAAAGATGTTTCTCTTGACAAAATCCTTATGAATTATTGACGAAATTCTTCTGACATACAGGTTTATTTACACTTTCCTTGGCCTAGGAGTTTCCTTGTGTTTGATAACTTGCTCTGGCCATATCGCTGCCGAAACTGCTAATGGATGCTGCCTTTCTTGTGTATCCATAAGCAGGGAATGCCTCTATTGTTTATTTTGATTAAGTGGATATTGTCAGTAGATAATTAAGATTTCATTCTTAAACTAAACTAATGCCATTTATATAGGTTATTTCCTTGCGTTGCTTCATGTCGAGAAGATATTTGTTCGAAGCCATCCATTAGTTCATTCTACATCACCCATTTGTAAAGTTTGTATTAAATGTTAATTATGTAACTGATATATGAGTCAATGTTTTGATGGAATCAGAACATAATAGGTAAAATTACGATGCCAGCCTTAACATGTCTTTGGTTACAACTGCAATGGAATGAATTTATTACTTAAGAATATATGGAATAGCCATTAAGGACTTCGTAAAGCTCCTCCCATGGATTTTACTTGGCTTGAAATTTGGTGTCAATTGATAGCTGCCATAAAATTTTGTTAAACCTTTCAAGGAATAGCCCACCCCTTTTGATTGATAACTGCTTAAATGATGATCATGAACATAAGAAATTCAAAGAGGTAGATTTTTTAATTTTGAAATGGGTGGATCCTTTGAGGTCAATTATTCATCGTATAAGGAGACAACTATATGTTGTAAAATCAGGCAATAGAAATGGAGGTGGATGCTATTTTCTTAACAAATGAATGTGAATATGGAAATTAATATTATCATGTTTCACTTTGGACAATATATTCAGCTGTGTAGCATCATGCAAATAATCTTCGCACCACAACATGTTTTTGATTGCTTGGAGAACATGAGCGTTTTTCAAATGATTGCATGCTGTTAGCTGGAGTATTTAAAAGGTAGAGCCTAATTCTATATAGGAACGCTATCAATATAATGCTTCATGACTTCATACTAAAACCAACCCCATAATCGAGTAATTGTCATCTTTTTCAAGCCTTGGCATCAGTTCCTTGTAAAACTATTCAAGCATGTACTTACTATAATAGAAGTTATGCACGATGCATGTGAAAAATAAGAGAGAATTGAATTATTAGAGAGAATATGTATAAACCAATAAATATTGAAGAGCTTATGTATAACTTTCTGATTCAAATACCAAGATCCATGGATGCCTTTTTTGTGTGTGTGAGAGAGAGGGGTGATGCGGACAACTTAAGGACTTAGAATAAATTGTACAAAATACAAATTTTATTTCTTTTCTGATTTTATTTTTTTGGGAAAAAGGACAAAATGCCACATGTCCCCCTTGAGTTAATAGTTATAAACTTATAATAGAAGATATATAAACTAAAAAATTCCATAAATTGGTTAGTTGTATTCCAGCTAAGTCACTGGAAATTTGTCTAACACCTGCGGTTTTGAACCGAACCATGGCACTGTTACATTCCAAAACGCTAAATTTGGTGTACCGAACAATTACGCTATGGAGATATATAGTGCATATTAATTAAAACTTAGCTATATAGTGTTAAATAGATATCAACAATTACCAACTGCAACATGGACATACTCCAATCACATAATAATAAAAATAGTTTCTTAAGTTTACTAATAATGTTTTTTTAGTCTTTGTAAATAGCTATTCGGTCCACCCACTAGTGATGTATTTCGTTTCACCCAATTGTTCCAGTGAAACCTACCCCTATCATACCTGTCTACGCTTAGTAGCGGTTCTAGCGAAGCATGTTCTTGTGTTCGTTTTAGCGTTCACATACTGTAATGTTTCATGATTTAGGTAATTTTGTGTTCAAGTAACCCCATCATCAAAGAGTAAGGTCTAGTTTGAAAATTTTATCCCATTAATAATTCGGTCGAGTTGTGGATTGGTTCAAATTCAAATCTAACCAAACCTAACCCGACCTGTTTCGCTACGTCTCGGACAATTACCACTCTATTACCTTCTTTTTACTTTTAGACTGTATCTTTTTATCATATATAAATTAAGTACTAAGCCAGCTATTATAGTAAGTTCACATATTTCCTCAACTTTGAATGGGTGTCGAATAGTATATGGTGTTTGTCTTTCTGCTTGTTATAATGGAGGTTGCTATCACTGCTGATGTATTTCTGAACAGGAATTGGGAAGAGGTACCTATCTCTTCTACCGCTTTCTTAAAATATCTTTTTTTTACCTTATTTATGCATCAACTTATTTATGTGTCATTTCTCTTTGGCCTTCATCAATAGGATTTTCCAGAGGATAAAACAGGAAGATTCGATGAGTTAAAGAAATTTGTGAACTCAAACTTTGACATGTGCAAATGGATAGGTTTGGGTATTGTGGGCGCACAGGTATGCTCTTATGATAATATGCTTGTACAAAGCAGAAGTCTAATATAGACCTACAAAAATTTATCATCTTTGCTCTTCTTGTTGACTATAGGCATCAAATTCATTATTTCTCACAACTGCTGCTCTTTGTCAGTTATGACGGTTTTGTTTTGCATTATGTAATTGGAAAGAGAGTAATAGTTGGGTTTGGAAAGAAACGTAAATACCTTTTCGACTTCAGCACTTTCAAATGAAACTCTTCATGAACAAGGGAAAATGAAGGTGTCTGATTTTCTTCTCCTCCCAAAATAAAGCAATGCTTTTCATGAAAACACTTATTTCACTTTTAGTATAGACAATGTTTTAAATGTCGGCCGACATCACCGAAATGTAGGCGACATGTCGGTTTTGGGAAAAAAATGATAGAGATATACAGAATTGCTTTGGTTACCGATATTTTGTGATGTCGGCCAATATTTCGTGATGTTGGCGTTTTACCCGACATTTACCGATATGTGGAAATTTTTTTTAGGTAATTTTCTTTTGGATGTTGGGTTTTGTATATTAAGTAATTAATCAGGTCCATCGCAAAAATAAAGAACAAAAGACATCGTCATTGCCGACGACCGTTCACTTACTAGACGACCGCTCTACAATCAAGCTATGAAGGAAAATAAAATTTTGATAAAACTAAAAATCTGAATTAGTTACTATTTTTTCAAAAAAAAATAAGTTCTATAAATGACGTTTACATTACAAAAATGTAAAATCTGATATTTGATAAAAGGGTAATTTCACTAAAACCACCATATAATGTAGCATATATTCCCAAATCCACCCTTGAGATTTTTTCCTGTACAGAAACCCCCTAAACTTTCTTTCGTTAAACGCAACCCCTTTCGAAACCCCCATCTCGTTAATTTTTTTATGAAATGACCAAAATACTTTTCCATATAGTGGACTTTTAAAAGGGGTGAAAGGGCATTTTCGGAAGAAAAATGTAAAATTTTAACTTAAAAAGTTTAAATTTGAACGGCTGGGTGGTCGCTAACGGAAAAAAGTTCGAGGGGTTTCTGTGCACACAAAAATCTCCAAGGTGGTTTTGGGAATATATGCTACAGTACATGGTGGTTTTGGTGAAATTTCCCTTGATAAAACTACCCGACATTTCACGATATCTGTTATCCGACATTAAAATCTTCACGCCAACACGACACCGACATCCGAAATTTAGAACATTGAGTATGGATACCTTGAGCAATTTCAAACTTTAGAAAAGTTCTTTACTAGCATATTAGGAGTCTAGGTTAGAACCCTGTATTATTATAATACTTTATTCTCCTGCTTCGGCATATATTAGCAATCGTTTCTCATTTATAAGCCGATTCATGTCAAAATAGTAAGCCTTCACTGACATCTTCATTTGGCTTCTAATCAGTTAACTTCATCCAGGCACTGAATTTATTTTGTGATTTGTAGTATAGCTCTGCTTTCTCATTATCTCCTTTGTGCTTTGTCTAAATTGCTGGAAACTCCCCTTACCCAGTTGAATAAGTAGTCACCATGATCCCAAATAATATGCGCGCACGCGCATGTCACGACCCGCAAGGTACGGAACGCGACCGGCACTTAAGTTTGAAACGTCTCAAGGCGTCCGTAAAATAAGTAAGCCGAAGCCCAGAATACAAAACCCAATTAAGAATTAGAGTGAAGGAAAAACCATTTCTACTTAAAGCACTTGTTTCATAAAGTCATATCAAGTCTTTTTTTTTTATGGAAAACAACTTCCTTTTCCCAAATTTCTGGCAAAATCTTCTTTGTAAAATAGTTTCCCGGCGGGTACAAAACAGGAATATGAATGAATAACATGAATATGGCATCCCCAAGCGGAAGCTAGCTCTTCGCCTCAAGACGGTCACAAATCCCACGCAATATAAACTACAATGTGCAATAAAAGTATGAAAGCACAGGCAATATAATATGTCGGCTCAAGTGAGCTCGACCCCAAATATAACATATAATCGACAAGTCTCACAACCTCACCTCTAGGTCAATATACAGTAATCCAAATAAGACTGGTACAGCTGAAATAGTAGTAGCAGATGGAGTGCTCTAGATAC
The DNA here is from genome assembly GCA_030015575.1 of Agapanthus africanus. NCBI lineage: Eukaryota > Viridiplantae > Streptophyta > Magnoliopsida > Asparagales > Amaryllidaceae > Agapanthus > Agapanthus africanus. The sequence continues at coordinate 118,226,870 of CM057338.1, read as the reverse complement.
AATGAACATAAATAAGGTGGTACAAAATGATAACGACCCACCTATGAGCAAAAGTCTCGAGTCCAGGCAAAAATGGCCAAATGAGCAAAAGTGTCCGCCGCTACAGTGCTGACGGAACGGACCTGCAGAAAAGCTGTGGCACAACGAGGGTGAGTTGCCAGCTCGTGTGTAATAAATAACATCTACAAAGGCTATCGCATGCATGTACACAAGTATTCTAGCATCCCTAGAACAAGTATGACTATATGTACTAGCAGGTATGTATGCATCATCAGTGTACTATCAAGTATGTATGTCACATTGATGTAATAACAGGTATGTATGCCACATGAATATACTATCATATATGTATGCTATATGAGTCAACTCGAGATCTCATCATGTAGGTACAATAAATATTCTTCCTTTGTTCTGGAAACTCCTTTCAAATATCAGAATAAAATCCATGAAAATCAACAAAATCCGTGTCTAGCAACGACACCTCAAAACTGTCTCAAATCTCATATATCCATGTCAAGTATCTCTGGCCTCAGCCATCCAGTTGATCCATATCAAATATCAATATCCCAATCCAGCGGCCACGGTCGGTATCCTCTGGATATCCGCCGTGCCAAATGAAGTCACCGGTAGGTAATCCATCCCCTGCCAGGCTCAACGCCATTTCCTGCGATCTTCTTGCCCCGGGATACCGTACCGGGCCCACCATGTACCCGAGACGGTTCATCCACCTCCTCGAAACGGGTCTCGAAAACCACAGCAAACTCATGGTGGACGACACTTTACATCACTAGAAAACCGCAACTTTTATATTTTAAAAGATTATAAGTTTGAAATCTTGCGGCTTTCCCCCGAAATCCAGAAATATCATAAATCTCATGAAATCATCATGGATGCATATGTCAATGATAATGAATGCGTATGGTATCAATGTACAATGTATGATTTATACTAGGCATGAGCAAATGATATAATAATACATATGCACGAGAATAGCAATTTTTATGATTTCATTTTAAATATTTATTGCAATAGCACAGGTCTAAGCAGTTAACATGTCTCAGATTTATAGTTATCTAGTGTCGTGACATGGCAATTACCACGGTGTGTGTGTCCACATGAATGGTGCTTGTGCTGCATATAAAAACCTGGTAATGGTGCATGTGTCCTACAAATGGGTTTGCGTATACGGAACAACATATAGGTCCTAACTGCAGCAATTATCTTGCAAGTATTCTTATTCTAATGTCACAAGTAATTATCAAGTTTTCTATTTTCAAGTTTACTAAATCTATCGGGCGACTTGCGCCATCCAAACGATCGTCCCCCGTAGATGTTAAATCTACTCACCTGTGATCCGTGCTAGGTGTGTCCGACCACCTGCTTTCCTTTCTCCGCTGCGCTTGCAGTCCCCGCCGGCGAACCTAGAATTTATAAAGTCACATATATCAGGAAAATTCTGCAAAAACACGATATATCGATAAAAGGTTACGCGTGTGTGAAACTAAACGCGCGTGCACAAGACGCGACGCGCACAAACCCACCAGAACCTATACTGACGCGCCGTGTCGCGCAACGCGCCACAGAACCACGCGTATCACACGCGTGTCGCACGAGACTTAAAATATCGAAAACACGCTACTAGCTCCAGATTTTGCCTTGGACCCAACAAAAAAAGTTGCAGGTACCAACACTCTAGACTACCCAGCAGGACCCTATACCCAAAATCCCCACACCCCACCCCCTACTCTGGCCGCAATTTGCGGCCAGAATGATTAAACCGGCGGCCGAGAGGGGGAGGTGGGTCCTCGTGCTCTGTGTGTGTGTCCCTGCTAGTCTCACCATGCTACAGTCTTCACAATTTTTACTTGAGAGGATCGGGTCAAAAGCAGATCTCAGAAAGGCTAAAAGTCGCTAAAACTGCCAATTTACGCCTAGTCGGATAAATCGGGTATACTTAAGAAATCTGGGGCAAATCTCAGGTTAACTGGTCTCAACAGCACCTAATAGGGCTACTCTAACCATCACATCCACTACCTAGCCAAAATTCTCTTAATTCACTCAAAATTACCACTAAAGCATGCAATAAACACCAACCAAGCTGGATAACCATAATTTTAGTAATTTAAGGCTACCTATCTAATTTTAACGACACTACTAGGCTAAAACATACTAATTAACACCAAAAAGGGTTCATTAAGCTACAAGCACTCTAATGTAACTAGATCTAACATCACGACATAATTCTAGCACTAAAACTCCATTAAAATACTAAACTAGTTAAACAAACACATAATCTAAGCAACATGGAGAGAGTCTAGGAATTATACCCCCTAGGAACCTTACAAACACGGAGAAGGAGAAGAAGGAGGGAGTGTGTGCTGTGGCTACAGCCCCTGGCGCTGCAAAGCTTGACTGGAACGAGTTGATCTGCCACTTGCTGTTCTGAAACTGGCTGATGCTTACAGTTGCTGCTGTTGCTTCAGTTTGGTGCTCACTCTGAGTTGCTGTTGTGGGGGTTGTGTTGGGGTTGTGGTGCTGATGTTGGGTAGTTGGTGTATGTTGTGTTGGGCTGGTGTGGTGTGGTGTTGGGGCTGAAAATGTTGCTGTTTCAGCTGATGCTGCTGCTGCTGGAAAGAGCTGAAGCTATGGCTGTTCTTTTTTTTGTAGCAAGGTTAAATGAAGATAATTGTGTGTGTGTGGGTGTGGTTTTGAAGCTGGGGCTGTTTGCAATGATGTTAGGGGCTGAGATGATGATGTATGGCTAATTTTTTGGGCTGATGGTGCTGTTTTGGTGGCTGAAACAGCTGCTGTTGCAGCAGTTGGTGTGCTGATGTGTGAAGAAATGAGCTGAGATTGGGCTGATGTGAATCATCAGCTGCTGTAGCAGCAATAGGTGCTGGTAGTTGTGGCTGATTTGATGAAATTTGGGCTGAAGTGCTGCTGATTTGGTGGCTAGGCTGATCTTTGTTGTGAGTGAGAGAGGTGATAAAAGTTTTGAAATGAGGTGATGAGACTTAACCTTAAACCATCATGACAACATCACATCCCTCTCTCTCTCTCAAGCAAGTCAACCTTAAAACTCCCTAAACACCCATGGTCAAAGCCAACCATCCTCAATTAAACTAATTAGCTCAAAACAACTCAATTATCTTAACCAAGGGCCTAACCCACCATGGTTAACTTAAACATGATTAACCCACAAGCTCAATTATGTGGCAACCCTAGTCTTAACCCTAGCTAACGTGCACAAGTGTGTGTGGTCGAGATAAAATTCTACAAAAATAACCATAAAACCAGATAAATTATTAGAATCCCGTTTTGGTAAACTTTTTACCAAAAATCCCACGTTAACACTTAATTACTACTAACCCTAAACTCAGGTGTTACAGTGTTCCCTCCTTAAGAAAATTCGTTCCCGAATTTAAAAAAAATATGCAACTACGCGTACCTTCAAAAAGATGAGGGAATTTCTTCCGCATCTCTCCCTCGGCCTCCCAAGTGATCTCCTCGCTGTTCGGGCTGCGCCAAAGAACCTTCACAGACGGCAGGATCTTTGATCGATGTTTCTTCACCTGCCGATTCAAAATCTCAACTGGCTGCACGGTGAACGAAAGGCCGGGCTCAAGCTGAACGGTCTGATGCTGAATCGTGTGGGAAGGTCATGAAGATATCTGCGTAGCATCGACACGTGGAAGACGGGGTGAACGTCTGCAAAGCTGGGTGGAAGAGCCAAACGATATGCAACTGCGCCAACACGCTCGAGGATCTCGAAGGGTCCTACGAATCTATGGCTAAGCTTTCCCTTCCGCCCAAATTGCATCACCCCCTTCATCGGAGAGACCCTCAGAAAAACATGATCGCCAACTGCGAACTCTAGTCTGCGACGGCGTCTGTCTGCATACGATTTCTGCCTGCTCTGAGCTGCTCTCATCCGGTCTCGAATCAACTGTACTTTCTCGGTCGTCTCCTGCACGATCTGTGGCCCAAAAATATTGCTCTCGCTCAGCTCGGTCCAACAGACGGGCGATCTACATCTCCTCCCATACAAAGCCTCAAAAGGTGCCATCTGGATAGTATCCTAGAAGCTGTTGTTGTAGGAGAACTCCACTAAAGGTAAATGATGATCCCAGCTACTGCCAAAGTCCAAAACGCACGCTCTGAGCATGTCCTCGAGAGTCTGAATAGTCCGCTCTGACTGTCCGTCGGTCTGCGGATGAAATGCTGTGCTGAAGCTCAAACGAGTGCCCAAAGTCTCCTGAAGTCTCTGCCATAGTTAGCTGGTAAACTGGGTGCCTTGATCTGATACTATACAAGTCGGTACGCCATGTAGCCGCACAATCTCGTCGATGTAAATCTGGGCATACTGAGCAAAACTGAAAGTGGTCTTCACTGGCAGGAAGTGAGCCGCTTTCGACAATCGATCCACGATCACCCAAATGGAGTCGTACCCTCGACTGGTCCTGGGTAGACCCACAACGAAGTCCATCGAAACTGCTCCCATTTCCACTCCGGAATGGGCAAAGGCTGCAACTCTCCTGCTGGCCTCTGGTGCTCGGCCTTGACTTGCCGACAAGTCAGGCATCTCGATACGAAGTCGGTGACATCCCTCTTCATCCCGTCCCACCAATAGACATCTCTCAAATCGCGGTACATCTTGGTGGAACCTGGATGAACGCTGTATGTAGATCTATGCGCCTCCTCAAGAATCTCACGTCGCAGTCCGTCTGTATCTGGTACGCACAATCAAGCCCCAAATCGTAGTACTCCCTGATCGTCGATCACGAACTCGGAATCTTTGCCCTGCCTAATCTGCTTCATGATCTCTGAAAGACGGTCATCACTGGGCTGTGCCTCTCGAATGCGGTCAAGTAACTGCGGACGTGCACGAACATGCGCAAGCTGTACCCATGTCGGAGTGAACTCGAACTTAACTCGGCTGTTGCATAAAGTCTGCCAATCTGCTGACGACTGCCTCTGCACTGCGCGCAAACAGGATAGACTACCCCCGGGTCTCCTGCTCAAAGCATCCGCCACTACATTCGCCTTGCCCGGGTGGTACAAGATCTCACAGTCATAGTCTTTCACCAGCTCCATCCAACGACGTTGTCTGAGGTTCAGGTTTCGCTGCTGAAATATATATTTTAAGCTCTTGTGGTCAGTGAATATCTGGCACGACTCGCCGTATAGGTAATGTCGCCATATCTTCAGTGCAAAGACCACTGCAGCCATCTCCAAATCATGAGTGGGGTAGTTCTGTTCGTGTTTCTTCAATTGCCGCGAAGCATACGCGATCACCCTGTCATGCTGCATCAATACGCATCCTAACACCACCCGTGAAGCGTTACAATAAACCACGAATCCGCCTGATCCTGAAGGTAATGATAATACCGGCGCCGTAGTCAAACAAGTCCGTAGCTGCTGAAAACTGTGCTCGCACTCCTCCGTCCAAACGAAAGGAACTCCCTTCCGGGTCAAACCGGTCAAAGGTGCAGCAATACGGGAGAAATCCTGAATGAATCGCCTGTAGTAGCCAGCCAAGGCTAGAAAACTACGGATCTCCGTGACCGATGTCGGTCTGGGCCACTGCTGAACAGCCTCAATCTTCTTCGGGTCCATACATATGCCATCTCTCGTAATCACGTGGCCCAAGAAACCAACGCTGTCCAACCAGAACACACACTTGGAAAATTTTGCAAAAAGCTGGTGCTCCCTCAAGGTCTCCAAAGTAATCCGCAAATGCTGCTCGTGCTCCTCTTGGCTCCGGGAATACACCAAAATATCATCAATGAACACTATGATGAACAAGTCGAGATACGGCCTGAATGTACGGTTCATCAAAATCCATAAATGCTGCGGGGGCGTTGGTGAGTCCGAACGACATCACCAGAAACTCATAGTGGCCATAGCGTGTACGGAAAGCTGTCTTCGGTATATCCTCCTGTCGGACTCGCAGCTGATGGTATCCTGATCGCAAGTCGATCCTCGAAAAATAACCCGCACAATGGAGCTGATCGAACAAATCATCAATGCGTGGCAACGGGTATCTGTTCCGCACGGTAATCTTGTTCAGCTGGCGGTAGTCGATACATAAGCGCAAACTTCCGTCCTTCTTGACAAACAGGACTGGAGCACCCCAAGGAGAAACACTGGGTTGAATAAGTTCCTTATCTAACAAGTCTTGCAGCTGAACCTTCAACTCTCTAAGCTCCGCCGGGACCATCCGATAAGACGGTATAGAAATAGGTCCCGAGCCGGGAATCAAATCAATATAGAACTCGACATCGCGCTTAGGCGACAATCCTGGCAGCTCATCAGGAAAAACATCGGGGAACTCGCATACAATCGGAACCTGGTCCAATGGAATATCTGTAGCTCCAGTATCGCAGACATAGGCTAGAAATCCCCGACATCCCTTCCTCAACAGCTGATCAGCGCTAAGAGAAGAAATCAATATGTGAGGGGCGGCACCACGGTCCCCCTGCATAACAAAAACCGACTCGCCGGGAAAACAAAATCTAACTGTCTTCTTGCGGCAGTCCACCGACGCATAGCACGTGGCTAACCAATCCATGCCCAAAAGAACGTCGAAGTCCAACATCTCCAGAAGGATCAAGTCGACAGGCAGCTCTCGCTCGCAAATACGGACAGTACAGGATCGGAACACGTGCCTAGCAACAAATGACTCTCCCACAGGAGTGGTCACAACAAGCGGTTGATCAAGCAAACCAGACTCTCTACCCAAACTCGGCACGAAGTGTGTGGAAACGTATGAGTGCGTGGATCCGGGATCAAACAACACATATGCATCAACAGAGCATACTGATAGGGTACCTGTAACGACGGCATTGGATGCCTGCGCATCCTGGGGTGTCAACGCAAAAACTCGGGCCAACCTCCTCCAATAGCGGGCTGACCTCGGCCTCGACCTCTGCCTCCTCGTCCTCTCTGGATCGGTCCGCCGCGTCCATGGCCTCTGGGTGCACCTAACTGGCGTGGAGCATCGCCTGTGGTAGGAAGTAGAGCTCTCTGAGGAGGGGGCGGTGATGGAGGTAGAATCACATGCGGAACTGTCGCCGCTCCCTGTCGTCTCACTGGACAATCCCTAATACGATGGTGCAGACTCCCGCACCTAAAGCATCCTGGCGACGACTGCTGTCCCTGTGTATACGATCCATACAGCTGACCTCGTCTAAACCCTCTGCCGGCCCTATCTCTCGGAAGGAATCTGGCATGCTGCCTCTGATTTGGCGTGCCGGTACGAATCCTCTTCGGCCCGGGAACGGCCGAAGTCGTTGAAATACGCGCCTCCATCCGTAACGCTGTATCCATAGTCGCTGAATAGGTATCGAAGTGCTGGGCGCCAATGGCAAGGAATAGCTGGGCATCCAGTCCCTGTATGAACCTCTTCACCCTCTTCGCTTGGGTATCCACCAGATACGGAGCATATCGGGACAACTGTGTAGACTGGACGTCATACTCAGACACCGTCATCCCTGGTGTCTTGATCAAGGCCTCAAAGCTACGAGCTCTGGCGTCACGAATGCTCTCCGGAAGGAAACGGGCTAAAAAGACTGCTGTGAACTCGGTCCAGGTCATGGGCGGTAGACCTGCAGCTCGACCTCTCAAAACTGACTCCCACCATATCTGTGCAATGCCCTCAAGTCGGAAACTCGCAAGCTCTACCCAGCGATCATCAGAACATCTCAGCGAACGGCAGATCCTGGCCAAGCTGTCAAGGAACGTCTGCGGGTCTTCTGCTGCATCAGTACCCGTGAAGACTGGAGGTCTCAGCCTCATGAACTCCTGTAGCGAAACCGGGATGGCCACGGTGGTAGTAGTAGGAGCAGGTATCATAGTAGTCTGGGATGTAGTAGGTACGTCCTCCGGCCTCGGCGCACGACCTGCCGCAACTAAGGATCCTACCATCTGACGTAGCTTCTGCATACTCCCCATCATCTGTCGCAGCTCCTCCATACCGGACTCAAGTCTATCCATACGGCCTGGGGAAGGTGGATCAGTCTGTCCCTGCGGCGTAGGCATACCACCCTGCTTAGTCCTAGTCTCAGATGAGCCAGCTCGAATCTCGTCTCGGGCGGCAGCCCTCTGCGCTCTGGTAGCCCTCTGCGGCATAGTGACTGGTACAGGAAACAGGACAATAAGAACGGTGCAATAGAATCGAAGGATACACAGAATTGAAGAAGGAATTTCAAGCAAGTATATCCTAAAGCCACTTAGGCGGAGCACCGTATCGCATGTATGCCGCGGATATACGTACGCTACGCTACCCTACTTAAGTCACTTACTCCATCTACTAAGGGTTATCCTACACTCAGAAAGGTGAAACTTATCGCTCTGATACCAATTTTGTCACGACCCGCAAGGTACGGAACGCGACCGGCACTTAAGTTCGAAACGTCTCAAGGCGTCCGTAAAATAAGTAAGCCGAAGCCCAGAATACAAAACCCAATTAAGAATTAGAGTGAAGGAAAAACCATTTCTACTTAAAGCACTTGTTTCATAAAGTCATATCAAGTCTTTTTTTTTATGGAAAACAACTTCCTTTTCCCAAATTTCTGGCAAAATCTTCTTTGTAAAATAGTTCCCCAAGCGGGTACAAAACAGGAATATGAATGAATAACATGAATATGGCATCCCCAAGCGGGAGCTAGCTATTCGCCTCAAGGCGGTCACAAATCCCACGCAATATAAACTACAATGTGCAATAAAAGCATGAAAGCACAGGCAATATAATATGTCGGCTCAAGTGAGCTCGACCCTAAATATAACATATAATCCACAAGTCTCACAACCTCACCTCTAGGTCAATATACAGTAATCCAAATAAAACTGGTACAGCTGAAAAAGTAGTAGCAGATGGAGTACTCTAGATACAATGAACATAAATAAGGTGGTACAAAATGATAACGACCCACCTATGAGCAAAAGTCTCGAGTCCAGGCAAAAATGGCCAAATGAGTAAAAGTGTCCGCCGCTACAGTGCTGACGGAATGGACCTGCAGAAAAGCTGTGGCACAACGGGGGTGAGTTGCCAGCTCGTGAGTAATAAATAACATCTACAAAGGCTATCGCATGCATGTACACAAGTATTCTAGCATCCCTAGAACAAGTATGACTATATGTACTAGCAGGTATGTATGCATCATCAGTGTACTATCAAGTATGTATGTCACATGGATGTAATAACAGGTATGTATGCCACATGAATATACTATCATATATGTATGCTATATGAGTCAACTCGAGATCTCATCATGTAGGTACAATAAATATTCTTCCTTTGTTCTGGAAACTCCTTTCAAATATCAGAATAAAATCCATGAAAATCAACAAAATCCGTGTCTAGCAACACCTCAAAACTGTCTCAAATCTCATCTCATATATCCATGTCAAGTATCTCTGGCCTCAGCCGTCCAGCTGATCCATATCAAATATCAATATCCCAATCCAGCGGCCACGGTCGGTATCCTCTGGATATCCGCCGTGCCAAATGAAGTCACCGGTAGGTAATCCATCCCCTGCCAGGCTCAACGCCATCTCCTGCGATCTTCTTGCCCCGGGGTACCGTACCGGGCCCACCATGTACCCGAGACGGTTCATCCACCTTCTCGAAACGGGTCTCAAAAACCACAGCAAACTCATGGTGGACGACACTTTACATCACTAGAAAACCGCAATTTTTATATTTTAAAAGATTATAAGTTTGAAATCTTGCGGTTTTCCCCCGAAATCTAGAAATATCATAAATCTCATGAAATCATCATGGATGCATATGTCAATGATAATGAATGCCTATGGTATCAATGTACAATGTATGATTTATACTAGGCATGAGCAAACGATATAATAATACATATGCACGAGAATAGCAATTTTTATGATTTCATTTTAAATATTTATTGCAATAGCACAGGTCTAAGCAGTTAACATGTCTCAGATTTATAGTTATCTAGTGTCGTGACATGGCAATTACCAGGGTGTGTGTGTTCACATGAATGGTGCTTGTGCTGCATATAAAAACCTGGTAATGGTGCATGTGTCCTACAAATGGGTTTGCGTATACAGAACAACATATAGATCCTAACTGCAGCAATTATCTTGCAAGTATTCTTATTCTAATGTCACAAGTAATTATCAAGTTTACTATTTTCAAGTTTACTAAATCTATCGGGCGACTCGCGCCATCCAAACGATCGTCCCCCGTAGATGTTAAATCTACTCACCCGTGATCCGTGCTAGGTGTGTCCGACCATCTGTTTTCCTTTCTCCGCTGCGCTTGCAGTCCCCGCCGGCGAACCTAGAATTTATAAAGTCACATATATCAGGAAAATCCTGCAAAAACACGATATATCGATAAAAGGATACGCGTGCGTGAAACTAAACGTGCGTGCACACGACGCGACGCGCACAAACCCACCAGAACCCATACCGACGCGCTGTGTCGCGCAGCGCGCCACAGAACCACGCGTATCACACGCGTGTCGCACGAGACTTAAAATATCGAAAACACGCTACTAGCTCCAGATTTTGCCTCTGGACCCAATAAAAAAAGTTGCAGGTACCAACACTCTAGACTACCCAGCAGGACCCTATACCCAAAATCCCCACACCCTACCCCCTACTCTGGCCGCAATTTGAGGCCAGAATGATTAAACCGGCGGCCGAGAGGGGGAGGTGGGTCCCCGTGCTCTGTGTGTGTCCCTGCTAGTCTCACCATGCTACAGTCTTCACAATTTTTACTTGAGTGGATCGGGTCAAAAGCTGATCTCAGAAAGGCTAAAAGTCGCTAAAACTGCCAATTTATGCCAAGTCGGATAAATCGGGTATATTTAAGAAATCTGGGGCAAATCTCAGGTTAACTGGTCTCAACAGCACCTAATAGGGCTACTCTAACCATCACATCCACTACCTAGCCAAAATTCTCTTAATTCACCCAAAATTACCACTAAAGCATGCAATAAACACCAACCAAGCTGGATAACCATAATTTTAGTAATTTAAGGCTACCTATCTAATTTTAACGACACTACTAGGCTAAAACAGACTAATTAACACCAAAAAGGGTCATTAAGCTACAAGCACTCTAATGTAACTAGATCTAACATCACGACATAATTCTAGCACTAAAACTCCATTAAAATACTAAACTAGTTAAACAATAATCTAAGCAACATGGAGAGAGTCTAGGAATTATACCCCCTAGGAACCTCACAAACACGGAGATGGAGAAGGAGGGAGTGTGTGCTGTGGCTACAGCCCCTGGCGCTGCAAAGCTTGACTGGAACGAGTTGATCTGCCACTTGCTGTTCTGAAACTGGCTAATGCTTACAGTTGCTGCTGTTGCTTCAGTTTGGTGCTCGCTCTGAGTTGCTGTTGTTGGGGTTGTGTTGGTGTTGTGGTGCTGATGTTGGGTAGTTGGTGTGTGTTGTGTTGGGCTGGTGTGGTGTGGTGTTGGGGCTGAAAATGTTGCTGTTTCAGCTGATGCTGCTGCTGGAAAGAGCTGAAGCTATGGCTGTTCTTTTTTTTGTAGCAAGGTTAAATGAAGATAATTGTGTGTGTGTGGGTGTGGTTTTGAAGCTGGGGCTGTTTGCAATGATGTTAGGGGCTGAGATGATGTATGGCTGATGTTTTGGGCTGATGGTGCTGTTTTGGTCTGAAACAGCTGCTGTTGCAGCAGTTGGTGTGCTGATGTGTGAAGAAATGAGCTGAGATTGGGCTGATGTGAGTCATCAGCTGCTGTAGCAGCAATAGGTGCTGGTAGTTGTGGCTGATTTGATGAAATTTGGGCTGAAGTGCTGCTGATTTGGTGGCTAGGCTGATCTTTGTTGTGTGAGAGAGCGAGAGGTGATAAAAGTTTTGAAATGAGGTGATGAGACTTAACCTAAACCATCATGACAACATCACATCCCTCTCTCTCTCTCTCAAGCAAGTCAACCTTAAAACTTCCTAAACACCCATGGTCAAAGCCAACCATCCTCAATTAAACTAATTAGCTCAAAACAACTCAATTATCTTAACCAAGGGCCTAACCCATCATGGTTAACTTAAACATGATTAACCCACAATCTCAATTATGTGGCAACCCTAGTCTTAACCCCAGCTAACGTGCACAAGTGTGTGTGGTCGAGATAAAATTCTACAAAAATAACTATAAAACCAGATAAATTATTAGAATCCCGTTTTGGTAAACTTTTTACCAAAAATCCCACGTTAACACTTAATTACTACTAACCCTAAACTCAGGTGTTACAGCGCACCCCCCCCCCCAAAAAAAAAAAAAAAAAAACACCCTCTCCCTTTTCTTCTTCTTTTATTATCACCTCTTGCTTCAAAACTGCATCACCCGAATCATTTTGCTCTTGAAGCAGAACATAGATAAAATCATTGGACACCTAGTGGGAACAGAATATCGGGATAATTAATATACTTTTGAATCTTTGATGCGAAATAGGGAAGAAGGTGCATGTTATTTTGGGTTACTGGGTTAGAATGATTTCCTCCTATTTGGCTGAAAAATTATAGAGGTTTCATGCAATTTAATGCTTTCTATTAAATGGAAAAGCTATCTAGACTAATGATAAATATTGATTTTGTTTTGTTTCCGCAAATAACAATTGGCATGCCTCCTATACTTTTTCTGTAGGCCTTCTCTATATTCTTAGCAATGGTTCTTCGAGCTCTTGGTTCAGACAGCGGCAGCTACTACGACAGTGATGACGACTATATTCCTGCAAGACTTCCTCTTTTGAAAAACCAGGTGCAACACACCCCGTACATGGTAAATCCTCATTTAGCTGTGCCCAATGATTCATGGAACATGAGGATAAACGAAAAGGTGAATATATTTCCCTTTACTCTAACCACTGTTCGCACGTGGTTAAAAAATTGTTTAAGTTACATAGAACACCATTGAACCTTTTCAAATGTTAATCAAGTTTATTCTAGGACTCTCACATGACCTTGCATAAAACCCCAAAATACCCTTATGGGCAAATTAGGAGGAAGATGAAGAAGGGGAGCAATTTGCTAAAATTAAGATTTCCTGTCGATGCCATAATTGTTTTTAAATCTAATGGTTGTATGTTTCCAATGATTAGCGGTGTTGTAGTGAAAACTGCAATAGTTTGATGGTGTGTTGTATAATTTACCCTAATAAATTTACAACCCATTGACGAATTCGTGTTCCCTTTTCGCAGGTTAACAGGGGCCAAGCTTCGTCGTGGTCTTAAAAGTAATGGTAGTTCGTTCTAAACTGTGGTTATGGTTGTGGTTTCGGTTTAACTATGGTACCTTATGCTATTAAAAATTGAAATTTATAAAATGTGTACATATTGGTATATATATTAATTGTCCCAGATCACCATAAAATTGCAAAAGTTGTTTACTGGCTGTAGGTTCTTATAGTTATCATCTGTTACTACAGTGTCATGCTCTGGTTTAAACATTACTGCATCATTAACTATGAATTATGTAAAGTATTTTATAGAAGAGAACCATATCTATCATAAAATTCAATTGAGCAAATTTTTGGTGGAAAAGGAAAGGAGAATCAAATTAATTCTATATTATAAACAAGAATATTTTTCTGAGCTGTTTCTATGCTCTGCTGCAAGAGCGGGTTACTAACTTTCTGCATTTTACATGTTAAAAAAAATTAGAATAATTCATTATGCTTTAAAGTATTCATAAGATGATACTGCAATTAAAAGTCCAATATAAGAAGAATGATTGAGGAAGTTGTAGTATTATATCAGCTAGAGAAAATTTTGGCTTAATTATTGTTTCTTTATTTTGCCCGCTACACTTTACAACCTGCAAATATGACATGACATTTTGTTAAAAAATTTATGTTTTGTTTGAGGTTTGGTTGATGTTCCTCAAAAAAATATCTCGTGCTAGAATGTGATATATTGTTTATTTTGTACTTGCTGTATAATTTTAGAGTAAAATGGGTCCGAGACGTTCTCATGCTTGTTTCCTTTCCTTGAGAATTAGAGAGAGCGGAAGCGGGTGGGGACCATCCATGTGGGCATGTGGGCCGGAGAACTTTCTCAGGTCCTATTTTTCTCATAATTTATGCGCCTACCGTCTTTACTATGTGTTGTGAAACAAATTGAATGCACTAGGAAAATATTACATCTTCTATCAAAATTCAACTTCGAAATTATGTTTAGCTTAGTTACGTTTCTGAATACAATGGCTATGAAAAGAAAAAGGAAAGAAATGGTCGCGTTTATATTATCTATTTTGGCAGTTGCCTTTCATTTCCGAGAGAAGTTTTCCAACAAAATCTATGTTCCTTAAACTTATGAGATATATAGGATAGGATTCAGATCCTTTCCATTGGCACTCTCTTATGGAGAGTCCATTAGAAGATATCCAACCGTCCGTTTAAAACGGACGACGACGTGATTAGTCTATCTATAAGTAATCTTATTATCAATTAGGTATAAGTGTTTAAATTTGCTAAAATAAAAATAAATCAAATAAATAGATTTTATGCAAAACATTTCATATCAAATAAATACCAGGTATTTGTCCGTCACAATTAAACAACATTAAATTTCAATAAATTTAATGTTTTCCAGATAAATACCATGAATTTTGTTTTTCACAAATAAACATTATTTTCACAGAGTATTCCAAAACCTGCCGCATCACACGCATCACACGCGAGGTATACCGCCAGTTATTATGTATATCAAACTCTGAAATACATTCAAGTGAAACAATTGTGTGGCACAGTCCTTTAAGGATCCGTCCCCTGCCATTGCTGCTGTCAACCGTCCCCAACTTGGTTTAAGATTAGGACGAGGTCATACTACGCGGTTGATCTCAGACCCATTTTTGTCTAAGCTTACTTGGGCAAAGATGAAGAGGTCAAGCCAATCAGTCTGCTTCACACATTATTTGGACCTGAACATGAAAAATGCAAACAAGTTGATTTCCGAGACGTGAATTATATGTTCGGACATATTAGTGATTGGCGAAGGCTCAAAGTCGGTCTTCGTTTGGTCCCCTGTCTCTTTCAAGAATGACTTAATTTGTCTAATTCTTTTGGATTTCCACAAGCAATCAGGCTTCGCTGAATACCCTACTCGTCTAATCACCAAACACTTCATTAAATTCAATGGCTACCTTCTCAACTCCTTCTCGTTAAGGTAAGTTGCCTTGCTGGTTCTATATACAGCCCCACTACCATCATTTAAGTTAATATCTTTAAGGTAAGATAGTAAGAAGGTTGATGTGCACTATAAAGTTTTGAAAGTGCTATAAATTTTCTTCTTTCGACCCATGATTTTCCCTAATTGCCTTTTTCTCATATCGTAAGTTATATTTTCATAAATGAACAAACCCGGTAAATTCTTTACCAACTCCCTTAACATGTAAACATGTCTTTTTGTTAACGGTGTTAGAGCAATTCAGGTTCGAGTCTTATGAGCTGTGCATTTACCTAACCATCCGTGAAAATATGTTGCACAAGAACAAAGATTATCATCTAGAAAAAAAGATGTTTCAAATTTTCAATTGGTATTGTTTGATATTCAGTCTCTCTTAAAAAATTATGGGTATCTTCGGAAGGTGCCAAGACAAAAAAAATCGAGACAGATGTCATAGTTTACCCTATCAGATTTTGAACTTTTAATCCAGATGTTTTTAACTATTTCCTTTATAATTTACCTTTTGTTTTTCTAATCAATCTATTTTGGTTATGGTTATGATGTATTTGAACTCTTTTTTTCGTTAATTCTACATCTCAACTTTTCATAAAATGTAAGGAAAAAAATTAAAATAAAAAATTGTGGGGTGTGTTTGGAAATACTAAGGTACTTTCCTCAACACCCAAAATTGGTAGGTTGGCTAGGTTGGTTATGACGAGTATGCAAAGAAAAGATGAAGGATGAATTGTCAAAAGTCCCCAGCCCGCTCAGGAGTTGTCTAAGAACCCTTGTTATCATCGAAATTGTTGGAAAAGTACTACTGTTCAAAATCTTTATGAAAAAAAACCCTAAGCTGCATTTTATTCAGCTCTTTATTCTTTCCAACTACTTAAATGTTACAGTCAACTGTTTAGATATTACAAACAGTGTTTTAGATATTACTGGCAACTAATATATATAAAGGGCCTTTTGATTGGTCCTAGGGGCTCTTTAACAAGTGCAAAACGTCCAGGATTTTTTATACAAGCTTGAAGCGGAACAATATTTTTTTTTTTTTTTTTTGACAATTTACCTAATAAAAAACAGGTCTAAAGTCTCCGATGACTTTGTTTAATTAAATATGATCACTTCCTTCTCCATCATCAACTTCTCATACATGCTTAGCTTCTTTTATCAAAACTAGATACAATATCAAGATGGAGATGAGAGTATTGCTGCTATTGTTCTTCTTGCTTCATCTACTAGCAATTGTAGCGGTGCGAGACTGCCCTACACATTGCGGCAATGCTAGCATCCCTTACCCTTTCGGTATCGGTGAAGGATGCTCCCTCAGCGGCTTCAACATATCGTGCAACGCTACCGGTAACGGCACCTACAAACCCTACATATTCAACGTCGAGGTCATCAACATATCTATTGTGACAGCCCAAAATGCGCGTCTACAACCCCATTAGTTTCGCTTGCTACGACAACAAGGGCAATCCTTTAAAGGACCATACCTTCAATGCCTATCTCAACTTGTCGTACACGCCATATAGATTCTCAACAACACGCAACAAATTCACCGCCATCGGGTGCGATACCCTCGCGTATATCAATGACCCGAATTCGAAAAGCCCTTATATGAGTGGCTGCCTATCTGTCTGCCAAAATCAAACTAGTGTCAGGGATAAGGCTCCATGCTCGGGATTGGGGTGTTGCCAAACTTTGATTCCCGAGGGGCTTTCTTTTTATAAGGTAAGATTCGATCGCGGCTTCAACCATTCATCCGTCTGGGACTTCAATCCCTGCAGCTATGCGTTTCTCGGCGAAGAAAACTCATACGAGTTCCGTTCTTCCGATGTGCACATGTATGATTTCTACTACAAAAACAATAGACATGTCCCGATCGTGTTAGATTGGGCTATAAGAAACGAAAAATGCGACGTGGCCAGACTAAATAAGACCGGGACTTTTGCTTGTGTGGGCGCAAACAGCGAATGCATCGACTCTACAAATGGCCCGGGTTATACGTGTAACTGTTCAAAGGGTTATGAAGGAAATCCCTACATCATCGATGGATGCAATGGTGGGTTGATAAATTTCTCCTCTTTCTCTTTCTCTAAATAGCAATAACTAACTGTTGATGTACATGCTATTTATGGGGTAGATATCGACGAGTGCGATGATTTTAAGCTGTCCGGTTGCTATGGCAAGTGCGCAAATCTCCCAGGAAACTATAGCTGTTTCTGCCCATCGGGAACAGATGGAGACCCCCGTTCACCAAGAGGTTGCCAGCGGAAGATCTCGTTGCCGGTCAAGTTAATTATAGGTATATGTACTGCCTAGCTAATTTCATTTGTTTAATTGCTCGACTAATATAGGCTATTTCGTTAAGGTTAACGTGGCCGTGGCCGTGGCCGTTCACAGCCAATTGGCTGTGAATGACCACACCAAATAGGTGTAAATCAACGAAGGTCGGGTCTTCTTGGGTTAAGTTACAAAGAGAACCTAGTCTCTGCATTTACACCCTATTTTAATACAACCCTTAAAACTTACTATTTCTAAATTCAACTCTTAAAACTTATAACTAACCCAAATAAGCCTCCATGGTTAACATCTGTCCATTAACATTAAACCGTTAGTATAAATTGGGAAAAAATAAACCAAAATATTACGGTCAGTGAATCAAAGCAAAAACATGGAAAATAATTTTAAGAGCAATAAAAAATAAAAAGAACTAGACATGATAGTCAGTGAAAATATCAAAGGAACAAAAGTAAGATTGCTTTATGGGGGAAAATAACCCTAAATATGATTGTAAGTGAAATCAAAAGAACTAACTTAAATGCAATATCATAACAGACCATGTATCTCAAATAACAACACGTTCAACATAAAAAAAAAAAACCTTAAATCAAGAAAAAGAGGTTTGTTTGAGAGGAAATGATCAAGGTTTTGAAGAAAGAAGCGAAATCTCCATGCTTTGAAGAGTTGAGAAGAAAGTTTAGTTGAGAGAATGAGTGGTACATCAGGATATATCTCTTGAATTCTAACCTAGTTAGGCTCAGCCCAAAATTAAGCTTGAACTCATGTTAAGCTGACATAAGGTGGTATTTGATTAATAAAAAAATTTTAGGAGTTGTATTTAGAAATAGTAAGTTTCAGGGGTTATAATTAGGGGCTAAATATGTAGCAACAAAAAAAACCATTCTTTTATTCCTTCATCTATAATACTTCATCATTTGTTTATGGCTTGTTGAGAATAAATGGCATTATAAGCACTATGATTCTATGCAGCTGGCCTCTGTATTTTCCTCGTAGCTGCTGTCATGTACGTCGTATACGAAAAGGCTAAGTTGATCAGAGCTAAACAAATATGCTTTCGGCAAAACGGAGGCTTATTACTACAACAACAAATTAACGCGCATCGCTGTGTTCGCTTCAAGATATTTTCTGCTAAAGAGATCGGAAGAGCAACGAACAACTTCGACGCACGCCAGGTAAAAGGGCGTGGCGGCCAAGGCATTGTATATGAAGGAACGCTCGACGATAGGCGCAAGGTCGCGGTTAAGAAATCTATCATGATTGATGAGAAAAAGAAGACAGAGTTTGCCAAGGAAATGTACATACTCTCCCTCATCAACCACAAGAACGTGGTTCAAATCTTGGGCTGTTGTCTGGAAGTGGAGGTGCCCATTTTAGTCTATGAGTTTATCTCAAGGGGGACACTCTACCAACAAATCCAAAACAAGAATCAGATCATGCCCTTGGGCTTCCGGCTAAAGATCGCCATCAATTCCGCATCGGCGCTTGCCTATCTGCATTCAGATGCTTCTCCTGCGATCATTCATGGAGACATCAAGTCTTCTAACATCCTGCTTGACGACAAATACATAGCGAAAATATCTGATTTTGGAGCTTCGATGTTTCCTCTCAAGGATATAGATGAAACAGGCGTGCCCGGAACATACGGCTACTTAGATCCGGAGAGTTTGCAAACCGGTCGACTCACAGAGAAAAGCGATGTTTATAGTTTCGCAGTGGTGATTCTTGAGCTGCTTACAAGAAAAAAGGCGGTATATCTGGAAGGCTCAGGAGAAAAGAAAAATCTCGCGCAAACATTCGAGAGAAGTGGTCTTGAAGAAATTTTAGATGATGAAATCAGGCACGAAATCACGGAAGAGCAAACCGCGGAGTTTGAAAAGCTGTTGAGGGTGTGCTTGAGTGCGAAAGGCAGAGAGAGACCCACGATGACGAAAGTTGTGGCTTGGCTGCGAAGAACGAGAGAGTTTGATCAGAAGTTAGAGGAGTGCAACCTTGAATATAAAGAGACAGTTCATGGGGACAGTACATGCGAAACACAATATTATAGTTCAGAACGTCAAGCAGCGTTTGGATTGGATTACAGCCTCACAAGATAATTAATTTTGGTGGAGAGCAAAATTAGGGTTAAAATTTAACCCACCTATGTTTTCACAAAAATTAGGAAAAATGAAAAATATAATAAAATGTGTCTTTATGATGAATTATGGCTCTACATGGAGTAAACTTTGCTGCAAGGTGGCAGTTGATGTATTCACTTTATGCTGTATTCTATAGAATCGAGAAATTATTCGGTGTGCCAACGGTATGTGTCCGTCATGAGAAAAAAAGAAATAAAAACACAGATCATTCCAAGCCGTATGTGCCCGATCAAGTGTAGCATATGAAAATGATAAAATGGAAACATCAAGCTTGTGAGATAAAATCATAAAAACAAAATATATCATAATATATGACAAATCCAAGTCTAAAGAATACAATTACCTAACCAAGAAGAGTTCTTCTCATGATTAAAGCCGATCGGTATACAAGGTTCTTGAAAATTTTCTGGTTGCCTTCTTCACATCTTAATTTCTTCGGCAATTTCCTCTTCATCCGACTAAAAGCTACCGACACGATCCTATCCGAATACAATTTACCATATGAGAATTAATGTGTGATCAGATTTGGGAATGTGTGATCAGATTTGGGAATGTTCAACCAAGGATTGAAATCCATCCACGAAATATCTTGGAGGTTAATACACACATGAAAAATGCAAAAAAGGTTTAAAACCAAGCAATCTCAAATATATAGTCATGTTGATGATGCTATATTTTAGACCTGATAATATCTTTTGAGCCGCCTCTCGTGACAGGCACATTGGAGAGCAATGTTTTACGGCATGAGCAGGTTATTAAGCAACTTGGAGGCATGAATTCAGATGATTATAGCATATACACAGCCCTTACAGCATAAGATATAGCATGGGAGATTCATGAATTCATGATGATTCTGGGAATTGAAGAAGCTAATGACCTTGAAGTTGTATAATAAATAAGGTGGAATACTATGATTATCGTGGGCCTTAATGAAGCTAATCCCTATCCAGCAATGAGCACCTATTACCTAAAGTTGCTCTATTTTATATAGTATTATATCATAATATTACCACAAAATGTAAATATTTGTGTTACCATTTGTCCTTCTTTTACCAATTCACCTCAAAGTTCTATTTTTTGTTAGAGTTTTTAAGCAGAAAATTTGAATTTCGAAAATTCAATTTTTGAGCGTGAAATTTGAACTTTGAAATTTAAATTTGAACGATTGGTTTTGAGCAGTTGTGAATTTTGAAAAGTTACAACCGTTGGTTTTAGATGATGTTTGGGAATCTATAAATATGACCAATTTTTTAAAAACGACATCTTTTTCTCTATTGTTCTCTTACCGTTTCGAATACAATTTCGAAGTTTCTTCGATTTTTGTTAACCGCAGTAACTTCAGAATCTGATGTATTCTGAGAGATTCTTGTCTACAACCTGTTAGCAAACTTAATTTGAATGGGGCCAAATAAATTCTTGAAGAAAACCGATTGCATCTCAGAGTCAATAAATTCATTTACTTGTACCCTTTATTTTTCCGATTCCTATACTAAATTTCCAACAATTTCAAGGATTTATCCCGTTTACAATGGAGTCAGAATCCAGCCTAACCTCGGTTAAAATTATGAACCAAGACCTTGTCAAACTTGATCGGTTTGACAAGACAAACTACACCCGATGGGCAGACAAGATGCGCTTCCTTCTGACGGCACTGAAGATATTTTATGTACTCGACGAAGATCTTACACCGATTTCAATGCCTACAGATATTGACAGCGAAGCGGTTGTGAAGGCCAGAAAGAAACGAAAAGAGAATGAATGTCTCTGCAAAGGTCACATTCTAAATACCATGTCGGATCGTCTCTTTGATAACTACACCAAGATGACTTCAGCAAAAGAAATTTGGAAGGTTCTGGAATTCAAATACAAAGTGGAGGAGTAACGTATTTAATTTCAAAATATTTTGAGTATCGTGTATGTTGATAAAAAGTCTATTTTAAACCAATGACATGAACTTTAATTGCTTGTCAATTAAATGAATGTTCTGGATATAAAATTACCCGAAACCTTTCAAGTTTGAGAAATCATATCGAAACTGCCCCATACTTGGAATGTTTACCGAAAGAAATTGCTTTATAAGACAGAAAACTTCACTCTCGAACAAATTCAAAAAAATCTGCGAATTGAAGGGGAAGCCCTTCTAAAAGACAAGAAAGATGAGACCGAGAATGATTCTAGGGCTAACCATATAGAGGGGGTTGTTCAGAAGAAGGCTAAGCCAAATTATTTCAAGCCCAACAAAAGAAAATTCAATAACAACCTGAAAAAGAATAAATGTTGTTTCATTTGCTGTAAAGAAGGGCATTTTGCTCATAAATGCAGGTACCGCAAAACTGGTTTCAACAAAAGCGGAAATCAGAAGATCAAGCATGCAAAAAATGTTGAGGAGGCCTACTGTGCCATGGTTACTGTTGAAAATGGTGGTATGATCACTGAAGTGAATATAGCAGACTAAGGTTCTGGGTGGTGGCTCGACTCCGACGCAACAGTCCGCATTTGCAAAGATAAATCAATGTTCAAGGACTTTGTTGATGGCCAGGAAGTCTTAATGGGCAACCAGAACCGTGCACCTGTATAAGAAAAGGGTTCTGTTGATCTTCACTTCATCTCCGGAAAGAAATTGACACTATTGAATGTTCTCTATATTCCTGATATAAGAAAAAAATACAGTGTCTGCTGATTTGTTATGTAAAAGGGGTTTTAAAGTAGTAATTGAATCCGAAAAATTAATTTTGTCGAAGAATGAGATCTTTGTGGGAAAGGGCTTGATTGGTGTGAAAAAGTGAGACTTTTATCGTTTTAAATACCGCAATCAACACGGTGTCGCAATAGCTAGTCGTGATGAGTACGGGTCGTCCATAAGAAGACTGTAACCTTATTTTTAGTGTTTTAGACGAGTTGATTCAGAAAAAGTTGGATTTTGTTTTTATTCTAAGACTGAGATAAAAATAACAATGAGAAAAGAGGCTTATTAGGGTTTTAGAATTAGGTTGTTAAAAGATGGTGATTAAATAAATGATTTTTTTATTTTTTAATTATTTATTGCTAGAGGAATATGAATAAATAGGGATTAGGGTATTTAGAGGGGTATTAGGGATTCCCTCAATTGACCCATGTTCTTTCATTGATCTATATTAAACTCAAGCCTCCACCAATACAAGTATCAACCAATTCTCAAATTGGGGTCGCAACTATCATGAATTGATAGTGTGCCCAAATAGAGAGTTAATACTCATTTTGTTGAAGTTTATAAAAATTAAAATATAAGAAGAATATAAGAGATTTACCATCCCTTATACTACCCTTTCCTATAACCCTAACAAACGAGAATTTACTCGCCCATTGAAATAAAATGATAAAATATTGAAAGGGATCTGAAAAATATTAAATGCTAACTACTAGAGTTCTCACAAAAGCGAGAAACAACCATTGGAAATCATTGCAGAGTAAATGGCAGATCAAAGAAAAAGAGAGAAGAATTTATTTTGAGAAAGCTAGCCCTTAGATCTATCACTATTGCGAGAAAATACCTTTTGGCATCATCGCTTTGAAAACAAGATGAGGAGAGAAAGAAGAAAAATTCAACAAGAAAATAGTCATCTATCTAATAAACAAAATTAAAGAACAAGAAAGTAAGGCTGTACAAAATTAACTTGCAAGATAAATAAGGAGACGGGAATGAAGTAAAACCCTACCTTTTATTGATCAAACTTGAGCTTCATTATAATTTTTAATGGTTAATGAGAAAGAGGCTACAATTCTAAATAAAATAAAAACCTTAAAAACTCAAAACTCTAGATGCTTCTCTGTTGGGTGCTCTTACTGCTATTTATAGCCCTTGAAATCTGAAACCCCAGCGTCGAACTCGCTGTACACAAAAAGTCTAAACTGTCCCCGAAACGCCAACTCGTGTGGCGTTGAATCGGCGGCGGATCCGTGGTGTTTGCATGCATATGGCGGCGGTTCCTTGGTCTAATGTTGGATTTGGGCTTCCAAACTTTTTGTGTTGCGTCCTCGCTATTTTAGATGGTCTCTGAGCACATAATATCTCGATTTTGCTGACACTGAAATTTGCAGGGTTGACTACGTTGATTTTGACTTTAACTAGATCGGTCCAGTTTTATCTCTAAAGTCCGTCGTCCGCTCCAAACCTGTTTCCTGTACTTATGTAGCGAACTTAAATTAAAAGCTTCAATTTTATAAGCAATATTATAAAGAATGGACGGTATTAAAATGCAATTTTATGATTTAAATAAATACCTTCAAACTTATTTTTTGCTCGTCCCGAGCAAAATATTTTATTTTAAAGAAAAAGGATATCCTAGCTCATTTTCGTTGGCATCACAATTGCCCTTAGCTTGTGCAACAAGCTGTTCAAGCTTTAGCTATCTCTAATAAGAGGAGTGTTTTCTCCTGAGGGTTTTCAGCGGATTACACCTATAAAATCACATCAATCTAGTTTTGTTGGTTAATCTCAACTCTAATCCTAAAATTTAGTATCCAAGTTAGAAAATCTATCATCCTAAATTAGAAAACTCCAACCCTTATTTGTCATACCTAACTTTTCATTTAACTTAAGCTTATATACATCTTTACGTGTTTGTGCAAATAGTATCGTTTTGTTTCAAAATTTTCGATAAAAAGTCTGCATGCCTTCAATAAAATCTAGGAATAAGTTTCAAAATTATCTCAGGAGCTTATAAAGTCCTAAGTTTTCTTGAATTTTCATTCTACTTCTTGTTCTCAAATCTGGGATTTTTATCGCCTTTAACAAAGACTTGGTCTTATTCTTCACTCCACCTCTCACCTGTTTTCGTTCATACATACCTTTGTGAACGTGTAATAATCTTTAGTCTTGTAACTTCAATTAAACTTTCATATCCCCTTTAAATTCCCTTCTAAAGTTTTATATCTTTTACGTGAAACTCGTCCTTAACCAAGATTATTCGCCCTCAAAGAACCGTGAGAACTTTTAACTTGAAGAGAATACTTACTTGACTTGTTTTATTAGGCTTTCGAGGTTTCTTAATGGGCTTTGGGTCAATAACTCTTAAACCGGATGGTTTTAGAGCATTAGCTGTAAAGACACCCCAAAGACTTAATTGCCCAAGTGACCAAGGCTACAAAACAAAGACTTCTTTTATGCATGAGAATTCTTAGAAATAAAACCAACGGAGATATTTCAAGTTATGCTTTTCATCCTAAAATTAAAGACGTGTAAGTGTGGAAAAGATGTATAATCACTCCTGTTTACCGCCGAAGACGGGAGACGAAACCGGGATGGATCGTCTTGCCTGAATTTGAGGGCAGATGCTATTTGGATTTATCCGTCCACCTATCTGAAAATGCCAAGTTGATTTATGGCACAATATATCGGAGGTTTGGACGGATGCGACCGTTGTAGCAGACTTCGTCAGATTGCCCCTCATTTGTGAGGTTTTTTTTTATTGTGGGGACACTCTTCCCTGCAGGCGCAAGCCCCTGTAGTTAATTATGTTACCGCATCGCGATAACCACTATCTTCTGCTCCGGAAGTTCACTTCGTGTCGTGTGTGTTTGTTTTATTTAGGTTGCCCGTGGATTGTATACAGAGACTAATTTATGTCGTCGCCCGTAGGGCATGGATTAGTCCAAATCCGTATATTTTAGATTTGGGTTGGTTTATTTAAGGACCGTTAATCTGGCTTGAGATTAAGATCGATTTAAATGTACATGAGCAGTTGGGGCTCAGTTTGTTATCGTTATGTTTGAGGTGAGGAATTAGTTTAGGGACGTTTCGGTCCTTATCGCCGTATTTGGGGGCGAATATTAGTTTAAGGACATTTCGGTCCATTATCACCGTTTTGGAGGCGAATATTGGTTTAAGGACATTTCAGTCCAATGTTGCCATTTTGGAGGCGAATATTAGTTTAAGGACATTTCGGTCCAACGTTCATCTTACGTGTACGTGTATTTGTTACGTGATGAAGTGAACGATGGTGATATGGAATGCACCCAATTTAGGGTTCGATCCGATTTGAGATGTGCACGTCAATTTGGAAGTGCATTAGGAAGAGTTGTTGATCATCGGGACCTGCCCCCTCTTTGAAGACGTTGAGGAATTACAACGACATACATCAGAGGTGTGCAAAGATGTACCTTTGAACCAAATTCCATATTTGAGGAGAAAAAGGGGGATTGTTGTAGGCCTAAGAAATTAGTCATGTTTGAGACTAGAATTATCTTAGGAGATATAAGATGAATATCATTTAGGATATCATCAATGGGAGACCACTGGTCAATTTTGAGACTTAGGTCAGTCTGGGAAAACATGAGCAATATGGGCTCAGTTGTTCGAAATCACAGGGGTTTAACCCTAGGAAACTTTTGTAAGTCGACGTTACTCATCCCACAAGCTGCGGGGAGGCGGAATTGGTAAAAACGATCATTTTCAAACAAGGTAACATTGACTATGCATAATGATTTTTGCTAAACCTTAACTAACAATCAAACTAGGAGTTGTAACTACAAAGTAAGATGATTATATCTCAAGATACTAGTCCTTTTTGTTTTTGTTGTCCTCCTCCTCGTCAGCCTCCTCAAGTTGAAGAAGATCCACCCGAGAGTGCCTACTATGAGCTTTAACCTTTAAGATAAGGTAACTAAGTGTCTTAGAGTGCTAATCTAAGTGACCTAGATAATATAGAGAGTGATTAAGGATTTGTTAGCCTCACTAACCCTAGGATTCTCAACTCATGAGACAATTATGGTTAAGATGAAGAGGAGAGAGCTTGAAGAGAGAGAAAGTGTTTGTGATAATGATATGAAGCTTGACTCATTTGTGAATAATATGAAGCATGAAAATATCTCACTAAAAATATCTAGCATAATATCAACCATGCTTCATTTAATTCATAAGATGAATCATCTCATGAGTCATGGTTCATTTAATGAAAACAACACCTCATCTCCTCCACCTCATTTAAGTTTAAATCAAAAGATAAAAAACTAAATGAGTCATCTCCTTCTAGAAGCTTCCCGACAAATTACGAGAATGCCCCTCCCATCCGTATTTCGAAAAACACGAATATACTGAGACTAAATAAATCCAATAATCTAATACTAGGATCTGGCTTAAAACAAAGCCCACAAGTATAATCCGTCCGAATATCATACATGCACAAGTACACGTATATGTTCGAACCCTGTCGTAAAACCATCGACCTCTATATCGTTTCGCCCAAAGCAGGGAAACTCTCTGTGTGGGACTCTAAAGACTCGACACTACGCTGACAGTGGGTTTAACCACAGGCCGCAAGCGATACTAGCTGTACGTAACGGTCCCCAGGTAGATGTCGATAAGAAGGCCGATGAGGAAACCCATCCGAACTCCTACTGAGCCTGTCTGTGGCAATCACCGTATAGTCCGGTCTGTTCGTCTAAGAGTGTCGCATATCGGGCCTAGAGGGGTGGCAAGCGTCAGACCCCTAATAGCGGTATAAGTCGTGTTGGAGTACAGTCCAAAACACACTGAGAAACTACTGGAGCACCTACCAACAAATCTCGCTTGCCCTGGCCAGGGACTTTGCGTAATGGAGTTCCGAACACAGCGCGACATCAACCCCCAATACCGGGAGAGATGAATCCTATTTAACCTCCACTGCCTCTAAGTGCTTCGAGACTGCACCTAACTGCTACCTGTTTGCACGACTCAATAGAGCCGTGGTAGGGTAGCAATCGAAGAACAGTGGGAACACACTTGAGGCGAAGTAGTAGTATCAAGTTAATGGACTAAGCTGTACTCATGTCACCTGGGAACTGCTAACTGACGATAGGTATAATACCAACCAACAGTTCCCTACGAGTCCTGTCCGGTGTACTCGTAACCTAACGAGCACCTGCATACTATCTCCAGTACAACGTACTAATGGCTGTGGGACAGACCATCTCCCCTCCTGGGATGAGAAGCGTATACACTAGTCTACTCTGGAGTATCGATACCCTGTCTCGATAATCCTACGACTAAGGACCTGTATAAGGATGTGCTTATAGACTTCCCAGTCCCCACTAGTGCGACTGCCATCACAACGCTGGTAGTCAAGCAGAGATCCTAAGGCTCTATCAATATGTATTAGCGATACGTTAGAAGAAACATATACACATATTAATATAGATACAAACAAGGTAGCATACTACCATTTGAGCAAGACTGTCAATACTACTGTGAATATCCCAAGCTTCTATTAAGTAATATACAATTCAGTATGATACAATAACGGCCTCTAGGGCATATACACTAACAACTTTAGTCAATTTGGGCTGGGATTGGGCTTCCATAATAACCGAACAGTGCTAAGCACTGGTATATGCAGCACTCACGTGTATCCCACTGAGGCGTTGAATCAGTGTTAAACACTGAACTCTGGAGGTGCTCACGTGTGAA
Organism: Agapanthus africanus; assembly: GCA_030015575.1. Lineage (NCBI taxonomy): Eukaryota > Viridiplantae > Streptophyta > Magnoliopsida > Asparagales > Amaryllidaceae > Agapanthus > Agapanthus africanus. The sequence continues at coordinate 118,198,824 of CM057338.1, read as the reverse complement.
CACGTGAAGCCCCCCAAATATGGACTTTGCTATTTGGGTTTTGTTCTCCCTTTTTATATAAGTGCTAAGCACTTGATTCTCGTGTCGCTCACGTGTGAAACAAGTAAGGTACCCTAAATACGGGCCCTGCTCTTTGGGTTTTGTTCCCCCTTTTTATATAAATGATAAACACTTGATTGGGGTTGCGTGCAAAGCACGTGACTGCCTTAGGAAGTGTTCCTTGCTCTTCTGTTAAGCACTCACGTGGGAAACACGTGAGTCGGTCTTGGCCTTTTTTCCTTTCATTCATTAGGAGTATTCATGTGGAGAACACGTGAGGTCTCGTTATAGTGTTAAACACTAACAAATCACCAGGCTATTTTTCTGTGTTCTTAGAGATTTTGATCTCTTGTAAATGACATTTCTAGTCATTAGGATTTGGGTTTGGAAGATCTCAGATTATCATCATCACCTGGACCGAGGAACCAAATTCTCCTTTGTTTTTGTAAGAATCAAATTCTTTTTATAGGGTTAAACCCTAGTTTTTTAGAGGAATTAAATTTACATATGTTCATGTTATTCCTCTTTTCTCTTTTTATAACTTAGTTCTTTTCGTTTAAGTTTTCAATTTGCAGAGCAAAATCTCCCTGATGAAAATTAAATTCTCAACTTGTGGGGAGATTTGCTTCTGCAAATCTCAACCAGCGAAAGAACTAAGTTCTTAAATAAAGGGTTAAACCTTTATGTAGGAAAAAGAGAGACAATATGATCTCTGTGTTTTGTTTTCTTTTTTATCTAGGGTTTCAATGAAGCCGGTCTTCTTCTGTAAGAATTAAATTCTCTGTTTATTTTGAAGCTTTTCTTTCTTCTTTTTTCTGTGTGTGATATCTCTCTCCTATCTGTGATCCCTTTGAGACTTGAAGTCTCGAGTCCTTTATATAGTGGAGGCAAATTGTTAATTAGTTTTGAGGAAATCTCTCATTGAGAGATTCCAATTGATTTGGAGAATTTTGCCCACCATTGGATCTTTGATCCAAGGGTTTCTGTTTTACAGAACATATTTTTCTTATTTCTAACTAGATTGGGGAAATATTTTCCCATATGTAGAATCTTATTCTGTAAAATATTGATTTTTAATCACCATTGGATTTTTAATCCAAGAGTGCTCGGTTTAACAGAGCACAATCTTTCTTTGTTTAGAAATATATGGAAAATATTTTCCATCTCATAGGATCTTTGATCCACCAACTTTCTGTTTAACAGAAAATATCCCTTCTCATTTAGAAAGCTCAATAGAATTTAATTCTATGCTTAATTACCATTGGATCTTTGATCCAACGGTTCCTTGTTGAGTAGAATTTAATTCTATGTAGGGAAGTGTCCTCACGTGTTTAACACGTGAGGCTTATTTAGCCTGTTAGCTATCTGATTGCAGCGCTTATATGCTTTGTTTATAGGCGCTCACGTGTTTGACACGTGAGGCTCAATTAGCCTACAGTTTGATTTGCAGCGCCTATAGAATTGCATATAGGTGCTCATGAGGCTTATTTAGCCTATAGTTGTTTTAATTGCAGTGCCTATATGCGTTGCATATAGGCACTCACATGTTAAACACGAGAGGCTCCATTAGCCTATAGTTGTTTTAATTGCAGTGTCTATAAGCATTGCATATAGGCACTCACATGTTAAACACGTGAGGCTCCATTAGCCTATAGTTATTTGTTTTCTTTTTAATTGTGGCGCCTACATGCCTTTTGCATATAGGTGCCCACGTGTTTAACATGTGGGACTTTGAATAGTGGTGAATTTTCCCTTTACCCCTTTTTATAAGGGAACAACTCCAATCAAGCTCAAGATGTGTTATTTTTCAGACTTAGTTTTCATTAAAAATTCAATACTTTCCCTTCATATTAACTTCACTCATGAATCATGCTCAAAATTGCTTATTTCCAAACAAGGTTGTTTTATCTTAAGAAAATTCATAAATTTTTAATTTTGACATATCAAACTTGTCATCTAGTTCTTAAAATATCACGACACGTGTAGTATGGTGTAAAGACGTATATTTGCTACAGTAAAACTCAAGGAGGGTTATTTTTCGGATTTTCAACTTCGAGTCCTAGGATTTAGTTACTTCTAATCTATCAACTGAACCGTCAGATTTTGAGTCTACGTTTCGCACTGGCTAACTTGACGACAGGTTTTTTTTTTATATTATGGAAAAAAATTCAATTTTTATTGATTTCTTTTTTATATATATGCAGTGCAAAATGTACATATGATACAAATACAAACCTTCCCCCAAACCTGTTTGCAGCAGTGTCCCCACTGATCTTGTCTTTCGAGCTCAAAAAATCTGGAAACTTGGGTGGAAAAATACGATGCACATTGGGGCAAAAGTTAGTTAACTGGAAATCCTCACCCAAACTTATTCTTAGCAAAAAAAAATTACACTAATACATACACACCCATTCTTATTTGAAACAGTGTTGCCACTGTTTGTGACCGGAAAACTGAAACATGGAGGAGAAGCGGAGGAAAGTTAGCCGTGATAAAGCGGCTCCTGTAATAACAAGAACTTCTCCGATGGTTCAGCGAAAAAGTACGATTTTAATATATTTCCGTTTACTTTAAAGAATGAACCGCCTTTTGGACTTTCCAAATCCACTGCACCGTGCGGGTATACACACCGCACCAAAAAAGGTCCCGTCCAACGAGATCCCAGCTTACCCGGATAAAGATGAAGACAGGTATCGTAAAGGACTTATTATCCCGGTGTGAATGTTTTGCACAAAAGGTGTTTGTCGTGAAACATCTTCACCCGGTTCTTTACTACAACCGCGTTATCGTAAGCTTCATCTCGAAGCTCATTCAGCTCGTTTAATTGCTGTTGGATATGTATGCCCTAAAAGCCTTCATTGTACAAGATGCTAGGGGTATATATGTACAGGAAAATCTTGCTTGATATGATAGTATGCTATTTGGTTTGTCTTTATCTTAACATGTGATGTGTTTTACTTTGTATTTCATATCTTGTATACATGTTGATAAAGCCCGTAGGATCTTTGACTGACTACATGCGTTATGATAATGATCATACTAGTGGGAGCTGGGTAGTCTATAGGCACATCCTTAAAAGCGTCCCTAGTCGCAGGAGTATTGAGACTGGGTATCGTTACTCCAGAGTAGACTAGTGTATACATATCTAGACCCTGACGAGGGGCGATGGATTGGTCCCACAGCCATTGGTGAGGTGCACTTAAGATTGTATACATGTGCTCACTGGGTGTGAGTACACCGGACAGGACTCGCCGAGAACTGACTAGATGGTATTATACCTAGCGTCAGATAGCAGTTCTCTGGTGACATGAGTGTAGATAGTCTTTCGACCTGAGGTCGTCATTTGTCTCATGTGAGTTCCCACTGTACTTTGATTACTACCCTACCACGGCTCAAAAGAATCGTGTAAACAGGTTTTAGTTGGGTACAGTCCCGAGTCATATGGAGGTAGTGAGCGACTGTTGGGGATTCGTCTCTCCCGGTATAGGGAGTTGATGTCGCGCTGTGATCGATTGGTTATTACCATAAGTCCCTGGACAGGGCGGATTGAGAATTACTGGTGGTCGGACCAGTAGATTCTCATATGGTCTTGAGTCACACCGACACGAATTGTCTGGTTATTAGGGGTCTGACGTTTTCCACCCTCCTAGACCTTACATGTGATACTCTCAGACAAACAGACCGGATTGCACGGAGATTGTCACGAATATGCTCGGTTGGGGTTTCGGATGAGTTCGCTCGTCGGCCTCCTTTTTGACATGTACCTGGGTTGCCGTTACGTACAGCTAGTGCCTCTGACGGACTTGTGGTTAAACCCACTGCCAGCGTATTGTCGAGTCTTTAGAGTCCCACAAAAAGGGTTTCCCTGGATCAGGCGAGATGATGTAGAGGCCGTATGGCCTTACGGCAGGGTCTTGATCACATACGTTTACTGGCTACACGGATGATGTTCGGATGGATACTACTAGTGGGCTTTGGTTTAAGCCGGATCCCAGTATTATACTATTGGATTATACTTGTCTCTATGTATCCGTATTTTTTCGGAATACGGATACGGATATGTATATACGGTGAGGGCATTCTTGTAATTTTACAAGTATGAGCTTCTAGAAGGAGACACCTCATTATTGATTTATCCTTTTTTGCTAAAGGATTAATGAGGTGGAAATTAGGAGACACTTGAGGAATGAGTTGAAAGCATGGCTTTATATTTATTTATTCATTTGGGGTTCCGATTCAAGCATGGTTGATTATTTGAGACTAAAAATAGTCCATGCTTGAATTATTGTCATGAGACATAGCCATTCTCTCATCTCATTCTCTAGCTCATTATCATTTTTTCACTCCCTCTCCTAGTTTTTGCTCTTCTCCTCCCTCAAGCCCATTCCTTCACATGTGTTGTGATCCATTGAGCTTTGAGACTAATTAATCCATAGATCACTCTCTACATCTACTTAGTAATCTCATCTAGCACATTAGATCACTAATTTACCTCACTTGAGGTTGGAGATTGACCATAGACCTTGGGGTGGATCCTCTATGATCTAAAAGAGACCGAAAACTAAGTTCGTTTGAAGCTTCGGAGGAGCTAAAGAAAGGAGTTCAAAGTTGAAGCTCGATCCAAGGAGCAAAGAACCACTAGAAGACCCGAAGGACTTGACACGAGGGTATAATAATTTAACCGAGTAGTTAGAGCCTTCTTGTAGTTTAGTTTAACTAGTTAAGATTTAATCAAGATCCTATAGTGGATAAAGTCTATGTTGCAAAGCCAAACATGATCTTTTGATGTGAGAAAAATTGTTTTTGTTGTATTCCGCCTCCCCGCGAACTCGTGGGGTGTGAGACATAGACTTACACTAGTATCAGAGCAAAATTAAACCTTAGCTAACAGATAAAACGAAGCATAAAACTCCGAAACCGAAACAACTCCGAAACATGAAACATATAATCCAAGTTTTTGTCGAATTTTGCAGAGCCTCTAAAAATTATTTAAATAATTGCAGAGTGCTCATTTTGTTGCTAGATGAACACCTAACAAAAACGAGGCATTTCCATCGGATTTTGGCCGGCCACATGAGCAAAATGGCCGGCCTCACCGGGTCTATTGTGGGGAAATGCATTGGATTTTTTCTGTGTTCTAGTTGCTTGGATTTAGGGTTTCAGGTGGTGTTTGATTTTGCCCAAGTTGCATATTCAGTTAATTTTCTATTAGGGCAATTTCGGAGTGTTTCGAAGTCGCAGTTTTTGTGTCGTTTACAAGTTTCAGTTTATAAATTTGTTTCAAAACATCCGCTAATTGCTATATGTCGATTAGTAGGGGTTGCACATTTCTGTGATTGTGATCTGTGATGGTTTGTGTATATGGATTTGTTGGATCGTCGTGAATGAATAGCCGGGGGATGTGAGAAGAGTGTTTTTCTTTAATTTCATTCATGTACAATTTGTAAATTGATATAATATTATTTTTGCGGGGCACATCCGGGTTGAGGTTGTAGCTACCATTGTATATTATTTCTTTTTACTGTTTTTGCTCCTAAGATAGACACAACGTGGGGTGCACAAACTACCGGGTTCTTGAAGTGCCGAGTGGCCTACTCACTTTGCTGAGGGAGGTTGCTTCACTTCGGGAATTTGGCGGATAGTTTTCCACACTTGTAGGGGTCTAGGGTGAGGGTTTTGGCTATTCATCATGGCCGTGGAATCCGTGTTTCGTTACAGGCTTAAATGAAGCACGGAAATCCTAGTATATCCAATGTTTCTATATATGATTCTGTGATCTGGAATGCTTATTATTGCGTGAGACGAATGGCTATACATATTTATTATATATAATTAACGTTTATTATTATTTTTTTTTACCCGCGCTAGTCCAGCCCCCGCTCTGGCGTTAGTTAAATAACCTAACGGTGTAAGACGGGGCCCCGTGGCGAATGCGGATGGCATAAGCGTACGTTCTATTTCGTTTCTTTTACTGCAATGATAAGATTAATTGATGGGACCGCATTAATTCTAATTAATGCAAGAAAATAAACCTAAAATCTGATATCGTTGGAACAATTACAAAACCACTTGGTTTTCTTCAAAAAGCATTTTTAAAAGCGGAGCTTAAACCACTCCTTTTCAAAAGCTATCAAGTTCCTTCGACTATATCAAGTTCAATACGTTAACGGTTTTTTCGCCAGAAAACCAGCCGTAGCCCTCCGTCATTTCAGATAGGTATCTACTAGTATTCATGCTATGTGTTTTGACCTTCGTCAAGGCATAGTATTTGGTAGCTAGTGGGTGCTTATCTGTGGCATAGATAGATGCATTAATTTAGGACAGACGTACAGCTGTTTTGGCCTTCGTCAAAGGCTTGTACGAATGGTTCTAGGTTAATCAAGATAATGACGGGTAGAACTTGACTTGCGACTTATGATGTTTTGGCATTTGTCAAGGTTATAAGCGCACGGGGCAAAAATCACATCGGGAGTTTCAAACATAAAGGAAACTTGCTAATGTTGCATACCTTTTTGAGTGTGGTGTTTTTGGTAGGCTTCCTTCAGATTCATCACACAATTATAGTTGGGTCCTGATCCTACTGTGAGTACCCACTACTCTTCAGGAAAACAATTTCACTTAACAATCAATACTATAAACCAAGTGGTGTCTAGAACAGTGTTAGCGGGGCTACGCCTCCAGGGAAAAGAGGTTATATAATTAAGGAACTTCACGAAAGCGTTGGAAAACCTTCCTCGAAGTACCGATACTAGCCTACCTGAAAGGTTAAGCAAGTATTGTGACGTGCGATTAATCCTGACTAATTCTTCTTTTAGGGTTTGAAGAAGAATTCGAGTAAACAGTGGGAGCCATCCTGTTTAGATAAACTAAAAACTAATCTAAACTTGCAAGAGCACACGCTGAGTGTTTCTTTTCTCCTCTCCTAAATTGCAGCGACCATGACGGGACTTAAGCTCATATTAGATAAAAGTAAACTCACTGGGCCAAACTATAAATACTGGCCGAGGAATGTCCAAATGGCCCAAACATATGATAAGGTCGCATACGTCCTCACGGCGAAATCTCCCCTATTACCGGTCCAGCATCCTCGGTCGTGGACATTGAGGTCCGTAAGACCTGGGATCTTGATTGCGCGAAGGCCAAGTGCCTCGTACTGGCCTCCATGGACAATGAACATCAGAGGCGGCACGAAAAGATAGACCTTGCTTCCATCTTCCTCCATACCAAATAATTATATAGAAAACAATATCGTATCACAAGATACGATGCCTCAAAGAAACTTTTTCAAGCGAGATTGGCCATCGGATCATCTATCGAGGACCACATCCTGAAGATGATTTCTCTCATCGAAGAGCTCGCGGACCTGAGAACCACGTTGGAAAATGAGTTGTACATTGACTTGATCCTCCAGTCCCTTCCCTCCACCTATACCCAGTTCATATTGAACTTCAATATGAACAGTATGGAAGTTTCACTTCCTGAGCTCCTCAACATATTGAGGATGTCAGAGGGCATCTTGAACAAAAACAAGGAAACGCCCGCTCTTTTTTTTGGAGGATCTTCTTCTTCTAGATCCAAGGCCAAGGCCAAGGGGAAGAAGAAGAAGGGCCCTACCAAACCGAGGGGAGGTGTGCAGAAGGTGGTGGAAAAGGAAAAGGAAAAGATGGGAGGGGCAGCCACAAAGGATGGGTGCTTCTATTGTTGGAAGAAGGGCCATTGGAAGAAGGACTGCAGGGTTCTAAAGGCCAAGAATCAGGACACGAAGTAAGCTGTGGTTTCGGCTTCAGGTGTGTTCGTGATTGAAAACTACTTTTCTATAAACTCTACTTCCTGGGTATTGATACCGGATCAGGATCTCACATCTGTAATTTTTTGCAGGCGCTGAGAAGCCGTAGGGTTTTGAGGAAAGGTGATATGACCCTCAGGGTTGGCAACGGAGCCAATGTGGACGCAGTTGCAGTAGGGGAATATCACTATGGATTGGCGAGTGGACATGTTTTGTTGTTATATAAATGTTTTTGTGTACCATGTATGGTGTGTAATATTAATTAGTGTATTTATTATCAAATGAAGGATATAATTTTGCACTTGTAAGCAATGTTATCAATATTCACCTAAATCATGACATGGTTGGGTCGGGTACACTAAGCAACGGAATATATATTCTCAATCAGCATCAAGTTTTCAACGTCCAAAACACACTAAAAAGAAAAGCTCCGGAATCAAACCAAGCTTTTCTATGGCATTGTAGACTCGGTCATATCAATGAAACACGACCGACTAGGTTACATAAAGAAGGATACTTAGATCCGTTTGAGTATCAATCATATGCAACTTGTCAATCATGTATCATAAGAAAGATGACAAAAACTCCGTTCACTGGACATGGAGAAAGAGCCACTGAGCTCCTGGGACTCATACACAGCGACGTGTGTAGGCCAATGTCTACACATGCACGAAGTAGCTATTCCTACTTCATTACTTTCACAGATGATTTCTCTAGGTATGGACATGTATTCTTAATGAAATATAAATCCAAGACCTTTGAGAAATTTCAAGAGTTTAAGAATGAAGCGGAAAAGCAAACCGGCAAAAAGTATCAAGATGCTCCATTTTGAAAGTGGCGGAGAATACTTAAGTGTCGAGTTCCTGGAATACTTAAAAGAGAATGGAATTCTTTCTCAGCTTACTTCTCCATACACACCACAATACAACGGTGTATCAGCACCTTACTTGATATGGTGCATTCCATGATGAGTAATGCTGAGTTGTCGCCCTCCTTCTGGAGGTATGCACTGGAATCTGCTGCATACCTATTGAAAAAAGTTCCAACTAAGTCTGTGCCTACCACTCCATATGAAATGTGGAGTGGGAAGAAATCCTGTCTTAAGTATTTGAAGATATGGGGCTGTCCTGCCTTTGTCAAAAAGGTTCATTCGGACAAACTTGAGGTGCGTTCAGTACTGTGCAAGTTTGTGGGATACCCTAAGAATTCTAGGGGGTATTATTTCTATCACGCTGAGGAACAAAAGATCTTTGTTTCTCATCATGCCCGCTTCATGGAAACTCAATTTCTCGAAAAAGAGATAAGTAGGAGCGCGATAGAGCTGGAAGAAATTCCAGAACCACAAACTATTACTGAAAACTTAGTAGAACCTGAGACTTCAATGGAACAGGACGTACCCATGCCACTCCGCAGATCTAGTAGGCTATCCCATCCGCCCGAGAGATACTACGGTTTTCTCATAGATGGGGATTGAGAGGATTGCGTCATCGATGATGATGAGCCCACTAGTTTTAAGCAAGCCATCACGAGTAAAGACTCGGTGAAGTGGCTGGATGCTATGTGAACCGAGATGGAATCCATGTACACAAACAAAGTCCGGACTTTGGATTTAGCTCCTATTGGTGTAAAACCCGTAGGATGCAAATGGATCTTCAAAAAGAAGATTGGTGTAGATGGTTAGGTAGAAACCTATAAAGCTAGACTTGTTGCTAAAGGTTTTCGTCAAAGACCAAGATTGGACTATGACGAAACTTTTTCACCAGTGGCTCTGCTTAAATCCATTCGGATCCTACTTGCCATTGCTGCCTTCCATGACTATGATATCTGGCAGATGGATGTTAAAACCGCATTTCTAAATAGAAGTTTAGAAGAGTGTGTTTTCATGGATCAACCAGAGGGCTTCATAGACAGTGGGAGCAGTGGAAAGGTATGCAAATTGCTTAAATCCATTTATAGATTAAAGCAGGTATCGCGGAGTTGGAACATCTGCTTTGATGAGAGAATTTGACTTTATCAAAAATATAGATGAACCTTGTATTTATAAGAAGATTGTAGGGAGAACTGTGGTATTCCTCGTTTTATATGTTGATGACATTCTCCTAATATAAAATGACGTTCCTAAGCTACAATCGGCCAAGTTATTCTTGTCACAGAAGTTCTCTATGAAAGACCTGGGTGATGCCTCGTACATTCTGGAGATTAAGATCTATCGTGACAGATCTAAAAGAATGTTGGGAATTTCACAGTCGAAGTACATTGACACCGTGCTAAAGAGATTTACTATGGAAGATTCTAAGCGCAACAATTTGCCCGCTTGTCACAGAATCACCCTCTCCAATGACATGTCTCCTAAGACTGATGAGGAGAGGGCTCGCATGAGCATAGTACCCTATGCTTCGACGGTAGGGTCAATAATGTATGCGATGTTATGTACCAGGCCAGATGTAGCTTATGCACTCAGCGTGGTAAGCAGGTATCAGTCTGACCCAGGTGAGAAACATTAGATAGCAGTTAAGAACATTCTTAAGTACCTGAGAAGGACTAAAGAGATGTTCGTGGTGTACAGTAATGGGGATCTCCAGATCGAGGGTTTTAACAACTCTGGCTTCCAAAGTGACAAGGATGACTCTAAATCTGTCTCGGGTTATGTGTTTATCCTCAATGGAGGGACAGTCTATTGGAAGAGTTCCAAATAGGATATCATAGCAGACTCAACGATGGAGGCTGAGTATATCGCTGCGAGCGATGCCGTAAAAGAGACAGTCTGGATCAGGAAGTTCGTTTCTGAACTTCAGGTGGTTTCATCCATTGCTAATCCAATATTTTTGTATTTCAATAACAACAGAGTCAAGGCTTTGGCAAAGGAACCACGGTCCGATCAGAAATCCAGACATATCTTGAGGCGGTATCACCTGATCAGGGAGATCGTGGATCGCCAGGAGATCGAGGTACGGAGAGTGGACACAAAAGATAACATGGCAAATCCATTCACCAAGGCCATCCCTCAAGTCCAGTTCGAGATATTGGGCATGCGGTACGCCAGCTACTGGGTCAAGTGCAGACAGTGGGTACTCATTGTGCCAATTACAGGCCTTAATGCAAGTGAGAGATTATTGGATATGTATGCCCTAGAGGCCTTCATTGTACAGGATGCTAGGGATATATATGTACAGGACAATCTTGCTTGATATGATAGTATGCTATTTGGTTTGTCTTTATCTTAACATGTGATGTGTTTTACTTTGTATTTCATATCTTGTATACATGTTGATAAATCTCGTAGGATCTTTGCCTGATTACCTGTGTTGTGATGGCGATCATACTAGTGGGAGCTGGGTAGTCTATAGGCACATCCTTAAAAGCGTCTCTAGTCGTAGGAGTATCGAGACTAAGCATCGTTACTCCAGGGTAAACTAGTGTATACATATCTAGACCCTGAAGCGGCGATGGATTGGTCCCGCAGCCATTGATGAGGTGCACCTAAGATTGTATACATGTGCTCACTGGGTGTGAGTACACCGGACAGGACTCGCCGAGAACTAACTAGATGGTATTATACCTAACGTCAGATAGCAGTTCTCTGGTGACATGAGTGTAGATAGTCTGTCGACCTGAGGTCGTCATTTGTCTCGTGTGAGTTCCCACTGTGCTTTGATTACTACCTGTTCCCCTCCAAAAGACGGCGCACAAGACCGGGGTGTCTTGGCACTGAAATTCGGGACAGATGCTATTTGGTTCTATCCGTCCACCTCTCCGAAGATGCCAAGTTGATTTATGGCACCGTTTATCGAAGGTTTAGACGGATGCGACCGATGTAGCAGACTTCGTCAGATTCCCCCTCTTTAGAGGGGTTTTTGATTGTGGGGACGCTCTTCCCTGCAGGCGCAAGCCCCTGCAGTTAATTACGCTACCACATCGTGGTAACAATTTTCTCCCTCTCCAGATGTTCACTTCGTATCGTGTGTGTTTGTTTTGTTTGTGGTTGCCCGTGGATTGTATACGGAGACTAATTTATGTCGTTGCCCGTAGGACGTGGATTAGTCCAAATCCGTATTTTCTTAGATTTGGTTTTGGGGGTTTTGGTTTAAGGATACATTAGCCATATTTGAGGCTAAGATCAACTTAAACATTTGTTAAGGATACGTTAGTCCAATTTGAGACTAAGATCAACTTAACGGGATTGTTTAGATCCGACAAAAGAGCATTTGGGCTCTATTGTTCCAGTTTAGGGACATAGTGGTCCATTGCCAGTTTAGGGACATGGTGGTCCATTGCCAGTTTAGGGACATGGTGGTCCAACATTCCCATTTTGGCGACGAATATTGGTTTAAGGATGCATTGGTCCATGAGTTTAAGGACCCTACAGTCCGTATTCCCATTTTGGGGACGAATATTGGTTTAAGGACGCATTAGTCCATGAGTTTAAGGACCCCACAGTCCGCATTCTTATTTTGGGGACGAATGTTGGTTTAAGGACGCATTAGTCCATGAGTTTAAGGACCCCACAGTCTGTAGCAATGTATGGTTGTCGAGACCCGTCATCTCTCTAACGACGTTGAAGGATTACAACGACAAATATCAGAGGAGTTCGGAGATGTACCCTTGAACCGGATGTAAATTGATTTGAGAGAGCAGTTGTGCTCAGTTCAATTTAATTTGAGGACTTACGGCCAGAATTTGGTTAAGTCCATTTGAAAATGTTCAACATTTTATTTGCATTTGGCCTGTTAGGTCTTTACTAGGGCTCTGCCCTTTTTAATAATGCACTGCATTTTTTATTTCGTCTGATAGCCCTTTTAATTGGGCTCTGTCCCTTCTTTAATAATGCGGAGCATTAAATGTTCTGACAGTGCCCCACGTGGCTTGTCAGGCGCTTTGCGCCAATTGAGGAGCACAAGGCGCAAATTCATGTGGAGGTGACACGTGTCACGCGCTAATGAGTGCAAGTCTGTTAGCGCAGTGTGCTGCTGACACGTGGCGCGCTCTGGTGACTTGCGCCAAACCAAGAGAGCAGTGCTCTGTAGTTGTTCTGTGATTGACATGTGACGCTCTCTGGTGACTTGCGCCAATCCAAGGAGCGCAACAGTGCAGATTTCAAAAGTGCAAGGCACTGTTTAATATCTTGATCAAATTTAGATCAAAGAAAACAAGTTTTTCTTTTTTCCAGAGAGGTTCTACCTCAAATTTCAAGAACCAGTGGTTCATCAAAAGACAATGCCTTTATATAGATCAAAAGATCTAGTCATGAAGTAGATTACTTCTTTTTTATTATTTTTTTATTAAAGATCTTGATCTCGTTCTTAGATCATTGATCTTTTTAGAAGAAATTCTTCTTTTTTCCAAAGGTTTTACCTTTTTTCTTTCTCTCTGAATTCTTCTCAAAGTTTTAGAAGAGGTCTCTGTATCTCTATCTCTGTATCTGAGACTTGAAGTCTAGGGTCCTTTATATAGTGCCAATTGATTTGTTAAATCAGTTAAAGAGATCTTTCTCTGATTGATTTAGGAGATGTTTCCCTACTGTTGGATCTCTGATCCAAGAGCTCTGTTTTACAGAAGAGAATCTTCTTGTTTTTTTTTAATAAGATTGGAAAGATCTTTCCAGAATTTTATTGTTTAAATGCTGGTATAGTTGGCGCAAACACACCTGCACTTGACACGTGTCGCGCAGCGTAAAGCGCAGCGCAACTGCGCTGACACGTGTCGCGCAGCACAGAGCGCAGCGCAACTGCGCTGACACGTGTCGCGCAGCTCAGAGTGCAAGTCCTGAAGCGTTGCTTCCTTTATTTTGATTTTAAAATAGAGCCTTGCTCTGATTGGGTGCGCTGTCTTGGGCGTAGCGCTGGCGTGTCTGCTTTTGACACGTGGCGCGTTGCGCGCAGCGCAAGGAATCTGAAGCGTTGCTTCAATTTTTGAATTTTTGAAATTCAAACAGAGCTTTGCTCTGATTAGGGGAAACAAATGCCCCCGCGCCGTTGCGCTTACGTGACCCCAAACGTGAGCGCAGCGGCGGCAGAATCTCAACCGATGGGAAGTTGAAATGGCTTTCAATGCCTATAGATAGGACCATTGGTCCCTTAGATGATTTTCATCTCCTCCTTAAGAATTATCTCTTATTCAGAGCATTGCTCTTTAAGCTTTAAGAACTTTTAAGATTTAGAACTCTAGAAAAAAATTTTAGGTAAAAATTAAATTAGATTAAATTAAATTAATTTCAAGAGCCTTGCTCTTAATAGATCCCTGATCTAAAGAAAACCCATTTAGGGTTTCACTTAGCAGAGCTTTGCTCTAAAGGGATCTAAAGAGAACTAAAGAGAACCCTATTAGAGTTCCATTAATAGAGCTCTGCTCTCTGAAAGATTTTTCTTGTATATTCCTGATTCATCAATGGAGCTTTGCTCCTTCCAAATTATATAGAAGAACTCTTAAGATTTTTTCATGGATCTTGGAGGTTAAAGATGGCGCTCTATTTTTTAATGAATTATATCGTCTTGCTTAATCAGGCCGTCTGCTAATTTTGTTAATTTTCTTTTACAGAAGTAATGGACGCCCACATGTACGACCTCGACGAGATCATCTCTTACGGGGACATCCGCCGACTCGGCCGTTCTCAAAATCGAGAATTTACCAACGCCGAGTGTGCCGAGATCATGAGTTGCTTCGACGCGTACAACGGTCAACTGCTTTCTCGACGCTCCCTTTTGTTGAAGCTTATTGTGGGAGCTATCTGGGAAGCTCTTCCCCTATTCTGTACCGGTGTGCCACTTGGGGCATTGGACGCCGCCGAGGATAAGGTGCACTCGGTGTACCTGATGAGCCTAATCTCAAAAAGACGGCGAGACAACCTTATCGATCTTCTGCACCAAGCTTTCCAACAGTCCGCCATTCTTGCTGTTTATCGGAGGGAGGGGGACATCAGTGGGGATCTCGACACCCGTGCTCGCGAAAGGAAGCACACTAGGATGGTTCGCCAGGCTTGGAAAGTCTTGGACAAGGTCAATTTCGAGTTCCTCAATCCATGTCCAGGATTTGAGGTCTTGCCGTTGTAATCATTTGGATAATGTCTTTATTTATTTCCTTTATTGATGTAAGAATTTTCCGAGTATGTGACAAATCTTTTGCCTCCTTCCTTTTATTTTCTGCTTTGTTGTTGGCATATTCCTTAAGTAAGCATAGCCTGTAAGCGATATAGAACATTCTGTCTCGAACACCTTGGGGAGTAATGATGGCTTAGGAAGCAGGTTCAGATCTGTTACCTAAGGCTTTTCAACTTTATGAGCCGTGAGGGTCTCACAAAGGCTTTTCTCCCTACGAATCGAGAAGATCTCGTAGGTGTATTTTCTCTTTAGGAATCGTGAGAATTCCTAAGCGCGTTTTCTCTTATAATTCGTAAGGATCTTATAAGAGAATTTTCCCTCTTACGAGTCGAGAGGACCCGTAAGCGGTTGTTTCCCTCCTTTTCGAGATTCGACTTTGGAGAGTGTGACCCGTGAATAGTATGTAAGAGTCCATTTTGGACTGACTTGCAGGGTCCCAGTGCTTAGGAAATAGGTTTTTTAATTCCCGCTGCCTAAGGCTTTTCCTCACGAGTCGAAACATATCGAGTAGTTCTCGTAAAGACACTAATTTCCTCACGAGTCGAGACGAATCGAGCATTTCTCGTAAGAATATCCTAACGTCACAGTTAACCTCTGCTCTTTACGACAGAGGTCCGTTAGGGTCTGTGGTACTAGGGTTTTATCCATCGTATCGTCGCGTCGGCTGATGTATTCCTCGATAGGCAATCTTGCTGTTCGAGTAGCCTTACGATTGTCGTGTCTCTGATCCCTTCGGGGGCTGGACAAGACGTCTTCAAGAAATCCTCCTAGGCAGTTTGACCGTCGGAAGAGCAAGCGTTAGGAATTTTGCCATGCCGCTTTTTACTTGAGGTTAGGCTCATTTTGGAGAGCCCCGATGAGTTATAACCACTCTGCGCTGGTGTGGGATGATCTCCGATAGTCTTTCAGGCTTTATATGAGTTGCCGTCAAGACCGTGAAGCTAGGAGTTTGGCCTTTGCTTCGTTTGCTTTGGTGTGTCCGAGTCCTGTTGGAGGAAGGATGCTGTAGTGACATTTCGTCTGTTGTGTCGAGACGATCGTCGACGTTGTCTCTAGGTTGCCGGTGAACAGTCGAGATTTGGAGCTAGGGATTTTGCCGTGGCTCCGTTGTTGTTGTCGCGTCTGATCTTTGCTGGACTGTGAAGGAACACTGTTGTTGGTCTCTGGGTTGTTGGTGAACCGTTGGGACCTGGAACTAGGGACTTTGCCATGGCTCCGTTTGTTGACGTCGTATATTCCAGTAGAGACACTGGTTTCTCTGCGGGTCGGCGCGGATCGAGATGTTCTCGTCAAGGACACTGATTTCCCTGAATCGAGGTATTGCCAAGGACACCGATTTCCTCGGAGTTGAGACGAATCGATGTATTCCTGCAAAGACGCTGATTTCTCTGTGGGTCGACGCGAATCGAGATGCTCTCGTCAAGGACGCTGATTTCCCTGAATCGAGGAGGTTGCCAAGGACACTGATTTCCATGGGGTTGAGACGAATCAAGGTATTCCTGCAAAGACGCTGATTTCTCTGCGGGTCGACGCGAATCAAGATGCTCTCGTCAAGGACACTGATTTCCCTAAATCGAGGAGGTTGCCAAGGACACTGATTTCCCTAGGGTTGAGACGAGTCGAGGTATTCCTGCAAAGACGCTGATTTCTCTGCGGGTCGACGCGAATCGAGGTGCTCTCGTCAAGGACACTGATTTCCCTGAATCGAGGAGGTTGCCAAGGACACTGATTTCCCTGGGGTTGAGACGAGTCGAGGTATTCCTGCAAAGACGCTGATTTCTCTGCGGGTCGACGCGAATCGAGGTGCTCTCGTCAAGGACACTGATTTCCCTGAATCGAGGAGGTTGCCAAGGACACTGATTTCCCTGGGGTTGAGACGAGTCGAGGTATTCCTGCAAAGACGCTGATTTCTCTGTGGGTCGACGCGAATTGAGGTCAAGGACACTGATTTCCCTGAATCGAGGAGGTTGCCAAGGACATTGATTTCCCTGGGGTTGAGACGAGTCGAGGTATTCCTGCAAAGACTCTGATTTCTCTGCGGGTCGACGCGAATCGAGGTGCTCTCGTCAAGGACACTGATTTCCCTGAATCGAGGAGGTTGCCAAGGACACTGATTTCCCTGGGTTGAGACGAGTCGAGGTATTCCTGTAAAGACGCTGATTTCTCTACCGGCCGACGCGAATCGAGGTGCTCTCGTCAAGGACACTGATTTCCCTGAATCGAGGAGGTTGCTAAGGACACTGATTTCCCTGGGGTTGAGACGAGTCGAGGTATTCCTACAAAGACGCTGATTTCTCTGCTGGTCGACGCGAATCGAGGTGCTCTCGTCAATGACACTGATTTCCCTGAATCGAGGAGGTTGCCAAGGACATTGATTTCCCTGGGGTTGAGACGAGTCGAGGTATTCCTGCAAAGACGCTGATTTCTCTGCGGGTCGACGCGAATCGAGGTGCTCTCGTCAAGGACACTGATTTCCCTGAATCAAGGAGGTTGCCAAGGACACTGATTTCCCTGGGGTTGAGACGAGTCGAGGTATTCCTGCAAAGACGCTGATTTCTCTGCGGGCCAACGCGAATCGAGGTGCTCTCGTCAAGGACACTGATTTCCCTGAATCGAGGAGGTTGCCAAGGACGCTGATTTCCCTGAATCGAGGAGGTTGCCAAGGACACTGATTTCCCTGGGGGTTGGTTGACTTGTTTCCGAGACGGAGCGTTGATCCGGCAGAGAGGTCATTGGTTGACTCTACGTTGTCTGTGGACCGTAGAGTCTTGGAACTAGGGACTTTGCCGTGGCTCCGTTTGGTGATGCTGCGTCCGAATCCTGTTGGAATGAGGAGGATCACCGTTGCTGATTTTTAGGCTATAGATGTTGCCGTTAAGGTTTGGAACTAGGGACTATGCCGTGGCTCCGTTTCGTTGCGACTCTGAGGTCAGTTGTTGACGTCATGTCTGCGTCTGGTTGTAGTGAGGAGAAACGTCGTTGGTGATCTCTAAGTTGTCGATATCGACGTCGATACCCTGAAGCTAAGGATCTTCTTTTGCTTCGTTTGTTAACATTGTGTCTGCAATATTGCAACAAATGTCGAGGTTGTCTCTAGGTTGTTTATGAACCGTCGAGATTTGGCTTCGCTTTCTGGTGGAGCCTGTTGGGAAGGTATGGTCTCCTCTTTGTTTGTGCCCCTGTATTGTATATAGGGATCGATGTGATCTCACCTGTAGGGCATAAATTTCATTATATATATTTTTCATTTTATTTCCTTCCGCGATGCTCTATCATTTCAGCTTTTATATCGCGAAGGTCGCGATTGCCCAATCATTTCGGCTATTTTTCACGGTGCCCAATCATTTCGGCCATTTATTTTATTTTATTTTCACTCGCTGCTTTTTATTGCGAGTTGCCCAATCATTTCGGCTATTTTGCATGCATACATTTTTACTTGCTGATTTTATTGCAAGTTGCCCCATCATTTCGGCTATTTCGTATACATGTGTGGCTCACAGATTTTTTTTTATTGCGAGTGTGGAACTTGGAATCTGGCGCCAATCTCAGCATCAACATCGCTACAACTGGAATATTGCCAGGAGCGAATCATCACTTGCCATGAAAGGACTTGGAATTTGATACCGGTTTAGGCATCAGCATCGTTACAACTGGGATACTGCCAGGAGCGAATCATCATTTGTCTCTGTCGATGTTTGAACAAAGGTGGCTTAGTAAACAGGATTAGGATCCTGTCGACTAAGGCTTTTGACCTTATGAGCTATAAGGGTCTCACAAAGGTATTTCTCCCTACAAGTCGTGAGGATCTCGTAGGTGTATTTTCTCCTTAGGAATCGTGAGGATTCCTAAGTGCATGTTCTCCTGTAAGTCGTAAGGATCTTACAAAAGGGTTTTCTCCTTATAAGTCGAGAGGACTTACGAGGGTTGTTCACCATATGGACATATCCCTAGTCATGGGTGGGACTTGGTTAGGGAAATGTTTATTCGCGCCCGTGGATTGTATACAAGGGTCAGTACTGAGCTACTTGTAGGGAAATATCGAAGGTTGTGGGGGTTGCTTAAGCACAGGTTTAGGTCTCCGTAACTTAAGACTTTCAAATCTTATGAGCCGTGAGGGTCCCATAAGAGAGTTCTCCTTACGAGTCGTGAGGATCTCGCAAGTGTAATTTCTCCTTAGAAATCGTGGGGATCCCTAAGTGTGTTGCTCCCTTGTGAGTCGTAAGGATCTCACGTAGGTGGTTTCTCCTCACAAGGTCGAGAGGACCCTGTAAGTGTCTTTTAACGAGGTTGCGTCCTTTCGGGTTTTCACAAACATACGCCGGTAGCCCTGCTGTCTTTACTCACGGAGCCCTTTCGGGTTTTCATCCGTGCCCACTTTGCTTATGGACATACCGTTTTTTTTTATTTTCTTTTTTTTATTCTTTTTATATAACGAGGTCGCGCCCTTTCGGGTTTTCACAAGCACTCGCCGGTAGACCTGCTGTTTTTACTCACGGAGCTCTTTCGGGTTTTCATCTGTGCCCGTTTTTCTTATGGACATACCTTTTTTTTTACCACGTCAGCCTGAGGGTGCCGCGGGTTGGTAGTAGTTTAACGATATTTCAGTCATAAGTCAACGCACGATTACGCAGCTATATTTTGCCGCAAATCTTCGCACTTTTTGTGCCGGAGGTGGATTCCTTGAAGAGAGGGCTGAGGGCGATTTCTTCGTCAGAGTCACTTCCAAAGGTGATAACTTGCGATCCTTTGGTGTCGGCTATGTGACAGTTGTCAACAGCTCTTTCGCGCTCATCTGTCGTGCTTTTCTTTTCCCGACGAGCCTTGCGCTTCACTCGTTGAACGTGTCATCGATGGGCAACATATCCCTGCCATCAGTTTTTAAAGGCTATGCACTCCTCGGTGGGGTGTGCAATCTTCTGATGGTATAGGCAGAATTTAGGATGTATATCCGCTTCATCAAGACGTATATTTCCGGGGGAATTTTCTTTGAGAGAGGGCAACTTCATTCCTATTGCCAAGGCCCTAGCGAATCGATTCCTTACTTTAAATTTGCTTTTGCTGGCGATAGGGACGCTTCGCTCCAGTCGGTGGTGTTTGGCCTTTTCAAATATAGCCAGTTCACGCTCTCGATTGGTTTTGCTTTCCTGACGGGCTTCGTTTAGGAATGCATCAATCATTTCGTCTGATGGTCCTAGAAGTTCTGGTTCGGGATTTGCCCCCAGTTTCCCTGCGTCAGGAGTTTCTTCACTGTCTATCGACGAGTGAGAGATCACATAACAGCTTGCTATGTAACCCTCAGATCCATCTGATGAGTCTTCTCCATTATTTCCGTCTCCAAGGACGTGGCTGAGGAATTCTTGGAGCGTGATTGGAGCCCGCGCCTTCTGGTTATACTCTTCCAGCGCGTTAATATATTTTCGCAGCTCCGTGTGCTTGTCATCAAACCGCGGAGCTTTTTCTATGAAAGAGCACGATGCCCCCGGCATGTCTAACTTTTTAGGAGCATGTGGCTGTGGTGGGTTTACTTTCCACTTCTCAGACAATGCAAACTTGCCTTGTAGGTACTGATCCTCGATCCATCCCTTAAAGACGAAGCAATCTTCGATTGGATGGCTTACCGCTTGGTGGTAAGGGTAGTAATTAATATCGTTGACATCGCCTGGCTGCAACGGACGTTTCGGACTTGGCAGATTGATGAGCCTGTTACGCACTGCCAGCTCAAACAGTTTTCTCGTTTTATCCTGAGGAAACGAGTAAGGGCGTCCTAGTTTTTTTTCAAGGGATGGACGTGGACGCATATTGTTTCGACGGACAACCGGCCTTAAGTTGCTCGGCTGTGGTTGAGCATTAGCGACGAAAGATGCTTTTCCTTTCCCCTTTTCATCCCGAGGATCTGACTTTGAAAGAGATGATCTATGACCCATCTGATCCATTTGGGCCAAGTTGTCAATCAGGGCCTGGAACGTGGTTGGTTTAAAGAACATCATGAACTATGAAATAGTTGCATGAGGATCTAAGGTGCCCACGAACATGCCTACCGCAGGTGCTTCTTCGATCCGCTGTTCACATTTCGACCACAGATTCCGCCATCGTGTTACGTATTGAACCCATGTTTCGTCTCGCCTTACCCTGGCGTTGATCAATGCGGTGATCGGGGTGCGTTCACTAGCACTCGCGAATCTCTGGGTGAATAGCAATTCCATTTCGGCGAAAGTTTTGACGGAGTCGTTAGGTAGCTCCGAATACCATTCAAAAGCCGTTTCCGCTAAGCCGCCGACGAATTGGCGAAGAAACAGTTTATCATCGCCTCTAGTGTTGCCGCATAAGGCCCTGAATTGAGCGACATGCTGATGTGGATTCCCTGTCCCCCTGTACACATGAAATTTGGGGATCGTATATCCCAGCGGGTAGCTTATTTGGTCATACCAGCCCGGGTAGGGTCGTCCGGTTCTAACAATTTGCCCAGCCGCCTCATTCACCTGATGAACTCGTATCTGCTGAGCAATATAGTCATCCATTGCAGCTTTGGAAATGGTTTCCTCCTTGGCTGCTGAAAGGGCCGGAGGAGGATTAGATGTCTCCCCTCCGTCGTCTCCAACAATGATCGGAGGGTCTTCAGCTGGAGGGTCCGGCTGTAACATCATCCCTACCATATCTTGGAAGAGGAGTGCCATTTGTTTTATGTTAGCCGCTTGCTCTGCGGCTTCTTTGTCTTTCTTTTCGAGGATTCTACGTAAGAAGTCAGCATCGGTTTCTTGCTCGTGATGCTGTTCTGATGATGCCTCCGAGCTTTCTTTTGGCCCGGTAAGTGCAGCCATTGCAGTCATCATTTCTTGAAGCTTCTGTTGCTGCTCCTGGGCTTTTGTCATGGATCGGGTGAGCGGTCGGTGACCTGTCGAAGCATGGCTTTTCTCCTTTCCGGAAGCCATATAAACAGTGTGCACCACCATCCCCCAGACTTGGGGCGTTTGTGCTCAGCGCTTCTACGGTTTGCCATGTTCACAGGGGCTTTTTGTGGCCTCCTTTTCTTTTGAGTTATTGACGTTGAGGGAGCCGTTGCAGTGGGCACCCAGCCAGCTGTTGCTTTTTCTGGCTTGACAGAGTAGTCCTTCTCTTGCCGAACCTTCATCTTTTTCTGTCGGCGGAGATAGTCTTGATCCATTACGGAGTCTTGGACTTGACGCCAGACCTTGTAAATTTCAGAGGACAGCCGTTGAGGGGGCTGCTCCAGCTTCACCTTTAGGGCATTATCTACAGGTGTAAGAGATCTTTTCAATACGGCAGTTAGCGAGTTTTTGCGCACCCTTCTTAGCGGTTCAAAGCTATTCCCGGTCGGAACAACAACATTGACTTCCACCATCGGAGTTGGCGGAGTTAGCCCAGATGGGGAGTTGCCCCCAGCTTTCCTTACCCGGCGTCAGTGATGACGGCGAGCATGTCGCGCGATTGAAGTTGGTTTAGCCGTAGGGGTGACCTTCTCATGCCCCCTGTGTTGGTCAGAATTTGTTGGTATCAGCCTTTTAAAGACTGACGTTCGTTGAATGGGGACGACCAACCTATCAAAAGCAAACTTCCGAGTAGGGGAAGCAACCTTGGTGATTTTGCCTGGAACGGGAGCAGGGATGGCTATCCGCTTCGGGATAACACCTTCTGGTATTGCAGGCTTCTTCATGGGTCCGTTGGAGCTCTGGCCTAGTCTGTTAAAAACTGAGGCAGTGGAGTTGGGTGACCGTTGAGAGGGGCCGCAGTAGTAGCAAGCCGATCGAATACCGACTTCTTGGGAGCTTCTTGTGACGGTACATGGGCGTTGAAGCTCATGGGTGGGAGTATGGTTCCGAAGAATAGTCCAGTGGTGGCTTGAGTTACCTGCTCCACTGGCATCTTGAAAAGGGAGGCCGCTCGGGGCCCGTAAGTCACTCTTCCAGCAAGGACGGAGCGAGAGTTGCAGTTGCAGTTAGTGCAGTTTGAAGCCATTGATCTTCTGTTTTCTGTACGGAGCAAGACACCAAATCTAAGTACCTCGAATCCACAGGCAACCACAGCAAACCGCGATTTGTTCGCGGACACGACACACGAAGTGTGGAGTGGAAAGAGGAAAAGGTCCCACCGGGCGTGCCAGAATCTGTTCCCCTCCGAAAGACGGCGCACAAGACCGGGGCGTCTTGGCACTGAAATTCGGGGCAGATGCTATTTGGTGCTATCCGTCCACCTCTCCGAAGATACCAAGTTGATTTATGGCACCGTGTATCGAAGGTTTAGACGGATGTGGCCGATGTAGCAGACTTCGTCAGATTCCCCCTCGTTAGAGGGGTTTTTGATTGTGGGGACGCTCTTCCCTGCAGGCGCAAGCCCCTGCAGTTAATTACGCTACCGCATCGCGGTAACAACTTTCTCCTTCTCCAGATATTCACTTCGTGTCATGTGTGTTTGTTTTGTTTGTGGTTGCCCGTGGATTGTATACGGAGACTAATTTATGTCGTCGCCTGTAGGATGTGGATTAGTCCAAATCCGTATTTTCTTAGATTTGGTTTTGGGGGTTTTGGTTTAAGGATACATTAGCCATATTTGAGGCTAAGATCAACTTAAATGTTTGTTAAGGATACGTTAGTCCAATTTGAGACTAAGATCAACTTAACGGGATCGTTTAGATCCGACAAAAGAGCATTTGGGCTCTATTGTTCCAGTTTAGGGACATGGTGGTCCATTGCCAGTTTAGGGACATGGTGGTCCAACATTCCCATTTTGGGGATGAATATTGGTTTAAGGACGCATTGGTCCATAAGTTTAAGGACCCCACAGTCCGTATTCCCATTTTGGGGACGAATATTGGTTTAAGGACGCATTAGTCCATGAGTTTAAGGACCCCACAGTCCGCATTCCCATTTTGGGGATGAATGTTGGTTTAAGGACGCATTAGTCCATGAGTTTAAGGACCCCACAGTCCGTAGCAATGTGTGGTTGTCGAGACCCGTCACCTCTCTGACGACGTTGAAGGATTACAACGATAAATATCAGAGGAGTTCGGAGATGTACCTTTGAACCGGATGTAAATTGATTTGAGAGAGCAGTTGTGCTCAGTTCAATTTAATTTGAGAACTTACGGCCAGAATTGGGTTAAGTCCATTTGAAAATGTTCAACATTTTATTTGCATTTGGCCTGTTAGGCCTTTACTAGGGCTCTGCCCTTTTTAATAATACACTGTATTTTTTATTTGGTCTGATAGCCCTTTTAATTGGGCTCTGTCCCTTCTTTAATAATGCGGAGCATTAAATGTTCTGACAGTGTCCCACGTGGCTTGTCAGGCGCTTTGCGCCAATTGAGAAGCGCAAGGCGCAAATTCATGTGGAGGTGACACGTGTCACGCGCTAATGAGCGCAAGTCTGTTAGCGCAGTGCGCTGTGCCAGTGCGCTGCTCCAGTGCGCTGCTAACACGTGGCGCGCTCTGGTGACTTGCGCCAAACCAAGAGAGCAGTGCTCTGTAGTTGTTCTGTGATTGACACGTGGCGCTCTCTAGTGATTTGCGCCAATCCAAGGAGCGCAACAGTGCAGATATTCAAAAGTGCAAGGCACTGTTTAATATCTTGATCAAATTTAGATCAAAGAAAACAAAATTTTCTTTTTTCCAGAGAGGTTCTACCTCAAATTTCAAGAACCAGTGGTTCATTAAAAGGCAATGCCTTTATATATATCAAAAGATCTAGTCATGAAGTAGAATACTTCTTTTTTATTATTTTTTTATTAAAGATCTTGATCTTGTTCTTAGATCATTGATCTTTTTAGAAGAAATTCTTCTTTTTTCCAAAGGTTTTACCTTTTTTCTTTCTCTCTGAATTCTTCTCAAAGTTTTAGAAGAGGTCTCTGTATCTGTATCTCTGTATCTGAGACTTGAAGTCTAGGGTCCTTTATATAGTGCCAATTGATTTGTTAAATCAGTTAAAGAGATCTTTCTCTGATTGATTTAGGGAATGTTTCCCTACTGTTGGATCTTTGATCCAATGGCTCTGTTTTACAGAAGAGAATCTTCTTGTTTTTTTTAATAAGATTGGAAAGATCTTTCCAGAATTTTATTGTTTAAATGCTGGCATAGTTGGCGCAAGTGCACCTGCGCTTGACACGTGTCGCGCAGCGCAACTGCGCTGACACGTGTCGCGCAGCGCAGAGCGCAAGTCCTAAAACGTTGCTTCCTTTATTTTGATTTTAAAACAGAGGCTTGCTCTGATTGGGTGCGCTGTCTTGGGCGCAGCGCTGGCGTGTCTTCTTTTTACACGTGGCGCGTTGCGCGCAGCGCAAGAAATCTGAAGCGTTGTTTCAATTTTTGAATTTTTGAAATTCAAACAGAGCTTTGCTCTGATTGGAGGAAACACTACCCTACCACGGCTTAAAGGAGTCGTGCAAATAGGTTTTAGTTGGGTACATTCCTGAGCCACATGGAGGCAGTGAGCGACTGTTGGGGATTCGTCTTTCTCGGTATAGGGAGTCGATGTCGCGCTGTGATCGGTTGGTCATTACCATAAGTCCCTGGCCAGGGCGGATTAAGAATTACTGGTGGTCGGACCAGTAGATTCTCGGATGGTCTTGAGCCACACCGACACGCTTTTCTGGTTATTAGGGGTCTGACGTTTTCCACCCTCCTAGACCTTACATGCGATACTTTCCGACGAACAGACCGGACTGCACGGAGATTGTCACGGATAGGGTCGGTTGGGATTTCGGATGAGTTTGCTTGTCGGCCTCCTTTCCGACATGTACCTGGGTTGCCGTTACGTACAGCTAGTGCCACTGACTGACTTGTGGTTAAACCCACTTCCAGCGTACCGTCGAGTCTTTAGAGTCCTACACAGAGGGTTTTCCTGGATCTGGCGAGATGATGTAGAGGCCGTATGGTCTTACGGCAGGGTTTCGATCACATACGTGTACTGGCTACACGGATGATGTTCGGACGGATAATACTAGTGGGCTTTGGTTTAAGCCGGATCCTAGTATTATACTATTGGATTATACTTGTTTTTATGTATCCGTATTTTTCGGAATACGGGTACGGATATGTATATACAGTGAGGGCATTCTTGTAATTTTACAAGAATGAGCTTCTAGAAGAAGACACCTCATTATTGATTTATCCTTTTTTTTGCTAAAGGATTAATGAGGTGGAAATTAGGAGACACTTTAGGAATGGGTTGAAAGCATGGCTTTGTATTTGTTTATTCATTTGGGGTTTCTATTCAAGCATGGTTGATTATTTGAGACTAAAAATAATCCATGCTTGAATTATTGTCATGAGACATAGCCATTCTCTCATCTCATTCTCTAGCTCATTATCATTTTTTCACTCTCTCCCCTAGGTTTTGCTCTCCTCCTCCTTCAAGCTCATCCCTTCACATGTGTTATGATCCATTGAGCTTTGAGACTAATTAATCCATAGATCACTCTCTACATCTACTTAGTAATCTCATCTAGCACATTAGATCACTAATTTACCTCACTTGAGGTTGAAGATTGACCATAGACCCTTGGGTGGATCCTCTATGACCTAAAGGAGACCGGCAACCGAGTACGTTTGAAGCTTCGGAGGAGCCAAAAAAAGGAGTTCAAAGTTGTAGCTTGATCCAAGGAGCAAAGAACCACTAGAAGACCCTAAGGACTTGACACGCGGGTATAACACTTTAACCGAGTAGTTAAAGCCTTCTTGTAGTTTAGTTTGTCGATTAGAGACCCGGGATTGCCTGCTCGTTTGGGGGTGATATGGTGTAGAAAACTTGTGGTTGATTGAATATTTTCGCATCAAAGCCTCAAAAGACCGATTGCATTAATGAGTCCCATTGTCGCTAATGATAGCGTGAAGGTGCCCGAACCGAGAAAATATATTTTCTTTAAGAAACTTAACGATAACCTTGTTGTTATTAGTTCGGCTCGATATTGTCTCAACCTATTTAGAAACGTAATCAACCGCCAAGAGAATGTATAAGTTCCCAAAAGAGTTAGGAAACGAGCCCATGAAATCAATCCCCCAAATATCAACTATCTCAACTGTTGGATATATGTATGCCCTAGAGGCCATTATATGATAGTGTATGTACCGGTAAGTGTATATATATATTCAGGGGACATTCTTGCTCGACATGATAGTATGCTATCTGGTTGCACTTTTATCTTGACATGTTCATTTGATCATGCTTTCATTCATTTGGTACATATTGATATAGCCCTTAGGATATGCTTGACTACTGAGATTATGATGCGGATCATACTAGTAGGACATGTGTAGTTTATGAGCATATCCTTGAAATGTTCCTAATCGTGGGTGTATCGAGACGGGGCATCGATATCACCAGAGTAGACTAGCGTATACATTTCTTGTCTCATATGATGGGCGATGGAAGATCACATATCCATTGGTGTGGTGACACCAAAGATCGTATACGGGTGCTCAGTGGAGACTGGGCACACTGAACGGACTCGCCGATAACTCCTATGTGGTATTATATCTATCGTCGAATAGCAGTTCTCAGGTGAAACTGGTACATATTAGTCTGTAGACCCGAGATCGTTATAAAGTCTTGTGTGTCCTCCCACTGTACTTTGATCTCCACCCTACCACGGCTCTACCGAGTCGTGCAAACAGGTGGATTTTGGGTACAGTCCCGAGGCACATGGAGGCAATGAGCGATAGGAGGGGTTTCGTCTCTTCCGGTATTGGGGGTTGATGTTGCACTATGTACGATTGGCTATAACAGGAAGTCCCTGGCCAGGGCTGCTGAGATTTACTGATAAGTGTTATCAGTGGTTTCTCGATCTGTTATGAGCCATATACCGGCATAACTTATTGAGTTATTGGGGTCAACAATACCATCCCTAGACTTGATATGCAGCATATCTGACGAAGAGATCGGACTGTACGGTAAGTGTTGCCAATTGGCTCGACGGGAGTTTTAGCAGGTTTGCTTGTGTTTCTTTTGATCGCTCAATATCTGAGAGCCGTTACGTACAGCTTGTGCCACTGACGGTTTGTGGGCATGTGATGTGATCACTGCCTACTGCTAGCGTATTGACGAGTCTTAGAGTCCCACAAAGGGGTCTCCTAGCTCAGGCGAAAAGATGTGGGGTGCATTGGGATATGCGCGGGGGCTCGGTTAAATGCGTGTATTAGATACCGTATTTTAATCGGGCGTTTACTATTGGACGGGTCGTATGTGATATGACCAGGTTATTAAATCAAGTGTTGATTTAATATTAAGTCCTTTAGCTCAATTATTAAAACTTATTTCTTTATGATGCATGCATGAGTGTATGTATATGTTGATATGGATGCACACATGCAAGCATACATGTGTCATTGTTGATGATACATTGGTGGCGGCAATGCAAGACTCACATGGTTACATATTTATATATTTTGTTTATTTGAGAAAATCAAAATGGCAATTAAATCATGGTTGACTATTCAACTCTCCTTCCTTGTGTTGATAAAGTCAATACTATGGTTTCATTTGCCTATGGTTTTAGCCCATGGTTTTGCTTAATCTCAAGTCACAAAATATCTAGATATTTTGTAACCATAGTTTAGCATGGCATACTCTCATTGACTTGGGATTATGTTTGATATTATCATTATTCTCTTGAGTCAAGCTTGAGCCATCTCCTTCTTCCTCTCTCTCCTCAAAGCTCTCTATGGTTTAAAAAGAAAGAGAAGAAATTAAAAAGAAAAGGTTTTTAAGTGAGATCCAAACCCACATCACCATTCTACTTTAGTCTAGCCCATTAGTGTGGAGTGTTTGCTTCATCTTCATCCTTGATCAAGTGAAGCTTGGAGCTTGAGCAAAGAGACTTCGTGGTGGATCATTGTTCATACCAGAATATTGCATTTTATACCGCCCATTCTTACGCTCGTTTGTTTATAGGCAGGTGCTTTTGATCAGTGTTTGCTACATATTTGCAGAATACAGGTTCTCGGCTCTGAACAGTGAAATTGATGGAAAGGTACGTCAAATTCCGGATTACTGCCAACACAGATAAAACACGGGTCTCCGCTCTCTATCCGTATGTTGCCACACACCAGTTTAAGGGACAAAATGGCAAATCGATGTCATTTTCGTGCACAAAACTCAATGTCAACACAAGATCCAACATATCTACGCGGAGCTCGAGAAAATCTTGGCAAAAGATCCACATCACATCACCTTTTGATCTACTGAAATTCTGGAAGAAATGGGAAGAGTTGCTGAGAAAAAGTCATATACCACACTGAAGAGTACTAAAAACTAGGGAAAACCACCAAATTTCATGGCCTAATTCCTCTTTATGGCCGTGGTTCCGCGGCATAAGCGCGCTTAGGCCGCGGAACCGCGGCCGTATAGACTCTTCAATTGATGATTTTTGGGGGGCTGTTTGGTAATATCATGTAGGGTCAGATTCTTGCCCTAGGTTTCTAGTTCCCTGCCTATAAATACCCCAGAACTTGCCAAGCCCAAGAAGTTCATTCTCATGCCTCTTTTTTGTTAGTTTTTAGTCTTCTTCTTCTTCTTCATTCTTTCCTCCATGAAAATGTAGTGAGAGCATTGAGTGGATGTTAAATGAAGATGAGGGTTTTTTGTATCATTCTTTTTTGCTTAGCTTCCCCCTTGA
This sequence comes from Agapanthus africanus, assembly GCA_030015575.1. NCBI lineage: Eukaryota > Viridiplantae > Streptophyta > Magnoliopsida > Asparagales > Amaryllidaceae > Agapanthus > Agapanthus africanus. The sequence goes on along the minus strand of CM057338.1, from coordinate 118,169,282 downwards.
GCTCTCTACCTTAACTTGATCTTGCAACCTCTTAAGTGAGCATGCAAGTTTAAGCTTTGGTCATTGATCTCAAGGGGTTGTATCATTTTGTTCTCTCTTTTGTGCTTCATTTCACATGAGTTCTTTACCCTTCTCTTGATTTTGCAACCTCTTGATTGAGCTTGCAAGTTTAAGGGTTGGCTATTGATCCCATGGCTTGTCTTGAGTTCTATGGTTCTTAGTGTTACTTTCTTGCTTATTTTTTTCTTGCTTTTTATTACCTTGATTTACTTTCATGCACTTAAATTCCATGCACTTTTAATTACTTGCTTGTAATCTTTTCTTTTCTTTGTTTATCTTTTCTTTTGCTTTTTTGGTTCGTTTTGTGAATGGTTGTAATATGTGTTGTTAAGAATGAATACGATATTGTAAGTTAATGTTTCTTTGCTCATTTCCTTTTCCCGTTATTTTCCTTTGAACTCCGCCCAAACATTGCGCAAGCGCTCCGTTAGGCACCCTACCCTACCAAGGTAACGGTGATTCCTAAACGCGACCGGTTGCGTTCGGTTTGGCCGGAGGCGAAAGCAAGAGACAAGAACGGAAGGACAAGGGTAAATAAGCCGGATTCCATGAATACCGTGCTTAAATCCCCTAATCCACGTTGTTGCCGATTGCTCTAGCTTCAATTAGTCAAGACTCGGCTCAAAGGTTTTGAGTGCGGATTTCCTTAACTTACACTTTCGTATCTTTTTCTTAACAACTTTATACTTTCATATAAAACACATAGGTTAGATTTGAACAAACATATACAAATTCTTCATTGACTCGTCTAAAACTCGAACGGACATACAACCATCTCCCTGTGGATCGACCCGTGCTCAACCGGGTAGCTGCATAGCGACACCGTCCTGATCGCGGTTATAACTTTAGAACTTTGAACATCCGACACGCCAAAAGCGTGCGATCAAATGGCACCGTTGCCGGGGAGACGGTAGCGTATTTTCTTTCTTGTTATTCGGGTTAATATTCTTTTTGTATATATTTATTAAAAAAAAATCTTTTTGTTATTTTTGATCATTTTTGTGTGCAAGTGTGCAGATTTTTGCAGATTTGCAAACTGCGATTGTGGGGAGCAAAGTGTACATTCAAGGTTAAGGTGATTACGAAGTACAGTGCCAAAGATCTGGGTATTTGACCCGCGCAAGCGAACTTTTTCAAGCTTACCGGATTTGATTCAACGGGGTTTTCCTAACCCAAAAACTTAACGGTACGTATTTCTTAAACACCTTCTTCTCAAATCCGACGCATCCAATATACTATTCTTTGCAGGATTCTTTGCAAGTTCGCTAGCAAGCGCTAAAAATTGACTAACCCGTATTTGTTGCAGTGCCGTGCTTAAACTAAAAAACGATTGTTTGATTCTTTATAGAATTTTTATTGAATTGCGCATTGCATACATTAATACGGACTTAAGGGCAAGCGAACCCCACAACATACGGTAAAGGATTTCATCACCTTTTTCGTGGCCCACAAATCACGAACTTGAGCATAACGTTTACCCGCACAAACTTTAAAAGAAACTAGACTTTAAGCCTTAAGGACTTCGCGCTCACTAGGAAAAGTTGACTGTGTTTAGAATCTCGCTTAACGGTACATTGTTTACGGGGTGTCTAGGAAAGTGTTAACGGCGAAACCGCCAAAAGAGAAAGGGTTATTTAATTAAGGAACTTCGCGAAAGTGTTGGAAAAGCTCCCCTTATCTCTGCACTTACCTGGCCTCGTGATCAGTGTATCTTGAGCCCGTTTCTCGACACAGTTTTACTTCGACAATCAAGTTCTGGAGCAGGTCTAGTTGACCTAGGTGAACCCTAGAACGATTAGGTGTGTGGTATTTTTGTGTCGTGATTGATTTTGTCCAGATTCTTTTTGTGTGTATATTTCAATCTTTTGTTAATAGCTAACTAAAAAATTAATTAAAATAAATCACATTCTTTTTCCCCTCCTTTTCTCTGCCTTTCTTTCTTTCTCTCTTCATATCATGGGTACCCCACCTCGCAAAACTCTTGCCGAACTTTGGTACCCACAACCAGACATTACTTCTTACGGTTCTTGCTTTGGCCGAAAATCGAACGACCCCTCCATGCCCAAAATGTCATTGAAAGATCGCATAGACGCGTCTAGGACAAACACTTGCCCTCCGCATTCCACCTTGTATCAACCTTTTCAACCTCCCGCACCCGCTTATGTTGATACACCTTTTGTAATTCGTCCTTTGTCCATCGCTGAACGTATTGAACAATCTCATAGCCGGTCTTTCACTCCTTTCACCACTTCAAATTCTTGGGATCAACAATTCCATTCACCTTCGTATCCAAATGTTGATCCTACCCCTGTCCAGCCATTCAATTCCTACCAGTCCTACCCGACTTTTACACCTTCCCTAGACATTGCTTCTGAACCGTCATTTGGGAGTTTCCAGTACCAAAACAACTTTGAATCTTTTACTGAAACCCTTTCACAACCCATGTCTAGTCTGGAACAGTCATTGGAAGACTTTAAGGTAGCGTCGTACCAACAGATGATGGATTTGAATGCTTCCATGGCTGCCCTCATACAACCTAGTGACCCAGTAGCTAGTTTTCAACTAGCTCCAAATTTTCCAATGTATGAAGAAGCGGTAGGACAGGTTAAGAATTTGAGCGGAGAGAGTGAGCCATATACCTTTCCAAATCAAACCTACCCGTTTCAACTTGAATCCCACAACTCCTGTTTTGAAAGTCTATCGAGTGTCCCAAATGATTTATCAATTGAATATAGAACAGATAATGAGTTGTGTGACCTTGTAGTGTTTGATTTGCCCGATTGTGAAGGGTCCCTTTCGAGTGAAACCGCACCCAACCCTTTTGACCTCTACACCTCCATCTTAGAACCTGAATTGATTGATATCCATGCTTTTGTTGAGGTGTCTGAGAATATAGATTTTCACTTGATTGAGGATATTGACGCTGGGAATATTTTGGATGATGAAACCGTAGATTTACCTGAGTTTTTCTCTCCAATTCATCATCCCGAGTCATTAAATGTTTTTGCCGAACCCCATATGCGTCTGGATTTTGAGGATAAACGCATGGATGTGCTTAACTTTGAGGAGACTATTGAGGATATTTTTGAGGATGAACCAGTTTTAATTGATGAGTCGGATTTTTCAATTCATCCTGTTCCTTTCATTGACTGTGTACACCCTCCTGAACCTTTAACCGATAACCTTCCTCAATCACCTACCTCCATCCTTTCCATCGTTCCGATATTGCAAGAAACCGTATCATTTTCACTTGCAGTGTCTGGTTTACCGAGTTCGGCGTATCTATGGTTTCTCACGAATCTTGAGGGATTTGACCCAATTTCTCGCCATATTGATAGATTAGTACAATCCATCTTTTCACATCGATCATTACAGATTGTACTAATTTATTCAATCCATTTCCACCCTCAAGTTCGTATTCCACTTCTTTCTCCCTTCCGCCATTCTTCTTCTCATATACCTAGACCGTATACCACTTCTATCTCCATACGGTCTCGCGTATTCTCCCTTTCTTTTCTCTACGCCTTCTTCCACCAACCTGTACATTATAGCGATAAAATCTTTGAATGGTTGGTGCTCACTTTTGGCCTGTGTAAGGCCTTGTATAGCTTGATACTGTTCTCTTTCCCCCCTAATCCTGAACTTCACCGCTTAAACAGTGGAAACACTGTTTCACTTAAGTTTGGGGGGGGGGAACTCTTTTTTGTATATATATTTTTTGGTTTTCTTTTTGTTTTGTATAAAATTTTCTTTTGGAGAGAGCCGGCAATTTTGACCCTCTTGGTGTAGCCTGACAGTGAGGGCACTGTCAAGTTTAAGTTTGGGGGTGTGCTCGGTAAGCTTTCTACCTTCGCATTCATTTGTATATTTTGCATTTGCATACCTATTTAAAAATCCATAAAAATCAGAAAAATTTCTAAAAACATAAAAACTTTTCTGTCAAATTAGCTAGTGGGAGAACTCTGATTTAACATTTCGACGGTTTTGTTTGATAAGATAAGAATAACTATATCTTATTTTTAGATTTTGAAAACCTGAAAGATAACTCTCCTTTGAAGTTAACTATAGCTGATATACGTCTTTACATCACACTACACATGTCGTGAGTTTTGGAATTTAGATGACAAGTCTTTTATGTCTGAAAACTTTTAAATGGATAAATGATTTTCTGAGGATCAAATAGGTTTCTTCTGAAATAAGTAATATCAAGAATAGTTTATGAAGTGAAGCGAAAATGAAGGAATGTTATTGATGCCTTAATTGGAACTAATTCTGAAAAATAACCCATCTGGAACTTGATTGGAATGATTACACACCAAACCCACTAAAACACGTCTTTTATCCAAAAAATAACTGAACTGCCAGTTATATCTCCGTTCACATTGAATCATCATGATTTTCACGCTAAATTGTCTTTTGTTTTTGGGCCTAGGTAACTTGAGTAATTAAGTCCGCTGGGGTGTCTCTACACCTAATGCCCTAAAGCCAACTGGTTTGGGTGCATTGGCCCAAAGCTCGTTAAGAAGCCTAGAAAGTCCAGTTTAAAACAAAGTCAAGCAAGTGTTCTCTCCGAGTTAAAATTCCTAACGGTTCTTTGTGTGAGAATAATCTTGACAAAAAACAGGTTTTTATAAAAAAAAATATTTCTAGCGGAGATATGAAGGTTTTATTCTATAATAAAGACTATTGTACGTTCACAGAGGTGTGTATGAAATGAAAACAAGAAAAAGGTGGAGTGAAAAATAAGACCTAGTTTCCTGTTAGGGAAGATAGAAATTCTGAAGTTGAAACTTTACTGGAAAACGAAACTTGAAAAAATGCTTAACTTTTTATAAAACTTATGTGATCCTTTTAAAATTTTTATCTGGGCTTTATTGTGTGACATGATAACTTTAATCAATCCTTCTGGAACTTAACGACACTATTTGCACTGCACGTAAAGACATATAAAATCTTTAGTTAAATAAGAAGCGAGGTGTGAAAAATAAGGGTTCGATAGTCTAGACTTAGGATCATAGAATTGTTATTTTCTGAAACAAAACTTTAGGGTTTGAATCATAGTTATTTCGCAAAACTAGCTTGACCGGATTTTGTGGGTGTAATCCGCTGAAAACCCTCAGGAGACAACACTCCTCCTACTAGGGACACCTAGAGGTTTAACGGCTTGTGGCACACGCTCAGTGCAATCGCGTTCCCTGCGAAAGTGCGGTTAGGATTTTCTTTTTGTGAATAATTGGTTTTGCTCGGGACGAGCAAAAGTTAAGTTTGGGGGTATTTGTTCATACCAGAATATTGCATTTTATACCGCCCATTCTTACGCTCGTTTGTTTATAGGCAGGTGCTTTTGATCAGTGTTTGCTACAAATTTGCAGAATACAGGTTCTCGGCTCTGAACAGTGAAATTGATGGAAAAGTACGTCAAATTCCGGATTACTGCCAACACAGATAAAACACGGGTCTCCGCTCTCTATCCGTATGTTGCCACACACCAGTTTAAGGGACAAAATAGCAAATCGATGTCATTTTCGTGCACAAAGCTCAATATCAACACAAGATCCAACATATCTACGCGGAGCTCAAGGAAATCTTGGCAAAAGATCCACATCACATCACCTTTTGATCTACTGAAATTCTGGAAGAAATGGGAAGAGTTGCTGAGAAAAAGTCATATACCACACTGAAGAGTACTAAAAACTAGGGAAAACCACCAAATTTCATGGCCTAATTCCTCTTTATGGCCGCGGTTCCGCGGCATAAGCGCGCTTAGGCCGCGGAACCGCGGCCGTATAGACTCTTCAATTGATGATTTTTGGGGGGCTGTTTGGTAATATCATGTAGGGTCAGATTCTTGCTCTAGGTTTCCAGTTCCCTGCCTATAAATACCCCAGAACTTGCCAAGCCTAAGAAGTTCATTCTCATGCCTCTTTTTTGTTAGTTTTTAGTCTTCTTCTTCTTCTTCATTCTTTCCTCCATGAAAATGTAGTGAGAGCATTGAGTGGATGTTAAATGAAGATGAGGGTTTTTTGTATCATTCTTTTTTGCTTAGCTTCCTCCTTGAGCTCTCTACCTTAACTTGATCTTGCAACCTCTTAAGTGAGCTTGCAAGTTTAAGCTTTGGTCATTGATCTCAAGGGGTTGTATCATTTTGTTCTCTCTTTTGTGCTTCATTTCACATGAGTTCTTTACCCTTCTCTTGATCTTGCAACCTCTTAATTGAGCTTGCAAGTTTAAGGGTTGGCTATTGATCCCATGGCTTGTCTTGAGTTCTATGGTTCTTAGTGTTACTTTTTTGCTTATTTCTTTCTTGCTTTTTATTACCTTGCTTTACTTTCATGCACTTAAATTCCATGCACTTTTAATTACTTGCTTGTAATCTTTTCTTTTCTTTGTTTATCTTTTCTTTTGCTATTTTTGGTTCGTTTTGTGAATAGTTGTAATATGTGTTGTTAAGAATGATTACGATATTGTAAGTTAATGTTTCTTTGCTCATTTCCTTTTCCCGTTATTTTCCTTTGAACTCCGCCCAAACATTGCGCAAGCGCTCCGTTAGGCACCCTACCCTACCAAGGTAACGGTGATTCCTAAACGCGACTGGTTGCGTTCGGTTTGGCCGGAGGCGAAAGCAAGAGACAAGAACGGAAGGACAAGGATAAATAAGCCGGATTCCACGAATACCGTGCTTAAATCCCCTAATCCACGTTGTTGCCGATTGCTCTAGCTTCAATTGGTCAAGACTCGGCTCAAAGGTTTTGAGTGCGGATTTCCTTAGCTTACACTTTCGTATTTTTTTCTTAACAACTTTATACTTGCATATAAAACACATAGATTAGATTTGAACAAACATATACAAATTCTTCATTGACTCATCTAAAACTCGAACGGACATACAACCATCTCCCTGTGGATCGACCCGTGCTCAACCGGCTAGCTGCATAGCGACACTGTCCTGATCGCGGTTATAATTTTAGAACTTTGAACATCCGACACGCCAAAAGCGTGCGATCAATCATCGTGGACTTAGAAGGACACAAGCCAACCAGTACAAGCCAACCGGTTCAAACCCTACTCGATCCAAGGAGTCAAGGAGGAGATCTACAAAGGTTGTATTTTCTCCCCACTTAGTGTTAGACATTATATAGTATGTGATACTATAGTTTGTTACTCTATTTTTCTAGTTCGATTCATGGTTGGAATTGTTTAGCACCCTTTAAATTTTTGTTATAACATGTGTGATGCAACCCTTAACCTAGGATGGTGCTAGAGAATCCCTACAGTGGTATCAGAGTCAAGCTAGAAACTTAGACGATATTAGATTAATTACGAAACCGAAACAACTCCGAATTAATAATTTCTGCAACCCTGAAATTAAGTTCTCTGTCGATTTTAAAATGGGCTCGAAATTTTTTTTAAACAACTGCAGAAGCTTGTATATGTTGCACCGAGAGCACAAAACAAAATTGAGGCAAATCCACCATGAAAAAACCAAGCACATCCCCTCAAAAACCGGTGAGGCCAGCCATTTGTGCCCAAAATCACCTCGATTTTTCTTGTGCTCTGGTCTGTAGATTTTGGGGTTTCAGGTGCTGTTTGTTTAGGCCAAAATTTCATGTGATGCTAATTTTGCTTAGGGGATTATTCGAGTATTTCGTAGTCGTAACTTTAACATTGTTTTGGTAACTTAGACGATATTTAACAGTTCGAGCGAACATCAATCACCCCCTAATACCCTCGCTGGAAATTTTCCAAGTGTTGGAATTTTCCAAGTTAAAGATATTTGAATGTTCATGTAAGTGACTCTATGGACCCTTTAAAAGAACAAAACCCTAACTCAATTCTATGACCATGGAACCGCGGCTAAACCTTAGGGTTTGTCGTAGTCCTGTGGCGCCATAGGTGAGGCAAGAGTTGACCCTTCTATGGTTGGTTCATAGAAACGGTGGCACGTTTTTGGGTATTTTAGCTTTGCTCAAGTGTTGAGCTTTCGGGGTAATTTGTGGGTGTTTGTTGACTCGATCGAAACGTTTAACATTGTCTTGATATTTGTGAATGCGATACAATAATTGGAATCTACACTAATTAGTTTTGGGAAAAGTAATTAGTTGCGTATAAATCTAATATTTTGGTCTCGGTAGAATCGGGAATCTTGTTGAATTACCCGACTTTTTTTGAAAATGTGTTTTCATAGTTAAGACCTAAATATAAGATTTGCATTGTTAGGCATGAAATCATGAATATGTGACATTCCGGATTTATGATGTCTATAAGCGGTGTTGATTCTAATTGTTGTAGTTTTTCACTTTCTTTTCTGTGAACGTAAGTGTAGTATGTAGTGTATCGCCAGTTTCGTTGCTATACATCAATGACAATTGGGGTACGCATACTTACTTACGTTGATGATATGTGATATTATGTGTTGCTGAGATATGATGTACAGGATCGTCGTGAAAGAATGGCCGGGGGTTTTATGTAAGATGAGAGTTTTTCTATCCATTCATGTATTAATTGTATGTAATATTCTTTTATTGGGGCACTTCCGGATTGAGAATGATGTCACCATTGTTGTATATCATTTACTTTTCCGTATTAGGATAAACCCAAGGAGAGGAGCATAAGTGACTGGGTTTTAAGGTTCAGTGGGAGGCCATCTCGAGGAGTCGAGACCAGGTATCCTAAACTCTAGAATTGGTAGGGTCACTTGCCGCTCTCGTAGGGATCTAGGGGTGTGGGCTTGGTGATTTGTGTGAGATTTTTAGATCAAAGAATTAATTACCGCAATCAAGAACGACGTCGCTTGGTAGCTAGCCGGTGAGTACGGGTCGGTCCACAGGGATGTTGTGTATTTTCTAATTTGGTCTAACGAGTTAAAATTCCAAACAGTGTGGATGGATTATCACTAAAAACTAAACTGATTTAAACTAGGATTATAATCTTGCTAGGATTAGGTTTAGGTTAAGTTTGGAAATTAAAGATTTCCTCACTGCTTTCAATGCCCTGATTTAGATCTCTTTAGGTGTTATGGTAATAATTAATAAAGGGGATTAGTACCATCGGGAAGAAACGATGTTTCTTCCTCTAGGTTCTTATCCTTTCTTTCTTAATTATTACCCTAACCTCCATGGAAAACATACGCAACCGGTCGTTTAAACTACGGTATCACCGCTACCACGTGGGATAGGATGCCGTAGGAAACGGTGTGTGTATGTATGCATGGAGACCTATTTAATTATATGTGATGGGCAAGAAAGGGGTGAGAGATTTTCATCTCTCAAGCCTTCCCTATTCCTAACCCTAATACGTGAGGAATTACTCACTCATTAGGGAATTGATTAACATGTTCTAACTATCTAACTAGGGCAGATAATAAAAATTATACTAAGGCAGAATGAAAATTAACTAGGGCAATGAAATAAAAAGTCTTATTTTATTTGATGGCTCTCTCCAAACATTTACTCCGAATTACAATTCTGAATAGATGAAATAAAAAGAAGCATACCTCAAAAAGAGGTTTAGGATTTCTATTTATAAAGCATAGAAACCCTAGGGTTACAATTGAGTCACATCTGCATTTACAATTTTACCCTAAGAAAACCCTATTTACTGCACCGACGCACCGACACGCGCGACACGCGCCGACACGCGGGACGTACGACCGCGGAACCGCGGCCAAAACCCATGTTTGGCCGCGGTTCCGCGGCCAAACAGAGGGATCATGAGCTGAAATCTTTAGGGAATCTTCTGGTGGTATTTGACTTCTTGTTTCTTCACTTGGTTCTCAGGTTGTCTTCTAGTTCTCTTCCAGATTCCCACAGTGAATAATTTCGTGGATTTTTACCGCTTGCTTCGTGTTGAAGTCTTGAACCTTGCGCTGCCTTTGTTCTTTGTGAAATTGTCCATTGATTTCGTTTAGTCTTCAAACTGTAGGCATGATCAAGATCTTTCCATTTGTTGGTTGTAGTCTCACTTTTGTGTCGTCTTTTCATCTTTTTCACTCTTTTTGTTCTGAGAACCTGTAACCTGCAACTATGTAGCAGACATGGGTCAAAAGCACCTATTTATTTGTAAAATGACTAAGAATAGGGAATATAATAATGCAAAATTATGGTATGAACAAATACCCCCAAACTTATCTTTTGCTCGTCCTCGAGCAAACCTAGTTTTTATTCTCGAAAAAGACCTAGCCTCATTTTCGCAGGGAAACGCGATTGCACTGAGCTCGTGCAACAAGCCGTTAAACCTCTAGGTGTCCCTAGTAGGAGGAGTGTTGTCTCCTGAGGGTTTTCAGCGGATACCACCCACAAAATCCTATCAATTTGGCCCATCGACTTTTATTTTCCAATTAGGTTTTCCAACAAGGAATTCTATTATCTTTGACTCATAAATTATCCACCCGTATTTTTCACGCTTCCTTATCATTTAACTTAAGATTATATATATTCTTGTGAATTTACTTAGCTTTTGGCATCTTTCAAGTTTTCCTTTTAGGGTTCCATCTCAACTTAGGAATTTTTATCATCTCTATTAAAAATACAAGTCCTATTTTTCATTCCTATCTCTTATCTAAACCCCAATCACATACCCCTACGTGTGTATATATCACCCCTACACTTGGAAATTCAAATCAAGCTATTATACTCTTGTCCATCGTCCAAAGTACTTTTCAATTGGTGAATTTTTAGATGAAATTGCTCACATATTCTTCATGCGACCGTTAATACTTCTTGAGGTACCAACGACCGATTACAAATTGTGTTCGCACATTAAAGCGTAATTCCTAGTCTTGTAATCCCTAAGGCTTTTAGCAGTGACTCCCAAACCAGTTGGTTTAAGGCACTAGGTGATGAAGCACTCTCACTAAATATTTTTTCTATTAATGCAGCCTTAAGTAATTACAAAAACCAGTGTTCATTTTTTTATCTCTTTATTCATACTTGTATTTTTATCTTATTTTTCTTCGTACTAAGGACTTTAGACAAGAGTTTCTTCTACTATTCCAAGTTTCAAGGTTCGTGTTTGTGCAATTTGTAGAGTATATATTTTCAGAATTTAGACTTAAACTTAAGAATTATTTTTCAAACTTATACTTTAATAAAGATATCAATACTTTTCCCTTGTTTTAACTTAGCCCAAGAAGTCAACTCGAAATTTGCCTATTTCTAAATAAACTATAAAGACATATACTTTCTACCGTTAAATTTTAAGAAAGGTTGTTTTTAGGGTTTTTAATTTCCTAAGTCTAAGATCTAGTTATTCCTAACTAGTTAACCTATTTGTCAAACTCAATTCAGTTAAGGCCAAAATTGAATGCTTTAATTTTTATAATTTTTCAAATTTTTCAGTTTTTATTTGATTTTTCTTTTTATATTTTTTATATTTTTCAATTTTTTTTTCAATTTTTATAATTTTTATATAAGGATGCAATGCAGAATTTAAATATGCAAAAGAAAAATATATACAAAAATGAAAAAAAAGAAAATATGCCATGCAAAAGATAACTATATACAACCACCATCTCCCCCAAACTTATCCAAAGCAGTGCCCTCACTGCTCGGCCCCACGCTGCGCCCTTGAGCATGAACGTGAACGCTCCTCCCTAGCCAACAGGGTTCGAATCCTCCGCTCTACCTCCGTCAATTGACGGTCGTGCTCCCTAGCTGTCACCCTAAATTGCTCTCTCAACTCATCAATACACCTAACTGCTCTCCTCATCAATTGTGTATGTTCGAGAAGGGTCATTTCTCCTTCGCGCGCGGTCGAGCTGGAGCTAGGTGTGCGGGCGGGTACATTCTCCGCCGGTTCGGTCCTTAACCACATATCTGTCAATCGTGAGTAGGACGTAGAAACACCCTCAATAAGAGGTCTGACCGGAATGCCTCTCATTATATAAAATTCAAACTCCTCCACGGGGAGGAAATATCGGCAAAGTTGTGTGACCAGCATTGGACATGGGTAATTTGCGGCTCGTTTGCCCGCACCTATGGAGTTTAGCAATACTGTGCACATATCAAAACGGGGGTTCTTTGTCATAAGGGTTTGCACAATATGCAAGGAGGGTGTAAAAAGGTTGTGTTATAGGAGCTACCGAAAATATTATTTTGTGCCCACCGGCACACAGTCAAAACATTCGCGAAAAGGATTCTCGCTTGGATACCCTTTCGCGGCTTCCTCGAGCAATCGTTGCCCATCAAGGGCATGTAATCCTCGAATTGCAAGGGATGGTCATGTGCAGGTATGCGAGGGATTAGTGTAACTTCGTATATAATATCCCTATCAATGATGATTTCTCGATCACCCCATTGCAATTTAATAAAACCAAGTAGGGTGAGGCACCCATCCTCCATACACTCGTAAAATTGATTGACTAATTCCGGCAATGCAAATGCATAAGGGTGATTGTATATTAAATAGTTCCAACCCCTACGCGCGATTTCATTTGCAAAATAGCTACCGTACACCTCGTGTGAGAAAACTTGTGAAAAATCACGTTCTAGCTGCATGCTATGTGCCATGATGTGTTCTACAGATCTAAAAATTTGAAAAACAAAGATGTTCTGAGAGATTGTACCTCCCCTGAAAATTTCAGGGGGCGACGACTGTAGGCGGCGGCGGATCAGCAGCAGGAGCAGCTTGGAGCGGCGGTTCCGCGGCGGCAAGGAGGGAACTCTTCTGCAGATTTTGCTCGGCGCTAGGGTTTGGAGATATGAAATTAGGGTTAATATCAGAGAGGGGGCGTCGGAGTCCGCCATTTAATTTGTCTGAGATTTTTAGATCAAAGAATTAATTACCGCAATCAAGAATGGCATCGCTTGGTAGCTAGCCGGTGAGTACGGGTCGGTCCACAGGGATGTTGTGTATTTTCTAATTTGGTCTAACGAGTTAATTCCAAACGGTGTGGATGGATTATCACTAAAAACTAAACTGATTTAAACTAGGATTAGAATCTTGCTAGGGTTAGGTTTAGGTTAAGTTTGGAAATTAAAGATTTCCTCACCGCTTTCAATGCTCTGATTTAGATCTCTTTAGGTGTTATGGTAATAATTAATAAAGGGGATTAGTACCATCCGGAAGAAACGATGTTTCTTCCTCTAGGTTCTTATCCTTCCTTTCTTAATTATTACCCTAACCTCGATGGAAAACATACGCAACCGGTCGTTTAAACTACGGTATCACCGCTACCACGTGGGATAGGGTGCCGTAGGAAACAGTGTGTGTATGTATGCATGAAGACCTATTTAATTATATGTGATGGGCAAGAAAGGGGTGAGAGATTTTCATCTCTCAAGCCTTCCCTATTCCTAACCCTAACAAGTGAGGAATTACTCACTCATTAGGGAATTGATTAACATGTTCTAACTATCTAACCAGGGCATATAATAAAAATTATACTAAGGCAGAATGAAAATTAACTAGGGCAATGAAATAAAAAGTCTTACTTTATTTGATGGCTCTCTCCAAACATTTACTCCGAATTACAATTCTGAATAGATGAAATAAAAAGAGGCATACCTCAAAAAGAGGTTTAGGATTTCTATTTATAGAGCATAGAAACCCTAGGGTTACAATTGAGTCACATCTGCATTTACAATTTTACCCTAAGAAAACCCTATTTACTGCACCGACGCACCGACACGCGCCGACACGCGCGACGCACGGCCGCGGAACCGTGGCCAAAACCCATGTTTGGCCGCGGTTCCGCGGCCAAACAGAGGGATCATGAGCTGAAATCTTTAGGGAATCTTCTGGTGGTATTTGACTTCTTGTTTCTTCACTTGTTTTTCAGGTTGTCTTCTAGTTCTCTTCCAGATTTCCACAGTGAATAATTTCGTGGACTTTTACCGCTTGCTTCGTGTTGAAGTCTTGAACCTTACGCTGCCTTTGTTCTTTGTGAAATTATCCATTGATCTTCATTTAGTCTTCAAACTGTAGGCATGATCAAGATCTTTCCATTTGTTGGTCGTAGTCTCACTTTTGTGTCATCTTTTCATCTTTTTCACTGTTTTTGTTCCGAGAACCTGTAACCTGCAACTATGTAGCAGACATGGGTCAAAAGCGCCTGTTTATTTATAAAATGACTAAGAATGGGGAATATAATAATGCAAAATTATGGTCTGAACACTTGGCTATTCATCGCCACCGTGGAATCCGCATTTTCTATTGTTGGCTAAATACAAAATACGGACCTCCTACTATATCCTGTATTTTCATATAATTGCTCCTGATGGACAATACACATCAAAAGCAGCATGAGGAGATGGATGTTCAATCCATCTTTCTCCATACAAAAGAGTTGTATGGGGAGCAGTCCCGTATCTTACGATACGAAGCATCTCGAAAGCTATTTCAGATGTGGATGGCTCCTGGCACATCAGTAGGTGACCGCGTTTTGAAGATGATAGCTCCTATTGAAGAGCTTGAGGGTCTCGGATGGACAATGGAGAACAAGCAATATACGGATATTGTTCTACAGTCTCTTCCCTCTGCCTTTGCTCCATTCATAGTGAACTTTAACATACACAACATGGAGAAGTCACTACCTGAACTTCTCAATATGTTGAGAAATGCGGAGAGCACGCTTAAGGCAAAGTCTCCCTCTCTGCTTGTTGGACAATCTTCCTCTTCCCTCCCAAAAGCCAAGGCCAAGGGAAAGAATAAGAAGAAATCCACCAAGCCGAGAGGTGGAATCAAGAAGGCAAAGGGGAAAGACAAATCCAAAGCCGCGAAGTCGGGAAAAGGAGAATGTTTCTTTTGCAAGAAAACGGGACACTGGAAGCGGACCTATACTGAGTACCTTGGTCTCAAGAAAAGGAAGCATGGTGATGCTTTAGCTTCAGGTGTGTTCGTAACTGAAAACTGTTTTTCTATAAACTCTGCTTCCTGGGTATTGGATACCGGTTCGGGTTCTCATATTTGCAATTCTGTGCAGGGGTTGATAAATAGTAGAGTTTTGAAGACTGGTGATCACACTCTCCGAGTTGAAAATGGTTCCAATGTTCATGCAGTTTCAGTGGGAGAGTATTACCTAGGGTTTCCATCGGGTTGTATATTGGTTTTGAACCCATGTTATTTTGTACCAAGCATGCTTTGTAATATTATATCCGTTTTTTTGTTGGACAATGAAGGATATCGTTTTGTATTGCAGCATAATGTTATGAACATTAAACTAAATCAAGAGTTGATTGGTTATGGTACACTTAATAACGGGATATACGTCCTTAATCAACACACAGTTTTCAACATAAAACACGCAAACAAAAGAAAATTTTCAGATATAAATGAAGGTTTTATTTGGCATTATAGACTTGGTCATATTAATAAAACAAGACTAAACAAGTTTCATAAAGATGGATATTTAAATTCTTTTGAGTATAAATCTTATGCGACTTGTCAGTCTTGTATCAAAGAAAAAATGACCAAAACTCCATTTACTGGACACGGAGAAAGAGCTACTGAGCTCTTGGGCCTCATACATAGTGATGTATGTGGGCCAATGTCTATACATGCGAGAGGCGGTTTTTATTACGTCATAAATTTTACTGATGATTTCCCAAGATTCGGTCATGTGTTTTTAATAAAGCATAAGTCTGAAGCTTTCGAGAAATTCAAGGAGTACAAACTTGAAGTAGAAAAACAAACTGGAACAAGCATCAAAATACTTCGATCAGATCGGGGTGGAGAGTATCTTAGTACAGAGTTTTCGAACTTCCTAAAAGAGAATGGGATTCTCTCTCAGCTCACTCCCCCTTACACACCACAGCACAACGGTGTGTCAGAGCGGCGGAATCGAACCTTATTAGATATGGTACGATCCATGATGAGTGATGCTGAGATGCCCCTCTCCCTTTGGGGGCATGCATTGGAGACTGCAGCTTTTCTGTTGAACAGGGTTCCGACCAAGACCGTGTCTACCATTCCATATGAGATATGGTATTGGAAGAGACTATCTCTTAAGCGAGTTAAGATTTGGGGTTGTCCGGCTTTTGTCAAAAAACAGAATCCGGACAAACTCGAGACACGATCAGTCAAGTGTGTATTTATGGGATATCCAAAAGATTTATATGGATATTGTAACAACTCCAATTTTGTATACCAAAAATTTGCTTTAAATATAGTGTATACTTGGAGTATTGATATTGCTGGAAACAATTTAAGTATCTATTTCCTTACAATAATTACAAGAAGAAACTTGTAGCTCATTGGTAATACCTTGCACTGCTGAACCAAGCCACCAGAGTTTGAATCCCGTGCCCCACATAATTTTTATATCATTTTTTTTAAATTTTTTTGTGAAGTCAAACGGTCAAACAGCCATAACTCACAATTTATTGCGAATTATAAAAATTAAAGTATACTAAAATCTCCCCCAGATCAAACCCCACCCGACGGCACCTGACTCGGCCCTGACTCGGCCGAGTCGGCCGGCGACTCAGCCGAGTCGGCCGAATCGACCGGCGCCGCCGGCCGGACTCGGCCGGTCGGCCGAGTCGTCAACACAAAAAATTTTCGTGTTGACCTGGTCTAATCCCCTGCATAGTCTATTTTTCCAGTACTGTTACACAATTTCAATTAAATCTCTTTTAAGACCAAAATTAATGAATTTTTAATGATTTTTACATTTTTTAAAATATTTTTTTAATCCAAACCCTAACCCTAGCCTAGCCCTATATAAAGCCCCCTATCCTCTACCTTTTCACCTCACAACTCTAAGTCCACTCTCCCAAATTCTTGAGAACTCGGTGCAAAGAGCGAGGAGCGAAACGCTGCCGAAACCGACGACGGATTCCGGCGACCGGATCAGAACCTTCGCGACATTTTCGACGAATCGACAACCACCTCATCTCTTAGCTTCCTTAGCTTGTCCAAACCGTAAGTCCCATCCCTTCTATCTCTCTTTTCTATTAATATAAAAATACGACTTTTTGGAACCCGACGGAAATCGGATAAACCGATTTCCGATTCGGTTTTTCTATAAATTTCCACTTGTCACCTAATACATAATATCTACCCATATTCATGTTGACTATTAATCACCCATAAACCAATTTAAATAAACTTTTTCACATGAAATGATAGCTTCTTTGCAAAACCATATTCTTTTCAAAAAAATACCATGAAGTTCATTTTTCTTAGTTTAATCAATTACCTCACTCCTAAATATGTTTATCTTGATCACAAAACTTGTAGAACTCAATTTGAATGAATTTTCACACATGAAATGATAACGTTTTCAAATACCGTATTCTTGCGCTTAAATACCTTTAAGTTTAATATGTCATGTTTTACCTTTAAACTTCACCAAAACTTAAAATAAGTCACGAGGTAATGACCTACCTCTACATACACACAAATATAACCCTAATTGATATATGTCAAAATATAGAATACAAAATTACAGGACTTTTCATTAAAATACCCTAATCTTTATAACCTTTATGGAAAGCTTTAAGTTGTAAACATTTCTAAATAAAATCTTTTAATAAAATGAAAGCACGATTGGTCATGGACATCGATCGTTTATCTAAACTGTCTTGTGGTGCCTAGGCAAGTGTGTCTAAGGCTAGTGGTTTTTAATTAGGCCCACGACTGTGGTTCCTTCCCACTTACCTGGCACTTACCTAGCCGCAATTGACGGTGAAGAGACGATTTGAGGCTTCTAATGACTCATCGTTTAGACCTTAGAAATAGGCTAGTTGGCTTAGGAAACCCTAATAACTAAAATACGGAAAACTAAACTCTTTTGCAAATAAATACCTTATATTTATAAAACCGTTTTCCTAAATGAGAAGTGTTTATAAAACCTAAGCAAAGTGCCGCTACAACCCACTTTTGGGGAACCTGTTAGGGATAGTATGGTTCATCGTGCACCCGCAGGTTAGTAGTGCGAGATTCAGACCTCCGCAAGGAGCATTCGGTCTCGAAAGGTTTAAAATACGATATTTAAGGAAAATGAGATTTTCTCTAAATAAAATATTTGTATAAAATTATTCATGTGTTAATAAATATATATAATTAACATTTAAACACCTATTTTATCATAATCTAAAGTTTCCACTTTTTCCTAAAATTAAAAGATTAAAAGTTACATTAAAATACCATGAATTTCAAATAAAACAATTAATACTTTTTTTAGGATATATTCACTAGAATAACACAAATAAAATTCACATTCATTATAACAATAAAGACGATTATTAAATACTTGAGGTGTATTTTGAAAACTATACAAAAGTACTTTTTACAGAAAACCCCCTCAAGTTTTACAAATTACAAAAAAGGCCCCTAACTAATATTGAACTTCAAATTATCTTTCTTTTAGTCTGACTCGGGTTAGAGTCTGACTATTCCTGACTCGAATATGATTCAAGTCAATCTATATTCTTTTATACTCCAACACAATTTGAATACATGAAACCCTGAATCCAGTTAACAATATATTCCTTTGACTGAATCAAACCATGGATATTCATCCATTATCCTGATATTCCATTTACCTGATTATACAGTTACATCATGTTTACTAATATCATGGTTCTGGTCAGTCACCCAACTTACATATTCCAATACTACAATACTGTTAAAACACTATGGGGTTTAAGGGGTAGATTGGTACGGAAGGTGTTAAAGGTGGCACGAGGTGGTCAGATTAAGACACCTAACCTGAATCCTATTGCTGTTGTACCATGGCATAACGGTTCCTTGTACTTTCCTTTTGCCCTAATCTCCAGCATATAGAGATCTCCCTCATATACACTGGCATCCTTCTGCACCAAGCTACAAATAACAGCGTTAAACAATGTTCCATAATATTCAGCAATATAATACTTTAGAAAATACTGTTACTCTATCATTCTCATTCTTCTTATTCTTTGGGACTTACCGAGCGACCTGTTCGCTGGCGACATTCTATTTCTTTCTTCTTTGAATGTCGTCAGGTGCGTTGGACCAAGCTGAGATCGAGCCCACCGGTGAAGATTTGGAACAGTTCCACGAAGACCCAGAGCTCTAGAAATTGTACTTTGTTCTTTCCAGTATTTCCATTTATTGTTATGCCACTGTTTAGGCATCGCTTTTCATTTCAGTTGTATTTTCTTTTCATGCATTGTACAAAGAATGTTATTAATAAAAGTTGCTGTTATTTCTACATCATTCGTCTCTTGTGATTTACTTTATATTGCTTAGCTACGCTTAGCGTATGTACTTCTTAGTACATACGTAGCGGACCTCGTCGCGTCCACTTCGCCGTACACTGGGAAGCGGGGCGTGACAGATATCTTTTCTACCACAAAGAGGAACAAAAGGTATTTGTTTCTCGGAATGCCACATTTTTAGAAAATGAGATTTTTCCAAATGATGCTGATGGCAATGTGGTAGATCTAGAAGAAGTTCTAGAGACACAAGTTACAAATGACGACATGGTTGAACCTGATGTTGCAACAGAAACTTATGAACCTCAGCCACTGTGTAGATCTGGTAGGACTTCTCGTCCACCGGAGAGATACTACGGTTTTCTCGTTGATGGTGATAGAGAAGATTGCATTATGGATGATAATGACCCTACCAGTTTTCAGCAAGCTATCACGAGTGGTGACTCTGTAAAGTGGCTGGATGCCATGAGATCCGAAATGGAGTCTATGTACACCAACAAAGTATGGATTTTGGATGTTGTACCATCTGGGGTAAAACCTATAGGGTGCAAATGGATTTTTAAGAGAAAGATCGGTGTAGATGGGCAGGTGGAGACCTATAAGGCAAGGCTTGTGGCGAAAGGATTTCGACAAAGACCAGGACTGGACTATGACGAAACCTTTTCTCCTATAGCCATGCTTAAATCCATTCGGATCCTACTTGCTATTGCTGCTCGCTACGGCTATGAAATCTGGAAGATGGACGTTAAAACCGCTTTTCTAAATGGTGATTTAGAAGAATCCGTTTATATGGATCAGCCAGAGGGCTTCATTGATAGTGGGAGCAGCGGGAAAGCATGTAGGTTGCTTAAATCCATTTATGGATTAAAGCAGGCATCACGGAGTTGGAACATCTGTTTTGATGATGTTATCAAAGAGTTTTATTTCGTCAAAAATCTAGATGAACCTTGTGTTTATAAGAAGATTGTAGGAAGTACTGTCACATTCCTCGTATTGTACGTGGATGACATTCTTCTGATAGGAAACGGCGTTCCTATGCTACAATCGGTTAAGCTGTTCTTATCACAAAGGTTCTCCATGAAGGACCTGGGTGATGCCTCGTACATATTGGGCATGAAGATCTATAAGGATAAATCTAAACGGTTATTGGGATTGTCCCAAACCAGGTACATTAACACCATCCAAAAAAGGTTTAGTATGGAAGACTCCAAGCGGGGTTCTTTACCCGCTAGTCATGGAGTCACTCTCTCCAAGGACTTTTGCCCAAAGACTGATGAAGAGAGAGCTCGCATAAGCATTATACCCTACGCTTCTGCTGTAGGATCTATAATGTATGCGATGTTATGTATACGCGGTGATGTAGCTTATGTTAGTGTATATGCCCTAGAGACCATTACTGTATCATACTAGTATGTATATTATTTGATGGAAGCTTGGGATATTCACAGTTGTATAGAATCTTGCTCAAAATGGTAGTATGCTACTTGGTTTGTTTCTACTTCAATGTGTGCATGTGTTTCTTTTAGCATATCGCCTATACACATTAGTGGAGCCCTTAGGATCTTTGCTTGATTACCAGTGTTGTGATGGCAGTCGCACTAGTGGGGGCTGGGTAATCTACAAGCACATCCTTATACAGGTCCCTAGTCGTTGGATTATCGAGACGGGGCATCGATACTCCGGAGTAGACTAGCGTATGCGCTTCTCATCCCAGCAGGGGAGATGGTCTGTCCCATAGCCGTCAGTACGTCGTACTTGAGATAGTATGCGGGTGCTCGTTAGGTTACGAGTACACTGGACAGGACTCGTCGGGAACTGTTGGTTGGTATTGTACCTATCGTCAGTTATCAGTTCCCAGGTGACATGAGTACAGCTTAGTCCGCTGACTTGACACCGTCACTTCGCCTCGAGTGTATTCCCACTGTTCTTTGATTACTACCCTACCACGGCTCAAAGGAGTCGTGCAAACAGGTAGTAGTTGGGTGCAGTCCCGAAGCACTTGGAGGCAGTGACGGTTAGACAGGATTCGTCTCTCCCGGTATTAGGTGTTGATATCGCGCTGTGTCTAGGAGAGCCATTACACAAAGTCCCTGGCTAGGGCAAGGGAGATATACTTGTAGGTTTCCAGTGTTATCTCAGGGTGTTCTGGGCTACACTCCGACACGACTTGTACCGCTATTAGGGGACTGACATTTACCGCCCCCTAGGCCCGCCATGCGATATTCTCAGACGAACAGACCGGACTGTACGGAGATTGTCATATTCAGGCTCAGTAGGAGTTCGGATGGGTTTACCTCATCGGCCTTCTTATCGATATCTACCTGGGGACTGTTACGTACAGCTAGTGCCGCTTGCGGTCTGTGGTTAAAATCACTGCCAGCGTAGTGTCGAGTGTTTAGAGTCCCACACAAAGAGTTTCCCTGCACTGAGCGAAAGGTGTAGAGGCCGTATGGTTTTACGGCATGGCTACGATCACTTACGTACATTTGTGCGCGTATGCTGTTCGGGCAGACAATACTAGCGGGCTTTGGTTTAATCCGGATCCTAGTATTGTATGGATGGATTAGTTTTGTCTTCCGTGCATTCGCATTCTACGGAATGCGGATGCGGGTATGTATGCACAGTTGTGAGGAGCGAAGAAGAAGGAGGTACCTCATTAGAGTTTTGACAGTTGATTCAGTCAAAACCATTATGAGCCGGGCTCATTAGGGTTTTGACAGTTGGGTCGGTCAAAACCATTATGAGCCGGGGATATTATTTACTAATCTTTTTAGTGATAATTATGTTATGTCTAATTGCTTTGACCATTTGACCATACTTGACTTTGTTGACCGTTTGACTAAAGTTGACTAGGATCTTCATGAGAGGTCTAGAGTCTTCTTTTGGTTTTGATTTTATTTTGTGATATGGTCAAGTCAAGGTAGCCATCCACTTTATCATGAAAAGATTAGTAATGATGATGTTTATGGATTATTATTCCATGGTTCATTTTCTTTGGTTCATAATTCTATTCTCATTCTCTCTCTTGAAATGAGAAGCTCCATGGTTGCTCCTTCATCTTCCTCCTCTTGATTTGTCCTTTGATCTCATGTGTTGAGAAAATAAGGAAGTAAATTGACAAACACATCCATCTACTTCTTCTACACAACCTAGGACATCAAGCTTAGCAACCTTGTTGCCCTAGTTACCTCGGTTTGAGGTGGAGCTCGGAACACAAACTCTCGGGTGGATCGTCTTCGACTCTAGGAGGCCGCGGAGGTGATCAAGATCCGGATTGATCCTCGGAGCTTGGATGGACGAGCAGGACAGCGGAGAGAAGACTCGAAGGACCGGTTTCGTGAGGTATAATCTCTATGACATAGTAGATAGAACCTCATGTAGTTTGCTTGGTTTTTGTTTAGCAAAGATCCTCCTTTTAGTCCATGTTGCCTTGTATCAAAAAATCGTTTTTTACCGTTTCCGCCTCCCCGTAGGAATCGGGGTGGGCAACGTGGACTTACAGCTTATTCACTGGGTGTAGTAAGCAGGTATCAATCCAACCCAGGGGAGAATCACTGGACAACAGTGAAGACCATTCTTAAGTACTTACGAAGGACTAAAGAAATGTTCTTGGTGTATGATAACGGAGATCTCCAAATGGAGGCCTTTACCGATTCGAGCTTCCAGAGTGATAAGGATGATAGCAAATCTATCTCAGGGTTTGTCTTTACCCTCAATGGAGGGGCGGTGTGTTGGAAGAGTTCCAAACATGATATCGTTACAGACTCCACGATGGAAGCTGAGTATATTGCTGCAAATGATGCTGCCAAGGAATCCGTCTGGATGAGGAAGTTCATCTCGGAGCTAGGAGTAGTTCCGACCATTATTGATCCAATACCATTGTATTGTGATAATAATGGGGTTATGGCGTTAGCTAAAGAGCCTAGGTCCCATCAGCGATCCAGACACATACTCGGGCGATATCATCTGATCCGGGAGATAGTTGATCGCCGCGAGATCGAGATTTGGAGAGTAGATACAAAATATAATACCGCGGATCCACTCACCAAGGCCCTCCCTCTGCCGCAGCATGAGCGACTTTTTGAGATGTTGGGTATGAGATAAGCCAATAATTGGCCTTAGTGCAAGTGGGAGATTGTTTGATATATGTATACCCTAGAGGCCATTATATGATAGTATATGTACCGGTATGTGTGTGTCTATATATATATTCAGGGGGCATTCTTGCTCGATATGATAGTATGCTATCTGGTTGCACTTTTATCTTGACATGTTCATTTGATATAGCCCTTAGGATATGCTTGACTACTGAGATTATGATGCGGATCATACTAGTGGGACATGTGTAGTTTATGAGCATATCCTTGAATGTTCCTAGTAGTGGGTGTATCAAGACGGGGTATCGATATCACCAAAGTAGACTAGCATATACGTTGCTTGTCCCATATGATTGGCGATGGATGATCCCATATCCATTGGTGTGGTGACACCAAAGATCGTATACGGGTGCTCAGTGGAGACTGGGTACACTGAACGGACTCGCCTAGAACTCTTATGTGGTATTATATCTATCGTCGGATAGAAGTTCTCAGGTGACACTGGTACAGGTTAGTCTGTAGACCCGAGATCGTCATAGAGTCTTGTGTGTCCTCCCACTGTACTTTGATCTCCACCCTACCACGGCTCTACTGAGTTGTGCAAACATGTGGATTTTGGGTACAGTCCCGAGGCACATGGAGGCAATGAGCGATAGGAAGGGTTTCGTCTCTCCCGGTATTGGGGGTTGATGTTGCACTATGTACGATTGGCTATAACAGAAAGTCTTATCCCAGGGTGTTCTGGGCTACACTCCGACACGACTTGTACCGCTATTAGGGGACTGACGTTTACCGCCCCCTAGGCCCGCCATGCGATATTCTCAGACGAACAGACCGGACTGTACGGAGATTGTCACATTCAGGCTCAGTAGGAGTTCGGATGGGTTTACCTCATCGGCCTTCTTATAGATATCTACCTGGGGACCGTTACGTACAGCTAGTGCCGCTTGCGGTCTGTGGTTAAACCCACTGCCAGTGTAGTGTCGAGTCTTTAGAGTCCCACACAGAGAGTTTCCCTGCACTGATCGAAAGGTGTAGAGGCCGTATGGTTTTACAGCATGGCTACGATCACTTACGTACACTTGTACGCGTATGCTGTTCGGGCAGACAATACTAGTAGGCTTTGGTTTAAGCCGGATCCTAGTATTGTATGGATGGATTAGTTTTGTCTTCTATGCATTCGCATTCTACGGAATGCGGATGCGGGTGTGTATGCACAGTTGTGAGGAGCGAAGAAGAAGGAGGTGCCTCATTAGGGTTTTGACAGTTGATTCGGTCAAAACCATTATGAGGCGGGCTCATTAGGGTTTTGACAGTTGGGTCGGTCAAAACCATTATGAGCCGGGGATATTATTTACTAATCTTTTTAGTGATAATTATGTTATGGCTAATTGCTTTGACCATTTGACCATACTTGACTTTGTTGACCGTTTGACCAAAGTTGACTAGGATCTTCATGAGAGGTCTAGAGTCTTCTTTTGGTTTTGATTTTATTTTGTGATGAAAATGGTCAAGTCAAGGTAGCCATCCACTTTATCATGAAAAGATTAGTAATGATGATGTTTATGGATTATTATTCCATGGTTCATTTTCTTTGGTTCATAATTCTATTCTCATTCTCTCTCTTGAAATGAGAAGCTCCATGGTTGCTCCTTCATCTTCCTCTTCTTGATTTTTCCTTTGATCTCATGTGTTGAGAAAATAAGGAAGTAAATTGACAAACACATCCATCTACTTCTTCTACACAACCTAGGACATCAAGCTTAGCAACCTTGTTGCCCTAGTTACCTCGGTTTGAGGTGGAGCCCGGAACACAAACTCTCGGGTGGATCGTCTTCGACTCTAAGAGGCCGCGGAGGTGATCAAGATCCGGATCGATTCTCGGAGCTTGGATGGACGAGCAGGACAGCAGAGAGAAGACCCGAAGGACCGGTTTCGTGATGTATAATCTCTATGACATAGTAGATAGAACCTCATGTAGTTTGCTTGGTTTTTGTTTAGCAAAGATCCTCCTTTTAGTCCATGTTGCCTTGTGTCAAAAAATCGTTTTT
This sequence comes from Agapanthus africanus, assembly GCA_030015575.1. Lineage (NCBI taxonomy): Eukaryota > Viridiplantae > Streptophyta > Magnoliopsida > Asparagales > Amaryllidaceae > Agapanthus > Agapanthus africanus. The sequence continues at coordinate 118,143,935 of CM057338.1, read as the reverse complement.
TACCGTTTCCGCCTCCCCGTAGGAACCGGGGTGGGCATCGTGGACTTACAGTGGTATCAGAGCCTAGCTAAACAACAACTAGCATGCTAGCAAAGTTTTTAGAATTTCGATCCGAAAAAAAATCGCGAAACATGTCCGGAAAATGAACTTTCTGCCGATTTTTAAAATAGCTCCAAAAATAATTTGACATACCTTAAAAATCGGCTCAGGGTTTTGTTAGAACACACAGCAAAAACGAACCACTGACTCGACCAACTCACCACGCAACCGCGGCCAAACCATGCGTTTGGCCGTGGATCCGCGGCCGAGTTGACTCGGCCGCGACTCGGTTTTGCTGCAGTGTGTTCAGTATTATGTTTTGGGATTTTTTAAAGTATTTTGTTTCTGCCCAGAATTTCCAGAGAACAAAGTTGTATTTGGGGTAGTTACAAATCCGTATTTTTGACTATTCAGATATTCTGTGATGTGATATATGTATTGAACGTCTGCTTATCGCTATACGTCGATTAGTGGGGGTTATACATATCTGTGATCTGTAATGTTGATGGTTTGTGTGTATGAACTCGTTGGATTGTCGCGGATGAATAGCCGGGGTTTGTGAGATGAGAGTTTCTTTTTCTTTCATTCAATGTAAAATTTGTAATTGATGTAATATTATTTTTATGGCCGCACATCTGGGATGAGGTTGTAGCCGCCATTGTATATTATTTATTTTACTGTTTTTGCTCCTAGGATAGACCCAAGGAGGGGTGCACAAACTACCAGGTATCTCGAAGTGCCGAGTGGCCTACTCACGTTGTTGAGGGAGGTTGCTTCACTTCGGGTACTTGGCGGGTAGTTTGCCGCACCCGTAGGGGTCTAGGGTGGGGTTTGGCTATTCATCGCGACCGTGTAATCCGTCTTTCGTTGCAGGCTTGAACGAAACGCGGATTCCTAGTATATCCAAAGTGTTCATCTGTGATCTGGAATGGCTATCATTGCATCTGACGAATGTATATATCTATATATGATATCTAGTAGGCGTTGCTTATGTTTTGCATCCGCGCTAGTCCAGCCCCCGCTCTGTTGTTAGTTAAGTAACCTAACGGGTGATGACGGGGCCCCGTGGCGAATGCGGATGGCATAAGCGTACGTCATATTTTCGTTGTTTTCTGCAATGGTAGGATTAAATGATGGGACGCATTAAATTAATGCAAGAAAATAAACCAAAGTTAAAGTCGTTGGAACAATTTCAAAACCACTCGGTTTCTTTTCAAAACAGAAAACTTTTAAAATGCGGAGCTTAAACCACTCCTTTTAAAAGCTATCAAGGTTCTTTCGATTATATCAAGTTCACTACGTTCATGGTTTCGCCAAAACCATTCGTAGCCCTCCGTCATTTCATATGAATATTCAATAGTATTCAAGCTATGTTTGTTGACCTTCGTCAAGGTATAGTGATTGGTAGCTGTTGGGTGTTCATATATAGTATAGATAGATGCGTTGGTTTGGGACAGTCGTATTACCTTGTTGACCTTCGTCAAGGGTATATACGGATGGGTTCAAATTAACCTGGACAATGACGGGTAGAACTTGACATGTGACTTATGATTTGTTGACCTTCGTCAAGGTCATAAGAGAATGGGGCAAAAATCCACATCGGGAGTTTCTAAAGAAACTGAAACTTGCTAGCGCTGCATACCATTTGGAGTGTGATGATTCTGATAGGATTCCTTCAGTTTTATCACACGATGATATTTGGATCCCGATCCTACTGTGAGTATATGCTACTCCTCGGGAACTTTCTCACTTAACGATCAATGCTATAAACCAAGTAGGTGTCTAGAAAGGTGTTAGCGGGGCTACGCCCACAGGGAAAAGAGATTACTTAATTAAGGAACTTCGCGAAAGCGTTGGAAAACCTCCCTCGAAGTACCAACACTGGCCTGGCTGAACGGTTAAACAAGTATTGTACGGTGAGATTGATCCCGACTAATTCTCCCTTTTTGGTTTGAGGAAGGATTCGAGAAACAGTGGGAGCCATCCTGTTTAGATATACTAAAAACCAATCTAAACTTGCAAGAGCATCATGCTGAGTGTTTTCTTCTCTCTCTCTTAATTGCAGCGACCCAGTGACCACACATAGGTTACATCTAGATAATAAAATGACTGAATCTGACTGTTATGATTGGCAAAGGTCTGTCCAGATGTCCATTGCCCATGACGAACTGGGACACCTCTTAACTAATCAAACCCCTGCCGTCTCAGGACCAGTTTCCCCTGTCACGGATATTGATATCTGTAAGATATCGGAAAAAGAATGTGCGAAAGCCAAGTGCCTCGTGTTAGCCTCAGTTGATGGTGCATACCAGAGGCAGCACGAGAAGATGGACTTAGTTTCTATCTTCCTCTATAACAAAGATTTATATGGAGAGCAATCTCGTATCGCAAGATATGAGATCTTGAACGAATTGTTTCAAGCGAGGTTGGCTATCGGGTCATCTGTAGGAGGCAACGTCCTCACAGAGACCAGCTATCTTGAGCTCACGGACTTGAAGACTACGTTGAAGAACGGGTCAAATACTGACTTGATTCTGCAGTCTCTGCCCTCTGCTTATACCCTGAAGGAAACCAGGGAAGTAGAAGGAAAGGGAAGGGCAAAAGTTTCGGGACTGGATGTAGTGAAGGAGGGACGTTCCTATTGTTACGGGAATGAACATTGGCAGAAGGATTGCAAGGCTAGCAAAGCCAGTAGCCAGGATTCGAAGCATGTCGTGGCTTCGGCTTCGGGTGTGTTTGTAGTAGAGAACTGTATGTCAGTTAACCCTACTTCCTGGGTATTGGATACCGGATCAGGATCTCACATCTGTAATTCATTACAGGCTCTGAGAAACCGTAGGGTTATCAGGATAGGTGATATGACTCTCAGGGTTGCTAACGGAATGAGCATGGACGCTGAATCCGTAGGGGAATATCATCTTAGACTGACAACTGGGCAGATATTGATTCTACGTAACTGTTTGTATGTACCTGGTGCGACTTGTAATATATTATCTATATCCTTATTTTCTAAGGAAGGATATGATTTTACTTTTGCAAGCGATGTGGTCCACATCCACCTAAATCAAGTTCTGATTGGGTCAGGGACATTAGAAAACGGGATATACGTATTAAATCAAGCTCAGATTTTCAGTGTCCAGAACACACTTAAAAGAAAGTCTCCGGAAAAAAAATCAGGCTTTCTTATGGCATTGTAGACTGGGTCACATTAATGAGACACGGTTAACAAAGTTACATAAAGAGGGATACTTGAATCCGTTCGAGTATCAGTCTTATGCCAGTTGTAAATCTTGTCTCATGGGAAAGATGACAAAGACTCCGTTCACTGGACACGGGGTAAGAGCGAGCGAGCTCTTGGGACTCATACACAGTGACGTATGTGGTCCAATGTCTACACATGCGCGAAGTGGTTATTCATACTTCATTACTTTCACAGATGATTTCTCTAGGTATGGACATGTCTTCTTGATGAAGCATAAATCCGAGGCCTTTGAGAAATTTCAGGAATACAAGAATGAAGTTGAAAAACAAACAGGCAAGAGTATAAAGACACTGAGTTCTGATCGAGGTGGTGAATACTTGAGTGCCGAGTTTCTGGACTACTTAAAAGAGAATGGAATTCTCTCTCAGCTTAATCCTCCATACACACCACAACACAACGGTGTATCCGAAAGGCGGAATCAAACCCTATTGGATATGGTTCGTTCCATGATGAGTAAGGCTGAGTTACCACGATCTTTCTGGGGTTATGCACTAGAATCGGCTGCATATCTCTTGAACAAGTCTCCAACCAAGACTGTGCCTACCACCCCATATCAGATGTGGAGTGGGAAGAAACCCTGTCTTAAGTATCTTAAGACATGGGGATGTCCAGCTATTGTAAAGAAGCAGCATGCGGACAAGCTCGAGGCACACTCAGTACTGTGTAAGTTTGTGGGATACCCCAAGAACTCCAGAGGATATCTTTTCTATTCCGCAGAGGAACAAAAGGTTTTTGTTTCTCAGCATGCTCACTTCTTGGAAACTGAATTTTTGGAAAGTCAGATAAGTGGGAGCGCAATAGAACTGGAAGAAATTCCAGAACCACAAGCTATTACTGAAAGCTTGGAAGAACCAGAAGTTTCAAGAAAACCGGACATCCCAACGCCACTCCGCAGGAGTAGTAGGAAATCTCATCCGCCCGAGAGATACTACGGTTTTCTCATAGACGGGGATAGAGAGGATTGCACTATTGACTATGGTGAGCCTACTAGCTTCCAGCAAGCCATTCAGAGCGGTGACTCAGTAAAATGGCTGGATGCAATGCGGACCGAGATGAAGTCCATGTACACCAACAAAGTTTGGACTTTGGACTTTGCTCCAGAAGGGGTAAAACCCGTAGGCTGCAAATGGATCTTCAGAAAGAAGATTGGTGTAGATGGGCATGTTGAAACCTATAAAGCTAGACTTGTTGCAAAGGGTTTTCATCAAAGACCTGGATTGGACTATGACGAGACCTTTTCTCCAGTGGCTATGCTCAAATCCATTCGGATCCTTCTTGCCATTGCTGCCTTCCACGATTATGAGATCTGGCAGATGGACGTAAAGACGGCTTTCCTAAATGGAAATTTGGAAGAGTGCGTCTATATGGATCAGCCGGAGGGATTCATTCAGAGTGGGAGCAGCGGTAAAGTGTGCAAGTTGCTCAAGTCCATCTATGGACTGAAGCAGACATCGCGGAGTTGGAACATCTGCTTTGATGATACTGTCAAAGAATTCGACTTTATCAAAAACCCAGATGAACCATGTATTTACAGTAAGATTGTAGGGAGAATTATGATATTCCTCATCTTGTACATGGATAACATTCTCCTAATAGGAAATGATATTCCTATGCTACAGTCAGTCAAAGGATTCTTGTCACAGAGGTTCTCCATGAAGGACCTGGGCGATGCCAACTACATTCCGGGGATCCAGATCTATCGTGATAGATCTAAGAGGATGTTGGGACTTTCGCAATCCAGGTACATCGACACCATACTGAAACGATTCAGTATGGAAGATTCAAAGCACGGTAATCTACCGGCTTGTCACGGAATCACCCTCTCCAAAGAGATGTCTCCCAAGACTGATTTGGAAAGGGCTCGCATGTCATCTATACCCTACGCATCTGCGGTAGGCTCTATAATGTATGCGATGTTGTGTAACAGACCAGATGTAGCATACGCATTGAGCATTGTAAGCCGGTATCAGTCCGACTCAGGGGAGAAACACTGGATAGCAGTAAAGAACATTCTCAAGTACCTGAGAAGGACTAAGGAAATGTTCTTGGTTTATGGCGGAAAAAACCTCCAGATCGAGACCTTTGCTGACTCCAGCTTCCAGAGTGACAAGGATGACTCCAAGTCCATGTTGGGTTATGTCTTTACCCTCAATGGAGGGGCGGTTTGCTGGAAGAGCTCCAAGCAGGAAACCGCTGCTGACTCAACTATGGAAGCAGAGTACATAGCTGCTTGCGATGTCGCAAAGGAAGTTGTCTGGATGAAGAAGTTCCTCACGGAGTTTCAGGTGATTCCTACCATTGTTGATCCAATACCGCTGTATTGTGACAACAACGGCGCTATAGCTTTAGCGAAGGAGCCTAGGTCCCATCATAAGTCCAGGCACATTTTGAGGCGGTACCACCTGATCAGGGAGATCGTAGATCGCCGGGAGATCGAGGTGAAGAGAGTAAATTCGGAGAATAACACTGCAGATCCATTCACGAAGGCCATACCCCAGACTCAGTTCGAGCGGCTGATCGAGATGATAGGTCTTCGATATGCCAATAGATGGCCTTAGTGCAAGTGGGAGATTGCTAGTGTATATGACCTAGAGACCATTATTGTATCATACTAGTTTGTATATTACTTGATGGAAGCTTGGGATATTCACAGTTGTATAGACAATCTTGCTCGAAATGGTAGTATGCTACTTGGTTTGTTTCTACTTCAATGTGTGCATGTGTTTCTTTTAGCATATCGCCTATACACATTAGTGGAGCCTTTAGGATCTTTGCTTGATTACCAGCGTTGTGATGGCAGTCGCACTAGTGGAGGCTGGGTAATCTACAACCACATCCTTATACAGGTCCCTAGTCGTTGGATTATCGAGACGGGGCATCGATACTCCGGAGTAGACTAGCGTATGCGCTTCTCATCCCAGCAGGGGAGATGGTCTGTCCCACAGCCGTCAGTATGTCGTACTTGAGATAGTATGCGGGTGCTCGTTAGGTTACGAGTACACTGGACAGGACTCGTCAGGAACTGTTGGTTGGTATTATACCTATCATCAGTTATCAGTTCCCAGGTGACATGAGTACAGCTTAGTCCGCTGACTTGACACCGTCACTTCGCCTCGAGTGTGTTCCCACTGTTCTTTGATTACTACCCTACCACGGCTCAAAGGAGTCGTGCAAACAGGTAGTAGTTGGGTGCAGTCCCGAAGCAGTTGGAGGCAGTGACGGTTAGACAGGATTCATCTCTCCCTGTATTGGGGGTTGATATCGCGCTGTGTCTAGGAGAGCCATTACACAAAGTCCCTGGCCAGGGCAAGGGAGATATACTTGTAGGTTTCCAGTGTTATCTCAGGGTGTTCTGGGCTACACTCCGACACGACTTGTACCGCTATTAGGGGACTGACGTTTACCGCCCCCTAGGCCCGCCATGCGATATTCTCAGACGAACAGACCGGACTGTACGGAGATTGTCACATTCAGGCTCAGTAGGAGTTCGGATGGGTTTACCTCATCGGCCTTCTTATCGATATCTACCTGGGGACTGTTACGTACAGCTAGTGCCGCTTGCGGTCTGTGGTTAAACCCACTGCCAGCGTAGTGTCGAGTGTTTAGAGTCCCACACAAAGAGTTTCCCTGCACTGAGCGAAAGGTGTAGAGGCCGTATGGTTTTACGGCATGGCTACGATCACTTACGTACATTTGTGTGCGTATGCTGTTCGGGCAGACAATACTAGCGGGCTTTGGTTTAATCCGGATCCTAGTATTGTATGGATGGATTAGTTTTGTCTTTTGTGCATTCGCATTCTACGGAATGCGGATGCGGGTGTGTATGCACAGTTGTGAGGAGCGAAGAAGAAGGAGGTACCTCATTAGGGTTTTGACAGTTGATTCAGTCAAAACCATTATGAGCCGGGCTCATTAGGGTTTTGACAGTTGGGTCGGTCAAAACGGTTATGAGCCGGGGATATTATTTACTAATCTTTTTAGTGATAATTATGTTATGTCTAATTGCTTTGACCATTTGACCATACTTTACTTTGTTGACCGTTTGACTAAAGTTGACTAGGATCTTCATGAGAGGTCTAGAGTCTTCTTTTGGTTTTGATTTTATTTTGTGATATGGTCAAGTCAAGGTAGCCATCCACTTTATCATGAAAAGATTAGTAATGATGATGTTTATGGATTATTATTCCATGGTTCATTTTCTTTGGTTCATAATTCTATTCTCATTCTCTCTCTTGAAATGAGAAGCTCCATGGTTGCTCCTTCATCTTCCTCCTCTTGATTTTTCCTTTGATCTCATGTGTTGAGAAAATAAGGAAGTAAATTGACAAACACATCCATCTACTTCTTCTACACAACCTAGGACATCAAGCTTAGCAACCTTGTTGCCCTAGTTACCTCGGTTTGAGGTGGAGCTCGGAACACAAACTCTCGGGTGGATCGTCTTCGACTCTAGGAGGCCGCGGAGGTGATCAAGATCCGGATTGATCCTCGGAGCTTGGATGGACGAGCAGGACAGCGGAGAGAAGACTCGAAGGACCGGTTTCGTGAGGTATAATCTCTATGACATAGTAGATAGAACCTCATGTAGTTTGCTTGGTTTTTGTTTAGCAAAGATCCTCCTTTTAGTCCATGTTGCCTTGTATCAAAAAATCGTTTTTTACCGTTTCCGCCTCCCCGTAGGAATCGGGGTGGGCAACGTGGACTTACAGCTTATGCACTGGGTGTAGTAAGCAGGTATCAATCCAACCCAGGGGAGAATCACTCGACAACAGTGAAGACCATTCTTAAGTACTTACGAAGGACTAAAGAAATGTTCTTGGTGTATGATAACGGAGATCTCCAAATGGAGGCCTTTACCGATTCGAGCTTCCAGAGTGATAAGGATGATAGCAAATCTATCTCAGGGTTTGTCTTTACCCTCAATGGAGGGGCGGTGTGTTGGAAGAGTTCCAAACATGATATCGTTACAGACTCCACGATGGAAGCTGAGTATATTGCTGCAAATGATGCTGCCAAGGAATCCGTCTGGATGAGGAAGTTCATCTCGGAGCTAGGAGTAGTTCCGACCATTATTGATCCAATACCATTGTATTGTGATAATAATGGGGTTATGGCGTTAGCTAAAGAGCCTAGGTCCCATCAGCGATCCAGACACATACTCGGGAGATATCATCTGATCCGGGAGATAGTTGATCGCCGCGAGATCGAGATTTGGAGAGTAGATACAAAATATAATACCGCGGATCCACTCACCAAGGCCCTCCCTCTGCCGCAGCATGAGCGACTTTTTGAGATGTTGGGTATGAGATAAGCCAATAATTGGCCTTAGTGCAAGTGGGAGATTGTTTGATATATGTATACCCTAGAGGCCATTATATGATAGTATATGTACCGATATGTGTGTGTCTATATATATATTCAGGGGGCATTCTTGCTCGATATGATAGTATGCTATCTGGTTGCACTTTTATCTTGACATGTTCATTTGATATAGCCCTTAGGATATGCTTGACTACTGAGATTATGATGCGGATCATACTAGTGGGACATGTGTAGTTTATGAGCATATCCTTGAATGTTCCTAGTAGTGGGTGTATCAAGACGGGGTATCGATATCACCAAAGTAGACTAGCATATACGTTGCTTGTCCCATATGATTGGCGATGGATGATCCCATATCCATTGGTGTGGTGACACCAAAGATCGTATACGGGTGCTCAGTGGAGACTGGGTACACTGAACGGACTCGCCTAGAACTCTTATGTGGTATTATATCTATCGTCGGATAGAAGTTCTCAGGTGACACTGGTACAGGTTAGTCTGTAGACCCGAGATCGTCATAGAGTCTTGTGTGTCCTCCCACTGTACTTTGATCTCCACCCTACCACGGCTCTACTGAGTTGTGCAAACATGTGGATTTTGGGTACAGTCCCGAGGCGCATGGAGGCAATGAGCGATAGGAAGGGTTTCGTCTCTCCCGGTATTGGGGGTTGATGTTGCACTATGTACGATTGGCTATAACAGAAAGTCCCTGGACAGGGCTGCTGAGATTTACTGATAAGTGTTATCATTAGTTTCTCGGTCTGTTATGAGCCATATATCGGCATAACTTATTGAGTTATTAGGGTCGACGATACCATCCCTAGAATTGATATGTAGCATATCTGACGAAGAGACCGGATTGTACGGTAAGTGTTGCCAGTTGACTCGACGGGAGTTTTAGAAGGTTTGCTTGTGTTTCTTCTGATCGCTCAATATCTGGGAGCCGTTACGTACAGCTTGTGCCACTGACGGTTTGTGGGCATGCGATGTGATCACTGCGTACTGCTAGCGTATTGGCGAGTCTTAGAGTCCCACAAAGGGGTCTCCTAGCTCAGGGGAAAAGATGTGGGGGTGCATATGGGATATGCGCGGGAGCTCGATTAAATGCGTGTATTGGATACCGTATTTTAATCGGGCGTTTACTATTGGACGGGTTGTATGTGATATGACCGGGTTATTAAATCAATTGTTGATTTAATATTAAGTCCATTAGCTCATTTATTAAAACCTATTTCTTTATGATGCATGCATGAGTGTATGTATATGTTGATATGGATGCACATATGCAAGCATACATGTGTCATGATTGATGATACATTGGTGGTGGCAATGCAAGACTCACATGGTTACATATTTATATATTTGTTTATTTGAGAAAATCAAAATGGCAATTAAATCATGGTTGACTATTCAACCCTCCTTTCTTGTGTTGACAAAGTCAATACCATGGTTTCATTTGTCCATGGTTTTGCTTAACCTCAAGTCATAAAATATCTAGATATTTTATAACCATAGTTTAGCATGGCATACTTTCATTGACTTGGGATTATGTTTGATAATATCATTATTCTCTTGAGTCAAGCTTGAGCCATCTCCTTCTTCCTCTCTCTCCTCAAAGCTCTCTAGGGTTTAAAAAGAAGGAGAAGCAATTAGAAAGAAAAGGTTTTTAAGTGAGATCCAAATCCACATCACCATTCTACTTTAGTCTAGCCCACTAGTGTGGAGTGTTTGCTTCATCTTCATCCTTGATCAAGTGAAGCTTGGATCTTGAGCAAAGAGACTTCATGGTGGATCATCATGGACTTAGAAGGACACAAGTAAACCGGTTCAAACCCTACTCGATCCAAGGAGTCAAGGAGGAGGTCTACAAAGGTTGTATTTTCTCCCCACTTAGTGTTAGACACTATATAGTATGTGACACTATAGTTTGTTACTCTATTTTTCTTGTTCGATTCATGGTTGGAATTGTTTAGCACCCTCTAAATTTTTGATATAGCATGTGTGATGCAACCTTAACCTAGGATGGTGCTAGAGAATCCCTACATCAACAACCAAGATTAGTTAAAGCGGTACCTTGTTCCTCCATAAAATTCGGCCAATGTGTTAACAACGTGAACAAGTTTTACAATAATTATGTCCATCTTTGAATAGTGTTGGCCAATAAAAGCCGCAATGTAAAACTTTTTCCGCGGTTTCTCGGGCCGAAGTGACCACCACATGCTTGATCATGGCAGAAGGACAACACATTTTTGAACTCATTAATAAGAACACACCGGCGAATTATCTGATTGCGGCAGTACTTGAATAAATAAGGTTCATCCTAGTAAAAGTGTTTTACCTGAGATAAAAATCTATGATTGTCCTGATTTGACCATTCGCTGGGTACAAGTCCTGTCACTAAATAGTTCACGATATCAACAAACCAAGATTCGCAAGATATGATCACGAGGTGTTTGTCCGAAAAAGAGTCATCTATTGGCAAGTTCAACGTCGACGAAGAAGGAAGGCGTGAAAGATGATCGACTACGACGTTTTCACATCCACTTATGTGCTTAATGATAAGGTCAAATTCTTACAGCAAGAGAATCCAACGTATTAGCCTAGAGTAAACATCATTCTTTACGAAAAGATGCCTCAAGGTTGAATGATTGGCGTAGACCACGACTGGTGAGCCGATTAGGTAGGGTCTAAATTTTTCTAATGCAAAGAAAACGGCCAAAAGTTCCTTCTCGACGGTTGTATAGTTCATTTGGGTATCATTCAAGGTCCTACTTGCAAAATAAATTATATGTGGCATCTTATCGATGTGTTGTCCCAAGACTGCACCGATAGCAAAGTCGGATGCATCACACATAAGCTGAAAGGGTGATTCCAGTTGGGAGATAATAGAAAAGGGCGGTACTGAGGGAACGTTTAAGCGATTCAAAAGCACCCAAGCAATTCGAGTCGAAGTGAAAAGTTGTATCATTGGCCAAGAGAAGAGTCAAGGGTCTAGCAATATTACTAAAGTCCTTGATGAATCGCCTATAAAAACCGGCATGGCCAACAAAGGATTATATATTTTTGACGTATTTAGGAGGATAAAGGTTGGAGATGACATCTATTTTATCTTTTCAATCTCAATGACATTCCGTGAAATGATATGTCCTAAGACAATACTTTTTTGAACCATGAAATGACATTTCTCCCAATTTAAAGTTAGATTCTTGTCTTTACAACAGGTAAGAACAGCGTCAAGATGACGTAAACACTCCTCAAAGGAGTCTCCAAAGATGGAGAAATCATCCATGAATATTTCCAGAAAATTCTTGACCATGTCAAAGAATATTCCATCATACACCGCTGAAATGTAGCGGGAGCATTGCATAACCCAAATGGCATCGTCTATAGACGAAAGTGTCGAAAGTAAAAGTAAAAGTTGTTTTATCTTAATCTGTATCGGCGATGGGAACCTGGTTGTAGCCTGAGTAACCGTCCAAGAAATAGTAGTACTCATGCCTAGCTAAGCGTTCTAACCAATGTTCAAAATAGCGATAGCGTGTTGCGTAGCGTTCTATTACTGAATAGCGAAAACGCAAAAAGCGTTGCGCATAGCGTAAGCTACATGAATTATTAATTATTACTATAATCATCTCATTTACAATAAATTATATTATTATAAAGATATAAAATTGGCTTGGGAACATAGAAAAATAAGTAATATAACAATATTTTTTATAGTAGTATTTCTCTGCTCCTCGAAATTCCAAAAATAAATTATTTTCAAAATTTTCAATACTTGAGTTCATATATATGATTCATACTAGATTAAACCTATCGAAAATCAATTAAATAATCTTTGTTTGAGAATCATGTCTACTAAATATGATTTTAAATTAAGAGGTTAGAACTTTAATGAAACTGTGTTCGTATAGTTTAGGATTAGATATTGAAATCTTAAGAAGTTCAATAGAAAATTTTATATGAAAATAGCATACGCATAGCATAGCGTATACTATTTGTTAAAAAGCGTAAGCTATTTGAATAAAAAACATAAGCTACTTTGTATTTGAGTTTTTTTCCAAAGTTACGTAGCGAATATACTAAGGTATGCTACGTAGCGCAAAATAGCGAGCTACGCAGCGAGTTATTTTAAACATTGGTTCTAACATCTGGTCAATGAAAGATAGAGGGAAGTGGTCTTTTCTCGTCGCGGCATTGAGTTTTCGATAATCAATACACACCCGCCATCCGGTTTAGGTGCGAGTAGGAATCAACTCATTTGCCTCATTAGTTATGACCGTGATGCGGGACTTCTTAGGGACAACTTGAATAGGACTTACCCACTGGCTATTTGATATTGGGTAAATGATACCACTGTCTAAGCATTTGACGATTTCCTTGTTCACCGTCTCTTTCATGACGGGATTCAACCGTCTTTGTGGGTCACGGGCTGGTTTGGCATCATCCATCATATATATATATATATATATATATATATATATATATATATGATGTTCAACAATTAAGAGACCAATCCCTTTGATATCTGCCATTGTCCAACCGAAAACTTACCGTTTTGATTTCAAGACAGAAAGAAGGGTTTTCTCTTGCTCTAAAACTAGAGAAGCCGAAATGATAACGGGCAAATTCTCATTCACCCCTAAGTATGCATATTTAAGATGAGACGGAAAAAGCTTGAGTTCAAGTGTCGGTGGAGAGATTATAGAAGATAGGATAAGGGATCGATGCTTGAACTCGACGGACTCCATGAGGGGTTCATAGCTGGTGTCAGATATTGAATCAGACGGCTCAACTAAATCATCTGAAAAGTCAAAGGATTCAAAGTCTGGGGGTGACTCATTGACAAAAAGGTCCCATGAATTTAGATCATCAAGGAAAGTGAACCCTTCATATTCCTTATCTGTGTAAGAAGCAGCGGGATTAAACAAGAACGCACTAGTGGCGTCAAGATAATTGTCGCTGATCAAAAACTCCTTAAATTCACAGCTGTCAGGATCTATCTTGTGGACGGAGCAAATATGTATCATATAAGCAGATGGTTCAGAAGGTTGACTCCCAGCCTGAAAATGCTAAGTTCAATTGTCATTTTTCCAAAGGATTGGTTCATGGAACCATTTCGACAATTGATCACCGCATTTGAGGTTCCGAGAAATGGTCGACCGAGAATCACCGGAATTTGGTTTCATGGATTCTCTACAAACTTTGTATCTAAAACTATGAAGTCCACAGGGAATATAAATTCCCCAACTTTAATTAACACTCCTCTAGCTCACCCGTAGGGTGGGTGATAGATCAATCGGTCATTTGGAGAGTATAGTGCGTAGGTTTCAACTCTCCTATACCTAATTCCTTATAAACAGAATATGGGAGCAAGTTAACACTAGCACCAAGATCGAGAAGAGCGCGATTGATGTTTTTACCTCCAATAGTTATAGAAATTGTAGGACAGCTGGGGTCCTTACGTTTGTTGGGTAAATTTTGGGTAAGAGTATTACTCACGTTACTCGCTAAGAAAACATTTTTAGGTACTTGAGTTTTACTATTCTTAGTGCACAAGTCCTTAAGATTTTTTGCATAGGACGGGACTTGTTTGATAGCATCTAAGAGAAAAATATTAATGTTAACTTATTTAAATATTTCCACAACCTTATCCATCTGTAGACTTGGTTTGTTGGGCCTCAATCGGTTTGGAAAAGGAGCTTTATTAAAAGGGATTGGGTCTGACACTTGGGGAGAAGTTTGTGGAGATGGAATGGATCCCAAAACTGGAGTTGGGGTAGCATGAGAGGGGAATCCATTCAAGGAAGTTGACGGAGAGTTCGAGCCCAGTGGAGAATGGAGAATGGACTTAGAAGAAGATGATTGATTAGAAGAAGAAGAAAAAGGAGCAGTAGCCGGGGTGTCATCGATGTCATAAGCTTGTTCTCCAACGTGGTTGTTCAGCATTCTTCTCGATCTCAATATAGTTATAGCAATCATATTATGATTTTGTTGGTTAATAATAGTGTTAGCGTTTTGTGGGTAGCCGGGATTTGGTAGAGGTTGAGATAGAAGTTTCTCTTTCTCCCTTTCACTCATTGTTGCGTTCAACTGTGCTATTTGTGCTTCGATTGATTTGGTGCTTTCACCGTGGGACATGGTGTGTTGTACTAACGATTGGATATACGAACTTAGACTAGTCGACATTTGAGCAGATTGTTTAATGAAGGTTTCTAATCTTCACTCGAGTGCAGAGAATTGGTCGGTGCCGGCAAGAGGAACGTTGTTTTGTGGTTGGAAAGAATTGTTATAATGAGCAAAGTTGTTGGTCGGATTTTGGAATTGTTGCAGTTGAAAGTGCTACTGAATTTGTTGTTGTAGTGGTTGTTGTTTGTTGAGGATGCTTTTGATAGTTTTGATTTTGGAACTGATTTTGGTTTTGAGTTTGGTTTTGGTTCCAAACAAAATTAAGA
This sequence comes from Agapanthus africanus, assembly GCA_030015575.1. Taxonomy (NCBI): domain Eukaryota; kingdom Viridiplantae; phylum Streptophyta; class Magnoliopsida; order Asparagales; family Amaryllidaceae; genus Agapanthus; species Agapanthus africanus. Next base: position 118,128,857 of record CM057338.1, on the reverse strand, counting down.
TGATTCATCCATCCCAGATTATATATGGAAGAATAGGGATCGTTTCTAGGTCGTTGCCGAAAAGCAGCATTAGTTTGTCCATGACCTTAAGACGGAGGATTCAAAGGAAATTCTTCAGTCAAATATGAAGGTTTAGAACAACAACCACACGTGGTTTTGGGGAGAGAAACTTGGTTTAGGGAGGATGAAGAGGATTTGTTCTCAATAGTATCGAGTTTCTCTTGCATCACAGCTATTTCAGCTTTCATTGCAATGGAAGCGTCAAGCTGATGGACACCTGCCCTAAATGAAGATGAAGATAATGTCATCGGTCTGGTGCTCTCCTACTATAGTATTTGCTCGGTGAGATCTTCAAGAAATTATCACGCCTCCTCATTATATTTTGATATGAAATGACATTGCCAAATAGTTTCTAGCATTTGTTTTGTCGCTGGATTAACGCCCACATACATAATTTGGTAAAATTGTCATTTTTCGAATCCGTGATGAGGGAATTGGACAAGGAGATCTTTGAACCTTTCAAAGCATTTCCAAAAGGGTTCGGTGGGAAGCTGGGCAAACTGGTTGATCTCGCTCCTAATGCGGGCAGTTTTATGATTGTGATAGAATTTTTTAAGGAATGCCTTAACAAATTCATCCCAACTGGTGATGGAATGTGAGGTGGTGCTATAAAGCCATTTCTCCGCAAGATCGCACAAGGTAAAAGGGAAATACGTAATCTCATAGCATCTCATGACAGTTGGGTGGTGCTCGTCATTACATATACGTTTTGAAATTTGGTGATAAAAACGTAGGTGTTTCTCCTAATAAAAGAGCAAAGCTCTGTTCAAAATTTAAGAAGCAGCACCTCACATGCCTTCCACGAGGGCGCCAGCGCCAGAGTTAAAAACTCTTATATTAGCGCCGTACGTGCTCCTCACGTGGGCGCCAATGTGCAAAGCACACAAAAATCTTACGTAGCGCCCACGTGCACAACACGTGAGCGCCGGCGCCTAGTAAAATTAAATTCTACTCTCTGTTAAACAGAGCCATTGGATCAAAGATCCAACGGAGATGATAAATCATCAGGATGCAAAATTAAATTCTGTTTAGAGGAAGCATTCCTCAAATCTTTCTAAACAAGAAAGATTTCCCTCTGTAAAAAAGAGTACCGTTGGATTAAAAATCCAATGGTGATTAAAGAATCACCAATTTATAGAATAAATTCTGTATGGGAAAATATTTTCCCAATCTTGTTCTATAAAATAGAAACTCTTGGATCAAAGATCCAATGGTGGGTAAAAATCCTCAAATCAATTAGGATCTCTTAATGAGAAATTTCTTCAACTAATCAACATACTTGCCTCTACTATATAAAGGACCCAAGTCTTCAAGTCTAATAGAGAGGAACCCCCCATAAGCTTCTAAAAACAAAGCAGAAAACTTCAAAAAGGAAGAAATACGAAGATCTCTCTTCTCAAAAAAAACTCTAGGTAAATAAAAAGAAGAGAGATCAAAGTATCTCATTTACCAATTGAAGGGTTTAACCCTTTTAAAAGAACTTAGTTCTTTCTCCGGATCTGAGATTCACAAGAAAAGTCTCCCACAAGTTGAGAATTTAATTCTCATTGGGAAGAACTTATTCTTGAGGATCAAAGATTCAGAAAAGAATTAGGAAATCAAATTCCTCAAAACAAAGCATATAAGGAAAAATCTAGCGCCCAGTGCCTCTTGTGCCCCTCACGTGGGCGCCACAGAAAAAAGGAGTGCTTAGCACTCAATGAGCGGTGCTCAGCGCCCAACGCCTCACATGCTCCTCACGTGGGCGCCATAGAAGAAAGAGTACTTCGCACTCAGTGAGCAGCGCCCAGCGCTCCACGTGTTCCTCACGTGGGCGCCACAGAAGAAAATAGTGCTTAGCACTCATTAGGCAGCGCCCATTTCCTCACGTATCCCTCATGTGGGTGCCATAAAAAAAGGAGAGTGCCCAGTGCCCAGCACCCAGCGCCTTACATGTTTCTCACGTGGGCGCCATAAAGAGTGCCTAGTACCCCATACAAAGACAAAAGGGGTAAAGTGTTTAACACTTATTGGGCAATCCCCATGACTAAAAGCCCACATGATTATATTTGAGAGTCAGAACTTACATAAGTGCTCAGCACTCTTTGTACAAAAATGGGATTGATTATACAGAGCCCAAACAAGTGCTTGGCACTTTTCAACAAAAACTGAATGGACCAAGCCCAAATTGGCTAGGTCCCCTGAGGATAAAAAACCTCCCTGATTTAGATCAACTGAGCCCATGTGTTCATAATTTCCCAAACTGATCTTAGTCCCAAATACGACTATTGATCTTCCAACTGATGATATCCAAATTGATACTCATCCCATATCCTCCCGAGGAAATCTTAGTCTCAAAATATGACTAATGATTTCCGGGTTTACGGGAATGGGTTCAAGGGTACATCTCTCCACACCTCTGATCCACGTCATTGTAATTCCTCAACGTCTTCAGAGAGGTGGAGGGTCCCAACAACCAACAGCTTTTTGGTGCACTTCCAAACTGATGTGCACACCTCAAATCAGACCGCACCCCAAACTGGGTGCATCCCATATCATCGTTGTTCATCCCGTCACGTAAAAAATACACGTGCGTGCAAGATGATCAATAGACCGAAACGTCCTTAAACTAACAACGGACCTGATTGATGTGAAAAAGTGTTTGTAGAATAACCGCAGGTGTCGCGCGTAGTTAGACCGAGATGAGTACGGGTCGTCCTCTGGGAAACGTTGAATCTTTTACTCTTACTTTAGATGTGTTGAAAAAGAGAGGAGAGATAAATAATATTTTAGAATGGTTGTAGGATCTAGATCTACGTTAAACACGGATGCAAAATATAGATCTAGATTAACTACGGACGTAAGTTTATATAAAAAAAGGGGCTTGTAGGGTTCATTAGGATTTAGTAGTTATGGATGATTAATTAAAGATTACTCATTTTATCCTTTAATAGATTTAAAACTAGAACGACAGTGATGCATGTAGATTAGGGTTTCTGGAAGGAAAAGGGTTCCCACTCTTAACCCCTATCTCGACATGGAACTCCGTTCATATCTAGCCTCTACCAAAACAATTGTTAATCTAATCTCTAATCGCGGTCGAGACTATCAATGAATTAGTAGCGCGCCCGATTAGGATGTTAACTATTCTTTTGATAGAGTTTATAAAGTTTATAGGATTTAAAAAGAGTTTAAGGATCTTCATTATCCATTAACCTATCCTAATCCTACGAACCCTAACAAGCGGAGAATTACACACGCATGTTGGGATAAGAAGAGATAGAAATCATGAAGAAAATAAAATGCAATAAACTACCTTTATTAATCAACAAGATCAAGTACACTTTGATTCCTTAGAAAATGATTACAAAAACCTAGTTTGCTTCTCGATCTCTCCTAAGGAGGTAGATGAACTGTTGATGATCAGCCTGGATGCGTGAGCCGTCTTGTACTTCGTGATCTCGTCGGCTTGATGATTTTTTCAAGAGGCTCTCGGTCCTTATTTATAGTCCCAGAGCCAGAACTCTAGCTTCCTAATTTGGAAACTAGTTGTTACGATTCTAACCAAAAAAATCCAGAATCCCAACTCCCTTAAAGTGCGGCGGAACCGCGGCCGTTGGATGGGTTTGACCGTGGATCCGCGGTCTTATGGTGGGATCTTGGCCTTAAATTTCTTGTGGCTTCTTCTGGTGACACGTGGTGATCTTTTGAATCTCTGGAAACTGAAAATCTTTTCTACGTCACTGCCAGAATTGATTTCTTTAGTTTACTTTCTTAATTAGGTAGGTTTGTTTTGCCAACTTTGATTTCCTTGATTTCAGCCCTGCAAATTCTGCGCAATATCTCAACAAATAATATTTTGCAAAGTTTTTTATATTGAGATATTAACTTAACCATTAAGAATTGGTCAAAGGTATTTAATAAGGTAAGCATATTTAATTGTGCCAAATGTTACATGGATAATATATGCTTATTTTTTCCTACCAAATGTTAATTATAATATATAAACACATGAAAATATTATTTTTACAGATAAACCCTCATATGTATCATATATTATAATAAACACCTTTCATTATATAGAAATAGTAGGAAAAATGTCATATTAAATGTGCAGTTTTATCAACTGAACAAATACTCCTAAACTTATTTTTGATCGTCCCGAGCAAACTAGTTTATTCAAGAGAAAGAGAAAAAGAAAGGAGAAAGCTAAGCATACTTTCGTAGGAAACACGATTGCACCGAGCGCGTGCAACAAGCCGTTAAACCTCTAGGTGTCCCTTGTAGGAGGAGTGTTGTCTCCTGAGGGTACACCCACAAAATCCTATAATAAAAGAGAGTTGGTGAAAGTTACATATAAAGATAAGAACTATAAAAGAAAGACTTTGAAAATTAGAGTTTCCAACTAATACTAGCTTTTCGGTTGTCATAAGCCCTATCTTAATAGTCATGAAAAGATATTAGAAATCACATCTGTTAGGTTTACCTAGCACCTCATGAAGGGTTTGGAAGTATCACATGTCATAAAATCAAATTTTTAAGGTGCTAAGTGAACATACAAAGAATCATCACTAGAAAATTAGGGTTTCATTACAAAGACAACATCACAAGTAACAAAGGCTAGGGTTTTGAGAGTACAACCTTTGTATCTCCCTACGCTAGACTCCTTGGCTACTTGAGGGTTGGAAGAAGGTTCGCTTGGGGTCTTCTAAGTCCACGACAATCCACCCGAAGCGCCTTTGCCCAAAGCTCCTTGCTTTACTCGATATATCAATAAAGTAGAGCAAACACCCTACACAAACCGGCTAGATGTGTGTAGTATGATGATGTGGTTGTTTTTCTATAATCAAAACTTTCTTTTTCTCAACCTCACTTAAAGAAATTCTCAAGAGAGGAAGAAGAAGATGGTGGCTAAGGTTTTTCACACAAGAAAAGATATGAGAGAATGAATTATTGAAATGAGAAAAGAATAATATATCTTAATCCTTTCTCACTTCAACCATGGTTAGAATCATCTAGATTTTTATCAAATGAGTTAAAGATGAAAGGATAATTAACTCAAGGTTAAATGGTGGTTGAAGCATGGTCAAAGATGATAAGCATAAACCTTGTGTGAATTATCCCTTTTCTTTTCCTAAATGATAAATAAATAGATAATTCTACAATGTGAGTTTTGCATTGCCACCAGACATGTATCAACAACCATGATACTATGTATGTATGTATGTATCCATGCACATCATCAGGTGCATACATGCATGCATACAAAATAGAAAAAGAGTTTGATTAAAGAATTAATCTAAAAGTCATTTGTTAAATCAACACTTGATTTTGCAAACCGGTCATATCACATACGACCCGACCAATAGAAAATGCCCGATTAATATACGGTATCACATATCCGTATTTAATCGGGTCCCCGCGCATATCTCATATGCACACCACATTTTTTCGCCTGAGCCAGGAAACTTCATTGTGCGACTCTAAGACTCGTCAATACGCCGGCAGTAGGTAATGATCATATCAAATACCTACAAGCCGCAAGCGGTCAGCTAAACGTAACGGCCACCCGGGTATTGAGCGATCAGAAGAAAACAAGCGAACCTGTTACAACTCCCGTCGAGCCATCCGGCAACACTACCGTATAGTCCGGTCTCTTCGTCAGATATGCTGCATATCGAGTCTAGGGATAGTAACGTCGACCCCAATAACTCAATAAGTCGTGCCGATGAAAGGTCTATAACAGATCGAGATACTACTGATAACACTTATCAGCAAATCTCAACAGCCCTGGCCAGGGACTTACTGATATAGCCAGTCGAGCAAAGCACAACATCAACTCCCAATACCGGGAGAGACGAAACCTCTCCTATCGCTCATCGCCTTCGTGTGTCTCGGGACTGTACCCAACGGCCACCTGTTTGCACGACTCAGTAGAGCCGTGGTAGGGTGGCAATCAAAGTACAGTGGGAGAACACACAAGACTCTATGACGATCTCGAGTCTACATACTAATCTGCATCAGTGTCACCTGAGAACTGCTATCCGACGATAGATATAATTCTATATAGGAGTTCTCGGTGAGTCCGTACAGTGTACCCAGTCACCACTGAGCACCCGTATACGATCTCGATGTCAAACATCGATGAATGTGGGAACATCCATCGCCCATCATATGGGTCTAGTATCATATACGCTAGTCTACTCTGGTATATCGATGCTCCATCTCGATACACCCACGACTAGGGACATTCCAGGATATGCTTATAAACTACAGATGTCCCACTAGTATGATCTCCATCATAATCACAGTAGTCAAGCCTATAACCTCAGGGCTTTATCAACATGTATGAATGAATAAAAGCATGATCAAATCAACATGTCAGATAAAGAAGAACCAGGTAGCATACTATCATGTCGAGGAAGAATGTACACTGAATATATATATATATATATATATATATATATATATATATACATCCACTATCATATAATGGCCTCTAGGGCATACATATCTCCAACAATCTCCCACTTGCACTAAGTCCAGTTATTGGCGTATCTTATACCCAACATCTCAAAAAGTAGCTCATGCTGCGGCTGAGGGAGGGCCTTGGTGAGTGGATCAGCGGCGTTATTCTTTGTGTCTACTCTCTTAATCTCGATCTCGCGGCGATCAACAATCTCCCGGATCAAATGAAATCGCCTCAGGATGTGTCTGGATCGCTGATGGGACCTGGGCTCCTTGGCTAATGCCATAGCCCCATTATTATCATAATACAATAGTATTGGATCAATAATGGTTGGAACTACTCTCAGCTCCGAGACAAACTTCCTCATCCAGACGGCTTCCTTGGCAGCATCATTCTCAGCAATGTACTCAGCCTCCATCGTAGAGTCTGCAACAGTATCCTGTTTGGAACTCTTCCAACTTACTGCCCCTCCATTGAGGGTAAATACAAACCCTGAGATAGATTTGCTGTCGTCCTTATCGCTCTGGAAGCTCGAATCGGTAAAGGCCTCCATTTGGATATCTCCATTACCATACACCAAGAACAATTCTTTAGTCCTTCGTAAGTACTTAAGAATGTTCTTCACAGCTATCCAGTGATTCTCCCCTGGGTTGGATTGATACCTGCTTACAACACTAAGTGCATAAGCTACATCTGGGCGTATACATAACATCGCATACATTATAGATCCTACTGCCGAAGCATAGGGTATAATGCTCATGCGAGCTCTCTCTTCATCGGTCTTTCGGCAAGAGTCCTTGGAGAGAGTGACCCCATGGCAAGCGGATAAGGCACCCCGCTTGGAGTCTTCCATACTAAACCTTTTTAGGATGGTGTTGATATACCTGGTTTGGGACAATCCCAATAACCTTTTAGATCTATCCCTATAGATCCTTATACCCAGAATGTATGTGGCATCACCCAGGTCCTTCATGGAGAACCTTAGTGATAAGAAAGATTTGACCGACTGCAGCATAGGAATATCATTTCCTATCAGAAGAATGTCATCCACGTACAATACGAGGAATGTGACAGCTCTCCCTACAGCCTTCTTATAAACACAAGGTTCATCTGGATTTTTGATGAAATCAAACTCTTTGATAACATCATCGAAACAGATGTTCCAACTCCGTGATGCCTGCTTTAACCCATATATGGATTTAAGCAATTTACATGCTTTCCCGCTGCTCCCACTGTCAATGAAGCCCTCTGGCTGATCCATATAAACGCATTCTTCTAAATCCCCATTTAGAAATACAGTTTTAACGTCCATCTGCTAGATTTCATAGTCGTAGTGAGCAGCAATAGTAAGTAGGATCCGAATGGATTTAAGCATGGCTACGGGCGAAAAAGTCTCGTCATAGTCCAAACCTGGTCTTTGACAAAAACCCTTCGCCACAAGTCTTGCCTTATAGGTCTCTACCTGCCCATCTACACCAATCTTTCTTTTAAAGATCCATTTGCACCCCACAGGTTTTACCCCAGGGGGTACAACGTCCAAAGTCCATACTTTGTTGGTGTACATAGACTCCATTTCGTATCTCATGGCATCCAGCCACTTCACAGAGTCTCCACTCGTAATAGCTTGCTGAAAACTGGTAGGATCATCATCCTCCATGATGCAGTCTTCTCTGTCACCATCAATGATGAAACCGTAGTACCTCTCCGGTGGGCGAGAAGTCCTACCAGACCTACGGAGTGGCCAAGGTTCCTCAGTTTCTATTGCAACAGCCGGTTCAACCAAGTCGTCATTTGTAGTTTGTGTCTCTAGAACCTCTTCTAGATCCACCACATTGCCATCATCTTTATCTGTGAAAAACTCTTTTTCTAAGAATGTGGCATACTAAGAAACAAACACCTTTTGTTCCTCCTCGTGGTAGAATAGATATCCATAAGAGTTCCTTGGATATCCCACAAAGTTACACATGACTGACCGTGTCTCGAGTTTGTCCGGATTTTGCTTTTTAATATAGGCCGGGCAACCCCAAATCTTAATTCTCTTAAGAGATGGTCTCTTCCTATGCCATATCTCATATGGTGTGGTAGACACGGTTTTGGTTGGAACCCTGTTCAGTAGAAATGCTGCAGTCTCCAAGGCATGCCCCCAAAATGAGACAGGCAACTCAGCATCACTCATCATGGAACGAACCATATCTAATAGGGTCCTATTCCGTCGTTCAGACACACCGTTGTGCTGTGGTGTGTAAGGAGGAGTGAGCTGAGAGAGAATCCCATTCTCTTTTAGGGAGTTTGCAAATTCTGTACTGAGGTACTCCCTACCTTGATCTGATCGAAGCATTTTGATACTCAAGCCGGTTTGTTTTTCTACTTCTTGTTTATATTCAGTGAATTTCTCGAAAGCTTCGGATTTGTGCTTTAATAAAAATACATGACCGAATCTTGAGAAATCGTCAGTGAAAGTAATGAAGTAAGAAAAACCGCCTCTAGCCTGTGTAGACATTGGCCCACATACATCACTATGTATGAGTCCTAGGAGCTCGGTAGCTCTTTCTCCGTGTCCGGTAAACGGAGTTTTGGTCATTTTACCCTTGATACAAGACTGGCAAGTCGCATAAGATTTATATTCAAAAGGGTTTAAATATCCATCTTTGTGTAACTTGTTTAGTCTTGTTTCGTTAATATGACTAAGTCTACAGTGCCAAAGAAAAGTTTCATTTATTTCTGAAAGTTTTCTTTTATTAGTGTGTTGTATGCTGAAAACTGTGTGTTGATTTAGGACGTATATCCCGTTATTAAGCGTACCATACCCAACCAACATTTGATTCAGGTGAATGCTCATAACATTGTTCTGCAATACAAAATTATATCCTTCATTGTCTAACAAAGAAACGGATATTATATTACAAAGCATACTAGGTACAAAATGACATGGGTTCAAAACCAATATACACCTATATGGCAACCCCAAGTGATACTCTCCCACTGCGACTGTATGTACATTGGAACCATTTCCAACGCGGAGAGTATGGTCATCTGTCTTCAAAACCTTGCTATTTCTCAGTCCCTGCATAGAATTGCAAATGTGAGAACCTGAACCGGTATCTAATACCCAGGAAGCAGAGTTTATTGAAAAACAATTTTCTGTCACAAACACACCTGAAGCGGAAGCATCCCCATGCTTCTTCTTGAGATTTAAGTACTCTATACAGTTGCGCTTCCAATGTCCTGTTTTGTGGCAATGAAAATATTCCCCTTTCCCCGATTCTCCAGCTTTGGACTTTTCCTTCCCCTTAACCTTTTTAACTCCACCCTTAGGATTGGTGGGCTTCTTCTTTTTCTTTCCCTTGGCCTTAGCCTTTGGGCGAGAAGAAGATGATTGTCCAATAGTCAAAACGGGAGTTTTCACTGATTTCAGTGTGCTCTCTGCACTCCTTAACATATTAAGAAGTTCAGGTAGTTTCCTCTCCATGTTGTGCATGTTGAAGTTAACTATGAATTGAGCAAAGGTGGAGGGGAGGGACTGCAGAATAATATCCGTATATTGTTCATTGTCCATTGTCCATTGTCCATCCGAGGTCCTTAAGCTCTTCTATGAGAGCTATCATCTTCAGAACATGGTCTCCTACTGATGTGCCAGGGGCCATTCGCATCTGAAATAATTTCTTTGATGCTTCGTATCGTAATACGCGGGATTGCTCTCCATACAACTTCTTTGTATGGAGGAATATGGCTTGAATGTCCATATTCTCGTGCTGCTTTTGATGTGTGTTGTCCATCGATGCAAGCGCGAGGCATTTGGCCGTGGCACAGTCAGCGTCCCATGTCTTGCGGACTTCATTGTCCGCAACTGAGGATTTTGGACCTGGGACGGGCGGGGCTGAAGCCGTGAGGACATATGATACTTTATCATAAGTCAAGGCTATTTTCAGATTCCTCAGCCAGTCTTTATAATTGGTCCCATTCAGTTTATTTTTATCTAGTAGAAGCTTGAGTCCAGTCATTGGTATCTGCCATTAAGAGAGAGAAAAGAATACACTCAGCGAAAGCTCTTGCAAAGATCAGATTGGTTATTATCTTGTCTAATCGATTTCTCCCACTGCTTTAATCAAGTTTTTCTTTCAAACCTTAAAACGAAAACTAGCCAGGATTAATTACAGTCTACAACTTCGCTAACCGTTCAGCCAGGCCAGTGTCGGTACTTTAGGGAGGTTCCCCGTGCTTTCGCACAGACCTAATTAAAGTAAACCTCGTTTTCCCAGAGGCGTAGCCCCGTTAACACCTTTCTAGACACCTAATGAGTTAGCTAATTGTAAACTGCAAAACTCTCCTGGGAGCAACTATTGCCCACAGTGGGATCGGGATCCAACCATCATATGGAAGGTATGCAATCTCATTGCAAATCTCAACACTTGAAATTCCCGATGCGGTTTTTACCCCTAGTACCTATGACCTTAACTATGGTCAATAAATCATAAGTACCAGTCAAGTTCTACCCGTCATTTCTTGATTAATTAGACCCACTCATATGACCCTTAACTATGGTCAACAAAGTCGCATGAATGTCCTAATTAATCTGCATCATATGCAGTATAGGAAGACATCACTTAGCTACCGTACACTACGCCTTAACTAAAGTCAACAAACGTAGCACGAATACTAAGTACTCTACTTCCTAAAATGACGGAGGGTTGCGGATAATTTTTAAGAAAATCTTTAACGCTTTGAACTTGATATCGTCGTAGAATCAAATGGTTTTCAAAAGGAGTGGCTTGTGCTCCGCAGTTTTGAAATATCGCTTTTTCATAAAGAGCCGAGTGGTTTTCAAATCCGATTCTACAACATCTTTTTAGGTTTATTTTCTTTACATTAATCATATTAATGTAGTCCCATCATTTAAGTCCTTAAGCCAATCACAGAAAAGAAACGAAAATACAACGCACGCTTATGCCATCCGCATTCGCCGCAATGTTCCGTTATGCACCGTTAGGTTACTTAACTAACGGCATACCGGGACGGGACTAGCGCGGGTGTAAAACATAAGCAACATCTACTATATATCTCATATATAATATATCATTCGTCTCAGATATCACAGAACACAGGCAGCAGAAACACAGATATAATGTGGGATATACCAGGACGTCCGTATTTAGTATTTAGCCAACAATAGAAAATACGGATTCCACAGTCGCGATGAATAGCCAAGCCCACACCCCTAGACCCCTACGAGAGCGGCAAGCGACCCTACCAATCCTGGAGTTTAGGAGACCCGGTCTCGACTCCTCGAGATGGCCTCCCACTGAACCCCAGAACCCGGTCACTTGTGCTCCCCTCCTTGGGTCTATCCTAATGCGGAAAAGTAAATAATATACAAAACTGGTGACATCAACCTCAACCCGGAAGTGCCCCAAATAAAAGAATATTACATTACATTTGAATTTTACATGAATGAAAAATAAAACTCTCATCTCACATAAAACCCCCGGCTATTCAATCGCGACAATCCTGCACATCATATCTCAGCAACATATAATATCATATATCATCAACGTAAGTAAGTATGCATACCCCGATTGTCGTTGATGTATAGCAACGAAACTGGCGATAAGCGACATACTACACTTACGGTCACAGAAAAGAAAGTGTAAAACTACAACATTTGGAATCCACATTCTCTTTAGACATCGTAAATCCGAAATATCACATACTTCGCATTTCATGCCTAACTATATGAATTCCATATATTGTATCACATTCCAGAAAAATAGACAGTATTAAACTTTTCGATCGAATAAATAAATACCCAAAATTTCCTAAAGCTCAACACTTGAGCGGAGTTCAAAAAACCCGGAATGTGTCACAGTAGTAGCGGTCCAGCCGTAGAAGGGTCAAGCCAACGCTTCACATGTGGCACGCCGTACTGCCCCAAACCCTAAGGTTCAAAAGGCAGTTCAAGACGGTCACATAATCGAGTTAAGGTTTGTTGTCTTCTAGAGAGTCCACCACTTAACTTGCACTATTTCCGAAAGATTTAAACCCTAGAAAAAATCAACACTTGAAAATTTTTCGTGCCGGGAAAAAGTGAGTTAATGATATCCGTTCGAACTTTTTAATACTTTCTAAATTATCCGAAAAAGGCACAAAATTAAAGTTCCGATCGAATCATCGAATCCAAAACCATCCCCAGAACATTCAACACATGAATCAGATTAAACATACCCAAAAAAGTATACAAGCAGGTCTAGGCATTACTGTATAAATACGAAGCTATAAAACCTCTGTACGGCCGCGGAGCCGCGGCCCAAGCAAGGTATGGCCGCGGTTCCATGGCGGCTTGTACGGCTCATGGCTTCATATTTCACATAATTTCTTAGAATTCCCTGCTGAATTTTTTTACGTATTTTTAATTCTGAAAAAACACAGTTTTGAAAAAATGTCCAGAGAAGGCTCAAAAAGCCGTATTTTTGGTTCGATCGGAGTTTTAACTTAGTTAAAGTGTCGCCTAAAGTTCTAGGTCAGCTCTGATACCAATGTTAGGTTTACCTAGCACCTCATGAAGGGTTTGGAAGTATCACATGTCACAATCAAATTTTTAAGGTGCTAAGTGAACATACAAAGAATCATCACTAGAAAATTAGGGTTTCATTACAAAGACAACATCACAAGTAACAAAGGCTAGGGTTTTGAGAGTACAACCTTTGTAGCTCCCTACGCTAGACTCCTTGGCTACTTGAGGGTTGGAAGAAGGTTCGCTTGAGGTCTTCTAAGTCCACGACGATCCACCCGAAGCTCCTTTACCCAAAGCTCCTTGCTTTACTCGATATGTCAATGAAGTAGAGCAAACACCCTACACAAACCGGCTAGATGTGTGTAGTATGATGATGTGGTTGTTTTTCTATAATCAAAACTCTTTCTTTTTCTCAACCTCACTTAAAGAAATTCTCAAGAGAGGAAGAAGAAGATGGTGGCTAAGCTTTTTTACACAAGAAAAGATATGAGAGAATGAATTATTGAAATGAGAAAAGAATAATATATCTTAATCCTTTCTCACTTCAACCATGGTCAGAATCATCTAGATTTTTATCAAATGAGTTAAAGATGAAAGGATAATTAACTCAAGGTTAAATGGTGGTTGAAGCATGGTCAAAGATGATAAGCATAAACCTTGTGTGAATTATCCCCTTTCTTTTCCTAAATGATAAATAAATAGATAATTCTATAATGTGAGTCTTGCATTGCCACCAAACATGTATCAACAACCATGATACTATGTATGTATGTATGTATGTATGTATGTATGTATCCATGCACATCATCATGTGCATACATGCATGCATACAAAATAGAAAAAGAGTTTGATTAAAGAATTAATCTAAAAGTCATTTGTTAAATCAACACTTGATTTTGCAAACCGGTCATATCACATACGACCCGACCAATAGAAAATGCCCGATTAATATACGGTATCATATATCCGTATTTAATCGGGTCCCCGCGCATATCTCATATGCACAACATATCTTTTCGCCTGAGCCAGGAAACTTCATTGTGGGACTCTAAGACTCGTCAATACGCCGGCAGTAGGTAATGATCATATCAAATACCTACAAGCCGCAAGCGGTCAGCTAAACGTAACGGCCACCCGGGTATTGAGCGATCAGAAGAAAACAAGCGAACCTGTTACAACTCCCGTCGAGCCAACCGGCAACACTACCGTATAGTCCGGTCTCTTCGTCAGATATGCTGCATATCGAGTCTAGTGATGGTAACGTCGACCCCAATAACTCAATAAGTCATGCTGATGAAAGGTCTATAACAGATCGAGATACTACTGATAACACTTATCAGCAAATCTCAACAGCCCTGGCCAGGGACTTACTGATATAGCCAGTCGAGCACAGCACAACATCAACTCCCAATACCGGGAGAGACGAAACCCCTCCTATCGCTCATCGCCTTCGTGTGTCTCGGGACTGTACCCAACGGCTACCTGTTTGCACATCTCAGTAGAGCCGTGGTAGGGTGGCAATCAAAGTACAGTGGGAGAACACACAAGACTCTATGACGATCTCGGGTCTACAGACTAACCTGCACCAGTGTCACCTGAGAACTGCTATTCGACGATAGATATAATTCCATATAGGAGTTCTCGGTGAGTCCGTCCAGTGTACCCAGTCACCACTGAGCACCCGTATACGATCTTGATGTCAAACATCGATGAATGTGGGAACATCCATCGCCCATCATATGGGTCTAGTATCATATACGCTAGTCTACTCTGGTATATCGATGCCCCATCTCGATACACCCACGACTAGGGACATTCCAGGATATGCTTATAAACTACAGATGTCCTACTAGTATGATCTCCATCATAATCACAGTAGTCAAGCCTATATCCTCAGGGCTTTATCAACATGTATGAATGAATAAAGGCATGATCAAATCAACATGTCAGATAAAGAAGAACCAGATAGCATACTATCATGTCGAGCAAGAATGTACACTGAATATATATATATACACATGTATAAGTACATCCACTATCATATAATGGCCTCTAGGGCATACATATATCCAACAACATCATCCCTCAATAAAACATCGTCTTTATTCTTTGTTCCTATCTTTCTTCCAAACACCGATCATATAACCCTACGTGTGTGTAAAAGGTATCTTTACACTCGGAGAATTCAATTCAAGCTATCATACTCTTGTCCATCTACTTCAGTACTTTTTAATTGATATTTAGATGGAATTTGCTCACACATTTTTCATGCGACCGTTAATACTTCTTGAGATACTAACCGACCGATTACTCATGTAATCGCTTATACGGTGTATTTAGTATTTTCCTCGTCTTGCACCACCTAAGGCCTAGCAGTGACTCCCAAACCAGTTGATCTAAGGCACTAGGTGATGAAGCACCCTCGCTATATTTTTTTATTGCTGCCTTGGCGATAACAAAACCAGTGTTCATTTTTCTCACCATTTTATCTTTTATTTTCCATTTATTATATTCTTCATACTTTGGCTTTTAGACAAGAGCATTTCAAGGTATCCTCTACTATCCCGAGTTTCAAGACGTGTGTAAATGCATATAGTAGGGTATCAACATTCAAATGTTTGGCTTCCAGAATAGAAACTATTTTTCAGACTTATTTTTATTCTCAGATTAGTGACTTCCTTCATCTTACTAACCTTTGGAACAACGGCTCATAACTACTTATTACTAGTTTCGTTAAAGAAAACTTCTAATTTTCTTGGTTTTCTTAAATTTTTCCTATCTTTTAAATATAATTTTTCACTTTCTACTCTTTCATTATCAAATTTTTTTTGTGTTTATGCAAAATATGATGCAAATTGATGTGTAAATAAGCACAAACCTTCCCTAAACCTGTTTACAGCAGTGTCCTCATTGATGTCATCCGTTAAGCTCAAAAACCTGTAGACTTGGGAGGAGAAAGGGGACAAGAAATAATGTAAGTGAAATCCCCCCCAAACTTATTTTTGGCTCACAATCTTATAAAAATTCTTTTTCTTTCAAGGGCCAAAGTATACCCCCCAAACTTGAGTTAAACAATATTAATCTTTTAAAATCACACGAGGGGGTCAAGGTTATAGGTCAATGCCAACCTTTGCAAAGACCGAAGGTCAACACCAACCATTCAAAAATTTTATCGATGAAACACCAAGGTTGGTGGAAGAACATGTCACCTTTCGACGTGAAGAAGTGGGGAGGTGATAAGAGGTGTAATGGAAAAGGATTGCGTCTCAATTTGGAGAGACGACAAAGTGATAGTAATGATGGATTACTCGCATTATCATGATTGTCCAGAAGAAGGGGTGGAGGTTCAATTTCTTTATCTTGGAGTTGATTCATCTCAACACCCGTATCTTTTAAAAATGCGAGTTCATCAGCGAAAATTTCCTCAAAGCTTTCATAGATACCCCGAAGAATAATGTCATCAGGAAAAACAGGGTGATCGTCAGACTCTATAAAAAGCTCCTCATCAGCGTTAGATGTTGACCCGGATAACTCGATGGAAGAGTCCGTGTATGTATAATACATGGTTGGGGTCAAACAACAACATATAAAAAGAGTCAGTATCATGAGGTTGATCAAATTCGCTGCTGTCGACATCCATTAATTCGACAGAACAACATGAGCATAGGGTTCGGAGGGTTCACTTCCCAACTTGTAAATGTTAAGCTCAATTGACTTCTTTCCAAAGGATAGGGTCATAGAGCCGTTTCTACAATTGATTACTGCGTTGGAAGTTGCTAGGAAGGGTCGACCGAGTATCACCGGGATTTGATTGCGTGGGTTTACCACAGGCTGTGTATCTAAAACAATAAAGTCCACAGGGAATATAAATTCCCCGACTTTGATTAACACATCCTCTAGCTCACCCCTAGGTTGGGTGATAGATCGATCGGCTATCTGAAGAGTGCAATGCGTCGGTTTTAACTCTCTGATCCCTAATTGCTCATAAACAGAATACGGAAGCAAGTTAACACTATCACCTAAATCGAGTAGAGCACGATTGATATTTTTACCCCCAATAAAAATAGAAATTGTAGGACTTCCGGGGTCCTTTCGTTTCTTAGGTAGTTGTTGTGTAAAAGCCGTGCTCACATTACTCTCAAGGAAAACTTATTTAGGTACTTGAACTTTTCTCTTCCTAGTGCACAAGTCCTTTAGGATTTTCGCATATGACGGAACTTGTTGAATAGCATCTAGGAGAGGAATGTTTATGTTAACTTGCTTAAAAATTTTCACAATCTTCTCCATTTGTGGACTTGGTCTGTTGCCCCTTAACCTGTTTGGATAAGGTGCTTTATCAATAAGGGTTTGGTCCAACATTAGAGAGGATTGTGGGGATGGAGTGGATCCCAGAATTGGATTGGGGATCGTTTTAGGTAGATTCGAGGAAATGGGCGAAGGGTTCGAGCCTTGGGGAAAACGGAGAATAGGCTCGGATGAAGGTGGGAGACTAGACGAATTAGGGGAAGAAGAAGAAGCTGGGGTATCATTGGTGTCACTAACATCATCACATTGCTCACCCACTCGGTTATTCAGCACTTTTCCCGATCTCAACGTAGTAACGACACTCACATTATAACTTTGTGAGTGGCCAGGATTAGGTATGGGTTGAGATGGGAGTTTCCCTTTCTCTCTCGCACTCATTGCGGCGTTTAACTGTGTAAGTTGGTTTTCTATTGATTTAATACTTTCGCCGTGGGAGGCGGAATCTTGCTTTATGGTATCAATAGAAGACTTCATCTCAACCGACATTTGAATGGTATGTTTCATAAACATATCCAAATTTTGTGCGAGTGAAGAGTTGTCAGTACCGACCACTTGTGGTGTAGAAGTGTTGGCCGGATTTTGAAAATTTTGTGACTGAAAGGGGAGCTGATTCTGTGGTTGTGGTTGCTGTGGAGGAGGTCTTTGATAATTGGTTTGGAACTGATTTTGATTTTGGGGTTGGTTTTGGTTCCAAGCAAATTCAGGATGATTCCTCCATCCTTGATTGTATGTGGAAGAATAAGGATCGTTTCTAGGTCGCTGCTGAAAAGCAGCATTAGTTTGAAACGATGCATTCATAGGACATTCTTCCGTTAAGTGTGAAGGATCAGAACATCAACCACAGACGGTCTTGGGAAGCGTGACCTGATTTAGGGAGAATGATGAGAACTTGTTTTCAATAGCGTCGAGTTTCTTCTGCATCGCTGCCATTTCGGCTTTCACTGCGATGGAAACATCGAGCTGGTGAATACCTCCCCTAGATGAAGGTGGTCTTACGCTTTCCCACTGCAAAATGTTTTCAGCGAGGTCTTCCAGATACTTTCAAGCTTCACCGTCATCTTTAGACATGAAATTGCATTGACACATTGTTTCAAGCATCTGCTTTGTCGCTGGATTAATGCCCTCATATATAATTCGGCATAAATCCCATCTATTGATTCCATGATGAGGACATTGGACAAGCAGATCTTTGAAACGTTCAGAGCACTTCCAAAATGGTTCATTGGGAAGCTGGGTGAACTGGTTGATCTCGCTCCTAACACGGACGGTCTTATGGTTTGGGTAAAACTTCTTAAGAAATGCTATTACGAATTCATCCCAATTAGTGATAGAGTGTGCGGCAGTATTATAAAGCCATTTTTCTGCCAAGTCGCACAGTGTGAATGGGAGAAGACGTAAGCGCATAGCATCCACAGTCAATTGTGAAGTACCCATCATTGCGCATACGTTTTCGAATTTGGTGATGAAAACGTACGCGTCTTCCGACTCAAGCCCATGAAATTTGGGCAGCAAATTGATGTAGTGGGGTTTAATTTCGAAATTATCCCCGTTAGCTAGTGGAATGGATAGACAAGTGGGAAGGGGACCACGGATAGGATAGCATCTCTTTTGGAGAGAGATGCGCGGTGGATTCTGCGCACCTACGGGCGATGGCAGCGTGGTGTTATAATCTGATGGAGTACCGTCCATCTCGGTCGTGGTGTGCGGTGGGGGAAAAGAAAATGAAGAAGTACCGACTTCGGCGTCGATAGCAGGAACGCGGACAAGACGGGCACTAGAATCCCGTGTCCAGCCGAGCATGCACTAAGCGGGTTTAGTGCAAGTAGCAGCGTGTGTGTGATTTAAAATTGGTCTGTTTTGAAAAAAAGTGGGACTTAAGACAAATCACACAAAAATGCACAAACAACCCTAGAACTAAGGTTACCTAGGTCCAGTCTCTAGACCGCTCCTAGACTTCCAAAGGACAAGCCGCAGGATCAATCCTCTACCGCCTCTTTACTACCCTTATAGCCAGATAAGTGCCAGGTAAGTGGGAAGGTACTCCACTACGAAAGTAGTGGGCCTAATTAATAACCACTAGCCTTCGACACACTTGCCTAGACACTACAAAAGTAATGCGGATAAGCGATAGATTACCCACGACCTTCCTCTGTCCTTATTGAGCGCGACAGTCCTTAGAGTCTGGTCTAGATTTTTTTTTTAAATTAATGAAGGGTTGATACAGATACTCGGTTTGTGATTTGTGGGGCTTAGGAAGGGTGATGAAATCCCCACCTAATCTGGATTTGGTCTTTGCCCCTTAAAGTCCGTATTAAAATATGCAAAACAAAACCAATCACAAAACTTTTGCAAAAAGATTTTTGAGCGGCGCTATTTTGCAAAGAATCCTGTAGAAAATAGATTTTATTGGATTTTAGAGGAGAGAGAAGGAGGTTAGAATCTTACCAGAGAAGACTGAAGCCCTAAATCCCCTAACTGGCCGCGCTTCCGCCGCCGATGTGTACCTCTGGCCGCGGTTCCGCCGCAAGAGGGAGAGATCAATTGATGAATTTTTTTCTGTGGCCCTCTGTACTCCTCTGGATCTCAATGAATGTATCTGTCTCCTGTTTCCTCAAGTCTGTGACTCCAGATCTCCTTGCAAAAATTTACGCACAAATCGTTAAATATGCAATTTGCAGTTTTGTTTTAATTATGATATGTATCAAGTAAGAATTCAACACAAATAGCAAGAATAAAAAATTACGCACGTATCCCCGGCAACGGCGCCATTTGATTGGTGTGAAAAAGTGTTTGTAGAATAACAGCAATCAGAACGGTGTCGCGCGTAGCTAGACCGAGATGAGTACGGGTCGTCCTCTGGGAAACGTTGAATCTTTTACTCTTACTTTAGATGTGTTGAAAAAGAGAGGAGGGATAAAAAATATTGTAGAATGGTTGTAGGATCTAGATCTACGTTAAATACGGATGCAAAATATAGATCTAGATTAACTACGGACGTAAGTTTATATAAAAAGAGGGCTTGTAGGGTTCATTAGGATTTAGTAGTTATGGATGATTAATTAAAGATTACTCTTTTTATCCTTTAATAGATTTAAAACTAGAACGACAGTGATGCATGTAGATTAGGGTTTCTGGAGGGAAAAGGGTTCCCACTCTTAACCCCTATCTCGACATGGAACTCCGGTCATATCTAGCCTCTACCAAAACAATTGTTAATATAATCTCTAATCGCGGTCGAGACTATCAATGAATTAGTAGCGCGCCCGATTAGGATGCTAACTATTCTTTTGATAGAGTTTATAAACTTTATAGGACTTAAAAAGAGTTTAAAGATCTTCATCATCCATTAACCTACCCTAATCCTACAAACCCTAACAAGCGGAGAATTACTCACGTATGTTGGGATAAGAAGAGATAGAAATCATGAAGAAAATAAAATGCAATAAACTACCTTTATTAATCAACAAGATCAAGTACACTTTGATTCCTTAGAAAATGATTACAAAAACCTAGTTTGCTTCTCGATCTCTCCTAAGGAGGTAGATGAACCGTTGATGATCAGCCTGGATGCGTGAGCCGTCTTGGACTTCGTGATCTCGTCGGCTTGATGATTTTTCCAAGAGGCTCTCGGTCCTTATTTATAGTCCCAGAGCCAGAACTCTAGCTTCCTAATTTGGAAACTAGTTGTTACGATTCTAACCAAAAAAATCCAGAATCCCAACTCCCTTAAAGTGCGGCGGAACCGCGGCCGTTTGATGGGTTTGACCGCGGATCCATGGTCTTATGGTGGGATCTTGGCTTTAAATTTCTTGTGGCTTCTTCTGGTGACACGTGGTGATCTTTTGAATCTCTGGAAACTGAAAATCTTTTCTACGTCACTGCCAGAATTGATTTCTTTAGTTTACTTTCTTAATTAGGTAGGTTTGTTTTGCCAACTTTGATTTCCTTGATTTCAGCCCTGCAAATTCTGCACAATATCTCAACAAATAATATTTAGTAGAGTTTGTTAAATTGAGATATTAACTTAACCATTAAGAATTGGTCAAAAGTATTTAATCAGGTAAGCATATTTAATTGTGCCAAATGTTACATGGATAATATATGCTTACTTTTTCCTACCAAATGTTAATTATAATATATAAACACATGAAAATGGTATTTTTAAAGATAAACCCTCATATGTATCATATATTATAATAAACACCTTTCATTATATAGAAATAGTAGGAAAAATGTCATATTAAATGTGCAGTTTTATCAACTGAACAGGATCGTAACGTCCTTAAACTAAAACCTCACCTCCAAAATGGTGATCAACAGAACGAAATGTTCTCAAACTAAAACCTCGCCTCCAAAATGGCGATAATGGACCGAAACGTCCTTAAACTAAAACAACAGAGCCCAAATGCTCTTTTGTTGGATCTGAAGCAAAAATGATCCTAAGACCTTATTAAATAGATCTTAGTCCCAAATTAGACTAACGTATCCTTAATAAAAAAACCAACCGAGCCCCAACTGCTCATATACATTTAAGTTGATCTTAATCTCAAACCAGATTAACGTTCCTTAAATCAAACCAAACCTAAATCTAAAATATACGGATTTGGACTAATCCGCGCCCTACGGACGACGACATAAATTAGTCTCCGTATACAATCCACAGGCAACCCAAACAAACAAAAACACACACGACACAAAGTGAACTTCTGGAGCAAGAGAAAATGGTTACCGCGATGCGATAACGTAATTAACTGCAGGGGCTTCCGACTGCAGGGAAGAGCGTCCCCACAATCAAAAAACCCCTCGCAAATGAGGGAGAATCTGACGAAGTCCGCTGCAACAGCCGCATCCGTCCAAACTTCCGATATACGGTGCCATAAATCAACTTGGTATGTTCGGAGAGGTAGATAGATAAATCCAAATAGTATCTGCCTCCAAAATTCAGGTCAAACGTCCTAACGTCCCGGTCGCGTCTTTCGGCGGTGAACATTAGGCATCCTCATATTCAAGCCCGTGAAATATGGGCAATAAGTTGATGAAGTGGGGTTTAATTTTGAAGTTATCCCAATTGGCTGGTGGAAGAGACAGACACGTAGGAAGGGGTCCGCGTGTGGGGTAGCATCGGTCTTTGAGAGCGATGCGTGGTGGCGTTTGTGTGAGGGGTAGAATTTGTGCACCAAGAGATGGTGGCATCATGGGGTTGTTTATGTTAAAACCCGGTGGAGGTTCGTCCATCTCGGGAGACGTGGTAGATGAAGGTGAAGAAGAAGAAGGTGAAGAAGTATCGACTTCGGAGTCGATAAAGAATACACGGACTAAACGGACGCTAGAATCCCTTGTCTAATCGAACATGCACTAAACGAGTTTAGTGCACGTGGCAGCGTGTGAGAAAGTGGAGAGAAAGATTTTTTAGATTGCTTTTATCACACCCCATTTCCCAATATACAAAAATTTTGGGACCTAACAAAACTAACCATGCTACCTACGGTAAGGAAACATCCATCCGTAGTCATATTAAGGCTGTCAATCAGTAATCAAGAACAATAAACTACTAAATCTATCTGTCACATGTCCAATAGACAAAAGAACAATAACTGGAAAAGACAGCGGAAGCAATAAAGATCCAAAGAATAACTAACCATCAATAAGAGCTATATCAATGAGATGGTCCTCACTGATCGATAGTCCTGTTGAAGTACTCACGTGCTAAGTCAAGTATATGGGCTATGCAAAACCCAGATGTTAGTGTGTCATAAATATCATGATCATAATAATAACCAAAACGGTGTACTATACAAGATGTCACATATAAAGTAAGGTATGAGTATAACCAACAATCACAGGTGTTACAACAGTGGACTATAGGTATGTCATGTGTATTCTAAAGTATGTATTTCTAGGTTATCTATCCTAACAGTATTTGAAACTAATTAATGGAATTCTCGATATAACTCAATAGTATCGAGTGCGTGCTCGGGACCACGGTCATGACTCTCAAGGATGAATCCGAGACGTGCCGCTAGGCAGTAAAAACAATATCATGTATAGACAAATGATGTCAGCATCATCATTCCAGGGCCCAAAGCCTGTATCGACTAATCATTCTCTAGAAAATAGTGAACTGTTGAGTTATAAGTCGGGTTTCATTATTGATTTCCCCTTTTCCCCCAGGTTTCGTATTCAAGTCAGGTTTCAATATAACATCTACCTAATACCAATACAGGAATAATCGTGAACATATCTTGTCTAGCAAGGCAACAAGTCAGGTCAATCAGGATAACAAGTCAATATTTTTGGCATCGGTAGTTATTCAGGTAACAGGTATAAACACTAGCAGTAGGTCGCAGGTATGTCAGGTATTGATGATATCTACCTATTGCCAACACAGGAACATGCAGGTACAGGTTATGTCTATGTATACAACAAGTCACGTCCATCAGGACAACAAGTCAAGATTGTTGGCATTGGTAAATAATCCAAATAATAGGTATAGTAACGACAAGATAACATGTCGTGCACATGTAAGGTAGTGTGTTTTAAACAGGATAAATATTTAATTGCGCAACCAATCACAATAAAAGCAGTACTATAATCATTATGGTTATCTAGTATAACGATATTGATATATGCATTATTACTTGTTAAAAATATATACCTAACTATATTTATAATAGTGTTTTACGTTGATTAATTTCTATAAGTTAACTGTATCTACTAGAATAGTTTGTATTAGTAATTTGCATAACTTCAACAATTGTGATAGTATTAATAAATAATAAAATTTGGATTAATTGTATAGTGATGATAATTATAAGTATGTGTTATAAATAACAAAATACGGATTGCCTTCGTAAAATTTTATAATTGTAATAATTTGCAATATAAGTAAGTATAATGAAACTTAGCATGTAGCAAGATAACTTTCCTCGGAAACGACGATTGATGTGTAGGCGATGCCGTCAATACATTGATCGACTATTTCAATACAGAGAATCAAGGAGACAATGGCATCAACAATGATGAAGATGTGCAATGGCTCGGCGCGACACGACACGACACGGTGTGTGGAGCGGCACGACACAGTGCGAGGTATTGCGGTGACACGGGGCTGATGCGAAGGCGGCATGCAAGTGAGCATGGCGTGGCATAGTCCGG
Source organism: Agapanthus africanus (assembly GCA_030015575.1). Lineage (NCBI taxonomy): Eukaryota > Viridiplantae > Streptophyta > Magnoliopsida > Asparagales > Amaryllidaceae > Agapanthus > Agapanthus africanus. The sequence goes on along the minus strand of CM057338.1, from coordinate 118,104,381 downwards.
GTACAGAGATGGCATGGTGATGGCACGGTCGTGGAACAAATGAGGTCGGCTCCGTGAGGATGAAGGGGAGGAGGTGGTGTGCAGGTGTTGGGTTCTCATTGAGGGAGCTGGGGTTCAGGCGAAGGCAAGAGTCGAAAGCTGTCGAGGGAGGAGGTCGGTAAGGGATGAAGGCTACAGGAGGCTCGGTGATTGCGATGATGCAAGTCTTGGGAAGACAAGAGACGGGTTCTCAGATGGTTTTGAGGAAGAAGAAGATGGAGTCGAAGAAGACGAAGACGACGACGACGAGGAAGGAGACGGCGGCGAGGTGAGGAAGGGGTTGCAATGAGGCTAACATAGGTTCGAGGCTCGATAACGATAGGTTCTGCAAAGGCGGGGAGGATGAAGAGTCGACGACGAAAAGAGGTCTAGGTTTGGGGCATGGAGACGACGACGATGGGAGGAAGAGAGTGGAGGTGAGGTTGAGGTTGAGGGAAGGACGAGAGAGAGAGACAGAGAAAGAGAGGGAGAAGAGAACAGATAGAGAGAGACTTTGTTAAATAAAATACATAAGGTGTAATATATATATATATATATATATATATATAGTTTTGTTTATTAGGTTATAAATATTATATTATAGGTCTTAAGGTATATAGATAATATCAAACTCCAACCAATTCTCACCAAAATCTCATCAAAAATCTATTATGGGGAAGAATGCATATACGTAAAATTTTAAGCCATAATGCAACAATAGAATTTTAAATTCATATACCCCCTAAAAAGATTTAAAAAGGATATTAAATGAATATATAAAGATTTAATAAATATTTGGTTAAGCGATATCTTGAGGTCTAAACGAGATAGATAAAAGCAACCTAAGATATGGAATGATTAACCATGTGATGTCAGTTAGAAAAATATAACTTATTCATAACTTGTAACTATTAATAGATATATAATGATTTAAATATATATTATATATATTATGCTAGATTCACATAAATTCAGTTTACTGATAAATAATGTATAAAATATAATCTAACACCATACTGGGTTCCACACATGCGGGTCGAGTTAGATAACTATCTCTACCATTCGAATCGATCGCAGCCCAAAAGAATAAAATAAAAGAAATACAAAGAAAGTGTTAAGATACTAATTAATTATCATATAACTGTACTGGGGTGTTACATTATACCCAACTACAAAAGAATTTTGTGCTCGAAATTCACGAAACAGGAAAAAACAAGAAGATATGGATCTAAGGGAAGAGATGTGGAAATTTTTTTCGAATCTCGTTTTCACGTTCCCAAGTAGATTCTCCATGCGAACGATTTTCCCACAAAACAAGTACCAATGGGATTATTTTATTCTTCGGAACATTTTCGTCGATCTACAATGATCATCGGTTGCTCTTCATAAGTTAAATCTTCTTTTAGTCAGTTCTGTGTGATCAAGGACGTGCGTCTCATCTAGAACATACTTGCGGAGTTGAGATAAATAAACACGTGCCAAGGATGGTGGTAAAGCCAATCGATAAGCTACCTCTCCAACACACTCAATGATATCGAAAAGCCCCACGAATCAAGGACTAAACTTGTCTCGACTACCAAATCGGATTACACCCTTAGTCGGTGATATCTTCAAGAACACAAGATCACCAATAGAAAACTCCAAAGGTCTTCTTTCAATATCAGCCCAACTTTTCTGTCGATCTTGTGCTACCTTCATATGATCACGTAATAAGTTAACTTTCTCCACAGTTTGCACAATGAGTTCCGGTCCCAACAATCTTTTTTCTCTAACATCGTCCCAACATAATGGCGAGCGACACTTACAACCGTACAACAATTCATATGGAGCCATCTGTATAGTTTCCTGAAAACTATTATTGTATAAAAACTCCACTAAGTTTAAATAATCCTCCCACGAACCCTTGAAGTCTAACATGCAAGCTCTTAACATATCTTCAAGAGTTTGGATCGTCCTCTTGGACTGTCCATCTGTCTGAGAATGATAGGCCGTACTAAACTTCAAGCGAGTTCTTAAACTTTCTTGCAGTCTCCTCCAAAAATGGGATAAGAACCGAGTGTCACGATCAAAAACGATACTCACTGGTACTCCATGCAATCTCACAATCTCCTGCATGTACCGCTCTGCCAAAACCTCCGTCGACTGACCAACTCGAAATGGTACGAAATGAGCTGTCTTTGTCAGTCGATCGACAATCACCCAAATTGCGTTATTGCCCTTTGGAATCCGTGGTAAGGAAGTCATGAAATCCATGATTATATGTTCCCACTTCCATTGGGTAATTGGAAGTGGGTGCAACAAACCAGCTACCCTTTGATGTTCAGCCTTGACTTGCTGACACACCAAGCACCTCGATATGTAACGAGCAATCTCTCTTTTCATGCTTTCCAACCAAAAGTGTTATCGCAAATCTTTATCCATCTTTGTGCCTCCCGGATGTACTGAATATGCAGAACTATGTACCTCCTTCATGACTTCTACATGAACATCTCCTTTAGGTACACACAAACGACTTACATATCTTAACGGACCATCTTCATGAATTAACAAATCCGTTCGAAGTCCCGGTTCCACTTGTCCTCAAAATTTCTGCAATCTAGAATCATGCGACTGTGCCGCCTTAATGCTATCAATCAATGATGACTGTATTTGCAACTGCAAAAATTGTCCCGAAGAATATGGTAGTACGATCTCCAACTCGAATCTCTGAAAATCTGTTATAATCTCCTTCCGTGCAGTCAATATCCATATCGCTGGCAACTAACTTAAATTATCCGGTACTACATTAACTTTTCCCGAATAGTACTTTAGATCAAAATCATAATCAGCCATCAGTTACAACCATCTACGATACCTCATGTTGAGCTCTTTCTGTGTGAACACGTACTTTATGCTCTTGTGATAAGTAAAAACTTCTACTCTTTTGCCTAATAAGTAGTGTCTCAAAATCTTCAGCACAAAAATCACTACTGCTAGCTCCAAGTCATGAGTTGGGTAGTTCTTCTCATGATTCTTCGATTGTCTCGACACATAAGATATAACATTCCCACGCTGCATTAAAATACATCCCAAGACTTTTCCAGATGCATCGCTGTGAATAACTTGTCTCCCAGAATCATCTGGCACTGTTAAAATAGGAGTGGTTGTCAATTTTTGCTTTAGCGCTTCAAAAGCTGACACACACTTCTCAATCCATATGAACGGTGCCTCCTTTCGTGTTAGCTTACTCAATGAGTCTTCTATTTGAACGAGGTTCTCCACAAACTTTCTATAGTATCCAGCAAGCCCAAGAAAACTTCTGATCCCCCTACATTCTTTAGAATTGGCTAATCGTGAACAGCGGTAATCTTTTCGGGGTCAACTGCAATTCCATCACCGAGTCAAAAATCACACTTTCTCATCTTAGTATATAACTTTTCTTGTCTTAACGTCTACAGTGTGATTCTCAAGTGTTCTTCATGTCCTTCTTTGCTCCTCGAATAGACCAAAATATCGTCAATGAATACCACTACGAATTGATCTAAAAATGGTGAAAAGATCTGGTTCAACAAATCGATAAATATCTCCAGTGCGTTATTAACTCCAAATAGCATAACTAAATACTCGTAATGCCCATATCAAGTTCGGAATACTGTCTTGTAAATGTCTTCTGCTTTCACACAAACTTGGTGATACCCTGATCGCAAATTCAGCTTCGAGAATACTCTCGCGCCACTGAAGTGATCGAATAATTTGCCTATGCGGGAAATTAGGTACGTATTCTTAAAAGTCACATGGTTTAACTCTCGGTAGTCGATGCACATTCTCCACGTGCCATCTTTCTTCTTGACCCAAAGAACTGGAGCTCCCCATGGTGACCTACTGCTGCAAATCCAACCCTTCTCTAATAATTCAGAAACTTGTCTCTTTACCTCTACCGCTAACAACTCGGAAATCCCTGTACAAAATTTATTGGTTTAATGTATAGGAAGGGTATTTCAGCCTGATTAGGAGTTAAGTTATTTTTGTTTAATAAATGCATGAAATAACTTGTAGCTCACTGGTAAAGCCTCTACACTACTGTGACATAGCCTGTGTGTTCGATTCCCATCAGTCCCATTTATTTTTAATATTTTTTCTTTTTAACTTTTCGGAAGCCCAAGAGTTGCACGTGCAATTCACGAAGAATTGAAAAGTTTCAGAAAAATCAAACAAGAGCTATGAGGAATAAACACAGAGTTAAGCACGTAGCACAAATCTCGAGACGATTGGATCAATCTCGGCAGCCCGTTTCCCCATCTGACCGCCGCCGACAGTTCCCCTGCCCCGATCGTCTCTTTGCTTTGCACAACACCTCTTCGACTCCCCTCTACTCTCCTGCACTGTTTGATTTTCCTGCAATCAAACAGAGACTCTTCAAATTACTTATTAACATCATTTTAATTCATTTTTTAATTCCCATACACTCATTTCTTCACTATAAATACCACCTCATGCCCTATCTCTCCCACATTCTGAAATTTCTATCAAAATTCTCTCAAAACTCTATAAGTACCAAGTGGAGTTAAGCAAGTGAAGTAGCAAACCAATCTCGACGACCGGAGCTTCCTCGACGATACAACGATCCCCGAAGGCTTCCCCTCACTCTTTCCTTCTCGTGTTAACGCTCTAAAACCGTAAGTCCTTTCTCTTTCTATTTCTTTTCGTCTCAAATCGCATTCAAAAATCATACCGACCAAGTGGAGTTAACTTTAAAAATCATCTCTTCAAAATGTTTTTATCATTCTCGATAGGCCAAGATGTCACATAATCACCCTAATATCATTTTAAATCAATATACACATCATTTTTCCATTTTATGTAACCAAAATTCTATGTGAAATAATCATATAATGTTTTTTTCAGAAAGATACCATGAACTTTAATATAACCCTTATTTCGATAACTGGCATATATATCTCGAGAACCTTCACAGGGCAACGACTTACCCCACACGTACACTTTTGATTCATACTACGATGTTTTGATTAGAATTTTTTCACTTAAATGAAAAATTTTGCAATAAAATACCACTTCATTATAAAATAAGTTTTTAATCGATATTTTTGAATGCTTGGCAATTACGCCTCTACAACCCTCGTTAGGGAACCCGCTAATGGATAGTATGAATTATCGCACATTCTTAGGATAGTAAAACGAGATGCAGAGCTCCTCACGGAGTATTCGGTCTCAAAAAGAAATAAAAATACGGTTTTTTAGAATACGACTTTTCTAAACAAAACTAAACTTTGAAAAAATCATATAAAACTATGAATTCGTATTTTCAATAAAAACAAATTATGAAATTATAATTTCTAAAATGAAGGATTAATATTTTAAATGAAAATACCATCAAGTTTCTAAAAGAAGTGGTTTTCATTAAAATACCATAACTTTTAAAAGCTAGGTTTCATCGCTAAAATACCACTAAAATTAAAATATATGTTCATAAAAACTCTAAATAATATAAATCACTCTTGAGATTTATTTTTAAACAATATTAAAATATTTTTCATAAAACCCCCTCGAGAAATGCAAACAATATAAATACAATGTAAACAATAATAATAAATATGTAAGAACTTTAGATTAATATAGATTTAGGCGGTATCAATTCTCTGGAGCCCCGGGGAGACGGAAAAAATCAGTGCTTGCCTATTCAGGTTAAACAACTTAACAAAGTTATCAATGACAATTGTCTTGAAAAAAGACACAAATCCTGCCGTACATGTGCAACAGTTGCCGATTTCTCCCGAATTTAAGATCTTCAAATGTTAAATCAATTCACATGAAACGTTTATAACTGGAACATAATCTCGAACCTAAATTTAAAAACCACTCGAATCCAAACTCGAATCTAAAACTAAACTTGAACTCGAATGCTACTCGAATTAACTTGACTCGACCTGAGATTGCAATTGACATGACTCGCACTTTACTCGACTCACTCGACTTCATTATTCACCTTTTGCAATCTATGGTTTAGATCAAGTCATGTTATAATCAACCAATCAAATCAACTAAGGCTATCTTACAGTTATAATGGATATTATACTCGTGGTGTTTGGGATAGTTTCTTGTGTGAATCCAACGGAGCTTCAGGAGTCTCGTATTAACCTATATTTTCTTTTACTCGAATCTCAATTTGGTCGACTCCTCCACAGCTTGGAGTCCCGATACTAACACATAAAATGGGCCCGTGTTTCCTTGCTCCTGGGGCCTACCCTTGAGCTCATGAATACTTCAACGGTTGCATTGATATTCACACTTGGAACTTAACGTTAATATAATGACCATATAGAGACTTATAAATGCGGTCGAGACGGAGGAAGTGGAGGCTACAAAGAAAGATTACGACCAGATAGTTACTCGGGATTAGCTTAACCTCATTTTTCTTTCAGCTTATATATACCACATGTTTAGGCATTTTCTTTTATTGTATTTACTTTCCAGTTGAAACTCATGTACCTCTATATATTTCAAGTTGAATGTAAATAAAGAATTTTATTGAAAATTTTACTGTCTCCATTTATTCTTGCATTTGTGTATTATTGTTTTAATACACTTAGTATACTTATTTAGGAAACGACCTTCTCTGAATAAATATGCCGCGGGCTTAGCACGTCATCGTTTCCGTCTGTAACAACCGTAAACTTTCTGTACAATTTTTTTTCAAAAATACAGAAATGGGTACTTGATCCTGAGCACAAGTTATAAGTTTGATTTGCTTTTGAACAACAAGAAAGAGCTTGTAGCTCATTGGTAAGACCTTGCACTGCTGAACCAAAGCATCAGAGTTCAAATCCCATCAACCACATATTTTTTTTAATTAAATTCTTTTAATATTTTAGAAGCCCAAGAGTTTACACGTGCACCACACATAATAGGGTAAGTTACAGAATAAACAAATGGGTCCACGAGTCAAGACCAAGCGACGGGGACACGAGGCAAGGAGACTCGGCCCGACTCGGCCGACTCGGGCCGGCGACTCGCGCGACTCGGTTGGCGCTGCCGGTCCGACTCAGTCGAAACCCTAACTTTCTTTATCTGTTGCGACCCTTGAACTCCCCCCATAACCCCTGTATTATTTAAATTCCTTGCACATTTACAGAGCAAATTAAAATACACATTTAATCATTTTTAATGCAAATTTAAATACAATTTTTAATACACCCTTTCATTACCCTAAACCCTAATTTTTACTATAAATACCACACCTAAAATCACTTCTCCTCACTCCCAAATCCCTGCCCAAACTCTCAAGAAAATTCCCAAGTTTTTTGTGTGCAAGTGGAGTTAGCAAAGGGCGAAGTTCCGACGAACTTCCGACGACGATCCGAGGAGATTCCGATGACGAAATGACGCACCGGCACCACCTACCTCTTCCTCCTTCTCCCTTCTAGTCAAATAACCCGTAAGTCCCTACTTCTTATTCTTTTCTCTATTCTAAAAACATTCAAAACTAAAACCCGACGGAAGCGTAGTTAATCCGACTTCCGATTCGGTTTTTCCTTAAAAAGTTCTATTTTTCTTAAACACAATAATACCAAACTCTTATGTCATGACCATTAAACATTACCGAAGATAATAGAACAAGTTTTGCATCAAAATAAGAATCGTAGCAAGTTTTATTCCATTTTTACATTAAAATACCTTTATATTTCATATAGACATGTTTATACCTTTTAACCGCATTACCTTAGAAAACTCATGAGTTAATGACCTAACTCCTCACAACACTCATATGTAACATGGCATGATGAAATTTGGGAACATAGATTTGGGAAAATACGGTTTTACACATAACTACCTCCGACTTAGATGTGTATTTTAACAAATCTTTGCAAATGCACCTCTACAACCCATTTCAGGGAACCCGTTCAGGATGGTGCGGATTATCGCGCATCCTCGGGCTTATTAGAGTGAGATGCAGACCTCCGCAAGGAGCATACGATCTCGAAAGATTTAAAATACAATTTTCTTTAGAAAATTTGATTTCTATTATAAATAAAACTTATATTTTTAGTAAATAAATATATATGTAATTAATATCAAAATACCTATTTTTAATATTTACAATATTCCACATTTCCAAAATTCAAGAAAAACATCTCATTTACAAGAAAATACTATACAACTCCAATATTACAAATAAATACCATATATTATGAAATTAGGTTTTATTCACTAGAAATGTCACATTGATAAAATATACATCCATGAAAAATCTAAAGACGATAATACAATACTTGAGGTATATTTTGAAAATTATACAAAATTATTTTTATATAAAACACACTCAAGTTATACTAAATTACAATAAGAACCTTAGTAAACATAGGTTTAAGCGGGACCAGTCTCTTGAGCCTCAGGGAGCCGGAGATATGGGTGCTTGCCTATTTAAAGTAGACAACTTAATAAACGGTGTTATCAACACAGTAATTGTCTTTGAAAAAGACACAAATCCTGCCGTCCATGTGCAGCAGTTACCGATAGCACCAAAACATAATTCAGCATTCAATTTCCTTTATAATTGTCTGACTCAGACTGAGTCTCAATATACTCAATCTGACTTGAATATGATTCAAGTATCAAAACTACAATTCAATATGAATCCATATATATTCAATATATATCAATCTACATTGACTGAACCGAACCATGGATATATTCCATCTACCTGATCATCCATTATATCCGTTCTATTACTGATATCATGGTTTTGGTAAGTCATCCTTCTATATACAATATACAATTCAAACAATACGATCAAGATATCGCGAAGTTTAAGGGGTAGATTAGTACGAAAGGTGTTAGAAGTAGCACGAGACAGCAACGATAAAGACACATAACCTGAATTTAATTGCCGTTGTTCCGTGGTATTATCGATGGAGCCTTGTACTCTTGATACCGCAGTCTCTGGTCCAGTGAGACTACTCTCGTATACACTGGTCTATTCTGTACCAAGCTACAAACAACAGTGTTAACATAACAATTAACATCATAATAGTTATACTCTCTATCTGTCTATTCTACTTCTCCCTCATTTTTGGGACTTACCGAGCGATTTGTTCGCTGACGATATTCTCTTTCTTTTCTTTGGAATGTCATCAGGTTATTCGGACCTTCAGGAGATCGAGCCCACCTTCGAGGACTTGGATCAGCTAGCCTTCGATCCGGAGCTCTAGTTACTTGTACACATTTACATTCTATATTTTCCATTTCTGTTATGCCACTGTTTAGGCATTGATTTCCATTCTATGTATTTACTTTTCAGATATATTGTAAAAAGAATGTTAATAAATAAAGTTGTTATTTATTTACATCTTGTCTCTTTTGTACATTTACTTTTATATTGCTTAGATACGCTTAGCGTGTTTACTTCAAAGTAAATACATAGCGGCCTCGTCGCGTCCTCTGCCCGTATACTGGGAAGCGGGGTGTGACAGGATTTTTTGGTGGCCCATGCAGGTTAGAACTGTATGGAACCCTACTATGCAGTTCAGTTCTGCGTGGACAACCTAAACAATATAACACAAGAACCAGCAACTAAAAACATTCCTTACAATACCTATTCCTTGAATCTTATCATATATTTTGAATCTGTCCTAACCCAAAATTCCCTCACCTTTTTTACAATCTTATCAAAACCTTCGCATTTTTTCGTTCTTTCACATATTTTTCATACACTACCAATAGTTCTATCATCAAACTTTCCTTGAATCCGTTACACTTTCCTTTTACAAATTTCGAGGACGAATTTTTTTTAAGGAGGGTAGAATGTAACAACCCTAAATTTTCTTTATAATTTTTTTTTCAAAAATACAGAAAGGGGACTTGAGCCTCAGCACAAGTTATAAGTTTGATTTGCTTTTGAAAAGTAAGAAAGAGCTTATAGCTCATTGGTAAGACCTTGCACTGCTGAACCAAAGCACCAGAGTTCAAATCTCATCAACCACACATTTTTTAATTAAATTCTTTTAATCTTTTAGAAGCCCAAGAGTCTACGCATGCACTACGACCCAGCAGGCGTGCCTGACCCGTGGGATCACACTGTGCGTGGTTTGGATCCATTCCGTGTACCGTACGCGCGTCGCGATGTTTCCGCCGACGTGAGAAGTTCCGCATTCCCGTTCCGGATCCGTCCAGGCAAGTTAATCTTTCTACATGCTACTATAACATCTATATATATATTTATTTCATGTTTATGATTGTAAATGGAATCTAAGGCTGTTAATCTTCATTATTGCATTTCGATGTCAGAATATATCATGGTAGAATCAAATCTTAAATCATAATCCGTTGCATATTAGAGCACCATATTGTATACCCACATCCGTATTTAAATTGCTTACTAATTAACTGCATAACTCCTAGCACCTTTAAATAGCTTCTACCCCGAATACCTAGTGGCATCCATTGAACGTATTTTATGTATCATTGCATCTCTAGAGTATTTAGTACGTATTAGCATGATTTTAACATTCATATGTGTTTACAGTATTCATGTAGTGTTGAAACCATCTATTAAAATGCAAACTAATATCTGTGCATCTATATACTTTAATCTGTACCTGATTGCATTTCACGTTATAAATTCCAGCTTGTTAATTCTAGTAGTACACCTGCTTGTTCTGTATGCCATGATTATGCTAGTTTGATTTTGACCACCCACATGATATCATGTACACCCTGACATGACCTGCTACAACTATTACTTGATATAACATGGTACCGTACACCCCTGACATGACATGACACCTTTATACATTACCTGGCTTGACCTGATGTACCATGGCTTGACCCGTTACCTGATCTTGTGTCTAATGCCAACAAACCTGACGTGTAGTCCTCACGGACAGTTCCTGTTGTCTATCCAGACAAACCTGCTTACCTGATCCTGTGTTGGCATTAGTTCTTGATTACTGAATACCTGACTTGACATACACATATAACTTGGGGGTATGGGGAAATCAAAGGTGAAGCCTGACTTGTAACTCAACAGTTCGTTACTTGTTCTGATCAGTTTTAGAGGCTAGGCCAGCCTTGGAATGATGCTGCTGACATCATTCATCTGTACATATTCCTGTTTAGTGCCTAGCGGCATGTCTCGGTTTCAGCCCGAGAATCTGGGCCGTGGTCCCGGGTATGCACGGGATACTATTGAGTTACATCGATGATTCACCAATTTGGTTTCAAAGTCTTTAGAATAGAAAACCTGATAGAACAGTTTAGTTTACTCAATGCACACTACCCTATACTGCCTTGACCCACCTTACTGTTACACCTGCTTTTCATTCATGTTTATATTGGCATTGCCTGTTACTCTGTTCATATTTTATTACTTGATGACATGACGCGCTGACGTCTGAGTTTTGCATGGCCCAGATTCTTCTACCTTGTTGCAAACTGATCAGGAGTATTGCCGCTGTTAGACGAGCGGTGAAGTTCCTGTCGGTATGTAGTTTCATTTCCAGGTGTTCCATTTATTGTATCTTTTAGCTTCCGCATATTGTTATTTCTTGACTCTTTTACTCTGGCTCATGGACATGTATTAGATAGTTAGTTTACTTTCCTGTTCTTGATATCTCTACAGCCGTAATGTGACTGTGAAAGGATTTTTCCTATCCACAGGTAGCATGGTTGGCTATGTCACGTGCCCATCGTAGCGTACTCTGGGAAGCGGGGCGTGACAGTTACAAAATAAACAAACAGGTCCACAAGTCAAGACCAAGCGACCGTGACACGAGGCAAGGAGACGCGGCCCGACTTGGCCGACTCGGGCCGGCGCCTCCCGCGACTCGGCCGGCGCCGCCAGTCCGACTCAGTCGAAACCCTAACTTTCTTTATTTGTTGCGACCCTTGAACTCCCCCCATAACCCCTATATTATTTAAATTTCCTGCACATTTACAGAGCAAATTAAAACACACATTTAATCCTTTTTAATGAAAATTTAAATACAATTTTTAATACACCCTTTCATTACCCTAAACCCTAATTTTTACTATAAATACCACACCTAAAATCACCCCTCCTCACTCCCAAATCCCTGCCCAAACCCTCAAGAAAATTCCGAAGTCTTTTGTGTGCAAGTGGAGTTAGCCAAGGGCGAAGCTCCGACGAACTTCCGACGACGATCCGAGGTGATTCCGATGACGAAACGACGCACCGGCATCTCCTACCTCTTCCTCCTTCTCCCTTCTAGTAAAATAACTCGTAAGTCCCTACTTCTTATTCTTTTCTCTATTCTAAAACATTCAAAACTAAAACCCGACGGAAGCGGAGTTAATCCATCTTCCGATTCGGTTTTCCTTAAAAAGTTCTATTTTTCTTAAACACAATAATACCAAACTCTTATGTCATGACCATTAAACATTACCGAAGATAATAGAATAAGTTTTGCATCAAAATAATAATCGTAGCAAGTTTTATTCCATTTTTACATTAAAATACCCTTATGTTTCATATAGACATGTTTATACCTTTTAACCGCATTACCTTTGAAAACTCACGAGGTAATGACCTACCTCCTCAAAACACTCATATGTAACATAGAACGATGAAATTTGGGAACATAGATTTGGGAAAATACGGTTTTACACATAACTACCTCCGACTTATAAAAACATTTTTCTACAAGATTTGTATTTTAACAAATCTTTGCAAATGCGCCTCTACAACCCATTTCGGGGAACCTGTTCGGGATGGTGCGAATTATTGCACATCCTCGGACTTAGTAGAGTGAGATGCAGACCTCCGCAAGGAGCATACGATCTCGAAAGATTTAAAATACAAATATCTTTAGAAAATGTGATTTCTATTATAAATAAAACTTATATTTTTAGTAAATAAATATATATGTAATTAATATCAAAATACATATTTTTAATATTTACAATATTCCACATTTCCAAAATTCAAGAAAAACATCTCATTTACAAGAAAATACTATACAACTCTAATATTACAAATAAATATCATATATTATGAAATTATGTTTTATTCACTAGAAATGTCACATTGATAAAATATACATCCATGAAAACTCTAAAGACGATAATAAAATACTTGAGGTGTATTTTGAAAATTATACAAAATTATTTTTACATAAAATCCCCTCAAGTTATACTAAATTACAATAAGAACCCTAGTGAACATAGGTTTAAGCGGGACCAGTCTCTTGAACCTCATGGAGCCGGAGATATGGGTGCTTGCCTATTTAAGGTAGACAACTTAACAAACGGTGTTATCAACACGGTAATTGTCTTTGCAAAAGACACAAATCCTGCCGTCCATGTGCAGCAGTTACCGATAACACTAAAATATAATTCAGGATTCAATTTCCTTTATAATTGTCTGACTCAGACCGAGTCTCAATATAATCAATCTGACTTGAATATAATTCAAGTATCAAAACTACAATTCAATATGAATTCATATATATTCAATCTATATCAATCTATATTGACTGAACTGAACCATGAATATATTCCATCTACCTCATCATCCATTATATCCGTTCCATTACTGATAACATGGTTTCGGTAAGTCATCCTTCTATATACAATATACAATTCAAACAATACAATCAAGACATCACGGGGTTTAAAGGGTAGATTGGTACGGAAGGTGTTAGAAGTGGCACGAGACAGCAACCATAAAGACACCTAACCTGAATTCAATTGCCGTTGTTCCGTGGTATTATCGACGGAGCCTTGTATTCTTGATACCGCAATCTCTGGTCTAGTGACTTCTCTCGTATACACTGGCATCTTCTTTACCAAGCTACAAACTATTGGGATACCTAGCACGGCAGCAAGGTTTATGGTGGCATCGTCCATGCCAAATTAAAATTTATGCCATTCTAGATAACCCTAACCTAGAATCAATACTAGAGAATCATGCGGAATCTTAAAGCAAACATCTTTACTACTAAGAGATTAGGGATTACAACCTTTGTAGTCCATTCCTTCGCTTCATAATCTTCGAGTTGTGGTCCCTTCGCTGCGATCATCATGCTCCCGAACTCTAGAGAGGCTCCATGAGGTGAATGATCCATGCTAGCTTGAAGTCTTCACAATCAAAGATGATCTACCTTGAGGAATCACAAACCCAAGCTATTACTTCACTAATTAAAGATTAGTGAAGATAACACACTAATCTATATGGCTAGTATAGAAGATGATGATGAAGTAGGAATTTTGCTCTCTTTAGTTTTCTATTTCTCACTTCATTTCATCAGTTTGAAAAATCTAGCAAGCTTTTGCAATGAGGAAGAAGAAGAAGAAGCAAGTGATGAATGAATAATTGTGATGAGGTTAGAAATGCAACCATGGGTTAAGAATGACATGCTTAACCCTTGTAGAGACTTAACCATGAGCTAGGGTTCAATTTAGGTTAACAAATATCTTAAGGTAGACAAAAAGGGTGGACAAAGTCAAAAAAGCCTACAAGCTTCTTCCAAAATATCAACCATGACAAATTCTGTAACAACCCTAATTTTCATATACACTTTTCTGTACAAAAAATTTTTAAATTTTTTTTAAAATCCATAAAGGAGTATTTTAATCCGAGCACAAGATATATATAATTAATTATTTTGTTTTTAAATAATTTCATTTTTAGTGTACATAAAATTGTTTTAAAATTAAAGTATACTTGGAGTATTAATGTTGCTGATAACACTTTAAGTATCTATTTCCCTACAATAATTACAAGAAGGAGCTTGTAGCTCATTGGTAAGACCTTGCTCTGCTGAACCAAGCCACCAGAGTTCGAATCCCATGCCCCACATTATTTTTAGATTATTTTTCTTTTAAAATTCTTGGAAGCCCAATAGTCCACAGGCCATAACCCCCAAAAATTGAACTGAACCCAAAAATGTGAGTATACCAGAGCCTACGTCAGGCAAACCCACGCCCGACGGCACCCCGAGTCAGCCGGCGGACCGGCCGACTCGGGCCGGCGCCGCCGGCCGGACTCGGCCGGACGGCCGAGTCGTATTCATGAAAGTTTCGCCTTTTCATCTTCTTTAACCCCCTGTTTACTCCAATTTATGGGATCGGTTCTCAAATGTTAATTACACCTAATTCAATACAAATTTTAATGATTTTCTTTAAATTTTTACGATTTTTTAAAATAAAAACCCTTCACCTATCCTACCCTAGCTACCCTATAAATAGACCCCTACCCCCTACCTTCTCATTCCAAAACCATAGAATTACACTCTTGAAATTTCCACAAGAAAAGTGTGTGTTGAAATCGAGTGCACGACGAAGCACTGACGGATTTCCGGCGACGTCCTTGGAAGCAACCGGCGACAAAACCACATCTCGGCCTTTTCCCTAGTTCTTCTATACTCTTTAGAAGAGTTTGAAACCCGTAAGTCCCGTTCTTCTCTCTTTTCTATTTCTTAAAATACGGAATTATGAAACCCGACGGAAATCAGAACAAACCGATTTCCGATTCGGTTTTTCTACAAAATCCCACTTGTCACCTAATCCATAACACCTAAACATATTCATGATGACTATTAATCACATAAAAATCAATTTAGACAAAATTTCTCACATGAAATGATAACTTTCTTGTAATATCGTATTCTTTTCATAAAAATACCATAAAGTTTATTTTTCTACTTCTAAACAATTCCCTCATTCCTAAACATGTTCATCTTGATCACTAAACTTGTAAAAATCAATTTGAATGAGTTTTCACATATGAAATGATAACGTTTACAAATACCGTATTCTTACACTTAAATACCCCTATGTTTAATTTAACATGTTTAACCTCTAAACTTCACTAAACCTTAAAATAAGTCACGAGGTAATGACCTACCTCTACACACACATAAATATAACCTTAATTGATATTCCCAAAATTTAGAATACGAAAATACATGACTTTTCGCTAAAATACCATATTCTTTATAAACCTTTTCTAAAAGTTTTAAGTTGTACACAATTCTAAAACAAAATCTTTTAAACTGAAAGTACGATTTGTCATGGACATCGATCGTTTATCTAAACTGACTTTGTAGTGTCTAGGCAAGTGTGTCTAGGCTAGTGGTTTTTAATTAGGCCTACTATTGTGGTTCCTTCCCATTTACATGGCACTTACTTGGCCGCAATTGGCGGTGAAGAAGCGATTTGAGGCTTCTAATGACTTGTCGTTTAGACCTTATAAATAGGCTAGTTGGCTTAGGAAACCCTAGAAACTAAAATACGGAAATTACATCCTTTACAAATAAATACCTTATATTTATAAAACCGTTTTTCTAAATGAATAGTATTTATTAAACCTAAGCAAAGCGCCGCTACAACCCACCTTTGGGGAACCCGTTAGGAATAGTACGGTTCATCGTGCACCCGCGGGCTCGTAGTGCGAGATTCAGACCTCCGCAAGGAGCATTCGGTCTCGAAAGCTTTAAAATACGACATTTAAGAAAAATGAGATTTTTGGAAAATAAAATATTTATATAAAATTACTCTTGTATAAACATATGTATATTTATCATTTAAACACCTATTTTATTATAAAATAAAGATTCCACCTTTTCCTAAAAATTACAAGATTAAAAGTTATGTTAAAATACCATGAATTTCAAATAAATCAATTAATACTTTTATTAGGATATATTCACTAGAATAACACAAATAAAATTTACACTCATTATAACTATAAAGACGAATAATAAATACTTGAGGTGTATCTTGAAAACTATATAAAAGTACTTTTTACATAAAACCCCCTCAAGTTTTATAAATTACAATAAGGACTCTAACAATTATAGAACTTCAAATTACTTTTCTTTTAGTCTGACTCGGGTTTGAGTCTGACTATTTCTGACTTGAATATGATTCAAGTCAATCCATAATCTACAAGTTCCAATTCAATATGAACACATGAATCCATGAATACAATTACCAGTTTATATAATCTGGCTGAACCGAACCATGGATATATTCCTTCTACATGATTTCCAGTATTCCATTTACATGACTCCACGGTTATAACCGTTTCCTGATATCATGGTTTCGGTCAGTCAGTCAATTAATCATACAATCAACACAATTTACAAGACAACAATACAAACAAGATATCGCGGGGTTTTAAGAGGTAGATTGATACGGAAGGTGTTAAAGGTGGCACGAGGTGGTCAGATTAAGACACCTAACCTATATTCCGTTGCTATTGTACCGTGGCATAACGGTTCCTTGAGTTCCTGATACCATAGTCTCCGGGGCAAGTGAGGCTCCCCTCGTATACACTGGCATCCTTCTGTACCAAGCTACAAACAACAGCGATAACATAATATTACAACAATAGTTTACATTTTAAAATATATCTTCTTATTCTGTCTTCTCTACTTCCCTCTCACCTTTGGAACTTACCGAGCGATCTGTTCGCTGACGACATTCTGTTTCTCTCTTCTTTGAATGTCGTCAGGTGACATGGACCCGGCAGAAGTTGAGCCAACACAAGAAAACTTGGAGCAATTTGCCGAAGACCCTGCAGTATAATTTCATTGTACACTTTTCTATTCAGTACTTTCCATTTCCTGTTATGCCACTGTTTAGGCATCTTTATTTCAGTTGTATTTTCTTTTCCATGTATTGTACAAAGAATGTTAATAAATAAAAGTTGATGTTCTTTTATACTCTTGTCTCTTGTGTATTTATTTTATATTGCTTAGCTACGCTTAGCGTATGTACTTCTGAGTACATAAGTAGCGGATCTCGTCGCGTCCCCTTCAACGTACACTGGGAAGCGGGGCGTGACAGGTTTTGTTGGTGGCCCATGCAGGTCAGAGCTGTATGAATCCCTATCATGCAGTTCTGTTCTGCGTGAACAACCTAAGCAATATAACACAAGAACCAGCAACTAAAATATTCTTTACAATCATGTTTCTTGAATCTTACCATTTCATATTGCTTGAATCTTATCATTTCATATCCGTTGAATCAATCATAACCCTATTCTTTCACTCACAATCACCAAATTGTTTTGAAACTGTTACACTTTCCTTTTTCAAATTTCGAGGACGAAATTTTTTTAAGGAGGGTAGAATGTAACAACCATAATTTTCATATACACTTTTCTGTACAAAAATTTTTTAAATTTTTTTTAAATCCATAAAGAAGTATTTTACTCTGAGCACAAGATATATATAATTAATTATTTTGTTTTTAAATAATTTCATTTTTAGTGTACATAAAATTGTTTTAAAATTAAAGTATACTTGGAGTATTAATGTTGCTGATAACACTTTAAGTATCTATTTCCCTACAATAATTACAAGAAGGAGCTTGTAGCTCATTGGTAAGACCTTGCACTGCTGAACCAAGCCACCAGAGTTCGAATCCCATGCCCCACATTATTTTTAGATTATTTTTCTTTTAAAATTCTTGGAAGCCCAACAGTCCACAGGGCATAACTCCCAAAAATTGAACTGAACCCAAAAATGTGAGTATACCAGAGCCTACGTCAGGAGAACCCACGCCCGACGGCACCCCGACTCGGCCGAGTCAGCCGGCGGACCGACCGACTCGGGCCGGCGCCGCCGGCCGGACTCGGCCGGACGGCCGAGTCGTCTTCATGAAAGTTTCTCCTTTTCATCTTCTTTAACCCCCTGTTTACTCCAATTTATGGGATCGGTTTTCAAATGTTAATTACACCCAATTCAATACAAATTTTAATGATTTTCTTTAAATTTTTACAATTCTTTTTTAATAAAAACCCTTCACCTACCCTACCCTAGCTACCCTATAAATAGACCCCTACCCCCTACCTTCTCATTCCAAAACCATAGAATTACTCTCTTGAAATTTCCACAAGAAAAGTGTGTTGAAATCGAGTGCACGGCGAAGCGCTGACGGATTTCCGGCGACGTCCTTGGAAGCAACCGGCGACAAAACCACATCTCGGCCTTTTCCCTAGTTCTTCTATACTCTTTAGAAGAGTTTGAAACCCGTAAGTCCCGTTCTTCTCTCTTTTCTATTTCTTAAAATACGGAATTATGAAACCCGACGGAAATCGGAACAAACCGATTTCCGATTCGGTTTTTCTACAAAATCCCACTTGTCACCTAATCCATAACACCTAAACATATTCATGATGACTATTAATCACATAAAAATCAATTTAGACAAAGTTTCTCACATGAAATGATAACTTTCTTGTAATATCGTATTCTTTTCATAAAAATACCATAAAGTTTATTTTTCTACTTCTAAACAATTCCCTCATTCCTAAACATGTTAATCTTGATCACTAAACTTGTAAAAATCAATTTGAATGAGTTTTCACACATGAAATGATAACGTTTACAAATACCGTATTCTTACACTTAAATACCCTAATGTTTAATTTAACATGTTTAACCTCTAAACTTCACTAAACCTTAAAATAAGTCACGAGGTAATGACCTACCTCTACACACACACAAATATAACCTTAATTGATATTCCCAAAATTTAGAATACGAAAATACAAGACTTTTCGCTAAAATACCATATTCTTTATAAAGCTTTTCTAAAAGTTTTAAGTTGTACACAATTCTAAAACAAAATCTTTTAAAATGAAAGTACGATTTGTCATGGACATCGATCGTTTATCTAAACTGACTTTGTGGTGTCTAGGCAAGTGTGTCTAGGCTAGTGGTTTTTAATTAGGCCCACTACTGTGGTTCCTTCCCACTTACCTGGCACTTACCTGGCCGCAATTGGCGGTGAAGAGGCGATTTGAGACTTCTAATAACTTGTCGTTTAGACCTTAGAAATAGGCTAGTTGGCTTAGAAAACCCTAGAAACTAAAATACGGAAATTACATCCTTTACAAATAAATACCTTATATTTATAAAACCGTTTTTCTAAATGAATAGTATTTATTAAACCTAAGCAAAGCGCCGCTACAACCCACCTTTGGGGAACCCGTTAGGAATAGTACGGTTCATCGTGCACCCACGGGCTCGTAGTGCGAGATTCAGACTTCCGCAAGGAGCATTCGGTCTCGAAAGGTTTAAAATACGACATTTAAGAAAAATGAGATTTTTGGAAAATAAAATATTTATATAAAATTACTCTTGTATAAACATATGTATATTTATCATTTAAACACCTATTTTATTATAAAATAAAGATTCCACCTTTTCCTAAAAATTACAAGATTAAAAGTTACGTTAAAATACCATGAATTTCAAATAAATCAATTAATACTTTTATTAGGATATATTCACTAGAATAACACAAATAAAATTTACACTCATTATAACTATAAAGACGAATAATAAATACTTGAGGTGTATCTTGAAAACTATATAAAAGTACTTTTTACATAAAACCCCCTCAAGTTTTATAAATTACAATAAGGACCCTAAAAATTATAAAACTTCAAATTACTTTTCTTTTAGTCTGACTCGGGTTTGAGTCTGACTATTTCTGACTTGAATATGATTCAAGTCAATCCATAATCTACAAGTTCCAATTCAATATGAACACATGAATCCATGAATACAATTACCAGTTTATACAATCTGGCTGAACCGAACCATGGATATATTCCTTCTACATGATTTCCAGTATTCCATTTACATGACTCCACAGTTATAACCGTTTCCTGATATCATAGTTTCGGTCAGTCGGTCAATTAATCATACAATCAACACAATTTACAAGACAACAATACAAACAAGATATCGCGGGGTTTTAAGGGGTAGATTGGTACGGAAGGTGTTAAAGGTGGCACGAGGTGGTCAGATTAAGACACCTAATCTTTATTCCGTTGCTGTTGTACCGTGGCATAACGGTTCCTTGAGTTCCTGATACCATAGTCTCCGGGGCAAGTGAGACTCTCCTCGTATACACCGGCATTCTTCTGTACCAAGCTACAAACAACAGCGATAACATAACATTACAACAATAGTTTATATTTTAAAATGTATCTTCTTATTCTGTCTTCTCTACTTCCCTCTTACCTTTGGGACTTACCGAGCGATCTGTTCGCTGACGACATTCTGTTTCTCTCTTCTTTGAATGTCGTCAGGTGACCTGGACCCGGCAGAAGTTGAGCCAACACAAGAAGACTTGGAGCAATTTGCCGAAGACCCTGCAGTATAGTTTCATTGTACACTTTTCTATTCAGTACTTTCCATTTCCTGTTATGCCACTGTTTAGGCATCTTTATTTCAGTTGTATTTTCTTTTCCATGTATTGTACAAAGAATGTTAATAAATAAAAGTTGCTGTTCTTTTATACTCTTGTCTCTTGTGTATTTATTTTATATTGCTTAGCTACGCTTAGCGTATGTACTTCTGAGTACATACGTAGCGGATCTCGTCGCGTCCCCTTCACCGTACACTGGGAAGCGGGGCGTGACAAATTCCACAATTTTGTATTTCCTTAATAATAAATATAAACCCTAATCTAACCCCAGCATGGTTTAAGTCTCATAAACCCTAGTTGCATTTGTATCCTAGCATGTTACAATATCATATATCACATATATAATATATAATGTAACAAAAGAAAAGAATACAATAAACATATATCACATATATGTTAAATGTATCCAAAGTGAGAAAATGAAATACTTAAGTGAGCATATATTAGTTAATGTAATTTAATATATCAAATTTACAATTATACATTAAATTATCGAATCAACACTTAATCCGATAATCCGGCTATATTACATATAACCAACTAATATAAAATGTATCATTTCATCAAATCAACACTTGATCCGATGACCCGGCTTTATTACATATAACCGGCTGATATCATATCTCGCGAGAATAGAATACGGTATCACATATCGTCTTAATCTCGGTCCCGCACACATCACATATGTGCTCCTACTCCGTTTTGCCTAAGCCAGGAAACCTCTGTGTAGGACTCTAAAGACTCGTCAATACGCCGGCAGTAGGTGATGATCATATCAAACACCCATAAGCTTCAAGCGGTCAGCAAAACGTAACAGCCATCCGGGTATTGAGCGATCAGAAGATCAACAAGCAAGCCTGTACACACTCATGTGAATCCAATCAATAACACTACCGTACAGTCTGGTCTCTTAGTCTGATATGTCGCATATCCAGTCTATGGGTGGTAAACGTCATACCACAGTAACCGATAAGTCGTGTCGATGTGAGGCTTATAACGGGTCAAGAAACTAATGATAACACTTACCAGTAGGTCTCCATATCAGCCCTGGCCAGGGACTTCCAGTTATAGCCAATCGAACACAGCGTAACATCAACCCCCAATACCGGGAGAGACGAAACCCCTCCTATCGCTCATTGCCTCCATGTGATTCGGGACTGTACCAAAAAGCCACCGTTTTGCACGGTCTCATGAACGTGGTAAGGTGGAAATCAAAGCACAGTGGGAATTACACAAGACTCTATGACGATCTCGGGTCTACAGACTAACCTGTACCAGTGTCACCAAAGAACTGCTATCTGACGATAGGTATAATATCATTTAGGAGTTCTCGCCAAGTCCGTTCAGTGTACCCAATATCCACTAAGCACCTGTACATTATCTTTGATGTCAAACACCAATGGATATGGGATCATCCATCGCCCATCATATGGGTCAAGATGCGTATACGCTAGTCTGCTCTGGAGTATCGATGCCCTGTCTCGATACACCCTCGACTAGGAACAGTTATAGGATGTACTCTTGGACTACCCTGGCCCCACTAGTATGATCTGCATCATAGTCCTAGTAGTCAAGTACATATCCTAAGGGCTTTATCAACATGTGAAAGTAAGACAGTAAACCAATACAAGTCAACATGTTTAGACAAATTGAAACCAGATAGCATACTAACATATTGAGCAAGAAATTCCTCTCTATATATATCCAAGCATCCACTATAATATACATCATATGTACAACAATGGCCTTTAGGGCATATACATAACTAACAATCTCCCACTTGCACTAAGGCCAGCTGTTGTAGTATCTCATACCCAACATCCCTAAGAGTCTCTCAAATTGTATCTAGGGTATGGCCTTCGTGAGTGGATCCGCAGTGTTGTCCTTCGTATCAACTCTCCGGACCTCGATCTCGTGGCGATTAACTATCTCCCGGATCAGGTGAT
Source organism: Agapanthus africanus (assembly GCA_030015575.1). Lineage (NCBI taxonomy): Eukaryota > Viridiplantae > Streptophyta > Magnoliopsida > Asparagales > Amaryllidaceae > Agapanthus > Agapanthus africanus. Next base: position 118,081,234 of record CM057338.1, on the reverse strand, counting down.
ACCGCCTAAGAATGATCCTTGATCTCTGATGGGACCTGGGTTTCTTGGCCAAAACCACAGCTCCATTGTTATCACAATACAAAGGTATCGGATGCACAATGGACGAAACCACTCCAAGTTCAGTTATGAACTTCTTCATCCAGACAGCCTCTTTGGCAGCGATGTATTCAGCCTCCATCGTCGAGTCTGCCACGGTTTCCTGTTTGGAACTCTTCCAACACATCGCCCCTCCATTGAGGGTAAATACAAATCCCGAGTGCGACTTAGAGTCATCCTTATCACTTTGGAAGCTCGAATCGGTAAATGACTCCACTTAGAGTTCTCCGTTACCATACACCAAGAACATCTCCTTAGTCCTTCTCAAGTACTTGAGAATGTTCTTCACAGCTGTCCAGTGACTCTCTCCTGGATCTGCTTAATACCTACTCACTACACTTAGTGAGTATGCTACATCGGGTCTGGTATATAGCATCGCGTACATGATAGAGCCTACTGCCGAAGCATAGGGCATCCCTTGCATGCGAGCTCTTTCCAAATCAACCTTAGGAGACATCTCTTTGGAAAGAGTGAGTCCAGAGATCGTTGGTAAGTTCCCACGCTTGGATTCTTCCATACTAAACCTCTTTAGTATGGTGTCAATGTACCTAGATTGGGACAATCCCAGTATCCTTTTAGATCTATCTCTATAGATCTTAATCCCCAAAATGCAGGAGGCATCACCTAGATCTTTCATTGAGAATCTATGTGATTAGAAGAGCTTGACCGAGTGCAGCATAGGAACATCATTTCCTATCAAGAGTATGTCATCCACGTACAATACGAGGAAGACAACCTTACTCTCAGCAACCTTCTTGTAAATACAAGGTTCATCTACGTTCTTGATGAAGTCAAACTCTTTGACTATCACATCAAAGCAGATGTTCCAACTCCGCGATACCCGCTTTAACCCGTAGATGGATTTAAGCAGCTTGCACACCTTTCCGCTGCTCCTACTTTCTACGAAGCCCACTGGCTGAGTCATGTACACGCACTCCTCTAAATCACCATTTAGAAAGGCGGTCTTAACATCCATTTGCCAGATTTCGTAGTCATGGCATGCAGCAATGGCAAGTAGGATCTGGATGGACTTAAGCATAGCCACCGGAGAAAATGTTTCGTCATAATCCATACCTGGTCGTTGATGAAAACCCTTTGCAACAAGTCTAGCTTTGAAAGTCTTAACTTTTCCATCTACACCAAGTTTCTTCTTAAAGATCCATTTGCTCCCAATGGGTTTTACCCCTTCCGAAGCAACTTCCAAAGTCCATACTTTGTTGGTATACATGGATTCCATCTCAGATCGCATTGCATCCAGCCACTTCACAGCGTCTCCACTCGTGATGGCCTGCTCGAAGCTAGACGGGTCATCATCTTCCATGATGCAGTCCTCGCTACCACCATCGATGAGAAAACCATAGTATCTCTTAGGTGGATGAGGAACCCTACCAGATCGGCGGAGTGGCTGGGGTTCGTCGGGAACTACCGAATTCTCTGGTTCCACTAAATCTTCAATTGTAGTTTGTGCTGCTGGAACTTCTTCCAGCTCTATCTCGTTGCCACTAATTTCTTTTGCAAGAAATTCCTTTTCTAAAAAGGTGGCATGTTGAGCAACAAACACCTTTTGTTCCTCACTGTGGTAGAAAAAATATCCATATGAATTTTTTGGATATCACACAAACTTGCAAAAAACTGATCGTGCCTCGAGTTTGTCCGGATTTTGCTTTTTGACATAGGCCGGACAACCCCATATCTTAACACGTTCAAGATATGGTCTCTTCCCACACCATATCTCATATGGTGTGGTAGGTACAGATTTAGATGGAACTCGATTCAATAGGTATGCTGCTGTCTCCAGCGCATAACCCAAAAGGAAATAGGCAACTCAGCAGTGCTCATCATAGAGCGCACCATATCTAATAGGGGGTGATTCCTCCGCTCCGATACACCGTTGTGCTGTGGTGTATATGGAGGAGTAAGCTGAGAGAGAATCCCATTCTCTTTTAGATAGTTCAGGAATTCATTGCTCAAGTATTCTCCTCCTCGATCAGATTGAAGGATCTTAATACTTTTACCCGTTTGGTTTTCAACTTCATTCTTATATACTTTGAATTTCTCAAAATCTTCAGACTTGTGTTTCATTAGGAACACATGTCCGTATCTTGAGAGATCGTTAGTGAATGTAATGAAGTACGAAGAACCATTTCTGGCATTTGTAGATATGGGACCGCATACATTACTATGTATCAGTCCCAAGAGTTCCGTAACTCTTTCTCCGTGTCCACTAAACGGAGTTTTGGTCATTTTGCCTTTGAGACATGACTGGCAAGTGTCATAAGATGAAAATTCGAACGGATTCAAGTATCCATCCTTATGTAACTTAGCTAGTCGTGTCACATTGATATGACCTAGTCTACAATGCCAGAAGAAGGATTCGTTCATTTCTGAACTCTTCCTCTTATGTGTGTTATGTACGTTAAGAACTGTAGTTTGATTCAGAACGTATATGCCATTATTTAACGAGCCTGATCCAATCAACTTTTTGATTTAGTAAGATGTTCATTTAACATTATCCTGTACTACAAAATTATATCCTTCTTTACTTAATAAAGAAACTGATATAAGATTGCATATCAGGGTCGGAATGTAATAGCATTTGTTCAGAATCAATGTATTACCATTTGGTAATACAAGGTGATATTCGCCAACAGCTTTGGCTGCAACATTTGCACCATTCTCTACTCTTATGGAATGATCACCCTCTTGTTAGTGTGTAGTAGCGCCTCTAGTAAGGTTGCATCATCATAAAGTAGTGAACTTTTAAATTCTAGAGGGCTATTACAAACGAACTACGAATCGTAACTAGAGATTAGGGTAATAACATCATTATATGAAGTCTAAGCTAAAGGAAAAGGAAATACAACTTTTGTAGCCAACTCCTTCGGTCTTTGGGACTCCTACGGTTTTGCTCGAAGCTTGGATCAACTCCGCTCAAGGTCCTTTGTCGTCTACGATGATCCACCCGGAGATTCCTAGGTCAAGCTCTTTGCCTCACTAAATCAAGATGAAGTGGAGCAAACACTCTACACCAAAGGGCTAGGGTGGTGTAGAATGGTTATGTGGTTTGTAAACTCACTTAAAAAAACCCTTTCTTTTTAAGTTCTTCACTCAAAACAAAACTCAAGAGAGCTTGGAGAAGGAGGAAGGTGAAGATGGCAAAAACTTTTGTGAATAATGAAAAACCTTTTTTTTCCAAAAAGAAAAAGAAAAGAATATATATGAGACAGTCTCAAATATAACCATAGTTAACTAAATATCTAGATATTTTGTAGATGGGTTAAAGAACAAAGGAAATCTAACCATGGTTAAAGTCAAAGGTCAAATAAGAAGAATGTAGAAACAATGAGTCATTTAGCTAATTTCCTTTTTCTTTAATTCATTAACAAAAATTTAGATATTTATCAAACATGTGAGTCTTGTATTGCCATCTTCTATGTATCATCAACCATGACACATATGTATGTATGTATGTATGTATGTATGTGTGCATGCACATCATCATGTGTATGTATAAACATATATGCATACATCTAAAAGAAAAGGTTTAAGTAAAAGTAAGCTAAAAGTCAAATTAAATCAACCCTTGATTTAATAGATCGGTCATATCAAATACGACCCAACCAAAAGTGAACGCCCGATTAAAATATGATATCACATACTCGTATTTAATCGAGCTCCCGCATATCACATATGCACACCATATCATTTCGCCTGAGCTAGAAAAATCATATGTGGGACTCTAAGACTCGTTAATACGCCGGCAGTAGGTGATGATCATATCAAAACACCTACAAGCCGCAAGCGGTCAGCTAAACGTAATGGCCATCCGGGTATTGAGCGATCAGAAGAAAAACAAGCGAACCCGTCAAAACTCCCGTCGAGCCATTGGCAACACTTACCGTACAGTCCGGTATCTTCATCTGATATGCTGCATATCAAGTCTAGGGATGGAATCGTCGAGACATAATAACTCAATAAGTTATGTCGATATGAACTACTACCGGTCGAGAAACTACTGATAACACTTATCAGTAAATCTTATCAGCCCTGGCCATGGACTTCAAGTCAGAGCCAATCGCACATTGCACAACATCAACTCCCAATACCGGGAGAGACGAAACCCCTCCTATCGCTCACTGTCTCCATGTGTCTCGAGACTATACCCAAAAGCCACCTGTTTGCACGACTCAGTAGAGGCGTGGTAGGGTGGAAATCAAAGTACAGTGGGAGAACACACAAGACCCTATGACGATCTCGGGTCTACAGACTAACCTGTACTAGTGTCACCAGAGAACTGCTATCCGACGATAGATATAATACCATATAGGAATTCTCCGTGAGTCCGTTCAGTATACCCAGTCTCCACTGAGCACTCGTATACAATCTTCGATGTCACAACACCAATGGATATGGGATCATCCATCGCCCATCATATGGGTCAAGAAACGTATACGCTAGTCTACTCTGGAATATCGATGCTCTGTCTCGATATACCTACGACTAGGAACATTTAAGGATATGCTTATAGACTACTCATGCCCCACTAGTATGATCTCTTTCATAGCCATGGAAGTTAAGCAAATATCCTCAGGGCTTTATCAACATGTATCAAATGAACAGTATCAAGTAAACATGTCAGATAAAGTAAAACCAGATAGCATACTATCATGTCGAGCAAGAAAGTCATATATCAAATACATACATACATACACACACACACACACACACACACATACACACACGTCCAAGCATTCACTATACATATAATGGCCTCTAGGGCATACATATATCCAACAATCTCCCACTTGCACTAAGGCCAATTATTGGCGTATCTTATACCCAACATCTCAAAAAATCGCTCATGTTGCGGCTGTGGAAGGGCCTTGGTGAGTGAATCCGCGGTGTTATCCTTTGTATCTACTCTCCGAATCTCGATCTCTTGGCGATCAACTATCTCCCGGATCAAATGATATTGCCTGAGGATGTGTCTGGACTTTTGATGGGATCTGGGTTCTTTGGCTAACGCCATAGCTCCATTATTATCACAATACAATGGTATTGGATTAATAATGGTTGGAACTACTCCTAGCTCCGCAATGAACTTCCTCATCCAGACGGCTTCCTTGGCAGCATCATTTGCAGCAATATACTCAGCTTCCATCATGGAGTCTGCAATGATATCCTGTTTGGAACTTTTCTAACCTACCGCCCCTCCATTGAGGGTAAATACAAACCCTGAGATAGATTTACTGTCATCCTTATCTCTTTGGAAGCTGGAATCGGTAAAGGCCTCTATTTGGAGATCCCCATTACCATACACCAAGAACAATTCTTTAGTCCTTCGTAAGTACTTAAGAATGTTCTTCACGGCTATCCAGTGTTGCTCCCCTGGGTTGGATTGATACCTGCTTACTACAGCTAGTGCATAAGCTACATCTGGGAGAGTACATATCATTGCATACATTATAGATCCTACGGCTGAAGCGTAGGGTATAATGCTCATGCGAGCTCTCTCTTTATTAGTCTTCGGACAGAAGTATTTAGAGAGAGTGATTCCATGGCAAGCGGGCAAGGCACCACTCTTGGAATCTTCCCTACTAAACCTTTTTAGGATGGTATCAATGTACTTTAATTGGGACAATCCCAATAATCTCTTGGATCTATCTCTATAGATCCTTATGACCAAAATGCACGAGGCATCACCTAGGTCCTTCATGGAGAACCTTTGTGATAAGAATAATTTGACCAATTGTAGCATAGGAATATCATTTCCTATCAAGAGAATGTCATCTACGTACAATACGAGGAAAGTGACAGTACTCCCAACAATCTTCTTATAAATGCATGGTTCATCTATATTTTTGATAAAATCAAACTCTTTGATTGTATCATCAAAACAGATGTTCCTGCTCCGAGATGCCTGCTTTAATCTATAAATGGATTTAAGCAACCTAAACGCTTTTTCGCTGCTCCCACTATCAATGAAGCCCTCGGGCTGATCCATAAAAACGCACTCTTCTAAATCACCATTTAGAAACGCAGTCTTAATGTCCATCTACCAGATTTCATAGTCGTAGTGAGCAGAAATAGCAAGTAGGATCCGAATGGATTTAAGCATTGCTACTGGAGAGAAAGTTTCATTATAGTCCAGTCCTGGTCTTTGACGAAAACCTTTCGCTATAAGTCTTGCTTTATAGGTCTCTACCCGTCCATCTACACCAATCTTTTTCTTAAAGATCCATTTGCACCCTACAGGTTTTATCCCAGGAGGTGCAACGTCCAAAGTCCATACTTCGTTGGTTTACATGGACTCCATTTCAGATCTCATGGCATCCAGCCACTTCATAGAGTCTCCACTCGTGATAGCTTGCTGAAAACTAGTAGGGTCATCATCATCCATGATGCAATCTTCTCTACCACCATCAATGAAAAACCCATAGTATCTCTCCGGCGGGCGAGAAGTTCTACTAGATCTCCAGAGCGGCTGAGGTTCTTGAAGTTCTACTGCAACATCAGTTTCAACCAATTCGTCCTGAGTAATTTGTGTCTCTAGAAGCTCTTCTAGTTCTACCACTTTGCCATCAGTACTGTCTGTAAATATTTTATTTTCCAAAAATGCGGCATGTTGAGAAACAAACACCTTTTGTTCCTTCTTGTGGTAGAATAGATATCCATACGAGTGTTTTGGATATCCCACAAATTTACACATGACCGATCGTGTCTCGAGTTTATCCGGATTCTACTTTTTGACATAAACCGGACAACCCTAAATCCTAACTCTTTTAAGAGATGGTCTCTTTCCACACCATATCTCATATGGAGTGGTAGACACGGTCTTTGATGGAACCCTGTTCAATAGATAAATTGTTGTCTCTAATGCATGTCCCCAAAAGGAAAGCGGTAACTCAGCATCACTCATCATGGACCATACCATATCTAATAGGGTACGATTCCTCCGTTCTGACACACTGTTGTGCTGTGGTGTGTACGGAGGAGTGAGTTGAGAGAGAATCCCATTCTCTTTTAAGAAGTCTGAAAACTCAGTGCTTAAATACTCTCCACCTCGATCTGATCGAAGTTTCTTAATACTCGAGCCAGTTTGTTTTTCTACTTCAAGTTTGTACTCCTTGAATTTCTCGAAAGCTTAGGATTTATGCTTCAATAAAAACACGTGTCCGAATCTTGAGAAATCATCAGTAAAAGTGATGAAGTTTGAAAAACCGCCTCTAGCATGTGTAGACATTGGTCCACATACATCACTATGTATGAGGCTTAAGAGTTCTGTAGCTCTCTCTCCGTGTCCTATAAACGGAGTTTTGGTCATTTTACCTTTGATATAAGACTGACAAGTCGCATAAGATTTATATTCAAAAGATTTTAAATATCCATCTTTATGTAGCTTGTTTAGTCTTGTTTCATTAATATAACCAAGTCTACAATGCCAAAGAAAAGATTCATTTATATCTGAAATCTTTCTTTTATTTGTATGTTGTATATTGAAAATTATGTGTTGGTTTAGGACATAAATTCCGTAACTTAGTATACCATACCCAATCAACTGTTGATTTAAGTTAATGTTCATAACATTATTTTGTAACACAAAATGATATCCTTCATTGTCCAACAAAGATACGGATATTATATTACATAGCATACCAGGTACAAAATAACAGGGGTTCAAAATCAAAATACATCCTGAAAGAAACCCCAGATGATACTCTCCTACGGATACAACATGTACATTAGAACCATTTCCAACCGTAGAGTGTGGTCCCCAGTCTTCAAAACTCTACTGTTTCTCAATCCCTGCAAACAATTACAAATGTGAGAACCATAACCGGTATCTAATACCCAAGATGTAGAGTTTAATGAAAAACAGTTTTCAGTTACAAACACACTTGAAGCGGAAGCATCAACATGCTTCTTCTTCTTGAGATCTGCAAGGTACAAAGCACAATTACGTTTCTAGTGTCCCGACTTGTGGCAGTAAAAACATTCTCCTTTTCCACTTCCCGCGGTCCCAGACTTGTCTTTCCCCTTCGCCTTTTTAACTCCACCTCTCGGCTTGGTAGGATTCTTCTTCTTCTTTCCCTTGGCCTTGGCTTTCGGGACTGAAGAGGAAGATGGCCCATAAAGCAGCGCGGGAGTTTTCGCTATCTTAAGCGTGCTCTCTGTATTTTTCAACATATTGAGAAGTTCAGGCAATGATTTCTCCAAATTGTTCATATTGAAATTCACTATGAATGGAGCAAAGGCGGGGGAGAGAGACTGTAGAACAATATCTGTATATTGCTCATTATCCATAGTCCATCCCAGTTCCTCAAGTTCTTCTATAAGACCAATCATCTTCAGAACATGGTCTCCTACTGATGCGCCGGGGGCTAACCGCATCTGAAACAGCTATCGAGATGCCTCGTATCGTAAAGTACGAGATTGCTCCTCATATAACTCCTTTGTATGAAGAAAGATGGATTGTACATCCATCTTCTCGTGCTGTTTCTGATGGATACTGTCCATAGAAGCAAGCGCGAGGCATGTGGCCGTGTTGCAATCAATATCCCATATTTTTCGGATCTCCTTATCCGAAACAGATGATTCAGGTCCTGGGGCGGGTGGGGCTTTGGTAGTGAGGACATATGATACTTTATCATATGTGAGTGCAATGTTCAAGTTTCTCAACCATTCTTTATAATTTGGTCCAGTCAGTTTGTTTTTCTCTAAAAGAAGCTTAAGTCTCGTCATCGGTATCTGCCATTAGGAGAGAGAAAAGAATACACTCAGCGAAATGCTCTTGCAAAGATCAGATTGGTTATTATCTTATCTAATCGATATCTCCCACTGCTTTTATCAAATTTTCTTTCAAACCTGAAAAGAAAACTAGCCAGGATTAATTGCATTCTACAGTTTCGCTAACCGGTCAGCCAGGCCAGTGTCGGTACTTTAAGGAAGGTTCCCCGTGCTTGCGCACGGACCTAATTAAAATAAACCTAGTTTTTCCCAGAGGTCAAACCCCGTTAACACCTTTCTAGACACCTACTGGATTAGCTAATTGTAAAGTGCAAAATTCTCCCGAGAGTAACTCTTACTCACAGTGGGATCGGGATCCAAATATCATATAGACGGTATGCAATCTCATTGCAAATCTCAACTCTTGAAACTCCCGATATGGTTTTTACCCCTAGATGTTTATGACCTTGGCTATGGTCAATATATCATAAGCACTAGTCAAGTTCTAACCGTCATTTCAAGATTAACTAGACCCACCCATATGACCCTTGACTATGATCAACATAATCACATGAATGTCCTTACTGATCGCATCATATGCTTTGTAGGAAGACATCACTTAGCTACCGTACACTACGCCTTGACTATAATCAACATACGTAGCACGAATACTAAGTACTCTGCTTCCTAAAATGATGGAGGGTTGCAGATGGTTTTTATGAAAACCTTTAACGTTTTGAACTTTATTTCGTTGTAGAATCTAAATTGTTTTTAGAAAAGGAGTGGCTTAAGCTCCGCATCTTTTGAAACTTGCTTTTCATAAAAAGGAGCCGAGTGGGTTTCAAATCCTATTCTACAACATCTTTAGGTTTCTTTTCTTTACATTAATCTCATTAATGTATTCCCATCATTTAAGTTCCTAAGCCATTACAGAAAGAAATGAAAAACAGTATTACATATCACATATATAACAATATTACATTCGTCTCAGATATTAAGCAATCACATCACAGAATAATTAGCAGCGGAAACACATATATGAAAATATAGGATATACTATGAACTCCGTATTTTATACTTAGCCTAAGATAGAAAATACGGATTCCACGGTCGTGATGAATAGCCAAGCCCACACCCGTAGACCCCTACGAGAGCGGCAAGTGAACCTTCTAATTCTAGAGTTTAGGAGACCTGGTCTCGACTCCTCGAGATGGCTTCCCACTGAACACCAGAACCCGGTCACTCGTGCTCCCCTCCTTGGGTCTATTCTAATGCGGAAAAGTAAAATATACATCAATGGAGACATCATCCTCAACCTGGATGTGCCCCAATAAAAGAATAATATATACAATGAATTTTACATGAATGAAAAGATAAACTCTCGTCTCACATAAAACCCCCGGCCATTCGATCACGACGATCCTATATATCATATCACATCAACAATTGAAAAGCATAGACGACGTTAAAATATATCAATCAACACATCAACATACCCACTGTTGTAATAGATCTCAACACTTGAACCTGCATAAAAATTCCCAGAGAGAATATATAGTACCTACGGATCAACGCAAGAGCGCACGGTCCAAGCCTCACCAACGGCGCCACAGAACAGCCACAAATACACCTATTTGGCCGCGGTTCCGCGGTCGTTGTGTCGAGTTAGGCGCTCGTTTTTCTTGGGGATCCATAGAAAACCCTGCTCTATTTTCTGAATATTTTTAATTACAAAAATTCCAACTTTTGAAAAAATTTCCAGTGAGCATCTAAAAATATCATTTTTCATGTTCGATTGGGTTTTTAAACATCGTCCGGTTTACCCTAAACCTCTAGCTAGGCTCTGATACCATGTTGGTGTGTAGTAGCGTCTCTAGTAAGGTTGCATCATCATAAAGTAGTGAACTTTTAAATTCTAGAGGGCTATTAAAAACGAACTACGAATCGTAACTAGAGATTAGGGTAATAACATCATTATGTGAAGTCTAAACTAAAGGAAAAAGAAATACAACCTTTGTAGCCAACTCCTTCGGTCTTTAGGACTCCTACAGCTTTGCTCGAACCTTGGATCAACTCCGCTCAAGGTCCTTCGTCATCTACGATGATCCACCCGGAGATTCCTAGGTCAAGCTCTTTGCCTCACTAAATCAAGATGAAGTGGAGCAAACACTCTACATCAAAGGGCTAGGATGATGTAGAATGGTTATGTGGTTTGTAAACTCACTTAAAAAACCCTTTCTTTTTAAGTTCTTCACTCAAAACAAAACTCAAGAGAGCTTGGAGAATGAGGAAGGTGAAGATGGCAAAACCTTTTGTGAATAATGAAAAACCTTTTTTTTTTCCAAAAAGAAAAAGAAAAGAATATATATGAGACACTCTCAAATATAACCATAGTTAATTAAATATCTAGATATTTTGTAGATGGGTTAAAGAACAAAGGAAATCTAACCATGGTTAAAGTCAAAGGTCAAATAAGAAGAATGTAGAAACAATGAGTCATTTAGCTAATTTCCTTTTTCTTTAATTCATTAACAAAAATCTAGATATTTTCAACCATGTGAGTCTTGTATTGCCATCTTCTATGTATCATCAAGCATGACACATATGTATGTATGTATGTGTGCATGCACATCATCATGTGTATGTATAAACATATATGCATACATCCAAAAGAAAAGGTTTAAGTAAAAGTGAGCTAAAAGTCAATATTAAATCAACACTTGATTTAATAAATCGGTCATATCAAATACGACCCAACCAAAAGTGAACGCCCGATTAAAATACGGTATCACATACTCGTATTTAATCGAGCTCCCGCATATCACATATGCACACCACATCATTTCGCCTGAGCTAGAAAAATCTTGTGTGGGTGTTCCCTTCCGAAAGACGGCGACGACAGGGACGTCTTGCCTGAGATTCGAGGCAGATGCTAATTGGTTTTATCCGTCCACCTCTCCGAAGGTTCTAAGTTGATTTATGGCACCGTGTATCGGAGGTTTAGACGAATTCGGCCGATGTAGCAGACTTCGTCAGATTCCCCCTCGTTCGAAGGGTTTTTGATTGTGGGGACGCTCTTCCCTGCAGGCGCAAGCCCCTGCAGTTAATTACGCTACCGCATCGCGGTAACAACTTTCTCCTTCTCCAGAATTTCACTTCGTGTCGTGGGTGTTTGTTTTGTTTGTGGTTGTAAGTCCATGCTACCTCTCCCGGTACTTACGGGCTTGCGGAAATGATGAAAAACGATTTTCAAGAGGTGGTAACATGGACTCAAAATACGGATCTTTGCTAAACAACTATCTAACAACCTAACAAGAGTTTTACCTACTCGGTTAGGGGGCTATACCTTTCTTGAACTCCTTCGTCTTCAACTCTTTCCGGTGTACGGATCGGCCTCACCTCGTCGTCTCCTTGCGCCGAAGATGGATCCACCTGAAAGCTTCTACCTTTGGCTTCTTCTTCGAACTTGAAGAAACTAGAATACTTGGTTTGCTAAACCTTGTGAACTAGGATGAGTAGAGAAGTGATTTGGGTTTTCTTTTATCTCTAAGGCAATGTTTCTCAACTCATGAGAGGGTGTTCCCTTGAGCTAGAGAGAGAGCAAGAGGAAGAGCAAGAGGGAGAGCTCAAGCAAGAGAGAGAAATCAAATGAGAGAATCAGTAACTCTTTTGCCATCCAAGCTCTCATAATCCAAAACCATCATAACAAAAATAGTAATCAAGTATTATATGATGGTTTAAGTCAAAATGGCTATATCATTTCATGCACTCATTTTGCAAAAACAAATAAGCAAGCAAAAGTCTTTGCCATGAAATGATAGCCATTGTCATGATGATGGTCAACTAGTCCAACCTAGTCAACCGGTCAACAAAGTCAACAAGTCAACAAAGTCAACCCCTCAACAACCATGTCACCATAATCCTTAATTAATATTATTGTTAATTATATTTCTTATTCTCATTAGGGTTTAGCAAAAAGTCAACAGTCAACAGTCAACAGTCAACAACCCCAATGAGAATCCTTTGCCTCTGTCTCTCTGTCAACTGTGCATACACACCCGCATCCGCGTTCCGAGGAACACGAATACAAACGAGATAAAACCAATCCCAAAATGTACACTAGGATCTGGCTTAAACCAAAGCCCGCTAGTGTTAACTGTCTGGACACCAAACGTGCACAAGTGCACGGATGTGACCGAACCCTGTCGCAAAACCATGCGACCTGTCGCAAAACCATGCGACCTCTACTCTTTTGCCTAAAGGCGAATAGCTTTCTGTGTGGGACTCTAAAGACTCGACACTACGCTGGCAGTGGGTTTAACCACAGACCGCAAGCGGCACTAGCTGTGCGTAACGGTACCCAGGTAGATGCCGACAAGAAGACTGACGAGGTGAAACCCATCTGAACTCCTACTAAGCCTGAATGTGACAATCTCCGTACAGTCCGGTCTGTTCGTCTGATACATCGCATGGCGGGCGGGCCTAGGGGTCAGTATACGTCAGTCCCCTAATAGCGGTACAAGTCGTATCGGAGTGAAGCCCAGAACACCCTGAGATAGCACTGGAAACCTACCAGTATATCTCGCTTGCCCTGGCCAGGGACTACTCGTGTAATGGCTCTCCTAGACACAGCGCGATGTCAACCCCCAATACCGGGAGAGACGAATCCTGTCTAACCGTCACTGCCTCCAAGTGCTTCGGGACTGCACCCAAAAACTACCTGTTTGCATGACTCCTTTGAGCCGTGGTAGAGTAGTAATCAAAGTACAGTGGGAACACACTCGAGACGAAGTGACAGTGTTAAGTCAGCGGACTAAGCTGTACTCATGTCACCTGGGAACTGATAACTGACGATAGGAATAGTACCAACCAACAGTTCCCGACGAGTCCTGTCCAGTGTACTCGTAATCTAACGAGCACCCGCATACTATCTCAAGTACGACGTACTGACGGCTGTGGGACAGACCGTCTCCTACACTGGGATGAGAAGCGCATACGCTAGTCTACTCCGGAGTATCGATGCCCTGTCTCGATAGTCCTGCGACTAGGGACCTGCATAAGGATGTGCTTATAGATTACCCAGCCCCCACGAGTGTGACTGCCATCACAACGCTGGTAATCAAGCAAAGATCCTAAGGGCTCCACTAATGTGTATAGGTGATATACTAAAATAAACACATGTACACATTAAAGTAGAAACAAACTAAGTAGCATACTACTATATTGAGCAAGATTGTCTATACAAGGTGAATATCCCAAGCTTCCATTAAGTAATATACAAACTAGTATGATACAGTAATGGCCTCTAGGGCATGTACACTAACAATCTCTCACTTGCACTAAGGCCATGTACTGGCGTATCGAAGATCTATCATCTCGATCAGCCGCTCGAACTGAGTCTGGGGTAAGGCCTTTGTGAGTGGATCAGTAGTGTTATCTTCCGTAGAAACTCTCCGAACCTCGATCTCCTGGCGACCCACGATCTCCCTGATCAGGTGATACCGCCTCAAGATGTGTCTGGAATTCTGATGGGACCTGGGTTCCTTCGCTAAAGCTATAGCCCCGTTGTTGTCGCAATACAGCGGTATTGGATCAACAATGGACGGAACCACCTGAAGTTCCGTTAAGAACTTCCTTATCCAGACTGCTTCATTTGCGGCATCTGCAGCAGCGATATATTCCGCTTCCATCGTCGAGTCAGGAACGGTTTCCTGTTTGGAACTCTTCCAACACACCGCCCCTCCATTGAGGATAAAGACATAACCCGACATGGACTTGGAATCATCCTTGTCACTCTGGAAGCTGGAGTCAGCAAAGGCCTCGATCTGGAGGTCTTTTCCGCCATACACCAAGAACATCTCCTTAGTCCTTCTCAGGTACTTGAGAATGTTCTTTACCGCTATCCAGTGCTTCTCCTCTGGGTCCGACTGATACCGGCTTACAACACTCAATGCGTATGCTACATCTTGTCTGGTACACAACATCGCATACATAATAGTGCCTACCGCAGATGCGTAGGGTATTGATGACATGCGAGCCCTTTCCAAATCAGTCTTGGGAGACATCTCTTTGGAGAGGGTGATTCCGTGACAAGCCGACAGATTACCGCGCTTGGAATCTTCCATACTGAATCGTTTCAGTATGGTGTCGATGTACCTTGACTGTGAAAGTCCCAACATCCTTTTAGATCTATCACGATAGATCTGGATCCCCAGAATGTAGTTGGCATCACCCAGGTCCTTCATGGAGAACCTGTGTGACAAGAACCCCTTGACAGATTGTAGCATAGGAATGTCATTTCCTATTAAGAGAATGTCATCCACGTATAAAATGAGGAATACTACAGTTCTCGCTACAAATCTACTATAGATGCATGGTTCATCTGGATTTTTGATAAAGCCAAATTCCTTGACCGTCTCATCAAAACAGATGTTCCAACTCCGCGATGCCTGCTTTAGTCCATATATGGACTTAAGCAACTTGCACACCTTTCCGCTGCTCCCACTCTGAATGAAACCCTCTGGCTGGTCCATATAAACACACTCCTCTAAATTTCCATTTAGAAAAGGGGTCTTTACGTCCATCTGCCAAATCTCATAATCATGGAAGGCAGCAATGGCAAGAAGGATCCGAATGGATTTCAGCATAGCTACTGGAGAAAAGGTCTCGTCATAGTCCAAACCAGGTCTTTGACGAAAACCCTTTGCAACCAGTCTAGCTTTATAGGTCTCAACCTGACCATCTACACCAATCTTCCTTTTGAAGATCCACTTGCATCCTACGGGTTTTATCCCATCTGGAGCAACGTCCAACGTCCATACTTTGTTGGTGTACATGGACTCCATTTCGGTCCGCATTGCATCCAGCCATTTTACCGAGTCAACGCTCTGAATGGCCTGCTGGAAGCTAGTCGGCTCATCATAATCAATGATACAATCTACTCTATCCCCGTCTATGAGAAAACCGTAGTATCTCTCGGGCGGATGAGGCTGCTTACTACTTCTGCGGAGCGGCGTAGGAATGTCATTTTCTTTTGAACCCTCTGGTTCTACTAAGCTTTCAGTAATAGCTCGTGGTTCTGGAATTTCTTCCAGTTCTATTGCGCTCCCACTTATCTGATTTTCCAAAAACTCAGTTTCCAAGAAGTGGGCATGACGAGAAACATAAATCTTTTGTTCCTCTTCGCAATAGAAGAAATAACCCTTGGAGTTCTTTGGATATCCCACAAACTTGCACTGTACTGAGCATGCCTCGAGCTTGTCCGCATGCTGCTTTTTGACAAAAGCTGGACATCCCCATATCTTAATGTGATTAAGATAGGGTCTCTTTCCACACCACATCTGATATGGTGTAGTAGGCACAGTCTTAGTTGGAACTCGGTTCAAAAGGTATGCAGCTGATTCTAGTGCATATCCCTAGAATGATCGCGGTAACTCAGCGTTACTCATCATGGACCGTACCATATCCAACAGGGTTCGGTTCCGTCTCTTCGATAGACCGTTATGTTGCGGGGTGTATGGAGGAGTAAGCTGAGAGAGAATTCCATTCTCTTTTAAGTAATCCAGGAACTCGGCACTTAAGTATTCACCACCTCGATCCGATCTCAGTGTCTTGATACTTTTGCCGCTTTGTTTTTCTACTTCATTCTTATATTCCTAGAATTTTCCAAAGGCTTCGGATTTATGTTTCATTAAGAAGACATAACCGTACCTTGAAAAGTCATCCGTAAAAGTAATGAAGTAAGAATAACCACTTCGTGCATTCGTAGACATTAGACCGCACACGTCGCTGTGTACGAGTCCCAAGAGCTCGCTCGCTCGCTCTTACTCTATGTCCAATGAACGGAGTCTTTGTCATCTTTCCTTTGAGACAGGATTGATAAGTGGCATACGATTGATATTCGAACGGATCCAAATATCCTTCTGTATGTAACTTCGTCAACCTTCTCTCATTGATGTGACCCAGTCTACAATGCCATAAGAAAGTCTGATTTATTTCCGGAGACTTTCTTTTGTGTGTATTCTGGACATTGAAAATCTGTGGTTGGTTTAATACGTATATACCATTGCTTAATGTACCTGACCCAATTAGAACTTGATTAAGGTGAATGTTTACAACATTACTTACAAATGCAAATTCATAACCTTCTTTAGATAATAAAGATACAGAAATGATATTACAAGTTGCATTGGGTACAAAATAGCAATTACGCAAAACCAAAACGTGTCCATCTGACAACCCCAGGTGATAGTCCCCCACGGACTTAGCATCCATGCTAGTTCCGTTTGCAACTTTGAGGGTCATGTCACCTGCCTTCAAAAACCTACGGTTTCTCAACGCCTGCAAAGAATTACAGATATGAGATCCTGATCCGGTATCCAATACCCAGGAAGTAGAGTTTATTGATAGACAGTTTTCAATAACATACACACCTGAAGCTGAAGCCGCAACTTGCTTCAGATCCTGTGTTCTGGCTTTCCAAGCTCTGCAATCTTTCTTCCAGTGCCCACTCTTATGACAGTAAAAGCACTCTTCCTTCCTGTTCATACCATAATATTGCATTATTATATTCCCCATTCTTATTCTTTTTATAAATAAACAGGTGCTTTTGACGCATGTCTGCTACATATTACAGGTTACAGGTTCGTGGATCTAAAACAGTGAAAACGATGTAAACACGATGAAAAAGTGGACTTTGACCAGCAAACAGAAGACTCTTGATCAAGCCTACATCAAAGATAAAATTCACAAAGTACAAGGCAATGCAAGGTCCAAGATTACAAAGCGAACGGTTAAAAGTCCACTGCAATTGTTCACTGGAGATCTGGAAGAAACATAGAAGCTATTTTAATAAAAAACCAAATAATAAGGAAGCCCAAAGATCCAAGGCCCAATACTTTCTTTTAAAGAGACATAAAATTTTACCAAAACTTGAATTCTACTTTGACTAGGTCTTCCTAAGGATATTTTGGTAAATGTAGACATGCAAATCAATTGTAACCTAGGGTTTCTATCTCCTATAAATAGAAGCCCAAATCATTGTATTCTTTTCATGCCTCCCTTCAATAATAAATTTTAGAATTCTTTTGGAGAGCATCGGTGTTTCTTTTCAATTCATGAATTCAGATCTGACAACCCTGTGTTGATGATTGGAGAGATGCATCTGTAAGTAGATTTAATTCCTTGCTCTAGTTTAGATTTCAATTCTTGCCCTAGGTAATTTTTATTCTCTGCCCTAGATAGATGTTTTTAAATTCCCTAATGAGTGAGTAGTTTTCTCGCTTGTTAGGGTTAGGAATAGGGAAGGATTTGAGAGATGAAGATCTCTCATCTCTTTTCTTTGCCAATCTTTTATGAAAATTAGAACTCCATGCATACCTTCTTATTCTGCTCCCTACGGCACTCTACCCTCGAGGTAACGGTGATTCCGTAGTCTAAAGGCCCGGATTTTAAGGTTTTCCATGGAGGTTAAGGTAAAGATTAAGAAAGGAAGGACAAGGATCTAGAGGAAGAATCAATCTTCCCAATCATCCTAATCCCCTTTGTTAAGATTTACCATAACACTAATATGATATCTTTAATTAAAGGCAATGGAAAGAGTTGTAGATCTTTGTTTACCAAATTTTCCCTAAACCTAATCCTAGCAAGTTTCTAATCCTAATATCATACAACTTCAATTTTTAGATTTAATAATTAATCCGAACACCCTTCGGAATTAACTCGTTAGCGCGACTAGGAAATTCACAACATCCCTGTGGACCGACCCGTACTCACCGGCTAGCTGCAAAGCGACGCCGTTCTTGATTGCGGTTACAAATATTTTTGATCTATCTTTTAGAAAGCGCAAGCATGCTGAATCTCTTCAATCACTTCCCCACAAGTTTTCCCGCTATCTTTGTTGCTTTTGCCTTTCCCTTCGTATCCACTTTACTAACACCGCCCCTTGGTTTGGCGGGGGTTTTCTTCTTCTTTCTCTTGGCTTTCATCTTGGACCTAGAAGAGGAAGATCCTCCTACAAACAAAGTGGATGTTTCCCTACCTTTCTGTAGGGTGCCCTCTGCACTCCTCAGCATATTGAGGAGCTCTGAAAGTTCAACTTCCTTTTCTTGCAAGTTGAAATTCAGGATGAACTGGGCGTAAGTGGAAGGAAGGGACTGGAGAATCAAGTCCGTATAGAGCTCGTTCTCCAACGTGGTCCCAAGGTCCGCGAGCTCCTCTATGAAGCCAATCATCTTAAGCACGTGTTCCGCTACCGATGATCCGACGGCCAACCTTGCCGAAAATAGCTTCTTCGACACTTCGTATCTTGCGATACGAGATTGCTCTCCATACAGTTCTTTTGTATGGAGAAATATGGATTCGAAGTCCATATTCTCGTGCCTCCTCTGATGTTCGTTGTCCATAGAGGCAAGCACGAGGCATTTGGCCTTCGCGCAATCGATTTCCCAGGTCTTACGGATTTCCCTATCCGCGACGCTGGTTTTGGGACCTGGGACAGGGGGAGCTTTGGTGGTAAGGAGATATCCCAACTTGTCATAAGTGATTGCCATTTTGACATTTCTGAGCCAATCTTTGTAGTTTGGCCCTGTCAGTATATTTTTATCTAGTAGTAACTTAAGTCCGGTCATGATGTTTGGTCGCTGCAATTAGGAGAGAGAGAAGAAACACTTTAGCATGATGCTCTTGCAAGTTTAGAGTGGTTTTTAATTTGTCTAAACAGGATGGCTCCCACTGTCTCTCGAATCCCTCCTCAAACCAAAAAGGAAGAATTAGTCAGGATCAATCTTACCGTACAATTCTTGCTTAACCGTTCGGCCAGGCTGGTGTCGGTACTTCGAGGGAGGTTTTCTAACGCTTTCGCGAAGTTCCTTAATTAAATAACCTCTTTTCCCTGTGGGCGTAGCCCCGCTAACACCTTTCTAGATATCTACGTGGTTTATAGCATTGATCGTTAAGTGAGAAATTTCCCGAGGAGTAGCATATACTCACAGTAGGATCGGGATCCAAATATCATTGCGTGACAAAACTGAAGGAATCCTACCAGAATCATCACACTCCAAATGGTATGCAGCGCTAGCAAGTTTCAGTTCTTTTGAAACTTCCGATGTGGATTTTTGCCCCATGCTCTTATGACCTTGACTTTGGCCAACAAATCATAAGTCACATGTCAAGTTCTACCCGTCATTCTCCAGGTTAATTTGAGCCCACCCGCACATACCCTTGACTTTGGCCAACAAGGTAGAACGACTGCCCCAAACCAACACATCTATCTATGCTGCACATGAATACCCAATAGCTACCAATCACTATGTCTTAACTTTGGCCAACAAACATAGCTTGAATACTTATTGACCATTCATGTGAAACGACGGAGGGCTACGAATGGTTTTGGCGAAACCGTGAACGTAGTGAACTTGATATAATCGAAGGAACGAGATAGCTTTTAAAAGGAGTGGCTTAAGCTCCGCGTTTAAAAGTTATTTTTGAAAAGAAACCGAGTGGTTTTGAAAGTGTTCCAACGACTTTTACTTGGTTTATTTTTCATGCATTAATTCCAATGCGTCCCATCATTTAATCCTACCATTGCAGAAAACAACCAAAATATGACGTATGCTTATGCCATCTGCATTCGCCACGGGGCCCCGTCATTACCCGTTAGGTTACTTAACTAACGACAGAGCGGGGGCTGGACTAGCGTGGATGCAAAACATAAGCAACGCCTAAATAATATCATATATAGATATATTGCAATGATAGCCATTTCAGATCACAGATGAACACATTGGATATACTAGGAATCCGCAATTCGTACGAGCCTGTAACGAAAAGCGGATTACACGGTCACGGTGAATAGCCAAACCCCACCCTAGACCCCTACGGGTGCGGCAAACTACCCGCCAAGTACCCGAAGCGAACCAACCTCCCTCAACTCGTGAGTAGGCCACTCGGCACTTCGAGATACCCGGTAGTTTGTGCACCCTACCTTGGGTCTATCCTAGGAGCAAAAACAGTAAAAAGAAATTATACAATGACGGCTACAACCCCGACCCGGTTGTGCGGCCAAAAATAATATTACATCAATTTACATATTACAAGAATTGAAAGATAAAAGAAAACTCTCATCTCACAATCCCCGGCTATTCATCCGCGACAATCCAATGAATTCATATACACATACCATCAACATTACAGATCACAGATATGTATAACCCCCACTAATCGACGTATAGCGATTAGCGGACGCTCAATACATATATCACATCACAGATATAAACCCGTTAGCTTTAGTCTTTAGAAGTTCGATCAAAATACGGATTTTTAGGCCCCAAACACAAATTTTTCTTTCTGGAAAATCTGGGCAGAAAAAACATATTTTAAAAATCCCAAAACAACCCCAGGAACACTCTGCAGGAAATTTGCACCACGACCGAGTCAACTCGGCCGCGGATCCGCGGCGGGAGCATGCTCCCGCCGCGGTTCCGCGGCGCGTTGACCGAGTCAGTGGACCAAATTTCTTGGGTGTTTCATAAAAAGCCTGAGTCGATTTTTGGTGCATGATTTATTAATTTTTGAACAGAATACAGAATCGACAGAAACTTGATTTTTCGGGGATTTTTCGCGACTTTTTCTCCGATCGAACTTCTACTTACTTTGCTAACATGTTAGATAGTGTTTAACCTGGCTCTGATACTACTGTAAGTCCATGCTACCTCTCTCGGTACTTACGGGCTTGCGGAAATGATGAAAAACGATTTTCAAGAGGCGGTAATATGGACTCAAAATACGGATCTTTGCTAAACAACTATCTAACAGCGGTACAAGTCGTGTCGGAGTGAAGCCCAGAACACCCTGAGATAGCACTGGAAACCTACCAGTATATCTCGCTTGCCCTGGCCAGAGACTACTCGTGTAATGGCTCTCCTAGACACAGCGCGACGTCAACCCCCAATACCGGGAGAGACGAATCCTGTCTAACCGTCACTGCCTCCAAGTGCTTCGGGACTGCACCCAAAAACTACCTGTTTGCATGACTCCTTTGAGCCGTGGTAGGGTAGTAATCAAAGTACAGTGGGAACACACTCGAGGCGAAGCGACAGTGTCAAGTCAGCGGACTAAGCTGTACTCATGTCACCTGGGAACTGATAACTGACGATAGGTATAGTACCAACCAACAGTTCCCGACGAGTCATGTCCAGTGTACTCGTAACCTAACGAGCACCCGCATACTATCTCAAGTACGACGTACTGACGGCTGTGGGACAGACCGTCTCCCACACTGGGATGAGAAGCACATATGCTAGTCTACTCCGGAGTATCGATGCCCTGTCTCGATAGTCCTGCGACTAGGGACCTGCATAAGGATGTGCTTATAGATTACCCAGCCCCCACGAGTGTGACTGCCATCACAACACTGGTAATCAAGCAAAGATCCTAAGGGCTCCACTAATGTGTATAGGTGATATACTAAAATAAACACATGTACATATTAAAGTCGAAACAAACCAAGTAGCATACTACTATATTGAGCAAGATTGTCTATACAAGG
Source organism: Agapanthus africanus (assembly GCA_030015575.1). Classification (NCBI taxonomy): domain Eukaryota; kingdom Viridiplantae; phylum Streptophyta; class Magnoliopsida; order Asparagales; family Amaryllidaceae; genus Agapanthus; species Agapanthus africanus. The sequence goes on along the minus strand of CM057338.1, from coordinate 118,058,865 downwards.
TGAATATCCCAAGCTTCCATTAAGTAATATACAAACTAGTATGATACAGTAATGGCCTCTAGGGCATATACACTAACAGTGGTTGCCCATGGATTGTATACGGAGACTAATTTATGTCGTCACCCGTAGGACGTGGATTAGTCCAAATCCGTATTTTCTTAGATTTGGGTTTGGGGTTTTGGTTTAAGGATACGTTAGCCATATTTGAGGCTAAGATCAACTTAAACATTTGTTAAGGATACGTTAGTCCAATTTGAGACTAAGATCAACTTAACAGGATCGTTTAGATCCAACAAAAGAGCATTTGGGCTCTATTGTTCCAGTTTAGGGACATAGTGGTCCATTGCCAGTTTAGGGACATGGCGATCCAGTTAATATATGGCCTACGGGACCCGTCACCTCTCTGACGACGTTGAAGGATTACAACGAAAAATATCAGAGGAGTTCAGAGATGTACCTTTGAACCGGGTGTAAATTGATTTGAGAGAGCAGTTGTGCTCAGTTCAATTTAATTTGAGGACTTACGGCCAGAATTGGGTTAAGTCCATTTGAAAATGTTCAACATTTTATTTGTGTTTGGCCTGTCAGGGCTTTACTTGGGCTCTGCCCTTTGTTTAATAATGCATAGCATTAGTCTTGGTCTGTTGGACCTTTTAATTGGGCTCTGCACTGCATTTAATAATGCACTGCATTTTTATTAGGCCTGTTAGGCCTTTTAATTGGGCTCTGCCCTTTCTTAATAATGCGCAGCATTTAATAGTCTGACAGTGCGCCACGTGGCTTGTCAGGTGCTTTGCGCTGATTGAGGAGCGCAAGGCGCAAACTGATGTGGAGGTGACACGTGTCGCGCTCTGGTGAGCGCAGACGCAATGCGCTGCGCTAGTACGCCGCTGACACGTGGCGCGCTCTGACGACTTGCGCCAATTCAATAGCGCAGTGCTCATTTTTTAAAAGCGCAAGGCGCAGACTATTCTGGGGTTGACACGTAGCGTGTTCTGGTGACTTGCGCCATCCCAAGAGCGCAGAGACTCAGATTAGTAGTGCAGGGCACTGTTCAAAAGCGCAGAGCGCATCTTGATCTATTTTAGATCAAAGAACAGAATCTTTTTGATTCTAAAGAGGTTCTACCTCAAGTTTTAAGAACCAGTGGTTCATCAAAAGGCAATGCCTTTTTATAGATCAAAAGATCTAATAGCGAAGTATATTACTTCTCTTTTTTTATTATTATTGGATCTTTTTCTTTTTATTGAAGATCTTGATCTTGTTCTTAGATCATTGATCTTTTCAGAAGAAATTCTTCTCTTTTCAAAGGTTTACCTTTTTTTTGGAGTTCTTCTCAAAGTTTTAGAGGAATTCTCTGGTTTCTCTATCTCTGTCCCTTTTAGACTTGGAGTCTAGGGGCCTTTATATAGTGCCAATTGATTTGTTAAATCAGTTAAAGAGATCTTTCTCTGATTGATTTAGGGTTGTTTCCCCACCGCTGGATCTTTGATCCAAAGGCTCTGTTTTACATAAGATAATCTTATTGTTTTAATAAGATTTAAAAAAATCTTTCCAAAATTTTTCTGTTTAAATGCTGGCAAAGCTGGCGCAAGCGCACCTGCGCTTAACACGTGTCGCGCAGTGTGGAGCGCAGCGCAACTGCGCTAGCGTAACTGCACTGACACGTATCGCTCAGCGCGGAGCGCAGCACAACTGCGCTGACACGTGTCGCTCAGCGCGGAGCGCAGCGCAACTGCGCTGACACGTGTCGCGCAGCGCAGAGCGCAAGTCGCCTGAAGCGTTGCTTCTTTTACTTTTATTTTAAATAGAGCCTTGCTCTGATTGGGTGCACTGCCTTGGGCGCAGCGCTGGCTTGTCTGATTTTGACACGTGGCGCGTTGCGCGCAGCGCAAGGAATCTGAAGCGTTGCTTCAATTATTTTAACTTTAATTTCAAAGCAGAGCTTTGCTCTGATTGGGGGAAACAGAAGCGTTGCTTCATTTCCCGCATTGGAATTTGAACAGAGCTTTGCTCTGATTGGGCTAAACAAATGCCTCCCCACCGTTGCGCTTATGTGGCCCTAAACGTGAGCGCAACGGTGACAGAATTCCAACCGTCGCGCCAACTTTTGAAAGTTGAAACGGCACTCAATGCCTATAAATAGGACCTTTGGTCCCTTAGATGATTTTCATCTCTTCATAAGCATTTTTATTCAGAGCCTTGCTCTTTTGTTTAAGCACTTTTAAGAGTTCAAACTCTAGAGAATTTTTAGGTAAAAATTAATTTGGATTAAATTAAATTAATTTTAAGAGCCTTGCTCTCAATAGATCCCTGATCTAAAGAAGACCCATTTAGGGTTTCACTTAGGAGAGCTTTGCTCTAAAGGGATCTAAAGAGAACTAAAGAGAACCCTATTAGAGTTCCATTAATAGAGCTCTGCTCTCTGAAAGATTTTTCTTGTATATTCCTGATTCACCAATGGAGCTTTGCTCCTTCCAAATCATATAGAAGAACTCTTAAGAGTTTTTCATGGATCTTGGAGGTTAAAGATGGCGCTCTTTTTTTTAATGAATTATATCGTCTTGCTTAATCAGGCCGTCTGCTAATTTTGTTAATTTCCTTTTACAGAAGTAATGGACGCCCACATGTACGACCTTGACGAGATCATCTCTTACGGGGATATCCGCCGACTCGGCCGTTCTCAAGATTGAGAATTTACCAACGCCGAGTGTGCCGAGATCATGAGTCGCTTCGACGCGTACAACGATCAACTGCTTCCTTGACGCTCCCCTCTGTTTAAGCTTATTGTGGGAGCCATCTGGGAAGCTCTTCCCCTATTCTGTACCGGTGTGCCACTTAGGGCGTTGGATGCCGCCGAGGATAAGGTGCACTCGGTGTACCTGATGAGCCTAATCTCAAAGAGACGGTGAGACAATCTTGTCGATCTCCTGCACCAAGCCTTCCAACAGTCCGCCATTCTTGCTGCTTATCGGAGGGAGGAGGACATCAGTGGGGATCCCGACGCCCGTGCTCGCGAAAGGAAGCACACTAGGATGGTTCGCCAGGCTTGGAAGGTCTTGGACAAGGTCACTTTCGAGTTCCTCAATCCATGTCCAGGATTTGAGGTCTTGCCGTTGTAATCATTTGGATAATGTCTTTGTTTATTGTCTTTATTGATGTAAGAATTTTCCGAGTATGAATGACAAATCTTTTTGCCTCCTTCCTTTTATTTTCTGCTTTATTATTGGCATATTCCTTAAGTAAGCATAGCCTGTAAGAGATATAGAACATTCTGTCTCGAACACCTTGGGGAGTAGTGATGGCTTAGGAAGCAGGTTCAGGTCTGCTACCTAAGGTTTTTCAACTTCATGAGCCGTGAGGGTCTCATAAAGACTTTTCTCCCTACGAGTCGAAAGGATCTCGTAGGTGTATTTTCTCCTTAGGAATCATGAGGATTCCTAAGTGCGTTTTCTCTTACAAGTCGTAAGGATCTTATACGAGAATTTTCCCTATTACAAGTCGAGAGGACCCGTAAGCGGTTGTTTCCCTCCTCGTCGAGATCCGACTTTGGAGAGTGTGACCCGTGAATAGTATGCAAGAGTCCGTTTTGGACCAACTTGCAGGGCCCCAGTGCTTAGGAAACATGCTTTTTAATCCCCGCTGCCTAAGGCTTTGCCTCACGAGTCGAAATGAATCAAGCATTTCTCGCAAGGATATCCTAACGTCACAGTTAACCTCTGCACTTTACGACAGAAGTCCGTTAGGGTCTGTGGTACTTAGGGTTTTGTCCGTCGTACCGTCGCGTTGGCTGATGTATTCCTCGATAGGCAATCTTGCTGTTGGAGTAGCCTTGCGATTGTCGTGTCTCTGATCCTTTCGGGGGCTGGACAAGACGTCTTCAAGCAATCCTCCTAGGCAGTTTGACCGTCGGAAGAGCAAGCGTAGGGATATTCCATGTCACTTTTTACTTGAGGTTAGGCTCATTTTGGAGAGCCCCGATGAGTCATAACCACTCCGCGCTGGTTTAGGATGATCTCCGATAGTCTTTCAGGCTTTATATGACTTGCCGTTAAGAACCTGAAGCTAGGAATTTGGCCTTTGCTTCGTTTGCTGGCATTGCGTCCTCTATATCGAGACGAATGTTGTAAGTCCACGGTAGCGCCCCGGCCGTCTAACAGACGCCAAATGCGGAACAAAAACTTTTTACAACTGGCGCTATCGCGTACTATAACCCGGATATGCCATTAAAGCTAAACTAACAAACTACAAGGTGGGTAGAAGAGTTATACCGAACGATTCGAGTCCTTCGGTCTTCAACCATCATCCTACGCTTTGTTGTGGCTGCTCCGATCTCCTCGATCTCCAGTCTTCTCGTCCAGGTGGCACCACGTCGACGGATCTTTAAACGGGCTCCCGCCTCTAAACCGAGGCAACTCGGTCGTCAAGTTTGCTAAAAGAGACGACCAAGATGTTGTAGAGAATGAGTAGAACACTTTGTCTCGTTACGTCCAAGGCTATGGACGAACGGTTAATGAAGTTGCCTTTTGGATCGGATTGAAATGAGATATGAAACTATATATGAACTAGATCTCTCTCTTCTCATTTTAACAACCCTTTCTTTTTCCCAAAAATTAATCATCCCTCACCCAAGAAGGGCCGGCCACTATATAATGAAGAGGGAGGTGAGTATAGGAGCAAAGTGGTGACAATAAGAATGAAGCTTATCATGAAAGAATGAGTCACCATAACACATAGTATGAACACAATTAAAGCAAGTGACGAATCACTAACCTTGTCATCTAAAGCATTAAATAACCATTAATGCACTAATCCACCTCACCATCCTAGTCACCATTCTAGAACCTTCTAGAAACATGACTCACCTCAAGAAGAAACGATAAATCCGCATTTAACCGAATGTTAAATACGGCTGATAGAAAACTGGAAACTGGCAACTTCCAAAAGTGATCCTGAAACGAATTTCAGGATAACCCCGTAATGGTATAAACATACCCGCATTTGTATTACGACCGAATACAAATGCATCTGAGACAAAGATATTATATCTACACAGTATAATACTCGGATCCGGCTTAAACCAAAGCCGACCAGTATTACCTGCCCAAAAAATGACACGTGCGAAAACGCACGTGCATTTTCCAAACCCTGCCATATAACCATACGGCCTCTATAACGTTTCGCCTGAACATGGGAAAGTGTCTATGGGGGACTCTAATGACTCATCAACACACTGGCACTGGGTATAACCACTAGCACGTCAGAGGTACAAGCTGTATGTAACGGTTTGCCTATGTATTGATTGGAAGGGAAGCTGACGAGCGAACTCATCCATAAACCCTACTGAGCATAACAGTGACAATATACATACAGTCCGGTCCGTTCGTCTATGAGTATCGCATATCTACCTAGGGGGCTGGTAACGTCAGACCCCCATTAGCGGTATAAGTCGTGTCAGAGAGTGGCCCAGAACATCCTGAGATACTACTGGAGTACCTACCAGTAAATCTCCTGCCTCGGCCGAGGGCTTTGTGTAATGGCTCTCCTAGACACAGCGCAATCTCACCCCCAATACCGGGAGAGATGAATCCCCTGCCGATCCGCTCACTTGCCTCCATGTGGCTCGGGACTGTACCCAAAAAAGACCTGTTTGCACGACTCCTTTGAGCCGTGGTAGGGTAGAAATCAAAGCGCAGTGGGAACTCACACGAGACAAATGACGACCTCAGGTCGATGAACTAACCTGTACACATGTCACCAGGGAACTTCTATATGACGATATGTATAATACCAACTAGCATGTTCCCGGCGAGTCCTGTCCGGTGTACTCATAACCCAATGAGCACCTGTATATATCTTAGGTGATCACACTGACACCAGTGGCTTGTGAGACTGGCCACCGCCCCTCGTCGGGGTCTCGACTGTATACACTAGTCTACTCTGGAGTATCGATCCCCTATCTCGAAACTCCCACGACTAGAGACACTTTAAGGATGTGCTTACAGACCACAGCTCCCACGTATATGATCACCATCATACTGCTGGTAGTCAAGCAAGAATCCTATGGGCTCTATCATCATGCAATAGTGAACTAAAGCATGTATACTATGATAAAGACAAACCAGATAGCAAACTATCATCTCGAGCAAGACTGTCATATCGGTATAGGTCCTGTCTCAATCATTGCAATCACGTACCTGCGATCCAATAATTGACTTTGAGGACACTATCTCCAACAAATGTCGCGGTTGTCTCTAGGTTGCTGGTGAACCGTCGAGGTTCGGAACTAGGGATTTTGCCGTGGCTCCGTTGTTTGTTTGATTGTCGCGTCTGAATCCTGTTGGAGGAAGAACGTTGTTGTTGATATCTCGTCTGCTGTATCGAGACGATCGTCGAGGTGGTGACCACTCCGCGTTGGTGCGAGATGATCTTCGATTGTCTTTCAGGCTTTATATGACTTGCCGTTAAGACCCTGAAGCTAGGAATTTGGCCTTCGCTTCGTTTGCTGGCATCGCGTCTGCTGTATTGAGACGAATGTCGCAGTTGTCCCTAGGTTGCTGGTGAACCGTCAAGGTTTGGAACTAGGGATTTTGCCGTGGCTCCGTTGTTGTTGTCGCGTCTGAACCCTGCTGGAGGAATAACACTGTGGTGACATCTCGTCTGCTGTATCGAGGCGAATGTAGAGGTAGTGATCACTCTATGCTGGTGCGAGATGATCTCCGATTGTCTTTCAGGCTTTATATGACTTGCTGTTAAGACCCTGAAGGTAGGAATTTGGCCTTCGCTTCGTTTGCTTTGTCACGTCCGAATCCTGTTGGAGGAAGAACACTGTCATGACATCTCGTCTGTTGTATCGAGACGAACGTCACGGTGGTGACCACTCCATATTGGTGTGAGATGATCTCCGATTATCTTTCAGGCTTTATATGACTTGCCGTTAAGATCCTGAAGCTAGGAATTTGGCCTTCGCTTCGTTTGCTGGCATTACGTCATCTATATCAAGACGAACGTCGCGGTTGTCTCTAGGTTGCTGGTGAACCGTCGAGCTTTGGAACTAGGGATTTTGCTGTGGCTCCTTTTGGTGATGTTGCGTCTGCTGTACCGAGACGAACGTCGAGGTGGTGACCACTCCGCACTGGTGCGAGATGATCTCCGATTATCTTTCAGGCTTTATATGACTTGCCGTCAAGACTTGGCTCCGTTTTCTGATGGAGCATGGGGAGGGAAAGGTGTGTTTCCTTCTGTGTTTGTGCCCCTGGATTGTATACAGGGATTGCTATGATATCGCATGTAGGGCAAAAGTTTCATTATGTATATTTCTTTTTATTTCTTTCCGCGATGCTCTATCATTTCAGCTTTTATATCGCGAAGGTTGCGATTGCCCAATCATTTCGGCTATTTTTCGCGGTGCCCAATCATCTCGGCTTTTTATTTTATTCTCACTCGCTGCTTTTTATTGCGAGTTGCCTAATCATTTCGGCTATTTATTTTATTTTTACTCGCTGCTTTTTATTGCGAGTTGCCCAATTATTTCGGTTATTTTTTATGCATACATTTTTACTTGCTGATTTTGTTGCAAGTTGCCCCATCATTTCGGCTATTTCATATGCATTTTTAGCTTGCTGACTTTTATCGCGAGTGTGGCACTTGGAATCTGGTGCCAATCTCAGTATCAGCATCGCTACAACTGGAATATTGCCAGGAGCAAATCATCACTTTCCATGAAAGGACTTGGAATTTGATACCGGTTTAGGCATCAGCATCGCTACAACTGGGATATTGCCAGGAGCGAATCATCATTTGCCTCTGTCGATGTTTGAACAAAGGTGTCTTAGTAAACAGGGTTAGGATCCTGTCGACTAAGGCTTTTGACTTCATGAGACGTAAGGATCTCATGAAGGTATTTCTCCCTACAAGTCGTGAGGATCTCGTAGGTGTGTTTTCTCCTTAGGAATCGTGGGGATTCCTAAGTGCATGTTCCCCTGTAAGTCGTAAGGATCTTACTAAAAGGTTTTCTCCTTATAAGTCGAGAGGACTTACGAGGGTCGTTCACCATATAGACATATCCCTAGTCACGGGTGGGACTTGGTTAGGGAAATGTTTATTCGCGCCCGTGGATTGTATACAAGGGTCAGTACTGAGCCACTTGTAGGGCAATATCGAAGGTTGTGGGGGTTGCTTAAATACAGGTTTAGGTCTCTGTAACTTAAGACTTTCAAATCTTATGAGCCGTGAGGGTCCCATAAGAGAGTTCTCCTTACGAGTCGTGTGTGTTCCCCTCCGAAAGACGGCGACAACGTGAAGACGTCTTGCCTGAGGTTCGGGGCAGATGCTATTCGGTTTTATCCGTCCACCTCTCCGAAGATGCCAAGTTGATTTATGGCACCGTGTATCGGAGGTTCAGACGGATGCGGCCGATGTAGCAGACTTTGTCAGATTCCCCCTCGCTTGAGGGGTTTTTGATTGTGGGGACGCTCTTCCCTGCAGGCGCAAGCCCCTGCAGTTAATTACGCTACCGCATCGCGGTAACAACTTTCTCCTTCTCCAGAATTTCATTTCGTGTCGTGTGTGTTTGTTTTGTTTGTGGTTGCCCGTGGATTGTATACGGAGACTAAGTTATGCCGTCGCCCGTAGGACGTGGATTAGTCTAAATCCATAGTTACTTAGATTTGGGTTTGGGAGTTTTAGTTTAAGGATACGTTAGCCATATTTGAGACTAAGATCAACTTAAACGTTTGTTAAGGATACGTTAGTCCAATTTGAGACTAAGATCGACTTAACGGGATCATTTGGATCCGACAAAAGAGCATTTGGGGGTACTATTGTTCCAGTTTAGGGACATAGTGGTCCATTGCCAGTTTAGGGACATGGTGGTCCATTGGTTTAAGGACGCTTAATTCCGTATATCGGTTTAAGGACGCTTAAGTCCATGAGTTTAAGGACGCTTAAGTCCGTGAGTTTAAGGACGCTTAAGTCCGTATATTGGTTTAAGGACGCTTAAGTCCGTATATTGGTTTAAGGACGCTTAAGTCCGTATATTGGTTTAAGGACGCTTAAGTCCGTATCAATGTGTGGTTGTCGGGACCCGTCACCTCTCTGACGACGTTGAGGGATTACAATGTCAAATGTCAGAGGAGTTCAGAGATGTATCCTTGAACCGGATGTAAATTGATTTAAGAGAGCAATCGTGCTCAGTCAATTTAATTTGAGGACTTACGGCCATGATTGGGCTAAGTCCAGTTGAAAATGTTCAACATTTAATTTGCATTTGGCCTGTTAGGCCTTTACTAGGGCTCTGCCCCTGTTTAATAATGCAGTGCATTTTTTCTAGCCTATTAGGCCTTTTTGATTTGGGCTCTGCCCTTTTTAAATGATGCACAGCATCTGTTTTGGTGTGACAGACCTTTGTTTGGGCTCTACTCCCTTTTTAATAATGCATTGCATTTTATTAGGCCTGTTAGGCCCTTTTAATTGAGCCCTGCCCTTCTTTTACTAATGCACTGCATTAATTAGTCTGACAAAGCGCCACGTGGCTTGTCAGGCGCTTTGCGCCAGCGCAAGGCGCAAACTCATGTAAGTGTGACATGTGTCACGCTCTAGTGAGCGCAAGCGCAGTGCACTGCGCCAGTGCGCTGCTGACACGTGGCGCGCTATGGTGACTTGCGCCAAATCAAGAGAGCAGTGCTCTGTTTTAGAAGCGCATAGCGCAGTTTGTCCTGGGGCTGACACGTGGCGCTCCCTGGTGTCTATCGCCAATCCAAGGAGCGCAACAGTGCAAACTCAAAAGTGTAAGGCACTGTTTAATATTTTGATCAAACTTAGATCAAAGAAAACAACTTTTTTTTGTTTTCAGAGAACCGGTGGTTCATAAAAAAAAAGGAAAAGCCTTTATACAGAAGTACATTACTTCTTTAATAATATTATTATTATTCTTTTTATCGAAGATCTTGATCTTGTTCTTAGATCAATGATCTTTTTAGAAGAAACTCTTCTCTTTTTTTTTAGAGGTTTTTACCTTTTTTTTCTGAGCTCTTCTCAAAATTTTCTTTAGAGGAGTTCTGTGTATCTCTGTCCATTAGACTTGGAGTCTAGGGGACTTTTTATAGTGCCAATTGAATTGTTAAATCAGTTAAAGAGATTTTTCTCTGAGTGATTTAGGGATTTTCCCCCACCGTTGGATCTTTGATCCAAGGGCTTCTGTTTTACAGAAGAGAATCTTATTGTTTTAATAAGATTAGAAAGATCTTTTCAGAATTTTTCTGTTTTAAATGCTGGCACAGCTGGCGCAAGCGTATTTGCGCTTGACACGTGTCGCACAGCGCAGAGCGCAGCGCAACTGCGCTGACACGTGTCGCGCAGCGCAGAGCGCAGCGCCACTGCGCTGACACGTGTCGCGCAACGCTGAGCGCAGATCATCTGAAGCATTGCTTCCTTTATTAAAATTTGAATTTTAAACAGAGCCTTGCTCTTATTAGGTGCGCTGCCTCGGGCGCTGCGTTGACGTATCTGCTTTTGACACGTGGCGCGTTGCGCGCAGCGCAAGGAATCTGAAGCGTTGCTTCAATTTTTGAATTTTTTGAAATTCAAACAGAGCTTTGCTCTGATTAGGGAAACAAATGCCCCCCCACCGTTGCGCTCACGTGGTGCACACGTGAGTGCAGCGGTGGCAAGATCCTGGCCGTTGGATCAACTCAGGAGTTGAAGAGGCGCAAGCGCCTATAAATAGGACCCTTGGCCCTCAACAGATGATTATCATCTTCAAGATTTTTAATTCTCAGAGCCTTGCTCTTGCTTTTAAGAACTTCAGAGCCTTGCTCTCGTTTTCCAAGAACTTCAGAGTTCAAACTCTAGAAAAATCTTAGGTACAATTTAACTTAACTTAACTTAAATTAATTTTAATTAACAGAGCCTTGCTCTCATAGATCTTTGATCTAAAGAAAACCCCTCTGGGGTTTCACCAACAGAGCCTTGCTCTCAAGAATCCATAGATCTAAAGAGATCTTGTTTCAGAGTTTTTAACCCATGAACAGAGCTTTGCTCATGGACCAAATGTAGATCTTTTTGATCTAAAAATGAAGAACTCTTAAGAGTTTTCATGGATCTTTAAGATCCCAATTTTTTTTTAATTTTTAATTTTTAAGAATTAATTTTCCTTTTGATGATATTTCCATCATTATCACAGAGCTAGGCTCTTTTAAGGAATTTTATTCCCTTGAGACTAGAGTTTGACAAGTGTCACTCTGTGACAGAGCTTTGCTCTGAAAGAGGACATTTTCTCCTTGTCTCTAGGGATTTCTCATTAATGAGAATATTCTTTTAGGGATCTATTCATTAATTGACAGTCCCATCCAATGATGGGGTTGTCTTATTAACTGATGAATTATCATCTAGATTTTGTGGGTCCCTCTTTGGTCCCTTATCTACTGTATTGCAGTATGGTATAAATTTTAAAATGCCAAGCGTTGGAATTACAACACTGACGGCTAATTTTTGTCCCTCCGCAGGAAACATGTCTGCTGACCTGTCATTCCCATTTGTTCGCTCAGAGGAAGGATTCCCTGAGGCGCCAGTGGACCGTGAGGTTCTCGCTCTGATCAAGAATCATGACCCAGAGAATAAGAGCCTTCACCTGTGGGGTGGGTGGTATAACGAAATCATCAAGGGTCGCCAAAGCTTCGGTTCCGCGACGCCATCTGAGCTCATATCGTTGATCCCCTATGCGGACGAACCCCCGGTGAAGTATGCCGTGGAGGTCTTGAACTGGAATTCGGAGGATCTTCTCCAGCCTTCGATCGCTGCCATTCCCGTGCAGCCGCCGCCGGCCGTGGACATCTCGAGGCGGCGCATATGTCAGGGTGAGGCACGCCCTTGGGGACAGGCTTACAATATTGGATTGACCCTGCGACAACCGGCTGGATATCTGCAGTGGGCCAGATATATCCTATCAGCGAAGATGACGCATCTGATGAAGATCGGTCTGTACTCCGCAGTCTACGTCTTACTGTTTGAGTACCCTGTTCCTCCGACTTGGTGGGTTAAGGCATTCATCGAACAATGGAACATCCCCACCCATACCTTTCTTCTATCGGACAGGGAAGTCTCCATCTCTCTGGAAGAGTTCGCTGAGATCTCGGGTTTGCCGGTGAGGGGGGAGCATTATGAGGAGCTGCTTTCTCCTGACGAGTATGTCTTCGCCACTAAGCCGCTGGTATTTGATCTGACGCCCGAGAATGCTATTCAGCACCAGTTTCCGAGTCTGGTGAAGGTGCTGAACATATATGAAGGTCTCTATCTGGAATCAGGAGTCCGGGGAGTCAGTTTCGCAGATTTTATCGCCCGCTTCCTTCGACCGGAAATTTTAGCGCAGCGGAGTGAAAAGTTCGCCAAGCTCGACGAACCTTATGGCTTTGGCTTAGATCGTCGACCAGTATCGGAAGACGATCAAAAGGATTTCTATCTCCCCGATGCCGCCATCATGCCCTTGTCAAAAATCGCCGCCCCGGGCATTAATAAGGAGACCTTCTTTTTAGGGTTTCTGGGATTGTGGATGTGCAGCTTCGCGCTCCCCATGCACCCGCGCTACATGCGGCCATCCGTTTTCTACCCAGCGCATCGGATGGTGGCTGGCCTACAGTTGTCAATAGGAATCGCCGGGTTGGCTCACCTATACAATGGCCTCAGCGTGGCGGCGGACGCTAATGAACCTGGGGTGCAGCCTGCCAATTTCCCGATGCACTACTTCACTTCGTGGATGGAAATGGATGTGCACAGGGTATTCGGCATCCATAAGAGCCCTTCGTTTTTTGAGAGGTGCAGACTCCCAAGAGTCATGCGGCTGATCGGCGCCTCGATCGTGAATCCGCCTCCACGGGAGGCTAGGGGGTTGCTCCTTCGTCCACACCTGGTCGGAGCGAGGATTTCATTCATGGATAAAGTCATAACTATCGGCTCAGAAACCTCCAAGGCGGTGGTGGCGCTGCGTGACGTCTTCAAGGACGGGGCCTCCGTACTGAAAGTCCGGGAGATTCTTCACCTCTACTCCATTCGGCCGGTCTAACTGGTGTTCAGGCAGAACGAGATGGCGCTTTTCATGAGGTACAACCCCTACCGGTTCGCCCAACAATCAAGCTATAACCAGGGGGTCCCGCTGGAGGCGTTTTTAGAAGAGCACACGGCCAGCATGGAGGGGATACGGAACGTGATGCACCATTTTATGCGGTTGAATATGGGCTCTCACTTTTTTATCAGCGAGCCGAGCTGGGTCCCCCGGGTCCTTCACGTGTACGTAGCTTTGTACGCGCACGCAATGGGTGCAGTCATCCGTGAGGAGAAGCGCATGTTGGTTGACCGCAAGGGTGCGCCTCCCGGCGGCGACCGCAAGGCTCCCCTGAAGCCAAAGACCCCTGTCGTGCCTCCGCTGAAAGATGCTGGAGCTGGACCGCCGCGCGTGTTGAGCCCTCCATGCGGATTACCTCATGCTACCGCGGACGTGCCACCTGTGCCCCGTGCTCCAGTGGAGACGGTGAATGTGGTCTCGCCGGAGTCCGGCGCGGGCTCGGACATCGGGACCCGCCGCCCTAAGGTGCCCACAAAGCGCAAGTTAATTTTGGGTGCGACTGGGGTCCGCGCGCAGAAGAGGAAGAAGAAGTCGATCCTCTCAGCTGACGTTGCGTCCGGTCAGGAACCGCATGCTCCCTATAGCGAGGGCTTGGACGAGTATGGGACCAACAAAGGATTAGTTATGCCGCCAGATGACACTGATCTGGCGGCCACCATCGCAGCTTCAGAGCGATTGGCGAGGCGCGACGCATGGCTAGCTAAGCTTGCGCAATCGGGTAATCACTAGTCGCGTTTTTTTTTTTGCATCTTACTTCTATTATTGTCTTTGACTAATGCATTTCCCCTGTTTTCTTTAAACAGGCATCACCACTGAAGAAGATATCGCTGCTTCCTTCAAAACTTTTCAAGAGGAGGAACGACTCAGAGCATCCTTAGGCCTCGGTACATTTCGATTCATTAAGTCTTTATTCTCCTTTGTTATGGTCAATCTAACCTTTTCTTTGTCTTATTCCAGGGACCGCGAGATCTTCTGCGCAAGCCGATATGGGGACTCTCCCCGGGCCAGCTGCTGAAGTCCCTGCCTCTTCGGGGCTGCCGCGAGAGAGCCGACTCGAAAAGCCGATGAGGGATGCCTTGAAGGCTTTGGAGGCAACTCTAAACGAGGACGAAGACGCCTTGATGAAGGAAGCGTCGAAGAGGTCCATCATGATGGCTCGGGAAGAGATGAAGCGCTTGAGGCGCGAGGCGAAAGAGCGCAGAGCTGCTTTGGCTGTAGGAGCGGGCCCAAGCACCATTATTCCCGCTGCTTCTCTTTCCGGGGAGCCCCCGGTCGTCTTGTCTACTGCTCACAGACAGGCGGCGCGCGCAGCTCGGGAGGCCAACGACCAGTCCACCTCAGGTAATGTGTCTTTCAAGATTTTGTTGTAAGAATTGTAAACCTATCAGTTCTTATATATCTTGTCCTGCAGGGCCAAGTCCAACCGAAGGGGAGGCGGAAACCGTCGAGCCTAAGGGGACAGTGGAAGAGGTACTGGCTGAACCCGAGCCGACGGTGGGGGACGTAGCCGGGGTTGCTGGACCTGAGCTAGTGGCTGATGAAATGGTCACGCCTACTGCGCCCGAGACGACCACCACTGCCGAGCGAAAGGGAGCGGCAAATGAGACGGCTGCCACCGCTGAGCCCAAGGGAGTAGCGGGTGAGACGGGCGTGATTCCTGAGGACGAGCCGGTCGCTCTTTCTCAAGAGTCTGGCAATGCCCCGATTATTGCTTTCCCCACCTACGGTCCTCCGCCGTCTCCTGGCCTCGCGAGCACGACGACGGCTCCCGTAGAGTCTGGTGATGAGGCCACGGGAGGTGAACTCATGTCGATGGAGGAGGGAGACGCCTCCGTTTTGGCTGGCGGCTTGTCAGGTAAATTTCGGGTTACCGTCCTTCTTTTATTCTGCAATCTTTCCTGACAGGTTTATCTTTGTTTTTAACGCAGGTGCGGCCAGTGCTGATGCTCCATTACTCGAGGGAGCGCCATCAGTTACTGCCTTGACGGTGGCTACCTCTCTACCGTGTCTCGCGCCATCGCAAATGTTGGAAGGTATGGATTTGTAATTCATTAGTTTTATCTTTCGGCCGCATAGTTTATGTACTAATATCATACTATTGCGTCTTTGCAGGAGTGCTTTTTGATCACCTCTACCAGGTGCTGCACCCACACTTCTCCTTCCCATCGGAGCTTGCTTCCTCTAGCGGCGCTGGTGAGTATGGTTTTCAATTAATACCCTTCCTTTTTCAGTAATGGAATTATTTCTAATTCTTCCCTGCCCTGATTGCAGTGTTACAAATCGAAGAAGGAGATAAGGGATCGGTTGCGCCACCGGTCTTCCCAGCTTTGCCGCCTGCTGTAGCTGGTATAGTAAACTCCCTCATTGATGACTTTCTTATATTTCTTGAATCGTCATCTGATTGTGTTTGTTTTTTCAGCTGTCATTCTGGTTCCGGCGCCCTTCGAATCTTGCATCATAATGCTGGCATGCCCCTTCTTGAGACGTCCATCTTCAAAGAATGCTGCGATGAGTTTGGGAATGCTGAGCGGATACATTGAAGAGCTTGATGCGGACGTTCCCCCATTTGCCGCAGATTTCGCTGCGGAGTTTAATACGATGCTGGCGACGCTTTTAAATTTTCATAATGAAGGCGTCGTCGAGTCTTGGGTTAACCACTGCAGGGAGATCGAGGCCCGCTTGCATCAGCTAGAGTCGATGCGTCCTGCCTCCGAGATCTTGGCCGCGAGCACTCAACGTGCGGCATGGATCGAGCAGAGCGCTCCTTAATTCCACCATCTTGAACAAGAAGTTGCTTTAAGGCGTAAGGAGCGCGACGAGACTTCGAGAAAATCTGCCCAACTGTATGCTCAGGTGGATGCAAACGCTGCACAGCTGAAGGTTATCTTTGAAGGCCTTCTGCGATGCATCTCCGAGGAGTTAACATTGAGGCGGCAGCTTGACGTCATCGAGCGGGATGCACCAAATCAGGAGGCAGCCCAGCTGGCAGCTGAGGAGCAGCTTTCATCCTACCTGCAGCAGCGGGCCCAGGTGGAAGCGGAAGTGGCCGCGGCAGCCGCTCAGGAGGAGGCGCTGAAGGAAGTGCGAGAGCAGCTCGCGGATTTGTTAAAGACACTTCCTTCTTAGTAGCTACTTTTTGTATCAATTATACACTTGTAATCTTTGAATAAAATGTACACATTCTTTATTCTTTTATACGATTCGCCTTGTACTTAATTGAATTCATGAATAAAGATATATGCATTTCCTTTTGCAATATCTTGTGTCATCTCTGCTCTTTCTTCCTTCTTTTATTATCAGTATGCTGTCTTAGTAAACATGGTTGACAGGTGATAGAGCGAACACCTTGTCTCGGTTTCTTCAAGAGGTAGCGATGGCTTAGGCCGCAGGTTCAGATCTGCTGTCTAAGACTTTTCAACTCTATGAGCCGTGAGGGTCTCATAGAGACTTTTCTCCCTACGGATCGAGAGGATCTCGTAGGTGTATTTTCTCCTTAGGAATCGTGAGGATTCCTAAGTGCGTTTTCTCTTGAGAGTCGTAAGGATCTCACAGGAGAATTTACTCCCTTACGAGTCGTGAGGACTCGCAAGTGATAGGTGAAGTTGCCCTTATCCGCCTTTCACGGGGTCAGGGGTTTGACTCTCGGTCATTGATGTACTGTCGAGTCATGGAACTGGGAAATTTGCCACGACTCCGCTTTACTGGGGTTGTATATTCCTGCAGAGACACTGATTTCTCTGCGGATCGGCGTGAATTGAGATGCTCTCGTCAAAGACGCTGATTTCCCTGCATCGAGGAGGTTGGCAAGGACACTGATTTCCCTGGGGTTGAGACGAGTCGAAGTATTCCTGCAAAGACACTGATTTCTCTGCGGGTCGATGCGAATCGAGGTGCTCTCGTCAAGGACACTGGTTTCCCTGACTCGAGGAGGTTGCCAAGGACACAGATTTCCCTAGGGTTGAGACGAGTCGAGGTATTCCTGCAAAGATACTGCTTTCTCTGCGGGTCGACGCGAATCGAGGTGCTCTCGTCAAGGACACTGGTTTCCCTGACTCAAGGAGGTTGCCAAGGACACTGATTTCCCTGGGGTTGAGACGAGTCTAGGTATTCCTGCAAAGACACTGGTTTCTCTGCGGGTCGACGCGAATCGAGGTGCTCTCGTCAAGGACACTGGTTTCCCTGACTCGAGGAGGTTGCCAAGGGCACTGATTTCCCTGGGGTTGAGACGAGTCGAGGTATTCCTGCAAAGACACTGGTTTCTCTACGGGTCGACGCGAATCGAGGTGCTCTCGTCAAGGACATCGGTTTCCCTGAATCGAGGTAATGTGTCTTTCGGGTTTTATATGTGTTACCTTCAAGACCCTGAAGGTAGGAATTTGGCCTTCGCTTCGCTTGCTGTGGTGTGTCCGAATCCTGTTGGAGGAGGGACGCCGTAGTGACATTTCGTCTGTTGTGTAGAGATGAACGTCGAAGTGGTAATCACTCCACGCTGGGGTGAGATGATCTCCAATTGTCTTTCGAGCTTTATATGAGTTGCCGTCAAGACTTGGCTCCGTTTTCTGATGGAGCATGGGGAGGGAAGATATGTCTCCTTCCGACTTTGCGCCCCTGGATTGTATACAGGGATTGCTGTGATATCGCCTGTAGGGCAAAAGTTTCATTCATTTTTTTTATATTATTGTTTTATTTCCGCGATGCTCTATCATTTCAGCTTTCATATCGCGAAGGTCGCGATTGCCCAATCATTTCGGCTATTTTTCGTGGTGCCCAATCATTTCGGCTATTTATTTTGTTTTTACTCGCTGCTTTTTATTGTGAGTTGCCCAATTATTTCGGCTATTTTGTATGCATACATTTTTACTTGCTGCTTTTTATTGCAAGTTGCCCCATCATTTCGGCTATTTCGTATGCATGTGCGGCTTGCTGGCTTTCATCGTAAGCCTGGAATTAGACACCGATTTCGGCATCAGCACCGCTACAACTGGGATATTGCTAGGAGCGAATCATCATTTGCCTCTGTCGATATCGAACAAAGGTGGCTTAACGAACAGGGTTAGGGTCCTGTCAACTAAGGCTTTTGACTTCATGAGCCGTAAAGGTCTCACAAAGGTATTTCTCTCTACAAGTCGTGAGGATCTCGTAGGTGTGTTTTCTCCTTAGGAATCGTTAGGATTCCTAAGTGCATGTTCCTCTGTAAGTAGTAAGAATCCTACAAGAGGGTTTTCTCTTTGCAAGTTGAGAGGACTTACAAGAGTCGTTCACCATATGGACATATCCCTAGTCACGGGTGGGACTTTGTTAGGGAAATGTTTATTCGCGCCCGTGGATTGTATACAAGGGTCAGTACTGAGCCTCTTGTAGGGAAATATCGAAGGTTGTGGGGGTTGCTTAAGCACAGGTTTAGGTCTCTATAACTTAAGACTTTCAAATCTTATGAGACGTGAGGGTCCCATAAGAGAGTTCTCCTTGCGAGTCGTGAGGATCTCGCAAGTGTAATTTCTCCTTAGGAATCGTAAGGATCCCTAAGTGTGTTGCTCCCTTGTGAGTCGTAAGGATCTCACGGGGGTGGTTTCTTCTTACAAGGTCGAGAGGACCTTGCAAGTGTCTTTTTAGCGAGGTTGCGCCCTTTCGGTTTTTCACAAACACTCGCCGGTAGCCCTGCTGTTTTTACTCACGGAGCCCTTTCGGGTTTTTATCCGTGCCCATTTTACTTATGGACATACCATTTTATTATTATTATTATTATTATTTTTTTTTCTAACGAGGTTGCGCCCTTCCGGGTTTTCACAAACACTCGCCGGTAGCCCTGCTGTTTTTACCCACGGAGCCCTTTCGGGTTTTCATCCGTGCCCATTTTGCTTACGGACATACCGTTTTTTTAATAACACGTCAGCCTGAGTGTACCGCGGGCTGGTAGTAGTTTAACGACGTTTCGGTCATTTGCAAGTTTTAGGACATTGCGGTCCACCGTCGCCGTATTTGAGGCGAATCTCTAGTTTACTGACTTTTCGGTCTATGGGGCTTTCCCTATGAATGAGCATGATGCCCCTGGTATATCCATCTTTCTCGGAGCATGTGGTTGTGGCGGGCTCACCTTCCAGTTTTCGGACAACGCGAACTTGCCCCGTTGGTATTGGTCTTCAACCCAGTTTTTGAAAACGTAGCAGTTTTCGATCGGATGGCCCAATACTTGGTGGTAAGGGCAGTAATTAGGATTGTTGACATCATTCAATTGTGGCTGGTGTTTCGGCTCCGGTAGAGTGATAATCCTGTTGAGCACTGCCACTTCGAACAGCCTCCTTGTTTCGTCCTGGGGAAATGAGTAAGGACGTTTCAACCTCTCATAAAGGGGTTGCCGCTTGTTGTTTTGGCGAACAACCGGTCTATGGCCACTTGATTGTTGTTGAGTATTAGCGACGAAGGCCGTTTTTTCCTTTCCTTTATCCTTTTTGTTCGATCCGTTGTTTGCGGGTCCAAGATTTTTTCCAGGTATCGTGCAATTGCACGGCTGAATGTTCTCGCAACTCCTCAATTCTTTCGTTTTAGAGATGAATTCTTTGAAGAGAGGGCCGATGGCTACTTTTTTTTCGGAGTCGCTCCCGAATGTGAGAACTCGCGGTCCCTCGGGATTAACCCTATGACAATTGCCAGCAATTCTTTTATGCTCATTTGTCGCATTCTTCCACTGTCTACGAGCTTCATGCTTTGTCCTGTTGAAGTGTTGCCTGTGAGCGACATACCCTTGCCACCAACACTTAAAGGGGTCGCAGTCTTCAGTAGGATGTGCGATCTTCTGATGATATAAGCAGAAGTTAGGATGCACCTCTACTCCACCGAGAGTGTTTTCTTTAGAGGGTGGTAGCTTCATTCCCATTGATATGGATTTAGCCAACCTTTTCCTCGTCTTGAATTTGTTTTTATCCGCAGTGGATGTCTTTTGATTTGACGAGAGTGCCTCGACTCTTTCTTCTAGTCACCGGCGTTTGGCTCCTTCCAATATAGCCATCTCACGCTCCTGATTGTCTTTACTTTTCAGAAGAATCTCATTAAGGAAGGCATCGATCATCTCGTCTGACGGCCACAGAAGTTCTGGTTCAGGTACCGCCCTCGGTTTCTCGGTGAAAGGAGCATCTTCATCATCTATCAATGAGTGAGAGATCACATGACAACTTGCTACATAATCCTCATATTCATCTGATGAGTCTTCTCCATCGTTTTCGTCCTCGAGGACGTGGCTGAGAAACTCTTGGAGCGTGATGGGAGTTCGTGCCTTCTGATTATACTCCTCCAGCGCATCAATCTGTTTCTGTAAGTCCGTGCGCTCGTCGCCAGGCTTCACGGCCTTTTTGGACTTCTTCTTCTTTTTCGAAGATCTTGACGACTGAGTGTGAGCGTTTTGGCTATCACCAATCTTTGGAGTTGGGCGCGGCTTCAGCATCCCCTTGATGATCTCAGGTTCCAACGGATTCTTCTATCTGATCGCCGGGCATGTCTGGAGATCATTCAGCATCTTTTTGGTTTTGGCGGCAAGCACGACCTCCCATGGAGCTTCTTCAACAAAAGAACAAGTTGCCCCCGGCGTGCCCGTCTTCTTTGGAGTGTGCGGCTGTGGTGGGTTTACTTTCCACTTTTCAGATAGCGCAAACTTGCCTTGTAGGTACTGATCCTCGATCCATCCCTTAAAGACGAAACAATCCTCGATCGGGTGACTTACCGCTTGGTGGTAAAGACAATAATTGGGATTATTCACCTCGCTGGGTTGCGGTGGTCTCCTTGGATTCGGGAGATTGATAAGCTTATTGCGCATCGCCAGCTCGAACAGCCTCTTCATTTTATCCCGCGGGAATGAGTAAGGACGCTTCATTTTCTCATTATAATATCGCCGTCTCTCTTCCAGTTGATCCGCTAGCTTTGGGGCACTGGGCTGCTGTTGGGTGTTCGCAACGAAGGCCGCCTTCCCTTTACCCTTGTCGTTTCGGGGTTCCGGCTTCGAAGGAGACGGTCTATGGCCCATCTGGTCCATTTGGGCTAATTTGTCAATCAAGGCTTGGAACGTGGTCGGTTTAAAGAACATCATGAATTGTGAGATAGTTGCATGAGGATCTAAGGTGACCACGAACATGCCCACCGCCGGCGCTTCTTCAATGTGTTGTTCGCATTTTGACCACAAATTCCGCCATCGGATTGCGTACTGAACCCATGTCTCCCCCGGTTTCATCCTGGCATTGATCAACGCCGTGATTGGGGTACGTTCGCTGGCGCTCGCGAATCGCTGGGTAAACAACAACTCCATTTCAGCGAAAGTTTTTACGGAATCGTTTGGAAGCTCGGAGTACCATTCAAACGCCGTCTCCGATAAGCTGCCGACGAATTGGCGAAGCAGCAGTTTGTCGTCGCCTCCAGTGTTGCCGCATAAGGCCCTGAATTGAGCGACATGCTAATGTGGATTCCCTGTCCCCTTGTACATGTGGAATTTAGGGATCGTATATCCCGGCGGGTAACTGATTTGGTCATACCAGCCCGGATAGGGTCGTCCGGTTCTAACAATTTTCCCAGCCGTTTCATTCGCCTGATGAGCTCGTATTTGCTGAGCTATGTAGTCATCTAGTGCAGCTTTGGGAATGGTTTCCTCCTTAGCTGCTGAAAGGGTCGGAGGAGGATTAGATGTCTCCCCTCCGTCGTCTCCAATAGTGATCGGAGGGTCTTCAACTGGAGGGTCCGGCTGTAACATCATCCCTACCATCTCTTGGAAAAGAAGCGCTATTTGCTTTATGTTAGCCGCTTGTTCTGCGGCTTCTTTGTCTTTCTTTTCGAGGACTCTACGTAAGAAGTCAGCATCGGTTTCTTGCTCGTGACGCTGTTCTGATGATGCCTCCGGGCTTTCTTTTGGCCCGGTGAGTGCGGCCATTTGCGTCAGCATTTCCTGAAGCTTCTATTGCTGCTCCTGGGCTTTTGTCATGGATCGGGTGAGCGGCCGGTGACCCATCGAAGCGCGGCTATCCTCTTTCCCAAATGCCATATAAACAGTATGCACCACTATGCCCCCAGACTTGGGGCGTTTGTGCTCAGCGCTTTTACGGTTCTCCATGTTCACAGGGGCTTTTTGCGGCCTCCTTTTCTTTTGAGTGATTGATGTTGAGGGAGCCGTTGCAGTGGGCACCCAGCCAGCTGTTGCTTTTTCTGTCTTGACAGAGTAATCCTTCTCCTGCTGAACCTTCATCTTTTTCTGTCGACGAAGATAGTCTTGATCCATTACGGAGTCTTGGACTTGACGCCAGACCTTGTAAATTTCAGAGGACAGCCGTTGAGGGGGCTGCTCCAGCTTCACCTTTGGGGCATTATCCACAGGTGTAGGAGATCTTTTCAATACGGCAATTGGCGAGTTTTTGTGCACCATGTTAAGTAGTTCAAAACTGTTCCCAGTTGGAACAGCATCATCGATTTCCACCGTTGGAGCCGGCGGAGTCAGTCCAGAGGGAGAGTTGCCCCCAACCTTCCTTTCCCAGCGCCAGTGGCGACGTCGAGCATATCGAGCTGTTGGGATTATCTCAGCTGTAGGGGTGACTTCCTCATGCCCCCTGTGTTGGTTAGAAATTGTCGTTGTCAGCCTATTGAAGACTGATGTCCGCTGAGTGGGGATGGCCAACCTATCTTAAGCAGACTTTTGAGCAGGTAAAGAAGCCTTGACGATTTCGCCTGAAACGGGAGGTGAAACAGTCAGTCTTGTGAAGACCGACCCTTTGGCGGGAGAAGCCGCTTCAACGACTTCGAGAGCAGGAATGGCTATTCTTTTTGGGATAACCCTTTCTGGTATAACGGGCTTCTTCATGGGCCCAAATGAGCTTTGGTCCAGTCTGTCAAAGACTGAGGCACTGGATTTGGGCGACCCATTGAGAGGGGCCGCTGTAGTTGCAAGCCGATCAAAGACCGACATCTTTGGAGCTTCTTGCGACGCCATTGGGGCATTGAAGCTCATCGGTGGGAGCATGGTCCCGAAGAATAGTCCAGTGGTGGCTTGAGTTACCTGCTCCACTGGCATTTTGAAAAGGGAGGCCGCTCGGGGCCCATAAGTCACTCCTCCAGCAGGGACGGAGCGAGAGTTGCAGTTGCAGGTAGTGCAGTTTGAAGCCATTGATTTTCTGTTTTCTGCACGGAACAAGACACCAAATCTTAGTACCTCGAATCCACAGGCAACCACAGCAAACTGCGATTTGTTCGCGAACACGACACACGAAGTGTGGAGTGGAAAGAGGAAGAGGTCCCACCGGGCGTGCCAGAATATGTTCCTCTCCAAAAGACGGCGACGACAGGGACGTCTTGCCTGAGATTCGGGGCAGATGCTAATTGGTTTTATCCGTCCACCTCTCCGAAGATGCCAAGTTGATTTATGGCACCGTGTATCGGAGGTTTAGACGGATGCGGCCGATGTAGCAGACTTCGTCAGATTCCCCCTCGTTCGAGGGGTTTTTGATTGTGGGGACGCTCTTCCCTGCAGGCGCAAGCCCCTGCAGTTAATTATGCTACCACATCGCGGTAACAACTTTCTCCTTCTCCAGAATTTCACTTCGTGTCGTGGGTGTTTGTTTTGTGTTCAGTTGCCCGTAGATTGTATACGGAGACTAATTTATGTCGTCGCCCATAGGACGTGGATTAGTCTAAATCCGTATTTTCTTAGATTTGGGTTTGGGGTTTTGGTTTAAGGATACGTTAGCCATATTTGAGGCTAAGATCAACTTAAACATTTGTTAAGGATACGTTAGTCCAATTTGAGACTAAGATCAACTTAACAGGATCGTTTAGATCCAACAAAAGAGCATTTGGGCTCTATTGTTCCAGTTTAGGGACATAGTGGTCCATTGCCAGTTTAGGGACATGGCGGTCCATTTAATATATGGCCGTCGGGACCTGTCACCTCTCTGACGACGTTGAAGGATTACAACGACAAATATCAGAGGAGTTCAGAGATGTACCCTTAAACCGGGTGTAAATTGATTTGAGAGAGCAGTTATGCTCAGTTCAATTTAATTTGAGGACTTATGGCCAGAATTGGGTTAAGTCCATTTGAAAATGTTCAACATTTTATTTGTGTTTGGCCTGTCAGGCCTTTACTTGGGCTCTGCCCTTTGTTTAATAGTGCATAGCATTAGTCTTGGTCTGTTGGACCTTTTAATTGGGCTCTGCACTGCATTTAATAATGCAATGCATTTTTATTAGGCCTGTTAGGACTTTTAATTGGGCTCTGCCCTTTCTTAATAATGCGCAGCATTTAATAGTCTGACAGTGCGCCACGTGGCCTGTCAGGTGCTTTGCGCTGATTGAGGAGCGCAAGGCGCAACTGATGTGGAGGTGACACGTGTCGCGCTCTGGTGAGCGCAGACGCAATGCGCTGCACCATTGCGCTGCGCTAGTGCGCCGCTGACACGTGGCACGCTCTGACGACTTGCGCCAATTCAAGAGCGCAGTGCTCATTTTTTAAAAGCGCAAGGCGCAGATTATTCTGGGGTTGACACGTGGCGTGTTCTGGTGACTTGCGCCAACCCAAGAGCGCAGAGGCTCAAATTAGTAGTGCAGGGCACTGTTCAAAAGCGCAGAGCGCATCTTAATCTATTTTAGATAAAAGAACAGAATCTTTTTTATTCTAAAGAGGTTCTACCTCAAGTTTTAAGAACCAATGGTTCATCAAAAGGCAATGCCTTTTTATAGATCAAAAGATCTAATAGCGAAGTATATTACTTCTCTTTTTTTTATTATTATTGGATCTTTTATTGATATTTTTCTTTTTATTGAAGATCTTGATCTTGTTCTTAGATCATTGATCTTTTCAGAAGAAATTCTTCTCTTTTCAAAGGTTTACCTTTTTTTTTGGAGTTCTTCTCAAAGTTTTAGAGGAATTCTCTGGTTTCTCTATCTCTGTCCCTTTTAGACTTGGAGTCTAGGGGCCTTTATATAGTGCCAATTGATTTGTTAAATCAGTTAAAGAGATCTTTCTCTGATTGATTTAGGGGTGTTTCCCCACCGCTGGATCTTTTATCCAAAGGCTCTGTTTTACAGAAGATAATCTTATTGTTTTAATAAGATTTAAAAAAATCTTTCCAGAATTTTTCTATTTAAATGCTGGCAAAGCTGGCGCAAGCGCACCTGCGCTTGACACGTATCGCGCAGCGCAGAGCGCAGCGCAACTGCGCTGATACGTGTCGCTCAGCGCGGAGCGCAGCGCATCTGCGCTGACACGTGTCGCGCAGCGCAGAGCGCAAGTCGCCTGAAGCGTTGCTTCTTTTATTTTTATTTTAAATAGAGCCTTGCTCTGATTGGGTGCGCTGCCTTGGATGCAGCGCTGGCGTGTCTGATTTTGACACGTGGCGCGTTGCACGCAACGTAAGGAATCTGAAGCGTTGCTTCAATTATTTTAACTTTAATTTTAACTTTAATTTCAAAGCAGAGCTTTGCTCTAATTGGGGGAAACAAAAGTGTTGCTTCATTTCCCGCCTTGGAATTTGAACAGAGCTTTGCTCTGATTGGGATAAACAGTGGGACTCTAAGACTCGTCAATACGCCAGTAGTAGGTGATGATCATATCAAAACACCTACAAGCCGCAAGCGGTCAGCTAAACGTAATGGCCACCAGGGTATTGAGCGATCAGAAGAAAAACAAGCGAACCCATCAAAACTCCCGTCGATCCATTGGCAACACTTACCGTACAGTCCGGTCTCTTCATCTGATATGCTGCATATCAAGTTTAGGGATGGAATCGTCGAGCCCTAATAACTCAATAAGTTATGTCGATATGAACTATGACCGGTCGAGAAACTACTGATAACACTTATTAGTAAATCTCATCAGCCCTGGCCAGGGACTTCAAGTCTGAGCCAATCGCACATTGCACAACATCAACTCCCAATACCGGGAGAGACGAAACCCCCCCTATCGCTCACTGTCTCCATGTGTCTCGAGACTATGCCCAAAAGCCACCTGTTTGCACGACTCAGTAGAGCCGTGGTAGGGTGGAAATCAAAGTACAGTGGGAGAACACACAAGACTCTATGACGATCTCGGGTCTACAGACTAACCTGTACCAATGTCACCAGAGAACTGCTATCTGACGATAGATATAATACCATATAGGAATTCTCCATGAGTCCGTTCATTGTACCCAGTCTCCACTGAGCACTCGTATACAATCTTCGATGTCACAACACCAATGAATATGGGATCATCCATCGCCTATCATATGGGTCAAGAAACGTATACGCTAGTCTACTCTGGAATATCGATGCCTTCTCTCGATATACCTATGACAAGGAACATTTAAGGATATGCTTATAGACCACTTATGCCCCACTAGTAAGATCTCTATCATAGCCATGGAAGTTAAGCAAATATCCTTAGGGCTTTATCAACATGTATCAAATGAACAGTATCAAGTGAACATGTCAGATAAAGTAAAACCAGATAGCATACTATCATGTCGAGCAAGAAAGTCATATATCAAATATATATATACACACACACACACACACACACACACACACAAACGTCCAAGCATCCACTATACATATAATGGCCTCTACGGCATACATATATCCAACACCTCTCCCAGTTCTCTACCTTTCCTTAGCCCATGTAACATATTACATATGTTTGATCCTGATCCGGTAACTAATACCCAGGACGTATAGTGAACTGAGAAACAGTTCTCGATAACAAACCTAACCGAAGAAGATGCATCAACATGCTTGTTCTTCATTTGGGCGACGTGAGAATCCGGATATAATCCTATTTCCTGTTCAGTCTTATAACACTTATAAGAAAGAACGGAACCAATGTTCCCCTGCTCAGTATAATAAGCGGGTTCGGTCAATACATCCATATTATTATCTTGATTAAGGCCTGACACGGTCGCTACCTGGAGAGAGAGAGAAGAAAACACTTTAGCGTATTCTCTTGCAAGATTAGATTGGTTATTATCTTATCTAATCAGGATGGCTCCCCTTGGTTTTATCAAATCTTCCTTCAAACCCTAAAAGGTAAGACTAACCGGGATTAATTACACTTTACAAGCTTGCCAATATTTCAACCAGGCCAGTGTTGGTACTTTGAGGGAGATTCCCCGTGCTTTCACACGGACCTAATTAAAAGAAACCTCGTTTTCCCAGAGGCATAACCCCGTTAACACCTTTCTAGACACCTACTTGATCGGCTAATTGTGATATGTAAAATTCTCCCAGGAGTAACTCTTACTCGCAGTGGGTATCAGGATCCAACTATCTCATAGAAGGTAAGCAATCTCATTGCAAATTTCAACACTTGAAATTCCCGATAATGCTTTTGCCCCTATCGATCTATGACCTTGACAAGATCAACAAACCATAAATCGCAAGTCAAGTTCAACCCGTATATTTCCCGATTGAATTAAACCCGCCCGTACGACCCTTGATAAGGACAACAAGGCCGTACGACTACCCTAATCCAATCGCATCTCATGCTTTAGTAGATAACACTAATTAGCAACCGTACATTACGCCTTTACAGGGTCAACAAACGCAGCACGAATACCAAGTAGGACTTATCTGAAATGACGGAGGGCAATGACAGGTTTTTCAGAAAACCTTTCGCGTAATGAACTTGATATCGTTGTAGAAACAAGTGATTTTGAAAATGAGTGGTTTTTAGGCTTTTACTAGTTTTGCTAAAGAGTTCACTCCTGGTGAAGGGATCTCGGCTCTTTCCTTATCGAATAAGGTGCAGGATATTTCACAAATATCACTATGCAAAGCAAAAACTACAAAAGCAATCAAAAACTAAACCGAGTGAGTTGTAGCATCTGCTAGTTTCGCTAAAGAGGTCACTCCCGGTGAAGGGATCTCGGCTCTTTTCTTATCGAATAAGGTGCTGGATATTCTACAAGGAATACCGCTATGCAAAGCAAAAACTAGAGCTACCCTTTTTGAAAATTTGATTCGACAACATCTTTTAGGTTTCTTTTTCTTTCATTAATCTCATTAATGATGTCCCATCATTTATTCTTCCTAAGGATCACAGAAGAAACGAAAATACAACGTACGCTTATGCCATCCGCATTCGCCACAGTGTCCCGTTATGCACCGTTAGGTTACTTAACTAACGACATACCGGGGCGGGACTAGCGCGGGTGCAAAACATAAGCAACGTTTATTATATATCATATATACAATAATAAAGCATTCGTCTCACGCATATAAAATGATCACATCACAGTATATCAGCAGCAGAAGATAACATATGAATTATTGGATATTCTAGGTGGTCCGTGTTTTATTTTGAGCCTGCATAAAACACGGATTCCATGGTCGCGATGAATAGCCAAACCCACATCCCTAGACCCCTACGAGAGCGACAAGAAACCCTCCCAATTCTAGGGTTAGGAGACCCGGTCTCTACTCCTCGAGATGGCCTTCCAATGGACCCTAGAACCCGGCTACTTATGCTCTCCTCCTTGGATCTCTCCTAATGCGGAAAAGTAAATAATATACAATGGTGGCATCATCCTCAACCCGGAAGTGCCCCAATAAAAGAATATTACATACAATAAATTTTACATGAATGAAAATAAAAAAACCTCATCTCACATAAAACCCCGGCTATTCAAAACACGACGATCCAATATAGCATATCACAGCAACACATAACATAACATGTGATCAACGTAAGTAAATATGCGTATCCCAATTGTCGTTGATATATAGCAACGAAACCGGCCATACACCACATATTAAACTTACGGTCGCAGAAAACAAAAAGAAAAACCACAAAATTTGGAATTCACAAACACTTTAGACATCATAAACCCGAAATATCACATAATACGGATTTCATGCCTAACTATATGAATTCCACATATTGTATCACATTCTAGATAAATAGACAATGTTAAACTTTCCGATCGAACAAACAAACACTCAAAATTTCCCAAATATCTCAACACTTGAGCGGAGTTCAAAAGGTCCCAGAACATGCCACAGCTCCTATGAACCAGCCGTAGAAGGGTCAACCAATGCCTCACATGTGGCACCGCTAAACTACCACAAATCCTAGGGTTTAGTGGCAGTTTTGACGGTCACAATGAATCGGGTTAAGGTTTCGTTCTTCTAGAGAGTCCATAGATTCGCTTGCATGATTTTCTGAAAGTTTTAATTTAAGGAAAAATCCAACACTTGGAAAAATTTCCAGAAAGGGAAAAAGTGAGTTATTGATATTCATTCGAACTTTTTAACACCGTCTAAATTAACCCGAAAACAAACTAGAATTACGAATACGAAACACTCCGAATTGCCTTTGCTAAAAGATAACATCACATGCAAAATTAGCAAAAACAAACAACACCTAAAGTACCAAAACCCAGAGCCTTGAACACTGTAAAAACTTCAACCCTAAACAGGCCGAGGTGGCCGGTTTTGATACAAGTGTGGCCGACCCAATTCCGAGGGAATGGGGTTAATTTTTTATAGTGTTCATTATGTATCTCATACATCATTCCGCAACTGTTTGAAAAAAATTGACATCTGAAAATTTTCGACAGAAACTAGGGTTCGTATTCGGGTGTTTCAGAGTTGTTTCGGTTTCGTAATCCTACACTAATCCGTCTAATTCTCTAGCTAGGATCTGATACCACTGTTGGGATACCTAGTAAGGCAGCAAGGTTTCGGGTGTCATCGTCCATGCCAAATTAAAATTTATGCCGTTCTAGATAATCCTAACCTAGAATCGATACTAGAGAATCATGCGGAATCTTAAAGCAAACATCTTTACTACTAAGAGATTAGGGATCACAACCTTTGTAGTCCGTTCCTTCGCTTCATAAGCTCCGAGTTGTGGTCCTTTAACTGCGATCATCATACTCCCGAACTCTAGAGAGGCTCCATTAGGTGAATGATCCATGCTAGCTTGAAGTCTTCACAATCAAAGATGATCTACCTTAAGGAATCACAAACCCAAGCTATTACTTCACTAATTAGAGAATAGTGAAGATAACACACTAATCTATATGGCTAGTATAGAAGAGGATGATGAAGTAGGAATTTTGCTCTCTTTAGTAATCTATTACTCACTTCATTTCATCACTTGGAAAAATCTAGCAAGTTTTTGCAATGAGGAAGAAGAAGAAGAAGCAAGTGATGAATGAATAATTGTGATGATGTTAGAAATGCAACCATGGGTTAAGAATGACATGCTTAACCCTTATAGAGACTTAACCATGAGCTAGGGTTAAAGTTAGGTTAACAAAAAGGGTGGACAAAGTCAAAGAAGCCTACAAGCTTCTTCCAAAATATCAACCATAGCAAATTCCACAATTTTGTATTTTCTTAATAATAAATATAAACCCTAATCTAAACCTAGCATGGTTTAAGTCTAATAAACCATAGTTGCATTTGTAACCTAGCATGTTACAATATCATATAGCACATATACAATATATAATGTAATAAAAGAAAAGAATACAATAAACATATATCACATATATGTTAAATGTATCCAAAGTGAGAAAATGAAATACATAAGTGAGCGTATATTAGACAATGTAATTTAATATATCAAATATACAATTATACATTAAATTATCGAATCAACACTTGATCCGATAATCCGGCTATATTACATATAACAAACTAATATAAAATGTATCATTTCATCGAATCAACACTTGATCCGATGACCCGGCTATATCACATATAACCAGCCGATATCATATCTCGCGAGAATAGAATACGGTTCACATATCATATTAATCTCGGTCCCGCACACATCAAATATGTGCTCCTACTCCGTTTTGCCTGAGCCAGGAAACCTCTGTATAGGACTCTAAAGGCTCGTCAATACGCCGGCAGTAGGTGATGATCATATCAAACACCCACAAGCTGCAAGCGGTCAGCTAAATGTAACAACCACCTGGGTATTGAGCGATCAGAAGATCAACAAGCAAGCATGTACACACTCCTGTGAATCCAATCAGTAACACTACCGTACAGGCCGGTCTCTTCGCCTGATATGTCGCATATCCAGTCTAGGGGTGGTAAACGTCAGACCCCAGTAACCGATAAGTCGTGTCGATGTGAGGCTCATAACAGGTCGAGAAACTACTGATAACACTTACCAGTAGGTCTCCATATCAGCCCCGGCCAGGGACTTTCAGTTATAGCCAATTGAACACAGCGCAACATCAACCCCCAATACCGGGAGAGACAAAACCCCTCCTATCGCTTATTGTCTCCATGTGATTCGGGACTGTACCCAAAAGCCACCGTTTTGCACGTTCTCATGAACGTGGTAAGGTGGAAATCAAAGCACAGTGAGAATCACACAAGTCTCTTTGATGATCTCGGGTCTACAGACTAACCTGTACTAGTGTCACCAGAGAACTGCTATCTGACGATAGGTATAATACCATCTAGGAGTTCTCGGCAAGTCCGTTCAGTGTACCCAGTCTCCACTGAGCATCCGTACACCATCTTTGATGTCAAACACCAATGGATATGGGATCATACATCGCCCATCATATGGGTCAAGATGCGTATACGCTAGTCTACTCTGGAGTATCGATGCCCTGTCACGATACATCCTCGACTAGGAACAGTTATAGGATGTACTCTTGAACTACCCTGACCTCACTAGTATGATCTGCATCATAGTCCTAGTAGTCAAGTACATATCCTAAGGGCTTTATCAAGATGTGAGAGTAAGACAGTAAACCAATACAAGTCAACATGTTTAGAAAAAGTGAAACCAGATAGCATACTATCATATTGATCAAGAAAGTCCTCTCTATATATATCCAAGTATCCACTATAATATACATCATATGTACAACAATGCCCTCTAGGGCATATACATAACTAACAATCTCCCACTTGCACTAAAGACAGCTGTTGTAGTATCTCATACCCAACATCCCTAAGAGTCTCTCAAATTGTATCTGGGGTATGGCCTTCGTGAGTGGATTCGCAGTGTTGTCCTTCGGGTCAACTCTCCTGACCTCGATCTCGCGGCGATCAACTATCTCCCGGATCAGGTGATACCGCCTCAGTATGTGCCTGGATCTCTAATGGGACCTGGGTTCCTTGGCCAAAGCCACAGCTCCATTGTTATCACAATACAAAGTTATCGGATGCTCAATGGACGGAACCACTCCAAGTTCAGTTATGAACTTCTTCATCCAGACAGCCTCTTTGGCAGAATCGTTGGCAGCGATATATTCAGCCTCCATCGTCGAGTCTGCCACGGTTTCCTGTTTGGAACTCTTCCAACAGACCGTCCCTCCATTGAGGGTAAAGACAAATCCCGAGTGCGACTTAGAGTCGTCCTTATCACTTTGGAAGCTCGAATCATTAAATGACTCCACTTGGAGTTCTCCGTTACCATACACCAAGAACATCTCCTTAGTCCTTCTCAAGTACTTGAGAATGTTCTTCACAGCTGTCCAGTGACTCTCTCCTGGATCTGCTTGATACCTACTCACTACACTTAGTGAGTATGCTACATCGTGTCTGGTACATAGCATCGCGTACATGATAGAGCCTACTGCCGAAGCATAGGGTATCCCTTGCATGCGAGCTCTTTCTAAATCAGTCTTAGGAGACATCTCTTTGGAAAGAGTGAGTCCAGAGATCGTGGGTAAGTTCCCACGCTTGGATTCTTCCATACTAAAGCTCTTTAGTATGGTGTCAATGTATCTGGATTGGGACAATCCCAGTATCCTTTTAGATCTATCTCTATAGATCTTAATCCCCAAAATGCAGGAGGCGTCACCTAGATCTTTCATTGAGAATCTATGTGATAAGAAGAGCTTGACCGAGTACAGCATAGGAACATCATTTCTTATCAAGAGTATGTCATCCATGTACAATACGAGAAAGACGACCTTACTCTCAGTAACCTTCTTGTAAATACAAGGTTCATCTACGTTCTTGATGAAGTCAAACTCTTTGACTACCACATCAAAGTAGATGTTCTAACTCCGCGATGCCTGCTTTAACCCGTAGATGGATTTAAGCAGCTTGCACACCTTTCCGCTTCTCCCACTGTCTACGATGCCCTCTTGCTGAGTCATTTACACGCACTCCTCTAAATCACCATTTAGAAAGGCGGTCTTAACATCCATTTGCCATATTTCGTAGTCATGGTATGCAGCAATGGCAAGTAGGATCCGGATGGACTTAAGCATAGCCACTGGAGAAAAGGTTTCATCATAATCCATACCTGGTTGTTGACGAAAACCCTTTGCGATAAGTCTAGCTTTGAAAGTCTCAACTTTTCCATCTACACCAAGTTTCTTCTTAAAGATCCATTTGCTCCCAATGAGTTTTACCCTTTCAGGAGAAACTTCCAAAGTCCATACTTTGTTGGTGTACATGGATTCCATCTCAGATCGCATTGCATCCAGCCACTTCACAGGGTCCCCACTCGTGATGGCCTGCTCGAAACTAGTCGGGTCATCATCTTCCATGATGCAGTCCTCGCTCCCACCATCGATGAGAAAACCGTAGTATCTCTCAGGTGGATAAGGAACCCTACCAGATCGTCGGAGCGGCTGGTGTTCGTCGGGAACTATCGAATCCTCTAGTTCCACTAAATCTTCAGTTGTAGTTTGTGCTCTACCTCATTGCTACTAATTTCTTTTGCAAGAAATTCCTTTTCTAAAAAGGTGGCATGTTGAGCAAAAAACACCATTTGTTCCTCACTGTGGTAGAAAAAATATCCATATGAGTTCTTTGGATATCCCACAAACTTGCAAAGAACTGATCGTGCCTCGAGTTTGTCCGGATTTTGCTTTTTGACATAGACCGGACAACCCCATATCTTAACACGTTTAAGATATGGTCTCTTCCCACTCCATATCTCATATGGTGTGGTAGATACAGATTTAGATGGAACTTGATACAATAGGTATGCTACTGTCTCCAGCGCATAACCCCAAAAGGAAATAGGCAACTCAGCAGTGATCATCATAGAGCACACCATATCTAATAGGGTGCGATTCCTCCGCTCCGATACACCGTTGTGCTGTGGTGTATACAGAGGAGTAAGCTGAGAGAGAATCACATTCTCTTTTAGATAGTCCAGGAATTCATTGCTCAAGTATTCTCCTCCTCGATCAGATCGAAGGATCTTAATACTTTTACTCGTCTGGTTCTCGACTTCATTCTTATATTCTTTGAATTTCTCAAAAGCTTCAGACTTTTATTTCAATAGGAACACATGTCCGTATCTTGAGAGATCTTCAGTGAATGTGGTGAAGTACGAAGAACCATTTCTGGCATGTGTAGACATGGGACAACAACATCACTTTGTATAAGTCCCAAGAGTTCCGTAACTCTTTCTCCGCGTCCACTAAACGGAGTTTTGGTCATTTTGACTTTGAGACATGACTGGCAAGTGTCATAAGATGAAAAGTCAAACGGATCCAAGTATCCATCCTTATGTAACTTAGCTATTCGTGTCGCATTGATATGACCTAGTCTACAATACCACAAGAAGGATTCATTCATTTCTGAACTCTTCCTTTTGTGTGTGTTATGTACATTAAGAACTGTAGTTTGATTCAGAACGTATATGCCATTATTTAACGAGCCTGATCCAATCAACTTTTGATTCAGGAAGATGTTCATAACATTATCCTGTACTACAAAATTATATCATTCTTTACTTAATAAAGAAACTGATATATGATTGCATATCAGGGTCGGAATGTAATAGCATTCGTTCAGAATCAATGTATTACCATTTGGTAATACAAGATGATATTCGCCAACAGCTTTGGCTGCAACATTTGCACCATTCCCTACTCTTATGGAATGATCACCCTCTCCCAGTTCTCTACCTTTCCTTAGCCCATGTAACATATTACATATGTGGAATCTCGATCCGGTATCTAATACCCAGGAAGTAGAGTGAACTGAGAAACAGTTCTCGATAACAAACATAACCGAGGAAGATGCATCAACATGCTTGTTCTTCATTTGGGCGGCGTGAGAATCCGGATATAATCTTATTTCTTTTTCAGTCTTATAACAATTATAAGAAAGAACGGAAACAATGTTCCCTGCTCAGTATAATAAGCGGGTTCGGTCAATACATCCATATCATTATCTTGATTAAGGCCTAACAAGGTCGCTACCTGGAGAGAGATGGAAGAAAATACTTTAGCGTATGCTCTTGCAAGATTAGATTGGTTATTATCTTATCTAATCAAGATGGCTCCCACTGGTTTTATCAAATCTTCCTTCAAACCCTAAAAGGTAAGACTAGCCAGGATTATTTACACTTTATAAGTTTGCCGATCTTTCAGCCAGGCCAGCGTTGGTATTTTGAGGGAGGTTCCCCGTGCTTTCACACGGACCTAATTAAAATAAACCTCGTTTTCCTAGAGGCATAACCCCGTTAACACCTTTCTAGACACCTACTTGATCGGCTAATTATGATGTGTAAAATTCTCCCAAGAGTAACTCTTACTCGCAGTGGGTATCAGGATCCAACTATCTCATAGAAGATATGCAATCTCATTGCAAATTTCAACACTTGAAATTCCCGATAATGCTTTTGCCCCTAGCGAACTATGACATTGACAAGGTCAACAAACCATAAATCGCAAGTCAAGTTCAACCCGTACATTTCCCGATTGAATTAAACCGACCCGTATGACCCTTGAAAAGGTCAACAAGGCCGTACAACTACCCTAATCCAATCGCATCTCATGCTTTAGCAGGTAACACTAATTAGCTATCGTACACTACGCCTTGACAAGGTCAACAAACGCAGCATGAATACCAAGTAGGATTTATCTGAAATGACGGAGGGCAACGACAGGTTTTTCAGAAAACCTTTCGCGTAATGAACTTGATATCGTTGTAGAAACAAGTGATTTTGAAAAGGAGTGTTTTTTAGGCTTTTACTAGTTTCGCTAAAGAGATCTCTCCTGGTGAAGGGATCTCGGCTCTTTCCTTATCGAATAAGGTACAGGATATTTCACAAATATCACTATGCAAAGTAAGAACTATAAAAGCAATCAAAAACTAAACCGACTGAGTTGTAGCATCTGCTAGTTTCGCTAAAAAGATCACTCCCAGTGAAGGGATCTCGGCTCTTTCCTTATCGAATAAGGTGCTGGATATTCTACAAGGAATACCGCTATGCAAAGCAAAAACTAGAGCTACCCTTTTTGAAAATTTGATTCTACAACATCTTTTATGTTTCTTTTTCTTTCATTAATCTCATTAATGATGTCCCATCATTTATGATTCCTAAGCATCACAGAAGAAACGAAAATACAACGTACGCTTATGCCATCCGCATTCGCCACAGTGTCCCGTTATGCACCATTAGGTTACTTAACTAACGGCATACCGGGGCGGGACTAGCGCGGGTGCAAAACATAAGCAACGTTTATTATATATTATATATACAATAATAAAGCATTCGTCTCACGCATATAAAATGATCACAGCACAGTATATCAGCAGCAGAAGATAACATATGAAATATTGGATATTCTAGGATGTCCGTGTTTTATTTTGAGTCTGTATAAAACACAGATTCCATGGTCGCGATGAATAGCCAAAACCACATCCCTAGACCCCTATGAGAGTGGCAAGAAACCCTCTCAATTCTAGGGTTAGGAGACCCGGTCTCGACTCCTCGAGATGGCCTCCCACAGGACCCTAGAACCCGGCTACTTGTGCTTTCCTCCTTGGATCTATCCTAATGCGGAAAAGTAAATAATATACAATGGTGACATCATCCTCAACCCGGAAGTGCCCCAATAAAAGAATATTACATACAATGAATTTTATATGAATGAAAATAAAAAAAACCCTCATCACACATAAAACCCAGGCAATTCAAAACAAGACGATCCAATATAGCATATCACAACAACACATAACATCACATGTCACCAATGTAAGTAAATATGCGTATCCCAATTGTCGTTGCTGTATATCAACGAAACCGGCGATACACCACATATTACACTTACGGTCGTAGAAAAGAAAGTGAAAAACTACAACATTTGGAATCCACAATCAGTTTAGACATCGTAAATCCGAAATATCACATATTACGGATTTCATGCCTAACTATATGAATTCCACATATTGTATCACATTCCAGATAAATAGACAATGTTAAACTTTCCGATCGAATAAACAAACACCCAAAATTTCCCAAATAGCTCAACACTTGAACGGAGTTCAAAACGTCCCAGAACATGCCACAGCTCCTATGAACCAGCCATAGAAGGGTCAACCAATGCCTCACATGTGGCACTGCTAAACTACCACAAACCCTAAGGTTTAGTGGCGGTTTTGACGGTCACAATGAATCGAGTTAAGGTTTCGTTCTTCTAAAAGGTCCATAGATTCGCTTGCATGATTTTCTAAAAGTTTTAAACTAAGGAAAAATCTAACATTTGGAAAAATTTCTTGCAAGGAAAAAAGTGAGTTATTAATATACGTTCGAACTTTTTAATACCGTCTAAATTAAGCCAAAAACAAACTAGAATTACGAATATGAAACAGGCCGAATTGCCTTTGTTAAAAGATAACATCACATGCAAAATTAGCAAAATCAAACAACACCTAAAGTACCAAAACCAAGAGCCTTGAACACTGTAAAAATTTCAACCCTAAACAGGCCGGGGTGGCCGGTTTTGATACAAGTGTGGCCGGCCCAATTCTGAGGGAATGGGGTGAATTTTTTACAGTGTTCATTATGTATCTCATACATCATTTTGCAGCTGTTTGAAAAAAAATTTGACACCTGAAAAATTTCGACAGAAACTAGGGTTCGTATTCGGGTGTTTTGGAGTTGTTTCGGTTTCGTAATCCTACACTAATCCGTCTAATTCTCTAGCTAGGATCTGATACCACTGTTGGGATACCTAGCACGGCGGCAAGGTTTCGGGTGGAATCATCCATGCCAAATTAAAATTTATGCCATTCTAGATAACCCTAACCTAGAATCGATACTAGAGAATCAAGCGGAATCTTAAAGCAAACATCTTTACTACTAAGAGATCAAGGATTACAGCCTTTGTAGTCTGTTTCTTCGTTTCATAAGCTCCGAGTTGTGGTCCCTTCGCTGCGATCATCATGCTCCCGAACTCTAGAGAGGATCCATGAGGTGAATGATCCATGCTAGCTTGAAATCTTCACAATCATACTACTACAAATAAGGGTTGCCCCTACGGATATTGCCGTGGGGACAAGAAAATACCCTGTAGGTACAAACGCCGTAGGTGCAAGTTGAAGCCATAAACTTGCCCGTACGGATAAAAACTTGCCCCTACGGAGTTCTGTGTAGGTTCCGTATGCCCTACGGAGTAGGCCGTAGGGGCAAAAAAATTATTTTACTTACGGTTTTTTAAAATAGATTACTTGTACCTACGGATTAATCCGTAGGGCCAAGTAATAACCCCTAAGGATACATACGTAGATACTTACCCGTAGGGGCAAAATATCATAAATCCTGATATTTTGTCCCTACGGTGTTATCCGTAGGGGCATTTGTTTGCCCCTACGGATATATCCGTAGGGGCAATCCTAACCCCCTGATACTGAGATCATAGGGGAAAATATCAGTTATTCTGATATTTTGCCCCTACGGTTTAATCCTTAGGGGCAACATGTATACCTACGGATTAATCCGTAGGTACATATTATCAGTTTTTTTTTAAAAAGGGCTGCCTGATTTTTACTCGGCCTGTACACAATAATATATACATCAATCAAATATAAAATTAATCATCACACAACATATATCGCAGTATTCATAATCACATCTCACGCATATAATATACAAAAGAAACTAAAAAACAGAATATGATATAAATATAAACACCGTAGGACCACCAATATCAATATCGTCCAAAATGTAGTACAATATATATCATATAAATAAATACATGTTCCAAACAATAAGAATCAAAAAGCTACCCTAGCTCGGTCCAGCTCCACCTCTGATAAACGCTAGAATCTGGCGTGCCTGCTCCTCGGTCAATAAATCATGCAATTCGGCGCGTGCGGGAGTCTGAGCGGGCTGTGGAGCTGGCGATGTGGTCTGCGCAGCCGCCGTCGAGGTGGTGGCTTGCGGAGCCGCGGCTGCGGGAGTCTGAGCGGGCGGTGGAGCTATAGGAGTTGTCTGCGGAACCGCAGCCGATGTAGTGGCTTGCGGAGCCGCAGCCGAAGGAGATGCATGTGGAGGCTCGGCCGATGTACCCTGTCGCGTCTGGACCTAACGTGTGTAATAAGCGTGTAAGAACTGTGTATTATTCGAATTCGTATCATTATCAAGTTATTTCGAAACCCCATTTGGATATCTAGTTTGGAAAACCGTAGTTTATTTTAATTAGATATGTATGTATGATTAATCAAACCTAAGTCTACAACCAAATAAGCTCAGGCTACGCACTAATATTGGATATGTTGATATCTATAATATGACATGATATTTTACTATTAAGTAGTATACATACCAGCATCTCCTTCAACTCTTGAACTGTGGCCTTCAAGCTCTCCAGTTCCTGCTGGACACGTCGCTCACTGGAGACGGAGGAAGTAATCGCCGGGATGGAGTCCAACCTCATATGGGTCCTGCTAGGGCCCAGTCCCCGGCCTCTCTCCCAACCTCCGTGGTGCCCTCCGTATGCGGCGTCCAGGATTGGGGTCAGCGGCCTCGGATCGCTCTGTCCAGTAAAATCGATCCCTGAGGCCTCGGCCTGCTCAACCACCCGCTCCTACACCCACATTAAGCAGTAAAGTATAAGTATAAAATTTAAATTTGAACCTTCCAAAACTAAAATTTCAAATATGGGTTGAATAAATATTAACACTTACGCAATACTCCTGGGTAGCGACGTCGGGATATCGAAGCTCGCCCGTGGCGGGATCTGTCGAGGTGCCGTGGACGGCAAGATATGCGGACAGCACGCTCGGTGTACCACCTTGCGCCAGGGTCTGAGCTGTCTGCAATATTAGAAAATAACTCTTAATATTAGATATATTAGAAAATAACTCTTAATATTGCATTATATCACAAAGGCCGGTCTATTGTAATTTACCGATAACTCCATGGCTCGAGTAATATTCCTCGAGCCACCTGTGTAAGTGGGGCGACCCCTCTTCGCCGATTTCCTATTCTCTATATTTTGAGCGGCCTGTTTCTGCACAACGGATTCACATTTAGTTTTCTAATTAAGGAACACAAAAATATAAATTATATCCTAAACAATGAATTACATTTAAAATACATACCTGTTTGCGTTGAGAGTCTAAATATTCGCACAATAGAGGCCATGTCTCTACGTCGACTCTCGCAAACGCCGGAGTAGATAGGAGGGCCGCTCTCTCTTGAACATCTTGAATCACTCTCTAATGATGTGTTTGTTGTGTATTTTTGTTGTATGTGTGTGTTCCGGCTGTCGGGGGTAAGGCTTCTATCCCATTAAGAATGTATAGAGCGAACACCCATTCTCTTGTGCTTTCAACCGTTTCGAGTAAATTTCAGCAGCACCTCCCCGTTGTTCTCCGAGTACACTGTAATAGAATAGATAATCATTTCAAAGCTGTGAAACAACGTTGAAATGAACATCTAATCTATCTTTGTACACGGAGAACCAGCAGAAAGGTACCGACGAAATATCTCAAAACGGATGAAAACACAAGTGAATGAAGGTGTTTGCTTTATACATTCCTAACTTGTCCACACGGGACAAATCTATCGGTTACCATACGATTGAATCTTCTCGTCGCATAGACTATACGACGGTTGTTAGTATCAAGCTATACCGTCCGATATTTAACAACCTTCGTATAGTTCTATGTCAAGATGAACATCGCACGTATGTTAACCGATAGACGGGGACTAAGTGGCGCTTTTAGTTTCATATATGGGTATCGATGAGAATATGAAGGTTTCATATTATCATCGAGTATCATATATTGGTTTTAACTTGAACATCTCGAATCACTCTCTAATTATGCGTTTGTTGTGTATTCTTGTTGTATGTGTATGTTCCGGCTGTCGGGGGTAAGGCTTCTATCCCATTAAGAATGTATAGAGCGAACACACATCACTTGTGCTTTCAACCGTTTCGAGTAAATTTCGGCAGCACCTCCCCGCTGTTCTCCGAGTACACTGTAATAGAATAGATAATCATTTCAAAGATGTGAAATAACGTTGAAATGAACATCTAATCTATCTTTGTACACGGAGAATCAGCGGAAAGGTACCGACGAAATATCTCGAAACGGATGAAAACACAAGTGAATGAAGGTGTTTGCTTTATACATTCCTAACTTGTCCACACGGGACAAATTTATCGGTTACCATACGATTGAATCTTCTCGTTGCATAGACTATACGACGGCTGTTAGTATCGAGCCATACCGTCCGATATTTAACAACCTCCGTATAGTTCTATGTCACGACGAACATCGCACGTATGTTAACCGATAGACGGGGACTAAGTGGCGCTTTTAGTTTCATATATGATTATCGATGAGAATATGAAGGTTTCATATTATCATCGAGTATCATATATTGGTTTTAACTTGAACATCTTGAATTACTCTCTAATGATGCGTTTGTTGTGCATTCGTGTTGTATATGTAACATGATTTTAAACTATTGAGATCAAGATTGATAGAACTGATCATCCTACATTGCAATGGCATTCATCTACCAAAAACTATTATCGCAATGGCATTCATCTATAACAATCAGCAATTAAAACTATAAATGTAGGATACTGATATCATAAAGCATTATACGCAACATATGGATTCACATGACTGAAACATGCATAAAAAAAACATGTTCATCCAAAAGAAAGGCCACTGTTAACAAATATAGACAAATACGTCATAAAAACAGTAATTAATTAACAAGTTGATTAGCATCTGGATCAAGAAAATGATAGGAAAAACAATTGACTATGATCTATAATGACAAGTCTATTACCATGACTCTCGACTAACAAAGGTGGCTTTTCGTCCTCGGTAGCTTGATAATTGAGATTTCATGGCGAATAAAAATATGCTTATGCCGTTTGACCGGGAACTTCAATAGGAAACTCAATGAGGTCGGGTGTACTGAAGTATGCTTTGTATTTCGCTATATCAGGTGATGAAGCCCAAGCCCTAGCTAGCCCCAGCCCCACCCCAACCGAACCCTATCGAAGGTAAAGAACGTCCTTACACTTTCATATTTCTATTAATGATGCAAGTCTCCACCAAGTCAAATTCTTACAATATCATTCTTTTTAGAGTATGTCTAATTTAATAGATAGAATTTTCAAAGTTGGGCAACCAAGAAAAAGTAACAAGGGATTTTACATACATGCCAAAGCTTTGATTATTTATTTATTTATTTTCCATTTCATATTAGTAATTTTATGTGTTTGATGATAGAAAGAAATACAAATTATATTAGAACATTGTACATATCCAATTTCCACTTGAAATCGGTT
This sequence comes from Agapanthus africanus, assembly GCA_030015575.1. Taxonomy (NCBI): domain Eukaryota; kingdom Viridiplantae; phylum Streptophyta; class Magnoliopsida; order Asparagales; family Amaryllidaceae; genus Agapanthus; species Agapanthus africanus. The sequence goes on along the minus strand of CM057338.1, from coordinate 118,016,253 downwards.
TTTTCTTTTATCAGTACTCGTTGACATACAGTAACAAACAATGTTTGATTAGAAGGACCCAAGATTTTATTGATCAACAATAATTTTAGTAATCAAACTAAGCTAAAATTGCTGGAAATTCCTCTCAGGTTTGCCAAATTCAGCAAACCCCGACCCCAAACTAACCCTAACCCCAGCCCAGCCACAGCCCAGCCCCACCCCAACCCCAACCTAACCCCAGCCCCAGCCCCAGCCCCAGCCCAGCCCCGCCCCAACCTAACCCTAACCTAAGCCCCAGTCCCAGCTAAACCCCAACCCTAACCCTAACCTTAACCCTAACCCTAACTCCAGCCCCAACCCCAGCCCCAGCCGAACCCCAACCCTAACCCTAACCCTAACCCCAACCCCAACCCCAACCGCAACCCCTGCCGAACCCCAACCCCAACCGCAACCCCAGCTCCAGCCATGAACCCTAGCCCTAAAATAATCAAAAATTTGTTTAATTGAAGATTTACTAACCTGTGCGGTGGAAGAGACGATCGATCGGTGGCGACGACGAAACGGAGGCGATGACGAAAACGGCGACGAGGAAGAACGGTGATGAGAACGGCGGTAGCGACGACGAGAACGGCGGGAGAGATTTGGGGATTTTGGGTTCACGCGCGATCGAGAGAAAGAGAAAGAGATAATCAGCGTAGGCGATCTGTGCCTTTTTAATTAAATCGCTATTTAGATGCCCCTACGGATTTGTCCGTAGGTCCTTGGTTTGCGGCTCCGTAGGGGCAAACGCCAAATTAAGATTTAATATTTTTACTCTTGAACGTCTTGGACCGTAGGGGCAACCTTCTGGCCCTACGGCTTAATCCGTAGGGCCAACATAAATATGCCCCTACGGATTTCAATATCCGTAGGGGCAACCCCCTATTTTAGCAGTGTCAAAGGTGATCTACCTTGAGGAATCACAAACCCAAGCTATTACTTCACTAATTAGAGATTAGTGAAGATAACACACTAATCTATATAGCTAGTATAGAAGAGGATGATAAAGTAGGAATTTTGCTCTCTTTAGTTTTCTATTTCTCACTTCATGTCATCACTTGGAAAAATCTAGCAAGCTTTTGCAATGAGGAAGAAGAAGAAGAAGCAAGTGATGAATGAATAATTGTGATTAGGTTAGAAATGCAATCATGGGTTAAGAATGACATGCTTAATCCTTATAGAGACTTAACCATGAGCTAAGGTTAAAGTTAGGTTAACAAATATCTTTAGGTAGATAAAAAGGTTGGACAAAGTAAAAGAAGACAACAACTTTCTTCCAAAATATCAACCGTGACAAATTCCACAATTTTGTATTTCCTTAATAATAAATATAAACCCTAATCTAACCCTAGCATAGTTTAAGTCTCATAAACCATAGTTGCATTTGTAACCTAGCATGTTACAATATCATATATCACATATATAATATATAATGTAACAAAAGAAAAGAATACAATAAACATATATCGCATATATGTTAAATGTATCCAAAGTGAGAAAATGAAATACTTAAGTGAGCATATATTAGTTAATGCAATTTAATATATCAAATATACAATTATACATTAAATTATCGAATCAACACTTGATCCGATAATCCGGCTATATTACATATAACCAACTAATATAAAATGTATCATTTCATCGAATCAACACTTGATCCGATGAACCGACTATATCACATATAACCGGCCGATATCATATCTCGTGAGAATAGAATACGGTATCATATATCGTATTAATCTCGGTCCCGCACACATCACATATGTGCTCCTACTCCGTTTCTCCTGAGTCAGGAAACCTCTGTGTAGGACTCTAAAAAATCGTCAATATGCCGGCAGTAGGTGATGATCATATCAAACACCCACAAGCTGCAAGCGGTCAGCTAAACGTAACAGCCACCCGGGTATTGAGCGATCAGAAGATCAACAAGCAAGCCTGTACACACTCCTGTGAATCCAATCAGTAACACTACCGTACAGTCCGGTCTCTTCGTCTGATATGTCGCATATCCAGTCTAGTGGTGGTAAACGTCAGACCCCAGTAACCGATAAGTCGTGTCGATGTGAGGCTCATAACGGGTCGAGAAACTACTGATAACACTTACCAGTAGGTATCCATATCAGTCCTGGCCAGGGACTTCCAGTTATAGCCAATCGAACACAGCGCAACATGAACCCCCAATACCGGGAGAGACGAAACCCCTCCTATCGCTCATCGCCTCCATATGATTCGGGACTGTACCCAAAAGCCACCGTTTTGCACGTTCTCATGAACGTGGTAGGGTGGAAAGCAAAGCACAGTGGGATGCACACAAGACACTATGACGATCTCGGGTCTACAGACTAACCTGTACCAGTGTCATCAGAGAACTGCTATCTGACGATAGGTATAATACCATTTAGGAGTTCTCGGCAACTCCGTTCAGTGTACCCAGTATCCACTGAGCACCCATACACCATCTTTGATGTCAAACACCAGTGGATATGGGATCATCCATCGCCCATCATATGGGTCAAGATGCGTATACGCTAGTCTACTCTGGAGTATCGATGCCCTGTCTCGATACACCCTCGACTAGGAACAGTTATAGGACGTACTCTTGGACTACCCTAGCCCTACTAGTATGATCCGCATCATAGTCCTAGTAGTCAAGTACATATCCTAAGGGCTTTATCAACATGTGGGAATAAGACTGTAAACCAATACAAGTCAACATGTTTAGACAAAGTGAAACCAGATAGCATACTATCATATTGAGCAAGAAAGTCCTCTTTATATATATCCAAGCACCCACTATAATATACATCATATGTACAACAATGGCCTCTAGGGCATATACATAACTAACACAAACAACAGTGTTAACATAACAATCAACATCATAATAGTTATACTCTCTCTCTCTGTCTATTCTACTTCTCCCTCATTTTTGGGACTTACCGAGCGATTTGTTCACTGCCGACATTATCTTTCTTTTCTTTGGAATGTCTTCAGGTGATTCGGACCTTCAGGAGATCGATTTCCCACCTTCGAGGACTCAGATCAGCTAGCCTTCGACCCGGAGCTCTAGTTACTTGTACACATTTACATTCTGTATTTTCCATTTCTGTTATGCCACTGTTTAGGCATTGCTTTCCATTCCATGTATTTACTTTTCAGATGTATTGTAAAAAGAATGTTAATAAATAAAGTTGTTGTTTATTTACATCATGTCTCTTATGTACATTTACTTTTATATTGCTTACATACGCTTAACGTGTTTACTTCAGAGTAAATATGTAGTGGTCTCGTCGCATCCTCTGCCCATATACTGGGAAGCGGGGCATGACACCGTCTACTGGGAAGTAGGGCGTGACACTACCAGTTTCACTGGTAATATCGGATAAAAGCCTTCGAATTGGCACTGCTACAGGAATAAGATCAATCATGAACTCCACATCTCGTTTAGACGTACACCCGAGATTTCCTTGAATACCTACACGAATTCCCGAACAACAATCGATGCTTTATCTGCAACTTATTTATGAACTTCACCTTTAGTAAACGGTACCCCTCATCATGAATTTGCAAGTTTTCTCTAATACTTGTGAGTTATCAGCCCACCACACTTTCTCTGCGCTATTCTGATAAACTTAGATGGATCTTGTTAGTGCTTCTTACATCTGATCGGCCTTGAAGCGGTCTGTACCAACTCCCGCTAGGGTTATTCTCGAATTACTACAGTCATCAAAAGCACTCATGTGTTTCTCCTTATTCTTTGAAATGCAAATGGATTTGTTCCTACGGGACGAGAGGAAAGATATAACGTGGTTGCTGGATTCAAGCTCGTGATAAGATAAACTCGTAAGCAATAACGTCGAGAGGAAACAAGGTAATACAACGACCATAAGTCAACAAAACGAATAGAAATAGAACTCCAGGTTGCCTAAATAGAGTACCACATTGTAACCATACCACGGTACATAGTTACAATCACATAACTCCATTCAAGTCACCCAAATCCTACTATTAGAAACGAAGGAATAAAGGGGAGAAACAATAAGAAATCAGGAGGATTCCAAGCTGAGATGCAATGCCATATCCATATCATCGAGATAAAAGAGTTTATGGAATGAATAAGATTCAAGAATTTGAATAACAAGACAATAGTTGGCATGACATGTTCCTAAAATTCTGGGTCTTGGGCCGATGTATTAGGTACCATACCTGTTCCCACATAAAAAAAAAGAAAAAGAAACGGGAGAAAATTCCCCACAAAACAAGCTTCACGTGTTAAACACGTGAGCGCCTATATGCAAAGCATATGACAACTAAAGGCTAATTTAGCCTCACGTGTTAAACACGTGAGGGCACATCTTTACGTAGGATTAAATTCTACTTAAGAACGATTCTCTCTCTAAGCAAGGAACCGTTGGATCAAAGATCCAATAGTGATTAAGCATAGAATTAAATTCTATTGAGAATGATATTTTCTGTTAAAACATAAAGTTGGTGGATCAAAGATCCAATGAGATAGAAAATATTTCCCATATCTTTCTAAACAGAGAAAGATTGTGCTCTGTTAAACCGAGCACCCTTGGATTAAAAATCCAATGGTGATAAAAATATCACCGTTCATAGAATTTTATTCTATATATGGAAAATATTCTCTCAATTTTGTTAAAACATACAAGAAAATATACTCTGAAGAACAGAGATCCTTGGATCAAAGATCCAATGGTAGATAAAATCCCCTGAATAATTTTGATACCAATAAAATCAATTGATATCTCTTAATGAGAGATTGTGCATAACTAAGCAACAAACTTTGCCTCCGCTATATAAAGAGACCGAGACTTCAAGTCTCGGGGAGAGAAAAAACGATACAAAGGAACCCTCGAGAAACTTGTGAAAAGAAAACTGAGAATTCAATTCTTCAGAAAAAAGAAGAAGATCCTCTCTCTAAACCTAGGAAAAGAAAACAGAGAAAGACACATCTCCTCTGCCTAGTAGAGAAAGATAACGACAAGGGTTTAACCCTTCAAAAAAAAAGAACTTAGTTCTTCCTCTGGTTCGAGAACGGTAAAGCAAATCTCCCCACAAGTTGAGAATTCAATTCTCATCGGGGAGATCCTGTTCTGCCGACTCAAGAATCTAGAGGAAAAGAACTAGGTTCTAGGAATTTAATTCCTCCAAAATTAGGGTTTTACCCCTCCAAAGAACTTAGTTCTTTCTCTGGATCTAAAATCCACGAGACAAAGTCTCCCACAAGTTGAGAATTTAATTCTCATCGGGAAGATCCCGTTCTTGTGAATCAAAGATTCAGCAAGGAACTAGGTTAAAGAGAGAGAAAAAAGAAAAAGAACATATCTTCTGGGAATTTAATTCCTCTAAAAATTGAACCCTCCACATATAAAGAACTTAGTTCCTATGATAATGAAAAGAAGAAGAAAAAACAAAACCAGAAGAGCTTGGCGTCTCACGTGTTTTCGACGTGAGCGCCATGCAAAGTGCTTAGCACTTCATAAAAAAGCCAAAACGGCTGAGTATTCAACACTCATTGGGCAACGTCCAACGCCGCACGTGAAAGTCATGTGGGCGCCATAAAAATGTTTAGCACTTCGTAAACAAAAAGCCAAAACAGCTGAGTGTTCAATACTCATTGGGCAGCGCTTAGCGCCCAGCGTATCACGTGCTTCTCATGTGGGCGCCACAAAAGAAAAGCAAAGAGTGCTTAGCACTCCACAAACAGCCAAAATGGCTGAGTGTTCAACACTCATTGGGCAGCACCCAACGCCGCACATGAAAAGCACGCGGACGCTATAAAAAGTGCTTAGCACTCAATATAAATACAAAATTGGGCAATGCTCATGACTGCATACTTCACATGAGTACATGTGGGTATCAGAGCCCAAAGAAATGCTCAGCACTTTCATATAAAAGCAAAAGGACTGGAAAAGAACAGAACCTAAACAAATGCTTAGTACTTTTTAAAAAAAGAAAAGGCTAAGTATACTAAGTCTAAATTGGCTAAGTCTCTGAAGTTTTCTTGCAACTGAGCCAAATGCTCCATTGCTGGATCTTAACTAAAAAAGATCCTAAAATATTGTTCGGATGATCTTAGTCTCAAACAAGACTAATGCATCCTTAACAAGAACAAATTGAGCCCAAACGCTCACCCACAAGATTTAAGTTGATCTTAATCTCAAACTGGATTAACGATCCTTAAACAAAATATTTTGAACTAAACCTAAGTTCAAAACCCTGTCAAGCAAATCCTTGACCCAAAACCACAAATCTAAAAATATACGGATTTGTACTCATCTGCGCCTTATGGGAGACGACGAAAACTAGTCTCCGTATACAATCCACACCCAAAATAAAACAAACACACACGACACGAAGTGAACTGTCGAAGCAGGAGAAAGTGGTTATCGCAACACGGTACGTAATTAACTGCAGGGGATTGCGCCTACAGGGAAGAGCATCCCCACAATCAAAAACCCCTCGTAAAACGAGGGGGGATCTGACGAAGTCTGCTATAACGGCCGCATCCGTCCAAACCTCCGATATACGGTGCCATAAATCAACTTGGTATCTTCGGAGAGGTGGACGAATAAATCCAATAGTATCTGCCCCTAAATTCAGGCAAGACGGCCTATCCCGGTCCGTCTCTGTTTTCGGCGGTAAACAGATTCTGGCACGCCCGGTGGGACCTTTTCCTCTTTCCACTCCATACTTCGTGTGTCGTGTTTCGCGAACAAAATCACGGTTTGCTATGGTTGCCCCTGAATTCAAAGTACTAAAGCCTGGTGTCTTGCTCCTGTGTAGGAAAACAAATGGCTTTCAATTGCACTTCATGCAACAGCAACTCTCGCTCCGCCTCAACCGGAGGATTGACTTATGGACCCAACGTGGCCTCCATCTTTACAATGCCAGTGGGGCACGTGACAGAGGCCACTACTGGATTGTTCTTCAGGACCATGCTCCCACCAATGAGCATCGGTGCCTCAGTACTGTAAGAAAAAGCTCCTAAGGAGTCGGTCTTCCACCGACTGACAACCGCAACGGCTCCTCTCAACGAGCCGTCTAAATCTGGAGTCTCGGTCTTCAACAGGCTGAGCAAAAGCTCAAGCGGGCTGTTCTCCGCCGAAAGACGCGACCGGGACGTTGGGACGTCTGGCCGAAATTTTTGGGGCAGATGCTATTTGGTTTTATCGGTCTACCTCTCCAAAGATGCCAAGTTGATTTATGACACCATGTATCGAAGGTTTAAACATATGCGACCGTTGTAACAGACTTCGTCGGATTCCCCCTCGTTTGCAAGGGGTTTTTTTGATTGTGGGGAAGCTCGTCCCTGCAGGCGCAAGCCCCTGCAGTTAATTACGTTACCGCATAGCGATTACTACTTTCTCCTTCTCCAGATGTTCACTTCGTGTCGTGTGTGTTTGTTTTATTTTTGGTTGCCCGTGGATTGTATACGGAGACTAATTTATGTTGTCGCCCGTAGGGCGGGGATTAGTCCAAATCCGTTTTTTCTTAGATTTGGGTTTGGTTGATTTAAGGATCGTTAACCTCGTTTGAGATTAAGATCAACTCAAATGTTTGTTAAGGATACGTTAGTCTAAGTTTTAGAGTAAGATCTACTTAACATGGTTTTAGGATCATTTAGATCCAATGAAAGAGCATTTGGTCTCTATCTTTTTAGTTTAGGGACGTTACAGTCCATTGGGTTTAAGGACATCATAGTCCGTGGAGTTTAAGGACATCATAGTCCCTAGAGTTTAGTTTAGGGACGTTGCAGTCCATGGTTTAAGGACATCATAGTCCATGGAGTTTAAGGAAATCATAGTTCATAGAGTTTAGTTTAGGAACGTTTCGGTTCATGGTTTAAGGACATCACAGTCCATGGAGTTTAAGGACATCATAGTCCATAGAGTTTAGTTTAGGGACGTTGCGGTCCATGGTTTAAGGACATCATAGTCCATGGAGTTTAAGGACATCATAGTCCATAGAGTTTAGTTTAGGGACGTTGTGGTCCATGGTTTAAGGACATCATAGTCCATGGAGTTTAAGGACATCATAGTCCATAGAGTTTAGTTTATGGACGTTGCGGTCCATGGTTTAAGGACATCATAGTCCATAGAGTTTAAGGACATCATAGTCCATAGAGTTTAGTTTAGGGACGTTGCGGTCCATGGAGTTTATGGTTTGTTGGTTTGGGGGTATACCAAGAGTTATTTATTATTGGGACCCTCCGCCTCTCTGAAGCCGTTAAAGAATTACAACGACATGTATCAGAGGTGTGGAAAGATGTACCCTTGAACCAATGGATATTCGTCAAAAGATCGGTGGTCTTGTTTGGGACTAAGACCAGTTTGGAAAAATAAAGAGCACATGGGCTCGGGTGATTACGAGTTTGGCCAACTTGGGCTCAGCCCACTTAGTCTTTGTCGTTTCTTTTTTAATAAAGTGTTAGAAACTTGCTAGGACACAGTCCTTTATTTGTGCATACAATGCTAAGCATTTATGTGAGTTCTGATGCTCACACTTTACTTCTTTTTCTTTTGTTTTTTTTTGTGAGTGTTGAACACTCTTTATGGCGCTGGACTCTGTGTGATGAGTGTAGAGCACTCTATGTCAAGTAGCGCCCACGTGAGGGTCACGTGTTGCGCTTGGCGCTGGACGCCAACCATTGAGTGCTAAGCACTTTTTATTGAGCGACGTCCACATGAAGAGAACGTGAGGCGCTTGGCGCTGAGCGCCAACTATTGAGTGCTAAGCACTCTTTTATTGAGCAGCACCCACGTGAGGAGCACGTGAGGCGCTTGACGCTGAGCGCTAACCATTGAGTGGTAAGCACTCTTTTATTGAGCAGCGCCCACGTGAGGAGCACGTGAGGCGGTTGGCGCTGAGCGCCAACCATTGAGTGCTAAGCACTCTTTTATTGAGTAGCGCTTGGCGCTGGGTTTTTCTTGTGTATTATTTTCTGAAGAGTTCAATTCTCTGTTCTTCCTTGGATCTTCGATCCATAAGAACAAATTCATCCCCGTAAGAATTAAATTCTCATTTGGGGGAGACTTGTCTCATGGATCTCAAATCTGAGGGAAGAATTATGTTCTTTTTATGAGGGTTAAACCCTTGAGATGCTCTGATCTCTATTTTATTTACCTTGAAGAAAATTCTTCTTCTTAAAGCTTTCTCTTTTTTTTTCTTGCTCTTCTCTTTGTGATCGAAGTTTATGGGGGGTTCTTCTGTACAAGACTTGAAGTCTTGGGTCCTTTATATAGTGGAGGTTGATTTGTTGATTCAGTTAAGGAAATCTCTCATTGAGAGATCCTTGATCGATCTGGGGATTTTATCCACCGTTGGATCTTTGATCCTAGGCCTTCTATTTTACAGAGGATGTTCTCTTGTTTTTTAACAAGATTAGGAAAATATTTTTCTATACAGAGCTTATTATGTATCTTGGTGATTTTTTAATCACCATTGGATCTTTGATCCAACGGTGCTCTGTTTTACAGAGAGCAATCTTTCTTGTTTAGAAAGATTCGAAGAATATTTCCTCAACAGAATTTGATTCTGTAATTTGATGATTCATCATATTCATTGGATCTTTGATCCAATGGTGGAGAACTTTTAGTTCCGGCGCTGGCGCTGTTGGCGCTCTCGTGCTTTGCACGTGAGGCGCTGCCTCAGAGTGTTTAACTCTTGGCGCTGGAGCTGTTGGCGCTCTCGTGCTTTGCACGTGAGGCGCTGCCTCGGAGTGTTTAACTCTTGGCGCTGGCGCTCTCGTGTTTTACACATGAGGTGCTGCCTCAGTTCAAATTTTGAACAAAGCCTTGCTCTCTTATTGGGGGGAAACAAATGCCCCCCACCGTTGCGCTCATGTGGTTCACACGTGAGTGCGGTGGTGGCAGCCTTTCCACTGTTGGATCAACTTGGAAGTTGGATCGACTTCCAGCGCCTATAAATAGGGTATTTGGACCTTGAGATGACTTATGTTCATCTTCATCCCTTCTTGTTTTTGAGAATTTAATTCTCCCTTCAGAGCTTAAATCTCTGCCCAAGGAAAATTCCTTTTGAGTTAGAACTTTGTTCAAAAATTTAGTAAGAATCATGTTCGACCCCATTAAACAGAGCTTTGCTCTTACTAGATCATAGATCTAAAAAAAAGGATTTTTAGGGTTACATAACCCATTAGTTAGAACATTGTTCATCTTTATGAAGAACTCTTAGAGTTTGTTTTGTAGATCTTAAAGATCTCGGAGTTTTTACTCTGTAAAAAGCTTTGCCCTTTTTTTTAGGGTTCTGATGGGTTACTCCATCATTTTCACAGAGCATGGCTCTTACAAATTTTGGGGAATTTTTATTCCCCTCATAATTAAAGTTGACAGATGTAATTTCTGTTTGCAAAGCGCTGCTCTCGAGGGGGTTTCTGGAATTTAATTCCATTGCATACAAGGAATTTAATTCTTTACCGAAGAGCTTAGCTCTGCAAGATCAAAGGGCCCTTCAGGAATTTCATTCCCTATTTTTAATGAGCGTCTTCATAGGGTTGTTTTAACAGAACTTGTTTTCTCTATGGGGATGTCCAGAGTTGTTTAAACTCCCGTGTCTGTTTAATGAGAATTTTCTTGATCAGTTTGATCACTAAACTTTCACTGATTTTTCTTTTCAGATACTATGGCCGCTCATCTGTATGATCTTGAAGAAATCATTTCTTATGAAGATATTCGTGTCCAAGGCCGCTGCCAAAACCAGGAGTTTACCAACGCCCAGTGCGCTGATGTTATGCTTCGCTTCGATGAGTACAACGGTCAACTACTTCCCCGTCGTTCCGCTCTTTTGAAGATCATTGTGGGAGCGATCTGGGAAGCACTTCTTGGATTTTACGAGGCCATGCCGCTTAAAGCACTTGATGATGCTGAAGACAAGGTGAACTCGGTATATCTGATGGGCTTGATCTCGAAGTGGCGGCGAGATAATCTTGTTGACATCTTGTATCAAGTTTTTCAACAGACGACAATAATCTCCGCCAACCAGAGGACGGAGGATATCAGCGAGGATCTCGACTCTCGCATTCGTGAGAAGGTGCACACGAGAATAGTCAGAAAAGCTAGAAGCATTTTGGACCGCCTCGCTTCTGAATTCCTCAATCCATGTCCGGGATTTAGTGTTTTACCATTGTAAACATTTTTTATGATGATTTTTTGTTTTGTTGCTACCGCCGATGTATAAATTTCCTCAAGTATGAATGGCAAAATTTCCTTTTCTTTTATACCACTGCTCATAGGTGTCTCATTTTAAATAATAGCTACTCGTATACAGAATGCCGGGGCCTCCGTGCTATACGTGCAAGGCACGTGAGACGCCGCCTTAGAGATTTTAACTCTTGGCGCTGGCGTCTTCGTGCAAGGCACGTGAGGCGTTGACTTAGAGTTTTTAACTCTTGGTGTGGGTGCCCTCGTGCAAGGCACGTGAGACGCTGCCTCATTACTGAAGAAGTCTTTTCACATCTTCTCTATTCCCTATAGGCCAACTATTTCGTTCCCCATGCCCCCCTTTTTCCGATCCTGGGAATAGCTCCACCATGCACGATGTTTTCTGTGCATAGCTTTGAATGCGTCTCTTTATAACCCGAGGCTGCATCTTCCTTCTTCTCTTCAAAGAGTAACCCGTCTTTCATTAACAGGACTCAAACAAACCAAAAGCTATGGCCTGCAATCGCCCCCATGCTTGTCGGCGACCGTGGGAGGTACCTATCGAGGAAATGATTCCTTGCTTTGCTGCGCGGCTCGTAGATCCTCTTCTCACCGACGCTCAATGTGACATAGTGATGTATGAGCTCTTGAGTCGTAGGGGCTCTCCTCTTCCTATGGGCTCCATTTGGCTCCGGATGATCTTTCTATCCGTGCTCGTCGACATCCCCCCTCATCCGAAAGAGATGACTCTGGCGATCCTCGATGCGGCGGTGGACAAGATCGAGTGCTTTCACGAGGCGCGCTTGATTACCCAGTCTTTGAGGGACTGATCAGTGCATTTACTGAGTCAGATAAGAGCCCGGCGGGCCATCATGTCTGCTTTCGCTGATGAGCACGGTGCTAATCGGTGGGGAGCAACTCCTCGTGAAGACCGTCGCTTCGACATGATGGAGAAGACAGAGAGGGAACTGGAGAACTTTATTTATTGTTTTGTTAACCCTTGTATCTCTGATCCCATATTTGGTGATCTTTTTCCTATAGAGTAGTGTATTCTCTTATTATTGACTATTGAATGCTTTCTATTGAATCTTTCTGTTCGTCATACATTCGTACGTGCATCCCACCTGCGTTCATGAGCATTACACTTTACCCTTAGGAATTTTTTTGCCAAGTGCGAGTGCCATTGTAATGTCGTACATAAATCAGCACGTTTTGGACACCATTTCTATCTAAGCAGGCACGTAGTCATGAATCCATGCTTATTACTTTGCACAGTACATGGTTTGTGTATGTTTTGGATTGAGTATTGTTGTCGAGTGGAGGCTTGCCTACATGGTCTTGAGCGCATACATCTTCCTTTTGAGCTCTTGACTGCAGAAACGAACATGCGGGGGTTGATCGAACGGTGCGCCGCCAACCGAATCCATTTGTGCGTACGAAATTTGGTGAGTGCTTCAAAAAGATATCACGGAGGTGGTAGCTCTTGATAAAACCGTTATTTTTACCCGCGGGATTGTTGAAGCTCATAAAGTTGCTGAAAGGGAGCTTGAGAGTCGGCTCGCCTCGTATCAGGCTCAACAGTCTCAGGCGGAGACCCGTCTTGTGGCAATAACAAAGCTTGAAGCCGAGGCCCAGTGGAAGAATGATGAATTGACGAACTTATTTCACCATCCGCCGACTTAAGCATTTTTCGTCATTGTGTATTTTTTGTATTCATCTACGAATAGGAATATCTTGTATTCATTTTGATTCATGAATAAAGTACATATTTTATCTCATACTATCGCTTCCTTTTCTTTGTCATGTCGTTAGCATGTGACTTTAGCAAATATGGCCTGTAGATGATAGATAATAGTTCATCTTGAACTCCTTGTAGGGTAGCGATGTCTTAGGAAACAGGTTCAGGTCTGCTGCCTAAGACTTTTCAACTTTATGAGTCGTGAGGGTCTCATAAAGACTTTTCTCCCTACGAGTCGAGAGGATCCCGTAGGTGTATTTTCTCCTTAGGAATCGTGAGGATTCCTAAGTGCGTTTTCTCTTGAGAGTCGTAAGGATCTCACAAGAGAACTTTCTCCCTTACAAGTCGAGAGGACTCATAAGTGGTTGGTAAGTTGACTTATTTCCGAGTCGAAGCATTGCTCCGTCGAGGAGGTCCTTGACTTACTTGCTTCCGAGTCGGAGCGTTGTTCCGACGAGGAGGTCATTGGCTGACTTGTTTCCGAGGCGGAGGTCATTGGCTGACTTGTTTCCGAGACGGAGGTCATTTGCTGAATTTTTTCCGAGACAGAGGTAATTGGCTGATTTGTTTCCGAGACGGAGGTCATTGGCTGACTTGTTTCCGAGGTGGAAGTCATTGGCTGACTTGTTTCCGAGACGGAGGTCATTGGCTGACTTGTTTCCGAGATGGAGGTCATTGGCTGACTTGTTTCCGAGACGGAGGTCATTAGTCTTCTGGGATGCGGATGTTGCCGTCGAGTTCTGACTCTCCCTTTGACAGAGTCTGTTGGGAAATGTGGTTCCCTTTTCGTTTATGCCCATGGATTGTATACAGGGGTCAGTATGGACTCACCTGTAGGACAAAAGTTTCATTCTTTCATCATTTTTATTTTTTTTACTTCCTTCAGCGATGCTCTATCATTTCAGTTTTTTATATCGTGAAAGTCGCGATTGCCCAATCATTTCGGCTATTTTTCACGGTGCCCAATCATTTCGGCTATTTTCTTTTTTACTCGCTACTTTTTATTGTGAGTTGCCCAATCATTTTGGCTATTTTTATATGTATCTTTGGCTCGCTGATTTCGTTGCGAGTATGGACTTGAGATCTGATACCAATCTTAGCATCAGCATCGCTGCGACTGGAATATTGCTAGGAGCGAATCATCACTTGCCATGAAAGGACTTGGAATTTGTTACCGATTTAGGCATCAGAATCGCTACCACTGGGACATCGCCAGGAGAGAATCATCATTTGCCATCGTCGATTCGAACAAAGGTGGCTTAGCAAACAGGGTTTGTTCGCCGCCAAAAGACGCGACCGGGACGTTGGGACGTCGGGGCCTGAATTTTGGGGGGGCAGATGCTATTTGGTGCTATCCGTCCACCTCTCCGAAGATGTCAAATTGATTTATAGCACCATGTATCGAAGGTTTAAACAGATGCGGCCGATGTAGCAGACTTCGTCAGATTCCCCCTCATTGAGGGGTTTTTTTATTGTGAGGACGCTCTTCCCTGCAGGCGCAAGCCCCTGCAGTTAATTACGCTACCGCATCGCGGTAACAACTTTCTCCTTCTCCAGATGGTCACTTCGTGTCGTGTGTGTTTGTTTTGTTTTTGGTTGCCCGTGGATTGTATACGAAGACTAATTTATGTTGTCGCCCGTAGGGCGTGGATTAGTCCAAATCCGTATTTTCTTAGATATGGGTTTGGGTTGGGTTTAAGGATCGTTAATCTCATTTGAGACTAAGATCAACTTAAACGTTTGTTGAGGATACGTTAGTCTAATTTTAGACTAAGATCTTCTCAATGGGATCATTTAGATCCAACAAAAGAGCATTTGGGCTCTATTGTTTAGTTTAGGGATATTGTGGTCCAAGGTTAAGGACATCATAGTCCATGGGTTTAAGGACCCCACAGTACGAGATTAAGGAAATCATAGTCCATGAAAAATCTGATTGTCGGGACCCGTCACCTCTCTGAAGACGTTGAAGGATTACAACGACATGTATCAGAGGAGTGAAGAGATGTACCCTTGAAACAATATTGGTTGAGAGGTATGTAGTCCAATTTGGGACTAAGATCAAAAGATTTATGAGCATATGTGCTCAATTAATCTAAATTAAGGACTTATAGCCAACTTGGGCTAAGTCCACTCAAGTTTAAAATTTTGAACATTTGTTTTAGGCTGTTGAACATTTATTTGGGCTTGGCCCCTTTTTACTTAACAATGCTGAGCATTGATTTGGATTCTGACAGCATTTTTGTCTTAATTGAGTGCTGAGGACTTATTATAATTCCGGGCCTTATTTAAAGAACAATTTATGTTCTATTAGCACCCACGTAAGGTGCACGCGGTGCGCTTGGCGTTGTGCGCCGGCCGATCAGAGCGTTTCTGTTAAATGGCGCACACGTGAGAAGCACGTGGTGCGCTTGGCGCTGAGCGCCAGTCTATGAGCGCAAAGCGCTTCTTGTTAATATGGCGCACATGTAAGGAGCACGTTGTGCGCTTGGCGCAAAGCGCCAATCCAATGAGCGCAGAGCGCTTCTGTTAATATGGCCCACACGTGAGGAGCACGTGGTGCGCTTAGCGCAAAGTGCCAGACTTGGTGCGCTGAAGCGCTTCTTTTAATTGGAGCGCTAAGGCTCTTTTTTGGGTAACTTTGCTCTCTGAGAATTAAATTCTCTCTTAAGAGACTTTGTCTCATAGTTCTAAGAACAAAGTTCTTATTTTTACAGGAGATATTTCAATCTCTTAGATTTTCGTGAAAGGCTTTGCCTTTATGGATCTGTGATCCTAAGAGAATTGAATAATTCTCCCCCCTTTTATATTGAGATTTATTTGATCTCATTTTATAAAATACCTTAATCTTATAGATCTATGATCTGTGAGAAGAATTATGTTCTTCTTTTTAATAAGATGTTTCTTATCTCTGTTTTTACCTTGAAGAAAAGTTCTTCTTCTGCTGAGAGCTTGCTCTTCTCTCTTACTTTTTTTCAAAGTTTATAGGGGGGTTCCTCTATGTGAGATTTGAAGTCTTCGATCCTTTTTATAGTGAAGGCTGATTAGGTCAATCAGTTAAAGTGATCTTTTCTCTAATTGATTTGGAGATGTTTCCCCCGTTGGATCTTTAATCCAAGGGCTTCTGATTTACAGAAGGAAATCTTCTTATTTTTAACAATATTGGGAAATCTTTTACCTCACAGAATTTATTCTGTATCATTGTGATTTTAATCACTATTGGATCATTGATCCAACGGTGCTCTGATTTACAGAGCACAATCTTTCCTGTTTGGAAAGATTCTGAGGAATGTTTCCTTAACAGAATTTTATTCTGGTCAATTAATGATTTTTTAATCATGTTCGTTGGATCTTTGATCCAAGGGCTAAGAACATTTCGTTCTAGCGCTAGCGGTCACGTGCTTTGGACGTGGTGCGCTGCTTAGAGTGCAACGCTCTTAGCGCTAGCTCTCACGTGCATTGCATGTGGTCCGCTGCATTAGAGTGCAGTGCTCTTAGCGCTAGCACTCACGTGCTTTGCACGTGGGCGCTGCCTCAGAGTCTTTGACTCTCAGCGCTGGCGCTACTATGAAGCGCTGCTTCATGCTGAAGGTGTCTTTCCACCTTCCTTCTGAGTCAAACTTCTCTTTCCCAGATCTTGGAAATAGTTCTATCATGCACAGCATTTTCTGTACCTAGACTTAAATAATCTTCATTTATAACCTGAAGCAGTGCTTCTCTTCTCTCTTACTTTTTTAGAGAATCATTCTTTTTAAAGAAGAATTATGGCATGTAATCATCCCCATGCTCGCCGGCAGCCGTGGGAGGTGCCTATTGAGGACATCGTTTCTCGTTTCGCTGCGCGCTTGGTGAATCCTACTCTTACGGATGACCAATGTGACGCAGCGTTTCACGAGTTCTTAACTCGTGTAGGATCTCCTCTCCCCGTCGGTTCTATTTGGATCCGGATGATCTTCTTGTCCATGCTCGAAGATATTCCCCCTCCTCCGGCGGAGATGACCTCGGCAATGCTTGGCGCCGCGGAAGAAAAGATCGAGTGCTTCCACGAGGCACATTTGATCACCAAACCTCTGAGGGATTGCTCTGTTCAGCTGTTGAGCCGAATACGGGCTTATCGGGCCATCATTTCTGCTTTCGCTGGTGAATGCGGTGCTAACCGATGGGTAGCTACTCCTTGTGAAGATCGCCGCTTCGACATGGTGGAAAAGACAGAGAGGGAACTAGATAATTTTATCTATATGTTTATAAATCCATGTACTTTTGATCCCATGTTTGGCGATCTATTTCGTGTAGAATAAATGTCCAATTAAATGCTTTCTGCTTTTTGTCATTAACCGCCAAGTGCTCCCTTTTAATTCCTGTTCTTATTTTGATGTACGGATGTGCACTGTTAAAACTTAAACTGGTATAAATAGGCGTAAATAGCTTTTGCGAAAACGAGACGCTCTCAGCGCTAGCGCTCACGTGCTTTGCACGTAGTGCGCTGGTCAGAGTCTTTGACTCTTAGAGCTGGCGCATTTAGTGTTAGCGCTTTTTATGAAGCGCTGCTTCATTTTAAATTTCAAAATTTGAACAGAGCTTTGCTCTGATTGGGGGAAACAAATGCCCCCCCCACCGTTGCGTTCACGTGGCTCACACGTGAGTGCGGCGGTGGCAGCATCTGCGCCATTAGATCAACTTTGGAAGTTGAAACAACTCTCAGTGCCTATAAATAGGACCTTTGGTCCTTGAGATGACTTATGTTCATCTTATTTCTTTCTGAGAATTTTTATTCTCCTTTAGAGCATAGCTCTTTATCTTAAAAACTTTCTTCGGGACAGAACTCTGTCGAAACTTTTAGGTAAAGATTAAATCTTTGAAGGGATTAGTTAATAATCTAGGGTTTCACCCATTAACAGAGCTTTTGCTCTACTTAGATCATAGATCTTCAAGAAAACCTTTTTTAGCGTTTCTCGTCAGAGCTTTGCTCTTGTTAGATCTTAGATCTCAAGAGATTCTTTTCAGGGTTTCTTAACTCATTAACAGAGCTTTGCTCTTTCAAATCATGTCGATTTGTTAATCTTTGATGAAGAACTCTTAAGAGTTTTATTCATGGATCTTGAAGATCATGAAATTTCAAATTCATTAAAAGCTTTGCTTTTAGGGTTCGGAGATATCGACAAGCACTGCACGAAGTGATCCTCAAGAATGGAGCGAAGCCCCTTAGTGTGAGCTATACCAATCACCGCCCCTCTTAAAACGTCGACTTTGACTTTGACTTTTCAAAGGCAAATCGACTTTCTGATGGGTTACTTCATCTTCCTCGCAGAGCATGGCTCTTAGAATTCTCGGGGAATTTTTTTTTAATTCCCCTCGTAATTGACTTTGACAGGTGTCACTCCTGTCTGCAGAGCATTGCTCTTGAGGAGTTTAACTTCTAGGCCCGAGGAACCTTTCCATTAAATGCGAAATCCTTTTTAGGATTCCCCTCTTAATTGCACAGAATTAAATTCATTGGGTGATTTGATTTAATCAATGTTTGTTTAAATCCCCTTGTTTGTTTCGATAAGCTTTTTCTTAATCGGCCTGTCTACTAACTCTCATTGATTTTCTTTTCAGACGTTATGGCCGCTCATTTGTATGATCTCGATGAGATTACTTTTTATGGCGACATCCGCTCACTCGGCCGTTCTCAAAACCAAGAATTCACAAACGCCCAGTGTGCTGAGATTATGGGTCGCTTCGGTGCGTATAATGGTCGACTGATTTCTCATCGTTCCTCTTTCCTGAAGCTTATCGTGAGAGCGATCTGGGAAGCGCTCCCTTTATTCTATCAAGGCATGCCGCTCAAGGCATTGGACGACGCCGAAGATAAGGTGCACTCGGTGTATCTGATGGGCCTAATCTCAAAGAAAAGGTGAGACAATCTTGTTGATCTTCTGCATCAAACTTTTCAACAGGCGGCAATACTCGCTTCCTATCGAAGGGTGGAGGACATCAGTGAGGACCCCGACGCTTGTGATCATGAGAGGAAGCATACTAGGATGGTCCGAGAGGCCCGAAACATTTTAGATGGCCTTACTTTTGAATTTCTCAATCCATGTCCTGGATTTGTTGTTTTGACATTGTAATCATTTTAGTGATGTTTTGGTTTACTGCTTTCATTGTTGTAAGAACCTTTTGAAGTACGAATAGCAAACTCCTCGTTTCCGTGTGTTTATTTTATGCACTAAATCTTTTGCACATGCATGAGTGGGTACGTTTTGGACGTTTAAACGGATGTGAATCCATCCTTCCTTTTGCTGTCTTGCATGGTTTGTGGTTATCGTCAATAGGTTACACCCTTTTTGTTTTGGCTTGGTCCAAAGCAGCTTACGCACTCTTGAATAGAATCTCCATTTCTATGGCATGTAATTTTGGCAAATGTGGTATGTAAACAATAGAGAACATTCCATCTTGAACTCTTTGCGGGGTAGCGATGGCTTAGGAAGCAGGTCCAGGTCTGCTGCCTAAGGCCTTTCAACTTTATGAGCCGTGAGGGTCTCATAAAGACTTTTCTCCCTACAAGTCGAGAGGATCTCGTAGGTGTATTTTATCCTTAGGAATCGTGAGGATTCCTAAGTGTGTTTTCTCTTAAGAGTCGTAAGGATCTCACAAAAGAGTTTTCTCGCTTACGAGTCGAGAGGACCCGTAAGTGATTGATGAGTTGACTTGCTCCCGAATCAAAGAATTGCTTTGACGGGGAAGTCGATGGTTAACTTTATCCGCATTTCACAGGGTCGGGGGTTGACCTTATCCGCATTTCACGGGGTCAGGGGTTGACTTTATCTGCATTTCACGGGGTCAGGGGTTGACTTTATCTGCATTTCACGGGGTCAGGGGTTGACATTATCCGCATTTCACGGGGTCAGGGGTTGACTTTATCCACATTTCACGGAGTCAGGGGTTGACATTATCCGTATTTCATGGAGTCAGAGGTTAACTATCCGCATTTCACGGTGTCAGGGGTTGACTATCCGCATTTCACGGTGTCAGGGGTTGACATTACCCGCATTTCATGGAGTCAGGGGTTGACTTTATCCACATTTCACGGAGTCAGGGGTTAACTCTCGGTTGTCTATGCACCGCCGAGTCATAGAACTAGAAACTTTTCCGCGGCTCTGGTTTGCTGATGTTGCGTCTGCTGTAATGAGACGAATGTCGAGGCAGTCTCTAGGTTGTCTGTGAACAGTCAATATTTGGAACAGGGACTTTGCCATGGCTCCAAGGTTGATTGTCGCGTCTGAATCCTGCTGGAATGAGGAGGAACACTGTTGGTGATCTCTTGGCTGTCTGTGAACCGTCGAGATTTGGAACAGGGACTTTTCCATGGCTCCAAGGTTGATTGTCGCGTCTGAATCCTGCTGGAATGAGGAGGAACGCTGTTGGTGATCTCTTGGCTGTCTGTGAACCGTCGAGATTTGGAACAGGGACTTTGCCATGGCTCCAAGGCTGATTGTCGCGTCTGAATCCTGCTGGAATGAGGAGGAACGTTGTTGGTGATCTCTAGGATATTTGTGACCGTCACTGTCGAGATTTGGCTTCGCTTCGACGAAGCCTAGTGGGACAATATGGTTCCCTCCTTGTTTGTGCCTGTAGGGCAAAATGTTTCATTTTTTTTATTTCTTTCCGTGATGCTCTATCATTTCAGCTTTTTGTATCGCGAAAGTCGCGATTGCCCAATCATTTCGGCTATTTTTCGTGGTGCCCAATCATTTCGGCTATTTTTCTTTTTACTCGATGTTTTTTTATTGCGAGTTGCCCAATCATTTTGGCTATTTTTGAATGCATATATTTTTACTTGCTGATTTTGTTGCAAGTTGCCCTATCATTTCGGCCGTCTCATATGCACTTTTGCCTCGCTGTTTTTTTTATTGCAAGTTTAGATTTGGAATTTGATACCGATTTAGGAATCAACATCGCTACGACTAGAACATTGCCAGGAGCGAATCATCATTTTGCCGTGAAAGGGCTTGTAATTTGACACCGATTTAGGCATCAGCATCGCTACCACTGGGACATTGCCAGGAGCGAATCATCATTTGCCTTTGTCGATATCGAACAAAGGTGGCTTAGCAAACAGGGTTAAGATCTTGTCGATTAAGGCTTTTGACTTCAAGAGCCGTAAGGGTCTCATAAAGGTATTTCTCCCTACGAGTCGTGAGGATCTTGTAAGTGCGTTTTCTCCTTAAGAATCATGAGGATTCCCAAGTGTATGGTCTCTCGTAAGTCGTAAGGATCTTACAAGAGTATTTTCTTCTTATAAGTCGAGAGGACTTACAAGTGTCGTTCGACATATGAAGATATCCCTCGTCAATGGTGGGACTCTATTGGGGAAACGTTTATTTGTGCCCGTGGATTGTATACAAAGGTCAATATTAGACCGCTTGTAGGGCGATCTGTGGGATGTGATGGCTTAAGAACAGGTTCAGATCCCTATAACTTAAGGCTTTTGAATCTTATGAGCCGTGAGGGTCTCATAAAAGGTTTCTCCTTACGAGTCGTGAGGATCTCGTAAGTGTACTTCTACTTAGGAATCGTGGGGATTTCTAAGTATGTTGCTCCTTTGCGAGTCGTAAGGATCTCGCGCAGGTGTTTTCTCCTTACAAGGTCGAGAGGACCTCGCAAGTGTCTTTTAACGAGATTGCGTCCTTTCGGGTTTTCACAAACTCGCCAGTGGCCCTACTGTTTTTACTCACGGAGCCCTTTCGGGTTTTCATCCGTACCCATTTCTCTTATGGACGTACCGTTTTTTTTATTTCTTTCTTTTCTTTTTTTTATATTTTTTGTGACAGCTGTGGGATGCTGCGGTCTGTAGTTGTTTATAGACGTCTCGGTCAGCCGTAGTATTTCTTCAAGAAACGGTCGTTTATTGGCCTGAAGGGTCTTTCGCCATGCATATCGATGAGAAAGTAAGCCCCACCTTGGTAGACCTTGTCTATGATGTACGGTCCTTCATAATTCGGCTCGAATTTCCCCCGTTTGGCACGATTGGGGATTATAGGTCTTTTGACTACTAGCACGAGTTCACCTTGGCGGAATGTCCTCGGTCTAGTCAACATTTCGTATGAGCGCGTCATCCTTTCTTTATAAGCCTCCAGGTTTTGCTGCGCCGTGAGCCGGGTTTCATCAAGGGCGTCGAGCTCCTCAAGTCGAAGATGACCATTCTCTTCATCCGTTAGCTCGTAACGAGCTGCCACTCGCAAAGAGGGTAGCTCTATCTCTAAAGGGAGTACTGCTTCAGCGCCGAATACCAATGCATACGGCGTTGTATTTGTGGCCGTTTTGAACGTAGTTCGATATGCCCAGAGAGCTTCATGCAGTCTCTCATGCCAATCTTTTCTGTTTCTGGACACCGTCTTTTTTATGATCTTCGTCAAAGTCTTGTTGAAAGCCTCAGCTAGACCGTTAGCTCGGGGATTATAGACCGAAGAGTATCTCCAGTCTATATTATGCTGCTGAGCGAAGTGGCTGATTCTGTGAGTTCTGTAAGCTAGCCCGTTATCAGATATGATCCGTTGCGGAGTACCGAACCGATAGATGACGTGTGTTTTGAAGAAATGGAGGATGTTCTCCGTCTTCACTTCTCTTAGCGGTATTGGTTCTGCCCACTTAGAGAAGTAATCGGTTGTCACCAATATGAATCGATTTCCTCTGGACGGTGCTGGTTCAATGGGCCCGATTATGTCAGTTCCCCACATTTCGAACGGCCAGCTAGCCACCGTTGGGTGTAGCGGATTTGGATGCTGGTGGATAAAGTCCCCGTGAATTTGGCACGAGTGGCATTGTTTCGCGTATTTGAGACATTCTTGAATCATCATGGGCCAGTAATAGCCCATCCTCTTGAACTTCAGCTTCATCTTTTGCCCAGCTTGATGAGAACCGCAGATTCCGTCGTGAGTTTCTAGGACGACTTTCTTTGCTTCTTCTGGTCCCAGGCATCTTAACCATAGAGAGTCGAACGATCTCTTGTACAACGTATCACTGACGAAGGCAAAAGACAGAGCTCGTTTCATAAGCTGATGTCTTGAGGATGCATCTTCAGGTGTTCGACGGGACTTGAAGTAGTCTATAAAGACTTCCCTCCAATCCTTAGCCTTTTCCTGGTCTTTTATTTGTAGGGCTATTTGCTTGGTCGATTCCTTTTCTTCGGACGACTCTGGAGATATTTCAGCTGGCGCAAGAACCCGACGCCTTTGCACAACGATTCTCACGTCATCGAGGTTTTCGGCAGCCAGTTCTTTAGCTAGCTTGGCTAACGCATCCGCCTTGCTATTCTCCGCATGCGGTATGCTTTCCAGAATGTAGGAAGGGATTTGAGTCAGTAGTTGCTGCACCCTCTCGCCGTACTTCACCAACTTTGGCTTGCACGTTTGATAGTCGCCGTTTACTTGGCCAACGACCAGCTGGGAGTCTCCGTATATGAGGAGGTTTTCGATTCCTATGTCGAAAGCGATCTCAAGATCTGCTATTAAAGCTTCATATTCGGCTTCATTGTTTGTCCTCGGCTCTGTTAAGGAGAAGGCGAAGTGCATTATCCCCTTTTGTGGAGTTATGAAGATAAGGCCTACCCCGGATTTGATTATGGGGGTGCTTTGCTTCCGCTTCTTCATGGAAGATGCCCCATCGAAGTAAAGTTCCCATCGGGTGTCACTCTCACCGTCGATTGTGTCAAACGCGTGCTCGTCTGGCAATTCGCAGTTTAGGAGTGAGTCAGCAGGTATAGGATGTTCAGCGAGCAAATCGGCGATGGCCTGGCCTTTCACTGCCTTGAGAGGTCGGTATGTCACCGAGAATTCCATCAAGAGGAGGGCCCATTTCGCAAGTCGCCTTGTTAATATGGCTCTTGACATCAAATACTTGAGAGGATCCACCTTTGATATGAGGTGGACCTCATGTGCCAACGCATAGTGTCTGAGCTTCGTTATCGTGAAGATTAACACCAGGCAGTGCTTTTCGATGGGGGAGTAGTTGTTTTCTGCCACCGGAAGAACTCGACTCAAATAGTAGAGGGCTCTCTCCTTCCCTTGGTCGTTTTCATGTGCCCATAGTGCGCCTAAGGAACCTTCAAGGGCAGTTGTATACAGGATGAGAGGCTTTCCCTTGACTGGAGCGGTCAGTACCAGTGGATTCTGCAAGTATTGCTTGATTTTGTCCAGTGCACTTTGGCATTTGTGATCCTAGACGAACGGGGTCCCCTTTTTCATCAGGTGACTGTAAGGACGGCATATGCGAGCTTTCCTTGGATAGACCGCAGTTGCTTCAGAGTCCTTGGCTGAGGAATTTCCATAATCGCCTTGATCTTTGACGGGTCCACCTCGATGCCTCGATGTCGGACAACGAATCCTAGGAATTTTCCTGAGGAGACTCCGAACACGCATTTGAAAGGGTTCATCTTCAGGTTGTATTTCCGAAGGCGTTGAGACACGATCTTCAGATGCTCCTAATGCTCCTCGTATGATTTACTTTTAATCACGAGGTCGTCGATATAGCATTCGACGATTTCATGTATGAGGTCATCGAAAATCTTCATCATGGCCCTCTGATAGGTGGCGCCGGTATTCTTCAGTCCGAAGGGCATCACTTTGTAGCAGAATATGCCCAAGGGAGTCCGAAAAGCGGTATGCTTCTGGTCCTCGGGATGCATCTTTATTTGATTGTACCGTGATGGTCCGTCCATGAAGGAGAAGGTTTCGTAAGTGGACGTATTGTCGATCATCAGCTCGGTAACCGGTACGGGAAAATCATCCCTCAGGCAAGCTTTGTTGAGATCCCGAAAGTCCACGCAGATGCGCATCGTCCCATTTTTCTTCATCACTGGGACGATGTTGGAAATCCAGTCAGGGTACTGAACTTCTTGGATGAAACCAGATTCGATTAACTTCTTGACCTCGGCGTTGATGCTCATCTCAAGTTTGAGCCGCATTCTTCTTAGCTCCTGTTTGACTGGTTTAACGTCCGGAGATACCGCTAATTTGTGCACAACAATCTCTGGATCTAGTCCCGGCATCTCGGAATAGTTCCATGCGAAGAAATCTTTATACTGCATGTGCACGTCTTTGAGCGTAGCTACCTTTTCTTCAGACAACAGCTCACTGACGAACGTCGGCCGCGGGTCGTTTGCCGTCCCCAAGTCAATTTTCCGTAAGTTATCTGCAGTAGTATGTATTCCATCTACCAGCTCTTTTAGCGCCGGTGGAAATTCTGAGATCAACTCATCTTCATCCTCGTTTTCGAAGCGCCGGGAGAGGTCGTCCATATCCTCGTGTACTCCTTCTCCTGACAGCGTTATCACGTGACAGGTACGAGATCGCTTCCAATACTGGTGTTGATCTGGTTCTACCGTCGCTTTTGGCACATGTTTTTGCGGTGGGCTACCCTCCAACTGTTGGATAGGGCGAACCTGCTGAGTTAATATTGGTCTTCGACCCAGTTCTTGAAGGTGAAGCAGTCTTCAAGAGGATGTGATCAGTCAAAAATAATGTATTTTTAACACGGCAATTTCCCTATCTTTTGCACTCATTTAGAAGTGTTCGGTATTCATATTTCACATATTAGCAAATCAGTCGTAAAATATCAGATTTCATGTGTTAGACTTTTAAACCGACACTTTAAGGGAAATTAACCGCATTTCATGGCATCGCATCATTTCTGTATTTGCGCAACACTTGTCTTGAGTATGTGCAGGAAAATACGGAAGAAAAACCAAAGAGCTGATCAAAATTACGCCAACTCAATGATTTCAGACCTGGTAGCAATTCAGAGGGAGAAATACAAATCAACACATCAAAACAAGGCCCAGATATTATATAGAAAATTACCAGAAAGTATGGAAGCCCAAAGCCCACAAGGAGCCGCGGATCCGCGGCCAGAGCCTACTTGGGCCGCGGATCCGCGGCAGTTCCAAGGATTCAGTTTCTCATTTTCAGTGCAAAATTCTCACCGAGGGGCCCACATTCATTTCTGATATGTCAAATTCCAGAATTATCTCGAAGCTACTGCCAGATCAGCAAAGAAGATTAAGCAAGCCCAATCCTAATTAAGCTCCTAATTAATCCTCTTCTAGAAGCTCCCTCCTAACTAATCACATCTAGAAGTTTCTCCCCTAACTAACTTTTGGAGGGAAATTTGAATTTCCTCAACAAACTTTAGGAGGGAAACTTAGAATTTGAAATCCTAGATCTAGGGTTAGTTATCTATAAATAGGAACCTATACCTAGGGTTAAAGGCTAATCAATCTTTAGGGAATCAATTTTAGTTAATCTTTCCCTCTTTCATCATCTTCTTCCACAAGTCTAGTGACAAGGCTTGTGCGAAACCCTAACCCTAATTCCACTCCAAATTCAAGATCTTGAGTGCCAATCAAGCAAGAAGCCTTCAACCTTTTAGGAGCCGAGCCGATCTTCAATCGGGCAAGTGATCCAAGCCGATCCGCGACTCAAGGAGACGAGCGAAGCCAAATCGACGATCAAGTTCTTCCTCTTGTAGTTCTTGAGCGAATGTAATGAAATTGTTGATATAAATAAAAGGTGAAATTCTTTAATCTTGCTTTCTTTAAATTCTTGCATCATGATTCGATCTCAATTTATGATTGTAGTTCTTGTGATGATGTTTGAGTAAAACTCCGCTCGTAAAGGAGTCGAGACGATTGTAGAATGATGATGTAACAAATCTTAATACGATTTTTAAGTCCTACGAGTTTTGAAAACCCTAGCAAGTTCAAGAATCGATGACCTAGTTTCGTAGCGATGCTTTCTTGATTGTGATCGCTCGAAATTAGGGATCTACGATCGTTTCTTGAATTTACTAGAGGCTAGAATATGAATTATATCGACGAAAGAACAAGGGATAAGATGAAACCCTAGTTTCACAAGAAATCCCTAATTCTCGATCGATCATCATCGATCTAGTATCAATTCATCGAAGGATAAGAATACGTAATTGTAAGATCACATCACATCTATAGATCCGATCGATTCCTACGAGCCTCATTTCGATTCTTGATATTTGGTTTGGAAAAATCATCAAACGATCAATTCTTGATTCTACCTTTTTCTTGTTATTAGATCTAGATTTTTCTAATTCTTGAACTTCAATTCTTTAAATCATGAATTGTTTTGTTTTGTTTTCTTTAAAGTTTCGACTCATCTAATTCAAAAGACGAACGATTACACTTTCCCTATGGACGATCCGCACTCACTAACAATCTACATCCGACACCGTAGTTGATTGCGGTCAAATAATTTTTGGTTGTGATTTCTTTATACAATTATTCTATACTACACAATCCGAAATCTTTTCAATCAAATGGCGCCGTTGCCGGGGATAGTGCGCTAATAGTTCGTATTTTGAAATTTGAGTTGAAAATTTTATTCCATCTAAATTTTGTGATCAAAATTCGTGCAAACACTAATACGTGTTTTGTGATTTGATTGCGAGGAAATCTGGGATCATTGGAGCTTGATAAAAATTATTCTGAAAATTCCAGAGAGCCTTTCAAGTGAACAGGAACCTACTGTGAAAGTTTCGTGCAGAGATCACCTTGGACCGCGGCGGATCCGCGGCTTTAACCTTCAATTGCGGCGGAAGCGCGGCTGTGGTGACTGTTCACTGCACCAGTTTTTCTCAGTAACTCTCTGTACTTTCTTATCTCTTACCTCATCTGCTCCAAATAACAATTTCTTGCAGGTTTCTTTGCAAATAATCGCAGCGCGCAAAAGCAAAATAAAAATTTGTGCGTGTTTTTGATTCTTGGTTGTTTGCATTTTAATACGGAAATTAAGGGGCACGACCAAATCCAGATTAGGTGGGGAGTTCATTACCCTTCCTAAGCCCCGAAAATCACAAACTTGCATCCACATTTACCCTCATTAATTAAAAGAAATCTAGAGATGACTCTAAGGACCGTCGCGCTCAATTAGGACAAGAGAAGGCCGTGGGTAATTCATTGCTTATCCGCGTTTTCTTGTGGTGCCTAAGGCGAGTGTGTCTAAGGCTAGTGGTTTTTAATTAGGCCCACTACTTACGTAGTGGAGTACCTTCCCACTTACCTGGCACTTATCCGGCCACAGGGGGACAAAGAGGCAGTGGAGGATTTTATCCTGCGACTTGTCTTTTGGCAGTTAGGAGCGGTCTAGAGATTTGACCTAGGTGACCCCTAGAATTAGGGTTTTGTGTGTTGCATTTGTTGTGTTGCATCATTTTTTTCAAAAGTCCGTACCACTTTTCAAAACAAACACCGCATTCATATCTTTCCCCTAATTATAAATTCACGCTGCCACTTGTACTAACCATTTTTAGTGCAAGATAGGCTGGACACGGGTTTCTAGTGCCCGTTAGTCCGCGTTTCCCTCATCGACCCTAAAGTCGGTATTTCTACATTTACCCTTTCTTTACCCACTACCACACCCACATCGATGGATCCGTCTCCATCGAACTTCTTTTCCACTACCCTGCCGCCGTCCGTTGGTGCGCAGAATCCACCTCGTATCTTTCTCCAAGAGAGATGCTATCCTACACGAGGCCCACTTTCCACCTGTCTTTCCATTCCACCAGCCAATGGGGAAAATTTTCAAATAAAACCCCAATACATCAACCTTCTACCAAAATTTCACGGTCTCGAGTCTGAAGACGCATACGTGTTTATCACGAAATTTGAAAATGTATGCGCAATGATGGGTACTTCACAGCTGTCTGTGGATGCTTTCCGTCTACGTCTTCTCCCATTCACCTTGTGCGATTTAGCCGAGAAGTGGCTATATAACACTACCGCACATTCCATTTCAAATTGGGACGAATTCGTCAAAGCATTCCTTAAGAAATTTTACCCACATCACAAAACAGCTCGAGTCCGTAGCGAAATCTATCAATTCACCCAGCTTCCAAATGAAACATTTTCAAAATGTCTTGAACGTTTCAAGGATCTGTTAGTCCAATGTCCACATCACGGCATCCCGAGATGGGAATTGTGCCGAATCATTTATGAGGGCATTACTCCTTACACAAGACAGACCCTTGAATCCATGTGTCAAGGCAACTTTATGACCAAAGATGATAGGGAAGCCTGGAATTTTCTAGAAGATTTCGCTGAAAAATCTTTACAGTGGGAGGGTGTGAGTCAATCGTCTAGGGATGGCAATGATATTTCCATATGAGTTAGAGCTGACATTGCAGCTATCAATAAGAAACTCGAGACTATGGAAAACAAATTTTTAGCTGCCGCCCTAAATCAAATGTCACTCTCCAAAACTGTATGTGGATGCTGTTCTGATCCGTCTCACTTGACGGAAGAATGTTCGTTTCAAGGTCATGAGCATACCAATGCCGCATTTCAAAGACCTAGAAACAATCCATCTTCCTCCACATATGATCAGGGTTGGAGGAATCACCCAAATTTTTCTTGGAACCAATCACAATTTCAAAACACGGTTCCAACCCAAAACAATTTCCAAGGGGTCCCTCCACCACAACAGCAACCACCACAATTGAGTCAGCACCCCTTTCAAGCACAAAATTTTCAAAATCCGGTCAACACTTTTGCACCATCTAGTCCTTTGCAGTTGACCGGGACGGATGAATCCTATTCATTTGCACAATGCATGAATTTAGTCTTAACAAATCTCATGCAAGTATCAGCTGAAATAAAAACTTCTGTCGATTATATAAAGAAAAACTCTGCATCCCAAAGCGAGAATATTAAATCGATGGAAGAAGAAATTGCACGTTTAAAAGCTGAAATGAGTGCAAGAGAGAAAGGGAAACTTCCAGCTCAACCTTTACCCAATTGGGGTTGTCCCGCATAGACTATCTCTTCTTCCTCCTCGGTATAGCTCCCGAAGACTGGAATGGTGGTGATAGCTTTTTGCTTGTCCTCCGGTTTATGGCATCTTTCCAAATCTTCGAAGTCTGGCAAGAAGTATTTTGCATCTTCGTACTTTCAGACTTCATTCACGGAGAATGGTTTCAGCTCCCCTGTTATGGTATACTCGAGACCATTCTTGAAATACTTCATACACTGATGTTGTGTAGAAGGGATGATGTTGTACTCGTGTAACCAAGGTCGTCCGAGCAAAGCATTGTAGCAAGTCCTGGCATCAATGACGTGGAACTTGATATCAGTGACGAGCAGCCCAAAGCGTAACGTCGGTATCACAGACCCGAGGGTCCGGGATGACTGGGAGTCAAACCCGGAGATGGTGATTTTATCTCGAGGGAGGTGCTGAACGCTCATACATATTTCTTTTAACACCCTCACATTGAGAAGGTTGACGGAGGACCCATTGTCGACCAGAATCTTCCCTATCTTGATGTCATGGCAATACCCGGAGACATATAGGGGACGGTTGTGCTTACACGTTCCGAGGAGGAGACCTTCACCGCCGAAAGTGATGTCAGCAGTGTGCACTTCTTCTAGCTCTTCCTTCATCTTTTCTTCGGCGAGAAAAGCTTGAAACTGGTCAGGCTCTTGTAATGCCTTGATCAGAGAATCTCTTGCCTCTTTCGATAGCAAGAGGGCATCGAGAATGCTTAGCTGCGAGGGTAACTTCCTCAGATGCGCCAGGACATTGTAGCCCACCTTGTTTTTCTTTGGCGGGTCCTTGGCTGTCAGTTCTTTGACGACTTTATCATCGAGGGCAATATCTTCAGGGACTTTTTCTTTCCCCTTATCTTTTCTATTCGATCCATTGTTCGCAGGTCCGAGATTCTTTTCGGGCAGCGTACGATTACGTAGCTGGATGTTCTCACAGGTCTTCATTTCTTCCGTCACGGAGGTGGATTCTTTGAAGAGAGGGCCGAGGGCTATTTCTTCATCAGAATCGCTCCCGAAAGTGAGAACTTGCGATTCCCTGGCGTCAACCATGTGACAGTTGCCGGTAGTTCTTTTGTGCTCCTCAGTCGTATTTCTTTGTTCCCGACGAGTTTTGCATTTCATCCGCTTGAAATGTTGTCGGTGAGCAACGTATCCCTGCCACCAGTTTTTAAAGGCGTTGCACTCTTCAGTAGGGTGCGCAATCCTTCGATGATACAAGCAGTAGTTTGGATGAGGATCCTCTACGTTAAGGTGTATCCTATCAGGAGTGTTTCCTTCGGAGGGTGGCAGCTTCATTCCCATTGATATGGCTTTGGCGAACCTTTTCCTCGTCTTAAACCTGCTCTTGTCTGCTGTGGAAGTGCTTCGATATGGTTGGAGTTCTTCAACCCTTTCATCCAGTCGCCGACGTTTGGCTTTTTCAAATATGGCCGTTTCGCGCTCTCGATCAGCCTTGCTTTTCAGAAGAGCTTCGTTCAGCAACCTTTCAATCATCTCGTCTGAAGGTTCTAGGAGTTCTGGTTCGGGATCTTCCCCCAGTTTCTCTGCGTCTGGAGCTTCTTCACCGTCTATCGACGAGTGAGAGATCACATGGCATCTTGCTACATAATCCTCAGGTTCATCTGACGAGTCTTCTCCATTGTCTTTATCTCCGTCCTCAAGGACATGGCTGAGAAACTCTTGAAGTGTGACCGGGGTCCGCGCCTTCTGGTTATATTCTTCCAGCGCGTCGATATGTTTTTGCAGCTCCGTGCGCTTGTCACCAGGATTTACGGGCTTTTTGGTCTTCTTCTTCTTCTTAGAAGACTTTAACGGCTGGGTCTGAGCGCTTTGATTATCACCGCCAACTTTCGGAGTCAGACACGGCTTCAGCATTCCCTCGATGATCTCGGCTTCCAGTGGATTTTTCCACCTGACCGCCGGGCATGTTTGGAGATCCTTCAGCATTCTTTTCGTCTTGGCTGAAAGAACGACCTCCCATGGAGCTTCTTCTACAAAAGAACACGATGCCCTCGGTGCGTCTGCCTTTTTAAGAGCGTGCGGCTGGGGCGGGTTTACTTTCCAATTCTCGGACAGTGCGAACTTGCCCTGTTGGTATCGGTTCTCAATCCAGCCTTTGAAGACGAATCAATCCTCGATTGGATGGCCTACCACTTGGTGATAGGGGAAATAATTAGGATTATTGGCCTCACCAGGTTGCAACGGGCATTTTGGATCTGGCAAGTTGATGAGCCTGTTGCGCACCGCTAGCTCGAACAGTCTCCTCGTTTTATCTCGGGGAAACAAATAAGGGCGCTTCAGTTTCTCATCAAAGAATCGCCGTCTCTTGTCTTGGCGATCAGTTAGCTTTGGACCAATGGGCTGTTGTTGAGCATTAGCGACGAAAGTCGCTTTCCTTTTCCCCTTTTCGTTCTGAGGCTCCATCTTTGAAGAAGACGGTCTATGACCCATCTGATCCATTTAGGCCAGCTTGTCAATCAAGGCCTAAAAAGTAGTTGGCTTGAAGAACGTCATGAACTGGGATATGGTCGCCTGTGATCAAGAGTACCCACGAACATACCTACCGCAGGCGCTTCTTCGATACGCTGCTCGCACTTCGACCATAGATTCCGCCACCGTATCGCGTACTGCACCCATGTTTCGCCTGGGTTCACCCTGGCATTAATTAATGCAGTGATCGGGGTGCGGTCTCTAGCGCTTGCGAACCTTTGTATGAACAGTAACTCCATTTCTGCAAATGTTTTGATGGAGTCGTTCGGGATCTCGGAGTACCATTCAAACGCTGTCTCCAACAAGCTGCCAACAAACTAGCGAAGCAGTAGTTTGTCGTCCCCTCCAGTGTTGCCACACAGAGCCCTGAATGGAGCAACGTGCTGGTGTGGATTTCTCGTCCCCTTATATACGTAGAATTTGGGGATCGTGTATCCCGGCAGGTACTTTATTTGGTCGTACCAACCTGGATAGGGTCGTCCAGTTTTAACAATTTGCCCAGCCGCTTCGCTCGCCTGATGAGCTCGTATTTGCTGAACGATGTAATCATCCAGAGTGGCTTTTGATATGGTCTCTTCATTGGCTGCTGAACAAGCCAGAAGAGGGTTTGACGTCCCCTCGGTCGTCTTTGAGGATAATCGGAGGATCTTCGGCTGGGGGAACCGGCTGTAACATCATCCCGACCATGTCTTGGAATAAAACGCCATTCGTTTTATGTTGGAAGCTTGTTCTATTGCCTCTTTGTCCTTCTTCTCGAGGATTCTACAGAGGAACTCAGCATCAGTTTCTTGTTCTTGACGCTGCTCCGACGACGTCTCTGGGCTTTCTTTGGGCCCAGTAAGTGCGGCCATCTGTTTTAACATTTCCTGGAGCTTCTGTTGCTGCTCCTGGGCCTTTGTTACGGATCTGGTAAGTGGTCGGTGACCCGTAGAAATACGGATATCTTCTTTCCCTGATGCCATATAGACAGTATGTACCACCATGCCCTCAGACTTGGGGCGTTTGGGTTCAGTGCCCTTACGATTCGTCGCGGACACAGAAATTTTCTCCGGCCTTCTCCTCTTGTGGGCAGTCCAAGTTGAGGGGGCCGTTGTAGCGGGAACCCAAGTAGTTGTCGCCTTCTGTGGCTTGACAGGATGGTCTTCTTCTTGCCGAACCTTCATCTTTTTCTGTCGGCTGGGATAGTCTTGATCTATCACGGAGTCCTGGACCTGTCGCCAGACCTTATAAATTTTTTAGGACAGCCGCTGAGGGGGCTGCTCTAGCTTCACCTTAGTAGCGTTCTCCATAAGTGGAGGAGATCTTTTTAGCATGGCAGTCGGAGAGTTTTTGCGTACTCTCCTAAGTGGTTGTTCCCAGTCGGAACAGCAGCATCAATTTCCACCGTTGGAGCCGGCGGAGTCAGTCCAGAAGGAAAATTGACCCCTGCCTTCCTCACTCGGCGCCAGTGGCGACGTCGAGCATGTCTTAAAGTTGGGATTATCTCAGCTACGGGGGTGGTTTCCTCATGCCCCCTGTGTTGGTCAGAAGTTGTCGTTGTCAGCCTGTTGAAGACTGACGTCCGCTGAGTGGGGATGGCCAATCTATCGAAAGCAGACTTCCGAGCAGGGGAAGCAGCCTTAGCAATTTCGCTTGGAGCGGGAGCTGTAACGGCCAGTCTTGTGAAGACTGACCCTTTGGCAGGAGAAGTCGCTTTGACGACTTCAGGAGCAGGAATGGCTATCCTCTTCGGGATAACCTCTTCTGGAATTGCAGGCTTCTTCATGGGCCCACATGAACTTTTGCCCAATCTGTCAAAGACTGTGGCGCTTGGTTTGGGCGACCCGCTGAGAGGAGCCGCGGCAGTCGTAAGCCGATCAAAGACCGACTTCTTCTGAACTTCCTGCGATGGCAGTGAGGCGTTGAAGTTCATCTGTGGGAGAATGGTCCCAAAGAACAGCCCCGTGGTGGCCTAAGTCACCTGCTCCACTGGCATCTTGAAAAGGGAGGCCGCTTGAAGCCCGTAGGTTACTCCTCCAGCGATGACGGAGTGGGAGTTGTTGCAATGAGTGCAGTTTGAAGCCATTGATCTTCTGTTTTCTGCACGGAGCAAGATACCAAATCTTAGTACTTCACATCCAAAGGCAACCATGTCAAACCGCGACTTGTTCTCGAAACACAACAGACAAAGAGTGGAGTGGAAAGAGGAAGAGGTCCCACCGGGCGTGCCAGAATCTGTTCACCGCCGAAAGATGCGACCGGTACGTTAGGACGTCGGGGCCTGAATTTCGGGGGGCAGATGCTATTTGGTGCTATCCGTCCACCTCTCCGAAGATGCCAAGTTGATTAATGTCACCATGTATCGAAAGTTTAAACGGATGTGGCCGATGTAGCAAACTTTGTCAGATTCCCCCTCATTGAGGGGTTTTTTGATTTTGGGGACGCTCTTCCCTGCAGGCATAAGCCCCTGCAGTTAATTACGCTACCGCATCGCGGTAATAACTTTCTCCTTCTCCAGATGGTCACTTCGTGTCGTGTGTGTTTGTTTTGTTTTTGGTTGCCCGTGGATTGTATACGGAGACTAATTTATGTTGTCACCCATAGGGCGTGTATTAGTCAAAATCTATATTTTCTTAGATTTGGGTTTGGGTTGGGTTTAAGGATCGTTAATCTCATTTGAGACTAAGATCAACTTAAACGTTTGTTGAGGATACGTTAGTCTAATTTTAGACTAAGATCTACTCAACGGGATCATTTAGATCCAACAAAAGAGCATTTGGGCTTTATTGTTTAGTTTTGGGACATTGCGGTCCAAGGTTAAGGACATCATAGTCCATGGGTTTAAGGACCCCACAGTACGAGGTTAAGGACATCATAGTCCATGGAAAATCTGATTGTCCGGACCCGTCACCTCTCTGAAGACGTTGAAGGATTACAACGACATGTATCAGAGGAGTGAAGAGATGTACCCTTGAAACAATATTGGTTGAGAGGTATGTAGTCCAATTTGGGACTAAGATCAAAAGATTTATGAGCATATGTGCTCAATTAATCTGAATTAAGGACTTATAGCCAACTTGGGCTAAGTCCACTCAAGTTTAAAATTTTGAACATTTGTTTTAGGCTGTTGAACATTTATTTGGGCTCGGCCCCTTTTTACTGAACAATGTTGAGCATTGATTTGGATTCTGACAGTAATTTTGTCTTTATTGAGTGCTGAGCACTTATTATAACTCTGGGCCTTATTTAAAGAACAATTTATGTTCTATTAGCGCCGACATGAGGAGCACGTGGTGCGCTTGGCGCTGTGCGCCAGCCGATCAGAGCGCTTCTGTTAAGTGGCGCACACGTGAGGAGCACGTGGTGCACTTGGCGCTGAGCGTTAGTTCATGAGCGCAAATCGTTTCTTGTTAATATGGAGCACACGTGAGGATCACATGGTGATCTTGGTGCAAAGCGCCAGTCCAATGAGCGCAGAGCGCTTCTGTTAATATGGCGCGCACGTGAGGAGCATGTAGTGCGCTTGGCGCAAAGCGCCAGACTTGGTGCGCTGAAGCGCTTCTTTTAATTGGAGCACTAAGGCACTTTTTTGGGTAACTTTGCGCTCTGAGAATTAAATTCTCTCTTAAGATACTTTGTCTCATAGATCTAAGAACAAAGTTCTTATTTTTACAGGAGGTGTTTCAATCTCTTAGATTTTGGTGAAAGGCTTTGCCTTTATGGATCTGTGATCCTAAGAATTGAATAATTCTCCCCCCCTTTTTATATTGAGATGTATTTGATCTCATTTTATAAAAAACCTTAGTCTTATAGATCTATGATCTGTAAGAAGAATTATGTTCTTCTTTTTAATGAGATGTTTCTTATCTCTGTATTTACCTTGAAGAAAAGTTCTTCTTCTGCTGAGAGCTTGCTCTTCTCTCTTACTTTTTTTCAAAGTTTTTAGGGGGATTCCTCTATGTGAGACTTGAAGTCTTCGATTCTTTTTATAGTGAAGGCTGATCAGTTCAATCAGTTAAAGAGATCTTTTCTCTAATTGATTTGGGGATGTTTCCCCCGTTAGATCTTTGATCCAAGAGCTTCTGATTTACAAAAGGCAATCTTCTTGTTTTTAAAAAGATTGGGAAATCTTTTCCCTCACAGAATTTATTCTGTATCATTGTGATTTTTAATCACCATTGGATCACTGATTCAACGGTGCTCTGATTTACAGAGCACAATCTTTCCTGTTTGGAAAGATTCTGAGGAATGTTTCCTTAACAGAATTTTATTCTGGTCAATTGATGATTTTTTAATCATGTTCGTTGGATCTTTGATCCAAGGGCCAAGAACATTTCATTGTAGCGCTAGCGCTCACACGCTTTGCACGTGGTGCACTACTTAGAGTGCAGCGCTCTTAGCGCTAGCGCTCACGCGCTTTGCACGTGGTGCGCTGCATTAGAGTGCAGCGCTCTTAGCGCTAGCGCTCACGCGCTTTGCACGTGGTGCGCTGCATTAGAGTGCAGCGCTCTTAGCGCTAGCGCTCGCGCGCTTTGCACGTGAGCACTTCCTCAGAGTCTTTGACTCTCAACGCTGGCGCTACTGTGAAGCGCTGCTTCATGCTGAAGGTGTCTTTCCACCTTCCTTCTGAGTCAAACTTCTCTTTCCCGGTTCTTGGAAATAATTCCATCATGCACAGCATTTTCTGTGCCTAGACTTAAATGTTCTTCATTTATAACCTGAAGCAGTGCTTCTCTTCTCTCTTACTTTTTTAGAGAATCATTCTTGTTAAAGAAGAATTATGGCATGTAATCGTCCCCATGCTCGCCGACAGCCGTGGGAGGTGTCTATTGAGGACATCGTTCCTCGTTTCGCTGCATGCTTGGTGAATTTTACTCTTACGGATGACCAATGTGACGCAGCGCTGCACGAGCTCTTAGCTCGTGTAGGATCTCCTCTCCCCGTCGGTTCTATTTGGCTCCGGATGATCTTATCCGTGCTCGATGATATTCCCCTTCCTCTGGCGAAGATGACCTCGGCAATGCTTGGCTCCACGGCAGAAAAGATTGAGTGCTTCCACGAGGCTCATTTGATCACCAAAGCTCTGAGGGATTGCTCTGTTCATCTGTTGAGCCAAATACGGGCTCATCGGGCTGTCATTTCTGCTTTCGCTGGTGAATACGGTACTAACCGATGGGTAGCTACTCCTCATGAAGATCGCCGCTTCGACATGGTGGAAAAGACAGTGAGGGAACTAGATAATTTTATCTATATGTTTATAAATCCCTGTACTTTCGATCCCATGTTTGGAGATCTATTTCGTGTAGAATAAATGTTCAATTGAATGCTTTCTGCTTTTTGTCATTAATCGCCAAGTGCTCCCTTTTAATCCTGTTCTTCTTTTGATGTATGGATGTGCGCTGTTAAAACTTAAACTGGTTTAAATAAGCGTAAATAGCTTTTGCGAGAATGAGACGCTCTCGGCGCTAGCGCTCATGTGCTTTGCACGTGCCAGAGTCTTTGACTCTTAGCGCTGGCGCATTTAGTGTTAGCGCTTTTTATGAAGCGCTGCTTCATTTTAAATTTCAAAATTTGAACATAGTTTTGCTCTGATTGGGGAAAACAGGGTTGGGATCCTGTCGACTACGGCTTTTGACTATATGAGCCGTAAGGGTCTCAAAAGGTGTTTCTCCCTACGAGTCGTGAGGATCTCGTAGGTGCGTTTTCTCCTTAAAAATCGTGAGGATTCTTAAGTGCGTGTCCTCTTATAAGTCGTAAGGATCTTACAAGAGTGTTTTCTCCTTATAAGTCGAGAGGACTTACAAGTGTCGTTCACCACATGAGGATATTTCGCGCCATTGGTGGAACTTGGTAGGGGAGAGTTTATTTATGCCCGTGAATTGTATACAAGGGTCAATATTGAACCGTTTGTAGGGCAAATTGGGGTGTATAACGGCTTAAGAACAGGTTTAGATCCCTGTAGCTTAAGGCTTTTCGAATCCTATGAGCCGTGAGGGTCTCATAGGGGAATTCTCCTTACGAGTCGTGGGGATCTCGTAAGTGCATTTTCTCCATAGGAATCATGGGGATTCCTATGTGTGTTGCTCCTTCGTGAGTCGTAAGGATCTCACTCAGGTATTTTCTCCTCATAAGGTCGAGAGGACCTTGTGAGTGCTCATGACCGTTTTTTACGAGATTGCTCCCTTTCAAGTTTTCACAAACTCGCCGGCAGTCCTGCTGTTTTTACTCACAGCGCCCTTTCGGGCTTTCATCCGTGCCCATTCCGCTTGTGGACGTACCGTTTTTTTTTTCCGAGTAAGGATGCTGCGGTTCATAGTAGTTTTAAGGACGTTTCGGTCCACAGCTAGTTTTAGGACATTGCGGTCCATTATTAGTTTTATGGACATTTCAGTCCGCAGCTAGTTTAAGGACATCACGGTCCATCGTTAGTTTAGGGACGTTTCGGTCCGTTATTAGTTTAGGGACGTTTCGGTCCGTAGCTAGTTTTGAGGCGAGATTTCGCCGGATACTACTTACAGAGTTTGGACTCATAGGCATCGTCTTCTATCATTGACCCGGTCCATGACTCGTCAGGCGTAGTATTTTTCAGAAATCGGCCGTTTATTGGCCGGAAGGGTCTTTCGCCATGCATATCCATGAGCAAGTAAGCCCCACCTTGGTATACTTTGTCTATGATGTATGGTCCCTCATAGTTTGGCTCTAATTTCCCCCATTTGGCACGATTAGGGATCATAAATCTTTTGAAAACTAGCACGAGTTCGCCTTGGCGGAATATTCTCGGCCTAGTCAATCTTTCGTATGAGCGCATCATCCTTGCTTTGTAAGCTTCTAGGTTTTGTTGTGCCACGACGAGTTTCATCGAGGGCGTCTAGCTCTTCAAGCCGAAGATGAGCATTC
Source organism: Agapanthus africanus (assembly GCA_030015575.1). Taxonomy (NCBI): domain Eukaryota; kingdom Viridiplantae; phylum Streptophyta; class Magnoliopsida; order Asparagales; family Amaryllidaceae; genus Agapanthus; species Agapanthus africanus. Next base: position 117,977,120 of record CM057338.1, on the reverse strand, counting down.
TCTTCGTCTGTTAGTTCGTACCGAACCACCACTCGTAGAGAGGGTAGATCTATCTCCACGAGGAGTACCGCTTCTGTGCCGAATACCAACGCGAATGGCGTTGTGTTCGTAGCCGTTTTGAACGTGGTCCGATAAGCCCAGAGAGCTTCATGCAGTCTCTCGTGCCAGTCCTTTTTATTTTTGGACACCGTCTTCTTTTTGATCTTTGTCAAAGTTTTGTTGAAAGCCTCAGCTAGACCGTTAGCTCGGGGACTATAGACCGAAGAGTATCTCCAGTCTATGTTATGCTGATGTGCGAAGCGGATGATTCTGTGACTTCTGTAGGCCGGCCCGTTATTAGAGATAATCCGTCGCGGAGTGCCGAACCGATAGATGACGTGTGTCTTGAAGAAGTGGAGAATGTTCTCTGTCTTCACTTATCTTAGCGGTATGGCTTCTGCCCACTTAGAGAAGTAATCGGTTGTCACCAATATGAACCGATGTCCTCTAGATGACGCTGGTTTGATGGGCCTAATTATGTCGGTTCCCCACATTTCGAACGGCTAGCTAGCCACCGTTGGGTGTAGCGGGTTTGGATGCTGGTGGATGAAGTCTCCATGAATTTGGCACAAGTGGCACTGCTTCGCATATTCGAGGCAGTCCTGAATCATCGTGGGCCAATAGTAGCCTATCCTTTTGATCTTCAGCTTCATCTTTGGCCCATCTTGATGAGAACCGCAGAGTCCATCATGAGTTTCTTGGACGACTCTCCTTGTTTCTTCCAGTCCCAGGCATCTCAGCCATAGAGAGTCGAACAATCTCTTATATAGAGTATCATTAATGAAGGCGAAGGAAAGAGCTCGTTTCATGAGCTGATGTCTTGAGGATGCATCTTCAGGTGTTCGACGGGATTTGAAGTAGTCTATGAAGACTTCTCTCCAATCCTTAGCCCTTTCTTGATCCTCTATTTGCAGGGTTGTCTCCTTAGTCGCTTCTTTTTCTTCAGACAACTCCGGAGATATTTCTGCCGGTGCAAGAACTAGACGGCTTTGTACAATGATCCTTACGTCATCGAGATTTTTGTCAGCCAGTTCTTTAGCGAGTTTGGCTAGTGCATCTGCTTTGCTATTTTCTATACACGGTATGCTTTCTAGGGCATAGGAAGGGATTTGAGTCAGCAATTGTTGCACTCTCTCGCCGTTCTTCACCAACTCTGGTTTGCACGTTTGATAGTCATCGTTTACTTGACTAACGACCAGCTGGGAGTCTCCGTATATGAGGAGGCTTTCGATTCCCATGTCGACAGCGATCTGAAGACCTGCTATCAAAGCCTCATATACTCAAAACCATCTTTGAAATACTTCATACACTGATGTTGTGTAGAAGGGATGATGTTGTGCTTGTGTAACCAAGGCCTGCCGAGCAAAGCGTTATGCAGGTCTAGCGTCAATGACATGAAATTTGATGTCAGTGACGAGCAGCCCAAAGCGTAACGTCAGTATTACAGAACTGAGCGTCCGTGATGACTGGGAGTCGAACCCGGAGATGGTGATTTTATCCCGATCGAGGTGCTGAACGCTCATGCAGATTTCTTTTAGCACCTTCATATTTAGGAGGTTGACAGAGGACCCGTTGTCAACTAAGATCTTCCCTATCTTAATGTCATGGCAGTACCCGGTGACATACAGGGGACGGTTGTGTTCGCACATTCCGAGGAGGGGATCTTCATCGCTGAAAGTGATGTCAGCTGTGTGCACTTCTTCCAGCTCGTCCTTCATCTTTTCTTCGGCAAGGAAAGCTTGAAACTGCTCAGGCTCTTGTAATGCCTTGATCGAAGAATCTCGTGCCTCTTTAGACTGCAGAAGGGCATCCAAAACGCTTAACTGTGAGGGTATCCTTCTCAGGTGCGCCAGGACATTGTAATCTACTTTGTTTTTCTTGAGCGGGTCCTTTGCTGCCAGCTCTTCGACGACTCAATCATCGAGGGCGATATCCTCAGGTACTTTTTCCTTTCCTTTGTCCCTTTTGCCCGGACCTTTGTTCGAAGGTCCGAGATTCTTTTTAGGTAACGTACGATTACGCAGCTGAATGTTCTCACAGTTCTCCATCTCCCCTTCTTTTTCAGAGGTAGATTCCTTGAAGAGAGGGCCAAGGGCTATTTCTTCGTCAGAATCGCTCCCAAAGGTAAGAACTTAAGGTTTTGCTCTGGTCAGGATGGCATCCACCTTATGACAGTTACCGGATGTTCCTTCACGCTTGTCTGTCGTGCTTCTCCGCTCCCGACGAGTTTTGCGCTTCATCCGCTTGAAATGTTGTCGGTGAGCAACGTATCCCTGCCACCATTTCTTGAAGGCACTGCATTCTTTGGTAGGATGTGTAATCCTCTGATGGTATAAGCAGTAGTTATGATGCCCATCCGCTTCGTCAAAGTGTATACCGCTAGGAGTATTTCCTTCGAAAGATGGCAGCCTCATTCCCATCGACAGAGCTTTTGAGAACTGTTTCCTTGTCTTAAGCCTACTTTTGTCTGCCGCGGGTGTGCTTCGATCTGGACGGAGCGCTTCAGCCTCTTCATCCTGTCGCCGATGCTTGGCTCTTTCGTATATGGCCGCTTCACGCTCGTGATCAGTTTTGCTCTTCTGACAGGCTTCTTTCAGCAGCATGTCAATCATCTCATCTGACGGTTCCAAGGATTTTGGCACCGATCCTGCCCCCAGCTCTTCTATATTATCTTCTGATACCGAGTGAGCTTCTTCGTCATTTATTGGTGAATGAGAGATCATGTGACAGCTTGCCACATAATTCTCGGATTCTTCTGACGAGTCTTCTCCCTCATCATTGTCATTATCTCCGCCCTCAAGGATGTGGTTAACAAACTCTTGGAGTGTGACCGGGGTTCGCGCCTTCTGGTTATATTCTTCATGCGCTTCAATATGCTTTTGTAAGTTCGTGCGCTTTTCGTCAGGCTGCGCGGGCTTCCTAGTCTTCTTCTTTTTCTTTGAAGACTTTGACGGCTGGGCTGGGTATTTTGCTCGTCGCTGCCAACTCTCGGTGTTGGGCATGGTTTCAGCATCCCCTCAATGATCTCTGGCTCCAGTGGGCTTTTCCATCTAATTGCAGACATGCTTGAAGATCCTTCAGCATTTTTTTAGTCTTGTTCGAAAGAACAACTTCTCGTGGAGCTTCCTCTATAAATGAGCATGATGCCCCCGGCGTGTCCACCTTTTTAGGAGCATGAGCTTGTGGCGGGTTTACCCTCCAGTTTTCAGACAGCGCGAATTTGCCTTATTGGTACTGGTCCTCAATCCAATTTTTGAAGACGAAGCAATCTTCGATTGGGTGGCCCAATATTCGGTGGTAGGGGCAGTAATTCGGATTATTGACGTCGCCCGGTTGCAGGGGGCGTCTTGGATCCGGTAGAGTGATAAGCCTGTTGTCCACCACCAGTTCGAACAGTCTTCTCGTTTTATCCTGAGGGAATGAGTAAGGACGTCTCAACTTTTCTCCGAACGTCCGCTGTTTATCGTTTTGGCGAGCAGCTGATTTCGGATCACTCGGCCGTTGTTGAGCGTTGGCGACGAAGGTCGCTTTTCATTTTCCCTTTTCATTTCGGAGCTCCTTTTTCGAGGAGGATGGTCTATGGCCCATATGGTCCATTTGGGCCAGCTTGTCGATCAAGGCCTGGAAAGTGGTCGGCTTGAAAAACATCACGAATTGGGATATAGTTGCCTGCGGATCAAGGGTCCCCACGAACATTCCCACGGCAGGAGCTTCCTCTATGCGTTGTCACACTTTGACCATAGGTTCCGCCACCGAATTGCATACTAAACCCAAGTCTACTCTGGCTTCACCCTGGAATTGATTAATGCGGTGATCGGAGTGCGCTCTCTAGCGCTTGTGAACCTTTGTGTAAACAGTACCTCTATTTCTGCAAATGTCTTGACAGAGTCATTCGGGAGCTCGGAGTACCATTGAAATGCCGTCTCCGACAAGCTGCCAACAAACTGGCGAAGCAGCAGTTTCTCATCACCCCCAGTATTACCACACAAAGCTCTGAATTGAGCAACGTGCTGGTGTGGATTACCCATCCCCTTATACACATGGAATTTGGGAATCGTATATCCTGGAGGGTACTTAATTTGATTGTACCAACCCGGATAGGGTCGTCCAGTCTTGACGATTTGGCCAGCCGCTTCGCTCGTCTGATGAGCTCGTATCTGTTGAGCTATATAGTCGTCAAGGGCAGCTTTGGAAATCTTCTCCTCCTTGGCTGCTGATAGATCCGGAAGAGGGTTCGATGTCTCCCCTCTGTCGTCTTCAAGGATTATCGGAGGGTCTTCAGCTGGGGGATCCGGCTGTATCATCATCCCGACCATATCTTGAAACAGAAGCGCCATTTTTTTTATGTTAGCCGCTTGTTCTGTGGCCTCTTTGTCTTTCTTTTCAAGAATCCTCCGTAGGAACTCGGTGTCAGTCTCCTGTTCCTGGCGTTGTTCCGACGACGCTTCCGGGCTTTCTTTCTGCCCGGTGAGCGCGGCCATCTTCGTTAGCATCTCCTGGAGCCTTTGCTGTTGACCATGTAAGTGGTCGATGACCCGTGGAGGTACGGCTATCCTCTTTTCCGGATGCCATATAAATGGTGTGCACTACCATGCCCCCAGACTTGGGGCGTTTGGATTCAGTGCCCTTGAGATTTGTCGCAGACACGGGGATCTTCTCCAGCCTTCTCCTTTTATGGGTGGTCGAAGTTGAGGGGGCTGTCGCAGACGATATTTTCCATGGTACGACGGCGGGATGGTTCTCCTCTTACCGGACCTTCATTTTCTTCGATTTGCAGGAGTAGTCTTTGTCGATTACAGAGTCTTGGACTCTTCGCCAGACCCTGTGGATTTTGAAGGACAGCCGCTGAGGGGGCTGCTCCGGCTTCGCTTTTGTTACATTTTCAGCAGGTGGAGGAGACCTTTTTAGTACGGCAGTTGGAGACTTCTTACGCACCCTCCTGACGGCTGAAAGCTGTTCCCAGTTGGAACAGCATTGTCAATTTCCACTATCGAAGCTGGTGGATTCAGTCCAGAGGGAGAGTTGTCCCCAGTTTTCCTCACTCGGTGCCAGTGGCGACGTCGAGCATGTCTTGCAGATGGTACTGGCTCAGTTACGGGGGTGGCTTCATCATGCCCCCTGTTCTGGTGAAAGGTTGCTGTTGGTGCCAGCCTATCGAAGACTGGCGTCCGTTGAGAAGAAACGTCCAACCTGTCGAAGACTGACTTTCGGGTAGGGGAAGCACTTGTAACGACCTCACCCGCGGTAGGAGTCGGGATGACTATCCTTTTCGGGATATCCTTCTCTGGTATCGCAAGCCTCTTTGCAGGCCTACTGGAGCTTAGGCTCGGCCTATCAAAGACTGATGCAGTAGACTTGGACGACCCGTTGAGAGGGGCCGCGGTAGTTGCAAGCCGATCAAAGACCGGCTTCCTTGGAGCTTGTTATGATGGCATTGGAGCGTTGAAGCTCATTGGTGGGAGCATGGTCCCGAAGAACAACCCAGTGGTGGCCTGTGTCACCTGTTCCGCCGGCATTGCGAAGATGGAGGCCGCTTGGGGCCCGTAAGTTACTCTTCCAAACGGGGCGGAGCGGGAGTTGTTGCAGTTGGGCAGCTGAAAGCCATTGATCTTCTCTTCTGCACAGAGCAAGACACCAAATCTTAGTACCTCGAATCCACAGGCAATCATAGCAGACCGCGATTTGTTCGCGAAACACGACACACGAAGTGTGGAGTGGAAAGAGGAAAAGGTCCCACCGGGCGTGCCAGAATCTGTTCTCCTCCTAAAGACGCGACCGGGACGTTGGGACGTCTGGCCTGAATTTTGGGGGCAGATGCTATTTGGTTTTATCTGTCTACCTCTCCGAAGATGCCAAGTTGATTTATGGCACCATGTATCGAAGGTTTAAACAGATGCGGCCGTTGTAGCAGACTTCGTCAGATTCCCCCTCGTTTGTAAGAGTTTTTTTATTGTGGGGACGCTCTTCCCTGCAGGCGCAAGCCCCTGCAGTTAATTACGTTACCGCATAGCGATAACCACTTTCTCCTTCTCCAGATGTTCACTTCGTGTCTTGTGTGTTTGTTTTATTTTTGGTTGCCCGTGGATTGTATACGGAAACTAATTTATGTTGTCTCCCATAGGACGGGGATTAGTCCAAATCCGTATTTTCTTAGATTTGGGTTTGGTTGATTTAAGGATCGTTAACTTCATTTGAGATTAAGATCTACTTAAATGTTTGTTAAGGATACGTTAGTCTAAGTTTTAGACTAAGATCTACTTAACAAGGTTTTAGGATTATTTAGATCCAACGAAAGAGTATTTGGGCTCTATCGTTTTAGTTTAGGGACGTTGCAGTCCATGGAGTTTACGGTTTGTTGGTTTGGGGGTATACCAAGAGTTATTGGTTATTGGGACCCTCCGCCTCTCTGAAGACGTTGAAGAATTACAACGACATGTATCAGAGGTGTGGAAAGATGTACCCTTGAACCAATGGATATTCGTCAAAAGATCGGTGGTCTTGTTTGGGACTAAGACCAGTTTGGAAAAATAAAGAGCACATGGGTTCGGTTGATTAGGAGTTTGGCCAACTTGGGCTCAGCCCACTTAGTCTTTGTCGTTTCTTTTTGAATAAAGTGTTAGACACTTACTAAGACACAGCCCTTTCTCTGTGCATACAATGTTAAGCATTTTTGTGAGTTCTGACGCTCACAATTTACTTCTTTTTCTTTTGTTTTTTTTTTTTTGTGAGTGTTAAACACTCTTTATGGCGCTGGACTCTGTATGATGAGTGGAGAGCACTCTATGTCAAGTAGCGCCCACGTGAGGGTCACGTGTAGCGCTTGGCGCTGGGCGCCAACCATTGAGTGCTAAGCACTTTTTATTGAGCAGTGCCCACATGAGGTGCTTGGCCCTGAGTGCCAACTATTGAATGCTAAGCACTTTTTATTGAACAGCGCCCACGTGAGGCGCTTGGCTCTGAGCGCCAACCATTGAGTGCTAAGCACTCTTTTATTGAGCAGCGCCCACGTGAGGAGCACGTGAGGCACTTAGCGTTGAGCGCTAACCATTGAGTGCTAAGCACTCTTTTATTGAGCAGCGCCCACGTGAGGAGCATGTGAGGCGCTTGGCGCTGAGTGACAACTATTGAGTGCTAAGCACTCTTTTATTGAGTAGCGCTGGGTTTTTCTTGTGTATTATTTTCTGAAGAGTTCAATTCTCTGTTCTTCCTTGGATCTTCGATCCCTAAGAACAAATTCATCCCTGTAAGAATTAAATTCTCATTTGGGGGAGTCTTGTCTCATGGATCTCAGATCCGAGGGAAGAACTATGTTCTTTTTATGAGGGTTAAACCCTTGAGATTCTCTGATCTCTATTTTATTTACCTTGAAGAAAATTCTTCTTCTTAAAGCTTTCAATTTTTTTTTCTTGCTCTTCTTTTTGAGATCGAAGTTTATGGGGGAGTTCTTCTGTATAAGACTTGAAGTCTTGGGTCCTTTATATAGTGGAGGCTGATTTGTTGATTCAATTAAGGAAATCTCTCATTGAGAGATCCCTGATCAATCTGGGGATTTTATCCACCGTTGGATCTTTGATCCTAGACCTTCTGTTTTACAGAAGATGTTCTCTTGTTTTTAACAAGATTAGGAAAATATTTTCCCATACAGAGCTTATTCTGTATCTTGGTGATTTTTTAATCACCATTGGATCTTTGATCCAACGGTGCTCTGTTTTACAAAGAGCAATCTTTCTTGTTTAGAAAGATTCGAGGAATATTTTCTCAGCAGAATTTGATTCTGTAATTTGATGATTCATCATATTCGTTGGATCTTTGATCCAATGGTGGAGAACTTTTAGTTCTGGCACTGGCGCTGTTGGCGCTCTCATGCTTTGCACGTGAGATGCTGCCTCAGAGTGTTTAACTCTTGGCGCTGGCATTGTTGGCTCTCTCGTGCTTTGCACGTGAGGTGCTGCCTCAGAGTGTTTAGCTCTTGGCGCTGGTGCTCTTGGCGCTGGAGATCTCGTGCTTTGCACGTGAGGCGATGCCTCAGTTCATATTTTGAACAGAGCCTTGCTCTCTTATTGGGGGGAAACACGGGCCTACAAAGAAGCCCGTGATTCCCGAAGGGGCTACCCTAAAACGGATACCCCTTCCAATCCCTGTTGAAAAGGAAGTCGTGAAAGGTGCTTCAACCATCAGATGATCGATCTTTCATAGGCTGACCGTTTCTGATCAAATCTTGCCAAGAACATCGGTCTTTAACAGGCTGGCACCTGCTGGAGCTCCTCAACAAAACCAGGGGCATGCTGCAACCGCTTCCCAAACTGAGGCGTTCCTTTCTGCAAGACATGCTCGACATCTCCACTGGCGCCGAGTGAGAAGAGCTAGAGGCAACTCCCCTTCTAGACTTACCCAACCGGCTCCGACGGTGGAAGTCGGTGCTGCTGTTCCAACCGAGAACAGCTTTGATCCACTTAAAAGGGTGCGCAAAAACTCCCCGACAGCGGTACTGAAGAAGCCACCTCCTCCTGCGGAGATCCCTATGCAGGAAAAATAGGAGTGGCCCCATCAGCGGCTCTTCTTGCAGATCCATAGAGTCTGGCAAAAAGTTCAAGACTCTGTGATCGATGAAAACCACTCTCACCGACCGAAGAAAATGAAGGCTCGGCAAGAAAAAGAGCACTCCTTCGTCATATAACGGGGGACTCTCTCTACACAGGTACCTATTAAAATGACCCCTTCGACTTCAGCCCCCAACAAAAGAACGAGGATGGAGAAACCCCAACCACCTGCAGAAAACTCCAAAGGCAATAAGTCCAAATGCCCCAAGTCTGGGGGCATGATCGTACACACGATCTACATGGCTTCCGGGAAAGAGGAAAGCCACGCCTTTATAAGCCACCGACTGCAAACTCGATCGTTAACGAAGGCTCAGGAGCAACAACAGATGCTCCAAGAAATGCTGACTAAAATGGCAGCATTCACCAGACAAAAAGAAAGTCCGGAGACAGGGGCCGATCGGCGTCAAGAACAGGAAACCGATACAGAGTTCCTGCGAAGGATGCTGGAGAAAAAAGACAAAGAAGCTGCTGAGCAAGCCGACAACATAAAGCAAATGGCGCTCTTGTTTCAGGACATGTTTGGGATGATGATCCAGCTAGAGCCCCCGGCCGAAGATTCGCCGATAATCGTCGAGGACGACAGAGGGGAAACTTCAAACCCTCTTCCGGCCATATCTACAGCCAGGGAGGAAACAATTTCCAAGGCCACCCTTGATGACTATATCGCTCAACAAATAAGAGCTCATCAAACCAATGAAGCTGCTGTTCCCCGCCGAATATAGAGACGCGACCGCGCCGGTCCGTCTTGCCTGGAATTCAGGGAAAATGCTAATTGGTGCTATCCGTCCACTTCTCCGAAGATACCAAGTTGATTTATGGCACCGTGTATCGAAGGTTTAAACGGATGCGGCCGATGTAGCAGACTTTGTCAGATTCCCCCTCACTTGAGAGGTTTTTGATTGTGTGGACGCTCTTCCCTGCAGGCGCAAGCCCCTGCAGTTAATTACGCTACCGCATCAAGGTAACAACTTTCTCCTTCTCCATATGGTCACTTCGTGTCGTAGGTGTTTGTTTTGTGTTTGGTTGCCCGTGGATTGTATACGGAGACTAATTTATGTTGTCGCCCATAGGGCGTGGATTAGTCAAAATCCGTATCTTCTTAGATTTGGGTTTGGGGGTTGTGTTTAAGAATACGTTAGCCTCATTTGAGACTAAGATCAACTTAAACGTTTGTTAAGGACACGTTAGTCTAATTCTAGACTAAGATCAACTTAACGGGATCGTTTAGATCCGACAAGAGAGCAATTGGGCTCTATTGTTTAGTTTAATGACATTGTGGTCGATAATTAATTTTAAGGACATTACGGTCCATTGTTAGTTTTAAGACATTGCGGTCGAGGTTAAGGACATCATAGTCCGTGAGTTTAAGGACCTCACAGTCCGGTGCTAGTTTTAAGATATCACGGTCGAGGTTAAGGACATCATAGTCCGTAGATTTAAGGGTTCCACAGTCTGATATTAGTTTTAAGACATCACGGTCAAGATTAAGGACATCATAGTCCATGAGTTTAAGGACCCCACAGTCCGTAAAATGTATGGTTGTCGGGACCTGTTACCTCTTTGAAGACGTTGAAGAATTACAACGACAAATATCAAAGGAGTGAGGAGATGTACCCTCAAACCCGGTGTAAATTGATTGGAAGAGCAGATAAGCTCAGTTCAATTTAAATTGAGGACTTATGGCCAGAATCGGGCTAAATCCAATTTAAAAAAATGTTTAACATTTCATTGTTGTTCTGCCTGTTAGGCCTTTATTTGGGCTCTGCCCTTTTATTAATGCCAAGCAATGGGCTCTGACATTTTGTCTGGTATTGAATGCATAGCATTTATCAGAACAAAGTATGTTTTGACAGCGCGCCACGTGGCACGTCAGGCGCTTTGCGCCAATTAAAGAGCGCATTGCGCTAGTTTGTTAGCGCACTGCGCTTTAAATTTATGAGCACGCTGCACCAGTTTATGGGTGCGCCAGTGAGTGACACGTGGCGCGCTTGGCGTGAGCGCCAACCCAAGAGCGCGGTGCGCTGTTTTCAGGACCGCAAAGCGCAAGCTGTGTCTGTGGTTGACACGTGGCATGTTTTGGCGCTGAGCGCCAGTCCAAGGAGCGCAAAAGCGCAGTTCAAGAGTGCAAAGCACTTTCCAGTAGCGCAAAGCGCATCAGATCAAATTTAAGATCAAAGAATAAGTTTATGTTCTTCATAGAAGGCCTTGCCTCAAGATCCAAGAACCAAAGTTCTTGTTTTTTATTAAAGGCTCTGCCTTTGTAGATCAGAAGATCTGTGAGTGAAGTAAAATACTTCTTTTTTTTATATTTTAAGAATTGGATCTTTTAATCCTTTATGTTTAATCAAAGACCTTGGTCTTTTTTATAGATCTAAGATCTTTTTAGAAGATGTTTCTTCTTTTTACGAGATGATTTCATCTCTATTGTTCAAGAATTAATTGTTTTACCTTTAAAGATGAAGAAATGATCTTCTTTCTTCAAAGACTTGCCTTTCTTTCTTTTTGAGTTCTTCTCAAAGTTTGCAGAGAGTTTTTCTATCTGAGACTTGAAGTCTTAGGACCTTTATATAGGGCCAATTGATTTGTTAAATTAGTTGAAGAGATCTTTCTCTAATTGATTTGGGGATATTTCCCCATCGTTGGATCTTTGATCTTAGGGTTTCTGCCTTACAGAAGGCAATCTTCTTATTTTCAATAAGATTGGAAAGATCTTTCCAGAACGGAATTTTAATTCTGATTAATTAATAATTTATTATTATTAGATCTTTTGATCTAACGGTTGGGAATTCTTTTAATTCCAGCGCTGGCGCACTTGGCGCGAGCGCACCAGCTTTTGACACGTAGCGCGCAGCGCACCTGCGCTAGCACGCCCGTGTTTGACACGTGGCGCGCAGCGCAACTGCGCTAGCGCGCCCGTATTTGACACGTGGCGCGCAGCACAGAGCGCTGGATCTGAAGCGTTGCTTCAACTTTTTAAAATTTGAATTTTGGAACAGAGCTTTGCTCTGATTGGGATGCGCTGCCTAGGGCGCAGCGCTCCTGGCGCTGGCGTGTCTACTTTTGACACATGGCGCGCAGCGCACGGGATCTGAAGCGTTGCTTCAATTTTTGAATTTTGAAATTCAAAACAGAGCTTTGCTCTGATTGGGGGAAACAAATGCCCCCCCCCACACACCGTTGCGCTCACGTGGCGCACACGTGAGTGCAGCGGTGGCAATATCTGAGCCTTTAGATCAACTCAGAAGTTGAGGAGGCAGTTCAGCGCCTATAAATAGGACCTTTTGGTCCTCAGATTATCTTCATCTTCTTCTTAAGAATTTTATTCAGAGCCTTGCTCTCTTGTTCAACAACTTTCAAGAGTTGAAACTCTACTAAATTTAGGTTAAATTAAATTAAATTAATTCTAATAAATTGGGGGTTTTACCCTTTAACAGAGCCTTGCTCTTCATAGATCTTTTGATCTAAAGAAAACCCCTTTAGGGTTTCATAAACAGAGCCTTGCTCTCATGAACCCATAGATCTAAACAGATCTTTTCTTAGGGTTTCTTAGCCCATGAGTCAGAGCTCTGCTCTTTTGACAATATATAGATCTTTTGATCTTTTGATGAAGAACTCTTAAGAGTTTTTTCATGGATCTTTAAGATCCCAGAATTTTAATTCTCAAGAATTAATTTTCATTAATCTTTGATGGATTTTCCATCATCATTACAGAGCTAGGCTCTTTAAGTAATTGTATTCCCTCGTGACCAGAGTTTGACAAGTGTCACTCTGTTATAGAGATTTGCTCTGAAAGGGAGATTTTCTTCTTCTCCCGAGAGATTTCTCATTCAATGAGAATATTCTTTGAGGATTTCCTCATTAATTGACAGTCTCTTCCAATGATGAGGCTGTCTTATTAACTGATGCATTGTCATCTGGATTTTGTGGGTCCCCCTTTGGTCCCTTCTCCACTGCATTGCAGTGTGGTACAAATTTTAAAGTACCGAGCGTCGGGGTTTTTTTTTTAAATTAAATTTTGACACTGATAATTGAATTTCGTTCTTTCCCGCAGGCGACATGTCTGCTGATCTTTCTTTCCCGTTTTTCCGCTCAGAAGGAGGATTCCCTGAAGCGCCGGTAGACCGGGAGGTTCTTGCGCTTATTAGGGACTATGACCCAGAATACAAAAACCTTAACCTGTGGGGTAGGTGGTGTAAGTCTACGGTAGCGTCCCGGCCGTCTTTCAGACGCCAAAATGCGGAACAAAAACTTTTATAACTGGCGCTATCGCAAACTATAACCCGGATCTGCCATTAACGCTAAACTAACAATCTACAAAGAGGGTAGAAAGGTTATACCGAACGATCCGAGTCCTTCATTCTTTAACCATCATCCCATGCTCCTGTTGCGGCTGCTCCGATCTCGTCGATGTCCGATCTGCTCGTCCAGGTGGCACCACGTCATCGGATCTTTAAACGGGCTCCCGCCTCTGACCCGAGGCAACTCGGTCATCAAGTTTGCTACAAGAGATGACCAAGATTGATGTAGAGAATGAGTAAGATTGATGTAGATAATGAGTAGAACACTTTTTCTCGCTTCATCCAAAGCCATGGACGAACGGTTAATGAAGTTGCCATTTGGATCGGGTGATGGAATAATAGGAGCTATGAAATTCCATACACTAATCTATCATCTTTTTCCAATCAAGTGAGAGTGAAATCTCTCATGGGCATCAAAGAGGGGCCGACCACAATATATGGAGGGGGGTGAGTGTAGGAGAGAGTGGGGGTAACCATAATGGAAAAGATCTCACACAAATATCCTAAGAATGAACAAAACACATTAATAGAAAATGGTGACTCACAAATACACCTCATCAACCATTAATGCAAATGGATGACTCACAAAACCTAGTCATCATCCAAGAAGCTTCCTCTCATGACTCACCCTCATGACTCACCCTCAATAAAAGATAAATCCGCATTTAACCGAATGTTAAATACGGCTGATAGAAAACTGGAAACTGGCAACTTCCAAAAGTGATCCCGAAACGAATTTCAGGATAACTTCGTAACTGTATAAATATACCCGCATTTGTATTATGACCGAATACAAATGCAACTGAGACAAAGATATTATATCTACTAAGTATAATACTCAGATCCGGCTTAAACCAAAGCCCACCAGTATTATCTGCCCGAAATATGACACGTGCGTAAACGCACGTGCATTTTCCGAACCCTGCCATAACACCATACGGCCTCTTCAACGTTTCACCCGAACTTGGGAAACTATCTGTGGGGGACTCTAATGACTCGTCAGTACCCTGGCAGTGGGTTTAACCACAAGTCGTCAGCGGCACTAGCTGTGCGTAACGGCTGCCTATGTACTGACCTCAAGGGAGGCCGATGAGCGAACCCATCCGGAAACCCTACTGAGCCTAACAGTGACAATGTATATATAGTCCGGTCGATTCGTCTATGAGTATCACATATCCTGCCTAGGGGGCTAGTAACGTCAGACCCCCAATAGCGGTATAAGTCGTGTCGGAGACAAGCCCTGAACACCCTGAGATACTACTGGAGTACCTACCAGAAAATCTCACATGCCTTGGCCAAGGACTTGGTGTAATGGCTTTCCTAGACAAGCGCAATCTCCACCCCCAATACCGGGAGAGACGAATCCCCTGCCGATCCGCTCACGTGCCTCCATGTGGCTCGGGACTGTACCCAAAAACTACCTGTTTGCACGACTCCTTTGAGCCGTGGTAGGGTAGAAATCAAAAAACAGTGGGAACTCACACGAGACAAATGACGACCTCAGGTCGATGAACTAACATGTACACATGTCACCAGGAAACTGCTATCTGACGATATGTATAATACCAACTAGCAGGTTCCCGGCGAGTCCTGTCCGGTGTACTCATAACCCAATGAGCACCTGTATACATCTTAGGTGATCCTACTGACACCAGTGGCTTGTGAGACCGGCCACCGCCCCTCGTCGGGGTCTCGACTGTATACACTAGTCTACTCCGGAATATCGATGCCCTGTCTCGAAACTCCCACGACTAGGGACCACAATTAAGGATGTGCTTATAGACTACCCAACTCTCACGTATATGATCGCCCTCATACTGTTGGTAGTCAAGCAAGATCCTAAGGGCTCTATCAACATGTAACATGTAATCAGTCACCTGAACATGTACATGACTGATAAAGGCAAACTAGATAGCATACTATCACCTCGAGTAAGACTGTCCCACCGGTATAGGTCCTCCTCAATCATTGCAATCACGTACCTGCGATCCAATAATTGACTTTGAGGGCACTATATCCAACAATCTCCCACTTGCACTTAAAGCTAATTATTGCGATGTCGCATACTCACAGCCCGTGTGATACCGAACACCCAACTCCTCTACTAATCAGTTTCACAAAGCCCGTTCGTAAAACTCTTGTGTTCGAGAAATAGCCTCAATGAGTAGATCCGCCCTGATGTTTCTTTCTATGTCTCTCTTAATCTCAAGTTCACGAAGAAAGCCATCTCCCGAATTGAGTAATACCTGTCTTAGAATATGTCTGGATATCTGATGGGACCTAGTTCATAAATGAACTCCAAATCCAAACTTCTTAGACTGTATCGATAACTGAACCTAATCAGTATCCGGCACTATGCCTCCCACAGTATCCTCTTGGACCACCTGTCCATAATACTGTCCCTCGTCAGAGGGAAAACTATAACTCTGACAATCACTCTGTCATCCATGTCACCTTTGAAGCCTGGAATGATAACCGTCTCCCGAAAGAGGCTGCCGTCATCAAATCCGTAGAACATGTACTTATGTTCTAAAACTGCTTCCTTATGTTTCTCCAGGATTGGATTAATACAAACTTATCGCATCTAGTGCAAAAACAACATTTGGTGTGGTACTTGACATCTCATGATTGAATCAATTGCCTAAGCAAGTGATCTGCCAATCATGCACATCCCTCTCCCCTTTAGTCTGTAAGACACCTTTAGAGAGGGTGACTCCATCACCTGCAGGTACACCACCATGCCAGGAGTCATTTATTCTAAAAACCATTAGAATACTGTCAAAGTACCCACATTAGGAAACTACCCAAATCCAGATCTAAAACCATAGATCCAGAAACTAGAATGTCTGATATTATATCCATATCCTATCTGGAGAAACATCTGTGTGACGACCACAGTACAACCGATCGTAGTATAGGAATTTTACTTCCTACTCTGTGTATGACATCCAAATACCAAGACATCACATCCTACTACCTTCTTAACTGATCCATCCCCTATTCTGATGAAGTCAAACCTATGACTGTCACATCAAAATTAGATGATCTATCTCCACTATAACTGCTCAAGTCTATAAATAGACATAAGCTACTTGCCCACTATGCTTCCGCTGCTCCCACTGACCACAACAACCCTCTGGCAGAATAATATATACGTGCACTTCTAAAGCCAGTTTAGAACGACGCTATACTTAACCTCCTGCCGGGTCTCAGAGTCTGGAACAACAGTAGTGTCAAGTCTGGGTAAGCAAGAACCTCCCTATCACCGTCCTTAAGGCTACCGGAGTACCTCTTGGGTGTCTGAGGTTACCCACCATATCTGCGGAGTGGCTATTAGAATATCAAACCTGATTGAATCTTTAGGTCATATTAAACTTTCCGTAATCGTTTGCGGTTCTGGAATCACTTCCAGTTCTACCATACTCCCACTACTGTTTTCTGAAAAAATCCATTTTACTAAAACTGTGGCGAGTTAAGAACAATATCACTATTGATCTTCCAGATGGTAGAAAGTCAACCCTCGTCATAGCCTGGGCCAACCCACAAACAGCCATTACAGAAACGTGCCCTGAGTTATCCATAGTCTGGTTTTAAGCATAAGCCGGACAACTCCCCGTACCTTAACATCATTAAGATATGAACCATTCTATATCCAATATAGAAACTTTGGCACTTATTTAATTGGAACCAGATTTTAATCATGCAGCTGTCTCTAGTGCATATCAACTTTTTATGGAAAGAGGCTAATCAGCATTACTCAACTTAGGAATCCATCCAATTATGAGTAACCTGAAAGAGAAACAAGTTTCTCAAAACTTTTACTATCATCTGAATACCAATTACAAGAATCTACATCTTCGATCTCTTTGAAGAATCTCGATACTTGCGACATCTGGTTCTCTACTTTATTCTTATACCCACAACTTCTCAAAACTTAGACCTTGTATTTCTACGAAACACTTGTCTAAAAACTAGAGAAGTCATAAGTAAACAGAACATAGTACTAGGACCAACCCCATTGTCCTGATGGACACTGGACAACATACAATACTCTGTATAAATCCGTTGAGTTGAAAAACTCAAAACCTGTGCGTTGTAGGTTGAAAACTGTACCCAGGCGATTTCCTCAAATATCACCAATTACAACGAATTCCAATATAATGAGGATGATCATCTAATTCCCAATAACTTCCTCCCACTCATCATCTGTAAAACCATACAGATATAAGAATGAAACCTGGTAAATACATACCCTGGAGTAAGTATCTAATCGGGAAAACAGTTTTCCATTAACAATGCACTGAAACATGAAAATGTTTCGTAGGGGTATCCTGGTGTTCATAGTAATGCCTCTTCCATAATCCAATTTATGACTTTAACCGTATATTTCTTTGCCATCTCTCCAAATCCCTTTATTTGTCTTTAGTCGTTACCTTCTGTACACCATCGTTAGGCTAAATGGTTTTCTTCCTTCCCTACCGTTCGGCACCAGCCTATGGTTTGGAAGAAGACTATCCAGTAAGCATAATAGGTGTACCCTCCTCAACCTAGGAGTACTCACATCTTGAGAGAAGGTGATGATAAAAGACAACTGAATAATACATTATTCTTTTAAAGGTGAAATAGGAGTGGCGATGAAGTACGCGGTTTGGTCGTGAATGATAACAGTCGCAATTTACTTGGCCCTCTTTCTAATCCCTTTATTTTGTCTTTACATATTACCTTCTATACACCCTACTTAGGCTAATTGGTTTTCTTCATTCCCTACCTTTCGGCACCTGCCTATGGTTTGGAAGAAGACTATCCAATAAGCGCAATAGGTGTACTCTCCTAAACCAAGCAGCCATCGCAACCTGAGAGAAGGTGATAATAAAAGACAACTAAATAAACCAATTCTATTTCTCCTGAACCTGGATCCATCCTCAAAGAAGTCCCTCCGAGTTCGTATATAACCATACGATGGATCTATCCAATGGAAGTGGATGTCCGTAGTAATACGGGGTGTTCTGAGAAATGCAAAGGGTAAAAGAAGGAGTAGCAATGACTTATGCAACTCAGACAATCCAAAAGCCAGTATTTTAAGAAGGTTTGGTCAACTTGGTCACTGAGTCATAGACTAGGGTCGGTCAAAGGTCGCTGCCAAAGAGAAAGAGAAAAGAAACACTCTGCGTGCACTCTAATCTAGATTAGAATGGTTATCACTTTATCTAATCCGGAAACCTCCCACTGTACTGTCAAATTCTCCTCCAAACCTGAAAGAAGAATCAATCGGGATCACCCGAAGAGTAAACCAACTCATCAGTGGGAATCGGGATCCAACTCTCATCGCATGATAACGTAACGGAATCCACTCACGTTATCACACTCCAGAAGGTATACGCATGCCTGGCAAGTTTCAATTTCTTTAGAAACTCCCGATATGATTTTTACCCCATGTTCTTATGACCTTGACGAAAGCCAACAAATCATAAGTCACATGTTAAGTTATGCCCGTCATTATCTTGTTAATTCGAACCCACCCGTACATACCCTTGACGAAAGCCAACAAGGTAATATGATTGTCCCAAACCAACTCATCTATCTATGCAACAAATGAATACCCCAGCAACTACCAAACACTATGCCTTGACGAAAGCCAACAAACATAGCTTGAATACTACTGACCATCCATAAGACATGACAGAGGGCTACGGCTGGTTTTTGGCGAAAAACCTTTAACGTAATGAACTTGATCTCGTTGAAGGAACCTGATAGCTTTTTATAAAAATATAGTGGCGAAAACCTTTGCTAAAGAGGTCACTCCCGGTGAAGGGATCTCGGCTCTTTCCTCGTGGAATGAGGTGCAGCATATTCCACTGAATACCGCGATGCAAAGCAACATGTAATCGACTATAGTGAAGTTATTACCCTGACGCAAACTTCTACCCAAGGGGTCACTCCCGGTGAAGGGATATCGGCCCTTGCCTCGTCGAATGAGGTGCAAGATATTCCAACCGAATACCACTATGCAAAACAAAAGGAAACGTCTTTGTAATAACACTTTTTAAAATTGTTCCAACAACATCCAAACAGGTTTGTTTTACTTTGCATTGATCAGAATCAACGCAGTCCCATCAATTAATCACACCAGAAAAGAACGAAAATAAAATGTACGTATATGCCATCCGCATTCGTCACTGGGTCCCGTCATCACCCGTTAGGTTACTTAACTAACGACAGAGCGGGGACTGAACTAGCGCGGGTGTAAAATATATATAACATCTAATAGTATATATACCAATATACAATAATCGCTCTAGGCGTGATAATTTGCAACATTACAGAAAAGTAATAAGCATCACAGAACAATACAGATAATCTGGGATCCCCGGGTTTCACAGAGCCGCTGCTGAAACCCGACGTTTCCCTGGTCGTGTGGATAGCCTGTGCAATGAAACCTAGACCCCTACGGGTGCAGCAAGTTATCCGCCAAAACCTGAAGTGAGGCAGCCCCCTACAGCATCGTGAATGGACCACCCAGCACTTCATGGAATCCGGTAATCTTGGGCACCCCTCCTTGGGTCAACCTGTACCCCCTACGAGTGCGGCGAATAGTCTGCCAATTCTAGAGTGAGGCCCCTCTGCCTCTCAAAGCCATGAGATGCGGACCCGTTGCCCCCCAGAACCCGGCTATCCGTGCACTCCGTCGCGGGGAAAACCTAGTACAGAAATGAAAAATATGTACAAGGGGTATATCGACCTCAACCCGGTCGTATCCCTAAAGAATATTATACAACAGGCAGTGACGGCAGTCCACATGTTGGACGATCGCCCCGCAATATCAAATGTACAAATAAATCCAAACTGCACTACCATTGCACACTGCTATCCACCACGACAAATCCGCAACATCACAGCACAACACAGAACATCAACGCGAATGTCACGTTCGCAAACCCGTCTAAAAGAACTATAGCAATCAGACGCGGTTTACCGCTCAAATGACATTCACGGTCGGAGATATAATGTAAGTACTGTAAACTAACACGTTTAAATTTCGATCGACAAAATTTCCCGAAGTGGGCCCCACATATATCTGCTGTACAGTAAAAAACACTAGGCCCAAAAGAACAGTTCCAGAAACCACAATATCCCAAGTAGAAGCCCCAGAAGAAATTTGACCAAATGATTGACCAAGACGGCCGCGGTTCCGCGGTCAAAGCCAGGCTTTGACCGCGTTTCCGCGGTCGTACGGTCGATTCATTTTGTCGTTTTTCTTCAGTTTTCTTTAAAAAGCCTGCTTTATTTTTAGAGATGCTCAAAATGATTTTTAGACCCCTTTTAAAATCAACAAAAACTTTAGAGTTGAAATTTGCGGTTTTCGAAAATCCGTTCGATCGATATTTTAAACGCGTTAGAACAAGTTAGTAAAGCTTAATGGCGAGGCTTTGATACCATGGAAGTCTACGGTAGCGCCCCGGCCATCTTTCAGACGCCAAAATGCGGAACAAAAACTTTTATAACTGGCGCTATCGCAAACTATAACCCGGATCTGCCATTAACGCTAAACTAACAATCTACAAAGAGAGTAGAAAGGTTATACCGAATGATCCGAGTCCTTCGTTCTTTAACCATCATCCCACGCTCATGTTGTGGCTGCTCCGATCTCATCGATGTCCGATCTGCTCGTCCAGGTGGCACCACGTCATCGGATCTTTAAACGAGCTCCCGCCTCTGACCCGAGGCAACTCGGTCATCAAGTTTGCTAGAAGAGATGACCAAGATTGATGTAGAGAATGAGTAGAACACTTTGTCTCGCTTCGTCCAAAGCCATGGACCAACGGTTAATGAAGTTGCCATTTGGATCGGGTGATGGAATAATAGGAGCTATGAAATTCCATACACTAATCTATCATCTTTTTCCAATCAAGTGAGAATGAAATCTCTCATGGGCATCAAAGAGGGGCCGGCCACAATATATGGAGGGGGGTGAGTGTAGGAGAGAGTGGGGGTAACCATAATGGAAAAGATCTCACACAATTTGTTAGTGTATATGCCCTAGGGGCCATTATTGTATCATACTGGTTTGTATATTACTTAATGGAAGCTTGGGATATTCACATGTATATAACAGTCTTGCTAAACATGGTAGTATGCTACTTGGTTTTTCTATCTTAATATGTGAGTATACGTATTGATAGAGCTCTTAGGATCTTGCTTGACTACCAGCGTTGTGATGGCAGTCACACTAGTGGGGGCTGGGTAGTCTACAAGCACATCCTTATTCAGGTCCCTAGTCGTAGGATTATCGAGACAGGGCATCGATACTCCGGAGTAGACTAGTGTGTACACTTCTCATCCCAGTTGGGGAGATGGTCTGTCCCACAGCCGTCAGTACGTCGTACTGGAGATAGTATGCAGGTGCTCGTTAGGTTACGGGTACACCGGACAGGACTCACAGGGAACTGTTGGTTGGTTTTATACCAGTCGTCGGTTAACAGTTCCCAGGTGACATGAGTACAGCATAGTCCGCAGACTTGACACTGCTACTTCGCCTCAAGTGTGTCCCACTGTTCTTAGATTGCTACCCTACCACGGCTTAAAGGAGTCGTGCAAACAGGTAGCAGTTGGGTGCAGTCCCAAGCACTTGGAGGCAGTGGCGGTTAGACAGGATTCGTCTCTCCCGGTATTGGGGGTTGATATCGCGCTGTGTCAGAGAGCCATTACGCAAAGTCCCTGGCCAGGGCAAGCGAGATTTGCTGGTAGGTTCCAGTAGTTTCTCAGGGTGTAATGGGCTTAGCTCCGACACAACTTATACCGTTATTAGGGGACTGACGCTTGCCGCCCCCTAGGCCCGATATGCGATAATCTTAGACGAACAGACCGGACTGTACGGAAATTGTCACATCAGACTCAGTAGGAGTTCGAATGGGTTTCCTCATCGGCCTTCTTATCGACATCTACCTGGGGACCGTTACGTACAGCTAGTGCCGCTTGCTGTCTGTGGTTAAACCCACTGCCAGCGTAGTAGTCGAGTCTCTAGAGTCCCACACAAGAGTTTCCCTACTTCAGGCGAAACGATATAGAGGTCGTATGGTTTTACGACAAGGGTTCGGACGCATACGTGTGTTTACGCACGTACGACATCCGGACAGTTTTTACTAGCCGGCTTTGGTTTAAGCCAGTTTCTAGTATCCGGTTATTGGATTTATACAGTCTAAAGTTTTTCCGTGTTTTCATGGATAGGAGGGGCGTTCTCGTAATTACGCGAGAAGCTTCTAGAAGATGGTGACTTGAGGGTTAAGGTGGCATATGCATTAAATGAGATTAGTGACTCATTTGAGTGATTCATCCATGTCATTAATGCATCATAAATGCTTAATGACTCATGGAGATGAATCACCCATTAGATATTTATGGAGCATGGTTGTTAAATCATTTATTTGATTTATCTTGATATTGTTAATACTTCATATATATTATGAGAGATCATTATCTCATTCCATTCTCTTGCTCACTTTCTCTCTCCTCAAGCTCTCTCTTCAAACCCTAATCCTCCCCTCTCATGTGTTGAGATCAAGGATTAGAGTAGACTACTTAATCCTTAACCATTCTCTATATCACCTAGGTTACTTAGATTGGCGATTTAAGAAACCTAGTTACCTCAAGTTAGAGGTGAAGCTTGAAGTTAAGCTCTCGGGTGGATCTTCTACTACATAGAGAAAGCCGGAGAGGACGTGGAGAATGACAAGATGAAGGACTCGGTTCTATAGGTATAATCACTTATCATAGTTGTTAACTCTTCTATGGTTTCTTGTTAGTTATTGTTTATGCAAAGATTCTCGGTTAGTCGATGTTTACGCTTAAAATAAGATCGTTTTTCATTATTCCGCCTCCCCGCAAGTCGTGGGGTGTTGTACATCGACTTACAGTGGTATCAAACCTCGCTAAACAATAATTAACTCATTAGCAAAGTCGTATGAATTTCGAACGCAAAACGAACCAAAAAACGACATCGATATCACAAGTTTCTGTCGATTTCAAAACAGGCTCTAAAAATTTTTCAGGTTGCTGCAGAGTAACAAGCATAGAAAGATAAGAATACTGGAGAAAAATGGGTTAGTGAATCGGCCATACAGCCGCGGAACCACGGCCGATCCTACCGATCCGCCGCGGATCCGCGGCCGAGTTGGGGCCGATTCGACCCAATTTGCTCCTGTTATTCCTTTGTGATATTGATGTGTTTTCTGGAATGTTTATTTTCTGCTCAAAGTCTCAGGTGCACAGAGAAGTTTTGGGAGTAGAATATGATATGTTTGCTCGATCGAAATTATACGATATTTGCTAATTTGATTATATCTGTGATTGTATAATGTGTTCGTAAACCTCCCCTAACTGCTAGTATGTCGGTTGGCAGGGGGTTGCACATTTCTGTAATGGTTTTTACTGTTTGTGGTTGTGAACTGTATTGGACTGTTGTGATGATTAGCCGGGGTTTTGAGATGGGTTGTTATATTCATTCATTCGATGTAATTGTAATATGTTGTAATATTATTTTACGGGGCACATCCAGGTTGCGGTTGTAGCCACCGTTGTATTATTTCATTTTACTGTTTTTGCTCCTAGGATAGACCCAAGGTGGGGTGCACAAACTACCGGGTACTTTGAAGTGTTTAGTGGCCTACTCACTTTGTTGAGGGAGACCGCTTCACTTCGGGTATTTGGCGGGTAGTTTGCCGTACCCGTAGGGGTCTAGGGTGGGGTAATGGCTATTCATCACAACTGTGTAATCCGTCTTTTGTTGCAGGCTCTAAACAAACGCGGATTGCTTGCAAATCCAATAAAGTTCATATGAGATCTGGAATGCCTATTATTACGTCAGACGAATGTACAATATCTATATATGGTAGCTATTTAGATGTCACTTATGTTTTACACCCGCGCTAGCCCAGCCCCCGCTCTGCCGTTAGTTAAGTAACCTAACGGGTGATGACGGGACCCAGTGGCGAATGCGGATGGCATAAGAGGACGTTGTATTTTCGTTGTTTTCTGCAATGATAGGTTAATGATGGGATGCATTATTTATAATGCAAAGAAAATAAACCAAAAAGTTGAATCGTTGGAACAATTTAAAAGAAACCACTCGGTTATTTTAAAACAGATGATATTTTTAAATTGCGGAGCTTTAACCACTACTTTTAAAAGCTATCAGGTTCCTTCGGTCATATCAAGTTCACTACGTTCACGGTTTCGCCAAAACCATTCGTAGCCCTCCGTCATTTCATTTGGGTATTCAGTAGTATTCAAGCTATGCATTTTGGCCAAAGTCAAGGCATAGTGTTTGGTAGCTGTTGGGTTTTCATTTGTTGCATAGATAGATGAGTTAGTTTGGGACAGTCGTATTATCATTTGACCAAAGTCAGGGGTATGTACGGATGGGTTCAAATTGACAAGATAATGACGGGTAGAACTTGACATGTGACTTATGACATTTTGACCAAAGCCAAGGTCATAAGAGCATGGGGCAAAAACCTATATCGGGAATTTCTAAAGAAACTGAAATTTGCAAAGAGATGCATACCATTTGGAGTTTGATGAATGTTGGTAGGATTCCTTCAACATTATCATACGATGATATTTGGATCCCGATCATACTGTGAGTATATGCTACTCATCAGGATATTCGTCACTTAACGATCAATGCTATAAACCAAGTAGGTGTCAAGAAAGGTGTCAGCGGGGTTACGCCCCCAGAGAAAAGAGGTTATTTAATTAAGGAACTTCGCGAAAGCGTTGGAAAACCTCCCTCGAAGTACCGACACCAGCCTGGCTGAACGGTTAAGCAAGTATTGTACAATGAGAATAGTCCTGGCTAATTCTTCTTTTATGGTTTGAGGAAGGATTCGAGAAACAGTGGGAGCCATCCAGTTTAGATAAATTAAAAACCACTCTAAACTTGCAAGAGCATCATGCTAAAGAGTTTTCTTCTCTCTCTCCTAATTGCAGCGACCCTGAAAATGACTGGACTTAAGTTACTTTTAGAGAAAATATACTGACAGGGCCAAACTATAAAGATTGGCTGCGGAATGTCAAAATGGCTTTGACCTATGACAAATTGGGGTACGTCCTCACCGCTAAGGCACCTGCAGTCCCTGGTCCCAAATACAGTAATGCGGATAAGGAAATCCGCAAAACCTGGGATTTCGATTGCGCGAAAGCCAAGTGCATCGTGCTTGCCTCGATGAACAATGAACATCAGAGGAGGCACGAGGATATGGAACTAGATGCCATATTTCTCCATACAAAGGAACTTTATGGAGAGCAATCTCGTATAGCAAGATACGAGACCTCTAAGAACTTGTTTCGAGCGAGGTTGGCTGTCGGATCATCGGTAGGAGAACATGTCCTAAAGATGATAGGCTACATAGAAGAGCTCACAGACCTTGGGACGACTTTGGATAATGAGCTCTATACAGACCTTATTCTCCAGTCCCTTCCTTCCACCTACACCCAGTTTATTCTGAACTTCAACATTCAAAGAAAAGAAGTTGAACTTCCGGAACTCCTTAACATGTTGAGGAGTGCAGAGGGCACCTTGCAGAAGACAAGGGAAACACCCGCTATGTTTGTTAGCGGTGTTTCTTCTTCCGGGTCCAAGGCTAGGGCCAAAGGAAGGAAGAAGAAGGCCGCCACCAGACCTAGAGGAGGTGTTAGTAAGGTGGGAACGAAGGGAAAGAAAATTTTTGCGGTACCAGTAGTGGCCCAGGATGAGTGCTTCCATTGTCACAGGAAAGGGCACTGGAAAAAGGATTGCAAGGCGTGGAACGCCAAGAACCAGGAACCGAAGCAAGTTGTGGCTTCGACTTCAGGTGTGTTTGTAATTGAGAATTGTCTGTCAATCAACTCTAATTCCTGGGTATTGGATACCGGATCAGGATCTCATATATGCAATTCATTGCAAGCACTGAGAAACCGTAGAGTGCTGAAGGAAGGTGATATGACCCTAAAGGTTGCTAACGGAGCTAGCGTGGGAGCTATGTCCGTCGGGGATTATCACCTGGGATTGACGAGTGGACACATTTGGTTTTACATAACTGTTTTTATGTACCTAGCTTAACGTGTAATATCATATCAATTTCCTTATTATCAAATAAAGGTTATGATTTCACGTTTGTAAGTGATGTTGTTAACATCCACCTTAATCATGGTTTGATTGGGTCCGGTACACTAAATAACGGTATATATGTCTTAAACCAACTCCAAATTTTCAATGTCCAGAACACACTAAAAAGAAAGTCTCCAGATTTAAATAAAGCTTTCTTATGGCATTGTAGACTGGGTCACATCAATGAGAGAAGGTTGACTAAGTTACATAGAGAAGGATATTTGGACTCATTCGAATATCAAACTTATGCCACTTGTCAATTTTGTCTCAAAGGAAAGATGACAAAGACTCCATTTACTGGACATGGAGTAAGAGCGAGTGAGCTCTTAGGACTCATACACAGCGATGTATGTGGTCCAATGTCTACACATGCAAGAGGTGGTTTTTCCTATTTCATTACTTTCACGGATGATTACTCAAGGTACGGATTCATTTATCTGATGAAACATAAATCCGAGGCTTTTGAGAAATTCCAAGAGTATAAGAATGAAGTAGAAAACCAAACCGGCAAAAGTATCAAGACACTAAGATCTGATCGAGGTGGTGAATACTTGAGTGTCGAGTTCCTAGGTTATCTAAAAGAGAAAGGAATTCTCTCTCAGCTTACTCCTCCATACACTCCACAGCATAACGGTGTATCGGAGAGAAGGAATCGAACCCTATTAGATATGGTACATTCCATGATGAGTAATGCTGAGTTACCGCGATCTTTTTGGGGTTATGCGCTAGATTCAGCGGCATATCTTCTGAACTGGGCTCCTACCAAGACTGTGCCTACCGCCCCATATCAGATGTGGAGTGGGAAGAAACCCCATCTTCAGCATATGAAGATTTGGGGATGTCCAGCTTTTGTTAAAAAGCAGCATGCGGACAAGCTCGAGGCACGATCAGTACAGTGTAAGTTTGTGGGATATCCAAAGAACTCCAGGGGATATTATTTCTATTACGCAGAGGAACAAAAGGTTTTTATTTCTTGTAATGCCCATTTTCTAGAACAGCAGTTTTTAGAAAAGGAAATAAGTGGGAGCGAAATAGAACTGGAAGAAATTCCAGAACCACAAACTACTACTAAAAGTTTGGTAGAACCAGTAGTTCAAGAAGAACAGGACATTCCCGCAACCCTCCGCAGGAGTAGTAGGCCGTCTCATCCGCCTGAGAGATACTACGGTTTTCTCATAGATGGGGATAGAGAGGATTGCATCATCGTTGATGATGAACCTGCTAGCTTCCAGCAGGCCATCCAGAGCGGCGACTCGGTATGATGGCTAGATACAATGCGGACCGAAATGGAGTCCATGTACACCAACAAAGTATGGACTTTGGACTTTGCTCCAGATGGGGTAAAACCCATAGGATGCAAATGGATCTTTAAGAAAAAGATTGGTGTAGATGGACAGGTGGAAACCTATAAGGCTAGACTTGTTGCAAAGGGTTTTCGTCAAAGACCTGGTTTGGACTATGACGAAACTTTTTCTCCAGTGGCTATGCTCAAATCCATTCGGGTCCTTCTTGCTATTGCTGCCTTCCATGATTATGAAATCTGGCAGATGGACGTAAAGACGGCTTTTCTGAATGGTAATTTAGAAGAGTGCGTCTATATGGATCAGCCAGAGGGTTTCAATCAGAGTGGGAGCAGCGGGAAAGTATGCAAGTTGCTTAAGTCTATTTATGGACTAAAGCAGGCATCGCGGAGTTGGAACATCTGTTTTGATGAGACAGTCAAAGAATATGACTTTATCAAAAATCCAGATGAACCATGTATATATAGTAAAGTTGTAGCCAGAAGTGTCGTATTCCTCTTCTTGTACGTGGATGACATTCTATTGATAGGAAATGACATTCCTATGCTACAATCTGTCAAAGGATTCTTGTTACACAGGTTCTCTATGAAAGACCTGGGTGATGCCTCTTACATTCTGGGGATCCGGATCTATCGTGATAGATCCAAGAGGATGTTGGGACTTTCGCAGTCCAGGTATATCGACACTGTACTGAAAAGATTCAGTATGGAAGATTCTAAGCGCGGTAATCTACCGGCTTGTCACGGAATCACCCTATCCAAAGAGATGTCTCTCAAGACTGATTTGGAAAGGGAACGCATGTCTATTATACCCTACGCTTCTGCGGTAGGCTCTATAATGTATGCGATGTTGTGCACTAGACCAGATGTAGCTTACGCACTGAGCGTGGTAAGCCGGTATCAGTCAGACCCAGGGGAGAAGCACTGGATAGCAGTAAAGAACATTCTCAAGTACCTGAGGAGGACTAAGGAGATGTTCTTGGTTTACGGCGAAAAAGACCTCAGGATGGAGGCCTATGCTGATTCCGGCTTCCAGAGTGATAAGGACGATTCTAAGTCCATGTCAGGTTATGTCTTTACCCTCAATGGAGGGGCGGTGTGCTGGAAGAGTTCCAAGCAGGACACCGTTGCTGACTCGACGATGGAAGCGGAGTATATTGCTGCTTGCGATGCCGCAAAAGAAGCGGTCTGGATGAAGAAGTTCCTAACAGAACTTCAGGTGGTTCCTACCATTGTTGATCCAATACCTCTGTATTGCGACAACAACGGAGCTATAGCTTTAGCAAAGGAACCAAGGTCCCATCAGAAGTCCAGACACATCTTAAGGCGGTATCACCTGATCAGGGAGATCATTGATCTTCGGGAGATCGAGGTTCGGAGAGTTGCTACTGAAGAGAACATAGCTGATCCATTCACGAAGGCCCTACCTCAGATTCAGTTCGAGAGGCTACTCGAGATCATCGGTCTTCGATATGCCAGTACATGGCCCTAGTGCAAGTGGGAGATTGTTAGTGTATATGCCCTAGGGGCCATTATTGTATCATACTAGTTTGTATATTACTTAATGGAAGCTTGGGATATTCACATGTATATAACAGTCTTGCTAAACATGGTAGTATGCTACTTGGTTTTTCTATCTTAATATGTGAGTATACGTATTGATAGAGCTCTTAGGATCTTGCTTGACTACCAGCGTTGTGATGGCAGTCACACTAGTAGGGGCTGGGTAGTCTACAAGCACATCCTTATTCAGGTCCCTAATCGTAAGATTATCGAGACAGGGCATCGATACTCCGGAGTAGACTAGTGTGTACGCTTCTCATCCCAGTTGGGGAGATGGTCTGTCCTACAGCCGTCAGTACGTCGTACTGGAGATAGTATGCAGGTGCTCGTTAGGTTACGGGTACACCGAACAGGACTCACAGGAAACTGTTGGTTGGTTTTATACCAGTCGTCAGTTAACAGTTCCTAGGTGACATGAGTATAGCATAGTCCGCAGACTTGACACTGCTACTTCGCCTCGAGTGTGTCCCACTGTTCTTAGATTGCTACCCTACCACGGCTTAAAGGAGTCGTGCAAACAGGTAGCAGTTGGGTGCAGTCCCGAGCACTTGGAGGCAGTGGCGGTTAGACAGGATTCGTCTCTCCCGGTATTGGGGGTTGATATCGCGCTGTGTCAGAGAGCCATTACGCAAAGTCCCTGGCCAGGGCAAGCGAGATTTGCTGGTAGGTTCCAGTAGTTTCTCAAGGTGTAATGGGCTTCGCTCCGACACGACTTATACCGCTATTAGGGGACTAACGCTTGCCGCCCCCTAGGCCCAATATGCGATAGTCTTAGACGAATAGACCGGACTATACGGAGATTGTCACATCAGACTCAGTAGGAGTTCGGATGGGTTTCCTCATCGGCCTTCTTATCGACGTCTACCTAAGGACTGTTACGTACAGCTAGTGTCGCTTGCGGTCTGTGGTTAAACCCACTGCCAGCGTAGTAGTCGAGTCTCTAGAGTCCCACACAGAGAGTTTCCCTACTTCAGGCGAAACGATATAGAGGTCGTATGGTTTTACGACAAGGGTTCGGACGCATACGTGTGTTTACGCACGTACGACATCCGGACAGTTTTTACTAGCTGGCTTTGGTTTAAGCCAGTTTCTAGTATCCGGTTATTGGATTTATACAGTCTAAAGTTTTTCCGTGTTTTCATGGATAGGAGAGGCGTTCTCGTAATTACGCGAGAAGCTTCTAGAAGATGGTGACTTGGGGGTTAAGGTGGCATATGCATTAAATGAGATTAGTGACTCATTTGAGTGATTCATCCATGTCATTAATGCATCATAAATGCTTAATGACTCATGGAGATGAATCACCCATTAGATATTTATGGAGCATGGTTGTTAAATCATTTATTTGATTTATCTTGATATTGTTAATGCTTCATATATATTATGAGAGATCATTATCTCATTCCATTCTCTTGCTCACTTTCTCTCTCCTCAAGCTCTCTCTCTTCAAACCCTAATCCTCCCCTCTCATGTGTTGAGATCAAGGATTAGAGTAGACTACTTAATCCTTAACCATTCTCTATATTACCTAGGTTACTTAGATTAGCGATTTAAGAAACCTAGTTACCTCAAGTTAGAGGTGAAGCTTGAAGTTAAGCTCTCGGGTGGATCTTCTACTACATAGAGAAGGCCGGAGAGGACGTGGAGAACGACAAGACGAAGGACTCGATTCTATAGGTATAATCACTTATCATAGTAGTTAACTCTTCTATGGTTTCTTGTTAGTTATTGTTTATGCAAAGATTCTCGGTTAGTCGATGTTTACGCTTAAAACAAGATCGTTTTTCATTATTCCGCCTTCCCGCAAGTCGTGGGGTGTTGTACATCAACTTACACAAATATCCTAAGCATGAACAAAACACATTAATGGAAAATGGTGACTCACAAATACACCTCATCAACCATTAATGCAAATGGATGGCTCATAAAACCTAGTCATCATCCAAGAAGCTTCCTTTCATGACTCACCCTCAAGAAAAGATAAATCCACATTTAACCGAATGTTAAATACGGCTGATAGAAAACTGGAAACTGGCAACTTCCAAAAGTTATCACGAAACGAATTTCAGGATAACCCCGTAACTGTATAAATATACCCGCATTTGTATTACGACCGAATACAAATGCAACTGAGACAAAGATATTATACCTACTAAGTATAATACTCAGATCCGGCTTAAACCAAAGCCCACCAGTATTATCTGCCCGAAATATGACACGTGCGTAAACGCACGTGCATTTTCCGAACCCTGCCATAACACCATACGGCCTCTACAACGTTTCGCCCGAACTTGGAAAACTATCTGTGGGGGACTCTAATGACTCTGCAGTACCCTGGCAATGGGTTTAACCACAAGCCGTCAGCGGCACTAGCTGTGCGTAACGACTACCTATGTACTGACCTCAAGGGAGGACGATGAGCGAACTCATCCGGAAACCCTACTGAGCCTAACAGTGACTTTGTATATACAGTCTGGTCCGTTCGTCTATGAGTATCGCATATCCTGTCTAGGGGGCTAGTAACGTCAGACCCCCAATAGCGGTATAAGTCGTGTCGGAGACAAGCCCTGAATAACCTGAGATACTACTGGAGTACCTTCCAGTAAATCTCACCTGCCTTGGCCAAGGACTTGGTGTAATGGCTTTCCTAGACACAGCGCGATCTCCACCCCCAATACCGGGAGAGACGAATCCCATGTCGATCCGCTCACATGCCTCCATGTGGCTTGGGACTGTACCCAAAAACTACCTGTTTGCATGACTCCTTTGAGCCGTGGTAGGGTAGAAATCAAAGCACAGTGGGAACTCACACGAGACAAATGACGACCTCAGGTCGATGAACTAACATGTACACATGTCACCAGGGAACTGCTATCTCACGATATGTATTATACCAACTAGCAGGTTCCCGGCGAGTCCTGTCCGGTGTACTCATAACCCAATGAGCACCTGTATACATCTTAGGTGATCCTACTGACACCAGTGGCTTGTGAGACCGGCCACCGCCCCTCGTCAGGGTCTCGACTGTATATACTAGTCTACTCCGGAGTATCGATGCCCTGTCTCGAAACTCCCACGACTAGGAACCACAATTAAGGATGTGGTTATAGACTGCCCAACTCTTACGTATATGATCGCCCTCATACTGTTGGTAGTCAAGCAAGATCCTAAGGGCTCTATCAACATGTAACATGTAATCAGTCACCTGAACATGTACATGACTGATAAAGGCAAACCAGATAGCATACTATCATCTCGAGTAAGACTGTCCCACCGGTATAGGTCCTCCTCAATCATTGCAATCACATACCTGCGATCCAATAATTGACTTTGAGGGCACTATATCCAACAGGTGGTACGACCAAATTATCAAAGGTCGCCGAAGCTTCTCTTGTGTGACGCCATCGGATCCGATCTCATCGATCTCGTATGCAGATATACCCCTGGTGAACTATGCCATGGAGGTCGTTAATTGGACTTCGGAGGGTCTTCTTCAACCTTCGATTGCTGCCATACCCATGCAGCTGCCGGAAGCTTTGGATATTTTGGGGGGGCGCATATGCCAGGGCGGGTCATGCCCTTAGGGACAACCCTACAACATCGGTTGACCCCTCGATATTCGGCCGGGTATTTGCAGTGGGCCAGTTACATTCTGTCAGCGAAAAAGGCGCATCTGCTGAAGATCGGTCTATACCTTGTGGTTTACACCTCGCTGTTCCAGTATTCTGCTCCTCCGACATGGTGGATTAAGGCGTTCGTGTAGCAATGGAACATCCCCACCCATACCTTTCTTCTAATGGACAGAGAAGTTTCCATCTCTGTCGAAGAATTTGCAGAGATTTCCGTTCTACCGGTGAGGGGGGAGCACTATGAGGAGCTGCTTCCTCCGGATGAATACGTTTTTGCCACCAAGCCGTTGGTGATGGACCTAACGCCAGAGAACGCTATTCAGCACCAATTTCTGAGTTTGATAAAGGCGCTGAATATGTACGACAGTCTTTTCTTGGAATCCGGAGGCCGGGGAGTTAGTTTCGCAGACTTCATCGCCCGTTTTCTTCGACCGGAGATTCTATCGCAACGGGATGAAAAATTTGCCAAGCTCAACGATCCCTTCGGCTTTGGCTTAAATCGTTGACCAGTACTGGAAGATGATCAAAAAGGCTTTTATCTCCCCGATGCCGAAATCATCCCTTTGTCGGAAATCGCTGCTCCGGGCATCGACGAGGGGACTTTCTTTCTCGGGTTTCTGCGGCTATGGTTGTGCTGGTTCGCGCTCCCCATGCACTCTCGCTATATGAGGCCGTCCGTCTTCTACCCAGCACATCGAATGGTGGCTAGCATACAATTGGCCATCGGGATTGCCGGGTTGGCCAACTTGTACCATGGTCTTAGCGTGGCGGCGGACACAACTGAACCGGGGGTGCAAGCCGCCAATTTCCCGATGCACTACTTTACTTCGTGGATGGAAATGCACGTGCTCGGGGTGTTTGGTATTCATAAAAGACCCTCGTTTTACGAGAAGTACAGATTCCCGAGAATTATGCGGCTGATCGACGCTTCTATCGTGAATCCGCCTCAGCGGGAGGCTAGGGGGTTGCTTCTTCGTCTGCGCACGGTCGGAGCGGGTATTTCTTTCACGGACAAGGTCCTGACAATCGGCCAGGAAACTTCCAAGACTGTGCTGGAGTTGCGCGACAGTTTCAAGGACGGGGCCTCCGTGTTGAAAGCTCGAGAGATTCTACATCTATACTCCATCAGGCCGGGCTTCCTCGTATTTAGGCAAAATGATGTAGCACTTTTTTATGAGATACAACCCCCATCGTTTTGCTCAGCAGCTAAGTTATAACCAGGGGTCCCACTGGAGGCGTTTTTGGAAGAGCCTGCGGCCACCAGAGAGGGAATACGGAGCGCACTGCATCACTTTATGCGGTTAAATACGGGCTCCCACTTCTTCATTAGCGAGCCGAGTTGCATTCCAAGGGCCCTTAACGTATACGGGGCCTGGTATCAACACGCAATGGGCGCTGTCATCAGGGAAGAGAAGCGGTTGCTGCTCGATCGCAAGAGTGTGCCCCCGGCCAGCGATCGCAACGTCCCTCTAAAGCGAAGGACCCCTGTCCCTCCTCCACTAAGAGGAGATGTTATAGTTGAACCTCCACGTGTGCTAAGCCCCACACATAGATTGCCTCGTGATTCCGTGGACGTGCCATCAGCGCCCCGTGCTCCCGTGGAGATGGTAAACGTGGTTTCACCCGAATCCGGCGTGGGCTTGGATATCGGGACCCGCCATCCCAAAGTGCCCACGAAGCGTAAGTTGATTTTGGCTGCAACCGGAGTTCGCGCGCAGAAGAGGAAGAAGAAGTCGATCCTCTCTGCTGACGTTGTATTTGGTCAGGAACCTCATGCTCCTTATAGAGAGGGCTTAAGTGAGTACAGGACCAACGACGACCTATTTATGCCGCCAGCGATCGCAACGTCCCTCTAAAGCGAAGGACCCCTGTCCCTCCTCCACTAAGAGGAGATGTTATAGTTGAACCTCCACGTGTGCTAAGCCCCACACATAGATTGCCTCGTGATTCCGTGGACGTGCCATCAGCGCCCCGTGCTCCCGTGGAGATGGTAAACGTGGTTTCACCCGAATCCGGCGTGGGCTTGGATATCGGGACCCGCCATCCCAAAGTGCCCACGAAGCGTAAGTTGATTTTGGCTGCAACCGGAGTTCGCGCGCAGAAGAGGAAGAAGAAGTCGATCCTCTCTGCTGACGTTGTATTTGGTCAGGAACCTCATGCTCCTTATAGAGAGGGCTTGAGTGAGTACAGGACCAACGACGACCTATTTATGCCGCCAGATGACACTGATCTGGCGGCTGCCATCGCAGCTTCCGAGTGGTTGGCTAAACTCGCGCAATCATGTAATCATTAGTTGTATTTTTTGTCACTGCATTATACCTCTATCATTGTCTTTCACTAATGCTTTTTCTTCTCTAATAGGCATTTCTACCGAAGAAGCTCTCGCTGCTTCTCTCAAGACTTTCGAACAGGAGGAACGACTTAGAGCATCCTTAAGCCTTGGTACATTTCGGTTCGCTATGTTTCTGCTTCTATTTCTTATGAGTAATCTGACCCTCTCTGTCTTATCGCAGGGACCACGAGGTCTATCCCACAAGCTGATGTGAAATTCTCCCTGGGCCAGATACCGAAGTTCGGGCCTCTTCAGCATTGCCGCAAGAGGCCCTGCTTAAAAAACCGATGATGGAAGCCTTGACGGCTCTGGAGGTAACCCTGAATGCGGACGACGACGCCTTGCTGAAGGAGGCTTCCAAAAGGTCTGTCGTGATGGCCCGGGAGGAAAGGAAGCGCCTGAGGCGCGTAGCAAGGGAACGTAATGCTGCTTTGGCTGCGGGGGCAGGTTCAAGCGCCATTACTCCCGCTGCTATTCCTTCAGAGGAGCTCCCGGTCGCCTTGTCTACTGCTCATAAAAGGGCGGCCCGTGCAGCTCGGGAAGCCAACGGTAAATCAACCCCAGGTAATGTGTTTCGAGGTTTCGTTGTCAAAGCTTTAAACTATCAGTTCTTATATATCTTGTCCTGCAGGTCCGAGTCTTACTAAAGGAGTGGCGGCGACCGTTGAGCCTGAAGGGGCAGTGGAGGAGGTGGCTGCTGAACCCGAGGCGACGGTAGGCGATGTAACCATAGTTGCCGGGCCCGAGATAGTGGTTGACGATACAGTCATGACTGCTATGCCCGAGGTGGCTACCAATGATGAGCCCGAGGTGGCGGCGGGTGTGACGGCTGCTATGGCCGAGCCTGAGGCAGCAGTGGACGAAACGGCTGCTACGGACGAGCCTAAGGAAGCGATGGACGAGACAGCTGCGACCACTGAGCCCGAGGTGGTAGCGGGCGAAACGAGTATGATTGCTGGGCACGAGATGGCCGCTCTTTCTCAAGAGTCGGGCACCGCTCCGATTATCGCTCTCCCCGCCTACGGTTCTTTGTCGTCTCCTGGCGTCGCGAGCGTGACGACGGCTCCTGTAGAGTCAGGCGATGAAGCAACGGGAGGTGAGACCATCCCAATGGAGGAGGGAGAAGCCACTGTTGCATCAAGTGACGCCCTCGTCACGGCTCCGGCCAGCGACTCATCAGGTAAATCTTGGGTCACCGCCCTTCTTTCTTTATTCTGCAATCCTTCCTGACAGGGTTTATCTTGTTTCTAACGCTGGTGCGGCTAGTGCTGATGTCGCATTACCCGAGGCAGCGCCGTCAGTTACCGCTCTGACGGTGACCACTTCTCTACCTTCTCTCGCACCGTCTCAGATGCTGGAAGGTATGGATTTGTGACCCACCGGTCTTATCTCTAGGCTGTATAATTTATATAATGACGTTGCATTATTATGTCTTTGTAGGAGTTCTTTTTGACCACCTGTACCAGGTGCTGCACCCACACTTCTCCTTCTTGTCAAAGATTAGTCCACCTGCAGGTGTCGGTGAGTATTTTCTTTAAACAACGTCCTCTTCTTTGATGGGTAGTCGCATTATTGCTAACTCTTCTTTATATTGCTTGTAGCCTTACGAATCGAAGGAGGGGACGAGGCTGTCATTGCGCCACCAGTACTCCCAGCTGTGCCCCCTGCTGCAGCCAGTATAGTAGACTCTACTTTTTGCGTGTTTTCTTTATTTCCTGAGCCGACATATGATTATGATCTATTTATAGCAATCACATCGACTCCAACCCCGTTCGAGTCTCGTATTATAATGCCGACGGGATCTTTTTCCAAGCGTCCATCATCTAAATGTGTTGTGACCAGTCTACGCATGCTGAGCGAGTATATTGAGGAGTTTGATGCAGAGACTCCCACATCTGCTGCGGATTTTTCCGTAGAGGTTAACCCTATGTTGGCGACGCTCATGAACTTTCATGGTGAGGGCGTCGTTGAGTCTTGGGCTAATCGCTGCAGGGAGATCGAGGCTTGCTTGCATGAGCTTGAGCTTAAGCGTCCCGCACCCGAGATTCTGGCTATGAGCACTCAACGGGCGTCATGGATCGAGCAGAGCGCTTCTTACTTCGGCCATCTTGAACAAGAAGTGGCTTTAAAGCGAAGGGAATGTAAAGAAACTTTATGCGAGTCTGCTCGACTGCATGCTGAGGTCGACGCGAACGCTGCCCAGTTGAAAGTTATCTTCGAAGGCATTCTGCAATGTATCTCTAATGGGTTAACATTGAGGCAGAAGCTCGATGTCGTTGAGCGTGATGCACAAGATCGTGAAGCAGCTCAGCTAGCCGTCGAGGAACAACTCTCTTCTTACTTGTAGCAGCGAGCCCAGGTCGAAGCAGAGTTGGTCGCGGCAGCTGATCAGGAAGAGGGGCTGAGGGAAGTGCGTGAGCGGCTGACTGGATTATTGAAAGCGCTTTCCTCTCAATAAAAATTTTGTACCATTTTTAATTTTGAATAAAATGTATTTGTTCTTTTATTCTTTCATATGATGTATTTTGTACCCAATCGAATTCATGAATAAAAGATACACGTTTTTCGTAATGTCTTGTGTCATTTCTCTGCTTTCTTCTTTCTTGCCGTGTTGTTTGCCATGTGAGTTTAGCAAGTGCGGTCCGTAGATAGCGTATAGCTGTCAGTCTTGGGCTCGTTGTAGAGTGGTGATGGCTTAGAAAACAGGGTTAGGATCTGTCACCTAAGACTTTTCAACATTATGAGTCATGAGGGTCTCATAAAGAATTTTCTCTCTACCGGTCAAGAGGATCCTGTAGGTGTAATTTCTCCTTAAGAATCGTGAGGATTCCTAAGTGTGTTTTCTCTTGAAAGTCGTAAGGATCTCAAAAAAGAATTTATTCCCTTACGAGTCGTGAGGACCCGCAAGTGATGGATGAAGTTGTCCTTATCCGCATTTCACGGAGTCAGGGGTTGCTCTGGATGCTTCCCACGGGTTCACTGCCGTGTTTGGCGAGGACCAGGCCCTACTCTGGATGTTTTCCAGGATACTGTAGTTTAAGGACATCACGGTCGAGGTTAAGGACATCATAGTCCATGAGTTTAAGGACCTCACAGTCCAATGTTAGTTTTAAGACATCGCGGTCGAGGTTAAGGACATCATAGTCCATGAGTTTAAAGACCTCACAGTCCGATGTTAGTTTTAAGACATCACGGTCGAGGTTAAGGACATCATAGTCCATGAGTTTAAGGACCTCAAAGTCCGGTGTTAGTTTTAAGACATCACGGTCGAGGTTAAGGACAACATAGTCCATGAGTTTAAGGACCTCACAGTCTGATGTTTGCTCTGGATGCTTCCCACGGGTTCACTGTCGTGTTTGGCAAGGACCAGGCTCCGCTCTGGTTGCTTCACATGGGTTCGCTGCCGTGCTCTGCGAGGACCAGGATCCGCTCTGGACATTTTCCACGGGGTCAGAAGTGACATAATCCGTGTTCCACGTAGCCATGAATTTTGCTCTAGATGCTTCCCACGGGTTCACTGCCGTGTTCGGCGAGGACTAGGCTCCGCTCTGGATGCTTCACACGGGTTCACTGCCGTGCTCTGGGAGGACCAGGATCCGCTCTGGACATTTCCCACGGGGTCAGAAGTGACGTTATCCGCATTCCACGTGACCAGGAATTTTGCTGATTATATCCGCATTTCACGGAATCGGGATTTGACTCTCGGTCCTCTGTGCACCGCCGAGTCATGGAACTGGGAGTTGTCGATGTTCCGCTTTGCTTGATGTTGTGTCTGCTGCAATGAGACGAACGTCGAGATGATCTCTAGGTTATCTGTGAACCGTCGAGATTTGGCTTCTTTTTCTGATAAAACCTGGGGAGGAGTGTGACTCTCTCTTCGTTTGTGCTGCTGGATTTTATACAGGGATTGATGTAATATCACCTGTAGGGCATAAATTTCATTCTTATTTTATTTCTTTCCTCGATGCTCTATCATTTCGGCTTTTATATCGCGAAGGTCGCGATTGCCACATCATTTCGGCTATTTTTCGCGGTGCCCAATCATTTCGACAATTTGTTTTATTTTCACTCGCTACTTTTTATTGTGAGCCGCCCAATCATTTCGACTATTTTGCATGCATACATTTTTACTTGCTAATTTTGTTGCAAGTTGCCCCATCATTTCGGCTATTTCGTATGCATATGTGGCTTGCTAGCTTTTCGCTGCAAGCTTGGAATCAGACACCGATTTCGGAATCAGCACCGCTACAACTGGGATATCGCCAGGAGCGAATCATCATTTGCCTCTGTCGATATCGAACAAAGGTGGCTTAGCGAACAGGGTTAGGATCCTGTCGACTAAGGCTTTTGACTTCATGAGCCGTAAGGGTCTCACAAAGGTATTTCTCCCTACAAGTCGTGAGGATCTCGTAGGTGTGTTTTCTCCTTAGGAATCGTGAGGACTCCTAAGTGTATGGCTTCTTGTAAGTCGTAAGGATCTTACAAGAGAGTTTTCTCCTTATAAGTCGAGGGGACTCACAAGGGTTGTTCACCGTGCGAACATACCCCTCACGGGTGGGACTTCGCTAGGGAAATGTTTATTCGCGCCCGTGGATTGTATACAAGGGTCAGTATTGAGCCGCTTGTAGGGCAGTATTGAAGGTTTTGGGGGCTGCTTAAGAACAAGTGCAGGTCTCTGTAACTTAAGACTTTTGAATCTTATGAGCCGTGAGGGTCTCATAAGAGGATTCTCCTTACGAGTCGTGAGGATCTCGCAAGTGTAATTTCTCCTTAGGAATCATGAGGATTCCTAAGTGTGTTGCTCCCGTGTGAGTCGTAAGGATCTCACGCAGGTGATTTCTCGTTACAAGGTCGAGAGGACCTTGCAAGTGTCTTTTAACGAGGTTGCGCCCTTTCGGGTTTTCACAAACACCCGCCGGTAGCCCTGTTGTTTTTACTCACGGAGCCCTTTCCGGTTTTCCTCCGTGCCCATTTTGCTTATGGACATACCGTTTTCTCTCTTTTTTTATGTTTATTCTTTTTTTTTCTAACGAGGTTTCGCCCTGTCGGGTTTTCACAAGACTCGCCGGTAGCCGTACTGTTTTTACTCATGGAGCCCTTTCGGGTTTTCATCCGTATCCATTTTGTTATGGACATACCGTTTTCTATTTTTTATTCTTTTTTTTTATTCTTTTTTTTGTATCAGCTTTGGGATGCTGTAATCCACCGTAGTTTCTCGACATCTCGGTCAACAGCTAGTTTTAGGACATAGTGGCCCGTTGTTAGTTTAAGGACGTTCCGGTCCGTTGTTAGTTTAAGGACGTTTCGGTCCGTTGTTAGTTTAAGGACGTTTCGGTCCACTGTTAAGTAAGCCGGTTACTACTTATAGAGTTTGGGCTTAGGAAGATAGCGAGTGGACATAGTCGTCGTCGTCTATCATTGACCTAGGTCGTGACTCGTCAAGCGTAGTACTTCTTCAGGAAGCGACCGTTTATTGGCCTGAAAGGTCTTTCACCGTGCATGTCCATGAGTAGATAGGCTCCACCTTGGTAGACCTTGTCTACGATGTATGGGCCTTCATAGTTCGGCTCGAATTTTCCCCACTTAGCGCGATTAGGGATCATAGGTCTTTTGACCACTAGCACAAGTTCGCCTTGGCGGAATGTCCTCGGCCTAGTCAATCTTTCGTAGGAGCGCGTCATCTTTGCTTTATAAGCTTCCAGATTTTGCTGCGCCAGGAGCCGGGTTTCATCAAGGGCATCAAGCTCCTCAAGACGGAGGTGAGCATTCTCTTCGTCCGTTAGCTCGTAATGGACTGCCACTCGTAGAGAGGGTAACTCTATCTCGAGGGGAGTACCGCTTCTGTACCGAATACCAACGCGTACGGCGTTGTGTTCGTGGCCGTCTTGAACGTAATTCGATATGCCCAGAGAGCTTCCTGCAGTCTCTCGTGCCAGTCCTTCTTATTTCGAGACACCGACTTCTTCACGATCTTCGTCATGGTCTTGTTGAAGGCCTCAGCTAGACCGTTAGCTCGGGGATTATAGACTGAGGAATATCTCCAGTCTATGTTGCGCTGTTGTGCGAAGCGGTTGATCTTGTGGCTTCTGTAGGCTGGCCCGTTATCGGAGATGATCCGTCTCGGAGTTCCAAACCGATAAATGACGTATGTCTTGAAGAAATGGAGGATATTCTCCGTCTTTACTTCCCTCAGCGGTACTGCTTCTGCCCATTTGGAGAAGTAATCGGTTGTTGCCAAAATGAATCGATGTCCTCTGGACGATGCTGGCTCGATAGGGCCGATTATGTCAGTTCCCCATATTTCGAACGGCCAGCTAGCCACCGTTGGATGTAGTGGATTTGGATGTTGATGGATAAAGTCCCCATGAATCTGGCATGAGTGGCACTGCTTCGCATACCCGAGGCAGTCCTGGATCATCGTGGGCCAATAATAACCCATCCGTTTGATCTTCAACTTCATCTTCGGGCCAGCTTGGTGAGAACCGCAGAGCCCGTCGTGAACTTCTTGGATGACTCTTCTTGCTTCGTTGGGTCCCAGGCATCTCAACCACAGAGAATCAAATGACCTTTTGTACAGAGTATCGTTGACGAAGGCGAAAGATAGGGCTCGCTTCATGAGCTAATGCTTTGAGGATGCATCTTCAGGTGTTCGACGGGATTTGTAGTCTATAAAGACTTCTCTCTAATCCTCAGCCTTTTCCTGGTCTTTTATTTGCAGAGTCATTCACTCGGTCGCTCCCTTTTCATTGGACGGCTCCGGAGATATTTCTACCGGTGCAAGAACCCGACGGCTCTGTACCACGATTCTTACGTCATTGAGGTTCTCATCGGCCAATTCTTTAGCAAGCTTGGCTAATGCATCCGCTTTGCTATTTTCTGCACGCGGTATGCTTTCCAAGATGTAAGAAGGTATTTGGATCAGCAGTTGTTGTACCCTCTCGCCGTACTTTACCAGCTCTGGTTTGCACGTTTGATAGTCGTCGTTTACTTGACTAACGACCAGTTGGGAGTCTCCGTATATGAGGAGGCTTTCAATTCCCATGTCGATGGTGATCTCGAGACCTGCTATCAAATCTTCGTATTCTGCTTCATTGTTTGTCCTCGGCTCTGTTAAGGAGAAGGCAAAGCGCATTATCCCTCCTTATGGAGTTACGAAGATGAGGCCTACTCCTGATTTGATTATGGGCGTACTTTGTTTGCACTTCTTCACGGAAGATGCTCCATCAAAGTAAAGTTCCCATCGGGTATCACCACCGTCGATCGCATCAAACGCATGTTCGTCTGGAAGTTCGCAATTCAGAGGGGAATC
Organism: Agapanthus africanus; assembly: GCA_030015575.1. Taxonomy (NCBI): domain Eukaryota; kingdom Viridiplantae; phylum Streptophyta; class Magnoliopsida; order Asparagales; family Amaryllidaceae; genus Agapanthus; species Agapanthus africanus. Next base: position 117,934,906 of record CM057338.1, on the reverse strand, counting down.
GGCCGGTATCGGATGTTCAGCGAGAAAGTCGGTGATGGCCTGGCCTTTCACTGCCTTAAGAGACTGGTAAGTTATTGAGAACTCCATCAAGAGCAAGGCCCATTTAGCGAGCCGTCCCATCAATATGGATTTTGACATCAAATATTTGAGAGGATCCACCTTCAATATGAGACGGACTTCATGCGCCAATGCATAGTGCCTAAGTTTCGTTATCGCGAAGATCAGTGCCAGGCAGTGTTTTTCGATAGGAGAGTAATTTCTTTCTACCCCCAGCAGAACTCGACTCAAGTAATAGAGAGCTCTTTCTTTCCTTTGGTCGTTCGTTTGTGCCCATAATGCGCCTAAGGAACCTTCGAGGGCTGTTGTATAAAGAATAAGGGGCTTTCCTTTGACCGGAGCAGCCAGCACTGGCGGGTTCTGCAGATACTGCTTGATTTCGTCCAGCGCGCCTTAGCATTTGTGATCCCAGACGAACGGGGTTCCCTTCTTCATCAGGTGACTGTAAGGGCGGGACTTGCCAGAGAGATTGGCTATAAATCGCCGGATGTACGCGAGCTTCCCTTGGAGAGACCGCAATTGCTTGAGAGTTCTTGGCGGGGGCATCTCCATGATCGCCTTGATCTTTGACGGATCTATCTCGATACATCGGTGTCGGACAATAAATCCCAGGAATTTGCCCGAGGAGACCCCGAACGCGCACTTGAGAGGGTTCATCTTCAAATTGTATTGCCGAAGCCGCTGAAACACAATCTTCAGATGCTCGAGATGTTCCTCGTATGATTTGCTTTTAACCACGAGGTTGTCGATATAACATTCGACGATTTCATGTATGAGGTCATCGAAGATCTTCGTCATAGCCCTTTGATAGGTGGCACTGGCGTTCTTTAGAACGAAGGGCATCACCTTGTAGCAGAATATACCTAAAGGGGTCCGGAAAGCGGTGTGCTTCTGGTCTTCGGGATGCATCTTTATCTGATTATATCCTGATGAGCCGTCCATGAAGGAGAAGACTTCGTGAGTGGACGTGTTATCTATCATCAGCTCAGTGACCGGTACTGGGAAATCGTCCTTCGGGCAGGCTTTATTGAGATCCCGGAAGTCCACGCATATGCGCACTGTCCCATTTTTCTTCATCACCGGGACGATGTTGCCGATCTAATCAGGATACTGAATCTCTTGGATGAAGCCAGAGTCGATCAGCTTCTTGACCTCGGCATTGATACTCATCTCAAGCTCAAGCCGCATTCTCCTTGGTGCTTGTTTGATTGGCTTAATATCTGGGGATATTGCCAGTTTGTGGACAGCAATTTCTGGATCTAGTCCTGGCATTTCGGAATAGTTCCATGCAAAGAAATCTCTATGCTGCAAGAGCACGTCCTTCAACGTAGCCACCCTTTCTTCAGACAATAGCTCACTGACGAATGTCGGCCGCCGGTCATTCGTCGTCCCCAAATCAATTTTCTTGAGGTTATCTGCAGTAGTGTGTATTCCATCTTCCAGCTCTTTCGGCGCCGGTGGAAATTCTGAGATCTGTTGGAGATAGTGCCCTCAGAGTCAATTATTGGATCACAGGCACGTGATTGCAATGATTGAGGGAGGACCTATCCCAGTAGGACAGTCTTACTCGAGATGATAGTATGCTATCTGGTTTATCTTTATCATCGTGTACTGCTTTAGGTGACCTGACATGTCGCTATTACACGTTGATAGAGCCCCTAGGATTCTTGCTTGACTGTTAGCAGTATGATGGCGATCATATACGTGGGAGCTGGTAGTCTATAAGCACATCCTTAAAAGGTCCCTAGTCGTAGGAGTTTCGAGACAGGGCATCGATACTCCATTAGTAGACTAGTGTATACAGTCGAGACCCCGACGAGGGGCGGTGGCCGGTCTCACAAGCCACTGGTGTCAGTTGGTTCACCTAAGATGTATACAGGTGCTCATTGGGTTATGAGTACACCGGACAGGACTCGCCGGGAACCTGCTAGTTGGTCTTATATCAGACGTCAGATAGCAGTTCCCTGGTGACATGTGTACAGGTTAGTTCATCGACCTGAGATCGTCATTTGTCTCGTGTGAGTTCCCACTGTGCTTTGATTACTACCCTACCACGGCTCAAAGGAGTCGTGCAAACAGGTTTTAGTTGGGTACAGTCCCGAGCCACATGGAGGCAGTGAGCGGATCTGCAGGGGTTCGTCTCTCCCGGTATTGGGGGTGAGGTCGCGCTGTGTCTAGGAGAGCCATTACGCAAAGCCCTCGGCCGAGGCAGGAGATTTACTGGTAGGTATTCCAGTAGTATCTCAGGGCGTTCTGGGCTACACTCCGACACGACTTGTACCGCTTTTGGGGGTCTGACTTTTACCAACCCCCTAGGCCCGACATGCGATGCTCATAGACGAACGGACCGGACTGTACGGATATTGTCACTGACAGGCTCAGTTGGGTGTCGGGGTGAGCTTCCTCATCGACGTCCCTTTTGGTCAATAGCTGGTGGCCCGTCACGTATTGGCTTATACCTCTGACGTGCCAGTGGTTAAATCCACAGCCATAGTATTGACGAGTCTTTAGAGTCCACCACACTTACAGTTACTCAAGCTTTCGGGCGAAACGCTGTAGAGGCCGTATGGAGATATGGCAGGGTCCGATCAGATACGTGCGGTATTGCACGGATCAGGATCGGACAGGCTGTACTAGTGGCCGTATAGTTATATGGCAGGGTTCGATCAGATACGTGCGGTATTGCACGGATCAGGATCGAACGGATTTCACTAGCCGGCTTTGGTTTAAGCCGGTACTAGTTTAGTACAGTGTAGATTTTGTCTCATTGCATTTGTATCCGGTCGGAATACAGATGCGGGTGTGTATGCACAGTATCGGGGTTTTCCTGTAATTTATTACGGGACCAGTTTTCTGGAGTTGCCAGTTTGTATTCCTTTCCGGCCGGTTTTCCTTTGTTCTTTCCCGGCCGGACTTTTCTGATGGAGGGGGTAATTTGCAGTTTTGCAAATTACATTTGGTGGAGGTTTTATTTGTAAGATGATTTATTATGATAACCTTTTTAGATTCCATTCCTTTCATTCTTCTTTTCATGCTTTATGAAGATTAGAAGTGATGAGAAAGGATTTGATCTTTGATTAGAGTTGATGTGAGTTTGTTATGATGGCTTTTGATATGGTTACCACTTGCTTTCTCCTACACTCACCTCCCTTCATGCTTCATATTACCTCCTCCACCATTCTCATTTGGATATAAGTTTTTCATTAGAAAAGAGAGAAGAAGAAAAAGAAAGAGAGAAGAAGAAGAAGAGATCTTCTTCTTGAAAGTTTCATTTCTTGATCTCATTCATGCTAGAAAAATGCAAGCACCATTTTTCTTATCTCATTTCCTCCATCATCTTCAAATGGCAACAAACCCCAAGTGAGACACTACACTACACATTCTACAGTATATCTTGAGCATGTCGAGTTGCCGGCTTCATGCTCGAGTTGCCTCGGTATTGAGGCGGGAGCCCGCAAAAGACGCAGGCATTGTGGTGCCCTTTCCGGCGAGGAGGCGACGATGTGGGGGCAAGACTTTCCGCGGGAGATCGGGACGATGACGAGAAGACCGGAGGACTCGGATCACTCGGTATACTTCTCACCCTATCTCCTGATTGCTAGCATTAGGTTAATGGTTACGATCCGGGTTTTCATTGTCCGCGGTAGCGCCGGTTTCCGAGTAAGGAAAATATTTTGATTCCGCATTTTGGCCTCGAGTATGAGGCCGGGGCGCTGCCGTGGCGCAACATGGTATCAGAGCCACGCCATTAACCTTACCTAGCTTCGTTTGATGTGTTTTGCTTATCCGATCGACCGAAATTCCAAAAACCGTATTTTTCCTTCACATCAGTTTCTGTCGAAATTTTTTGGAGTCTAAAAATTTTTCAGGTGGTCTCAGTATGATGTGCAGGGAGTTCTAAGAACACTGACAAAATTTGGTGACACGATTCCTCCGTACGACCGCGGAAGGGCGGCCAAAACACCCTTTTGGCCGCGCTTTCGCCGCAGGAGTGTGGGGTCGTGTGATTATTTTTTTGCAGTGGGCTTATGGGCTGTAATTAGGGGTTTTGGAATATTAAAATTGGGCCCAAGTTTTCTGTGAGTGCTACAGTTTTGATTGGGGGCCCACTTGTTAATTTTTGGTCAATCGGAAAATTTTAAACACATTATTTCACAGTATTTACATTATATCTGCGACCGTGAATGTCACTCGATCGGTAAATCCGGTCTAACTGCTATAGCCCGGTTAGACGGATTTGCGAACGTGACTTTCACGTTGATGTTCTATGTTTATGCTGTGATGTTGCGGATCGGTCGTGGGGGATAGCCTGGATGCAATGCTAGTACAGTTTTGGTGTATTATGTACATTTGATATTGCGGGGCGAGCGTCCGACATGTGGACTGCCGTCACTGCCTGTTTGTATTATTCTTTTGGGGCACGACCTGGTTGCGGTCGATGTACCCAGTGTATGTATATTTTACTTTCTGTACTAGGATTACCCCGCGGAGGGGTGCACGGATAGCCGGGTTCTAGAAGGCAACGGGCCCGCATCTCATGGCATTGAGATGGAGGGGGCTGCCTCGCTTCAGGTTTTGGCGGGTAACTTGCCGCGCCCGTAGGGGGCTAGGTTTTCATTGCACAGGCTATCCACACGACCAGGGGAACGTCGGGTTTCAGCAGCGGCTCTGTGAAACCCGGGGCTTCCAGATATCTGTATTGTTCTGTGATGTTGTACATTTCTGTGATGTTGCATTTCTTATCACGCCTTGAGCGAAATATAATATATTGGTATATATATTAGTAGATGTTGTATATGCTTTACATCCGCGCTAGTCCTGTCCCCGCTCTGCCGTTAGTTAGCTAACCTAACGGGTGATGACGGGACCCAGTGGCGAATGCGGATGGCATATACGTACGTCAGTATATTTTCGTTCTTTGTGGTGTGATTAATTGATGGGACTGCGTTGATTCGGATCAATGCAAGATAAACAAACCTATTCTGATGTTGTTGGAACACTTTTCAAAAAAAAAAAAAAAGCTGTTATTGCAAGGACGTTCACTTTTGTTTTGCATCGTGGTATTCATTTGGAATATCCTGCTCCTCAGTCGACGAGGCAAGGGCCGAGATCCCTTCACCGGGAGTGACCCCTTGGACAGAAGTTTGCGTCAGGGCATTAACTTCACTATAGCCGATTATTTTTGCTTTGCATCGTGATATTCAGTTAGAATATCCTGCACCTCATTCTACGGGGAAAGAGCCGAGATCCCTTCACCGGGAGTGACCTCTTTAGTAAAGGTTTTCGTCACTATATTTTCTAAAAAGTTATCCAGTTCCTTCAACGATATCAAGCTCATTACGTTAAAGGTTTTTCGCCAAAAACCAGTCGTAGCCCTCCGTCATTTCAGATTAGTATTACTTAGTATTCGTGCTGCGTTTGTCGTGCATTGCCGTGGCGTAGTGTTCGGTAGCTATGTAATGCTTTTCTGTCACATGGATAAGTGGATTGGTTAGGACAGTCGTGCGGTCTTGTTGGCATTGTCAAGGACTCGTACGGGTGGGTTTAATGCAATCAAGATAATGACGGGTAGAACTTGACTAGGACTCTTTGATTTGTTGGCATTGTCAAGGTCACTTGGGTCCTAGGGGTAAAAACAAACATCGGGAGTTTCAAAAGAACTGAAACTTGCCAGACATGCGCATACCTTCTGGAGTGTGGTGACGTGAGTGGATTCCGTCACGTTATCATGCGGTGATAGTTGGATCCCGATTCCCACTGATGAGTTAGTTTACTCCTCGGGTGACCTCGACTAATTCTTCTTTCAGGTTTGGAGGAGAATTTGAGATACAGTGGGAGGTTTCCAGATTAGATAAAGTGATAACCATTCTGATCTAGGTTAGAGTGCACGCTGAGTGTTTCTTTTCTCTCTCTCTTTGGCAGCGACCATTGACCCGACCCTGGATTTTGACTCAGTGACCAAGTTGACCGAACCTTCTTAACACTGGCTTTTGGATTGTCAGAGTTGCAGACCTCATTGCCACTCCTACTTTTACCCTTTTCTCCAGGACACCCCGTATTACTACGAACGTCCACTTCCATTGGACAAAACCATCGTATGGTTATATACGAACTCGAAGGACTTCGAGGATGGTTTCTGGTTCTGGAGAAAACGGATAGGATTATTCAGTTGTCTTTTCTTTTCACCTTCTCTCAAGTTGCGAGTACTCCTTAGTTTAGGAGTAGTACACCTATTACGCAAATTGGATAGTCTTCTTCCAAACCATAGGCTGGTGCCGACCGGTAGGGAATGAAGAAAACCAGTTAGCCTAAAACGGTGTACAGAAGGTATTAAGTTCAGACAAAGCAAGGGATTAGTAAGAGGGCAAAGTAAGTTGCGACTGCTATTCACGACCAAACCAAGTATTTCTTCGCCAATCCTAAATCACCTTTGTATTTCTCCAGGACACTCCGTATCACTACGAAGATCCCATTTTATTGGATAATCCATCGTATGGTTATATACGAACTCGAAAGGAACTTGTTCCAGTTCGGGGATGGATCCTGGTTCAGGAGAAATAGGAATAAAGTACATTCAGGTGTCTTTTATCTTCACCTTCTCTCGCATTGCGAGTGCTCCTAGGATTAGGACAGTACACCCTTTATGCTTTTTGGATAGTCTTCTTCCAAACCATAGGCTGGTGCCGAACGGTAGGGAAGGAAGAAAACCATTTGGCTTAAAGGGGTGTACAGAAGGTAATGACTAAAGACATATAAAGGGATTTGGAGAGGTGGCAAAGAATTATACGGTTATAGTTGTGAATCTGGATAATGGAAGAGGCATTACTAGGAATACCAGGATACCCCGAAGAAACATTTCAATGTTTCAGTTTCACTGTATACTGTTAATGGAAAACTGATTTTCCGATTAGACACTTACTCCAGGGTATGTATTTACCAGGTATGATTCTCACATCTGTATGGTTTTACAAGATGATGAGTGGGAGTAAGTTATTGGGAATTGGGTGATCATCCTCATTATATCGGGATTCGTTGTAATCGGTGATATTTGAAGAAGTCACCTGGGTTGTTTGCCGGACGGCAATTATTTGGTTTTGAATATCCGCGGTTATGCACCAATTTCAAATTGATATATCTGTACGTCTATTTTCATAGAGTGAGATATACCTTTTGATATTATGTCGATGACATTTACCTATATCAGTGGATGGTTAGGTAAGGAGCATTAAACAGCGGTGTAATTCTTCTTAACCATAAGTACAGTTTTCAACCTTCGACACACAGTGAAAGAGTTGTTAGACTCAGCGGACTTATACAGAGTATTGTATGTTGTCCAGTGTCCATTAGGACAGAGGGGTTGGTCCTCGTACTATATTCTGTTTACTTTTAACTTCTCTAGTTCTTAGACATGTGTTTCGTGGAAACACAGGGTCTAAGTTTTGAGGAGTTATGGGTATTTGAATAGAGTAGAGAACCAGGTATAGCAAGTATCGGGATTCTTCAAAGTGATCAAAGATGTAGATACTTGTGTATGGTATTCAGTTGATAGTAATGTTTAAGAGAACTAGCTTCTCTTTCAGGTTACTCATAATTGGAAACATTCCTAAGTTGAGTAACGCTGATCGGCCTCCTTCCATTTAGTTGACATGCACTGGAGACAGCTGCATGATTTGAATCTGGTTCAATTAAATCAGTGCCTCTATTTCTATATTGGATATAGAACAGTTCATATCTTGACATTGTTAAGGTACGGGGAGTTGTCCGGCTTATGCTTAAAACCAGACACTGGACAACTCAAGGCACGTTTCTGTAATGGCTGTTTGTGGGTTGACCCAGGCTATGACGAGGGTTGACTTTCTACCATCTGGATGAACAATAGCAATATTGTTCCAAACTCGCCACAGTTTTTATTAAAAATGGATTTTTTTCAGAAAAAGTAGTGGGAGTATGGTAGAACTAGAAGTGATTCCAGAACCACAAACGATTACTGAAGATTTGATAAGGAACCTAAAGATTCAATCTGATTTGACATTCCATTAGCCACTCCGCAGATAAGGTGGGTAACTTCAGGCACCCGAGAGGTACTCCGGTAGCCTCAAGGACGGTGACAGGGAAGTTCTTGTTTACCCACACTTGCCATTGTTGTTGTTCCAGGCTGCGAGACCCGGCAGGAGGATGAGTATAGCGTCGTTCTAAACTAGTTTTAGAAGTGCACGTCTATATGACTCTGCCAGAGGGTTGTCGTAGTCAGTGGGAGCAGCGGAAGCATTGGTGGACATCAGGCTTGTGTTTATTTATAGACTAAAGCAGATTTAGCGGAGATAGATCATCTATTTCTGATGTGACAGTCATAGGTTTGACGTCATCAGAATAGGGGGTGGATCTGTTGAGAAGGTAGTAGGAAGTGATATTCCTATACTACGATCGGTTATACTTTGGTCGTCACACAGTGGTTTCTCCACATGGGACTTGGATATTATATCAGACATACTGGTTACTAGATCTATGGTTTTAGATCTAGATTTGGGTGGTTTCCCAATCTGGGTACCTTGACAGCATTCTATGAGTATTTAGAATGGACGACTCCTGACACGGTAGTGTACCTGCAGTTGATGGAGTCACCCTCTCTAAAGGGGTCTTATAGACTAAAGGGGAGAGGGATACTCATGATTGGCAGATCACTTGCTTAGGCAATTGAGTCAATCATGAGATGTCAAGTACCACACCAGATGTTGTTCTTGCACTAGATGCAATAAGTTGATATTGATCCAATCCTGGAGAAACAGTCGGAAGCAGTTTTAGAACATAAGTGGATGTTCTAGGGATATGATAACGACAGCCTCATTTGGGAGACAGTTATCATTCCAGGCTTCCAAGGTGACATGGACGACAAGGAGGTTGTCAGAGTTATAGTTTTCCTTCTGAGGAGGGGCAGTATTTTGGACAGGTGGTCCAAGGCAATACTGAGGGAGGCTTGGCGCAGGATACTGATTAAGTTCGGTTGACGATACAGTCTAAGAAGTTTGGATTTGAAGTTCATTTATGAGCTAAGTCCCATCAGACATCCAGACATTCTAAGACAGGTATTGCTCATTTCGGGAGATGGCTTTCTCCGCGAACTTGAGATATAGAGAGACATAGAAAGAAACATCACAGCGGATCCACTCACTGAGGCTATTCCTCGAACGCAAAAGTTTCACAAATGAGCTTTGTGAGACTGACTAGTAGAGGAGTTGGGTGTTCGGTATCACACGGGCTGTGAGTATGCGGCATCGCAATAATTAGCCTTGAGTGCAAGTGGGAGATTGTTGGAGATAGTGCCCTCAGAGTCAATTATTGGATCACAGGTACGTGATTGCAATGATTGAGGGAGGACCTATCCCAGTAGGACAGTCTTACTCGAGATGATAGTATGCTATCTGGTTTATCTTTATCATCGTGTACTGCTTTAGGTGACCTGACATGTCGCTATTACACGTTGATAGAGCCCCTAGGATTCTTGCTTGACTGTTAGCAGTATGATGGCGATCATATACGTGGGAGCTGGTAGTCTATAAGCACATCCTTAAAAGGTCCCTAGTCGTAGGAGTTTCGAGACAGGGCATCGATACTCCATTAGTAGACTAGTGTATACAGTCGAGACCCCGACGAGGGGCGGTGGCCGGTCTCACAAGCCACTGGTGTCAGTTGGTTCACCTAAGATGTATACAGGTGCTCATTGGGTTATGAGTACACCGGACAGGACTCGCCGGGAACCTGCTAGTTGGTCTTATATCAGACGTCAAATAGCAGTTCCCTGGTGACATGTGTACAGGTTAGTTCATCGACCTGAGATCGTCATTTGTCTCGTGTGAGTTCCCACTGTGCTTTGATTACTACCCTACCACGGCTCAAAGGAGTCGTGCAAACAGGTTTTAGTTGGGTACAGTCCCGAGCCACATGGAGGCAGTGAGCGGATCTGCAGGGGTTCGTCTCTCCCGGTATTGGGGGTGAGGTCGCGCTGTGTCTAGGAGAGCCATTACGCAAAGCCCTCGGCCGAGGCAGGAGATTTACTGGTAGGTATTCCAGTAGTATCTCAGGGCGTTCTGGGCTACACTCCGACACGACTTGTACCGCTTTTGGGGGTCTGACTTTTACCAACCCCCTAGGCCCGACATGCGATGCTCATAGACGAACGGACCGGACTGTACGGATATTGTCACTGACAGGCTCAGTTTGGGTGTCGGGGTGAGCTTCCTCATCGACGTCCCTTTTGGTCAATAGCTGGTGGCCCGTCACGTATTGGCTTATACCTCTGACGTGCCAGTGGTTAAATCCACAGCCATAGTATTGACGAGTCTTTAGAGTCCACCACACTTACAGTTACTCAAGCTTTCGGGCGAAACGCTGTAGAGGCCGTATGGAGATATGGCAGGGTCCGATCAGATACGTGCGGTATTGCACGGATCAGGATCGGACAGGCTGTACTAGTGGCCGTATAGTTATATGGCAGGGTTCGATCAGATACGTGCGGTATTGCACGGATCAGGATCGAACGGATTTCACTAGCCGGCTTTGGTTTAAGCCGGTACTAGTTTAGTACAGTGTAGATTTTGTCTCATTGCATTTGTATCCGGTCGGAATACAGATGCGGGTGTGTATGCACAGTATCGGGGTTTTCCTGTAATTTATTACGGGACCAGTTTTCTGGAGTTGCCAGTTTGTATTCCTTTCCGGCCGGTTTTCCTTTGTTCTTTCCCGGCCGGACTTTTCTGATGGAGGGGGTAATTTGCAGTTTTGCAAATTACATTTGGTGGAGGTTTTATTTGTAAGATGATTTATTATGATAACCTTTTTAGATTCCATTCCTTTCATTCTTCTTTTCATGCTTTATGAAGATTAGAAGTGATGAGAAAGGATTTGATCTTTGATTAGAGTTGATGTGAGTTTGTTATGATGGCTTTTGATATGGTTACCACTTGCTTTCTCCTACACTCACCTCCCTTCATGCTTCATATTACCTCCTCCACCATTCTCATTTGGATATAAGTTTTTCATTAGAAAAGAGAGAAGAAGAAAAAGAAAGAGAGAAGAAGAAGAAGAGATCTTCTTCTTGAGAGTTTCATTTCTTGATCTCATTCATGCTAGAAAAATGCAAGCACCATTTTTCTTATCTCATTTCCTCCATCATCTTCAAATGGCAACAAACCCCAAGTGAGACACTACACTACACATTCTACAGTATATCTTGAGCATGTCGAGTTGCCGGCTTCATGCTCGAGTTGCCTCGGTATTGAGGCGGGAGCCCGCAAAAGACGCAGGCATTGTGGTGCCCTTTCCGGCGAGGAGGCGACGATGTGGGGGCAAGACTTTCCGCGGGAGATCGGGACGATGACGAGAAGACCGGAGGACTCGGATCACTCGGTATACTTCTCACCCTATCTCCTGATTGCTAGCATTAGGTTAATGGTTACGATCCGGGTTTTCATTGTCCGCGGTAGCGCCGGTTTCCGAGTAAGGAAAATATTTTGATTCCGCATTTTGGCCTCGAGTACGAGGCCGGGGCGCTGCCGTGGCGCAACAAGATCACCTCGTCATCATCGTTTTCGAAGCACCAGGGGAGGTCATCCATATTCTCGGTCTCTTCCTCTGATAGCGTTATCATATGACAAGTACGAGCTCGCTTCCAAGACCGATGTGGATTTGGTTCTACTCTCGTGGCTTTGGGTTCATGCTTCTGCGGCGGAGTTATCCTCTAACTGTCGGATAGAGCGAACTTGCCGAGCTGATATTGATCTTCGACCCAGTTCTTGAAGGTGAAGCAATCTTCGAGAGGGTGTCCTATTGCTCGGTGATAAGAGCAAAAGTCTGGGTGAGAGACTTCGCCAGCTTGCTCGGGGTGTTTAGACTCCGGAAGTGTAATCATTTGATATTTTATAGCGAGGTCAAGTATCTTCTTTGTCTTGTCTTGAGGAAAAGAGTATGCTCGACTCATCTTCTTCATAAGGGACAAATCTTGACCGCTCGATTCCCGATCGCGTGACTTCTTGGTCCCGCTTTGTAGCTGTCGAACGCCTTTTCCGCTCTTTGACTTGTTTCAGCCTCTGCGTCGAGCCTTTTGTACAACAGGTTGACAGGGAGGGGCATTTTCATCTTTCACAGCCTGTTGAAGAAGGCGCTGAGTCCTGGCTTTCTCATAGATGGCCATTTCGCGATTATTGTCGTCTCGAACTTTTTGACCAGCTTCCCTTATAAGCTTGTCCATTTGTTCTTCGAACGACGGACTGGGCATTTTCACATCGGGGGCTCTTTCTGGTTCAGGGTTAGCATTCTCCCATTGAGCATCTCCTTCTTCGTCAAAGTCATGTACGACATAAAAGTCGCGGAGTAGCTCCCGTTTTTTAGACCGAACATATCCAAGCCCGATTGCTTCCATTCTCCCATTGGGCAACTTGCGCTGAGTTCCGGGAACATTCCAGATCTTGTCATAGAACATAGCTTTTCGAGTGGTCTGTTTGAAGGGTATCCCTTGGCACTTCAATAGTCTTTTCAAGCCTTCTGTGTAATATCTAGGCAGGCGAATGGGCTGGAGCCTGTCAAGTGTAGAATCCGCGCCATGCCAAACTTCTTTCTCCACTCTTGTTTCCGTGGATCGGTAGAATAGGATTGCCTGCTCGCCTTCTCGCCTGGGAGGGACATAGAACGTCTGCAGCTCTTCCACACTGTAGGTATCAAGCGCGTCTAGTTCTTTATGATGTTTGGGCGGAACCATGGCAACTTGCAAACTTTGCTCTTCATCAGCGAATGTTTGTATTGAAGGCCGAGCGGAGAATATAGCATGGACTTCATCTTCCGAGTTACTGCCAAAGATCAACATGGGAGCGGACGATTCTCGCTTGTTGTGCTGTGGCGGACCTGGATAAACTATCTCTTCCTCTTCCTCAGTATCACTCCCGAAGACAGGAATGGTGGTGATAGCTTTGTTCTCCGGCTTACGACATCTCTCTGTGTCCTCGAAATCTGGCAAAAAGTATTTTTCATCTTCGTACTTGAGGACTTCGTTCACGGAGAATGGATTCAGCTCTCCTGTTACGGTATACTCAAGACCATCCTTAAAGTATTTCATATACTGATGTTGTGTAGAAGGGATGATGTTATACTCGTGTAACCAAGGCCGGCCGAGTAAAGAGTTGTAGTATGTCTTGGCGTCAATGACATGAAATTTAATATTCGTGATAAGCAGCCCGAATCGTAATGTTAATATCACAGACCCGAGAGTCCGTGATGACTGGGAGTCAAAACCAGAGATGGTGATTTTATCACGAGCGAGATGCTGGACGCTCATGCAGATTTCCTTCAACACTCGCACGTTGAGGAGATTAACGGAAGACCCATTGTCGACCAGGATTTTGCCTATCTTTATATCGTGGGAGTACCCTGAGACATAGAGGGGACGGTTGTGCTCGCACGTCCCAAGGAGGAGGTCTTCATCGCCGAATGTGACATCGGCTGTGTGTACTTCCTCCAGCTCGTCCTTCATCTTTTCTTCGGCGAGAAAAACTTGGAATTGCTCTGGCTCTTGTAGTGCCTTGATCAATGAATCTCTTGCTTCTTTTGATAGTAAAAGGGCGTCGAGAACGCTGAGCTGCGAAGGTAACTTTCTCAAGTGTGCCAGAACATTGTAGCCCACCTTGTTCTTCTTTGGCGGGTCCTTGGCAGTCAGCTCTTTCATGACTTGGTCATCCAGGGAGATATCCTCAGAGACCTTTTCTTTTCCCTTATCTTTTTTACTCGTGGGTCCGATATTCTTTTCTAGAAGCGTGCGATTGCGCAGCTGAATGTTTTCACAGGCCTTCGGTTCTTCCTCCTTCCCCAATGTGGATTCTTTAAAGAGAGGGCCAAGAGCCATCTCTTCGTCAGAGTCACTCCCAAAGGTGAGAACCTGCGATTCTCTGGTGTTGACAGTGCGACAGTTACCGGTAGTCCTTTTATGCTCCTCGGTCGTACTTCTTTGCTCCCGACGAGTTTTGCGTTTCATCCACTTAAAATGTTGCCGGTGAGCAACATATCCCTGCCACCATCTTTTAAAAGCGTCGCACTCTTCGGTAGGGTGCGAAATCATTCGATGATATAAGCAGTAGCTAGGATGTGTTTCTACTTCACCAGGATTGTTTCCTTCAGAGGGTGGTAGCTTCATCCCCGTTGATATGGCTTTAACAAACCTTTTCCTCGTCTTGAACTTGTTTTTATCCGCGACGGATGTTCCTTGATTCGGCGGGAGTGTCTCGACTCTTTCGTCTAGTCGCCGGCGTTTGGCTCTTTCAAATATGGCCATCTCACGCTCTCGATTGGCTTTACTTTTCTGATGAATCTCATTCAGGAAGGCGTCGATTATTTCGTCTGACGGCCATAGAAGTTCCGGTTCGGGACCTGCCTCCAGTCTCTCTGTGCAGGGAGCTTCTTCATTGTCTAGCGATGAATGAGAGATCACATGGCAGCTTGCTACGTAATCCTCAGATCCATCCGACGAGTCTTCTCCATCATCTTCGTCCTCAAGGACATGGCTGAGGAACTCTTGGAGCGTGATTGGAGTCTGCGCCTTCTGGTTATACTTTTCCAGTGCGTTAATCTGCTTTTGTAAGTCCATGCGCTTATCGCCAGACTTTACGGGCTTCTTAGATTTCTTCTTCTTTTTTGAAGATTTCGACGGCTGGGTGTGATCACTTTGGCTATCACCACCAATCTTTGGAGTTGGGCGCGGCTTCGGCATCCCTTCGATAATCTGGGGTCCTAGCGGGTTCTTCCACCTGATCGCTGGGCATGTCTGGAGATCATTCATCATTCTTTTGGTTTTGGCTGAAAGCACGACCTCCCACAGAGCTTCTTCAACAAAAGAGCACGTTGCCCCCGGTGTGTCCATCTTCTTAGGAGTGTGCGGTTGTGGTGGGTTTACTTTCCACTTCTCAGACAGCGCAAACTTGCCTTGTAGGTACTGATCCTCGATCCATCCCTTAAAGATGAAGCAATCTTCGATAGGATGGCTTACCGTTTGGTGGTAAGGGCAATAATTGGGATTATTCACTTCGCTGGGTTGCGGTGGTCGTCTTGGATTCGGCAAATTGATAAGCCTGTTGCGCATTGCCAGCTCAAACAGCCTCTTCGTTTTATCCCGCGGGAATGAGTAAGGGCGCTTCATTTTCTCATTGTAATAGCGTCGTCTCTCCTCCAATTGATCCGTTAGTTTTGGAGCACTGGTCTGTTTTTGGGTGTTCGCAATGAAGGTCGCCTTCCCTTTACCTTTTTCATTCCACGGCTCCGGCTTCGGAGGAGACGGTCTGTGACCCATCTGATCCATCTGGGCCAACTTATCGATTAAAGCCTGGAACATGGTCGGTTTGAAGAACATCATGAACTGTGAAATAGTTGCATGAGGGTATAGGGTGCCCACGAACATGCCCACCGCTGGTGCTTCTTCGATGCGTTGTTCGCACTTCGACCACAGATTTCGCCATCGGATTGCATATTGAACCCAAGTTTCGCCTGGCTTCACCCTAGCATTGATTAACGCTGTTATCGGGGTGCGTTCACTTGCGCTCGCGAATCGCTGGGTGAACAATAACACCATTTCTACGAAAGTTTTGACGGAGTCGTTTGGTAGTTCGAAGTACCATTCAAACGCCGTCTCCGATAAGCTGCCGACGAATTGGAGGAGCAAAAGCTTATCATCGCCCCCGGTGTTGCCGCACAGAGCTCTGAACTGGGCGACGTGCTGGTGGGGATTGCCCGTCCCCTTGTACACGTGGAATTTCGGGATCGTATAGCCCGGCGAGTATTTTATCTGATCATACCATCTTGGATACGGTCGTCCAGTCTTCACGACCTGGCCAGCCGCTTCATTTTCCTGGTGAACTCGTATTTGTTGAGCAATATAATCATCCAGGACGGCCTTGGAGATAGTTTCCTCTTTGGCTGTTGAAAAAGCCGGAGGTGGATTTGATATTTCTCCACTGTCGTCTTCGAGGATAATCGGAGGATCTTCAGCTGGAGGGTCCTGCTGGATCATCATACCCACCATGTCTTAGAACAGAAGAGCCATTTGCTTTATATTGGCCGCTTGTTCCGCAGCCTCCTTGTCCTTCTTTTCGAGCATTCTCCAAAGGAATTCAGCATCAGTCTCGTGTTCGTGACGCTGTTCCAATGATGCCTCCGGGCTTTCTTTTGGCCCGGTGAGTGCGGCCATGGCAGTCAGCATCTCCTGAAGCTTCTGCTATTGTTGTTCCCGAGCTCTTGTGATGGATCGGGTGAGTGGTCGGTGGCCCGAAGAAGCGCGGCTATCCTCCTTCCTGGCTGCCATGTAGACAGTATGCACCACCATGCCCCCAGACTTAGGGCGTTTGGGCTCGATATTTTTGTAGTCTGCCACGTTTACGGGGGCTTTCTCTGGCCTCCTCTTCTTATAAGCGGTCGAAGTTGAGGAGGCCGTCGCGGTGGGCACGCAGATAGCTTTTTGTGGCTTGGCAGGATGGCTTTCTTCTTGTTGAACATTCGCCATTTTTTGTCAGCGAGGGTAATCTTGATTAACCACTGAGTTCCGGACCTGCCGCCAGACTTCGTAGATCTTGGAGGACAGCCGCTGAGGGGACTGTTCTGGCTTTGCTTCCGCAACATTCTCCACCGGAGGAGGAGATCTTTTCAGTATGGCGGTAGGAGAATTCCTACGCACCTTATTTAGCAGCTCGAAGCTGTTGCAACAGCAGCATTAATTTCTGCCGTTGGGGCTGGTGGAGTTAGCCCAGAAGGGGAGTTGCCTCTGGCTTTCCTCACTCGGTGCCAGTGGCGACGTCGAGCGTGTCGAGCTGATGAAGTTGGCTCGGTGACGGGGATGGCCTTGTCTTTCCCTCTGTTCAGGTGAGGGGCTGCTGCTGGTGTCAGCCTATTAAAGACTGATGTTCTTTGAGTAGCAGGAGCGGGAGTAGGAGTTGGGACAGTCAGTCTTGTAAAGACCGATCCCTTGGCAGGAGAAGCCACCTTGACGACTTCAGGAGCAGGGTTGGTTACTCTCTTCGGAATAACCTTTTCTTGAGGTGCAGGCTTCATCATGGACCCACCTGAATTTTGGCCCAATCTGGAGAAGACCGAGGCGCCGGTGCTGTACGACCCGTTGAGAGGGGCTGCAGTAGCTGTAAGCCGATCAAAGACCGACTTCTTGGGAGCTTCCAGTGTTGGTAGAGGAGTGCTGAAGCTTGCTGGCGGGAGCATGGTCCCGAAAAACAGCCCTGTGGTGGCTTGAGTGACCTGTTCCACGGACATCGTGAACAGGGATGCCGCTTGGGGCCCGTAGGTTATGCCCCCAGTTGAGGCAGGACATGGGTTGCAGTTGCATGTGGAACACTTTGAGCAGGTGAATGCCATTGATCCTTTGCTTTCTGTACCAAGAAAAACGCCAAATCATAGTACCTTGAAACCCAAGGGCAACCATTAGCAAACCGCGATTGGTTCGCGAACACGACAGACGAAGTGTGGAGTGGAAAGAGGAAAAGGTCACACCGGGCGTGCCAGAATCTGTTCCCCACCGAATACAGAGACGCGACCGCGCCAGTCCATCTTGCCTGGAATTCGGGGCAGATGCTAATTGGTTCTATCCGTCCACTTCTCCGAAGATGCCAAGTTGATTTATGGCACCGTGTATCGAAGGTTTAGACGGATGTGGCCGATGTAGCAGACTTCGTCAGATTCCCCCTTGCTTGAGGGGTTTTTGATTGTGGGGACGCTCTTCCCTGCAGGCGCAAGCCCCTGCAGTTAATTACGCTACCGCATCACAGTAACAACTTTCTCCTTCTCCATATGGTCACTTCGTATCGTGGGTGTTTGTTTTGTGTTTGGTTGCCCGTGGATTGTATACGGAGACTAATTTATGTTGTCGCCCGTAGGGCGTGGATTAGTCCAAATCCGTATCTTCTTAGATTTGGGTTTGGGGGTTGTGTTTAAGGATATGTTAGCCTCATTTGAGACTAAGATCAACTTAAACGTTTGTTAAGAACACTTTAGTCTAATTCTAGACTAAGATCAACTTAACGGGATCGTTTAGATCCGACAAGAGAGCAATTGGGCTCTATTGTTTAGTTTAATGACATTGCGGTCGATAATTAGTTTTAAGGACATTACGGTCCATTGTTAGTTTTAAGACATTGCGGTCGAGGTTAAGGACATCATAGTCCATGAGTTTAAGGACCTCACAGTCCAGTGCTAGTTTTAAGACATCACGGTCGAGGTTAAGGACATCATAGTCCGTGGATTTAAGGACTCCACAGTCCGACGTTAGTTTTAAGACATCACGGTCAAGGTTAAGGACATCATAGTCCATGAGTTTAAGGACCCCGCAGTCCGTAAAATGTATGGTTGTCGGGACCCGTCACCTCTTTGAAGACGTTGAGGAATTACAACGACAAACATCAAAGGAGTGAAGAGATGTACCCTCGAACCGGGTGTAAATTGATTGGAAGAGCAGATAAGCTCAGTTCAATTTAAATTGAGGACTTATGTCCAGAATCGGGCTAAGTCCAGTTAAAAAACAATGTTTAACATTTCATTGTTGTTCTGCCTGTTAGGCCTTTATTTGGGCTCTGCCCTTTTAATAATGCCAAGTATTGGGCTCTGACATTTTGTCTGGTATTGAATGCATAGCATTTATCAGAACAAAGTATATTCTGACAGCGCGCCACGTGGCGTATCAGGCGCTTTGCGCCAATTAAAGAGCGCATTGCGCTAGTTTGTTAGTGCACCGCGCTTTAAATTTATGAGCGTGGTGCGCCAGTTTATGGGTGCGCCAGTGAGTGACACGTAGCGCGCTTGGCGCTGAGCACCAACCCAAGAGTGCAGTGCGATGTTTCAGGAGCGTAAAGCGCAAGCTGTGTCTGTGGTTGACACGTAGCATGTTTTGGCACTGAGCGCCGGTCCAAGGAGCGCAAAAGCGCAGTTCAAGAGTGCAAAGCACTTTCCAGTAGCACAAAGCGCATCAGATCAAATTTAAGATCAAAGAATAAGTTTATGTTCTTCAAAGGAGTCCTTGCCTCAAGATCCAAGAACCAAAGTTCTTGTTTTTTATTAAAGGCTCTGCCTTTGTAGATCAGAAGATCTGTGAGTGAAGTAAAATACTTCTTTTTTTTATATTTTAAGGATTGGATCTTTTAATCCTTTATGTTTAATCAAAGACCTTGGTCTTTTTTATAGATCTAAGATCTTTTTAGAAGATGTTTTTTCTTTTAACGAGATAATTTCATCTCTATTGTTTCAGATTTAATTGTTTTACCTTTAAAGATGAAGAAATGATCTTCTTTCTTCAAAGGCTTGCGTTTCTTTCTTTTTGAGTTCTTCTCAAAGTTTGCAGTGGGTTTTTCTATCTGAGACTTGAAGTCTTGGGGCCTTTATATAGGTCCAATTGATTTGTTAAATTATTTGAAGAGATCTTTCTCTGATTGATTTGGGGATATTTTCTCACCGTTGGATCTTTGATCCTAGGGCTTCTGTTTTACAGAAGGCAATCTTCTTATTTTCAATAAGATTAGAAAGATCTTTCCAGAACAGAATTTTAATTCTGATTAATTAATAATATATTATTATTAGATCTTTTGATCTAACGGTGGGGAATTCTTTTAATTCCAGCGCTGGCGCACTTGGCGCTGGCGCACCTGCGTTTGATGCGTGGTGCGCAGCGCAGAGCGCAGCGCAACTGCGCTAGCGCGCCCGTGTTTGACACGTGGCGCGCAGAGCGCTGGATCTGAAGTGTTGCTTCAACTTTTTAAAATTTGAATTTTGGAACAGAGCTTTGCTCTGATTGGGATGCGCTGCCTAGGGCACAGCGCTCCTGACGCTGGCGTGTCTGCTTTTGACACGTGGCGCGCAGCGTACGGGATCTGAAGCGTTACTTCAATTTTTGAATTTTGAAATTCAAAACAGAGCTTTGCTCTGATTGGGGGAAACAGCTGCTGGCCAAGTCGTCAGAACTAGACGACCGTATCCAGGCTGGTATGACCAAATTAAATACCCGCTGGGATATACGATCCCCAAGTTCCATGTGTACAAAGGAACAGGAAACCCGCACCAGCACGTCACACAATTCAGAGCTCTGTGCGGCAACACTGGAGGCGATGACAAACTTTTACTCCACCAGTTCATTGGCAACTTGGCAGAAACAGCCTTTGAATGGTACTCGGAGCTCCCAAATGACTCCGTAAAGTCATTCACGGAGATGGAGTTGCTGTTCACACAGCGGTTCGCCAGCGCGAGCGAGCGCACCCTAATCACTGCATTAATCAATGCCATGGTGAAAATTGGAGAAACATGGGTTCAATACGCAATCCGATGGCAGAACCTGTGGTCTAAGTGCGAACAACACATCGAAGAATCTCCTGCAGTATGCATGTTCATTGGGACCCTCGATCCTCAAACGACCATGTCCCAGTTCATGACGTTCTTCAAGCCCACAACTTTCCAGGCTCTGATAGATAAACTGGCCCAAATGGACCAGATGGGCCACGGGCCTTCTTCCTCAAATAAGGACCATCGTAATAACAAGGGTAAAGGGAAAGCAGCCTTCGTTGCTAACACGCAACAACAATCGAGTGACCCGAAACCGGTTGCTAGCCAAAATAACACGCGTCTACGCCTATCCGTGGAGGAAAGACTAGGACGTGCTTAATCGTTTCCTCGAGACAAAATGAGGAGGCTGTTCGACTTGGTGGTGCGTAATAAACTCATTACGCTGCCGGAACCTCGGCGTCCACCGCAATCCAGCGACTTCAACAACCCCAACTACTGCTCCTATCAAAAAATGGTGAGCCACCCGATTGAAGATTGCTGCTTCTTCAAGAACTGGGTCGAGGACCGGTATCAGCAAGGAAAATTCACGCTATCTGAGAATTAGACGGTAAATCCACCACAAAAGCACGCTCCCAAAAAGGTGGATGCGCTGGGGGCATCATGCTCACTCGTGGAAGAAACTCCATGGGAAGTCGTTCTTTCAGCTAAAACCAAAAGATTGCTGAAGGATCTACATGCATGTCCAGCAATCGGATGGAAAAGCCCACTTGAACCTGAAACCATCCAAGGGATGCTGAAACCGTGTCCCATACCGGAAGTTGTTGACAAAGAGCAAAATCCTCAAGTCGAACCTTCGAAGTCTTCGAAGAAAAAGAAGAAGACCAAGAAGCCTGTGCAGCCTGTCGAGTATGACGACAAGCGCACCAACATACAGAAATACATTAACGCGCTGAAGGAGTACAACCAAAAGGCGCGGACACCAGTCACTCTCGAGGAGTTCCTCAAGCATATTCTTGAGAACGGAGACAGTGACAATGATGAGGGAAATGACTCATCAGAAGACTATGTAGCAAGCTGCCACATGGTCTCCCATTCGTTGTTAAATGATGAAGAAGCTCTCTCAGCGTCAGAAAACAATGCAGAGGAACTGGGGGCAGAATCAGCGTTAAAATACCCGGAGCTGCCAGAAGAAGACCCGATCGATAGGCTTTTAAACGAAGCTTTTCAAAAAAGCAAACTTGACCGAGAACGCAAAACAGCCATATACGAAAAGGCTAAGCGTCGGCGTCAGGATGAAAAAGCTGTGGCGAGGATAAGTCGTAAAGTACTCCCCCCAAACCAAAGCACACCTACTACAAATAAAAGCAGGATCAAAACAAAGAAGCGGTTCGCCAAATCCCTTTCCATGGGAATGAAGCTGCCATCTCTTACAAAGAATGCTCCCCGGGTCATATGACTCGATGGAGAAGAATTGTGTCCAAACTATTTCCTGTATCATCGGAGGATCTTCCATCCCACCGAGGAATGCAGTGCCTTCAAGAAGTGGTGGCAAGGATATGTTGCCCACCAAAAACACTTCAAGAATATGAAACGTGAAGCTCGTGCTCGTCGACGGAAAAATAGTGCGACAGACGCGCCTGCACAAATGACTGGCAACTGTCATATAGTTGATACCAGTTCGAAAGGGGGGAAACCTCAAGTTCTTACCTTCGGGAGCAATTCTGAGGACGAAACTCCCCTCAACCCTCTCTTCGAAGACTCCGCCTCCAGAAAAGAAGAAGAGGAGAAGAAATGTGAGAACATTGAGCTGCTTAACCGCACGTTGCCTGAAAAGAACCTCGGACCAACAAATAAGGGTTCGAACAGAAGAGACAAGGGGAAAGGGAAAATCCCTGAGGAGATTGCCCTCGACGATGGGGTTGTCAAAGAACTCGCAGTAAGGGACCCGCCTAAGAAAAACAAGGTGGATTACAATGTCTTGGCACATTTGAGGAAAATTCCCTCGCAACTAAGCAGATTGGATGCTCTCCTCCTGTCCAAAGAGGCACGAAATTATCTGATCAAGGCATTACAAGAGCCCGATCAGTTCCAGGCTTTCCTTACGGAAGAGAAGATGAAAGATGAGATGGCAGAGGTCCACACGGCTGACATTACATTCAGCGACAAAGATCTCCTCCTCGGTACGTACAAGCATAATCCCCCATTATACGTCACCGGGTACTGCCACGACATCAAGATAGTGAAAATCCTTATCGACAATGGATCCTACGTCAACCTTCTCAACGTAAGGGTGTTGAAGAAAATCTGCATAAGCGTTCAACATTTGGCCCGAGATAAAATCATTGTTCCCTTATAAAAAGGGGAAGATGGAAAATTCCCTACTGTTCAAGTCTCACGCGTTAAACACGTGAGCGCCTATATGCAATGCATATAGGCGCTGCAAATCAAACAACTGACAGGCTTAATAAGCCTCACGTGTTAAACACGTGAGCGCCTATATGAAAAGCATATAGGTGTTGCAATCAAATTATAGGCTAAATAAGTCTCACGTGTTAAACACGTGAGCGCCTATAAGCAATGCATATAGGCACTACAAATCAAACAATGTTGGATATAGTGCCCTCAAAGTCAATTATTGGATCGCAGGTACGTGATTGCAATGATTGAGGAGGACCTATACCGGTAACACAGTCTTACTCGAGATGATAGTATGCTATCTGGTTTGCCTTTATCAGTCGTGTACAGGTTCAGGTAACTGATCACTGTTACACGTTGATAGAGCCCTTAGGATCTTGCTTGACTGCCAACAGTATGAGGGCGATCATATACGTGAGAGTTGGGTAGTCCATAAACACATCCTTAATAGTGGTCTCTAGTCGTAGGAGTTTCGAGACAGGGCATCGATACTCCGGAGTAGACTAGTGTATACAGTCGAGACCCCGACGAGGGGCGGTGGCCGGTCTCACAAGCCACCGGTGTCAGTTGGATCACCTAAGATGTATACAGGTGCTCATTGGGTTATGAGTACACCGGACAGGACTCGTCGGGAACCTGCTAGTTGGTATTATACATATCGTCAGATAGTAGTTCCCTGGTGACATGTGTACAGGTTAGTTCATCGACCTGAAGTCGTCATTTTTCTCGTGTGAGTTCCCACTGTGCTTTGATTTCTACCCTACCACGGCTCAAAGGAGTAGTGCAAACAGGTAGTTTTTGGGTACAGTCCCGAGCCATATGGAGGCACATGAGCGGATCGGCAGGGGATTCGTCTCTCCCGGTATTGGGGGTGGAGATCGCGCTGTGTCTAGGAAAGCCATTACACCAAGTCCTTGGCCAAGGCAGGTGAGAATTACTGGTAAGTATTCCAGTAGTTTCTCAGGGTGTTCAAGGCTTGTCTCCGACACGACTTATACCGCTATTGGGGGTCTGACGTTACCAGCCCCTTAAACCGGATATGCGATACTCATAGACGAACGGACCGGACTGTATATACATTGTCACTGTTAGGCTCAGTAGGGTTTCAGGATGAGTTCGCTCATCGGCTACCCTTGAGATCAGTACATGGGCAGCCGTTACGCACAGCTAGTGCCGCTGACGGCTTGTGGTTAAACCCACTGCCAGGGTACTGACGAGTCATTAGAGTCCTCCACAGATAGTTTCCCAAGTTCGGGCGAAACGTTGTAGAGGCCGTATGGTTTTATGGTGTTCCCCTCCGAAAGACGGCGC
This sequence comes from Agapanthus africanus, assembly GCA_030015575.1. NCBI lineage: Eukaryota > Viridiplantae > Streptophyta > Magnoliopsida > Asparagales > Amaryllidaceae > Agapanthus > Agapanthus africanus. Next base: position 117,910,825 of record CM057338.1, on the reverse strand, counting down.
ACAGGACTGCGATGTCCTGGCGCTGAGATTCGGGGCAGATGCTATTTGGTTTTATCCGTCTATCTCTCCGAAAATGCCAAGTTGATTTATGGCACCGTGTATCGGAGGTTTAGACGGATGCGGCCGATATAGCAGACTTCGTCAGATTCCCCCTCAGGGTGAGGGGTTTTTGATTGTGGGGACGCTCTTCCCTGCAGGCGCAAGCCCCTGCAGTTAATTACGCTACCGCATCGCGGTAACAACTTTCTCCTTCTCCAGAATTTCACTTCATGTCGTGTGTGTTTGTTTTATTTGTGGTTGCCCGTGGATTGTATACGGAGACTGAGTAATGCCGTCGCCCGTAGGACGTGGATTAGTCCAAATCCGTGTTTGCTTAGATTTGGGTTTGGTGTTTTCAGTTTAAGGATGCATTAGTCGCGTTGCGACTAAGATCAACTTAAACATTCGTCAAGGATACGTTAGTCCTGTTTTGGACTAAGATCAACCTGACGTGGTGATTCATTTAATTTATGGCCATCGGGACTCATCACCTCTCTAACATCGTTGAAGGATTACAACGATAGGTGTCAGAGGAGCTCAGAGATGTACCCTTGAACCAAAACTGATTGAGGGTTTTATAGTCCATTTAAGTGTTTAAGGATACGTTAGCCATGTTTGGGGCTAAGATCAACTTAAACGGGATCGTTTAGATCCGGCAAAAGAGCAATTGGCTCTATTGTTCCAGTTTAGGGACATAGTGGTCCATTATTAGTTTAGGGACGTCTCGGTCCGATACCAGTTTAAGGACGTAGTGGTCCATTATTAGTTTAGGGACGTTTCGGTCCGATGCCAGTTTAGGGACGTAGTGATCCATTATTAGTTTAAGGACATTTCGGTCCATCGCCAGTTTAGGGACGTGGTGGTCCATCATTAGTTTAGGGACATTTCGGTCCGATGCCAGTTTAGGGACGTAGTGGTCCATCATTAGTTTAAGGACGTCTCGGTCCGATATTAGTTTAAGGACGTCTCGGTCCGATATTAGTTTAAGGACGTCTCGGTCCAATATTAGTTTAGGGACGTTTCGGTCCGATATCAGTTTAAGGACATTTCGGTCTGCTATTAGTTTAAGGACGTTTCGGTCCATTATTAGTTTAAGGACGTTTCGGTCCAACATTAGTTTATGGACATTTCGGTCCATTATTAGTTTAAGGACGTTTCGGTCCAACATTAGTTTATGGACATTTCGGTCCATTATTAGTTTAAGGACGTTTCGGTCCAACATTAGTTTATGGACATTTCGGTCCACGAGTTTAAGGACCCCGCAGTCCATATCGATGTGTGGTCGTTGGGACCCGTCACCTCTTTGACGTCTTTGAGGAATTACAACGACGGATGTCAAAGGAGTTCGGAGATGTACCCTCGAACCGGATGTAAATTGATTTAAAAGAGCCATTTTGCTCAGTCAATTTAATTTAAGGACTTATGGCCAAAATTGGGCTAAGTCCAGTTGAAATGTCCAACATTTTATTTGCATTGCACTTTTTATTTAGGCTCTACCCACGAAAGATATAGAGTATCAGTTTCTTTTTGGGCTCTGCCCATTTGCAAAGTATCTATTTTGTTTTGTTTGGGCTCTGCCCATTTATAAATGATGCAAAGCATCTGTTCTTGTTTGGGCTCTGCCCCTTAAAATAATGCATTTGCGCTTTGTTGAGCCTGTTAGGCCTTCTCTTAATTGGGCTTGACCCTTTTTAATGCATCTGCGCTTTGCGCTAAGTAATGAGCGCAAGTCCATATGGTGGTGACACGTGTCGTGCTCTGATGAGCGCAAGCGCACTAGCGCAGTGCAATGCGCTGTTGCGCTGCTGACACGTGGCGCGCTCTCAGCGAGTTGCGCCAATTCCAGAGAGCAAAGCTCTATCTTAAGGGTGCTTAGCGCAAGTGGTTTTATGGCCGACACGTGGCGCTCTCTTAAGAGCGCAGCGGCGCAACTTAGAAGTGCAAAGCACTGAGAATCTTTTTAGATTCCAGAAGGGAAGTGCAAAGCACTGTTTAAGTTCTTGATCTAAATTAGATCAAAGAAAAATAAATTTCTTCTTTATTCGAAGAACCAGAGGTTCGTAAAAGTGCAAAGCACTATTCTTTTATTATATTTTTTTTATCGTTTTTTAAAGAACCGAAGGTTCACAAGAAGTGCAAAGCATTATTTTCTTTTTTATATAAAGATCATTGATCTTACATTTTTTTTTTTAGACTAATAGTCTATTAGAAGGAATTTCTTCTAATCCATGAAGGTTCTTTACCTTTTTTTTTTTTTAAATCTTCAGAGCTCTCTCTATTTAAATTTCTTGAGTTCTCCAGAAAAAATGTTGATGCCTTTGAATTGAGGCTTGGGGTCCTTTTTATAGTGCCCACAAATTTGTTGAATTTGTTACCAGGATCTTTTCTGAATGATTTTGGGAATTCTCCCACCGCTGGATCTTTGATCCAAAGGCAGAAGAAAATCTTCTAGTTCTGGAAAGAACAGAAAAGATTTCATAAAAATCTTAATTTAGTTTGGCGCAGATGCCCCAGCGCATGACACGTGTCGCGCAGCGCAGAGCGCAGCGCAAGTGCGCTAGCGCGTCTGCGCTGACACGTGTCGCGCAGCGCAAGTGCGCTAGCGCATCTGCGCTGACACGTGTCGCGCAGCGCAGAGCGCAGCGCAACTGCGCTAGCGCATCTGCGCTGACACGTGTCACGCAGCGCAGTGTGCAGTGCAGTTGAAGCGTTGCTTCCTTCAATCAGAGCTTTGCTCTGATTGGCTGCGCTTTCTTGGGCGCTGCGCTCGGCGCGTTGCGCCCGAGACTTGAAGCTTTGCTTCAAAATTTGAATTTTGAATTCAAACAGAGCTTTGCTCTGATTGGGCGAAACAAATGCCCCCCACACCGTTGCGCTCACGTAGCGCACACGTGAGTGCAACGGTGGCAACCCCCCTGACCGTTGGATCAAGGGGGAATCTCAAGAGGCGCAAGCGCCTTATAAATAGGGCGTTTGACCCTTAGAAAATCTCACCATTAGGTTTTTATTTTCAGAGCTTTGCTCTCATTTAAGAATTTCAGAGCTTTGCTCTTGCTTTCAGAACTCTAGAGCTTTGCTCTCATTTCCCAAAGTTTTTAGAAAACTTTAGGTAATTTTTAATTTAAAATTAAGTTAAATTAATTCAAGTCAATTTTAACCAACAGAGCTTTGCTCTCATAGATCTTTTGATCTAAAGAAATTCCCTTTGGGGTTTCATCCACAGAGCTTTGCTCTCACAAATTCATAGATCTACAGAGATCTTGTTCATGGGTTCTAACCCATGAACAGAGCTTTGCTCTTGAATTAAATGTAGATCTTTTAGACTTAAAAAGATGATGAAAAATTTTTTCTGTAAGCTTTTATGGATCCTTCATCAGGATTCCAGAAATTTTAATTTTAAATCTCTTTTTTCTTTTCTTTCTTTGAAACTTTCTCTTTGGTGGGGTATTATAGAGCTAAACTCTTTTTTAAGGAATTTTATTCTTTTGAGACCAGAACTTGACAAGTGTCATTCTGTGATAGAGCTTTGCTCTAAAAGAGGAGATTTTCTCCTTGTCTCTAGTGATTCTTTCCCCCCTTTTTTATTATGGGAATGTTCCCCCCCAGGGGCCAACTGACAATCTCATCCAATGATGAGTTTGTCTCCTTAATTGACGTATTGTCATTTGGATTTCATGGGTCCCTCTTTGGTCCCCTGCTCACTACACTGTGGTGCGGTGTAATTAATTAATTTTGATTTTAATTTTAATTAATGCATTTTCTTCTTTCAATGCCAAACGTGGGGATTACAACATTAACGGCTACTTTGCTCTTTTGCAGCGATCATGTCTGAAGACACTTCATTCCCATTCGTCCGCTCGGAGGAGGGATTTCCAGAGGCGCCCTTGGACCGTGAGATCTTGGCCATGATCAAGGCATACGACCCTGAGCACAAGAGTCTCCACCTCTGGGGGTCGTGGTACAATCAGATCATTATGGGCCGACGGAGCTTTACATGCGCGGTGCCGTCGGAACCCATAACGGCGATTCATTATGCTACCCCACCCTCGGTGCAGTATGCCGTGGAGTTGGCGGACTGGACATCAAAAGGTTTTCTACATCCCGCTATAGATGCGATACCGGTTCAGCGTCCTATGGTTTTGGACATCCTAGGACGTCGTATCTGTCAAGGTGAAGCGCGGCCTTGGGGGCAATCGTATAACCTTGGTCTGATTCCCCGCCACCCGATTGGCTATCTGCCGTGGGCCCGGTATATCCTGTCGACGAAGAAGTCACAGTTGATAAGACTAGGATTGTACACCGCAGTCTACGTCTCTCTCTTCCAATATCCTACGCTCCCCACCTGGTGGCTCAAGGCCTTTTTGGAGCAATGGAATATTCCCACCCACACTTTCCTTGCCATGGATCGGGAAGTGTCAATTTCTCTGGAGGAATTTGCGGAGGTATCCGGCTTACCGGTGATGGGGGAACATTATGAGGAGCTGCTCCCAACAGACGTGTACGTTTTCGGAGCTAGGCCAATGGTGAGGGGGGTCACTCCGGATACTGCTGTTCAACACCAGTTCCCAAGCTTAATTAAAGTGTTGAACATATATGAGTCTCTCTTCGTTGAACATGGGAGTCGAGGAGTTAACTTTGAGGATTTCATTGCTCGGTTCCTTCACCCTAACGCCCTCTCTGCGGCCACTGCCAAGTCTGCCACCCTCGAGGACCCTTTCGGTTTAGGTTTGGATAACCTGCCGGCGAATGAAATAGGTCAAAAGGATTTCTTTCTTCCTAACTTTCCAACCGTGTCTCTTGCAGAAGTAGCGGCCCCTGGGATGGATGAGGAGGCCTTTTTCTTGGGGTTTCTCGGGTTATGGTTGAGTTGGTTCGCTATCCCAATGCACTCTCATCGAATGCGACCCTCTGTCTTTTATCCAGCACATCGGATGGTCATCGGGGTGAAGGTAGCTGTTGGGATCGCCGGCCTGGCACACTTATACCACGGTCTCAGTCGAGCGGCGGATGCCAGTGAGCCCGGGGTGTTGCATGTGGTCTTCCCGATGCATTACTTCGCGTCGTGGCTCGAGTTACACACAGCGGGTGTCTTCGGAATGCATAAGAGGCCTTCGTTCTTTGACAAGAGCGGTTTTCCTCGCATTATACAGCTGATCGGTGCATCAATTGTAAACCCCTCACAACGGAACGCTAGGGGCCTGCTCCTTCGCCCCCATACCGTCGAAGCCGGGATGTCCTTTGTCGATAAGGTGTTGACCGTTGGAAAGGTGTCTACCACCGTGACGCGGCCATTACAGGATATCTTTAAGGATGGAGCTTCTGTTTTAACGGCCCGGGAGACCCTCCACTTATATTCCATTAGACCGGGCTTTTTAGTTTTTAGGCAGAATGATGTGGCAATTTTTATGAGGTATAACCCACATCGTTTTGCTCAACAACTGGGCTACGATCAAGGGGTCCCCTTGGAAGCCTTTTTGGTGGAACCAGCTGCCACTGAAGAGGGGATGGAGAACGCCTTGCACCATTTCATGCGCGTGAATACGACCTCTCATTTTTTTATTAATGCGCCGACTTACGCTCCGAGACTCCTCAATGTGTACAAAGACTGGTACAATCATGCGACAGGAGCAGTCATAAAGGAGGAAAGGCAATTGTTGGTCGATCGTAAGGGTGCACCTCCAGGTACCGATCGCACCGCTCCCTTGGTTCCTAGGACCCCAGTAATCGCTCCTTTAAAAGATGCCGGGGGCAGACCATCACGTGCGCAAAGTCCTCCACGTGAACTATCACTTCCTGATATCGCGGATGTACCTCCTGCACCCTGTGCTCAGGTGGAAGCAGTGGTTGTACCCTCGCCGGAGTCTGGCGTGGGTGCGGACATCGGGACTCGTCGTCCCAGAGTAGCTGCTAAACGGAAGTCGATCCCTCGCGGGCCCAGGGTCGGAGGGCAAAAGAAAAAGAAGTCGCTCTTTGCAGCGGACGTTGCGTTCGGCCAGGAACCCCACGCTCCTTATTCCGAGGGTCTGCTCGAATATGGGACTAACGCGGGATTAGTGATGCCGCCGCCGGACGATACAGACTTGGAAGCTGCTCTCAGAGCTTCAGCATGGCTGGTGAAGCGTGATGCGTGGCTGGCTAAGCTTGCGCAATCAGGTAACTACTAGTCACTCTTTCTTTACTGTAACGTATTTTCTTCCTTATTTCATTATTTTTGACTAACGCTTTTCTTTCTTTTCTTTCAACAGGCATCACCGATGAAGAAGCCATTGCCGCTTCTCTGAAGACCTTTTAGGAGGAGGAACGTGCCAGGGCATCTGTGGGCCTGAGTAAGTTTCGATTCATCGAATTTTTTCATTTTCCTTGCGTTATGGTCGATCTAACCTTTCCATTTTAATTGCAGGGACCTCAATGCCGCTCCCTCCTAGCGACGTAGATGTTCTACCAGCGGCCGATGTTCCTGTTTCCTCTGGGACACCGCAGGAGGCTCATCTTGAAAAGCCGATGAGAGATGCCTTAAAGGCTCTGGAGGTCTCCCTGAACGAAGATGATGACGCCTTGAAGGAGGCGTCACAGAGGTCCCTCATAACCGCTCGGGAGGAGAGGAAGCGGTTGAGGCGTGAGGCGAAGGCGCGCAGGGCCGCCTTGGCCATGGGAGCGGGGCCCAGCACCGCCCCTCGAGCTGATACTCCCTCCGGAGAGGCCCCTGTCGCCTTGTCTACTGCCCGCAAAGAGGTGGCGCGAGCAGTTCGGAGCGCGAACGGCAAATCCGCTTCAGGTAATATTTCTCTCAGAGTTTTTGTTATAAGGATTTTAATATCATTGGTCCTTATATCTCTTATCTTTGCAGGGCCAAGTCCGCTCGAGGGAGAGGCGGAGGCCGTCGATCCTAGGGGAGCGGAGGAGGTGATGCCTGCCGAACTTGAGCCGACAGTAGGTAATATTGTTGAGGCCATGGAGCCTGGAGTGGAGGTCGAGGGGCCTACCGCTGAGAAGGTCATTGATGCCGAACCTGAAGCGGGGGCAGATGATATGATCATCATAGCTGAGTCCAGGGTGGTGGCGAATGAAGCGCTCGAGACCGGCGATCCCCTGGCGATGGTGGACGATACGACCGCCACTATTGAACCTGAGAAAGTAGTGGGTGAGGAGGCCATGATTCCCGAAGACGAACCAACCGCTCCTTCTCTGGAATCTGGCAATACTCCAGTCATTGCCCTCCCCATCTATGGTCCTCCGCCGTCTCCAGGTCTTGCGAGCACGACAACGGTCCCCATCGAGTCGGGCGATGAGGCTACAGGCGGTGGTCTTATGTCAGTAGAGGAGGAAGCCGCCTCCGTTTCAGCCGGGAGCTCCTCAGGTAAACCCTAAGTGACTGTTTTTCTTTACTTTACAACCATTTCTGACAAGTTCACCTTTTCGTAATGCAGGTGCAGCTAGTGCTGATGCCCCACCGCTCGAGGGAACGCCTTCGATGACTGCTTTGGCGGTGGTCACCACTCAACCTTCTCTCATACCCTCGAAGATGTTGGAAGGTATATGTTCATGGCTTATTAATCTTGTTTTCCAGACATATAATTCTCGTACTAAAATGACACTGTCGTGTTTTCAGGAGTGCTTTTTGATCACGTATATCAGATGTTGCTCCCACACTTTTCCTTCCCATCTGAGCTTGCTTCTTCTTCTAGTGGCGTTGGTGAGTATGATTTCCGTTGACATCCTTCCTTTCTTTTTTCTTATTGACGGAATTGTCTCTAACCTCTTTTTCTTATCTCAACTGCAGTGCTACAGATTGAAGGAGAGGATGAAAGATCAGCTGCGCCACCAGCCCTTCCGACCTTGCCACCTGTCTCAACTGGTACAATGACCGTCATATTGGTAGCTTTCCTCTCTCTATTTTCTGTACTGTTATCTGATCGCATCCTGTTTCTTTCAGCTGTCGTTCTGGCTTCGGCGTCCTTCGAACCTCGCGTCACAATGCCAGCGGGTCCTTATCTGAGGAGTCTGTCTTTAAAAGGCGCCGCGAATAGTCTGCGCATGTTGAGTGACTATGTCGAGGAACTCGACGTTGAAACTCCTACCTCTGCCGCAGACTTCGCTATGGTGGTTAACCCGATGCTAGCGATACTCGTGAACTTTCATGATGAGGGCATCATTGCATCCTGGGTTAACCATTGTAAGGAGATCGAGGGTCGCCTATATCAGTTGGAGTCGCTGCGTCCCGCTCCTGAGACCGTGGCTGCCAATAATCAGAGGACAGCGTGGATTGAGCAAAGCGCTCCTTACTTCCGCCATCTCGAACAAGAAGTCATTTCAAGGCGTAAGGAGCGTGGTGAGGCTTCAAGCAAGTCTGCTCAACTGCATGCTCGGGTGGAGGCCAATGCCGCACGGCTAAAGGTTATCTTTGAGGGCCTCCTGCAATGCCTCTCCGAAGGGTTATCATTGAGGCAGAGACTTGACTTCGTCGAGTGAGCTGCAGCCAGCCAGGAAGCAGCCCAGAAGGCGGTAGAGGAGCAACTTTCATCTTTCTTGCAGCAGCGGGCTCAGGTGGAGGCGGAGGTGGCCGCAGCTGTCACTCGAGAGGGAGCGCTGAAGGAAGTGCGAGAGCGGCTTGTGAACTTACTAAAGACACTTCCTCATCAGTAGCTATCCATTTTTTGTAAAGAATGTATATATATATATATATATATATATATATGTATATGTATATTTTTTTTATCCTTTGACATGATGTATCCTGTATTCAATCAAGTTTATGAATAAAAGATACGCCTTTTCGTAATGTCTCGTGTCACTTCTTCGCTTTTTTTTTATTATCAGCATATCACCTTAACGAACATGGTTGACGGATAGTAGGGCATGCATCTTGACTTCCCTAAGAATCAGCGATGGCTTAGGTGGCAGGTTCAGATCTGCTGCCTAAGACTTTTCAACTCCATGAGCCGTGAGGGTCTTATGGAGACTTTTCTCCCTACGGATCGAGAGGATCTCGTAGGTGGGTTTTCTCCTTAGGAATCGTGAGGATTTCTAAGTGTGGTTTTCTCTTATAAGTCGTAAGGATCCTATAAGAGAATTTTCCCTCTTACGAGTCGAGAGGATTCGTAAGTGGTTGTTTCCCTCCTCGTCGAGAATCGAGTTCGGAGAGTGAGACCCGTGAATAGTATGCAAGAGACCATTTAGGATTGACTTGCAGGGTCCCATTGTTCAGGAAGCAAGTTTTTGAACCCTTACTGCCCGAGATGTGAGTCAAAGAAGCTCTCGTCACGGAGTGTTTGTATCCGTGAGTTGAGTATTTTTCTAGGGATTATTTGTTTCCCAAGCGCCAAGGATTATTTGTGTCCTTGGGGTTTGAAACGAATCGATGGTTCCCGCGGAGGCGCTGGTGGCTCTGCGAGTCGACGCGGATCAGAAGGCTCTCGTCAAGGAGTGTTTGTGTCCGTGAGTCGAGGATTTTGCGAGGGATTATTTGTTTCCCAAGCGCCAAGGATTATTTGTTTCCTTGGGGTTTGAAACGAATCGATGGTTCCTACGGAGGCACTGGTGGCTCTGCGGGTCGACGCGGATCAGAAGGCTCTCGTCAAGGAGTGTTTGTATCCGTGAGTTGAGAAGTTTTGCGAGGGATTATTTGTTTCCCAAGCGCCAAGGATTATTTGTGTCCTTGGGGTTTGAAACGAGTCGAGGGTTCCCACGGAGGCGCTGGTGGCTCTGCGAGTCGACGCGGATCAGAAGGCTCTCGTCAAGGAGTGTTTGTATCCGTGAGTTGAGAAATTTTGCGAGGGATTATTTGTTTCCCAAGCGCCAAGGATTATTTGTGTCCTTGGGGTTTGAAACGAGTCGATGGTTCCCACGGAGGCGCTGGTGGCTCTGCGAGTCAACGCGGATCAGAAGGCTCTCGTCAAGGAGTGTTTGTATCCGTGAGTTAAGAAATTTTGCGAGGGATTATTTGTTTCCCAAGCGCCAAGGATTATTTGTGTCCTTGGGGTTTGAAACGAGTCGATGGTTCCTACGGAGGCGCTGGTGGCTCTGCGAGTCAACGCGGATCAGAAGGCTCTCGTCAAGGAGTGTTTGTATCCGTGAGTCGAGGTTTTTTTTTTTGTTGAAGTCATTGGCTTCTTCGGTTAAAATGGACCGTTGAGGTTTGGCTTTGCCGTTTGACGGAATCCGTTGGGGAAGTATGGTTCCTTTCTTTGTTTACGTCCTTGGATTGTATACAGGGATCGATGTGATCTTAACTGTAGGGCCAAAGTTTTATCATTTCTTTTTTTATTTTATTTTATTTCCGCGATGCTCTATCATTTCAGCTTTTATATCGCGAAGGTCGCGATTGCCCAATCATTTCGGCTATTTTTCGCGGTGCCCAATCATTTCGGCTATTTATTTTATTTTTACTCGTTGCTTTTTATTACGAGTTGCCCAATCATTTCGGCTGTTTTGCATGCATATATTTTACTTGCTGCTTTTTATTGCAAGTTGCCCTATCATTTCGGCTATTTCGTATGCATGAGCGGCCTACTGGCTTTTTGCCGTAAGCCTGAAATTAGACACCGATTTTGGCATCAGCACCGCTGCAACTGGGATATTGCCAGGAGCGAATCATCATTTGCCTCTGTTGTTATCGAACAAAGGTGGCTTAGCGAACAGGGTTAAGGCGCTGTCGACTAAGGCTTTTAACTTCATGAGCCGTAAGGATCTCACAAAGGTATTTCTCCCTACAAGTCGTAAGGATCTTGTAGGTGTATTTTCTCCTTAGGAATCGTGAGGATTCCTAAGTGTATGTTCCTCTGTAAGTCGTAAGGATCCTACAAGAGGGTTTTCTCCTTATAAGTCGAGAAGACTTATAAGGGTTATTCATCATGCGAGCATATCCCCAGTCTCGGATGAGACTCGATTAGGGAAATGTTTATTCACGCCCGTGGATTGTATACGAGGGTCAGTATTGAACCACTTGTAGGGCAATCTTAGAAGTTGTGGGGGTTGCTTAAGCACAGGTTTAGGTCTCTGTAACTTAAGACTTTCAAATCTTATGAGCCGTGAGGGTCCCACAAGAGAGTTCTCCTCACGAGTCGTGAGGATCTCGTGAGTGTATTTTCTCCCTAGGAATCGTGAGGATCCCTAAGTGTGTTGCTCCCTTGTGAGTCGTAAGGATCTCACGCGGGTGGTTTCTCCTTACAAGGTCGAGAGGACCCTATAAGTGTTCTTTAACGAAGTTGCGCCCTTTCGGGTTTTCACAAGCATTCGCCGGTAGTCCTGCTGTTTTTACTTACGGAGCCCTTTCGGGTTTTCATCCGTGCCTTTTTTTTGCTTATGGACATACCGTTTTTATTTTATTTTATATATATTTTTTTTTATCTTGTCAGCCTAAAGATGCTGCGGTATTATTTTAAAGACGTTTCGGTCTGCTATTAGTTTACGGACATTCCGGTCCGGCGTTAAGGAAGGCCATTTACTGCTTATAGAGTTCAGGCTTAAGTAGATAGCGAGCAGACACAGTTGTCATCATCTACCATTAACCTAGGCCGTAGCTCATTAAGCGTAGTATTTCTTTAGGAAACGACCGTTTATTGGCCTAAAAGGCCTTTCACCGTGCATGTCCATGAGTAGATAGGCCCCACCCTGGTAGACCTTATCTATGATGTATGGGCCTTCATAGTTTGGCTCGAATTTTCCTCGCTTGGCGCGATTGGGGATCATGGGCCTTTTGACCACTAGCACGAGTTCGCCTTGGTGGAATGTCCTCGGCCGGCTCAATTTTTCATATGAGCGCGTCATCTTTGCCTTATAGGCTTCCAGATTTTGCTGTGCTAGAAGCCGGATTTCATCGAGGGCGTCAAGCTCTTCAAACCGAAGGTGAGCATTTTCTTCGTCTGTCAGTTCGTAGTGGACTGCCACTCGTAGAGAGGGTAATTCTATCTCGAGAGGGAGTATTGCTTCTGTCCCAAACACTAACGTGTATGGCGTTGTGTTTGTGGCTGTCTTGAACGTGGTCCGATACGCCCAAAGAGCTTCTTGCAGTCTCTCGTGCCAGTCTTTCTTATTTCGGGACACTGTTTTCTTTATGATTTTCGTCAATGTCTTGTTGAAGGCCTCAGCTAATCCATTGGCTCGCGGATTATAAACTGAGGAGTATCTCCAGTCTATATTGTGCTGCTGTGCGAAGCGGCTAATTTTATGACTTCGGTAGGCTGGCCCATTATCAGAGATGATCCTTCTTGGGGTTCCGAACCGGTATATGACATGCGTTTTGAAGAAATGGAGAATATTCTCCGTCTTCACTTCTCTCAACGGTACCGCCTCTGCCCATTTGGAGAAGTAATCAGTCGTCGCCAAGATGAAACGATGTCCCTTGGACGATGCTGGTTCGATAGGGCCGACTATGTCAGTTCCCCATATTTCGAATGGTCAACTGGCCACCGTTGGATGTAATGGATTTGGATGTTGATGGATGAAGTCCCCATGAATTTGGCATGAGTGGCATTGCTTCGCATATTCGATGCAGTCTTGAATCATCATGGGCCAGTAGTAGCCCATTCGTTTTATCTTCAACTTCATCTTAGGGCCTGCTTGGTGGGAACCGCAGAGTCCGTTGTGAACCTCTTGGACGACCCTCCTCGCTTCGTCAGGTCCTAGGCATCTCAGCCACAGAGAATCGAATGTCCTCTTATATAGAGTATCGTTGACGAAGGCGAAAGACAGAGCTCGTTTCACGAGCTGGTGTCTTATGGACGCTTCTTCAGGCATTCGGTGGAACTTGAAGTAATCTATGAAGACTTCTCTCCAGTCTTCGATCTTCTCATGGTCTTTTATTTGTAGGGTCGTCTCCTCGTTCGCTCCTTTTTCTTCAGACGATTTCGGAGATACTTCTGCTGGGGCAAGCACTCGACGGCTTTGTACCACGATTCTAACGTCGTCGAGGTTCTCGTCAGCCAGTTCTTTAGCAAGTTTGGCTAGTGCGTCCGCTTTGCTGTTTTCCGCTCGCGGTATGCTCTCCAAAGTGTAGGAGGGAATTTGGGTCAGTAGTTGTTGTACTTTTTCACCGTATCTCACCAACTCCGGTTTGCACGTTTGGTAGTCGCCGTTCACTTGACTGACGACCAGTTGGGAATCCCCATATATGAGGAGGCTTTCAATTCCCATATCAATGGCGATCTCGAGGCCCGCTATCAAAGCTTCGTATTCGGCTTCATTGTTTGTTCTCGGCTCCGTTAGGGAGAATGCGTAGCGCATTATTCCTCCTTGTGGAGTCACGAAGATGAGTCCTACCCCCGATTTGATCATTGGCGTATTTTGTTTGTGCTTTTTCATGGAAGATGCTCCATCGAAATAAAGCTCCCAACGGGTATCACCACTGTCGATTGCGTCAAACGCATGTCTGTCTGGCAAATCACAATTTAAAGGAGAATCGGCAGGTATGGGATGCTCGGCAAGGAAGTCGGCGATGGCCTGGCCTTTTACTGCCCTGAGAGGTTGATATGTTATCGAAAATTCCATCAATAGCAGAGCCCATTTAGCGAGTCGTCCCGTCAATATGGCCTTTGACATTAGATATTTGAGAGGGTCCACTTTTGAAATCAGACGGACCTCGTGCGCCAATGCATAGTGCCTAAGCTTTGTTATTGCGAAGATCAATGCCAGGAAGTGTTTTTCAATGGGAGAGTAGTTGCTTTCTGCCCCCAGCAGGACTCGACTTAAGTAGTAGAGTGCTCTTTCTTTCCCTTGATCGTTCTCTTGTGCCCATAATGCGCCTAAGGAACCTTCGAGGGCGGTTGTATAAAGAATAAGAGGCTTCCCCTTAACCGGAGCAGCCAACACCGGCGGGTTCTGCAGGTATTGCTTGATCTCATCTAGTGCGCCCTGGCATTTTTGATCCCAAACGAATGGGGTTCCCTTCTTCATCAAGTGACTATAAGGACGGCACTTTCCTGAAAGGTTGGCTATAAATCGCCGTATGTATGCGAGTTTCCCTTGGAGAGACCGCAGCTGTTTGAGAGTCCTCGGCGGAGGCATTTCCATGATCGCTTTAATCTTTCACGGATCTATTTCAATACCTCGGTGTCGAACAACGAATCCCAGGAATTTGCCTGAGGAAACCCCGAACGCACATTTAAGAGGATTCATCTTCAAGTTGTATTGCCGAAGGCGTTGAAATACAGTCTTCAGATGCTCGAGATGTTCCTCGTATGATTTGCTTTTAACCACGAGATCGTCGATATAGCATTCAACGATTTCGTGTATAAGGTCGTCGAAGATCTTTGTCATGGCCCTCTGATAAGTAGCACCGGCGTTCTTCAAACCGAAGGGCATCACTTTATAACAAAATATACCAAGAGGAGTCCTGAAGGCTGTGTGCTTCTGGTCTTCTGGATGCATTTTTATCTGATTATACCCCGATGAGCCGTCCATGAAGAAGAAAACTTCATGAGTGGATGTATTGTCTATCATCAGTTCAGTGACTGGCACTGGGAAATCATCCTTCGGGCAAGCTTTATTAAGATCCCGGAAGTCTACGCATATGCGCACTGTCCCATTTTTCTTCATCACTGGGACGATGTTGGTGATCCATTCGGGGTACTGAACTTCTTGGATGAAGCCAGAGTCGATTAACTTTTTGACTTCGGTATTTATGCTCGTCTCAAGCTCGAGTCGCATTCTTCTCGGCGCCTGTTTGATCGGCTTGACGTCTGGGGATATTGCTAATCTATGTACAGCAACTTCTGGATCTAGTCCCGGCATCTCGGAATAGTTCCATGCGAAGCAATCTTTATGCTGCACAAGGACGTCTTTTAACGCAGCCACCCTCTCTTCAGACAGCAGCTCGCTGACGAATGTCGATCGCGGATCATTTACTGTCCCCAACTCGATTTTCCTGAGGTTATCTGCGGTAGTATGTATTCCATCCTCCAATTCTTTTGGAGCTGGGGGAAATTCTGAGATTACCTCATCGCTGCTGTTTTCAAAGCACCGAGGAAGGCTGTTCATGTCCTCGGACTCTTCTTTTAATATTGTTATCACGTGGCAAGTGCGAATTTTCTGCCAATCCCAATGCGGAGTTGGTTTTATCCTTGTGTTTTCGGGTTCGTGCTTTTGCGGCGGCGATACCCTCCAACTGTCAGACAACGCGAATTTGCCAAGCTGATATTGGTCCTCAACCCAATTCTTAAAGGTGAAACAATCTTCAAGCGGATGCCCCACTACTCGATGGTAAGAGCAATAATTTGGGTTGGAGACTTCGCCTGCTTGCTCAGGGTGTTTAGACTCTGGCAGAGTAAGCATTTGATGTTTTAGAGCAAGATCAAGTATTTTCCTTGTTTTGTTCCGAGGAAATGAGTATGCTCGACCCATTTTTTTCATAAGGGCTAGGTCAATAACGCTCGACTCTCGGATGCGTGGCTTCTTAGCTCTGTCTTGTGGTTGTCGAGCACCTTTTCGGCCATTCGACTTGTTTTTGCTTTCGCATCGAACTCTTTTTGTAACAGGCTGACGTGGGGCAGCACCTTCGTTCTTTATTGCCTGTTGAAGGAGACGCTATGTCTTGGCTTTCTCATAGATTGCCATTTCACGATCGTGATCATTTCGGGCTTTTTGACTCGCATCCTTTATAAGTTTGCTCACCTGGTCTTTAGACGATGGACTGGGCGGTTTTGTGTCAGGAACTTTTGCTGATTTAGGATTAGCGTCCTCCCATTGAGCGCCAGCCTCTTCATCGAAGTCATACATGGCATAACAGCTGTTTACTAGCTCCCGTTTCTTTGGCCGGATGTATCCAAGCCCTTTTGTTTCCGTTCTCCCGTTAGGCAGTTTGCATTGAGTCCCGGGAACGTTCCAGACCTTGTCATAGAATTTGGCTTTTCTAACGGTCTGTGTGAAGGACATCCCCTAGCGCTTCAGTAGTTTCTTCAAACCTTCGGTATAATATCTGGGAAGACGGATAGGTTGAAGCCTGTCAAGCGTGGGATCCGCGCCATGCCAAACTTCTTTTTCCACCTTGTTTTCTTCAGAGCGGTAGAATAGGATTGCCTTCTCGCCTTTTCGTCTGGAAGGGATATAGAATATCTGCAATTCTTCTACGCTGTTGGTGTCGAGTGCATCCAGTTCTTTGTAATGTTCAAGCGGCACCATGGTTATCTGTAGACTTCGCCCTTCATCAGCGGAGACTCGTATTGAAGGCCGAGCAGGGAATACAGCATGAACTTCATCCTCTGAATCACTACCGAAGATCAATGAAGGAACGGATGGTCCTGGCCTGGTGGATTGGGATGGACCTGAATAAATTATATCCTCCTCCTCCTCGGTGTCACTGCCGAAGACAGGGATGGTTGCGTTAGTTTTGTTCTCCGGTTTGTGACACCTTTCCGTGTCTTCGAAACTCGGTAAGAAGTATTTGGCATCTTCATACTTGCGAACTTCGTTCACGGAAAACGGATTCAACTCTCCTGCCACTGTGTACTCGAGGCCGTCCCTAGAATACTTCATGAACTGATGCTGTGTAGAAGGGATGATATTGTACTCGTGTAGCCATGGTCGGCCGAGCAGCGCATTGCAGCACGTCTTGGCGTCTATAACATGGAATTTGATGTCTGTGACGAGCACCCCGAAGCGTAGCGTCAATATCACAGATCCAAGAGTCTTTGAGGATTGAGAGTCGAAACCGGAGATGGTGATTTTGTCCCGGGCGAGGTGTTGGACACTCATGCAAATTTCCTTTAACACTCGCACATTGAGTAGATTGACAGACGATCCGTTATCGACCAAGATTTTTCCTATCTTTATGTCATGGCAGTATCCTGAGACATAAAGGGGGCGATTGTGTTCACACGTCCCGAGGAGAAGGTCTTCATCACCAAAAGCGACGTCGGCTGTGTGTACCTCTTCCAATTCATCCTTCATCTTTTGTTCAGCTAGGAAGGCTTGGAACTGGTCCGGATCTTGTAGGGCCTTAATCAAAGAATCCCTCGCCTCTTTTGATAGCAATAGGGCATCGAGAATGCTGAGTTGTGAGGGTAGCTTCCTCAGATGCGCCAAGACATTGTAATCTACTTTATTCCTCTTTGGGGGATTCTTGGCGGTTAACTCTTCTGCGACCTGGTCATCCAAAGCGATATCTTCAGAGACCTTCTCTTTCCCTTTGTTTTTCTTGTTTAAGGGTCCGAGATTCTTTTCAGGTAGCGTCCGATTGCGTAGCTGTATATTTTCGCAAGCCTTCAGTTCTTCTTCTTTTCCCGAAATGGATTCTTTGAAGAGGGGGCCAAGCTCTAGCTCCTCATCAGAGTCGCTCCCGAATGTAGGCACTTGTGACCCGGTAGTGTTAACCATGTGACAATTGCCGGCAGTTCTTTCAAGCTTTTTGGTCGTGTTTCTTTGTTCCCGACGAATTTTACGCTTTTCCCGTTTAAAGCGTTGTCGATTAGCGACGTATCCTTGCCACCACTTATCGAAAACTTTGCAATCTTGGGTGGGATGCGAGACCTTCTGATGATATAAGCAATAAGAGGGGTGCATTTCTACTACGCCAGTAACTTTTTCTTCAGAGGGTGGTAGCTTCATGCCCATCGATATGGCCTTAGCAAACCTCTTTTTTATCTTGAACTGGCCTTTGTCGGCGGTGGAGGCATTTTGCTCCAGCGGGATCATTTCAGCTCCTTCCTCAAGTCGCTGACGCTTAGCTCTTTCGAATATAGCCGTCTCGCATTCTCGATCAGCCTTGCTTTTCAACCGAGCTTCATTAAGAAACGCGCTGATCATTTCAACCGGTAACCCTGGGGTTCCTGATTCGGCATTTGCCCCCAGCGTTTCAGTGCCAGAGGTCTTTTCATCATTCGTGACCGAATGAGAGATCATATGACAGCTCGCCACATACTCCTCGGATTCGTCTGATGAACTCTCTCCCTCATCTTCTTTTTGGAAGACGTGATTAAGGAAATCTTGGAGCGTAATGGGAGTCCGCGCCTTTTGGTTGTACTCATCCAGCGCATCGATTTGCTTTTGTAAGTCCGTGCGCTTCTCACCAGGCTTCACGGACTTCTTAGATTTCTTCTTCTTCTTTTTCGAAGATTTTGACGGCTGACTATGAGCACTTGAACTGCCACCATCGGTCTTCGGAATCGGTCGTGGCTTCAACATCCCCTCAATAACCTGCGGTTCCAAGGGGTTCTTCCACTTGACCGCTGGACAGGTCTGGAGATCATTTAGCATTCTCCTCGTTTTGGCTGATAATACAACCTCCCAGGGGGTTTCTTCAATAACGGAGCATGTTGCCCCCGGCGTATTCGTCCCCTTAGAGGTGTGGGGCTGCGGAGGATTCACCTTCCATTTGTCAGATAGCGCAAATTTGCCCTGACGGTACTGGTTCTCAAGCCAATTCTTGAAAACGTAGCAATCCTCAATTGGATGGCCTAGCACTCGATGATAAGGGCAGTAATTGGGCTCGTTGACGTCACTCGGTTGTGACGGACGTTTTGGATCTGGCAGATTTATGAGCCTGTTGCGCAATGCCAGCTCGAATAGCCTCCTTGTTTTATCACGGGGGAAGGAGTAAGCACGTCCCATCCTGTCCTCAAGGGGTACGTATGGGCGTGTATTGTTTGGACGAGCAGCCGGCTTCGAGTCGCTCGGTTGTTGTTGGGCATTAGCGACAATGATCGCTTTTCCCTTTCCTTTATCGTTTCGGGAGTCCGGTTTCGGGAGAGGGGGTTTATGGCCCATCTGGTCCATCTGCGCTAATTTGTCGATCAAAGCCTGGAAGGAGGTCGGCTTGAAGAACATCATAAACTGTGAAATGGTTGCTTGTGGATCGAGTGTTCCAACAAACATTCCCACCGCTGGAGCTTCTTCTATGCGCTGTTCGCACTTCGACCATAGATTTCGCCACCGTATAGCGTACTGAACCCACGTCTCGCCGGGTTTTACTCTGGCATTGATCAGTGCCGTCATCGGGGTACGCTCACTGGCACTTGCAAAACGTTGGGTGAAGAGCAGTTCCATCTCCGCAAAGGTTTTAACAGAGTCATTGGGAAGCTCAGAATACCATTCAAACGCTGTGTCTGATAAGCTTCCAACAAACTGGCGAAGTAACAACTTGTCGTCGCCGCCTGTATTACCGCAAAGCGCCCTGAACTGGGCAACATGTTGATGGGGATTGTCGGTCCCTTCGTAAACATGAAACTTGGGAATAGTGTAACCCGGCGGGTACTTGATTTGGTCATACCAGCCCGGATATGGCCGCCCCGTTTTCACGATCTGACCGGCTGCTTCAGTCGCCTGATGCACCCGTATTTGTTGGGCAATATATTCATCTAAATCAGCTTTTGATATGGTATCCTCTTTAGCTGCGGATAGAGCCGGTGGAGGATTCGATGTCTCTCCCCTATCATCTTCAAGAATGATCGGGGAATCTCCAGCAGGTGGATCTGGTTGAATCATCATACCCACCATATCCTGGAACAGGAGGGCCATTTTCTTTATGTCGGCTGCCTGTTCCGCAGCCTCTTTATCTTTCTTCTCTAGCACGCGCCGAAGGAATTCGGCGTCCGTCTCTTGTTCGTGACGTTCTTCTGAGGATGTTTCCGGGGTTTCTTTCGGCCCAGTGAGTGCAGCCATTGCGGTCATCATCTCCTGGAGCTTTTGTTGCTGCTCCTGAGCCTTGGTCACTGATCGGGTGAGCGGTCGGTGACCCGTAGAAGTACGGCTTTCTTCCTTTCCAGAAGCCATGTAAACCGTATGAACAATTATGCCCCCTGACTTGGGGCGTTTAGGTTCACCATTGTTAACTCTTGCTGCTGATGCGGGAGCTTTCTCTGGCCTCCTTCTTTTGTGGGCCATCGAGGTTAAAGGAGCCGTTGGAGTGGGCATCCTAGCAACCGTCGCCCCCTGCTGTTTAATGGGGCAGTTTTTGTTATTTTCTACCTTCGCCCTTTTCTGGTGACGCAAGTGGTCTGGATCGATCACAGAGTCTTGAACCCTACGCCATACTTTATAAACTTTTGAGGATAGCCGTTGAGGGGGCTGTTCTTGTTTTGTTTCTGGAACTCTCTCCGCAGGTGGAGGAGATCTTTTCAACGTAGCAATTGGAGAGTTCTTTCTCACCTTCCTCAGCAATTCAAAGCTGTTCCCAGTTGGAACAGCAGCGTTGACCTCCACCACTGGAGCAGGTGGGGTTAGCCCTAAGGGAGAGTTGCCCCCTGCTTTTCTCACTCATCGCCAATGGCGACGTCGCGCACGACGAGCCGTTGGGACTGGCTCGGAAGTCGAGATGGTTTCTTGTTGCCCCCTGTTTGAGTGTGGGGTAACTGCCGATGTCAGCCTATCGAAGACTGATGCCTTTTGACCAGCTGGGGGAGGATTGGGAGCCGTCAATCTTGTGAAGACCGACTCTCTGATGGGAGAAGCCGCTTTAACGACCTCCAAAGCAGCAGCCGTTGCCCTCTTTGGGACGGCCACTTTATAGTTCTGACCTAGCCTGGTAAAAACGGAGGCTGTCGGCTCAGTAGCGGGCGACCCGTTGACAGGGGTCGTGGTAGCGGTAAGCCGGTCGAATACCGACTTCTTGTTCGCTTCCGGTGCGGACATCGGCATAGAGAAGCTTGCAGGTGGGACCATGGTCCCGAAAAACAGGCCGGTGGTGGCCTGGGTCACCTGCTCTACCAGCAGAGCAAGGAAAGAGGCCGCTTGGGGCCCATATGTTACACCTCTCGGTGAGGTGGAGCGTCCGTTGCAGTGGTGCTTCGCGCATTTGGTGCAGTGAGAATCCATGGATGCTTGAGTTCTGCGCCAGACAAAAAACCAAATCTTAGCAACTTGAAATCCGAAGGCAACCATTTAACAAACCGCGATGGGTTCGCGAAGACGACACACGGAGTGTGGAGTGGAAAGAGGAAAAGGTCCCACCGGGCGTGCCAGAATCTGTTCCCCTCCGAAAGACGGCGCACAGGACTGCGATGTCCTGGCGCTGAGATTCGGGGCAGATGCTATTTGGTTTTATCCGTCTATCTCTCCGAAAATGCCAAGTTGATTTATGGCACCGTGTATCGGAGGTTTAGACGGATGCGGCCGATATAGCAGACTTCGTCAGATTCCCCCTCAGGGTGAGGGGTTTTTGATTGTGGGGACGCTCTTCCCTGCAGGCGCAAGCCCCTGCAGTTAATTACGCTACCGCATCGCGGTAACAACTTTCTCCTTCTCCAGAATTTCACTTCATGTCGTGTGTGTTTGTTTTATTTGTGGTTGCCCGTGGATTGTATACGGAGACTGAGTAATGCCGTCGCCCGTAGGACGTGGATTAGTCCAAATCCGTGTTTGCTTAGATTTGGGTTTGGTGTTTTCAGTTTAAGGATGCATTAGTCGCGTTGCGGCTAAGATCAACTTAAACATTCGTCAAGGATACGTTAGTCCTGTTTTGGACTAAGATCAACCTGACGTGGTGATTCATTTAATTTATGGCCATCGGGACTCATCACCTCTCTAACATCGTTGAAGGATTACAACGATAGGTGTCAGAGGAGCTCAGAGATGTACCCTTGAACCAAAACTGATTGAGGGTTTTATAGTCCATTTAAGTGTTTAAGGATACGTTAGCCATGTTTGGGGCTAAGATCAACTTAAACGGGATCGTTTAGATCCGGCAAAAGAGCAATTGGCTCTATTGTTCCAGTTTAGGGACATAGTGGTCCATTATTAGTTTAGGGACGTCTCGGTCCGATACCAGTTTAAGGACGTAGTGGTCCATTATTAGTTTAGGGACGTTTCGGTCCGATGCCAGTTTAGGGACGTAGTGGTCCATTATTAGTTTAAGGACATTTCGGTCCATCGCCAGTTTAGGGACGTGGTGGTCCATCATTAGTTTAGGGACATTTCGGTCCGATGCCAGTTTAGGGACGTAGTGGTCCATCATTAGTTTAAGGACGTCTCGGTCCGATATTAGTTTAAGGACGTCTCGGTCCGATATTAGTTTAGGGACGTTTCGGTCCGATATTAGTTTAGGGACGTTTCGGTCCATTATTAGTTTAAGGACGTTTCGGTCTGCTATTAGTTTAAGGACGTTTCGGTCCATTATTAGTTTAAGGACGTTTCGGTCCAACATTAGTTTATGGACATTTCGGTCCATTATTAGTTTAAGGACGTTTCGGTCCAACATTAGTTTATAGACATTTCGGTCCATTATTAGTTTAAGGACGTTTCGGTCCAACATTAGTTTATGGACATTTCGGTCCATTATTAGTTTAAGGACGTTTCGGTCCAATATTAGTTTATGGACATTTCGGTCCACGAGTTTAAGGACTCCGCAGTCCATATCGATGTGTGGTCGTTGGGACCCGTCACCTCTTTGACGTCGTTGAGGAATTACAACGACGGATGTCAAAGGAGTTCGGAGATGTACCCTCGAACCGGATGTAAATTGATTTAAAAGAGCCATTTTGCTCAGTCAATTTAATTTAAGGACTTATGGCCAAAATTGGGCTAAGTCCAGTTGAAATGTCCAACATTTTATTTGCATTGCACTTTTTATTTAGGCTCTACCCACGAAAGATATAGAGTATCAGTTTCTTTTTGGGCTCTGCCCATTTGCAAAGTATCTACTTTGTTTTGTTTGGGCTCTGCCCATTTATAAATGATGCAAAGCATCTGTTCTTGTTTGGGCTCTGCCCCTTAAAATAATGCATTTGCGCTTTGTTGAGCCTGTTAGGCCTTCTCTTAATTGGGCTTGACCCTTTTTAATGCATCTGCGCTTTGCGCTAAGTAATGAGCGCAAGTCCATATGGTGGTGACACGTGTCGTGCTCTGATGAGCGCAAGCGCACTAGCGCAGTGCAATGCGCTGTTGCGCTGCTGACACGTGGCGCGCTCTCAGCGAGTTGCGCCAATTCCATAGAGCAAAGCTCTATCTTAAGGGCGCTTAGCGCAAGTGGTTTTATGGCCGACACGTGGCGCTCTCATAAGAGCGCAGCGGCGCAACTTGGAAGTGCAAAGCACTGAGAATCTTTTTAGATTCCAGAAGGGAAGTGCAAAGCACTGTTTAAGTTCTTGATCTAAATTAGATCAAAGAAAAATAAATTTCTTCTTTATTCGAAGAACCAGAGGTTCGTAAAAGTGCAAAGCACTATTCTTTTATTATATTTTTTTTATCGTTTTTTAAAGAACCGAAGGTTCACAAGAAGTGCAAAGCACTATTTTCTTTTTTATATAAAGATCATTGATCTTACATTTTTTTTTTTAGACTAATAGTCTATTAGAAGGAATTTCTTCTAATCCATGAAGGTTCTTTACCTTTTTTCTTTTTTTAAATCTTCAGAGCTCTCTCTATTTAAATTTCTTGAGTTCTCCAGAAAAAATGTTGATGCCTTTGAATTGAGGCTTGGGGTCCTTTTTATAGTGCCCACAAATTTGTTGAATTTGTTACCAGGATCTTTTCTGAATGATTTTGGGAATTCTCCCACCGCTGGATCTTTGATCCAAAGGCAGAAGAAAATCTTCTAGTTCTGGAAAGAACAGAAAAGATTTCATAAAAATCTTAATTTAGTTTGGCGCAGATGCCCCAGCGCATGACACGTGTCGAGCAGCGCAGAGCGCAGCGCAAGTGCGCTAGCGTGTCTGCGCTGACACGTGTCGCGCAGCGCAGAGCGCAGCGCAACTGCGCTAGCGCATCTGTGCTGACACGTGTCACGCAGCGCAGTGTGCAGTGCAGTTGAAGCGTTGCTTCCTTCAATCAGAGCTTTGCTCTGATTGGGTGCGCTTTCTTGGGCGCTGCGCTCGGCGCGTTGCGCCCGAGACTTGAAGCTTTGCTTCAAAATTTGAATTTTGAATTCAAACAGAGCTTTGCTCTGATTGGGCGAAACATATGGCAGGGTCCGGAAAATGCACGTGTGTTTACGCACGTGTCATATTTCGGGCAGATAATACTGGTGGGCTTTGGTTTAAGCCGGATCCGAGTATTATACTTAGTAGATATAATATCTTTATCTCGGTTGCATTTGTATTCGGTCTAGACAAAATAGATTAGTGGTGCGAGCCCCCGGCGTAATACAAATGCGGGTATATTTATACAGTTACGGGGTTATCCTGAAATCCATTTCGGGGTCGCTTTTGGAAGTTGCCAGTTCCAGTTTTCTATCACCCGTCTTAAACATTCGGTTTAATGCGGATTTATCTTTTTTTGAGAGTGAGTCATGAGTGTGGAAGGTTCTAGTTATGGTGACTAGGATTGTGAGTCACCATTTTGCATTAATGGTTGATGACTAGGATTAGTGTGTCACCATTTGCATTAATTGTTTTGGGTGAGGTGTTATATGACTCATATTTTCATTAATGTTATGATAAGCTGTGCTTATGGTTACCCTCCCTTGCTCCTACCCTCACCCCCTCCTCATATATGGCCGGCCCCTCCCCTCCTCCTCACTCACTCACTTGGTTAAAAAAGATGATAGATTTTGGTTCATGAAAATTTGTATGCTCATTTCTCATTTACCCGATTCCAAAAGGCAACTTCATTAACCGTTCGTCCATGGCTTGGACGAAGCGAGACAGAGTGTTCTACTCATTCTCTACATTAATCTTGGTCATCTCTTTTAGCAAACTTGATGACCGAGTTGCCTCGGGTCAAAGGCGGGAGCCCGTTTAAAGATCCGATGACGTGGTGCCACCTGGACGAGAAGATCGGAGATCGACGAGATCGGAGCAGCCGCAACGGAGCGTGGGATGATAGTTAAAGAACGAAGAACTCGGATCGTTCGGTATAACCTTTCTACCCTCTTTGTAGTTTGTTAGTTTAGCGTTAATGGTAGATCCGGGTTATAGTATGTGATAGCGCCAGTTATAAAAGTTTTTGTTCCGCATTTGGCATCAGATTAACGGCCGGGGGGCGCTACCGTAGACTTACATGGTATCAGAGCCACGCCATTAAGCTTTACTAACTTGTTCTAACACGTTTAAAACATCGATCGAGCGGAATTTTCAAAATCGCAATTTCCAAGTCTAAAGTTTCTGTCGATTTTAAAACGGGCCTAAAAATCATTTTGAGTATACCAGAAAATTAAGCAGGCATTTTAAAGAACACTGGAGAAAAACGACCAACTGATCCGACCGTACGGCCGCGGATCCGCCGCCAAAGCCATGCTTTGGCCGCGGAAACGCGGACGTCTTGGTGAATCAGTGGGTAATTTTTCTTCTGGGGCTTCTACTTGGAAAATTGTGGTTTCTGGAACTGTTCTTTTGGGCCCAGATTTTGTTACTATACAGCAGATGTACGTGCGGCCCACTTCAGAAAATTTTGTCGATCGAAATTTAAACGTGTTAGTTTACAGTACTTACATTATATCTCCGACCGTGAATGTCATTCGAGCGGTAAATTGCGTCTAATTGCTATAGTCCTTTTAGACGGATTTGCGAATGTGACATTCGCGTTGATGTTCTGTGTTGTGCTGTGATGTTGCGGATTTGTCATGGTGGATAGCAGTGTGCAATGGTAGTGCAGTTTGGATTTATTTGTACATTTGATATTGCGGGGCGAGCGTCCAACATGTGGACTGCCGTCACTGCTTGTTGTATAATATTCTTTAGGGACACGACCAGGTTGAGGTCGATGTACCCGTTGTACATATTTTTCATTTCTGTACTAGGTTTTCCCCGCGACGGAGTGCACGGATAGCCGGGTTCTGGGGGGCAACGGGTCCGCATCTCATGCTTTGAGAGGCAGAGGGGCCTCACTCTAGAATTGGCAGACTATTCGCCGCACTCGTAAGGGGTACAGGTTGACCCAAAGAGGGGTGCCCAAGATTACCGGATTCCGTGAAGTGCTGGGTGGTCCATTCACTATGCTGTAGGGGGCTGCCTCACTTCAGGTTTTGGTGGATAACTTGCCGCACCCGTAGGGGTCTAGGTTTCATTGCACAGGCTATCCACACGACCAGGGGAACGTCGGGTTTCAGCAGCGGCTCTGTGAAACCCGGGGATCCCAGATTATCTGTATTGTTCTGTGATGCTTATTACTTTTCTGTAATGTTGCATATTATCACGCCTAGAGCGATTATTGTATATTGGTATATATACTAGTAGATGTTGTATATGTTTTACACCCACGCTAGTTCAGTCCCCGCTCTGTCGTTAGTTAAGTAACCTAACGGGTGATGACAGGACCCAGTGACGAATGCGGATGGCATATACGTACATTTTATTTTTCGTTCTTTTCTGGTGTGATTAATTGATGGGAATGCGTTGATTCTGATCAATGCAAAGGAAAACAAACCTGTTTAGATGTTGTTGGAACAAATTTAAAAAGTGTTATTACAAAGATGTTTCCTTTTGTTTTGCATAGTGGTATTCGGTTGGAATATCCTGCACCTCATTCGACGAGGCAAGGGCCGATATCCCTTCACCGGGAGTGACCCCTTGGGCAGAAGTTTACATCAGAGTATTAACTTCACTATAGCCGATTACAAGTTGCTTTGCATCGCGGTATTCAATTGGAATATCCTGCACCTCATTCCACGAGGAAAGAGCCGAGATCCCTTCACCGGGAGTGACCTCTTTAGCAAAGGTTTTTCGCCACTATATTTTTTATAAAAAGATATCAGGTTCCTTCAGCGATATCAAGTTCATTACGTTAAAGGTTTTTCGCCAAAAACCAGCCGTAGCCCTCCGTCATTTCTTTTGGGTATTCAGTAGTATTCAAGCTATGCATTTTGGCCAAAGTCAAAGCATAGTGATTGGTAGCTGCTGGGTATTCATTTGTTGCATAGATAGATGAGTTGGTTTGGGACAGTCGTTCTGCCGATTGGCCAAAGTCAGGGGCATATGCGGGTGGGTTCAAATTGACAAGATAATGACGGGAAGAACTTGGCATGTGACTTATGGCATTTTGGCCAAAGTCAAGGTCATAAGAGCATGGGGCAAAAATCATATCGGGAGTTTCTAAAGAAACTGAAACTTGCCAGGCATGTGCATACCTTCTGGAGTGTGATAACGTTAGTGGATTCCGTCACATTATCATGCGATGAGAGTTGGATCCCGATTCCCACTGATGAGTTGGTTTACTCTTCGGGTGATCCCGATTGATTCTTCTTTCAGGTTTGGAGGAGAATTTGACAGTACAGTGGGAGGTTTCCGGATTAGATAAAGTGATAACCATTCTGATCTAGGTTAGAGTGCACGCAGAGTGTTTCTTTTCTCTCTCTCTTTGGCAGCGACCTTTGACCGACCCTAGACTATGACTCAGTGACCAAGTCGACCGAACCTTCTTAAAATACTGGCTTTTAGATTGTCTGAGTTGCATAAGTCATTGCCACTCCTTCTTTTACCCTTTGCATTTCTCAGAACATCCCGTATTACTACGAACATCCACTTCCATTGGATAGATCCATCGTATGGTTATATACGAACTCGGAGAGACTTCTTCGAGGATGGATCCAGGTTCAGGAGAAATAGAATTGTTTATTCAGTTGTCTTTTATTATCACCTTCTCTCAGGTTGCGAGGGCTCCTTGGTTTAGGAGAGTACACCTATTGCGCTTATTGGATAGTCTTCTTCCAAACCATAGGCAGGTGCCGAAAGGTTGGGAATGAAGAAAACCAATTAGCCTAAGTAGGGTGTACAGAAGGTAATATGTAAAGACAAAATAAAGGGATTAGAAAGAGGGCAAAGTAAATTGCGACTGTTATCATTCACGACCAAACCGCGTACTTCATCGCCACTCCTATTTCACCTTTAAAAGAATAAGGTATTATTCAGTTGTCTTTTATCATCACCTTCTCTCAAGATGTGAGTACTCCTAGGTTCAGGAGGGTACACCTATTATGCTTACTGGATAGTCTTCTTCCAAACCATAGGCTGGTGCCGAACGGTAGGGAAGGAAGAAAACCATTTAGCCTAACGATGGTGTACAGAAGGTAACGACTAAAGACAGATAAAGGGATTTGGAGAGATGGCAAAGAAATATACGGTTAAAGTCATGAATTGGATTATGGAAGAGGCATTACTAGGAATACCAGGATACCCCTACAAAACATTTTTATGTTTCAGTGCATTGTTAAAAGAAAACTGTTTTCCCGATTAGATACTTACTCCAGGGTATGTATTTACCAGGTTTCATTCTCATATCTGTATGGTTTTACAGATAATGAGTGGGAGCAAATTATTAGAAATTAGGTGATCATCCTCATTATATAGGAATTCGTTGTAATTGGTGATATTTGAGGAAATCGCCTGGGTACAGTTTTCAACCTACGACGCACAGGTTTTGAGTTATTCAACTCAACGGACTTATACAGAGTATTGTATGTTGTCCAGTGTCCGTCAGGACAAAGGGGTTGGTCCTCGTACTATGTTCTGTTTACTTGTGACTTCTCTAGTTTTTAGACAAGTGTTTCGTAAAAATATAATGTCTAAGTTTTGAGAAGTTGTGGGTATAAGAATAAAGTAGAGAACCAAGTGTCACAAGTATCGGGATTCTTCAAAGAGATCGAAGATGTAGATACTTGTGATTGGTATTCAGTTGATAGTGATTTTTTTTTGAGAAACTTGTTTCTTTTTCAGGTTACTCATAATTGGATGTATTCCTAAGTTGAGTAATGCTGATTAGCCTCTCTCCATTAAGTTGATATGCACTGGAGACAGCTGCATAATTAGAATCTGGTTCCAATTAAATAAGTGCCGAAGTTTCTATATTAGATATAGAATGGTTCATATCTTAACGATGTTAAGGTACGGAGAGTTGTCCAGCTTATGCTTAAAACCAGACTCTGGATAACTCAGGGCACGTTTCTATAATGACAGTTTGTGGGTTGACCTGGGCTATGTCGAGGGTTGATTTTCTACCATCTGGAAAATCAATAGTGATATTGTTCTTGACTCGCCACAGTTTTAGTAAAATGGATTTTTTCATAAAACAGTAGTGGGAGTATGGTAGAACTGGAAGTGATTCCAGAACCGTAAACGATTACGGAAAATTTAATAGGACCTATAGATTCAATCAGGTTTGACATTCCAATAGCCACTCCGCATATTTTGGTAGGTAACCTCAGACACCCGAGAGGTACTCCGGTAGCCTTAAGGACGGTGACAGGGAGGTTCCTGCTTACCCAGACTTGACACTACTGTTGTTCCAGGCTATGAGACCCGGCAGGAGGTTAAGTATAGCGTCATTCTAAATGAGCTTTAGAAGTGCACGTGTATATTATTCTGCCAGAGGGTTGTTGTGGTCAGTGGGAGCAGCGGAAGCATAGTGGGCAAGAAGCTTATGTCTATTTCTAGACTTGAGCAGTTATAGTGGAGATAGATCGTCTAATTTTGATGTGACGGTCATAGGTTTGACTTCATCAGAATAGGGGATGGATCTGTTAAGAAGGTAGTAGGGTGTGATGTCCTGGTATTTGGAGGTCATACACAGAGTAGGAAGTAAAATTCCTATACTACGATCGGTTGTACTGTGGTCGTCACACAGTTGTTTCTTCAGACAGGATATGGATATAATATCAGACATTCTGGTTTCTAGATCTATGGTTTTAGATCTGGATTTAGGTAGTTTCCCAATGTGGGTACTTTGACAGTATTCTAATGGCTTTTTGGAATAGATGACTCCTGGCATGGTGGTGTACCTGCAGGTGATGGAGCCACCCTCTCTAAAGGTGTCTTACAGACTAAAGGGGAGAGGGATGTGCATGATTGGCAGATCACTTGCTTAGGCAATTGAGTCAATCGTGAGATGTCAAGTACAACACCAAATATTGTTTTTGCACTAGATGCGATAAGTTTGTATTGATCCAATCCTGGAGAAACATAAGGAAGCAGTTTTAGAACATAAGTGGATGTTCTACGGATTTGATGACGGCAGCCTCCTTCGGGAGACGATTATCATTCCAGGCTTCAAAGGTGACATGGATGACAGAGTGATTGTCAGAGTTATAGTTTTCCCTCTGACGAAGAGGGACGGTATTATGGACAGGTGGTCCAAGAGGATACTGTGGGAGGTATGGTGCAGGATACTGATTAGGTTCAGTTGACGATACAGTCTAAGAAGTTTGGATTTGTAGTTCATTTATGAACTAGGTCCCATCAGATATCCAGACATATTCTAAAACAGGTATTACTCGATTCGGGAGATGGCTTTCTCCGCGAACTTGAGATTAAGAGAGACATAGAAAGAAACATCAGGGCGGATCCACTCACTGAGGCTATTTCTCGAATACAAGAGTTTTACGAACGGGCTTTGTGAAACTGATTAGTAGAAGAGTTGGGTGTTCGGTATCACACGGGCTGTGAGTATGCGACATCGCAATAATTAGTCTTAAGTGCAATTGGGAGATTGTTGGATATACTGCCCTCAAAGTCAATTATTGGATCGCAGGTACGTGATTGCAATGATTGAGGAGGACCTATACCGGTAGCACAGTCTTACTCGAGATGATAGTATGCTATCTGGTTTGCCTTTATCAGTTGTGTACAGGTTCAGGTGACTGATCACTGTTACACGTTGATAGAGCCCTCAGGATCTTGCTTGACTGCCAACAGTATGACGGCGATCATATACGTGAGAGTTGGGTAGTCCATAAGCACATCCTTAATAGTGGTCCCTAGTCGTGGGAGTTTCGAGACAGGGCATCGATACTCCGGAGTAGACTAGTGTATACAGTCGAGACCCCGACGAGGGGCGGTGGCCAGTCTCACAAGCCACTGGTGTCAGTTGGATCACCTAAGATGTATACAGGTGCTCATTGGGTTATGAGTACACCGGACAGGACTCGCCGGGAACCTGCTAGTTGGTATTATACATATCGTCAGATAGCAGTTCCCTGGTGACATGTGTACAGGTTAGTTCATCGACCTGAGGTCGTCATTTGTCTCATGTGAGTTCCCACTATGCTTTGATTTCTACCCTACCACGGCTCAAAAGAGTCGTGCAAACAGGTAGTTTTTGGGTACAGTCCCGAGCCACATGGAGGCACGTGAGCGGATCGGCAGGGGATTCGTCTCTCCCGGTATTGGGGGTGGAGATCACGCTGTGTCTAGGAAAGCCATTACACCAAGTCCTTTGCCAAGGCAAGTGAGATTTACTGGTAAGTATTCCAGTAGTTTCTCAGGGTGTTCAGGGCTTGTCTCCGACACGACTTATACCGCTATTGGGGGTCTGACGTTACCAGCCCCCTAGGCCGGATATGCGATACTCATAGAAGAACGGACCGGACTGTATATACATTGTCACTGTTAGGCTCAGTAGGGTTTCAGGATGAGTTCGCTCATCGGCTACCCTTGAGGTCAGTACATGGGCAGCCGTTACGCACAGCTAGTGCCGCTGATGGCTTGTGGTTAAACCCACTGCCAGGGTACTGACGAGTCATTAGAGTCCCCCACAGATAGTTTCCCAAGTTCGGGCGAAACGTTGTAGAGGCCGTATGGTTTTATGGCAGGGTTCGGAAAATGCACGTGCATTTACGCACGTGTCATATTTCGGGCAGATAATACTGGTGGGCTTTGGTTTAAGCCGGATCCGAGTATTATACTTAGTAGATATAATATCTTTGTCTCAGTTGCATTTGTATTCGGTCGTAATACAAATGCGGGTATATTTATACAGTTACGGGGTTATCCTGAAATCCGTTTCGGGATCGCTTTTGGAAGTTGCCAGTTTCCAGTTTTCTATCACCCGTCTTAAACATTCGGTTTAATGGGGATTTATCTTTTCTTGAGAGTGAGTCATGAGTGTGGAAGGTTCTAGTTATGGTGACTAGGATTGTGAGTCACCATTTTGCATTAATGGTTGATGACTAGGATTAGTGTGTCACCATTTGCATTAATTGTTTTGGGTGAGGTGTTATATGACTCATGCTTTCATTAATGTTATGATAAGCTTTGCTTATGGTTACTCTCCCTTGCTCCTACCCTCACCCCCTCCTCATATATGGCCGGCCCTTCCTCTCCTCCTCACTCACTCACTTGGTTAAAAAAGATGATAGATTTTGGTTCATGAAAATTTGTATGCTCATTCCTCATTTACCCGATTCCAAATGGCAACTTCATTAACCGTTCGTCCATGGCTTTGGATGAAGCGAGACAAAGTGTTCTACTCATTCTCTAAATTAATCTTGGTCATCTCTTTTAGCAAACTTGATGACCGAGTTGCCTCGGGTCAGAGGCGGGAGCCCGTTTAAAGATCCGATGACGTGGTGCCACCTGGACGAGAAGATCGGAGATCGACAAGATCGGAGCAGCCGCAACGGAGCATAGGATGATGGTTAAAGAACGAAGGACTCGGATCGTTCGGTATAACCTTTCTACCCTCTTTGTAGTTTGTTAGTTTAGCGTTAATGGCAGATCCGGGTTATAGTATGCGATAACGCCAGTTATAAAAGTTTTTGTTCCGCATTTGGCGTCAGATTGACGACCGGGGGGGCGCTACCGTAGACTTACAAACAACTGTAAGCTAAATAAGCCTCACGTGTTAAACACGTGAACGCCTATATGCAAAGCATATAGGCACTGCAATCAAATAGCTGACAAACTAAATAAACCTCACGTGTTATACACGTGAAGGCACCTCCCTACGAAGAATTAAATTCTACTCAATAAAAGATCGTTGGATCAAAGATCCAATGGTGATTAAACATATAGGTTTCTAATGAGGAGGGAAATTCTCTGTTAAACAGAAAGTTGGTGGATCAAAGATCCTATGAGATGGAAAATATTTTCCATATCTTTCAAAACAAAGAAAGATTGTGCTCTGTTAAACCGAGCACCCTTGGATTAAAATTCCAATGATGATTAAAATTCACTATTTTTACAGAATAAGATTCTGCATATGGGAAAATATTTCCCCAATCTTGTTAAAAACAAGAAAAATATGTTCTGTAAAAAAAACCCTTGGATCAAAGATCCAATGATGGGCAAAATTTCCCAAATCAATTCTGAAACCAATTAAATCAATTAGAATATCTCAATGAGAGATTTTCTCAGAATTAAAAAAACTTCTCTCCACTATATAAAGAACCAAAGACTTCAAGTCTCGATACAGAGAGTGAACAAAGGAACCGCCTTAGAAGCTCTTAAAAAAATAGAGAAGAAGAAAGAAAAGCTTCAAAAGAAACAGAAAATTTAATTCTCACAGAAGAAGACTTGTTTCATTGAAAACCTAGGTAAAAAGAAAACAAAACTCAGAGATCATCTTGTCTCTCTTTTGCCTCTCTGAGAGTTTAACCCTTCATGCAAGAACTTAGTTCTTCCTCTGGTTGAGATCTGCAGAAGCAGATCTTCCCATAAATTGAGAATTTAATTCTCATCGGGGAGATTCTGTCATGCAGATTCAAAACCTAGAGGATATAATTGAGTTCAAAGAATTTGATTCTTACAAAACACATGGAAATTTAGTTCCTCTGAAAACTAGGGTTTAACCCTATAAAATGAATTTAATTCTTACAAAACAAGAGACATGAGATCCTCCAAATTCTAGGGTCATTAACATGAGATCAAGATCTCTAAACACTCAGGAGGAAAGACTGATGATTCATTAGTGTTTAAACACTATAACGAGGACCGCACGTGTTTCCCACGCAAGCGCTTAAGAGAAGAACAAGAAGTGCCTCCTAAGGCAGTCACGTGTTCTGCACACGATCTCCAATCAAGTGCTTAGCACTTATATAAAAAAAGGAGGGGATAAAACCCAAAAGGCAGTACCCAACTTTGCGGCGCCTCACGTGTTTCACACGTGAGCGCCACAAGAACCAAGTGCTTAGCACTTATATGCAAAAGGGGAATAAAACCCAAAGAATAGCGCCCATTTTGAGACGTCTCACGTGAGCGCCTCCAAAGTTCAGTGTTTAACACTGGTCTAATGCCTCATGCGGGATACACGTGAGTGCTACATTTACCAGTGCTTAGCACTACAGGGGTAAATATAAAGACCCAAACTTAGTCACAATTTGGCCAAGTCTTCCCGAGGTCAAAACTTCTTTGATCTCCAAATCGACCGAGGCTCTGTGCTCATGTTTTCCCAAATTGATCTTAGTCCCAAATATGACTATTGATCCTCCAACTGATGATATCCAAAACGATACTCATCCCACATCCTCCCGAGAAAATCTTAGTTTACCACTAACTCCTTTTTCCCTCAAATACGGGAATTGGTTCAAGGGTACATCTCTCCACACCTCTGATCCACATCATTGTAATTTCTCAACGTCTTCAGAGAGGTGGCGGGTCCCAACAACCAACGGCTTTTTGGTGCACTTCCAAACTGATGTGCACACCTCAAATCAGACTGCACCCCAAACTGGGTGCATCCCAAATCATCGTTGTTCATCCCGTCACGTAACAAATACACGTGCGCGCAAGATGGACAATGGACCGAGACGTCCTTAAACTAAAATCTCACCTCCAAAAATGGCAACAACGGACAGAGAAGTCCTTAAACTAAAATATCACCTCCAAAATGGTGATCAACGGACCGAGACGTCTTTAAACTAAAACCTCACCCCAACAGACCGAGATGTCCTCAAACTAAAACTTTGCCTCCAAAATGGCAATAACGGACCGAAACGTCCTTAAATTAAAACAACAGAGCCCAAATGCTCTCTTGTTGGATCTGAAACAAAAACGATCCTAAAATCTTGTTAAGTAGATCTTAGTCTCAAATTGGACTAACGTATCCTTAACAAAAAAAACCAACCAAGCCCCAAATGCTTACATACGTTTAAGTCGATCTTAATCTCAAAATAGATTAACGATCCTTAAATAAAAAAAACCCCAAATCTAAGAAATACGGATTTGGACTAATCCATGCCCTACGGGTGACAACATAAATTAGTTTCTGTATACAATCCACGGGCAACCTAAACAAATAAAAACACACACGACACGTAGTGAACTTCCGGAGCAGGAGAAAGTGATTATCGCGATGCGGTAACGTAATTAACTGCAGGAGCTTACGCCTGCAGGGAAGAGCGTCCCCACAATCAAAAACCCCTCAAAAAATGAGGGGGGATCTGACGAAGTCTGCTACAACGGCCGCATCCGTCCAAACCTCCGATATACAGTGTCATAAATCAACTTTGCATCTTCGGAGAGGTGTACGGATAAATCCAAATAGCATTTGCCCCCAAATTCAGGCCGGACGTCCTAACGTCCCGGTCGCGTCTTTCGGCGGAGAACAATCACCATCTCCGATTTTGACTCACATGTAAGTCCATATTGCGACCCCCGGTACTTACGGGGAGGCGGAAACGGTATAAAAAACGAATTTTTATCGCAAGAGGCAACATGGACTAAACTGTGTCGGGATCGTTGTCTAAACTAAAACTAGTTAACAAGCTAAAGAGAGTTAGCTACTATGGAAGATGGTTATACCTAAACTTGAACTCCTTCTTCTTCAAACCTTGTAGAGGTTGATGGTTCTCTTTTCGTCGCCTTCTCCCGTCGAAGATGGATCCACCTCAAAGGTTCGACTTTGGGCTCTTCCTCGATCTTTGAGTGAACTAGGGTTTCCGGCTTGCTAAACCTTCATCCTAGAATGAGTAGAGAGTGATTAGGGTTTGCTTTTCTATCTAAAGAGAATGATTCTCAACACATGAGAAGGTTTCTCTTTTCAAGAGGAGGAAGAAGATGAAATGAGGAGAGAGAGAGGTTATGATAGAATGAGCTCAATAATTTCTTTCTTGCAACCATATTGCAAAAAGAAATGAATTATCTAAATGATAATAATTGAAATAAGAATAGTTGATGGTAAATATGGAATGACCACTATCATACCTCTTTTAATGAAGTGTAAGCATGAATCAAGGAAGACTTTCAAGGCATGAAAGTGGTCAATGGTCAACAAGTCAACCAAGGTCAACAAGTCAACAAAAAACAACCATAACATAATTCTTATTTAATTACTATTATTAATAGATAATATACAAATCCATTAGGGTTTGGAAAATGATAACTGTCAACTGTGCATACGCACCCGATCCGAAACCCTAATGAAAAACCTCATTCTCCGCCTCAAGCAACTGTGCATACACACCTGCATTCTCGTTCCGAGAAACAAGAATACCAAGATATAAAAGCAACCCCCAAAACATATACCAGTATCTGGCTCAAACCAGAGCCTGCCAGTATAATCCGTCCGGACTCCAAACGTGCACAAGTGCACGGATGAGAACGAACCCTGTCGCAAAACCATGCGACCTCTACTCTGTTTTGCCCAGAGGCGAATACCCTCTGTGTGGGACTCTAAAGACTCGACACTACGCTGGCAGTGGGTTTAACCACAGACCGCAAGCGGCACTAGCTGTGCGTAACGGTCCCCAGGTAGATGCCGACAAGAAGGCTGACGAGGTGAAACCCCATCTGAACTCCTACTGAGTCTGAATATGACATTCTCCGTACAGTCCGGTCTGTTCGTCTGATACATCGCATGGCGGGCCTAGGGGGCGGTAAAACGTCAGTCCCCCAATAGCGGTACAAGTCGTGTCGGAGTGAAGCCCAAAACACCCTGAGATAACACTGGAAACCTACCAGTATATCTCGCTTGCCCTGGCCAGGGACTACTCGTGTAATGGCTCTCCTAGACACAGCGCGATGTCAACCCCCAATACCGGGAGAGACGAATCCTGTCTAACTGTCACTGCCTCCAAGTGCTTCGGGACTGCACCCAACTACCACCTGTTTGCACGACTCCTTTGAGCCGTGGTAGGGTAGTGATCAAAGTGCAGTGGGAACACACTCGAGGCGAAGTGTCAGTGTCAAGTCAGCGGACTAAGCTGTACTCATGTCACCTGGGAACTGATAACTGACGATAGGTATAATACCAACCTGTCAGTTCCCGACGAGTCCTGTCCAGTGTACTCGTAACCCAACGAGCACCCGTATACTATCTCCAGTACGACGTACTGATGGCTGTGGGACAGACCATCTCCCATACTGGGATGAGAAGCGCATACGCTAGTCTACTCCGGAGTATCAATGCCCTGTCTCGATAGTCCTACGACTAGGGACCTGTATAAGGATGTGCTTATCGATTACCCAGCCCCCACTAGTGTGACTGCCATCACAACGCTGGTAATCAAGCAAAGATCCTAAGGGCTCCACTAATGCGTATAAGTGATATACTGAAATAAACACAAGTACACATTGAAGTAGAAACAAACCAAGTAGCATACTACTATATTGAGCAAGATTGTTTATACAAGGTGAATATCCCAAGCTTCCATCAAGTAATATACAAACTAGTATGATACAGTAATGGCCTCTAGGGCATATACACTAACAATCTCCCACTTGCACTAAGGCCATGTACTGGCGTATCGAAGACCTATCATCTCGATCAGCCGCTCGAACTGAGTCTGGGGTAGGGCCTTGGTGAATGGATCTGCAGTGTTCTCTTCTGAAGCAACCCTCCGAACCTCGATCTCCTTGCGATCCACGATCTCCCTGATCAGGTGATACCGCCTCAAGATGTGCCTGGATCTCTGATGGGACCTGGGTTCCTTTGCTAAAGCTATAGCCCCGTTGTTGTCGCAATACAGAGGTACTGGGTCAACAATGGACGGAACCACCTGAAGTTCTTTTAAGAACTTCCTTATCCAGACAGCTTCTTTTGCGGCATCAGATGCAGCGATGTATTCCGCTTCCATAGTCGAGTCTGCAACGGTTTCCTGTTTGGAACTCTTCCAACACACCGCCCCTCCGTTGAGGGTAAAGACAAAACCCGACATGGACTTGGAATCATCCTTGTCACTCTGGAAGCTGGAGTCAGCAAAGGCCTCAATCTGGAGGTCTTTTCCGCCATACACCAAGAACATCTCCTTAGTCCTCCTCAGGTACTTGAGAATGTTCTTTACCGCTATCCAATGTTTCTCCCCAGGGTTTGACTGATACCGGCTTACTACACTCAGTGCATAAGCTACATCCGGTCTGGTACACAACATCGCATACATTATAGAGCCTACCGCAGAAGCGTAGGGTATAATAGACATGCGATCCCTCTCCAAATCAGTCTTGGGAGACATCTCTTTAGAGAGGGTGATCCCGTGACAAGCCGGTAAGTTACCACGCTTGGAATCTTCCATACTGAATCTTTTCAGTACGGTGTCGATGTACCTGGACTGTGAAAGTCCTAATATCCTCTTGGATCTATCACGATGGATCCGGATCCCCAGGATGTAAGAGGCATCACCCAGGTCTTTCATGGAGAACCTGTGTGACAAGAAACCCTTGACAGATTGTAGCATAGGAATGTCATTTCCTATTAAGAGAATGTCATCCACGTATAAAACAAGGAATACCACAGTTCTCGCTACAAATCTACTATAGATGCATGGTTCATCTGGATTTTTGATAAAGTCAAATTCCTTGACCGTCTCATCAAAACAGATGTTCCAACTCCGCGATGCCTGCTTTAGTCCATAGATGGACTTAAGCAACTTGCACACCTTTCCGCTGCTCCCACTCTGAATGAAACCCTCTGGCTGATCCATATAGACACACTCCTCTAAATTTCCATTTAGAAATGCGGTTTTTACGTCCATCTGCCAAATCTCATAATCGTGGAAGGCAGCAATGGCAAGAAGGATCCGAATGGATTTCAGCATAGCCACTGGAGAAAAGGTTTCGTCGTAGTCCAAGCCAGGTCTTTGACGGAAACCCTTTGCTACAAGTCTAGCTTTATAGGTCTCAACCTGTCCATCTACACCAATCTTCCTTTTGAAGATCCACTTGCATCCTACGGGTTTTACCCCGTCTGGAGCAATGTCCAACGTCCATACTTTGTTGGTGTACATGGACTCCATTTCGGTCCGCATTGCATCCAGCCATTTTACCGAGTCAATGCTCTGAACGGCCTGCTGGAAGCTAGTAGGCTCATCATAGTCTATGATGCAATCCTCTCTATCCCCGTCTATGAGAAAACCGTAGTATCTCTCGGGCGGATGAGACTGCCTACTACTTCTACGGAGCGGCATAGGAATGTCCTGTTCTTTTGAACCGTCTGGTTCCACTAAGCTTTCAGTAATAGTCTGAGGTTCTGGAATTTCATCCAGTTCTACTGCGCTCCCACTTATCTGATTTTCCAAAAACTCAGTTTCCAAGAAGTGGGCATGACGAGAAACAAGGACTTTTTGCTCCTCTGCGTAATAGAATAGATACCCCTTGGAGTTCTTTGGGTATCCCACAAACTTACACTGTACTGAGCGTGCCTCGAGCTTGTCCGCATGCTGCTTTTTTACAAAAGCCGGACATCCCCATGTCTTAAAGGCTTTAAGACAGGGTTTCTTCCCACTCCACATCTGATATGGTGTGGTAGGCACAGTCTTAGTAGGAACTTGGTTCAAGAGATGTGCAGCTGTTTCTAGTGCATATCCCCAGAAAGATCGCGGTAACTCAGCCTTACTCATCATGGAACGAACCATATCCAATAGGGTTCGATTCCTCCTTTCTGATACACCGTTATGTTGCGGAGTGTATGGAGGAGTACGCTGAGAGAGAATACCATTCTCTTTTAAATAGTCCAGGAACTCGGCACTCAAGTATTCACCACCTCGATCCGATCTTAGGATCTTGATACTTTTGCCTGTTTGTTTTTCAACTTCATTCTTGTAATCCCGAAATTTCTCAAAGGCCTCGGATTTGTGCTTCATTAAGAAGACATGTCCATACCTAGAGAAATCGTCTGTGAAAGTAATGAAGTATGAATAACCGCTTCGGGCATGTGTAGACATTGGACCACACACGTCACTGTGTATGAGTCCCAAGAGCTCGCTCGCTCTTTCTCCGTGTCCAGTGAACGGAGTCTTTGTCATCTTTCCCATAAGACAAGATTCACAAGTGGCATAAGACTGATACTCGAACGGATCCAAGTATCCTTCTTTATGTAACTTAGTCAACCGTGTCTCATTGATGTGACCCAGTCTACAATGCCATAAGAAAGCCTGATTGATATCTGGAGACTTTCTTTTGTGTGTATTCTGGACATTGAAAATCTGTGGTTGGTTTAATACGTATATACCATTGCTCAGTGTACCTGACCCAATCAGAACTTGATTAAGGTGAATGTTTACAACATTACTTACAAACGCAAATTCATAACCTTCTTTAGAAACCAAAGATACAGAAATGATATTACAAGTTGCGTTGGGTACAAAAAAGCAATTACGCAAAACCAAAACATGCCCATCTGTCATTCCCAGGTGATAGTCCCCCACGGCTTTAGCATCCATGCTAGCTCCGTTCGCAACTCTGAGGGTCATGTCACCTGCCTTCAAAAACCTACGGTTTCTCAACGCCTGCAAAGAATTACAGATATGAGATCCTGATCCGGTATCCAATACCCAGGAAGTAGAGTTTATAGAAAGACAGTTTTCAATAACATACACACCTGAAGCTGAAGCCGCAACCTGCTTCAGTTCCTGTGTCCTGGCTTTCCAAGCCCTGCAATCTTTCTTCCAGTGTCCACTCTTGTGACAATAGAAGCATTCCTCTTTACCAACAAGCTTCCCCGCTATCTTTGTTGCCTTTTCCTTTCCCTTCGCACCCACTTTACTAACACCGTCCCTTGGTTTGGCGGGGGCTTTCCTCTTCTTTCCCTTGGCTTTCGTCTTGGACCTAGAAGAAGAAGATCCTCCTACAAACAAAGTGGATGTATCCCTACCCTTCTGTAGGGTGCCCTCTGCGCTCCTCAGCAGGTTGAGGAGTTCTGAAAGTTCAACTTCTTTTTCTTGCAAGTTGAAATTCAGTATGAACTGGGCGTAAGTGGATGGAAGGGACTGGAGAATTATATCCGTGTAAAGTTCACTATCCAACGTGGTCCCAAGTTCCGCGAGCTCCTCAGTGTAGCCAATCATCTTAAGCACGTGGTCCGCTACCGATGATCCGACGGCCAACTTTGTCGAAAATAACTTCTTCGACACTTCGTATCTTGCGATACGAGACTGCTCTCCATACAGTTCTTTTGTATGAAGAAATATGGATTCCAAATCCATATTCTCGTGCCTCCTCTGATGGTCATTGTCCATCGAGGCAAGTACGAGGCATCTGGCCTTCGCGCTGTCAATCTCCCAAGTCTTACGGATTTCCTTATCCGCGACGCTGGAGGTGGGACCTGGGACGGGGGGAGCTTTGGTGGTAAGAAGATACCCCAGCTTGTCGTAAGAGATTGCCAATTTGACATTCCTGAGCCAATCTTTGTAGTTTGGCCCTGTCAATATGTTTTTATCTAGAAGTAACTTAAGTCCAGTCATTTCGATTTGGTCGCTGCAGGGGGAGAGAAGAAACACTTAGCACGATGCTCTTGCAAATTTAGAATGGTTTTTAATTTGTCTAAACAGGATGGCTCCCACTGTCTCTCGAATCCCTCCTCAAACCACAAAGGAAGAATTAGCCGGGATCAATCCCACCGTACAATACTTGCTTAACCGTTCAGCCAGGCCAGTGTCGGTACTTCGAGGGAGGTTTTCCAACGCTTTCGCGAAGTTCCTTAATTTAAGAACCTCTTTTCCCTGGGGGCGTAGCCCCGCTAACACCTTTCTAGGCACCTACTAGGTTTATAGCATTGATCGTTTAGTGAGAAATTTCCCGAGGAGTAGCATATACTCACAGTAGGATCGGGATCCAAATATCATCGCGTGACGAAAAATGAAGGAATCCTACCATAATCATCACACTCCAAATGGTATGCAAATCTAGCAAGTTTCAGTACTTATGAAACTCCCGATGTGGATTTTTGCCCCATGCTCTTATGACCTTGACTAAGGCCAACAAATCATAAGTCACATGTCAAGTTCTTC
This sequence comes from Agapanthus africanus, assembly GCA_030015575.1. NCBI lineage: Eukaryota > Viridiplantae > Streptophyta > Magnoliopsida > Asparagales > Amaryllidaceae > Agapanthus > Agapanthus africanus. The sequence goes on along the minus strand of CM057338.1, from coordinate 117,869,058 downwards.
CCGTCGTTATCCAGGTTAATTTGAACCCACCCGTATATACCCTTGACTATGGCCAACAAGGCAATACGACTGTCCCAAACCAACGCATTCTATCTATGCAACATATGAATACCCACCAGCTACCAAACACTGTGCCTTGACTAAGGCCAACAAACACAGCTTGAATACTGTTGAATATTCATATGAAACGACGGAGGGCTACGGATGGTTTTGGCAAAACCGTGAACGTAGTGAACTTGATATAATCGATGGAACGAGATAGCTTTTAGAAGGAGTGGCTCAAGCTCCGCATTTAAAAGTTAGTTTTGAAAAGAACCGAGTGGTTTTTCGAAAGTGTTCCATCGACTTAAACTTGGTTTATTATCTTGCATTAGTTCTTTTAATGCGTGATATTCTTGCATTAGTTCTTTTAATGCGTCCCATCATTTAATTCCTACCATTGCAGAAAACAACCAAAATATGACGTACGCTTATGCCATTCGCATTCGCCACGGGGTCCCGTCATCACTCGTTAGGTTACTTAACTAACGACAGAGCGGGGGCTGGGCTAGCGCGGCTGTAAAACATAAGCAACGCCTAAATAGAAAGCAATGATAGACATTACAGATCACAGATGAATACATTGGATATACTAGCAATCCGCATTTCTTTCGAGCCTGAAACGAAAAGCGGATAACACGGTCGCGGTGAATAGCAAATACCGCACCCAAGACCCCTACGGGTGCGGCAAACTACCCGCCAAGTTCCCGGTAGTTTGTGCACCCCACCATGGGTCTATCCTAGGAGCAAAAACAGTAAAAAGAATTATACAATGACGGCTACAACCCCGACCCGGTTGTGCGGCCAAACAAATAATATTATTACATCAATTTACATTTACAATGAATGAAAGAAAAACAAAAGCTCATCTCACATCCACCCTGGCTATTCACCCGCGACAGTCCAACACATTCATATACACATTCCAGCACATTACAGATCATGTATAACCCCGACTAATCGACTTATAGCGATTAGCCGACGTTCAATACATGCAAACATCACAGATATAACCAACATAGTCAAAGTGCAGTGAAGTTCGGAAAAAAAAATACGGAATTATAGGACCCCAAAAAGAAATTTCTGTTCTGGAAAATCTGGGTACATATAATATATTTTAAAAATCCCAAAACCAACACAGACACATACTGCACGAAAAACGATGCACAGAGGACTACAGAACGCGGCGCTTCCGCGGCGGAAACAGGGGTCACGCGGCGGATGGGCGGCGGCTTTGAGGAATTACTGCATCGTTTTTCTTGGGTGTTCATAAAAAACCCTGAGACGATTTTACAAGTATAAAGTTTTTCATTTTGAGCCAAAAAAAATTCAACAGAAACTCAGGTTTTTAGTTTTCCGGTTTTGCGATTTTTTTGTTTCCGAACTTCGTTACACCTTACTACCAAGCTAGTTTAAGTTTAGTTAGGCTCTGATACCACTGTAAGTCCATATTGCGACCCCCGGTACTTACGGGGAGGCGGAAACGGTATAAAAAACGAATTTTTATCGCAAGAGGCAACATGGACTAAACTGTGTCGGGATCGTTGTCTAAACTAAAACTAGTTAACAAGCTAAAGAGAGTTAGCTACTATGGAAGATGGTTATACCTAAACTTGAACTCCTTCTTCTTCAAACCTTGTAGAGGTTGATGGTTCTCTTTTCGTCGCCTTCTCCCGTCGAAGATGGATCCACCTCAAAGGTTCGACTTTGGGCTCTTCCTCGATCTTTGAGTGAACTAGGGTTTCCGGCTTGCTAAACCTTCATCCTAGAATGAGTAGAGAGTGATTAGGGTTTGCTTTTCTATCTAAAGAGAATGATTCTCAACACATGAGAAGGTTTCTCTTTTCAAGAGGAGGAAGAAGATGAAATGAGGAGAGAGAGAGGTTATGATAGAATGAGCTCAATAATTTCTTTCTTGCAACCATATTGCAAAAAGAAATGAATTATCTAAATGATAATAATTGAAATAAGAATAGTTGATGGTAAATATGGAATGACCACTATCATACCTCTTTTAATGAAGTGTAAGCATGAATCAAGGAAGACTTTCAAGGCATGAAAGTGGTCAATGGTCAACAAGTCAACCAAGGTCAACAAGTCAACAAAAAACAACCATAACATAATTCTTATTTAATTACTATTATTAATAGATAATATACAAATCCATTAGGGTTTGGAAAATGATAACTGTCAACTGTGCATACGCACCCGATCCGAAACCCTAATGAAAAACCTCATTCTCCGCCTCAAGCAACTGTGCATACACACCTGCATTCTCGTTCCGAGAAACAAGAATACCAAGATATAAAAGCAACCCCCAAAACATATACCAGTATCTGGCTCAAACCAGAGCCTGCCAGTATAATCCGTCCGGACTCCAAACGTGCACAAGTGCACGGATGAGAACGAACCCTGTCGCAAAACCATGCGACCTCTACTCTGTTTTGCCCAGAGGCGAATACCCTCTGTGTGGGACTCTAAAGACTCGACACTACGCTGGCAGTGGGTTTAACCACAGACCGCAAGCGGCACTAGCTGTGCGTAACGGTCCCCAGGTAGATGCCGACAAGAAGGCTGACGAGGTGAAACCCCATCTGAACTCCTACTGAGTCTGAATGTGACATTCTCCGTACAGTCCGGTCTGTTCGTCTGATACATCGCATGGCGGGCCTAGGGGGCGGTAAAACGTCAGTCCCCCAATAGCGGTACAAGTCGTGTCGGAGTGAAGCCCAAAACACCCTGAGATAACACTGGAAACCTACCAGTATATCTCGCTTGCCCTGGCCAGGGACTACTCGTGTAATGGCTCTCCTAGACACAGCGCGATGTCAACCCCCAATACCGGGAGAGACGAATCCTGTCTAACTGTCACTGCCTCCAAGTGCTTCGGGACTGCACCCAACTACCACCTGTTTGCACGACTCCTTTGAGCCGTGGTAGGGTAGTGATCAAAGTGCAGTGGGAACACACTCGAGACGAAGTGTCAGTGTCAAGTCAGCGGACTAAGCTGTACTCATGTCACCTGGGAACTGATAACTGACGATAGGTATAATACCAACCTGTCAGTTCCCGACGAGTCCTGTCCAGTGTACTCGTAACCCAACGAGCACCCGTATACTATCTCCAGTACGACGTACTGATGGCTGTGGGACAGACCATCTCCCACACTGGGATGAGAAGCGCATACGCTAGTCTACTCCGGAGTATCGATGCCCTGTCTCGATAGTCCTACGACTAGGGACCTGTATAAGGATGTGCTTATCGATTACCCAGCCCCCACTAGTGTGACTGCCATCACAACGCTGGTAATCAAGCAAAGATCCTAAGGGCTCCACTAATGCGTATAAGTGATATACTGAAATAAACACAAGTACACATTGAAGTAGAAACAAACCAAGTAGCATACTACTATATTGAGCAAGATTGTTTATACAAGGTGAATATCCCAAGCTTCCATCAAGTAATATACAAACTAGTATGATACAGTAATGGCCTCTAGGGCATATACACTAACATCACAGTTGTCACGAACGCTCGGGTCCGTAATACTGACGTTATGCTTTGGGCTGCTCGTCATTGACATCAAATTTCATGTCATTGACGCCAAGACTTGCTACAACGCTTTGCTCGGCGGACCTTGGCTACACGAGTACAACATCATTCCTTCTACACAACATCAGTGTATGAAGTATTTCAAAGACGACCTGTCCAGTACACCGTCACGGGAGAACTAAATCCATTCTCCGTAAACGAAGTCCGGAAATATAAAGACGCAAAGTACTTCCAACCAGACTTCGAAGATACTGAAAAGTACCACAAGCCGGAGAATACACAGAAATCCGTCACCACCATTCCGATCTTTGGGAGCGATACCGAGGAAGATGAAGAAATAGTCTACTCGTGGCAACCTCAGAAGCAGAACGATAAACCCGGACCATCCACTCCTATTTTGGTCTTTGGAAGTGACTCTGAGGATGAAGCCAATGTAGTATTATCCATTCTCCCGTCGATGCAAATCTTTGCTGGAGCTGAACAGATTCTACAAATTATGGTGACTCCGCCTCGGCATTACAAGGAACTTGATGCGCTCGATACATACAGCGTACAAGAACTAAAAACTTTCCACATACCTCTCAGGCGAATGGGTAAAAAGGCAATCCTCTTCTACCAATCTGCGGAGAACAAAGTAGAAAAGGAAGCTTGGCATGGTGCCGATTTCGCACTCGACAGACTTCAGCCTATCCATTTGCCAAGATATTACGCAGAGAGATTGAAAAAGCTGTTAATATGCCAAGGCGTACCCCTCAAACAAACTGTTCGAAAAGCCCAATTCTACAAAAATATTTGGGAGATTTCCGGGACTCAGCGAAAAATGCCCAACAGGAAGATGGGGACAACCATGCTTGGATATATTTGCTCTAAGAAACGGGAGCAGATTCTCTGTTGCCGCGTCGTGAACAGCTCCAGCGAAGAGGAAAACGTTCTTCCAAATAGCCGTGACGTTAGATCAGAGCGAGATCCCGCTCTAAAAACATTAAGTCTGTCGCTGGAAGAACAAATTGATAGGTTAATAAAAGAAGCTTGTCAAATGAATCGGGACAACCACAGCCGCGAAATGGCCATTTATGAAAAGGCCAAGACGCAGCGCCTCAGCCAGCAATCTGCGGCCGATGTGGACCAAAACGCTCTTCATCCTCCGCCCAAGATACATTCTCACGAAAAGGGAAAATCCCGGAACAAAGGCAAAAACAAGTCCAAGAACGAAAACAACGTTCGAAGAGAACAAAGCGGATCCAAAATGTCATGCAGTCGAGAAAAACTCGATTGGAACCCGTCCTTTATAAAGAAGATGGGTCGGGAATATTCTTTCCATTAAGACAAGATAAGGAAAATATTCAACCTTGTCATAGAGCACCAAATGATGATGCTTCCGGAACCTCGGTCCCCTGAACAAATAAATGAGGTCCATCATCATTGCTCTTATCACCGAGCAATAGGTCATCCTCTTGAAGACTGTTTTACCTTCCAAGACTGGGTAGAAGACCAGTATCGACAAAGCAGGTTCGATTTATCCGGCAGCTGGAGGGTAACCCCGCCACAAAAGCATGAACCAATAAAGACATACACCGCCAGGGTAGAATCAGCGCACGAAGGAAAGAATACTCGTACTAGCCATATGATAACACTCTCAAAAGAAGGAGAGTACGAGACTATAGACGACCTCTACAGGTGCTTCGCAAATGAAGATGAGAATGAGGTGATCTAAGAATTCCCACCAGCACCAAAAGAGCTGGAAGATGGGATATACACCACGGCGGACAACCTAAGAAGAATTGACTTAGTAATGGAAAATGATCCGAGGTCAACATTCATCAGTGAGCTACTATCTAAAAAACAGGTAGCCATGTTAAAAGACGTGCTTATGCAATATAAAGACTGCTTCGCATGGAACTACTCTGAGATGCCGGGATTAAATCCAAAAGTAGCGATACATAAACTGGCCATATCACCGGACGTAAAGCCAGTTAAACAAGCGCCGAGGAGGATGCGACTCAAACTTGAGATGAGTATCAACGCTGAAGACAAGAAACTAATTGGTTCCGGCTTCATCCAAGAAGTTCAGTACCCCGACTGGATCGCTAACATCATTCCGGTAATGAAGAAAAATGGAACGGTTCGCATCTGCGTGGACTTTCGAGACCTCAACAAAGCTTGCCCGAAGGATGACTTCCCAGTACATGTTACCAAGCTGATGATCGATAACACGTCTACCCATGAGGTCTTCTCCTTCATGGATGGATCTTCAGGATACAATCAAATAAAAATGCATCCTGAAGACCAGAGGCATACCGCTTTCCAGACCCCATTGGGCATATTCTGCTATAAAGTGATGCCCTTCGGTCTAAAGAACGCCGGCGCTACCTACCAGAGGGCCATGACGAAGATTTTTGATGACCTCATCCATGAGATTGTCGAATGCTATATCGATGACCTTATAGTGAAAAGCAAATCTCACGAGGAGAATTGGGACCACCTAAAAATAGTGTTTCAACGTCTTCGAAAGTATAATCTGAAGATGAATCCTCTGAAGTGCGCGTTTGGAGTTTTCTTAGGCAAATTCCTAGGATTCATCATACGTCACCGAGGTATCAAAATCGACCTCTCGAAGATCAGGGCGATTATGGAGTTGCCCACGCCGAGAACTCTCAAATAGTTGCGATCTCTTCAAGGAAAGCTCGCATATATCCGGCGGTTCATAGCTAACCTCTCCGGAAAATGCCATCCCTACAGTCATTTGATGAAGAAAGGGACCTCGTTCGTCTTGGATCAAAAGTGCCAAAATGCGCTGGACGAAATCAAGCAATACCTGCAAAATCCGCTGATATTGACCGTTCCGGCTAAGGGAAAACCCCTTATCCTATATACAACAGCCCTTGAAGGTTCTTTATGCACACTATGGGCACAAGAGAACAATCAGGGAAAGGAGAGAGCTCTATACTATTTGAGTCGAGTTCTCCCGGGGCAGAAAAAAACTACTCCCCCATCGAAAAGTATTGCCTGGCGCTGATCTTCACAATAACAAAGCTCAGACATTACGTCTTGTCATACGAGGTCCATCTCATTTCGAAGGTGGATCCTCTCAAATATCTAATTTCAAGAGCCATATTAACAAGAAGGCTTGCCAAATGGGCCATCCTCCTCATGGAGTTCTCGATAACGTATCGTCCTCTCAAAGCAGTGAAAGGTCAGGCCATCACCGACTTTCTTGTGGAGCATCTAATACCAGCCGACTCCCCATAAAATTGCAAGTTTCCAGAAGAACATGTGTTCGGCGCAGGAGAGAACGATTCCCAATGAGAATTCTACTTCGATGGAGCATCCTCCATAAAGCGGCGAAAGCAGAACACCCCTATGATCAAAGCCGGGGTAGTCCTTATCTTCGTGACTCCTCAGGGAGGGATATTGCGTTACTGTTGGGGTAAAAATTTACACCCCGGTTGACCAAGTCAAAATCAAAGTCAACCCCAAGCCAAGTGGGCCAATGCCCGGAGCGAGCCCGAACATGAAGCAGCCAGCCTCCCCCATGCCAAAATAAAAATTTTGTTGTATTTCTTGTATTTTTATTTTATGAATAAATGTAAGAAAATGGGCATAAAGCCAAATTTTGTTAAGCCCATGGCTTATGTGCAAAAAGAAATGGCACATGAGCCATGAGATAGGCAAAATGCCATTTTTGTATAGCCCAAGGGGCTATATGTAAAGTGTATAGCCTATAAAGGCAAGGATAATGAAAATATCTCAACAACTTTTCTTTCTCTCTCCAAAAGAATTCAGATCTGAGATCTTTCTCCTTCCTCAAGGTTCTAAAAGCTTCTTCTTTCTTTTGAATTAAATCAAGAGCTTTACTCTTCCTTTTGTAAAACTAAATAGCTTTTCACCACAAAACCCACAAAGGGAAACTCAAATCTACTATCAGATCTCAGAAAGGAGAGATTTTTAAAATCTCATATATCTTCAAGATCCTGCCAACAGAGGAGGAAGAAGGAGACCCGTCTTCAGAAACCTCACTCTGGGGAAGAACTAGGGCTCAAGGGGAGAAGCCCTTTATCAGCTTCAAAACATCCTAGGAGTTTAACTCTCTCTCTCTATATACACACACACACACACACACACACACACACACACACACATACAAAATAATAATTGCTCCTTTCTGGGAGTACAACTCCCATTCCAGGGACCAAGTCCCTTTTGCCGCCCAAACGCCCACGTGAGCGCTAGCGCCCGAGCGCCCACGTGCTGACACGTGGGGCACTAGTGCCCGAGCGCCTACGTGCTGACACGTGGGGCGCTAGCGCTCAAAGCGCTAGCGCCCGAGCGCCTACGTGCTGACACGTGGGGCGCTAGCGCTCTTGCGCTCAGAGCGGTAACGCCCAAAGCGTTAGCGCCCGAGCGCCCATGTGCTGACACGTGGGGCGCGAGCGCTCAAAGCGCTAGCGCTCTTGCGCTCGGAGCGCCAGCGCCCAAAGTGCTAGCGCCCGAGCTCCCACGTGCCTGGCACGTGGGGCACTAGCGCTCTAGCGCCTTTGCGCTAAAAGCGCCAGCGCCCAAAGCGCTGGCGCTTTTTCCCACGTGTCCTTTGGACGCCCTTTCCTTTTATATATGTACGTATGTATGTATGTATGTATGTATACATACACACACACATACTCCACAACACTGCCCCTCTCAAAAAAATTTGGGCCGGGGCGCTGCCCCGCACCCCGCAAGGGGGCTACTAGCCCCCTTAACCCCCAGCCCGCTACCCGGGTAGCGGGACTCCCGTAAAAATTCTATGTGGCTCCCGATATATCCAAGCCCCCCTCCAAAACAAAACACGTACACTGCACATTGAGTTCGCATCACCAGTTTAACCCGTCAATCGAAGGTTCCCTCGCTCCAAAGGCGAGGGGTAATTAACGGCGGCTTAGTCCACGGCTGCTAGAGATTCGGCTCCCCACAATCAATAAACCCCGGCCTACCCTAGGCAGGGGAAATCTATAGTACGCCTGACAAGCGCGCGCGTATTGCCATCTCAATGGGGTGACGAAAAACAACCTACAGATTCTGGCACGCCTGGTGGGACCTTTCCCTCCTCCCATATTTCGGGTTAAACGCTCATGCGAACTCAATCAATATACATATCGATTGCCTATACTGAAATGATGTTTTCTTTTCGTGCAGCAATCAACTTTCAACGATAATGCCTCCCAAGACGAATTCAGCTTCCAACGTGACCCCGATTCCGTACATAGTCAAGATCAACACTCGTGTGGTTTTCCCCGCAAGCCTCAGTCGACAGTGGGAGGAACTGCCCCGCCAGTTTGGTTCCGTCGTCATCTACCCTGCCGGAAGCGCTCATCTGGCAAAAATCCCGACAAAGCAGGCAGCCAAGCCGGTCTCAAGGGGCAAGAGGCCGAATGTCGTGATCGCCAAGGCACCACAACCGAAACTTAAGACGGTGTCTGAACGACTCTCTGGTGCTCCAGCTTAGGGAAGACTTCCGGTACAAAGGGCAACATCAAACGTTGCAGACGAGCTCAGGCAATGACTCCAACAAATGCACAATCAGGAGTATCTCCAAAGCCCTCCATCGCCCGGTCTACGGTGGCTTCCCGAAGAGCCAGAACCTGCCAGGCACTCGAATCAGAAAAGTTAAGGCAGAAGCGGCTCAGGTATCGAGCCAACAAGAGGGCCAGGACTCCGGCCAGGTGGAATCTTGTGAGATTCCAAGAGCAGAGTCATCCTGCGACGACGGCTGAATCGGCCGTAAAAATCAGCAATTCCTTTGAACCTCTGAAGTAGGTTCAGAAAAATGCCATGACCGCCAGAATCAAGAAGACGGCGGTCCGAACGTCACTACAAAGAGACGTGCCCCGGCCTCAACAGAAAAAGTATGACACTGTCTCTTCAAGAGTATATCAGGTGCTCTACGCCGCGCGAAAGCAGTGGGGCAAATCCAGAAAAGAAGCACCAACACCATTCAAGAATTCGGCCAGGCCATCCGCCTTCAATCGACTGCCCATTACCAAAACAGGGGGGTCAAGACAACGATCCGTGAAATCAACCGCCGATAATAAAAAGACGGCTGGATATATTATCCATACGGTCTATATGGCGGCGGGCGCTCCAGCGACAACCTTCGCAGCAAAAGTAGGGATGGGGCTACCACATCCCAAGCCCAATCTGGCTTGAATGTGGTTACCACTTCCTAAGAACAGCCGCCTCCGCTGGATGATGATAACCTTCTCAATGAGGACGATAGGCAGAAAGACCCTTCGGTCCAGGCGGAGTCAAGCTCGGACAGTGAGGAAGAGCTAACTTTCCGCCCCAGGACCGCGGAGCAAGAGCTACTTCAAGAGCTTCGAAAATAGCTCAAGAGCAAAGATAAAGAGATGGCCAAGCTCTATTCGAAAATTGACGACCTAACGAATGTTATGATGCAGCTTACGGCTCAAATTACTCGAGCGCCTCCCAATCAAGCACAAGTCGCTACTCATTAGCCGGGTGATGACAATCCGAAGCAGCCAATGCATGTTCCTTTGGGTCCAAGACTGGTCGAGCCGCATGAAAGCCGGCCACATTCCGCTTCTGGGCGCACCTTGGCCCCAGATAGCACTATCCCGCTAACACAAGATCGGATAATGGATTTGGTCACTAGAAAGGTTAAAACATTGGTGGCCGAAGCTGAAGCTCAGAAAGAAGTTGGCAGTAGTGGGCGGACATATCCCGCACAGTACGATCTGATCGAGTTCCCGAGCGGCTACGTCATTCCTAAGTTCGGAAGATTTGACGGAACGGGAAATGCAAATCAGCACGTCGCCCACTTTAAAGCATCATGCGGAAATACAGGGGCAATGATGCACTCCTTCTTCGTCAGTTTGTCAACAGTCTGACCGGTGTCGCTTTCGACTGGTACGCGAGTATACAAGACGGGTCTGTTATTACCTTTGCCCAAATGGAGTCTCTATTTCGGCAAAGGTTCATGAGTGTCAGTGATAAAATCTCTATTGCTGACCTTGTGAGGACCAAGCCGGGGAAGAATGAAAGCAACACCGACTTTATCGCCCGATAGCGTAATCTCACAGTCAAGTGCGAAGCGCCGTTGGAGCAGGACCAGTCCGTCAGCCTTCTCGTTGGGAACCTCAGCAATTGGATGGTCCCGTTCTTGTGTACAGCAGGCCTCAAGACGTTTCAAGAGCTAACCAAGAAAGTCCAAATGCTAGAACGCTCGAAGCAAGAGTCTATCCCGGACTCTCAAATAGACAAGACTTGGTAAAGCAAGCAGGATGACAACCGTAGAAGCGGGAGTTCCAGCAGTACCAATGTCTTCAATGCAACCGACAATAATGAAAAGCGAAGGACGGGCGAATCTAAAACCAACCGGTCTCGAAAGCCGGTGCTAGGAGGAGAAGGGCCTTCCCTATAAGAGAAAAAGAACAAGGTTTACTCTTCCAGGAGGGACAAGGTTCGAAAGATATTTAAAGATGCCTTGAACAATGGTCTACAATTGCCAGAGTCGAAAAGACCTCAAGAATCAAAAATGACCGACAATCCCCTGTATTGACCGTACCACCGAGTAGTGAGCCATGCGATTGAGGATTGCTATATCTTCAAAGACTGGGTCGAGAAGTAGAATAAGGCTGGAGAGATCGAACTGTCCAAAAGTGTGTTGGTGAACAATCAAGTTGCAACCACCAACTTTATACAGACAGAAGCTGAAGCCTTCTGAGAGCAGGCAGCCGAACTCGCTGCCCTGAGAAATGAGACCGACTCACCGCAGCCTCCTTGGAGTAAGCACATATCTAATAAGATGAAGAAGATGCTAAAGCTTCTTCAGAAAGAGCCCAGGATGGAATAGGAAGGACAGAAGAAGCCTACCAGTCCAGCTGCCAATGCGGCTCCATCAGGCTCAAAATCCAAGAAGCTCAAGAAGAAGAAAAGTGCAGCTTGGCGCGAAAAAGAGTCTACAGGGAGATCGACCATTCAAAAATATATCGATTCCCTCGAAGAATATGGACAGAAGGAAAGAACTCTGATTCAATTGAAGGAGTTCTTCCCTATAGAGGCGGCTGAAATTCTGGAGGAGTCAGAGGAAGACTCCAATGAAGAGATCCCTATAGTGACCTGCTACGCCATCCGTCTCGGTAGTGACTCTGAGGAGGATCTTTGTTTTCCCGAAGAGGAAGAGGAGCTCGCCACAAAGGCCAACCAAATCCAGCTTAGAAGCGGCAGAGCTCTACCACCAAATCAGGGCAACGCCCCAAGAGGGAAGGAAAAACAAGTCTCTAATGAAGAAGATGGCAGAGAACTTGCTCATGAAGATTCAAGTCCTTCCCCAGTAGACTATAATGTCTTGTCTCACCTCCGAAAGCTTTCGTCTCTCCTTAGCATCTACGATGCCTTGGTTCTATCTCAAGAGCTTAGAGATGTTCTCATTCATCCTCTGCAAAACCCTGAGCGGTATCAGGCTCGCTTTGCATAAATTAATATGAAAGAAGCTCAGTACACTTTGCAAGCCGCCGCAGTCACGTTTAAGGATGAAGACTTGCTACTGGGAACGGCTGAGCATAATCGGCCGCTTTACGTGACCGGGTACAGCGACGGAGATCGGATTAATCGCATATTGATTGATCTGGGGTCCTCAGTGAACATCATGAACTTGTGAACTCTGAAGAGTTTGTCAATAGACGTCCGACACCTGTCAAGAAAAAGGATTGTCATTCAAGGCTTCAACCAAAATTGCCAGCAAGTTCTGGGGTCTATAGCTCTGCCAATCAAATTTGGGGATCTGCAAACTGAAGCAAAGATATACGTGATCGACGCCGACATGTCTTATAAGATTCTCTTGGGACGGCCGTGGCTCCACGATTATGACATCGTTCCATCAACTCTCCATCAATGCATGAAGTATACTAAAAATGGCGAAAAAAGACGCATTGACGGAGACATCCAGTCGTTCAGTATGCATGAAGTCCGATATGAAGATTATCGGTACTTTATGAACCACAAAAATGCTAATCCACAACTGACTGAGGATAGAACAGCCCCGAAACCAAAAGCAAGTCTGAGCCGGCTGTCACTTTCAAAAGCAAAAACGCCCAAGTGTGCCCGCGTTTTGGTAGCGACACCGATGAGTCCGACGCTACAAGTCCGTCCTTCCGTAAAACTCGCCCTCATTTCGGTAGCGATACGGACGAATCTGTTACTGAAGCCCCATCTAGCAGCAAAGTCTGCCCTCATCTTGGCAGCAAAACTGAAGAGTCGGAGGAAGAGGACCTGCCGTGCAACAGCTGTGCAGATTGGACCCCTATGCAACAAAAAAAACTACGAGAGACCTTCGAAATTGCAGAAGGGCCCTTAGCTGTCACAAGGGTACCGGAGAAGATGTGCAAAGAGCTCGATGCATTTTCAGTCTCCACCGTGGACCAGCTGAAAACTTTCTACGTTCTCGGAAAGAAAAATGGACAGAAGGGCATCCTGTTTTATGTGTCAAATCCTGTTAGGCACCCGGACGATTTGTCTGTCGCGTGCCTTCCCTATGAGAGAGGCATAAGAGCCGTCCTCAACCCCAGGTACTATGCACCCGAGATGCGGGAATATTTCAAAAAGTGCGGATGCCAGTTATATCAAACGGAGTCCGAAGCAAAGTTTTATGAAGGGCTATGGCATCCGCCCTAGGTCCGAGCACTCATCGATGGACGAATTCCAGATAGACAGGGCATAGGCTACATTCAACCTGATTCCAAAGCATGCTATATGATCCATGTTGGTGAAGCCAGCGAAAGATCAAATGATGATGACGAGATAGCCAAGCCAGAAGAAGCTCCTCAAGAGCTCGAAGACGGCGGACAAGCAACCTTTGAAGAGCTAACCGAGATTGACTTACGGACGCCCGATAATCCAAGGCCGACCTACATCAGCTCACTCTTGTCAGAGGAAATGAAAGATAAAATAATTGCCCTGCTGCATGAGTTCATTGACTGCTTTGCATGGACATACAAAGAGATGCCTGGCCTATCCCCTGAAGTGGTCATGCATAAACCGGCTATATCTCCTGATGCTAAGCCAGTCAAACAAGCTCCTCGAAGAATGAGAAGGGAACTAGAAGAAAAGGTCATCGAGGAAACCAATAAGCTCATCGATGCTGGCTTCATCAGGGAAGAGAAATATGAGAACTGGATCGCATGCATAGTCCCAGTGAAGAAGAAAAATGGGCAGATCCGAGTTTGTGTCGATTTCAGGAACCTCAACAAGGCATATCCTAAAGACGACTTCCCGCTACCGGTCATGGAAATGATGGTCGATGACACCTCAAATTACGAGTTGTTCACCTTTATGGATGGCTCGTATGGATATAATCAGATCAAGATGTCGCCTGAGGATAAGAAACACACAGCATTTCGAACCCCGATCGGAATATATTGCTACAAGGTGATGCCGTTCGGACTGAAGAACGCAGGTGCTACATATCAAAGGGAAATGACTAATATCTTTGATGACCTAATCCATAAAGTCGTCGAATGATATGTTGATGATCTGGTCATCAAAACTAAAGCCAAGGCCGACCACATCCAAGATCTTAGGACCGTGCTCACCAGACTGAGGGAATACGATCTGAAGATGAATCCTTTAAAGTGCGCTTTTGGCGTGTCATCGGGAAAATTCCTAGGCTTCATAGTCCGACATCGAGGGATCGAAGTTAACCCATCAAAGATAAAGGCCATCATGGAGATGCCCCCTCCAAAGAGCCTGACACAGCTAAGATCTTTTCAAGGCAAGCTTCCTTATATACGAAGGTTTATCTCAAATTTATCGGGGAGATGTAGACCCTTCTCAAAGCTCATGAAGAAAGGAGCTCCTTTTGTCTGGGATGCCGAATGTCAAGAAGCGTTTGAAAGTATCAAACAGTACTTGTTGCACCCTCCAGTGCTAGCCGCTCCCATTCCCAATAAACCGCCGATTCTCTACACGGCCACGCTAGATGAGTCACTCGGTATGCTCCTTGCCCAGAACAACGAGGAGGGAAAAGAGAATGCCCTCTACTACCTCAGTCAGACTTTAGTCGGGGCAGAACACAACTATTCCCCGATCGAAAAGCAATGCCTGGCTCTGATATTTGCTGTGAAGAAGCTGATGCACTATCTGCTCGCTCATCGGATTATGCTAATCTCTAAGGTCGACCCGCTCAAACACTTGATGACCAAAGCAAGCCTAGCCGGCAGAATGGCAAGATGAGCTGTCATGCTACTTGAGTTTGACATAGTTTATACTCCTCAGAAAGCAGTAAAAAGGCAAGCTCTTATGGACTTTCTAGCCGCTCATCCCATACCAGAGGGGTCACCGCTTAATTGCGAGCTACCCGATGAACAAGTGCTGCACCTCGAGGAAGATGAACCATGGTGGGAGCTCTACTTCGATGGAGCCTCATCAATAAGGACCTCCAGCAAATCAAGTATCCTGGAGATAAAAGCAGGGATAGGGTTGGTGTTCATCACGCCATCAATGGGAACCCTACGGCGTTCTTTTGCTCTCACCGAGCCTCGCACAAACAACGAGGCTGAGTATGAAGCTCTGATAACTGGTTTGGAACTCGCCATAGAAATGGAAATCCTTCGGCTACAAGTTTACGGTGACTCCCAGCTTGTCGTCAACCAAGTAAGCGGCGACTATAAGATATACAAACCCGAGTTATTTCGGTACAGAGGCCGAGTGGTGGAACTCATGAAACGGTTCACTCACATTGAACTAATGAGAGTCCCTAGAGCGTTGAATGGAAAGGCTGACGTACTCGCTCGCTTAGCCAAGGAGCTGGCTGATCCTGACATGGACGAAATTCTGATCACAGTCAGGAGCCGGAAAATTCTACCCCCAGTCTCTCTACGAGAAGAGAAAAGCGCGGAACAGAAGAGCAGTCCTGCTGAAGAAACTTCGATCATCCAAGACGAGCCCGATTGGAGAGAACCCTTCATAGAGTACCTCCGATACGACAAGCTCCCCGAAGGAAAATCTGCAAGGATTCAGCTGAAGAAGAGATCTCTCCGATACGTGTTTGTAAATGACACACTATACCGCAGGTCATATGACCAACTCTGGCTCAGATGTTTGTCATCGGCCGAAGCCCAGAAAATCATGAAAGAAGTTCACTCGGAAGTTTGCGGCGCTCACCAATCTGGCCCCAAGATGCGACTTCAAATTAAACGGCTTGGGTATTACTGGCCCACCATGATACGAGATTGCGGAGAGCATGCAAAGAAATTCTATATCTGCCAAATTCACAGTGATTTCATTCACAAGCACCCTAATCCGTTGCATCCTACGGTGGCGTCGTGGCCCTTCGAAGTCTGGGGAACCGACATAGTTGGCCCAATTGATCCTCAGTCATCTAGAAGCCACCGGTTCATACTGGCCGCAACAGACTACTTCAC
Organism: Agapanthus africanus; assembly: GCA_030015575.1. NCBI lineage: Eukaryota > Viridiplantae > Streptophyta > Magnoliopsida > Asparagales > Amaryllidaceae > Agapanthus > Agapanthus africanus. The sequence goes on along the minus strand of CM057338.1, from coordinate 117,853,051 downwards.
CAGATGGGCTGAGGCTGTCCCGCTAAAAGAAGTCAAGACAAAGGATATTCCAACATTCTTCCAGCATAATATTCTATACCGCTTCGGTACACCAAGAAGAATCATTTCTGACAACGGGCCTTCTTTCAAGAGCTTCAAAGTCTCAAGATTCGCTACTCAACACAAGATAGACTGGAGATATTCCTCCATCTATAACCCATGAGCCAATGAGCTAGCCGAAGCCTTCAATAAGACTCTATGCAAGCTCCTGGGGAAAAATGCTTCAGTCAACAAGAGAAACTGGAATCTCAAGCTTCACGAGGCGTTGTGGGCATATCGTACTATGCACCATACTCTAACTCGGCCCACTCCATACTCATTGCTCTTCGGAGTGGAGGCGGTCCTCCCCCTCGAAGTCGAAGTTCCAAGCTTAAGAATGGTTGTTCAGCACGAACTGATGGAGGAGAAAAACGTGCTCCTTCGGCTTGAAGAGCTCGACGCCCTCGAAGAAAAGAGGCTCGCGGTGCAGCGAAATCCGGAGCTATACCGAGCCCAAATGCCACGGTCCCATGACAAGATAACCCATCTCCGCGCTTTCAAGAAAAGTGAATTGGTGTTTGTACTCAAAAGACCGATCATCCCCAATCGACATGCCAAGAGAAAATTCGAGCCAAACTGGGAAGGACCATACGTCATCGAGAAAGTGTTCGACGGAGGATCCTACCAACTAATAAGTGCCGAGGGATAAAGGCCCATGCCACCCATCAATGGCCGATATCTCAAGAAATACTACGCGTGAATGCTCCGAGTCGCAGGCGAATTGAGCACATCAGCCCTACGGTCTGGATCACACATCCTGCAAAACCGTATACAATCCACGGGCGTAAACGACCCCTATCTCTCCCAAATCATGCAGGTGAGACTGATTTTAAAGTCCCACCAGCAGGAGAGAAAAAACGGTATGTCCATAAGCAAAACGGGCACGGATGAAAACCCGAAAGGGCTCCGTGAGTAAAAACAGCAGGACTACCGGCGAGTTTGTGAAAACCGAAAGGGCGCAAACTCGTGAAAAGAGATGAAATACACTCGCAAAGTCCTCTCGACCTTGTGAGGAGAAAATCCCTGCGTGAGATCCTTACGACTCACAAAGGAGCAACACACTTAGACATACTCACGATTCCTAAGGAGAACATACACCTGCGAGATCCTCTCGACTCGTAGGGAGAAAATGCTTTTATGAGACCCTTACGGCTCATAAAATTGAAAAGTCTTAGGTGACAGGGACCTAAACCTGTCTCCTAAGCCACCGCTCCCCAACGGGAAATGGCAAATGATGAGTCGCTCCTGGCATTACGCTTCAGTGTTAGCGATGCTGATGCCGACCAAAAACCCAAATCTCAAGTCCTTCCGAGGCAAATGATGAGTTGCTCCTGGCATTGTTCCAGTGCAGCAATGTTGATGCCAAACAAGATCCAAATTCCAAGTCCCCAAACGGTGAATGATGAGTCACTCCTGGTACCATATTCCAGTGTAGCGATGCAGACGCCAACCAAAATCCAATTTCTCAAAGTTCTCCCGGCCCTATGGTTAGTCCCCAAGTTGATTGCCGTATACAATCCACGGGCTCAAATAATTCTCAGCATACCCATGCCCCACCGCAATCACCAGTTACGCGGCTGGTCTCCGCCCTCGGAATTATGTTCCATTTGGGAAGACCCACTCATGTATCCTGACGATACATGAGGAGAACAAACATTCGTGGGATCCTTACGACTCACAAAGGAAAAACACACTTGGGAGTCCCCATGACTCCTAAGGAGAAAGTGCACCTACGAGATCCTTTCGACTCGTAGGGAGAAAATGCTTTTATGGGACCCTTACGGCTCATAAAATTGAAAAGCCTTAGGTGATAAGGACCTAAACCTGTCTCCTAAGCCACTGCTTCCCAACAGGAAAAGGCAAATGATGAATTGCTCCTGGCACATGTGCTTCAGTGTTAGCAACGCTGATGCCTATCCTAATCCCAAAACTCCAAACTCCAATCCAATAGACCCCTAAGTCTTTAAACTGGGAACAGATGAACTCTAAGTTGTTAAACTGGGAACAGATGACCCCTAAGTCGTTAAACTGGGAACGAGGGAAATCTCCTCATGGCAGATAATGATTCGCTCCTGGTACCATATTCCAGTGCAGCGGTGCTGATGTCCACCCAAGTCACATCAAATCAGAAAAATAACCAATGGCCTCCCTGGCAGAACCAAATTCCACCTCGGAAACAAGTCAGCTTCATCCCCAACACCGTAAGAAGCGGAGCAAGTCAAATCCAGCACCGACCGTCCAAGTCGCAAAAAGGGCAGCACCGACCGTCCACGTTGCAAAAAGGGCAAAACCGACAGTCCACGTCGCTAAAATGGCAGCATCGACCGTCCAAGTCGCTAAAAGGGCAGCACCGACCATCCACGTCGATAAAAGGGCATTATCGACCGTCCAAGTCGCTAAAAGGGCAGCACCGACCGTCCAAGTCGCAAAAAGGGCAGCACCGACCGTCCACGTCGCAAAAAGGGCAGCACCAACCTTCCACATCGCAAAAAGGGTAGCACCGACCGTCTACGTCGCAAAAAGGGCAGCACCGACCGTCCATGTTGCTAAAATGGCAAAACCGACCGTCCAAGTCACAAAAAGGGCAGCACCGACCGTCCACGTCGCAAAAAGGGCAGCACCGACCGTCCAAGTCGCAAAAAGGGCAGCACCGACCATCCACGTCGCTAAAATGGCAGCACCGACCGTCCACGTCGCTAAAATGGCAGCATCAACCGTCCAAGTCGCAAAATGGACAGAATCGACCGTCCATGTCATAAAAAGGGCAGTGCCAACTTCCCAAAAGTGGGAACCAAATCAAGTCGCCTCCACGTGAAAGAAGATCCATCATTTTCATGCACACGACCCACATGTGTGGTGTGCATTTATTGATGGGGGGCAATTTGTTGGGGTAAAAATTTACACCCCGGTTGACCAAGTCAAAATCAAAGTCAACTCCAAGCCAAGTGGGCCAATGCCCGGAGCGAGCCCGAACATGAAGCGGCCGGCCTCCCCCATGCCAAAATAAAAAATTTGTAATAAATAATTTTGTTGTATTTCTTGTATTTTTATTTTATGAATAAATTTTGGCATAAAGCCAAATTTTGTAAAGCCCATGGCTTATGTGCAAAAAGAAATGGCACATGAGCCATGGGATGCGCAAAATGCCATTTTTGTAGAGCCCAAGGGGCTATATGTAAAGTGTATAGCCTATAAAGGCAAGGATAATGAAAATATCCCAACAACTTTTCTTTCTCTCTCCAAAAGAATTCAGTTCTGAGATCTTTCTCCTTCCTCAAGGTTCTAAAAGCTTCTTCTTTCTTTTGAATTAAATCAGGAGTTTTACTTTTCTTTTTGTAAAACTAAATAGTTTTTCACCACAAAACCCACAAAGGGAAACTCAAATCTGCTATCAGATCTCAGAAAGGAGAGATTTTTAAAATCTCATATCTCTTGATCTTCAAGATCCTGCCAACAGAGGAGGAAGAAGGAGACCCATCTCCAGAAACCCCACTCTGGGGAAGAACTAGGGCTCAAGGGGAGAAGCTCTTCATCAGCTTCAAAACATCCTAGGAGTTTAACTCCTCACACACACACACACACACACACACACACACAAAATAATAAGTGCTCCTTTCTGGGAGTACAACTCCCATTGCAAGGACCAAGTCCCTTTTGCCGCCCGAACGCCCACGTGCTGACACGTGGGGCGCTAGCGCTCAAAGCGCTAGCGCCCTTACGCTCAAAGCGCTAGCGCCCAAAGCACTAGTGCCCGAGTGTCCACGTGCTGACACATGGGGCGCTAGCTCTCAAAGCACTAGCGCCTTTATGCTCAGAGCGCTAGCACCCAAAGTGCTAGCGCCCGAACGCCCACGTGCTGACATGTGGGGCGCTAGCGCCCAAAGCGCTAGCGCCCAAGCGCCCACATGCTGACACGTGGGGCGCTAGCGCTCTTGCGGACAGAGCGCTAGCGCCCACGTGCCTGGCATGTGGGGCGCTAGCGCTCTAGCGCCCTTACGCTCAAAGCGCCAGCGCCCAAAGCACTGGCGCTTTTTCCCATGCATCCTTTGGATGCACTTTCCCTTTATATATACATATGTGTGTGTGTACACACACACACATACTCCACAACACTGTCCCTCTCAAAAAAATTTAGGCCGGGGCACTGCCCCGCACCCCGCAAGGGGGATGCTAGCCCCTTGACCCCCAGCCCACTATCCGGGTAGCGGGACCCCCGTAAAAATTCTGCGTGGCTCCCGATATATCCAAGCCCCCTCCAAAACAAAACACACGTACACTGTACATTGAGTTCGCATGACCAGTTTAACCCGTCAATCGGAGGTTCCCTCGCTCTAAAGGCGAGGGGTAATTAACGGCAACTTAGTCCGCGGCTGCCGGAGATTCGGATCCCCACAATCAATAAACCCCGGCCTATCCTAGACAGGGGAAATCTGTAGTACGCCTGACAAGCGCGAATGTATTCCCATCTCAATGGGGTGACGAAAAACACCCTACAGTTACGCCCTCTTCTTAACAGAGCCAAGGACTAACAACGAAGCTGAATATGAAGGTTTGATAGCAGGTCTTGAGATCGCTATCAACATGGGAATCAAAGACCTCCTCATATATGGAGACTCTCAGCTGATCGTCAGCCGAGTAAACGGCAACTATCAGACATGTAAGCCAGAGCTGATAAAATATGGCAAAAGAGTGCAGCAACTGCTGACACAAATTCCCTCCTATATCTTGGAGAGTATACCGCGCGTGGAAAACAGCAAGGCAGACGCATTGGCCAAATTAAGTAAAGAATTGGCCAATGAAAACCCCGATGACATGAGGATCATTGTGCAAAGCCGCTGGGTTCTCACACCAACAGATATGTCCTCAGAAGACCTGATGGAGCCATCCGAAGTAAAGGAAATGACTGACCAAGTAACCCTTCAAATAAAGGACAGAGAAAAGGTCATCGACTGGAGAGAAGTCTTCATAGACTACTTTAAGTCCCAACGAACGCCCGAAGATGCGTCGTCTAGATATCAGCTCATGAAACGAGCTCTGTCTTTTGCCTTCGTCAACGATACTCTATACAAGAGATCGTTCGACTGTCTATGGATAAGATGTCTGGGGCCAAAAGAAGCCAAGAAATTCGTCCAAGAAATACATGACGGACTTTGCGGTTCTCATCAAGAAAGATGAAACTGAAGATCAAAAGAATGGGTTATTATTGGCTCACGATGATTCAGGACTGCCTCGAATATGTGAAGCAGTGTCACTCGTGCCAAATTCACGGGGACTTCGTCCACCGGCATCCAAACCCGCTACACCCAACAGTGGCTAGCTGGTCGTTCGAAATGCGGGGAACCGATATAATCAGCCCTATTGAACCGGCATCATCCAAAAGACATCGGTTCATATTGGAAACGACCGACTACTTTTCTAAGTGGGCAGAAGCAGTACCATTAAGGGAGATGAAGACGGAGAATATCCTCCATTTCTTCAGGACACATGTCATCTACCGGTTCGGCACTCCAAAACGAATTATCTTGGATAATGGGCCAGCCTACAGGAGCCATAAAATAAGCCGCTTTGCATAGCAACATAAAATAGATTGGAGGTACTCTTCAGTCTATAATTCTCGAGCAAATGGTCTAGCGGAAGCTTTCAACAAGACCTTACCAAAGATTATAAAGAAAATAGTGTCCAGAAACAAAAATGACTAGCACGAAAGGTTGCATGAAGCTCTCTGGGCGTACAGAACAACGTTTAAAACGGCTACGAATACAACACCATACGCGTTGGTATTCGGCACGGAAGCAGTGCTCCCGTTAGAAATAGAGCTCCCTTCTCTACGAGTGGCGATTCGATACGAGCTGACAAATGAAGAAAATGCTCATCTAAGGCTTGCAGAGCTCAACGCCCTTGACGAAAACCGCCTTATAGCACAGCAAAATCGGGAGGCTTATAAAGCAAGGATGGCACGGTCGTACGAAAAATTGACCAGGCCAAGAACATTCCGCCAAGGCGAACTCGTACTGGTCGTCAAAAGACCGATGATCACCAATCGTGCAAAACAAGGGAAGTTTGAGCCAACCTATGAAGGCCCGTACATCATAGACAAAGTCTACCAAGGGGAGCATACCTGCTCATGGATATGCATGGCGAGAGACCCTTCCGGCCAATAAATGGTCGTTTCCTCAAAAAGTACTATGCTTAACAAGTCATGGCTTAGGTCAATGATAGATGACGACGCGTGTGTCCGCTCGCTATCTTCCGAAGCCAGAACTCTGAGAATAATATCCAAAAAACCTCTGACGCCTCAAAAATGGTGATAAAGGACTGAAATGTCCTTAAACTACAATGGACCGAAACGTCCTTAAACTAATATTCGCCTCAAACATGGCAATGTGGGATTGAAATGTCCTTAAATTAATACTTTCCTCAAACATGGCAACAATGGACCGAAATGTCCTTAAACTAAATGGCATCCCCAAAATGGGAATGTTGGACCGAAACATCCTTAAACTAGTGATGGACCGAAACGTCCTTAAACTAAATTCTATCCCCAAAATGGAAATGTTGGACCGGAAATTCCTTAAACTAATATTCGTCTCAAACACGGCGATATCCTCCCTTAGGATCTGTATTGCAATCAAAGTCACGACGGCAAGGGTTGCAACCGAAATCCTACCGGCTACACAGCTACTCCAGCAATAAAGCCACCCTCAAAGCCCACCGGTAAAAGGATTGGTCACCTGCAAAAAAAGGGTATGTCCACAAGAAAAATGGGCACGGATGAAAAGCCGAAAGGGCGCTGTGAGTAAAAATAGCAGAACTGCCGGCGAGTTTGTGAAAACCCGAAAGGGCGCAATCTCGTAAAAAATATTTAAAAAGGTATGCTCACAAGAAAAATAGGGCAGGATGAAAACCCAAAAGGGCGCTGTGAGTAAAAACAGCAAGACTGCCGACGAGTTTATGAAAACCCGAAAGGGCGCAATCTCGTTAAAAAATTCATATGCACTCGCAAGGTCCTCTCGACCTTGTGAGGAGAAAATACCTGCGTGAGATCCTTACGACTCACAAAGGAGCAACACACTTAGGAATCCCCACGATTCCTATGTAGAAAATACACTTACAAGATCCCCATGACTCGTAAGGAGAGTTCCCCCTATGAGGCCCTCATGGCTCGTAAGATTCAAAAGCCTTAAGCTGCAGGGATCTAAACCTGTTCTTAAGCCATCATATCCCCCAACTTGCCCTACAGGAGGTCTAATACTGACCCTTGTATACAATCCACGGACATAAATAAATATATCCCCCACCAAGTTCCCAATATGAGGAACAACACTTATGAGTCCTCTCGACTCATAAGGAGAAAACACTCTTTTAAGATCCTTACGACTTATAAGAAAAATGCACTTAAGAATCCTCACGATTCCTAAAGAGAAAATACACCTATGAGATCCTCATGACTCATAGGGAGAAATACCTTTATGAGACCCTTTCGACTCAAGAAGTCAAAAAAGCCTTAGTCAACAGGATCCTAACCCTGCTTACTAAGCCACCATTGTTCAAATCAACAAAGGCAATATCCCAATCGTAGCGATGCTGATGCCAAGGTTGGTATCAGATTCCAAACAAATGCATATGAAATAGCCGAAATGATGGGGCGACTCGCAATAAAAATCAGTGAGCAAAATATGCAGAAAAATAGCCGAAATGATTGGGCACCGCGAACAAATAGCCGAAATGATTAGGCAATTGCGACTTTCGCGATATAAAAAGCTGAAAAGATAGAGAATCGCGGAAAGAAATAAAAAAAATGAAAATGAAACTTTTTCTGCCCTGCAAGCAGGTCCATATCGGCTCTTGTATACAATCTATGGGCACACTCCCAAAACGCTTCGTCAAAAGGAGCTCCAAGTCTTGACGGTACATATGCAACTTAGATACTACTTCGACGTTCCTTCTCGGCACAGACGCGATGTCAACAAAGGCTCCAAGGAGCCAAAACAAAATGGAGTGATGGAAAAATCCCAGCTCCAGCTCAATGTTCCTTCTCAGTGCAGACGCGACGTCAACAAAGGCTCCAGCAAGCCAAATCAAAGAAGAATAACGGCAAAACCCTAGCTCCGAGTCTTGATGGTACATATACAACCTAGAGACTACCCCGGCGTTTCTTCTCATTCCAGCAGAACGCAGACGTAAAATGGAGCAATGGCAAAATCCTAGCTCCGAGTCTTGATGGTACATATACGACCTAGTGACAATCCCGGTGTTCCCCCCTCATTTTAGTGCGGTGCGGATGCAACTATCAAATTGGAGCAATGGCATATTCCTAGCTCCAGGCTTCAACTGCAATATATACAGCATAGAGGTCCTACAGATGTCTACCTTAATTCGGCAAAAGAATCGGCACGGCATCGTCAAAACAAAAAATGAAGCAACGACATATTCCCAGCTTCGGGTCTTGACGGCAACTCATATAAAGCCCAAAAGACTATTGGAGATCATCTCACTCCAGCGCATAGCGGTTATGACTCATCGGGGCTCCAAATTGAGCCTAACCTCAAGTAAAAAACGTCATGGAAAATTCCTAACGCTTGCTCTTCCGAAGACAATATAACCTAAGAAGATTACTTGAAGACGTCTTGTCTAGCCCCCGAAGGGATCAGAGACACGACAGTCATGGGGCTACTCGAACAACAGCTTAAGGACTGCATATCGAGGAATACATTAACCAACGCGACGGTACCACGGACTAAACCCTAGTACTACAAACCTAACGGACCTCTATCATAAAGAATGGAGGTTATCTACATACAACGTTAGGACACGTTTGCCTGTAAACATAAGGGAGGAAAACTAAATACACTCCGAAATGAGTACATAAACTAGAGACTCCGAAACGAGTGAATACACTATACACTCCGAAATGAGTACGTAAACTAAGAACACTCCGAAATGAGTACATAAACTAAAGACTCCGAAACGAGTGAATAAACTATACACTCCGAAATCAATACGTAAACTAAAAACACTCTGAAACGAGTACATAAACTAGAGACTCCGAAACGAGTGAATAAACTACAAACTCCGAAATGAGTACAAAAACTAGAAACTCCGAAACGAGTGAATAAACTACAAACTCCGAAATGAGTACATAAACTAGAAACTCCGATATAAGTGAATAAACTACGAACTCCGAAACACGTCAATAAACTAATTAGCGCTAGATCAAGACATCAAGAAATAGAAAAGGCGCAACTCATAGGCCTCGGGGTTCGGAACTATATTTCTTAAGGATCGAGATTTGTGAAATCGCTTGTACCCGTTCGCTATCTTCTCAGATCAAAATTCTAGTAAAAATAGTGTGTGCCATCTCAAACCCGGCCATATGCTATGCATTACTTCACTCACGACCGTAAGCGACACAGTAGGGGGAAGCATTTGCTCACATCAGTCCAATGTTCATCTATGTCTAGATGCATGCATCAAAAACTTCTAAAGATAAAATACAAAATATATGTACAGAGGCAGGATGCCCATATGAATATGCGCTGGGGATGAAACGTTCATTGGTCGACATTACTTTTATTATTAGTATTTATTACACAGAGAAAAGATCGCCAAATATGGGATCAGAGATACAAGGATTGACAAAACAATGTTCAAGATTCTCTAATTCCCTCTCGGCCTTCTCCATGATATCGAAGCGGCGATCTTCGCGATGAGTCGCTCCCCATCAGTCAGCGCCTTGCTCATCAGCGAAGACGTACATGATGGCCCGCTGGGCCCGTATCTGGCTTAGCAGCCGAACTGAACAATCCCTCAAAGACCGGGTAATCAAATGAGCCTTGTGGAAACACTAGATCTTGTCCTCCGCCACGTCGAGCATCGCCAGAGTCATCTCCACTGGAGGAGGAGGGATGTCAGCAAGAATGGACGAGAAGATGGTCCGAAGCCAAAAGGAGCCGATAGGAAGGGGAGAACCCCTACGAGCCAGAAGCTCGTGCATCACAGTATCACATTAGTCATCTGTGAGGACGGGATTCACTAAACGCGCAGCAAAACGAGGAACAGTTCCCTCGATAGGTACCTCCCACGGTTGCTGACAAGAATGCGGACGATTGCAAGCCATAACTCTTGGTTCGTAGAAAATGGATACTCTTGGTTTGATAAAAATGTTTCTTTCCTTGTAAAAAAAAGAGAGAAGCATTGCTTCATATTATAAAGGAAGGCATTTAAGTCTCGGCACAGAAAACGTTGTGCATGAGGAAACTATTTCCAAACATTGACAAAGCATTTAAGCCTAAGCACAGAAAATGTTGTGCATGGTGGAGCTATTTAAAGTCCTGACAGAGGGGCATAGGGAAAGAAAAAGTTGACTCATGGGAATCAAAGCAAAAAGGTGAAATAACTCCCTCAGCAGTGCCTCACGTGCATGACACGTGAGCGCCAGCGCCAATTCTTTGCAAGCTTAGAACCTGTGGCGGCGCCTCACATGCATAACATGTAAGCGCCGGCATTAATTTAGGATTAAAAACCTCAGCAGCGCCTCACATGCATAACATGTGAGCGCCGGCGTTAGTTCAGGATTAAAATCCTCATCCGCGCCTCACGCGCATAACACGTGGGCACCGGCAACAATTTGCATATATGTATAACGACACTTCACGTGAGGCACATATGAGCACTGGCATAAAGAGAAAAGGGAATTTTGTCATTTTCTTATGCATTTTCTCGCGAATGCAAACGTTAGGATCCTCACTAATATCATCCGTCCTCTGGTACGCGGATACTATCACCTTCTGTTGGAAGACGCGATGAAAAACGTCGACAAGATCATCTCCCCGCTTCTTTGAGATCAGGCCCATCAGATACACCGAGTGCACCTTGTCCTCGGCATCATCAAGCTCCTCGAGCGGCATAGCCTCGTCAAGCTCAGGGATTGCTTCCCAAATCGACCCAACAATAATTTTCAAAAGAGCAGAACGGTGGGGAAGTAATCGACTGTTGTGGTCGTCAAAGCGACGCATCACCTCAGCACATTAGGCGTCAGTAAACTCCTGGCTTTGACAGTGGCCTTGGACGCGAATATCTTCACAAGTTATGATCTCTTCAAGGTCATAAAGATGAGAAGCCATAATATCTGAAAGGAAACATCAGTAAAAGGTTAGCAATCGAAACATCGAGATTGTAACGCCCCCATCAACGATGAGAAAGATTCTCGTTATAAGAATCCAAAAGGATTCTCATTTAATGAAAAATATCATTGAACTGTGGAGTTAAACTCCCTCGAAGAATGTGTTCTACAACAGATTTCAAATCTGCAAAAGAACTCTAAAAAAAGAGAATAAGAAATGGGAATAAAATTCCCAGAAATCTTCAAAATTTCTCAGAGCTAAGGGGATTAAATCCCAGAAACCCCCACGGTGGGGAAACAAAAATGGAATTGAATTCTAAGGATCCTCGAAGATCAGTGATACCCTATGATGAGAACTAACAACTCTCATTGATTCAAGACCCCAGAGCCTTTTTTTAAAAAAGTTTTTTTAGGTCTCTTATAAAGCAAAGCTCTGTTTTTTTTAGGTCTCTTAAAGAGCAAAGCTCTGATGGTGGATTTAAAATCCAAGACAAAGAACAAAAAAGGTTTCCTAAGAAATGAATCTCGTTCATAATCCTTACTAAAAGAGTCTTTTTTTTTTTTTGCAGAGTTTAACTCTGAAATCTTATGAGCAGAGAGCTAAGCTCTGAAAAGATAATTAAATTCTCAAGAAAAGAGTTAAGGAAGATGATCAAGGAATAATAATCATCTCAAAGGCCAAAGGCCCCATTTATAAGACGTGATGGGAAGCGGTTCGGCTCCCCCATCCCCCTACTCACGTGCAAGCCACGTAAGAACAACGCTAGGGTGAATTTTGTTCCCACATGAAAAAAGAAAGAGAAAAGGGAGAAAATTCCCCCACAAAACAAGCTTCATATGTTAAACACGTGAGCGCCTATATGCAAAGCATATGAGCGCTGCAATTAAATAACTTAGTAGGCTAAAAAGAGCCTCACGTGTTAAACACGTGAGCGCCTATATGTTTTGCATATAAGCGCTGCAATCAAATAACTTACTAGGCTAAAAAGAGCCTCACATGTTAAACACGTGAGCGCCTATATGCAAAGCATATAGGCGCTGCAATCAAATAACTTAGTAGGCTAAAAAGAGGCTCACGTGTTAAACACGTGAGCGCCTATATGCTTTGCATATAGGCGCTGCTGTCAAAATAACTAAAGGCTAATTTAGCATAAACACGTGAGGGTGCCTCTTTACGTAGGATTAAATTCTACCTAAGAAGGATTCTCTCTCTAAGCAAGGAACCGTTAGATCAAAGATCCAATGGTGATTAAGTATAGAATTAAATTCTATTGAGAAGGATATTTTCTGTTAAAACAGAAAGCTGGTGGATCAAAGATCCAATGAGATAGAAAATATTTCTCATATCTTTCTAAACAGAGAAAGATTGTGCTCTGTTAAACCGAGCACCCTTGGATTAAAAATCCAATGGTGATAAAAATATCACCGTTCATAGAATTTTATTCTATATATGGAAAATATTCCCTCAATCTTATTAAAACAAACAAGAAAATATACTCTGAAAAACAGAAATCCTTGGATCAAAGATCCAACGGTGGATAAAATCCTCCGAATAATTTTGATACCAATAAAATCAATTGGTATCTCTCAATGAGAGATTGTGCATAACTAAGCAACAAACTTTGCCACCGCTATATAAAGAGACCGAGACTTCAAGTCTCGGGGAGAGAAAAACGATACAGAGGAACCCCCGAGAAGCTTGTGAAAAGAAACTGAGAATTCAATTCTTCAGAAAAAAGAAGAAAATCCTCTTTCTAAACCTAAGTAAAGAAAACAGAGAAAGACACATCTCCTCTGCCTAGTAGAGAAAGACAGCGACAAAGGTTTAACCCATAAAAACAAGAACTTAGTTCTTCCTCTGGTTCGAGATCGGTAAAGCAAATCTCCCCACAAGTTGAGAATTCAATTCTCATCGGAGAGATTCTGTTCTGCCGACTCAAGAATCTAGAGGAAAAGAACTAGGTTCTAGGAATTTAATTTCTCCAAAATTAGGGTTTAACTCCTCTAAAGAACTTAGTTCTTTCTCTGGATCTAAGATCCACGAAACAAAATCTCCCATAAGTTGAGAATTTAATTCTTATCAGGAAAATCTTGTTCTTGTGAGTCAAAGATTCAGCAAGGAACTAGGTTAAAGAGAGAGAAAAAGAAAAAGAACATATCTTCTGGGAATTTAAATCCTCTAAAAATTGAACCCTCCACATATAAAGAACTTAGTTCTTATGATAATAAAAAGAAGAAGAAAAAACAAAACCAGAAGAGCTTGGCGCCTCACGTGTTTTCCATATGAGTGCCATGCAAAGTGCTTAGCACTTCATAAAAAAGCCAAAACGGCCGAGTGTTCAACACTTATTGGGAAGCACCCAACGCCGCACGTGAAAGTCACGTGGGCGCCATAAAAGTGCTTAGCACTTTATAAACAAAAAGCCAAAACAGCTGAGTGTTTAATACTCATTGGGCAGCGCTTAGCGCCCAGCGCCTCACGTGCTCCTCACGTGAGCGCCACAAAAGAAAAGCAAAGAGTGCTTAGCACTCCACAAAAAGCCAAAATGGCTGAGTGTTCAACACTCATTGGGCAGCACCCAACGCCGTACATGAAAAGCATGCGGACGCTATAACAAGTGCCTAGCACTCCATATAAAGAAAAAATTGGGCAACGCCCATGACTGCATACTTCACATGAGTACATGTGGGTATCAGAGCCCAAAGAAATACTCAGCACTTTCATATAAAAGCAAAAGGACTGGAAAAGAACAGAACCTAAACAAATGCTTAGTACTTTTAACTAAAAAAAAAAGACTAAGTAGACTAAGCCTAAATTGGCTAAGTCTCTGAAGTTTTCTTGCAGCTGAGCCTAAATGCTCTGTTGCTGGATCTTAAGTAAAAACGATCCTAAAATATTGTTAGGATGATCTTAGTCACAAACAAGACTAATGCATCATTAACAGGAACAAATTGAGCCCAAACGCTCACCCACAAGATTTAAGTTGATCTTAATCTCAAACCGGATTAACGATCCTTAAACAAAATATTTTGAACTAAACCTAAGTTAAAAACCCCGTCAAGCAAATCCTTGAACCAAAACCCTAAATCTATAAATATACGGATTTGGACTCATCTGCGCCCTACGGGCGACGATGAAAACTAGTCTCCGTATACAATCCACGGGCAACCAAAAATAAAACAAATACACACGACACGAAGTGAACTGCCGGAGCAGGAGAAAATAGTTATCGCAACGCGGTAACGTAATTAACTGCAGGTGCTTGCGCCTGCAAGGAAGAGCGTCCCCACAATCAAAAACCCCTCGTAAAATGAGGGGGTCTGACGAAGTCTGCTACAACGGCCGTATCCGTCCAAACCTCTGATATACAGTGCCATAAATCAACTTGGTATCTTCGGAGAGGTGGACGGATAAATCCAAATAGCATCTGCCCCCAAATTCAGGAAAGACGACATATCTCGGTCCGTCTCTGTTTTCGGTGGTAAACAATTCCCAACTACAAATTGAACTAAGCCCAACTAACCTAAAACCTAGGTTATAATACCAACAAAACTTTATCACACCCTGCTTTCCAAAATATGAAAATTTCGGGACGTAACAAAACCAACCATTCTACCTACGGTAAGAAAACATCCTTCCGTAGTCACATTAAGGTTGTCAATCAGTAATCAAGAACAGAAAACTACTAAATCTATCTGTCACATATCCAATAACCACAAGAACAATAAATGGAAAAGATAGCGGAAGCAATAAATATCCAAGGAATAACTAACCATCAATAAGAGCTATATCAATAAGATAGTCCTCATTGATCGATAGTCCTGTCGAAATACTCATGTGCTAAGTCAAGTATCAGTGCGATGGAAAACCCAGACATCAGTGCGTCATAAATATCATGATCATAATAATAACCAGAACAGTGTGCTATACAAGATGTCACATATAAAGTAACGTATGAGTAAAACCAACAATCACAGGTGTTACAACAGTGGCCTATAGGTATGTCACATGTATTCTAAAGTATGTGTTTCTAAGTTATCTATCCTAACGGTATTTGAAACCAATTAATGGAATCCTCAATGTAACTCAATAGTATCCTATGTATGCCCGGGACCACGGTCATGACTCTCGGGGCTGAATCCAAGACATGCCGCTAGGCAGTAAAAACAATATCATGTATAGACGAATGATGTCAGCATCATCATTCTGGGACCCGAAGCCCGTATCGACTGATCAGTCTCTGGAAAGTAGTGGACTATTAAGTTATAGGTCGGGTTTCATTATTGATTTCCCTTTTTTCTCAGGTTTCGTATTCAAGTCAGGTATCAATAGAACATCTACCTAATACCAACACAGGAATAATCGTGAACAGTTCTTGTCTAGCAAGACAACTAGTTAGGTCAATCAGGATAACAAGTCAATATTGTTGGCATCATTAGTTATTCAGGTAACAGGTATAAACAATAGCAGTAGGTCGCAGGCATGTCAGGTATTGATGATATCTGCCTAATGCCAACACAGGAATAGACAGCTACATGTTATATCTATCTAGACAATAAGTCACGTCCATCAGGACAATAAATCAGGATTGTTGGCATTGGTAAATAATCCAAGTAACAGGTATAGTAACGACAAAATAACGTGTCGTGCACATGTCAGGTGGTACGTTTTAAACAGGATAAATATTTAATTGTGCAACCAATCACAATAAAAGCAGCACTATAATCGTTATGGTTATCTAGCTATAACGATATTGATATATGCATTATTACTTGTTTAAAATATATACCTAACTATATTTATAATAGTGTTTTACGATGGTTAATTTCTATAAGTTAACTGTATCTACAAGATTAGTTTGTATCACTAATTTGCATAACTTCAACAATTGTGATAGAATTAATAAATAATAAAATATGGATTAATTGTATGATGATGATAATTATTAGTATGTGTTATAAATAACAAAATACGGATTGCTTTCGTAAAATTGTATAATTGTAATAATTTGCAATATAGGTAAGTATAATGAAACATAGCATGTAGCAAGATAACTTGCCTCGAAAACGACGGTTGATATGCAGGCGACGCCGTCAATAGGTTGATCGACTGTTGCTATACAGAGAATCAAGGAGACATTGGTGTCAATAATGATGAAGGTGTGCAATGGCTCGGCGCGACACGACACGACACGGTGCGTGGAGCGACACAACATAGTGCTGGGTATTGCGGTGACACGGGACTGATGCGAAGATGGCACGCAAGTGGGATGGCGTGGCACAGTCTGGTGGTGGCATGGTGATGGCACGGTTGTAGCACAGATGAGATCGGTTCCATGAGGATGAAGAGGAAGAGGTGGTGTGCAGGTGTTGGGTTCTCGTCAAGGGTGCTGGGGTTCAGGCGAGGGCGAGAGTCGAAAGCTGTCAAGGGAGGAGGCCAGTGAAGGATGAAGGCTACGGGCGGCTCGTTGATTGCGATGATGCAGGTCTCATGAAGACGATAGATGGGTTCTCGGGTGGTTTTGAAGAAGAAGAAGATGGAGTCGAAGAAGACGAGAAAGGAGACGGTGGCGAGGTGAGGAAAAGGTTGTGGTGAGGCTAGCATGGGTTAGGGGTTCAGTAACGGTGGGGTCTACGAAGGCGGGAAGGAAAAGGAATCGACGGCGAAGAGTGGTTTGGGTTTGGGGCATAGCGACGACGACGATGGGAGGATGAGAGCATAGGTGAGGTCAAGGTTGAGGGAAGGATGAGAAAGAGAGACAGAGAAAGTGAGGGAGAGGAGAACACAGAGAGAGAGAGAGACTTTGTTAAATAAAATATATAAGGTATAATAAATATATATATATATAGTATTGTTTATTAGGTTATAAATATTATATTATAGGTTTTGAGATATATAGAGAATATCAAACTCCAACCAATCTTCACCAAAATCTCATCAAAAATCTATTATGGAGAATAATACATATACGTAAAATTTTAAGCCATAATACAATAATAGAATTTTAAATTCATATACCCCCTGATAAGATTTAAAAAGGATACTAAATGAGTATATAAAGATTTAATAAATATTTGGTTAAGCAATATCTTGAGGTTTAAACGAGATAAATAAAAGCAACCTAAAATATAGGATGATTAACCATGTGATCTCAGTTAGCAAAATATAACTTATCCATAACTTGTAACTATTAATAGATATATAATAATTTAAATATTATATATATATATATATTATACTAGATTCATATAGATTCGGTTTACTGATAAATAATGTATAAAATATAATTTAACACCATACTGGGTTCCACACATGTGGGTTGGGTCAGATAACTATCTCTACCATTCGAATCGATCGCAACCCAAAAGAATAAAATAAAAGAAATAAAAAGAAAGTGTTAAAAATACCAATTAATTATCGTATAAGTGTATTAAGGTGTTACATTGTACCCAACTACAAAAGAATTTCGTCCTCGAAATTCACGAAACAGGAAAAGAAAAGAAAATACGGATCTAAGGGAAGAGATATTGAAATTTTTGTCGAATCTCGTCTTCATAATCACAAGTAGATTCTCCATGCGATCAATTTCCCCATAAAACAAGTACCAAAGGGATTATTTTATTCTTCAGAACATTTTCTCGTCGATCTACAATAGTCATCAGTTACTCTTTATAAATTAAATTTTCTCTCACTGTCAGTTCCGAGTGATCAAGAACTTGCGTCTCATCTCGAGCATATTTTCAGAGTTGAGATACATGAAACACGTCATGAACACCCGCCAAGAATGGCGGTAAAACCAATCGATAAGCTACCTCTCCAACACGCTCAATGATATCGAAAGGCCCTACGAGTCGAGGACTAAGTTTTCCTCGACTACCAGATCGGATTACATCCCTAGTCGGTGATATCTTCAAGAACACAAGATCACCAACAGCAAATCCAGTATCAGCCTAACTTTTCTATCGATCTTATGTCGCTTTCATATGATCACGTATCAAGTTAACTTTCTCCACAGTTTGCACAGTGAGTTCCGATCCCAACAATCTTTTTTCTCCAACATCGTCCCAACATAATGGCGAGCGACACTTACAACCGTACAATGTTTCGTATAGAGCCATCTGTATAGTTGCCTCAAAACTGTTATTGTATGAAAACTCCACTAAATGTAAATGATCCTCCCACGAACCCTTGAAATCTAACATGCAAGCTCTCAACACATTTTCAAGAGTTTAGATCGTTCTCTTGAACTGTCTATCTGTCTGAGGATGATAGGCCGTACTAAAGTTCAAGCAAGTTCCTAAACTTTCTTGCAGACTCCTCCAAAAATGTTATAAGAACCGGGTGTCACGATAAAAATCGATACTCACTGGTACTCCATGCAATCTCACAAATTAAATAAACCACCTACCTTAGACACACTTGCCTTAGACACTACAAGAAAGATGCGGATAAGTAACAGATTACCCATGATCCTCCTTTATCCTAATTGAGCGTGATTGTCCTTAAAGACTTGGTCTAGATATTTTTTATTAATGTAGGGTGATGCATATGTTCGTTTATCATTTTTGGGGCTTTGAAAGGGTAATGAACTCCCCCACATAATCTTAATTTGGGTTTTTTGCCAATATCCGTTTAAATAATGCAAAGCAAAAACACGCAAAAAGATATATTTTTATTTGCGGCGCTGTTTGCAAAGAATTCTCCAAATAAAAAAAGTTTATTGGAGCTTCAGAGGGGGTGAAAGAAAGAAAGAAAGTAACCAGAAAATTTTGGAGAGGAGATACCACCAAACCGCCGCGGATCAGCCGCCAAATGCCCTCTTCGGCCATGGTCCCGCCGCTTCCTTTGGGCCGAACTGCCCAATTCTTTGGTACGACACTCCTTATCTTCTGCTCTCCTGGTTCAGGCAATTATAATCACCGTAGGCTCACCGTGACGCTCCAGATTTCCTACACAACTTGAACAAACATCATAAATCATATCAAGATGCGGTTTGAAATTCTTTTTTATTTTTTTTTATTTTTGAAATCAACCCGAATAACAAGAAAAATAATGTTACCGTCTCACCGGCAACGGCGCCATTTGATTGGTGTGACAAGGCGAGTCTTTTATCGTTTTAAATACAGAAATCAACACGGTGTCGCAATAGCTAGCCGTGGTGAGCACAGGTCGTCCATATGGAGACTGTAACCTTATTTTTAGTGTTTTAGACGAGTTGATTCAGAAAATGTTGGATTTTTTTTATTCTAAAAGTGACATAAAATAATAATGATAAAAGAGGCTTATTAAGGTTTTAGGATTAGGCAGTTAAGAAATGGTGATTAAATAAATGATTCTTTTTATCTTTTAATTATTTATTGCTAGAGAAATAGGAATGAATGGGGATTAGGGTATTTAGAGGGGTACTTGAGATTCCCTCAATTGACCCATGTCTTTTCATTGATCCATATTAAACTCAAGCCTCTACCAAAACAAGTATCAACCAATTCTCAAATTGGGGTCGCAACTATGATGAATTGATAGTGCGCCTAAATAAAAGGTTAATACTCCCTTTGTTGAAATTTATAAAAAAATTTAATATAAGAAGAATATAAGGGATTTACCATCTCTTATACTACCCTTTCCTATAACCCTAACAATCGAAAATTTACTCGCTCGTTGAAATAAAATGATAAAAAAAATATGGAAAGAAATCTGAAAAATACTAAACGCTAACCGCTAGAGTTCTCACAGAAGCGAGAAACAACCGTTGGGTATCATTGCGGAGTAAAACGGCAGATCAAAAAAAAAAGATAGAAGAATTTATTTTGAAAAGGCTGGCCCTTAGATCTCTCACTATTGCAAGGAAATACATTTTGGCATCATCGTTTTGAAAACAAGATGAGGAGAGAAAGAAGAAAAATTCAACAAAAAAACAGTCATCTATCTAATAAACAAAATTAAAGAACAAGAAATTAAGGCCGCACAAAATTAACTTGCAAGATAAATAAGGAGACGGGTATGAAGTAAAACCCTACCTTTTAGTAATTAAACTTGAGTTTCATTACAATTTTTAATGGCTAATGAGAAAGAGGCTACAATTCTAAACAAAATAAAAACCCTAAAAACTTAAAACCCTACATGCCTCTCTGTTGGTTGCTCTCGCTGCTATTTATAGCCCTTGAAATCTGAAACCCTAGCGTCGAAGTCGTTGTACACGAAAAGACCAAACTACCCCCGAAGCCCTAACTCATGCGACGCTGAATCGGCGGTGGATCCACGGTGTATGCATGCATATGGTGGCGGTTCGCAGTCTAATGTTGGATTTGGGCTTCCAAACTTTTTGTGTTGTGTCCTAGCTATTTTAGATAGTCTCTCAGCACATAATATCTCAATTTTGCTGACACTGAAATTTGCAGGGTTGACTATGTTGACTTTGACTGGATCGCTCCGGTTTTATCTCTAAAGTCCGTCATCCGCTCCAAACCTGTTTCCTGCACTTATGTAGCAAACTTGGATTAAAAGTATCAATTTTATAGGCAATATTATAAAGAATTAATGGTATTAAAATACAATTTTATGATGTAAACAGGACTACTCTTGTAATGGAATGTTTGCATTTAGCATTAATGAAAATATAGTGATTTCTGCTTATGACTCGGAATCTTGTAATTTATGGAATTATAGATTAGGGAATTTAAATTTTTATTATGTAAAGAATATGCATAAACTTGGTTTAATCTCTTATGATTTCAGTAGTGACCATAAATGTGAGATTTATATACAGTCAAAAATGTCTAAAAGACCTTTTCCAAGAGTTGAACGAAATTCGGGAATTTTAGACTTAATCCATTCTGATATATGTGAACTTAATGGAATGATTACTAAACGAGGGAGAAAGAATTTCATTACTTTTATAGATGACCACTCTAAATATATGTATGTATATTTAATAAAAAGCAAAGACGAAATATTCTCTATGTTTAAAATTTATTAGGCAGAAGTTGAAAATCAACTTAGTAAGAAAATTAAAGTTCTCCGCGGTGATAGAGGGGGGGAATATTTCAAAAACGAATTTATAAATTTCTGTGGGCAATATGGTATAGTGCATGAAATGACAGCACCATATATGTGACAACCCTAAATTTCATGTACCGTCCCCTTTGTTTTAATTAATAAAAGAGGTCGCAATTCAGTTTTGATTTCGAGTTATAAATAATTCTTGTGAAATAAGTTCAAGAAACTCCTTATAGCTCACTGATTAAGATTCCTTATTGTTGTTCCATAGCTCACGTGTTCGAATCCCATCAGTCCCAATTATTTTAATATTTTTTTCTTTTTAACGTTTTGGAAATTCAAGAGTTTGCATGAGCATTGCATGGGGTTATGAAACATTTTAACAGAAAGATGTATATAATTAGCCTAATTAAACCCAACCCGAGCAATGACTAAAGAACCGGACCCAGACTTCGAGGTCGAGGCGGTTAGGGCAGCCCAAAGAGCTGTTCGGGCGGCCAGACCGTCCAAACGGGCCCCTCCCGAGTCAGTGAAACATTTGAACATCCGCCTTTTTGTTTCCATATTCCGAAACTACTGCTTTAATCCAGAGAACAACCCTACTTCATTTTCCCATTAAAAATCAATTTTTATGTCATTTATCACAATTTTACACCACGTCTTCTTTCTCATCCCTATATAAATCCTACAACCTATCCACACTTCACCCCCTATGAAATATATAAAAAAATTGAATTACAATTCCAACTCAAAGATCTTTCTCAAGTTCAAGGTGAAAGCAAACTCTTGAAACGTCGGCACTCCGTCGAAACTCCTCCCAATCATCTATATTTTCTACCTTATGGGATCACATCAATAAATTTTAACTACGGAAATAAAATAAACTAAGCATCTCTAAAACTAAACATCAAGCTCCTTACTACTCGGCTTGCTTATTAAAATACTCATGATCTTCCTGCGACAAAGTCAGAGGAACTGGGCCATACAAAACCCAGACGTCAGTGCGTTATAAATATCAAATAATAGTAATAACCAGAATAGGATGCTATGATTAAACATGAGTGTAAATAATAAACATAGGTATAAAACAACGAGGTATAGGTATGTGATATGTATCCTAAAATCTGTGCTTCTAGGTTATCTATTTTACAAGTCTTTGAAATAATTAATGGAATCGTCGATGTAACTCAATAGTATCCCGTGCGTGTCCGGGACCACGGTCAAGACCCTCGGGGCTGAACCCGAGACGTGCCGCTAAGCAATAAAAACATGATATCATGTACAGATGAATGATATCAACATCATCATTACGGGGCTGGAGCCTGTATCGACTGATCAGTCTCTCGAAAGTATCGAACTGTTGAGTTACAAGTCAGGTTTTATTATTGATTTCCCCTTACCCCCAGGTTTTGTGTTCAAGTCAGGTATTGATGATATCAATCTAATACCAACACAGGATCAAGCAGGTACAGGTCTTGTCTATCTAGACAACAGATCACGTCCATCAGGATAATAAGTCAGGTTTTAATAATAATCTAAGTAACCGATCTGGTAATGTGTCGCGATCATGTCAAGCAGTATATAATAACAGGAAGAATACTAGGTGGAAAACAACAACCGGTTATCTAAATACGGTAGAAAATACTAGTGCATATCTTCTATGTGGTAAGGCGTAACCAATCTATTCGTATATCTATCTGTAATAACATTTCACGTTTGCTACAAGGCATGTTGTAATCTAGATAAAAGATACTGAACTGAAATAAAATTATAATAATCTTAAACTGAACCAGCAAGCAACTAGATAAAGCCGTTATTGATATAAATACGGATTGATGTGGTAAACTTTGTAAATTGCAAATAATATGCTAACTATTTATATACGCATACTAATAATGACTATATACGATGGAATACGTAATGCAGCATGTCGTAAGTTTAGAAACTTACCTGATCGAAAACTTATGAGGAAAATACGAAAATCACGTTCCGAACACCGAATAACGTCACGATGCAAAACCCACGCATGTAAAACTTAGCCTGAACTGAGCAACTGCGTTAAGTAGCAACTGGAGTAAATGACGACGGTGACTGGGGTAGTCTGGGTCATGCTCATCGGCAGTAACCAACTCCGGCGAAGCCGGAAAAGAAAAGGACAAGAAGAAGAATAAGAAGAAGATGGGGCTGTTGGTTCTGGAGTTTTAACATGGACGAGGAAGAGGAGAAAGTTGGTCGGCGACGGGGAGATGGGGGATGAGGTCGACGGTGAGGTGTCATGGGCGGTGAGGTGTTGGGCTTATGATCAGGGAAACGAGAAGAAGAAGAAGATGTCGGGGATGAGGGCTCTGGGTCACGTCGAGGGTGAGGAGAGGAGGTGGTAGGGTCATCAACGACGAGATGGGGTGTCGACAACGACGGGGTCGGGAAAATGAGGAGATGAGGTGATCGGAGAAGAGAAGAAAAGAGAAGGAGATGTCGGCAGTGGGTTAGGTATTGAAAGGAGTGCTGGCGACGACGAGAGGGAAGAAGTGATGAGGGTGATGGTGGTAGTGATCGGGTTCAGACGACGAAGTCGGCAAGGGAGATGGAGGTAGGTTCTTGGGTCGTATAGTCGGCTCGGGTAAGACCTCGAGAATGGAGGAGGAAGGAGATGTTGACGGTGGTAGTGATAAGAAGGTGAGGGTGAAGAGGTGGTGAAGGCGACGAGGTTAGGGTTTGAGCGCGAGAGGAGAGAGATGGAGACGGGGAAAGGAGAGAGGGGGAGAGAGAGAGTTTATAAAAAATTTATTAATAATATATATATAATAGTTAAGTTAATAATATAAGTATAAGATTTGGCAAGATAATATATTATATATATTGTAGGATTTTACAGATAATACCAGATTACTCCAAATATTACCCGTATCTAGTCAAAAATATAGTTTTTAAATATATACGTAAGAATTTTAACAATAATGCAACAATCTATTATTAAATACTTATACCCTCAATAAAAATCTTAGTAAATATACGTAAAGATTTCTAGGTATTTTGCTGTCTATACTTAAGATATGAACATGTTATATAGGCGCAACAACCCGGTATGGGGTGATTTGCCATGCAAGGCTAGATAGCAAAAGGATATTATTTGTTTATATCTTGTATTATAAAGAGATATGTGAAGGTTAAAATATATATATAAATATATATATATATATAGACTCTATTCACATGGATACACTGTACTAGCAAATATTGGATACAATCTTGCATCATATCGGGTTTTAATCATGCGGGTCGGGTCGGATAATGACCACTGCTACTAATTGAATTATTCGTAACCCAATAGCAACAATAATAAAAGAATTTTTCCGCAAGATTTAAAATACCAAATTATATAGTATAAATGTACTGGGGTGTTACAGAAATGCTTTGAAAGGTTCAAAGATCTCCTTGTCCAATGCCCTCATCACGGATTCCAAAAATAGCAACTTTGCCAAATTATGTATGAGGATGTTAATCCAGCGACAAAACAAATGCTAGAAACCATTTGTCAATGTCATTTCATGTCAAAATCCGACCAGTAGGTGTGACAATTTCTTGAAGACCTCGCCGAACAAACACTACAGTGGGAGAGCACAAGACCAACAACATCATCTTTGTCTTCATCTAGGGAAGGTATTGTAACAACCCTAAACTTTCTATACAAAATTTTCCAAAATACAGAAAGGAACACCTAAGCCTGAGCACAAGTTATAAATTTGATTTGCTTTTGAAAAGCAAGAAATAACTTGTAGCTCATTGGTAAAGTCTTGCACTGCTGTGACGTGGCCCCTGTGTTCGAATCACCCAAGCCACATTATTTTTTTGTTAATTTTTATTTTAAACTTTTAGAAGCTCAAAAGTATGCACGTGCACCGCACGTAAAATGAAAAGTCACAGATTAAACAAACATGTGTAAATTTTTAAATACACTGAGCATGACACGTGGCGAAGATCCCAGGTCCCCTCACCAGATCTCGACCAGAGAGATTGTCCCAATGACCGGCACCGCCGGGCACCCCGTAGGGGATGGTCCCCGATTTTTAACCCTACACCCCGGATCTCGACCAGCGAGATTGTCCCAACGGCCGGCACCGCCGGGCCCCCCGTAGGGGATGGTTCCTAATTTTTAACCCTATACCCCTTGGACTCCCCCCACTACTCCTATGCTATTTGATTTCTCTGCACATTTCCAGAGAATTAAAAATGGGCATTAATCCACATTTTAATGCATATTTCAATTCTAATTTTCCTTATAAATACCAAATTTTCCTTATAAATACCACACCACATATCCCATCTCCTCATTCAGAATTTCATTGCAAAAACTCTCTAAAAATTCCAAGTCCCAAGTTGTACAAGTAGAGTTAACAAAGGTCGAAGTTTCGGGAAGATTCCGGTGACGAAACGACGCCCTGACGGTTCCGAAAGCTTCCTCCTTCTCTTTTCTTTCTTAATAACCAGTAAGTCCCTTTTTCCCTCCTCCATATCTATTCTAAAATAATCTATTTCAAAAACTCGTCGGAAGCGGAGTTATTCCGACTTCCGATTCGTTTTTCTTTAAAAACTCCATTTCTCTTAAATAATAAAATACCATATTCTTTCATAATGTTTAACAAATATAAATAAACACATTAGAACAAGTTTCGTCTCAAAATAATTCATGTTGTAATTTTATTTCACTTTTACAGTAAAATACCATCATGTTACATACAACTTATAATTGTTCAATTTAACTGTATTACCTTTAGAAAACTCACGAGATAATAACCTATCTCATCACAACACACATTTTTGACATAGCACGATAACTCTTGGGACATTGGTTTATGGGAAAATACGAGTTTACGATTAAATACCTTAAACATTCAAAAACCGTTTTCTTTAAAAAAAAAAGTGTGTTATTTAATTCCGTACAATTGTGCCTCTACAACCTATTTTGGGGAACTCCGATCGGGATGGTGCGGGTTATCGCACGTCCTCGGGCTTAGTAAAGCGAGATGCAGACCTCCGCAAGGAGCATTCGATCTCGATGGAATTTTGATACAATTTTTAAGAAAATGAGATTTCTACAAAATAAATAAACTTTATCTTATTAAATATATATATAACTATTATCAAAATATCTATTTTAAATATATTATATGAATATTCTCATATTTTCTAAAGCAAAAGAATCACAAGTTCATAAAACTACCATTACAATTCAATACAAATTCCAATATTTCATTAAAATACCATATACAATGAAAACTAGGTTCTACTCACTAGAAAGTTTCACTTTTATAAAATATACATCTATGAAAACCCTAAAGACGATAATTAAATACTTGAGCTGTATTTTGAAAATACATCAAAACTATTTTTTACATAAAACCCCTCAAGTTATACTAAATTACAATAAGGACCCTCATAAATATAGGTTTAAGCGAGACAAGTTCTCTTGAGCTTCAGAGGACCGGAGAATATGGGTGCTTGCCTATGTAAGGTAGACAACCTAAAAACGGTGCTATCAACACGGTAATTGTCTTGGAAAAAGACAAAAATTCTGCCGTCCATGTGCAGCAGTTACCGATAAATCCAAAACAATCAGGACTTCAATTCTGTTTAAAAGTCTGACTCATTTCGAGTCATGGTCAAATCTGAAATCAATCTTACTTGAATTCAATTCAAGTATAACTGCAATATAACATGAATCCACGAATACCAGAATACAATCTATAACAACATGAACATGACTGAACCGAACCATGGATATACTCTGATTACATGACTATCCATTTATATCCATTCTGTTTACTGATATCATGGTTTCGACAAGTCTTCCATTTACTACAAGACAATACAATACAATCAATACAATAAACATTACGAGGTTTATAAAGGGGTAGACGGGTACGGAACATGTTAAAGGTGGCACGAGGTGGTCACTAAAAGACGCAATTACATCCATGTCATTGTTCCGTGGTATTATCGACGGAGTCTTGTATTACGGGTTACCAAAGTCCACGGTGTAAGTTGGACTCCTTTCGTATACACTGGCATATTCTGTACCAAGCTACAACAATTACGTTAGTATAACAAATATAACATATCTACTTCACCTGTTCTATTCTCTGTCTATTCTTCCCCTTCTTTCTTTAGGACTTACCGAGCGATTGTTCGCTAACGACATTCCTATATCTCTTCTTCTTTGGAATGTTGTCAGGAGGACCCGACTCTGAGAAGTTCGAGACCAGCCAGGAGCACTTGGAGCAGTTCATAGAAGACCCTGAGCATTGACTTTACTTGTACTCATTTTATTTTCAGTTCATGCTATTGTTTAGGCATTGAATTCCAGACTTGTATTTATATTTCCAGTTGTATTGTAAAGGAATGTTGAATAAATAAAAGTTGATGTTCATTTATGTCTCTTGTGTACATTTTATTTTATATTGCTTAAATACGCTTAGCGTGTTTACTTCTGAGTAAATACGTACCGGACCTCGTCGCGTCTCCTTACCCGTACATCGGGAAGCGGGGCATGACAGGTATCCATCAGCTCGACACTTCCATCGCAATGAAAGCCGAAATGGCTGCGATGCAAAAGAAACTCGAAGCTATTGAGAGCAAATTCTCTTCAGCCTCCCTAAACCAAGTTACTCTCCCCAAAACCGTATGTGGTTGATGTTATGACTCGTCATATTTAACTGAAGAATGTCCTTTGAATCCTCCGACTCAAGGTCAAGAACAAACTAATGCTACTTTTTAGAAACAACCTAGAAACGATCCTTATTCATCCACATATAACCAGGGATGGAGGAATCATTCTAATTTTGCTTGGAACCAAAACCAAAATCAAAATCAATTTCAAACTTAAAACAACTACTAAAGGCTTCCTCCACAGCAGCAGCAACCACCACAATAAATTCAGCAGCCCTTTCAACCGCAACCATTCCAAAATCCGGCCAATTACTTTGCCCCTTATAATAATTTTTTCCAACCACAAAATAATGTTCCTCCTGCCGGTACCGACAAAATATTTGAACTCGAAAGAAACTTAGAAGCTTTTATTAAACAATCCACGCAAACGCCGGCTAGTTTAACTTCTTCTATCCAATCATTAGTACAACACACTGTTTCCCACGGTGAAAGCATCAAATCTATCGAAGTATAAATTGCACAGTTAAAAGCCGCGACGAGTGAAAGAGAGAAAAAGAAACTTTCATCTCAACCTCTATCAAATTCCGGCCACCCACAAAACGCTAACTCTATTCTTAACCAACAAAATCATAATGTGGGTGCCTTAACTACGTTGAAATCGGGAAGAATGCTGAACAACCATGTTGGAGAACAAGTTGATGACTTCGAAGACACCCCGGCTACTCCTTCTACTTCTTCTTCTTCTAATCAATCGTCTTCTTCCGAGCCCATTTTTTGCTCTCCACTGGGCTCGAACTCTCTGTCCACTTTCTTGAATAGATTACCTTCTCAGGCTACCTCAATTCCAGTTTTGGGATCCATTACATCTCCACAAACTTCTCCCCAAGTGTTGGACCCAACCCCTGTTAATAAAGCTCATTTTCCAACCCGATTGAGGCCCAACAAACCAAGTCCACATATGGAGAAAGTTGTGGAAATTTTTAAGCAAGTTAATATTAATATTCCTCTCTTAGATACTATCCAACAATTTCCATCCTATGTAAAAATTCTTAAGGACTTGTGCACTAAGAAAAGGAAAACTCAAGTACCTAAAAAGGTTTTCTTAGCGAGTAATGTGAGTGATGATCTTACCCAAAATTTGCCTAAGAAATATGAAGACCCTGGTTGTCCTACAATTTTTATAACTATTGGGGTAAAAACATCAATCACGCTCTTCTCGATCTTGGTGCTAGTGTTATCTTACTCTCTTATTCTGTTTATGAGCAATTAGGTATAGCAGAGTTGAAACCCACACACTGCACTCTTTAGATGGCCGATCAATCTATCACCCGCCCTAGAGGTAAGCTGGAAGACGTGTTGATTAAAGTCGGGGAATTTATATTCCATGTGAACTTTATAGTTTTAGATACACAGCTTGTGGCAAATCCATGGAACTAAATCCCGGTGATTCTCGATCGACCATTTCTCACAACCTCAAATGCAGTAATCAATTGTCGTAACGGTTCCATGAACTTATCTTTTGGGAAGATGACAATTGAACTTAACATTTTCAAGGTAGGAAGTCAACCATCCGAACATTTTGCTCATATGATAGATATATGTTCCGCCCATGAGATAGATTCCAACAATTGTGAATTTGAGAAGTTTTTGTTTAACGACAATGATCTCAGCGCCACTAGTGCGTTATTGTTTGATCCAGCCACTTCTTACACGAATAGGGAATAAAAAGGGTTCACTTTTCTTGATGATCTTGATTCAAAGGACCCTACTGTTGACAAGTCAACCCCCGAGTTCGAATCCTTTGAATTTTCGAATGAGTTAGTTGAGCTATCCGAGTCGGTGTCTTACGCTGGCTATGAACTGTTGGGGTAAAAAAATTACACCCCGATTGACCAAGTCAACCCCAAGCCAAATGAGCCCAAGCCCAGACCAAGTGGGCCCATGCCCAGGTCAAGGCCCGCGGCCGGCTTCCCCCATGCCAAAATGAAAATTATGTGATAAATAATTTTGATATAATTTTTATGAATAAATGTAAAGAAAATCGGCATAAAGCCAAATTTTTGTAAAGTTCATGGCTTATGCGCAAAAGAAATGAGCACATGAGGCATGGGATAGGCTAAATGCCATTTTGTAAAGCCCAAGGGGCTATGTATAAATTTGTAAGTCTATATAAGGCAACATGATCCTCAAATGAATACATAATAATTGATTCCCCTCAAAAACTAGGGTTTGTGTGTTTCCTTCTCCTTCCTCAAGGTTTTAAACCTTCTTCTTCTTTTTTTGAACTAAATCAACAGTTTAACTCTCCTTTTTCCAAAAAGAAACAGTTTTTACACCATAAAACCCTTAAAGGGGATCTCGGATCTTCCATCAGATCTCGAAAATGAGAGATTTTTAAGTCTCATCCCCCTTTTTTTCAAAATCCAGCCGACCGAGAGGAGGAAGAAGGAGACCCACCTTCAGAAGTCCCACTTTGGGAAGATCCAAAGCAAAAAGGGAGAAGAAAGGGGTCCCCTTTTGAGCATCTCCAAAGATTTCTGGGAGTTCAATTCCATTTGTCAAGATCATTTGGAGTTTAACTCCATAAATAAAACCCTAATTAGTAGTTTAACTCCATTCAAGATCTTTTGGAGTTTAACTCCATAAAAAATAAATAAATATTTTTTTAGGAGTTTAACTCCAAAAAGTCAATCGGGAAGTACAACTCCCGGTGTAGGGGTTAAGCCCCTTTTCCCTTCTTTTTAGGAGTTTAATTCCAAAAGTCAATCGGGGAGTACAACTCCCTGTATAGGGGCTAAGCCCCCTTCCCTTATTTTTAGGAGTTTAACTCCAAAAGTCAATCGGGAGTACAACCCCCAGTACGGGGGCTAAGCCCCCTTTTTCTGTGGCGCCCAGCATCCACGTGCCGGGCACGTGAGGCGCTGGCGCCCCTACCGCCCACGTGCCGGGCATGTGAGGCGTTAGCGCCTACCATCTACGGGCGTGAGGCGCTGGCGCCCACCGCCCACACGCCAAGCATGCCACTCACCCTTTTTTTTACACACTCCACACTCAAAACACGTCTCCCGTTAGAAAAAAATTCTAACAGGGCTGTCACGCCCCGCTTCCCAAAATACGGAAAATGAGGGATAACTAGGCCAGTCATGCTCCTACGGTCAGGGAATAATCCCGCCGTAGTCACACTTCGGCTTCTAGCATTACATGGTAATCAGTAAACAAAACACGGAAGTAAAGAAAATACATCACTAAAATATTACATCAAAGTTCATTGTCCACAATTTACAAATAAACAAGAAAATAACTACTAACCGAGTTCGAATACAAGATCTCTTTAGGGAAAGCAGAAAAGAAGGAAAAGGTACTCCAGACTAAATCTCCGCTAGCTCGAAGGGTAAATCCGACTCCTGCGCTGGTTCTTCCTCGAGGTCTGAGCATGCATACTCAGGTCGTCAGAGCGACGTAATAGCAATATAGTAATAATGACAGGAAACAGGCAAATAAGGCAATAACAGTGGAAGTAAAATGCAGATAATCACTATGTCACTAAATGATGCAAAGTATGATCTATGTACCTATCAGTCTCTAAGTCATGTTTGAAATCGAATTGTGGAAAGGAGGATCATGTTTAACAGGAGTCTCGTACATACCCGAGACAACGGCCCACACGCCCGGGACATAACCCTGTCAGCCGGATCGCTAGATCCTACCTAATATATATAAGAGTCGTTGTTCGAATGATCATCCTCTAAAACACGGTCCTCGCTAAATATGATGCTCTTTCCACTTCGATTTCCCCTTTTTCCCCAGGTTTACACTATTGATGATTATGATTTAGTCGTGTACAAGTATGCACCAATAACACGGTTTTGTCACTGTTCACTGTATTTGTCACGCCCCGCTTCCCAGAGTACGCTAGATTGGGCACATGACATAGCCAACCATGCTACCTGTGGGTAGGAAGTATCCATCCACAGTCACATTACGGCTGTAGAGATATCAAGAACAAGATAAAACTATCTAAAACATGTCCATAATCCAGAATAACAGGAGTGAATAATAAATAAATGCGGAAGCAAATGATCCAATACAAATAACTGAAAAGTGTGTCCCATAATGCGGGCTCACATCAGGAAATAAATGCAGGAAATAAAACTAACTACTACTGAACTCACAGCTCAGCCTGCTGGCTGAAGTACTCCTGCTCGGACTGCAACAGCGGTACGGAATCTGGGCCATGCAAAACCCAGACGTCAGCGCGTCATGTCATCAAGTAATATAATATGAACAATGTAGCAGGCAATGTAATATAAACATGAATACAGCAAGAATAACAATAATATGAATCATACCAGTACAGGGTAGCGTGCAGTGGGTAAACTAAACTGTTCTATCAGGTTTTCTATTCTGAAGTCTTTGAAATCAATTGATGAATTATCGATGTAACTCAATAGTATCCCGTACATACCCGGGACCACGGCCACAATATTCTCGGCTGCAGCCGAGACATGCCGCTAGGCACAAAACAGGAATGTGTACACTCGATAGTATCCCGTACATAGCCGAGACCACGGCCATAATATTCTCGGCCGAAACCGAGACATGCCGCAAGGCACAAAACAAGAATGTGTACACCCAGAACAGGTAGTGAACTGTCGAGTTACAAGTCAGGTTTCACCTTCGATTTCCCCATACCCCCAAGTTATATATGTCAAGTCAGGTATTCAGTAGTCAAGAACTAATGCCAACACAGGATCAGGTAAAAGCAGGTTTGTCTGGATAGACAACAGGAACGGTCCATGAGGACTACATGTTATGTTTGTTGGCATTAGACACAAGATCAGGTAACAGGTAAAGCCATGGTACATCAGGTCCAGCCAGGTAATGTATAAAGGTGTCATGTCATGTCAAGAGTGTACGGTACCATGTCATGTCAAGTAGGAAGTGTAACAGGTCATGTCAGGAAGCACAAGATGTCATGTGGGTGCTCATAATCAAACTAATATAAGCATGTGTATAAATAAACAAGTATGAGTACTATCAGAACAATAAACTGGAACATGTAATATGATATGCAAATTGATATAATTTCAAGGATATGGATGCACAGTTATCGATTAGGGTTACATTTATAGTTCCAATATTAATTAGGATGCAATTTATTAAACATGGAGTGTTAATATCACATTATTATGTAGTAATGTGATCTATGGATGCAAACGGGTATCCGAAAAGTTATAAAACTATAAAATGGTAATGTGGGATGTACAACTAAGCAATATGTGATATAAATATTGATATAATAATATTAATATGGATAGCATATTCAAAGCGATTAATAACTATAAAAGTGGTATTGATTAACCATGCACAAGAAGGTTCCGTTCAGAAATTCAGAGTCACCTTAATTTGTAAAATAGCTTTAAAATAACAAACGTTCTCCAAAAGGGACGTGTCTTATACCAAAACAAAGATAATTCAATAAGGTTTTCAGTTTTATAAGTATAAGCATCTCAGGTTGACCCTACAAAAATTTATGAATATTCGAAGTTGAAAGTTTGCTGCTGGAATTTCCCTGGACAGCAGTTTGGAGACATTTTCATTTGCATTTTACGTTATTTAAACAATTTATTTTGCCAGTAAATATTTCATAGAGTTATAGTATTCTGAGTTATCTTCGTAACGAACTAAAGAACGTATACTAATGATTTTTCTATGATTTATAATGAATTTTATAAGATAAGGCGTACAGTAAATTTCAGATTTGTCATATCCGATTTTTCAACGACGTTTCATGTGTAGACTATAAGATTTTCAAATGTATAACATTATAAAATGAAGATTATAAACTAATTAAAGATAATAATAATAAATATTACGACGATATATATTTTAAATGATATGGTTGCAGTATAATGTAATCTAGTATGTCACAAGATAAGTTTTCATGATCTAGATTTAATATGATATAAACGGATGCAAACGGAACATCGAAACGTTATAAAATTAAACATGGGGCACTAGATTTAAACTATAGGTAAGGTATTTATTTAAATAGGTATAAAATGAATTATATAGCATGTAGCAAGATTAACTTGCCTCGATAGGTCGCGAATCGGGAAAACGGAACGTTAACCGTCGGCGGGGAAAACTCGCGACGGGCGCACGGTTCACGGAATGAACCCCAAACGATGAACAAAGGAACCACACGGGTCGGGATACCTCGCTGGAACGTCGA
The DNA here is from genome assembly GCA_030015575.1 of Agapanthus africanus. Taxonomy (NCBI): domain Eukaryota; kingdom Viridiplantae; phylum Streptophyta; class Magnoliopsida; order Asparagales; family Amaryllidaceae; genus Agapanthus; species Agapanthus africanus. The sequence continues at coordinate 117,818,953 of CM057338.1, read as the reverse complement.
GAAGCGTCACCGGCACGACGGAATTCCGGCAACAAAAGAACAGTTAAAAAAATGAGAAACGAGACATGAAGCAAGAAGAGAAAGAATGATAAAGAGAAGTACGAGAGAATATATGAGAGAGAGAGAAAAAGTGGGGAGAGAGAGAGAGCTGCAGGTGGGGGCCCACGGAATTAAAAGGAACGCGATTGGCTAAAGGGGAATCGTTAGTTAGGGATAAATATTAATTAAAGATTCAAAACATTTTAAGGAACAATAGGATATATATATAGATTAATTTAAAGATTTAAAAGATAGGTAATGAACAGTAAGATATCAGGTTAGCTAGAAAAATATATGCGATGGTTTTAATAATATTAAAATTTGGGATTTTGGCGCCAAATAAAACATTTCCAAATCGCGCCCGGGTCGAGTCCAAAAATTTGAAATTGAAATAATAGGATTTTAAGCGGGATCCAAATTTTAAAATTAAGTGTTTTATGATTAAAAAGCATACCCCCAAAACGGACACATGTACGCGCGCGTAGCCGTCCAAACTCGCCCGTTTCACTGAACGGGACGAGAACACAATGCACGGACGCTACCACGAGGCTAGGGGTGTCAAGTAGGCCAAGATAAATATTTTCAATTTTATTTTAGATGCCAAAATTTATTATATGTAGAAATGACTTTGCCGGGTAAATTTTACAGTAAGCAACAAACAAGCAAGTTAAATGAAATGAGTACCACATTATGCTCAAACAGTAACTGAAAATAGTAGCATTGGGCTCGGGTGTTACATTATACCCAACTACAAAAGAATTTCGTCCTCGAAATTCCAAGAATACAAAGATACAAAACTACAGGAAAAGGTGGGGAAACTTCTGTCGGATTTCATCTTCTCGTTCCCAAGTGGACTCTCCATGCGATCGATTTCCCCAAGAAACAAGCACAAGGGGAATAACCTTGTTCTTGAGAACCTTTTCCTTTCGATCCACGATTTCAATCGGTCGCTCCTCAAAAGTCAAGTCTTCTCGTACTGTTAGCTCCGAATGATCCAAAACGTGTGTTTCATCTCGAACATACCTTCGTAGTTGAGATACGTGAAACACATCGTGCACACTTGCCAATGTCTGCGGTAACGCCAAACGGTACGCTACCTCTCCAACACGCTCCAAGATCTCAAAGGGTCCAACGAATCGATGACTAAGCTTTCCCCGACTCCCAAACGAATCACCCCTCTAGTCGGTGATATCATCAAGAACACTAAATCATCTATGGCGAACTCTAGAGGTCTTCTTGACGTGTCAGCCCAACTCTTCTCTCTGTCTTGTGCTGCCTTCATATGATTCCTGATAGTGTTAACCTTTTCAACTGTCTGCACAACCAAATCTGGTCCCAACAATCTTCGTTCACCGACATCATCCCAACAAACAGGTGAACGGCATTTACGACCATACAAAGCTTCAAACGGAGCCATCTGGATAGTTGCTTGAAAACTGTTGTTATACGAAAACTCCACCAAGTGTAGATGATCCTCCCAAAAACCCTTGAAGTCCAACATGCATGCACTCAACGTATCTTCAAGAGTTTGGATCGTTCTCTCCGACTGACCATCAGTTTGAGGATGATAAGCTGTGCTAAACTACAATCGAGTCCCCAAACTTTCCTGTAAACTCCTCCAGAAGTGTGATAAGAACCGAGTGTCCCGATCGGACACGATGCTCACCGGTACTCCATGCAACCTTACAATCTCCTGCATGTACCGCTCTGCCAAAGTCTCTGTTGATTGACCAACCCGGAAAGGAATAAAGTGAGCTGCCTTGGTCAATCGATCAACAATCACCCATACAGCATTGTTGCCTTTTGGACTCCGCGGTAAAGCCGTCACGAAATCCATGGTTATATGTTCCCACTTCCACTGAGGAATCGGAAGTGGTTGCAATAAACCAGCAACCCTTTGATGTTCAGCCTTAACTTGCTGACACACCAAGCACTTTGCCACAAAGCGAGCAATCTCCCATTTCATGCCTTCCCACCAGAAATGCTGTCGAATATCTCGGTACATCTTTGTGCCTCCTGGATGTACAGAATAAGCTGAACTGTGTGCCTCCTTCATAAACTCTTCGCGAACATCTCCCTTTGGCACACACAAACGGCTACCATACCTCAACAAACCATCTTCGTGGATTAGTAAATCTGTTCGTAGCCCGGCTTCAACTTGCTCTCGAAACTTTTGCAGTCTAGGATCCTGCGATTGTGCTGCTTTAATATTCTCGATCAAAGACGAATGTACTTGCAGCTGCAACAACTGTCCCGTAGAACGCGGTAGCACAACCTCCAAGTCAAATCTTCGAAAATCTGCGACGATCTCCTTCTGCGTAGTTAACACCTGAATTACTGGTAACCGACTAAGCGCATCCGGCACAACATTAACCTTCCCCGGATGGTACTTAAGATCAAGAACGTAGTCAGCCATCAGCTCCAACCATCTACGCTGCCTCATGTTAAGCTCCTTCTGTGTGAACACATACTTCAAGCTTTTATGATCTGTAAAAACTTCGACTCTTTCGCCCAAAAGGTAGTGTCTCCAAATCTTCAAGCGAAAATCACAGCCACAAGCTCCAAGTCATGAGTTGGATAATTCTTCTCATGGGTCTTCAACTGTCTCGATGCGTATGCTACAACCTTCCCATGCTGCATCAAAACACATCCCAATCCTTTCCCAGATGCGTCGCTGTGAATCACCAATCCTCCGGAATTGTCTGGCACGGTCAGAATAGGGGCGTTTATCAACTTCTGCTTCAACGTCTCGAAAGCTAACGCACACTTATCCGCCCATACAAAAGGTACCTCCTTGCACGTAAGCTTGGTCAACGGCTCTGCCAGACGAGCAAAGTTCTCCACAAATCTCCTGTAGTATCCGGCTAATCCAAGGAAACTTCTTATCTCGGCAACATTCTTTGGAATAGGCCAATCTCGAACTGCTGCAATCTTTTCTGGATCGACGGCATTGCCATCGCCAGACACAACATGCCCCAGAAACTTCACTTCCTCCAGCCCAAACTCGCACTTACTCATCTTCGCATACAATTTCTCCTGTCTCAACGTCTGCAGTGCGATCTTTAAATGCTCAGCATCCTCCTCAAAACTCTTCGAGTAAACCAGAATATCGTCAATGAAGACCACGATAAACTGGTCCAAGAACGGTGAAAAGATTCGGTTCATCAAGTCCATGAATACTGCCGGCGCATTCGTTACTCCGAAGGGCATCACTAAGTATTCGTAATGTCCGTACCGAGTTCGAAACGCCGTCTTGCAAATATCTTCTGCTTTTACTCGAACCTGATGATATCTGGATCGCAAATCCAGCTTCGAGAATACCCTCGCGCCACTAAGCTGCTCAAAAAGTTCTCCAATGCGAGGGATCGGGTACTTGTTCTTAATAGTCACACGGTTTAATTCTCGATAGTCGATGCACATCCTTCTCGTGTCATCCTTCTTCTTTACTAGAAGAACTGGAGCTCCCCAAGGCGAGTTACTGCTTCGAATCCAACCATTTTCAAGCAATTCAGCAACCTGTTTCTTTACTTCTTCCAACTCTACTGGCGCCATTGGATAATACGCTTTAGATACTGGCGCTGCACCAGGAATAAGATCAATTGCGAACTCCACGTCTCTCCTCGGCGGTAAACCCGATATATCTTCAAACACGTCCATAGAATCACGAACAACAGCCGGCTCTTTACTTTCATCACTTCCATTGATGCAAGAATATTGTTTGTCGGCCTAGCCCTAAACTCGACCGGCCCGACCGAACTGCTTCCTTAACGCAACTGCTGTTTGCTGCAAACTCCCTTTCATCCCAGATAAACTCTGTTGCTCTTGGCTGCTGCAAGTATTTGTGAGAAAGTGGTCAAACCCAGGGAGACAATATGCCTCTGGATGTCCACGTCCAGTCTGCGCATGAACCTCCGTGCCCTATCTGCATCGTTGGCAACTAAAGGTCCAGCGAAACTACTGAGTCTCGTCCATTCTGCTACATGCACATCTACGGGTGCTCCCTTCTGCTTTAGTCCGATGAACTTCTCTTCCATTTCCTCCCGTGCAGTCCGCGGGAAGAACTTCTCCAGGAAACTCTTAGAAAAATCCGCCCACTTGATCGGCTTGGGCAAGCGGGTCTCCTCAACTAGCCACCATTCTCGGGCATAGTCCACTAGCTGAATGCGTACCACAACAACTTTTTTGTCATCTGGAATCTGTGCCGCAAAAAGCAAGTTCTCTGTGTCAACTAGCCACTGCTCCACTGGCAACGGCTCCTTTAAACCAGTAAATGTAGACGGACCCAACCGCCTGAAATCTGCTACACTCCCTACTCGGTCAACTGGTCTAGCTCCAACATTGTTCACAGACTGCTGAACGATCTGCAAACCTTCCCGAAATGAGTCCGCTTGCTGCTGGATCAGCTCGGTCTGTTTCTTTGATTCTCCAGGATTCCTCTTATCACTCCAAGCATGGCGGCTTCGTCCACACGCCTCTGGTATGTCTTCAATTTCTTACCGGCCATAATCCTGAACTCAAAATACCCAACATCAGCATGATGATAGATTTTGAATATAGATCAAGGCTAGAACTCCAAGATACTTAAATAGAGTACCGCATTGTAACTATGCCGCGGTATCATAGCCACAATTACATAACTCCATCCAAGTCGCCTAAGTTCTAGAGATAACAAGGAATCAGGTTTTCAAATCGATATGCAAAGGAAGTTTGCACATCGTAAAAGATATAATCAGGAAGAATGTGATTCAAGAATGGTAAAACGGTCAAAGTGGCAGGACATGTTTCCTAAACACGGGTATTCTGATTCGTGTATTGGGTACAATACCCAACTACAAAAGAATCAACCCGACTATCCTATGGCTCTGATACCAAAAGAACCATGTCACGCCCCGCTTCCCAGAGTACGCTAGATTGGGCACGTGACATAGCCAACCATGCTACCTGTGGGTAAGAAGTATCCATCCACAGTCACATTACGGCTGTAGAGATATCAAGAACAAGATAAAACTATTTAAAACATGTCCATAATCCAGAATAACAGGAGTGAATAATAAATAAATGCGGAAGCAAATGATCCAATACAAATAACTGAAAAGTGTGTCCCATAATGCGGGCTCACATCAGGAAATAAATGCAGAAAATAAAACTAACTACTACTGAACTCACAGCTCAGCCTGCTGGCTGAAGTACTCCTGCTCGGACTGCAACAGCGGTACGGAATCTGGGCCATGCAAAACCCAGACGTCAGCGCGTCATGTCATCAAGTAATATAATATGAACAATGTAGCAGGCAATGTAATATAAACATGAATACAGCAAGAATAACAATAATATGAATCATACCAGTACAGGGTAGCGTGCAGTGGGTAAACTAAACTGTTCTATCAGGTTTTCTATTCTGAAGTCTTTGAAATCAATTGATGAATTATCGATGTAACTCAATAGTATCCCGTACATACCCGGGACCACGGCCATAATATTCTCGGCTGCAGCCGAGACATGCCGCTAGGCACAAAACAGGAATGTGTACACTCGATAGTATCCCGTACATACCCGGGACCACGGCCACAATATTCTCGGCCGAAACCGAGACATGCCGCAAGGCACAAAACAAGAATGTGTACACCCAGAACAGGTAGTGAACTGTCGAGTTACAAGTCAGGTTTCACCTTCGATTTCCCCATACCCCCAAGTTATATATGTCAAGTCAGGTATTCAGTAGTCAAGAACTAATGCCAACACAGGATCAGGTAAAAGCAGGTTTGTCTGGATAGACAACAGGAACGGTCCATGAGGACTACATGTTATGTTTGTTGGCATTAGACACAAGATCAGGTAACAGGTAAAGCCATGGTACATCAGGTCCAGCCAGGTAATGTATAAAGGTGTCATGTCATGTCAAGAGTGTACGGTACCATGTCATGTCAAGTAGGAAGTGTAACAGGTCATGTCAGGAAGCACAAGATGTCATGTGGGTGCTCATAATCAAACTAACATAAGCATGTGTATAAATAAACAAGTATGAGTACTATCAGAACAATAAACTGGAACATGTAATATGATATGCAAATTGATATAATTTCAAGGATATGGATGCACAGTTATCGATTAGGGTTACATTTATAGTTCCAATATTAATTAGGATGCAATTTATTAAACATGGAGTGTTAATATCACATTATTATGTAGTAATGTGATCTATGGATGCAAACGGGTATCCGAAAAGTTATAAAACTATAAAATGGTAATGTGGGATGTACAACTAAGCAATATGTGATATAAATATTGATATAATAATATTAATATGGATAGCATATTCAAAGCGATTAATAACTATAAAAGTGGTATTGATTAACCATGCACAAGAAGGTTCCGTTCAGAAATTCAGCGTCACCCTAATTTGTAAAATAGCTTTAAAATAACAAACGTTCTCCAAAAGGGACGTGTCTTATACCAAAACAAAGATAATTCAATAAGGTTTTCAGTTTTATAAGTATAAGCATCTCAGGTTGACCCTACAAAAATTTATGAATATTCGAAGTTGAAAGTTTGCTGCTGGAATTTCCCTGGACAGCAGTTTGGAGACATTTTCATTTGCATTTTATGTTATTTAAACAATTTATTTTGCCAGTAAATATTTCATAGAGTTATAGTATTCTGAGTTAGCTTCGTAACGAACTAAAGAACATATACTAATGATTTTTATATGATTTATAATGAATTTTATAAGATAAGGCGTACAGTAAATTTCAGATTTGTCATATCCGATTTTTCAACGACGTTTCATGTGTAGACTATAAGATTTTCAAATGTATAATATTATAAAATGAAGATTATAAACTAATTAAAGATAATAATAATAAATATTACGACGATATATATTTTAAATGATATGGTTGCAGTATAATGTAATCTAGTATGTCACAAGATAAGTTTTCATGATCTAGATTTAATATGATACAAACGGATGCAAACGGAACATCGAAACGTTATAAAATTAAACATGGGGCACTAGATTTAAACTATAGGTAAGGTATTTATTTAAATAGGTATAAAATGAATTATATAGCATGTAGCAAGATTAACTTGCCTCGATAGGTCGCGAATCGGGAAAACGGAACGTTAACCGTCGGCGGGGAAAACTCGCGACGGGCGCACGGTTCACGGAATGAACCCAAACGATGAACAAAGGAACCACACGGGTCGGGGTACCTCGCTGGAACGTCGAGAAGCGTCACCGGCACGACGGAATTCCGGCAACAAAAGAACAGTTAAAAAAATGAGAAACGAGACATGAAGCAAGAAGAGAAAGAATGATAAAGAGAAGTACGAGAGAATATATGAGAGAGAGAGAAAAAGTGGGGAGAGAGAGAGAGCTGCAGGTGGGGGCCCACGGAATTAAAAGGAACGCGATTGGCTAAAGGGGAATCGTTAGTTAGGGATAAATATTAATTAAAGATTCAAAACATTTTAAGGAACAATAGGATATATATATAGATTAATTTAAAGATTTAAAAGATAGGTAATGAACAGTAAGATATCAGGTTAGCTAGAAAAATATATGCGATGGTTTTAATAATATTAAAATTTGGGATTTTGGCGCCAAATAAAACATTTCCAAATCGCGCCCGGGTCGAGTCCAAAAATTTGAAATTGAAATAATAGGATTTTAAGCGGGATCCAAATTTTAAAATTAAGTGTTTTATAATTAAAAAGTATACCCCCAAAACGGACACATGTACGCGCGCGTAGCCGTCCAAACTCGCCCGTTTAACTGAACGGGACGAGAACACAATGCACGGACGCTACCACGAGACTAGGGGTGTCAAGTAGGCCAAGATAAATATTTTCAATTTTATTTTAGATGCCAAAATTTGTTATATGTAGAAATGACTTTATCGGGTAAATTTTACAGTAAGCAACAAACAAGCAAGTTAAATGAAATGAGTACCACATTATGCTCAATCAGTAACTGAAAATAGTAGCATTGGGCTCGGGTGTTACAGTATTAATCACTGTCACGAATCATTCACTTTTCCATTGGCGTACTTGACACTCCTAAACCAATACCATTCACGCACGATAATGCAATGTCCGCTGAATAATAATGCACACTATCACTATGTATATGGCAGTTGGGTAAGGTATGTACATTTATGCAGTTAACAAGTCATGTGTAATATGAACTATTATGCACGTCATAAGCTTAAAAAAATTGCAGTAATTCATATGCTCAGAATTTAGTGAAACGATACAAATACGGTAACAAGTACACTCTGTCGGCAGTTCAGCAAAATTTGTTTCAATACAATCGGATTTCTGGTATTCAAGTTACAGCCGTTTCAATTTAAGTGCTCGCTGTAGGAAATTCAGTTTCTGAACTAAATGTCCGTTTCGCGGCACAATTTTCACCCAGTTGGGATCATAATTTAGTGATGCTACAGTTGAATTAAATTTAGGGTTTTCAATAGGGTTTCCAACGCACCAGATATATTCTCAATCTCATCTCTACGTCAGAAGTTATGCACTGTTAAACACTAGGGTATCGGTTCCGTTTCTGTTTGGGACTGTTATACGTCCTGTTCTTTTAAATTGCAGTTTAAATAGTAAACGACGATAAAAAGGGGTGAAATTACTTGTTTTATTTAGCTAACAGTTTCATATTAAATTAAGTATAGGTTTCCGCAACATAAAAGTTCCGGCAGCAAAGGGGTAAGTATTACGAGACAGAAAACAACAACCAGAGCTGCTCTGGACTGCAGTCCAGAGCCGCTCTCCAAATCAGTTTCCGCCGCATTTTCAGTATAGAAACAATCTAAAACTTGTATGTGGTTCCAGGTAGTCGAGTCATCTTCGATTTGAGCCCTCGAACGCATCATTTCAATGTGTACACAATTAATTATGATTTTAACAAGTTTCAGACGCGGGAAATATTCAGTTTTAACGGGTGTAATTGGGGGTGATCGTTTAAGCCAGTAACAATCATATTTTTCAGTCAAATTTCTACACAATGTTCATTATCACATGGGCCAGATTATATGATCAATTTCTGTTAGTTTAAAGGAATGTTTTTGTTCGAGCTTTACATTAAGCACTTGTGTCGTATAAGTTTTCACGAGTTATAAACACGGAATTAATAGGCTTCAGCAATGTAGCAATAATAACTAGCATGTAGCAAGTAGGGTACTTACCTGGAGACGCTTTGGAGACAAACGGCAGCGACAATGGCATGAACGCAAGACGAACGGCACGGTTTGGATTCACGGCCTCGGCTCGCGTTTCGGGTTCGTCGTCGAAGTTGCCCGGGGATGGTGCGTGATCGCTGGAGGCAGAGTGTGGTACTGTGGAGTTCCTGAGGACGTGCTGGGGTCGGTGGCGGTCGGCGGTGGTCACTCCGGAGATGGTGCAACAGTGGCGTTGAGGTTGCGATGAGGGGTGTGCAGGTGGCGGCCGAGATGACGAGGAGTGGTTCTGAGTTTAGGAGGAGGTGATGGTGATGCAGGGGATGCAGAGGAGTCGACGACGTGGCCGGCGGCGTGATGGGAGCTCGTCAGTGTGAGGGTGCAGGGGGTGGCTTGAGCTCGGCGATTTGGAGATGGTGGGCAGAGGGAGCTCGGTTGGTGGAGGAAGACTGTGCAGGTGAGTGGTGAAGAGGAGAGAGAGATGTGAGGAAGGAACAGGTAATAGTCGTCGTCGTCGTGAGGGCTCGAGGCTTGGAGTAGGGAGTGTGGAGAGAGGAGAGGTTTGAGAGAGATCGAGAGTGATGAGGGGGAGAGAGCTAGAGAGACGAGAAGAGGTTGAGGGGTGCGCGGTCGGGGTCGTGGGGCACGCAGTCGGGGACGTTGGCGAAGTGGGCGGCGACATGGTAGCGAAGTGGGCGGCGACGTGGGGGAACGTGAGGGCGCGCAGGAAAAAGGAGCGGGAGAATGAGTTCGTGGGGAGGGAGAAAGGTTGGAGCACGGGCCGGGTCGGGTTTGTGGGTAAGGAGCTTGGGTGCTGGGCCGGCAAGGTTTAATTAATTTTGTAGGGGAGTGGGCCGGCTTAGGTTTTATTTTAAATGATTTGTTTTTATCTCTTGGCTGGGCTTTCATTAGCTTGGGCTGGTTTAAATAGGGGGGATTATATATATATTTAGTTTTAGTTTTCTGGGCTGAGGAATGGGAAAATGGCTGGGTCGGCTTGGTATTTAATTCTTTGGTGTAATTTTCTTGGGCTTGGTTTTTAATCGTTTAGGAAAAACAATTAGTAAAACTTGAGCAACTAAATACCTACAAAAATCATGAGGAAAAATAGGGAAGCAATCGGGGGAATAGGAAAAATATAGGAAAATTTATTGATGGGAACGGGGATTTACATCATACCCCCCTTACAAAAATTTCGTCCTTGAAATTTAACAAGGATACAATGAAACAAAAGTACTAAACAAAAAGATGTGGAAAACGTGCACGGATATCTTCCTCCCACTCCCAGGTAGATTCTCCTGGGGAACGACCGCCCCAAGACACTCGGACTAACGGAATGACCTTGTTCTTCAGCACTTTCTCTCTGCGGTCGAGGATGGTGGTGGGCTGCTCCTTGTATGACAGATCAGTACCCAAAACTAACTCCGAATAGTCCAGAACATGGCTCTCATCCCCGAACATAACACCGCAACTGAGACACGTGGAAGGTATTGTGCACACCAGCTAGCGATGGAGGCAAGGCAAGTCAATAGGCCACCTCTCCTACTCGCTCTAGCACCTCGAAAGGTCCGATGAAACGGGGACTGAGTTTCCCGCGACCTCCAAACCCGATAACTCTACGGGTAGGGGAAATCTTCATGAACACATGATCTCCGACTTCAAATTCTAGTGCTCTCCTGCTGGTATCTGCCCAACTCTTCTGTCGATCCTGAGCCGTCTTAATGCGCTGCCTGATAATTTGGACCTTGTCGACTGTCTGAACAATGAGCTCGGGACCCAGTAATCTTCGTTCTCCCACATCATCCCAATAAACTGGGGATCGGCACTTCCTCCCATAAAATGTTTCGAAAGGAGCCATCTGGATGCTAGCCTGATAACTGTTGTTATAAGAAAACTCGACTAAATGCAGATGATCTTCCCAGGAACCTTGAAAATCCAACATGCAGGCTCTCGACATATCCTCGAGCATCTGAATCGTACGCTCAGATTGTCCGTCCGTCTGCGGGTGATAAGTTGTGCTGAACTTGAGGCGGGTACCCAAACTCTCCTGTAAGCTCCTCCAGAAGTGCGAAACGAATCTGGTGTCTCGATCTGACACAATGCTGACCGGGACTCCGTGAAGTCGCACTATCTCCTGCATGTATCTCTCTGCCAGTGACTCTGTTGACTGTCCCACTCGGAATGGTAGGAAGTGTGCAACTTTCGTGAGGCGGTCGACGATAACCCAAATGGCATTGTTGCCCCTAGGGCTCCGTGGTAAGGCCGCCACGAAATCCATAGTAATGTGCTCACATTTCCATTCTGGTATCGGAAGTGGTTGCAACAGCCCTGTTGTCCTCTGATGTTCCGCCTTCACCTGTTGGCATACCAAGCATCTGGATACGAACCGCGCAATTTCTCACTTCATCCCGTTCCACCGAAAATGCTGCTTTAGATCTCGATACATCTTTGTACCTCCCGGATGCACAGAATAAGCTGAACTATGCACCTCAGCCAGTACCCCTCCTCGAACATCTCCTTTGGGTACATAGAGTCTGCTACCGAATCTCAGAGAACCGTCTTCATATATGATTAAGTCCGTTCTCAGCCCGGCTTCTACTTGCGCTCTGAACTTTTGCAATCGAGGATCGTCCGCTTGTGCAGCCTTGATGCGATCCACAAGGGAAGACTGCACTTGTAGTTGCCAAACTTGACTGATTGCGCCCGGTGTGACGACTTCAAGCTCGAGTCTCTGAAAGTCCTCAATAATGCTCCTCTGACTGGTCAACATCATGACTGCTAGCTTGCGACTGAGAGCATCTGGTACAACATTTACTTTCCCCGGGTCATACTGAAGGTCCAAGTCGTAATCTGCCATCAGTTCTAGCCACCGGCGCTGCCTCATATTTAGTTCTTTCTGAGTGAAGACGTACTTCAGACTTTTATGATCCGTGTACACTTCAACCTTCTCGCCCAACAGGTAGTGCCTCCAAATCTTCAACGCAAAAACCACTGCAGCTAACTCCAATTCATGCGTAGGATAGTTCCTCTCGTGATTTCTCAGCTGTCGAGAGGCGTAAGCAACCACTCGACCGTGCTGCATCAGAACACAGCCTAATCCCTTTCCTGAGGCATCACTATGTATCACCAAACCACCGGAATCATCTGGTACTGTAAGAATAGGCACTGTGGTTAACTTCTGCTTCGGTGTCTCAAATGCCTGGGTACATTCCTCTGTCCACGCAAACGGTACATCCTTCCGTGTCAGCCTCGTTAACGATTCAGCGATTCTTGAAAAGTCTTGGACAAACCTCCGATAATAACCTGCCAATCCCAGAAAGCTTCTGATCTCGGCCACTGACTTCGGCGTTGGCCAATCTCTGACAGATTCTATCTTTGCCGGGTCCACTGAGATGCCTTCGCCCAAAACGATGTGTCCCAAGAACTGAACCTTGTCGAGCCAGAATTCACACTTGCTCAATTTCGCATACAGCTTCTCATCCCGAAGAATTTGTAGAACCGTGCGCAAATGCTCAACATGCTCCTCCCGGGTTTTCGAGTAGACAAGTATGTCGTCGATAAATACAACGACAAATGTGTCCAAGTACTTTGCAAACACTCTGTTCATCAAGTCCATGAATATTGTTGGAGCATGGGTAACACTGAACGGCATCACAAGGAACTCATAATGTCCGTATCGGGTCCTGAAAGCCGTCTTGCATACATCCTCGGCTGCTACTCTGATTTGATGATATCCAGAACGGAGATCCAACTTCGAAAATACCCTGGCCGCACTTAACTGATCGAATAAGTCATCGATGCGCGGAATTGGGTACTTGTTCTTTATTGTGACTTTGTTCAGCTCCCGATAATCTATACACATCCGCAGCGATCCATCATTCTTCTTCACTAACAGAACTGGTGCACCCCACGGTGAAACGCTCGGCCGGATAAATCCCTTCTCCAAGAGTTCTTCAATTTGCTTCTTCAACTCTGCCAACTCAACCAGTGCCATTCTGTACGGGGCCTTGGAAACTGGTGTTGTACCTGGAGTCAAATCGATCGAGAATTCCAAGACGCGTGGAGGTGGTAGACCTGGTAAATCTTCAGGAAATACGTTCAGAAAGTCCCGAACAATCTCTGAGGTTGGGCTTTCATCAATCTCCATAGCTGTCAGCTCCTTTGGCCTGGCTATATACTTGGCTGGCTCCAAAGATTCGCTCCCACCTTCAAAAATAAACTCCGGGTGATTGGGAATGCGGAAGATCACATTCCTTGCTCGGCAATCAATAACTGCATGGAAGGTACTCATCCAATCCATCCCGAGAATTGCGTCATAATTGCCTGTCCCGATCAAAAGAAAATTCACATAGAATTCCCTGCCACACACTACAACCGGACATGATTTACATTCTCGACTAGATACTATCACGCCATTACCCGTATGTATTTCCTAACTCTTGGTTAGTGGTTCATGTGGTATGGAGTGTGTATCAACGAAATGCGCAGATATGAAACAGTGCGATGCTCCAGAATCAAATAGTACTCTAGCTGGTATGGAATGTACGAGTAGAATACCTGTGAAAACTTCTCCTAAAGCCTCTGCCTGCTCAGCGGTCAAGGTGCAAGCCTGTCCCCGACCGCGACCTGTATAGGGTTGCCTCTGTTCCTGTGACCTCTGCTGCTGTGGTCCAGACCCTCCCTGTATCTCTGCTCGCTCGGGGCAACCGCTAATCATGTGCTGACTGGATCTGCAAATCAAGCACTATTCCTTGGCGCGGCGACAGTCCTTCTGGGTATGCCCATCTCTATTGCAGTAGCCGCAAACTACGTTCTTGCTCTGGGGCGATGCTGGGGCACGAACGGACGCTTCATCTGTGTCTTTCCAGGCCTGTGAACTGGTATGACTCCTAGAGAAGGTGCATGGGGGTGTGCTGGAACGACTGGGGGCTTCCTGAATTTGTTGATCAGTTTCTCCTGAATTCTCGCCGCGTTGAGTACTTGTGCAAAAGTCTGCAACTCAAGTGATGCGATCAACTGCTGCAGCTCGAAATCAAGTCCCTGCAAGAAGCGCCTGGCCCTGGTGGCCTCTGAAGCGACCATGTACGGAGAAAATCGGCTCAGACGGTTGAACTCTGCCGCATATACGTCCACGGGACGGCCATTCTGCTTCAGTAGAATGAATCTTTCCTCCATCTCTGCCTTGGCGGTGGAAGGGAAATAGTGGTCCAGGAAGCACTCTTTGAATTTGCTCCATTCAATCAGCCTGTCTAGCCTGCTTTCTTCCACTGACCACCAAGTATGGGCTTCATCTTCCAACTGGATCTTTATCACGTTCACTTTATCTTCATCTGGTACCCTGGCAGCCGTCAATAGGTTCTCCATATTAACCGGCCATTGCTCGGCCTCTAGTGGTTCGGCTAGCCCTGTAAATGCCGCTGGATGTAACCTCCGGAAATCTGATACGGTTCCAGCCCTGGCAGAGTAAGCTGGTGGAGCAGTGCCCTCGGGGGCGGTAATGAGTGCGGAGGGTCCCCCTGCAGCGGTAATAGCCCTGAGTCCCTCGGCGAGTAGATCCGTCTTCCTCTCCTGAGCTTCTGCGAGAAAGGTCAGTGCACTAAGTATCCTCTTCGTGCAATCCTGAGAACTTGAGTCCGAGGAGTGGTCGTTCAGGGACGTCATATCGCCGGAAGATATTCAAAAGGATATGATTAGATTCAAGGATGAAAATCAGGAATAGTGAAGCGAAAACAATGTAATACAGTACAGTTAATGTTATCCCTTGCTACTAAACACGGCTCTGATACCAAAAAAACCATGTCACGCCTCGCTTCCCAAAATACGGAAAATGAGAGATGACTAGGCCAGCCATGCTCCTACGGTCAGGGAATAATCCCGCCGTAGTCACACTTCGGCTTCTAGCATTACATGGTAATCAGTAAACAAAGCACAGAAGTAAAGAAAATACATCACTAAAATATTACATCAAAGTTCATTGTCCACAATTTACAAATAACAAGAAAATAACTACTAACCGAGTTCGAATACAAGATCTCTTTAGGGAAAGCAGAAAAGAAGGAAAAGGTACTTCAGACTAAATCTCCGCTAGCTCGAATGGTAAATCTGACTCCTGTACTGGTTCTTCCTCGAGGTCTGAGCATGTATACTCAGGTCGTCAGAGCAACGTAATAGCAATATAGTAATAATGACAGGAAACAGGCAAA
This sequence comes from Agapanthus africanus, assembly GCA_030015575.1. Classification (NCBI taxonomy): domain Eukaryota; kingdom Viridiplantae; phylum Streptophyta; class Magnoliopsida; order Asparagales; family Amaryllidaceae; genus Agapanthus; species Agapanthus africanus. The sequence goes on along the minus strand of CM057338.1, from coordinate 117,803,529 downwards.
TAAGGCAATAACAGTGGAAGTAAAATGCAGATAATCACTATGTCACTAAATGATGCAAAGTATGATCTGTGTCCCTATCAGTCTCTAAGTCATGTTTGAAATCGAATTGTGGAAAGGAGGATCATGTTTAACGGGAGTCTCGCACATATCCGAGACAACGGCCCACACGCCCGGGACATAACCCTGTCAGCCGGATCGCTAGATCCTACCTAACATATATAAGAGTCGTTGTTCGAATGATCATCCTCTAAAACACAGTCCTCGCTAAATACGATGCTCTTTCCACTTCGATTTCCCTTTTTTCCCCAGGTTTACACTATTGATGATTATGATTTAGTCGTGTACAAGTATGCACCAATAACACGGTTTTGTCACTGTTCACTGTATTAATCACTGTCACGAATCATTCACTTTTCCATTGGCGTACTTGACACTCCTAAACTAATACCATTCACGCACGATAATGCAATGTCCCCTTAATAATAACGCGCACTATCACTATGTATATGGCAGTTGGGTAAGGTATGTACATTTATGCAGTTAACAAGTCATGTGTAATATGAACTATTATGCATGTCATAAGCTTACAAAAATTGCAGTAATTCATATACTCAGAATTTAGTGAAATGATACAAATACGGTAATAAGTACACTCTGTCGGAAGTTCAGAAAAATTTGTTTCAGTACAATCGGATTTCTGGTATTCAAGTTACAGCCGTTTCAATTTAAGTGCTAGCTGCAGGAAATTCAGTTTCTGAACTGAACGTCCGTTTCGTGGCACAATTTTCACCCAGTTGGGATCAGAATTTAGCGACGCTACAGTTGAATGAAATTTAGATTTTTCAATAGGGTTTCCAACGCATCATACGGATTCTCAATTGCGCCTCTACGTCAGAAGTTATGCACTGTTCAACACTAGAGTATCAGTTCTGTTTCTGTTTGGGACTGTTATACTTCCTATTCTTTTAAATTGCAGTTTAAATAGTAAACGACGATAAAAAGGGGTAAAATCACTTGTGTTATTTATCTAACAGTTTCATATTCAATTAAGTATAGGGTTCCACAACATACAAGTTCCGTAAGCAAAGGGGTAAGCATTACGAGGCAGAAAACAACAACCAGAGCTGCTCTGGACTGCAGTCCATAGCCGCTCTCCAAATCAGTTTCCGCCGCATTTTCAGTATAGAAAAAATCTAAAACTTGTATGTGGTTCCAGTTCGTCGAGTCGGATTCGATTTAAGCCCTTGAACGCATCATTTCAATGTGTACACAATTAATTATGATTTTAACAAGTTTCAGACGCGGGAAATATTCAGTTTTAACATGTGTAATTGGGGGTGATCGTTTAAGCCAGTAACAATCATATTTTTCAGTCAAATTTCTACATAATGTTCATTATCACATGGGCCAGATTATACGATCAATTTCCGTCAATTTAAAGGAAGGTTTTTGTTCGAGTTTTACATCAAGCACTTGTGTCGTATAAGTTTTCACGAGTTATAAACACGGAATTAATAGGTTTCAGCAATGTAACAGTAATAACTAGCATGTAGCAAGTAGGGTACTTGCCTGGAGACGCTTTGGCGACGCACGGCAGTGGCAACGGCACGAACGCTCGACGAACGGCACGGTTTGGATTCACGGCCTCGGCTCACGTTTCGGGTTCGTCGTCGGAGTTGCCCGGGGATGGCGCATGATCGCTGGAGGCGGAGTGTGGTGCTGTGGAGTTCCTGGGGACGTGCTGGGGTCGGTGGCAGTCGGCGGTGGTCGCTCTGGCGATGGTGCAACAGTGGCGTTGAGGTTGCGATGAGGGGTGTGCAGGTGGCGGCCGAGGTGACGAGGAGTGGTTCTGAGTTTAAGAGGAGGTGATGGTGATGCAGGGGATGCAGAGGAGTCGACAACGTGGCCGGTGGCGCGATGGGAGCTCGTCGGCGTGAGGGTGCAGGGGGTGGCTTGAGCTCGGCGATTTGGAGATGGTGGGGAGAGGGAGCTCGGTTGCTGGAGGAGGACTGTGCAGGCGAGGGGTGAAGAGGAGAGAGAGATGTGAGGAAGGAACAGGTAATAGTCGTCGTCGTCGTGAGGGCTCGAGGCTTGGAGTAGGGAGTGTGGAGAGAGGAGAAGTTTGAGAGAGATCGAGAGTGATGGGGGAAGAGCTAGAGAGACGAGAAGGGGTTGAGGGGTGCGCGGTCGTGGTCGGGGTCGTGGGGCACGCAGTCGGGGACATTGGCGAAGTGGGCGGCGACGTGGGGGAATGTGAGGGCGCGCAGGAAAAAGGAGCGGGAGAATGAGTTCGTGGGGAAGGAGAAAGGTTGGAGCACGGGCCGGGTCGAGTTTGTGGGTAAGGAGCTTGGGAGCTGGGCCGGCAAGGTTTAATTAATTTTTTAGGGGAGTGGGCTGGCATAGGTTTTATTTTAAATGATTTGTTTTTATCTCTTGGCTGGGCTTTCATTAGCTTGGGCTGGTTTAAAGGGGGGGATTATATATATATTTAGTTTTAGTTTTCTGGGATGAGGAATGGGAAAATGGCTGGGTCGGCTTGGTATTTAATTCTTTGGTGTAATTTTCTTGGGCTTGGTTTTTAATCGTTTAGGAAAAACAATTAGTAAAACTTGAGCAACCAAATACCTACAAAAATCACGAGGAAAAATAGGGAAGCAATCGAGGGACTAGGAAAACTATAGGAAAATTTATTGATGGGAACGGGGATTTAAAGGGGCTCTACCCCGCACCCCGCAAGGGGGCTGCTAGCCCTATTGACCCCCAGCCTGCTATCCGGGTAGCGGGACCCCCGTAAACTCTGCGAGGCCCCTGATATATCTAAAACCCATCAAAACACACATACGCACACTGCACATTGAGTTCACATGACTAGTTAACCCGTCAATCGGAGGTTCCTTCGCTTCAAAGGCGAGAGGTAATTAACGGTGTAGGGTGTTTTTCGTCACCCCACTGAGATGGGAAATACGTGTCGCTTATCAGGCGTATACAGATTCCCCCTGCCTAGGGTAGGCCGATGTTTATTGATTATGGGGATCCGAATCTTCGGCAGCCGTGGACTAAGCTGCCTTTAATTACCCCTCGCCTTTGGAGTGATGGAACCTCCGATTGATGGGTCAAACTGGTCATGCGAACTCAATGTGCAGTATGCGTGTGTTGTGTTTTGAAAGGGTTTTGGATATATCAGGGGCCCTGCAGAGTTTTAGGGGAGTCCCACTACCCGTATAGCGGGCTGGGGGTCAAGAGGGCTAGCAGCCCCCTTACGGGGTGCGGGACAGCGCCCCGGTAAAAAAAATTTCAGTGGGGATGTGTTTTTAGTGTCAAAAGTTTAGGAAAAAAAGCGGGGAGAGGAGCGTCTTAAAGACGCTTGGGAGCTGGGCGTCAGCGGTTCACGTGCCCGGCACGTGGGCGCTGGGCGCTGGGCACTGGCTGCTGATGCTGGGCGCTAGCGCCTCACGCGCCCATCACGTAGGCGCTGGGCGCTGGCTGCTGGTGCTGGGCGCTAACGCCTCACGCGCCCGGCACGTGGGCGCTGGCGCTGGCTGCTGGTGCTGGGTGCTAGTGCCTCACGCGCTCGGCACGTGGGCACTGGGCGCTCGCAGAGAGAGGGGGGCTTAGCTCCCATACTGGGAGTTGTACTACCGACTGACTTTTGGAGTTAAACTCCTGAAAAAGAGAAAGAGGGGCTTACCCCCTGTACAGAGAGTTGTACTTCCCAATTGACTTTTAGAGTTAAACTCCTAAAAGAAAAGGATTTATTATTTTTTTATATATAGATTTAAACTCCAGGAGATTTTGAATGGAGTTAAACTCCTAATTAGGGTTTTATTTATGGAGTTAAACTCCTAACGATCATGATAAATGGAGTTGAACTCCCAGAAATCTTTGGAGATAATCAAAAGGGGACCCCTTTCTTCTCCCCTTTAGCCTTGGATCTTCCCAAAGTGGGACTTCTGAAGATGGGTCTCTTTCCTCCTCCTCTCGGTCGGCCGGATCTCGGAGAAAAAGGGGGCGAGACTTAAAAATCTCCCCTTTTCGAGATCTGATGGAAGATCCGAGCTCCCCTTCAAGGAATTTGTGGTGAAAAACTGTTTCTTTTTGGAAAAAGAAAAGTTAAACTCTTGATTTAATTCAAAAAAAAGGAGGGTTTAGAACCTTAAGGAAGGGGAAGGAGGCACAGAACCCTAATTTTTTAGAGAGAAAAAAAGTCCTTAGATATCTTCATCATGTTTGCCTTTATAGGCTACACACTTTACATATAGCCTCTTGGGCTTTACCAAATGGCTCTTGTGCCACCCGATACCTTATGTGCTTGTTTCTTTGTGCATATAAGCTATGGGGTTTACAAAATTTCGGCTTTCTGCCTATTTTATATACATTTATTTCTAAAAATGCATTGAACTAATTTATTGCTTCAGTCTTGGCATGGAGCCAGCCCCTTCCATGCTTGGTCTTGACTTAAGCTTGGGTCCACTTTGTTTAAGCTTGGGCCCGCTTGGCTGGATGTTGACTGATTTTGACTTGGTCAACCGGGGTGTAATTTTTTACCCCAACAAGCGGCAGTTTAGTCCGCGGCTGCCGGAGATTTGGATCCCCACAATCAATAAATCCCGGCCTACCCTAGGCAGGGGGAATCTATAGTACGCCCGTCAAGTGACGCATATTCTCATCTCAATGGAGTGATAAAAAATACCCTACAGGTTTTAGCACGCCCGGTGGGACATTTCTCTCCTCCCATACTCGGGTCAAGCGTTCATGTGAACTCATTTAACATATATTCCGATGTTTGTGCTGAAATAATGCTTTTTCGTGCGGCAATCAACTTTCAACGACGATGTCTTGTAAGATTAATTCAGCTTCCGACGGGACTCTGATCCAAAACATGGTCAAGATCAATGCCCGCGTGGTTCTCCTTGCATGTCTCAGCCGGCAATGGGAGGAGCCACCCCGTCAATTTGGTTCTATCATCATCTACCCTGCCGGAAGTGCTCATTTGGTGGAGGTCACGGCAAACCAAGTGACCAAACCGACCTCAAGGAGCAGGAGGCCAAACGTTGTGGTTGCCAAAGCATCCCACCCCAATGCAAATATGTGTTCGAATGGCTCTCCGTTGTTCCAACTGGGGGCAAGGTCGTCAACACCAATGGAGCCACAAAGTTTCTCCAGCAAGCTTAGACGGTTCCCTCGACAATCGCACGTGCAGGAATTTTCTCTGGACTCTCTATCAATCGGTCTCCGGCGTCTTCCCGAAGGGTCGAAGCCTGCCAAGTGCTCAAAACAGAAAGGCTAAGACAGAAGTGGCTCAGCTATCGAGCCAACAAGAGGAAAAGGACTCAGGCCAAGAGGAGTCTTGTGAGATTCCAATAACAGGGTTACCCCGTGACGATCAGCAATTCCTTCGAACCTCTGAAGTGGGTTCAGAAAAATGCCATGACCGCCAGAATCAAGAAGATAGCAGTCCGAACGATGCTACAAAGAGGCGTGTCCCAGCCCCAACAGAGAAAGCATGACACCTTCTCTTCAAGTGTCTATCAGGCACTCTGTGCCATGTGAAAGCAGCGGGGCAAATCCAGAAAAGAAGCGTCGGCACCACTCAAGAACCCGGTAAGGCCAGCTGTCTTCAATCGATTGTCTGTTACCGAAACAGAAGGGCCATGACAGTGGTCTGCAAAATTAACTGCCAATAATGAAATTACTGCTGGATATGTTATCTATACGGTCTATATGGAGGGCACGCGTCCCAGTGACAACCTTCGCAGCAAAAGCAAGGATGGGGCCACCACATCCCAAGCCCAATCTGACTTGAATGTGGTTGCTGCTTCCAAAGATCAGCCGCCTCTGCTGGATGATGAAAACCCTCTCGATGAGGCCGATAGGCAGAAAGACCCCTCAGTCCATATGGAGTCAAGCTCGGACAGCGAGGAAGAGCCGACTTTCCGCCCCAGGACCACAGAGCAAGAGCTGCTTCAAGAGCTTCAAAAACAGCTCAGGAGCAAATATAAAGAGATAGCCAAGCTCTATTCAAAAATTGATGACCTGAAGAATGTTGTGATGCAGCTCATGGCTAAAATTGCTCGGGCGCCTCCCAATCAAGCACAAGTCTCTACTCATGAGCCAGGTGATGACAACCCGAAGCAACCGATGCATGTCCCCTTGGGTCAAAAATTGGGCGAGTCGCACAAAAGTTGGCTACATTCCGCTTCTGGGGACACCTTGGCCCCAGATAGCACCATCCTGCTAACACAAGATCGGATAATGGATTTGGTCACCAGCAAAGTCAAAACATTAGTGGATGAAGCCGAGGCTCAGAAGGATGTAACAACCCTAAACTTGTTGTACAACTTTTTGTACAATTTTTTCAAAAAATACAGAAAGGGGTATTTTTGCCTGAGCACAAGTTATAAGTTTGTTTTGCTTTTTAATAGCAAGAAGGAGCTTGTAGCTCATTGGTAATACCTTGCACTGCTGAACCAACCCATCAGAGTTCAAATCCCATACCCCCACATTATTTTTAATATTGTTTTATTTTAAACTTTTAGAATACCAAGAGTCAACACGTACATAACTCACAAAAACCCCACTATACACTGAAAACAAACTAGACCAGAGGATAGATAAAGCGGCGAGGAACCCAATGCACCCCTGACTCGGCCGGGATCGGCCGAATCGGCCGGCGACTCGGCCGATCGGGCCGCCGCCGCTGGCCGGACTCGGCCGGACCGCCAAGTCGTCAACATAAAACTTTTGGCTTTTCATCTTCCCATCACTTCTGTTTAGTTTAAATTCTTGGACCAGTACCAGAGACTCTTTAAAACCCGAATTACTCTATTTTAATACATTTTATTACATTTTAATACAATTTTCATTTCACCCTTTCACCTAACCCTAACCCTAGCCTTACCCTATAAATACTACCCCTAGACACACACCCCTCACTCCAAAACTCTGATCAAAACTCTCAAGAAAACTCTAGAGAATTTTAGTGTACATTTGAAGTAGCGAAGGGCGAAAGCTTCGGCGATTTTTCCGACGACAACCCTAGGAGTTCCCGGCGACAAAACGACGCACCGGCGCCTCCTACCGCTTTCTCTCTCTCTCTTCTAATCTCTAAACTCGTAAGTCTCACCTCCCTCTTCTCTTTTCCATTCTTAAAACTCGTATTAATAAAACCCGACGGAATCGGTGTTAAACCGATTTCCGACTCGGTTCTTTTTAAAATTCAACCTTTTCTTTTACCGATAATATCAAAACAATCAGGACTTCAAATTCTTTTCTAATTGTCTGACTCAAACTGAGTCTCATTATAATAATCTGACTTGAATATGATTCAAGTATAATCTACAATACTATAATTCAATATGAATCCATGAATCCATATATATTCAATCTATATTGACCGAACCGAACCATGGATATACTTCCATTTACATGATTCTCAAGTTACATCCATGATTCTCCAGTTACATCCATTTACTGATATCATGGTTTCGGTAAGTCATCCAATTATACAATCTATATTATAAGACAATACAAGTTGCAATACATTACAACAATACAATCAAGACACTACGGGGTTTAAGAGGTAGATTGGTATGGAAGGTGTTAGAAGTGGCACGAGACTGCAAGATTTAAGACACCTAACCTGAATACAATTGTCGTTGTTCCGGGTTATATAACGGAGCCTTGTACTCTATATTCTGTTCACCTTAGTCTCTGGTCTACTGAGAATCCTCTCGTATACACTGGTATCCTTCTGTACCAAGGTACAAACAACAGCGTTAACACTAAATACAACATTATAATAATATAATACAACTTTGAAAGCTACTCTCTCTCTCTGTCTATTCTATCTCTCCCTTATCTTGGGACTTACCGAGTGATTTGTTCGCTGACGATATTCTATTTCTTCTTCTTTGAATGTCGTCAGGTGATTCGGATCTTCCAGAGATCGAGCCCAGTGCTGAAGACTTGGACCAGTTTGTTGAAGACCCAGAGCTTTAGTTTTATTGTACACATTTCCTTTCAGTACTTTTCATTTCTGTTATGCCACTGTTTAGGCATCGCTTTATTCCATGTATTTACTTTTCCATGTATTATAAAAAAGAATGTGAATAAATAAAGTTGTTTTATTATATCTTGTCTCTTGTGCATTTATATTTATATTACTTAGATACGCTTAGCGTATTTACTTCAGAGTAAATACGTAGCGGCCTCGTCGCGTTCCCTTCGCCGTACACAGGGAAGCAGGGCGTGACAGGTTTTGTTGGTGGCCCATACAGGTCAGAGCTGTATGGAACCCTATCATACAGTTCTGTTCTGTGTGAACAACCTAAGCAATATAACATAAGAACCAGCAACTAAAACATTCTTTACAATCCATACTCCTTGAATCTTATCATTTCATCATATACTTTGAATCTGTCCTAACCCAAAATTTTTCTTCAAGGTTATGGATTCCCCAAACAACACCAGCACCAACTTCAACCACACTCCACCTCCACTATCACTCACACCTGCCGTAGCTGCTCCTATCAACGAGCAGACGGTTTTGCTTAAGGCGATCCGCAGCCTCCTGGAAGGACAGCAGCAGCAGACTGCTATTCTCTTGAACCGTCCAGAAGCGGAAGCACCTAGGGTGAAGCAATTCAGAGCTTTGCACCCCAAACAGTTCTCAGGAAAAGGGAACCCACTGGATGCTGAGGAATGGGCTCAGGGCATCGAAGATGATCTGGCAGCGGCACAAGTGCCAGAAATAGCTTGGGTTCGTGTTGCAAAATTACAGCTCACAGACAATGCACGGAACTGGTGGAAGGCGGAAGAAAGTCGTCTTGATCAACCCATTGAATGGAAGACTTTCTGAGACATGTTTGACGCAAAGTACTTTCCTGAAACTGCCCGCTTCGACATTGAACAACAGTTCATCCATCTTCAACAAGGTTCAATGTGGACCAAATCTGTAGATGAGGATGATACTGAGTTTACCATGCTCAGCAGGTAAGATACGTCTCAATATTCGTTTTACTAAAATCACATACTGCACAGCTAACACAAGATCGTAACAGGTTTGCAGCCCATCTCATACCGACTGCTGAGATCATAGCTAGAAGATTTCAGCAAGGGTTGGACCCAGAGATCCAAGCTGCATTAGCTACAGGGGATTTCCCAACCCATGATTTGGCTTTGAAAGCTGCCCGAAGATATGAGGCAGTGGTGAAGAAGAAGGGCAGACCTCAATCTGCCGGTTTGAAGCGTCCTGCCAACCAGATGGCAGGAGGAGCCTCTCCAAGGCCAACTGTTGAACCCAGGAGAACTGAAGGAACCAATAACCTGCCGAGTCCAGACTTTTGCTACTACTGCCATAGAAAGGGACACTTGTGGAAGGACTGTAGACGCGCAAAAGCCCTATGTATGGTTTGTAGCGCGTCCAATCACGAAATTGGAAACTGTCCTTATAAACGCAACCCAGCTCATACACCCACCAACTACCCACAGCGGCCAGCTATCCAGGCTCCTGCAACTCGTCCTGCACTCCCAGCACCCTCTCCACATGGATTTCCTGCACAGCCTGCTCGCCAATTCCAACAAGCAATAAGGTACATGCCTCGAGGGCAGAGAAACATACCCCAAGGACAGAATGTGCCTCCAACTAGGAGTAATGTACCACGGTGTCAGACTTTCACATTAGCAGCCGTAGAAGCCGAGGCTATAGGTCAAGGTAACACTAGTAAGTCTCTTTCACATTTTTAAAACCCTTGTATCACTTTGTTATTTTTCATACACTGTCAGTATTTCAGTCACTAAACCTTCCTTGAATCTGTTACACTTTCCTTTTACAAATTTCGAGGACGAAATTTTTATAAGGAGGGTAGAATGTAACAACACTAAACTTGCTGTACAACTTTCTGTACAATTTTTTCAAAAAATACAGAAAGGGGTATTTTTGCCTGAGCACAAGTTATAAATTTGTTTTGCTTTTTAATAGCAAGAAGGAGCTTTTAACTCATTGGTAATACCTTGCACTGCTGAACCAACCCACCAGAGTTCAAATCTCATACCCCACATTATTTTTAATATTTTTTTATTTTAAAATTTTAGATTACCAAGAGTTTTCACGTGCATAACTCACAAAAAACCCCACTACACACTGAAAACAAACTGGACCAGAGGATAGATGAAGCGGCGAGGAACCCAATGCACCCCTGACTCGGCCGGGATCGGCCGAATCGGCCGGCGACTCGGCCGACTCGGGCCGCTACCGCTGGCCGGACTCGGCCGGACCGCCGAGTCATCAACATAAAACTTTTGGCTTTTCATCTTCCCATCACTTCTGTATAGTTTAAATTCTTGGACCAGTACCAGAGACTCTTTAAAACCCTAATTACTCTGTTTTAATACATTTTAATACAATTTTCATTTCACCCTTTCACCTAACCCTAACCCTAGCCTTACCCTATAAATACTACCCCTAGACACACACACACACCCCACTCCAAAACTCTGATCAAAACTCTCAAGAAAACTCTAGAGAATTTTAGTGTATATTTGAAGTAGCGAAGGGCAAAAGCTTCGGCGATTTTTCCGACGACAACCCTAGGAGTTCCCGGCGACGAAACGACGCACCGGCACCTCCTACCGCTTTCTCTCTCTTTTAAGCTCTAAACCCGTAAGTCCCACCTCCCTCTTCTCTTTTCCATTCTTAAAACTCGTATTAATAAAACCCGACGGAATCGGTGTGAAACCGATTTCCGACTTGGTTCTTTACAAAAAATCTCACATTTTCTTAAATACAATCATACTAAACCATTTTATGTTGACTATTAAACATTAACAAGTTATATTGAACAAGTTCCATATCAAAAAGATGTCTAATTCAATTTCTATCGTACTTTTTCACTAAAATACCATGAAGTTTACTTTTTACTTTAAAACATCACAAACTTGCTATACCTTTAATTAGATCATGAGGTAATGACCTACCTCCTCACAACACTCATATACAACATAGCACAATACTTTCAGGAACATAGAATACGGGAAAACGAAACTTACACAGAAATACCATTTACTAATAAAACCTTTTTCTACAAGAAAGATGTATTTACACAAATCTTTGCAAAGCGCCGTTACAACCCTTTGGAGAACCCGACTGGGATGGTGCGGATTATCTCACATCCCTGGGCTTAGTAGTGAGAGATGCAGACCCAGCAAGGGGCATTCGGTCTCGAAAGATTTACAGATACAAATATCTTTAGAAAAATGAGATTTCTAGAAATATAATATATTAAAATTATTTTTATATAAATATATATATGTATCATTAAAATATCTATTTTTGATATAAAATAAATATTCCAACTTTTTCTAAAAAGAATCACTTTACATTAAAATACCATGAATTTCACACAAGTTCAATATTACAATTAAATACCCTATATTATGAAAAATAGGTTTATTAACTAGAAATGTCACAATTATAAAATCTACAACTACGAAAACTTTAAAGACGATAATAAACACTTGGGGTGTGTTTTAAAAATTATACAAAAAGTATTTTTACATAAAACCCCCTCAAGTTCTATAAATTACCCTAAGGACCCTAGTAAATATAGGTTTAAGCGGGACCAGTCTCTTGAGCCTCAGGGAGCTGGAGATATGGGTGTCTGCCTATCTAAGGTAGACAACTTATCAACACGGTAATCGTCTTTGAAAAAGACACAAATCCTACCGCTCATGTGCAGCGGTCACCGATAATATCAAAACAATCAGGACTTCAAATTATTTTCTAATTGTCTGACTCAGACTGAGTCTCGTTATAATAATCTGACTTGAATATGATTCAAGTACAATCTACAATATTACAATTCAACATGAATCCATGAATCCATATATATTCAATCTATATTGACTGAACCGAACCATGGATATACTTCCATTTACATGATTCTCCAGTTACATCCATGATTCTCCAGTTACATCCATTTACTGATATCATGGTTTCGGTAAGTCATCCAATTATAAAATCTATATTATAAGACAATACAAGTTGCAATACATTACAATAATACAATCAAGACACTACGGGGTTTAAGGGGTAGATTGGTACGGAAGGTGTTAGAAGTGGCACGAGACTGCAAGATTTAAGACACCTAACCTGAATACAATTGTCGTTGTTCCGGGTTATATAACGGAGCCTTGTACTCTATATTCTGTTCACCTTAGTCTCTGGTCTACTGAGAATCCTCTCGTATACACTGGTATCCTTCTGTACCAAGGTACAAACAACAGCGTTAACACTAAATACAACATTATAATAATATAATACAATTTTGAAAGCTACACTCTCTCTCTCTCTGTCTATTCTATTTCTCACTTATCTTGGGACTTACCGAGCGATTTGTTCGCTGACGATATTCTCTTTCTTCTTCTTTGAATGTCGTCAGGTGATTCAAATTTTCCAGAGATCGAGCCCAGCGCTGAAGACTTGGACCAGTTTGTTGAAGATCCAGAGCTTTAGTTTCATTGTACACATTTCCTTTCAATACTTTTCATTTCTGTTATGCCACTGTTTAGGCATCGCTTTATTCCATGTATTTACTTTTCCATGTATTGTAAAAAAGAATGTGAATAGATAAAGTTGCTGTTTTATTATATCTTGTCTCTTGTGCATTTATATTTATATTGTTTAGATACGCTTAGCGTATTTACTTCAGAGTAAATACGTAGCGGTCTCGTCGCGTTCCCTTCGCCGTACACCGGGAAGCGGGGAGTGACAAAGGACATTGGCAGTAGTGGGCGGCCATATCCCGCACAGTACAACCTGATCGAGTTCCCCAGCGGCTACGTCATTCTTAAGTTCGGAAGATTTGACGGGATGGGAAATGCAAATCAACACGTCGCCCACTTTAAAGCGTCGTGCAGAAATACAGGGGGCAATGATGAGCTCCTTCTTCATCAGTTTGTCAACAACCTGACCGGTGTCGCTTTCGACTGGTACGCGAGTATACCAGAAGGGTCCGTCATTACCTTTGCTCAAATGGAGTCTCTGTTTCGGTAAAGGTTCATGAGTGTCGGTGATAAAATCTCCATTGCTGACCTTGTGAGGACCAAGCCGGGAAAGAATGAAAGCAACACCGACTTTATCGCCCGATGGCGTAATCTCACGGTCAAGTGCGAACCGCCGCTGGAGCAGGACCAGTCCATCAGCCTTCTCATTGGGAACCTCAGCAATTGGATGGTCCCATTCTTGTATACAGCAGGCCCCAAGACGTTTCAGGAGCTGACTAAGAAAGTCCAAATGCTGAAACGCTCAAAGCAAGAGTCTACTCCTGACTCTCAGAGAGACAAGACTTGGAAGAGTAAGAGGGACGACAACCGTAGAAGCAGAAATTCCAACAATACTAATGTCTTCAATGCGTCGACAATGAAGACAAGCAAAAGGCAAGCGAATCCAAAACCAACCGGTCTTGAAAGCCAGTGCTAGAAAGAGAAGGGCATTTCCTAGAGGAGAAAAAGAACAAGGTTTACTCTTTCAGAAGGGACAAGGTCCGCAAGATATTCAAAGATGCCTTGAACAATGGTCTACAATTTCCAGAGTCGAAAAGACCTCACGAAGCAAAAATAACCGACAATTCTCTATATTGCCCGTACCACCGAGTAGTGAGCCATGCGATCGAGGATTGCTATATTTTCAAAGACTGGGTCGAGAAGCAGTACAAGACTGAGGATATCGAGTTGTCTAAGAGTGTGTTGTTAAACAATCAAGTTGCAACCACCAACTTTATACAGACACAAGCTGAAGCCTTCTGGGAGCCGACAGCTAAACCCGCTACCCTGAGGAATGAAACCGACTCGCCGCAGCCTCCATGGAGCATGCACATACCTAATAAGATGAAGAAGATGCTAAAACTACTTCAGAAAGAGCCCAAAATAGAATGGGAAGGGCAGAAGAAGCCCGCCATTCAAGCTGCCAATTCGACTCAATCAAGCCAAAAGCCCAAGAAGCTCAAGAAGAAGAAAAGTGCGTCTCGACGCGAAAAAGATTCTGCGGGGAGATCGACCATTCAAAAGTATATCGATTCCCTCGAAGACTATGAACAAAAGAAAAGAACTCTGATTCAATTGAAGGAGTTCTTCCCCGTAAAATCCGCTAAGATTCTGGAGAAGCTAGATGAAGACTCCAATGACGAGATCCCTATAGTGACCTCCTACGTCGTCCATCTTGGTAGCGACTCTGAGGAAGAGCTATGTTTTCCCGAAGAGGACGAGGAGCTCGCCACAAAGGCTAACCAAATCCAGCTTAGAAGCGGCAGGGCTCTACCGCCAAATCAGGGCAACGTCCCAAAATGAAAGAAAAAGCAAGTCGCTAATGAAGAAGATGGCGTAGAGCCGGCTCATGAGAACTCGCGTCCTTCCTCGGTGAACTATAATGTCTTGGCTCATCTCCGTAAGCTTCCTTCTCTCCTGAGCATCTACGATGCCTTGGTCCTATCTAAGGAGCTTAGAGATGTTCTCATTCACGCTTTACAAAACCCCAAGCAGTACCAGGCTCGCTTTGTGGAAATTAATATGAAAGAAACACAGTACACTCTGCATGCCGCCACAGTCACGTTTAAGGACAAAGACCCGCTACTGGGAACAACTGAGCATAACCGGCTGCTTTATGTGACCGGGTACAGCGAAGAAGATCGGATTAATAGCATATTGATTGATCCGGGATCCTCAGTGAATATCATGAACTTGCGGACTCTTAAAAGTTTGTCAATGGATGTCCGACACCTGTCAAGGAAGAGAATTGTCATCCAAGGTTTCAACCAAAACTGCTAGCAAGTTTCGGGATCTATAGTTTTGCCGATCAGGTTTAGGGACCTGCAAACCGAAGCTAAGATATACGTGATCGACGCCGACACGTCCTATAAGATCGTTCTAGGACGACCGTGGCTTCATGATTATAGTATCGTTCCGTCAACTCTCCATCAGTGCATGAAGTATACCAAAAATGGCTAGGAATGACGCATTGACGGGGACATTCAGCCGTTCGGTGTGCATGAAGTCCTATACGAAGATTCTCGGTACTTTGTGAATCTCCAAAATGCTGAGCCACAACTGACTAAGGACAGAATGGCCTCGAAACTCAAAAGCAAATCTGAGCCGGCTGTCATTTGCAAAATGAAAAACCCCTAGGTGCGTCTGCGTTTCGACAGTGACACTGATGAGTCCGACACTGGAAGTCCATCCTTCCATAACTCGCCCTCATTTCGGCAGCGATATGGACGAATCTGATATTGAAGGCCCATCCGGCAGCGAAATTCGACCTCGTTTAGGCAGGGACATTGAAGAGTCGGAGGAAGAAGGCCTGCCTTGCAACAGCTATGCGGATTGGGCCCCCATGCAAAAAGCGAAGCTAAGAGAAACGTTTGAGATTACAGAAGGGTCCCTAGCTTTCATAAGGGTGCCGGAGCAGATGTGCAAGGAGCTCGATGCATTGTCAGTCTCCGCTGTGAACCAGCTGAAGACTTTCTATATTCCCGGAAGGAAAAGTGGACAGAAGGGCATCTTGTTTTATGGGTCAAACCCTATCGTGCACCCGGACGATTTGTCCGTGACATGTCGTCCCAGCGAGAGAGGCATAAGGGTCGTCCTCAATCCTAGATATTATGCGTCCGAGATGCAGGAATATTTTAAAAAGTGCGGATGCCGGTTATATCAAACGGAATCCGAAGCGAAGTTTTATGAGGGGCTATGGCATCCGCCTCAGGTCCGAGCACTCATCGATGGACGAATCCCAGATAGATGTGGAATAGGTTCCATTCAACCTAATGCCAAAGCATGCTATATGATCCATGTTGGTGAAGCCATCAAGGGGTCAAATGATGATGACGAGCTAGCCGGGCCAGAAGAAGCCCCTTAAGAGCTTGAAGATGGCGGACAAGCAACTTTCGACGAGCTAACCGAGATTGATTTGGGAACGTCTGATAATCCAAGGCCGACCTACATCAGCTCGCTCTTGTCAGAGAAAATGAAAGAGCAAATAATCGCTCTGCTGCATGAGTTCGCCGACTGCCTCGCGTGGACATACAAAGAAATGTCTGGCCTTTCCCCTGAAGTGGCCGTGCATAAGCTGGCTATATCTCCTTATGCCAAGCCAGTCAAACAAGCTCCTCGAATAATGAGAAGGGAGCTGGAAGAAAAGGTCATCGAGGAAACCAAGAAACTCATCGATGCCGGCTTCGTTAGAGAAGAGAAATATACAGATTGGATCGCATGTATCGTCCCAGTGAAGAAAAAGAATGGGCAGATCTGATTCTGTGTCGATTTCAGGGACCTGAACAAAGCATACCCTAAAGACAACTTCCCGCTACCGGTCATAGAAATGATGGCCGACGATCAAGCCCGATCCGGATCTTCGAGGAGCTTAAAGAGAGGAAGAGAAGAAGACCCGAAGGACTAGAATCAAGGACGTATAATATCTATCATAGTAGTTAGAACCTCCTAGTAGAAATAGCTAGTTAAGGTTTCTGTTAAGATCCTGGAGTTTAGTCGGTGTTGCGAGCTTTGTAAAAATCGTTTTTGTAAATTCCGCCTCCCCGCGAACCCGCGGGGTGCACGACATCGACTTACAACATTGAGTTCGCATGACTAGTTGACCCGTCAATCGGAGATTCCTTCGCTTCAAAGGCGAGGGGTAATTAACGGCAGGTTAGTCCGCGGCTGTCGGAGATTCGGATCCCCACAATCAATAAACCCCGGCCTATCTTAGGCAGGGGGAATCTTTAGTACGCCCGACAAACGACGCGTATTTCCATCTCAATGGGGTGATGAAAAACATCCTACATGAACCTCTCATGGAGTCCGAGTATCATTCCCTTACCCTACCTTCTTTCGTCTCTCCGCTGACACTTGATCTCAAGCCGCTGCCGTCTTATCTTAAATATGCATATTTAGATGAGAATGAGTTTTTACCCGTCATCATATCAGTTCCTCTAGCCTTAGAGCAAGAGAAAGCCTTTATGTCTGTCTTAAAATCAAATTGGCAAGATTTCGGTTGGACAATGACGGACATCTTATATACATATGATGGATGAGGCCAAACCAGCCCGTGACCCACAAAGACGATTGAATCCCGTCATGAAAGAGGCGGTAAAGAAGGAAATCGTCAAATACTTAGATAATGGTATAATTTACCCAATATCTGATAGCCAGTGGGTAAGTCATATTCACGTCGTCCCTAAAAAGTCTGGCATCACGGTCATAACTAATGAGGCAAATGAGTTGATTTCAACTTGCACCCAAACCGAGTGACGGGTATGTATTGATTATAGAAAACTCAATGCCGCGACGAGAAAAAATCACTTCTCTCTACCCTTCATTGACCAGATGTTAGAACATTTAGCTAGGCATGAGTTCTATTGTTTCTTGGACGGTTACTCAGGCTACAACCAGATTCCCATCGCCGATAAAGATCAAGATAATACGACTTTTACTTGTCCTTTCGGCACTTTCGCTTATAGACGCATGCCCTTTAGGTTATGCAATACTCCCGCTATATTTCAACGGTGTATGATGGGGATATTCTCCGACATGGTCGAGAATTTTCTGGAAATATTCATGGACGATTTCTCCATCTTTAAGAATTCCTTTGAGGAATGCTTACGTCATCTTGACGCTGTTCATACCCGCTGTAAGGACAAGAATATAATTTTGAATTGGGAAAAATGTCATTTCATAGTTCAATAAGGTATTGTCTTAGGGCATATCATCTCACGAAATGGCATTGAGGTAAACAAAGCTAAAATAGATGTCATTTCCAACCTTCCTCCTCCCAAATGCGTCAAAAATATACGATCCTTTCTTGGCCATGTCGGTTTTTATAGACGGTTCATCAAGAACTTTAGCAAGATTGCTAGACCCTTAACTCTTCTATTGGCTAAGGATACAACTTTTCACTTCGACTCGGATTGCTTGGCTGCTTTTGAATCGCTTAAACGTTCCCTCACTACCACCCCCACTCTATCATCTCCAGACTGTAATCACCCTTTTGAGCTTATGTGTGATGCATCCGAATTTGCTATTGGTGCAGTCTTAGGACAGCACATCGATAGGATGCCACATGTCATTTATTATGCGGGTAGGACCTTGAACGATGCCCAAGTGAACTATACAACCACCGAGAAAGAACTCTTGGCAGTTGTCTTTGCATTAGAAAAATTCAGGCCCTACCTAATTGGCTCTCCGGTCGTAGTTTACACCGATCATTTCGCCTTAAAACATTTTTTATCAAAGAAGGATGCTAAATCCAGGTCAATACGTTGGATCCTCTTGCTGCAAAAATTTGACCTTGTTATAAGAGACAAAAATAGATGTGAAAATGTCGCAGCTGACCATCTTTCACGACTTCCATCTTCACCAATGTTGACCTTGCCAATAAACGACTCTTTTCCGGATGAACATCTTTTAACCTTATTTTGCGAACATTGGTTTGTTGATATCGTGAATTATTTAGCAACGGGACTTCTACCCAACGAATGGTCAATTCAAGACAATCACATATTTTTATCCCAGGTAAAACACTTTTACTGGGGCGAAACTTATTTGTTCAAGTACTGTCCCGATCAGATCATTCGCCGGTGTGTCCTTAATAATGAGTTCAGGGGTGTATTGTCCTTCTGCCATGATCAAGCATGTGGTGGTCATTTTGGTCCAAGAAAAACTACGGAAAAAGTTTTGCAACGTGGCTTTTATTGGCCAACGTTATTCAAAAATGCATATGATTATTGCAAAACTTGTTCACGGTGTCAGCACATAGGTCGGATTTCACGGAGGAACGAGATGTCGCTCCAACCAATCTTGGTTGTTGAGATATTTGATGTGTGGGGAATTGATTTCATGGACTCGTTTCCCAACTCTTTTGGGAACTTATACATTCTCTTACCGGCTGATTATGTCTCTAAATGGGTTGAAGCAATACCGAACCGTACTAATGACAACAAGCTTGTCGTTAAGTTCCTTAAAGAAAACATATTTTCTCAGTTCGGGCACCCTCGCGCTATCATTAGCGACAATGGGACGCAATTCTGCAATCGGACTTTCAAGGATTTGATGCGGAAATATTCAATCAATCATAAGCTTTCTACGTCCTATCATCCCCAAACGAGCGGACAAGCTGAAGTCTCCAATCGACCGATAAAGCAAATTTTAGAGAAAGCGGTTTCTAAGAACCGTAAAGATTGGTTCTCTAAACTGAATGATGCTCTTTGGGCATTTAGTACTGCATATAAGACCGATCTTGGCATGTCTCCTTATCGGCTGGTATTTGGGAAGGCTTGTCACCTCTCTGTCGAGATCGAACATAGGGCAATGTGGGCAATTAAAGAGCTTAATTTCGATTTTGACCAAGCGGGAAGCTATCGGAAGCTGCAAGCTAAGTGAGCTTCGTGATGAAGCCTACGATAACGTGGTTATAATAAAGAACTGAATAAAGGTATTCCACGACAAACACCTTGTGCGAAAAACATTCATACCGGGATAACAAATTCTTCTTTACGGTACCCGTCTCCATCTTCATCCGGGTAAGCTGAGATCTCGTTGGATGGGGCCTTTTGTGGTGAGGTATGTATACCCGCACGGTGCAGTGGATGTAGAAAATGCTAAAAATGGTTCCATTTTCAAAGTAAATGGGTATAGATTAAAACCGTACTTTTCCGCTGACCCACCGGAGGAGCTCATGTTCTTTTAGGAGCCGCTTTATCATAACTAACTTTCCTCCGCCTCTCCTCCATACTTCGGTTTTCCAGCCATAAACAGTAGCAATAATGTTTCAACTAAAAATGGAGGTGTATATATTAGTAGTTCCAAACAAAACAAATGTGTGTGCTACAAACAAGTTTAGGGGAGGCTTTTCATTTGACTACCTATTGACCCTATCATTCTCCACCCAAGTTTACAGGTTTTTGCGCTCAAACAACAGTATCAGTGAGGACACTGCTGCAAACAGATTTGGGGAAGGTTTGTATTTATTCACGTATCATTTTGCACTAAAAAAACTAAAATATTTTGAAAATAAAAGTTAGAAAGTGAAAAATACATATGAAAGAGAAGAAGAGACTTAAGAAATGCAAGAAAATTATATATTTTAGAACGAAACTGGTAATACGTAGTCATGAGCTGTTATCCCAAGGGTTAGTAAGATGAAGGAATCACGAATCTGTGGATAGAAATAAGTCCGAGAAATAGTCCATATTCTTGAGTCTAAACTTCTGAATGTTGATACCCTACTATACACACTTGCACACATCTTGAAACTACCTTGAAATACTCTTGCCTGAAAACCTTAGTATGAAAAAAATCATCAACAAAATATAAATGAAACATAAAATAAAATTTAAAAGAAAAATGAACACTGGTTTTGTAATTACTTAAGGCAGCATATAAAAAAATACAACGAGGGTGCCTTATTACCTAATGCCTTAGACCAACTGGTTTGGGGGTCACTGCTAAGCCTTAGGTGTTGCAAGATTAAAATATTGCTAAGTACACCTTAATAAGTGAGCACATTCAGTAATCGGTTAGTTAGTGCCTCAAGAAGTATTAACGGTCGTATGAAGAATATGTGAGTAAATCCATCTACAACATCAACGACTAAAAAGTGCTAAGGAATATGGACGAAGGATATGATAACTTGAATTGAATTCTCCAAGTGTAGGGATGACTTTTACACACATGTAGAGGTATATGATCGATATTTGGAGGAGAGATAAGGAGGAAGGCTAAAGATGATGTTTTATTGAGGCAGGATGTGATTTCTTACATCTTTTCAAGACTATTAAGATAGTTCTCATGACAGCTAAAAAACTGGTGTAGTTTGAAACGCTTATTTTCAAGATTTTCTTTTATATGTTCTTATCTTTGCATGTAATTTTCGTCTTATTTCCTTTATTTTCTAAGTTTTAGAAATTTATGGGTGTAATCTGATGGAAACCTTCAGAAGACAACACTCCTCCTACTAGGGGCACCTAGAGATTTAACGGCTTGTTACACGAGCTAAGTGCAATTGTGTTGCCTATGAAAATGTGCTATGTTTTTTTTAAAAAATAAAATAGTTTACTCAGGACGATCAAAAAATAAGTTCGGGAGTATTTGATCAGTCATATTTATTGCACATTTGTACGGTCATTTTTCCTACTATTATTAATTACTAAATGGTGTTATTTATAATTTAAGAACATATGTGGTTTATTTGTAAAAAGATTTTGTCATATATTTCTTAATTTATAATTAATACAATTGAGGGAATATATGCATATCATATTTAAATGAAATATCCATGTGATTCTTAATTATGAAAATATGCATATCATATCAAATATTGTTAACCATTATTATTAAGATGTGCATATCATATCATATTCATTAAGTAATTTAATTAAAAATCGGTTGGAATATTATCTCAAATAAACCAAATGCTACTAATAGTTTGATTTGAGATATTGTATAGATATTAAAATAATAAATCAGTTCAGCGCTACAAACATAAGTAGGAGATTCATATCAAATCGAGTTATCAAACCAAATCTGCCGAATTTTAGGAGCAAATTGAAGATCTCGCAACTGCAGAGAGAAGGAGATATTTTCAAAATATATTCATCATAAAAATCTCCTAAAATCGAGAAAAGAAAGCACAGAAAATCTGGAGGCGCGATAACATCAACAGACGTGGAACTGCGGTGAAATGTGGCAAATGGCCGCGGAACCGTGGTCACCTAGTGGCCGTTGGATGTGCAATTTCAGGGGCATGATCATCTTTTTACATGCTTCGAAATGACGTCTAGGGTTTCAAGTTTCAGAGCCTATATAAAGGACCGCGAGCGATCTATTATCATCCATCCATCTATCGAGCAAACTAGGGTTTTTAGTTCTTTTAGTTTTTTTCAGCAATCAAATTCTGTAATGCAAAAATTTCAATAAAAGGTAGTTTCTTTCTTTTAATTTTGTCTCATTACTTTCCGCATTTACTTTCTGTACTTTTATTTTTTTTTTTTTTTTATTTTCTTATGGGTTCTTTATTCTTCTACATTTCGTCGTTTTTCCTAACGAGTGAGTAAATTCTCGTTTGTTAGGATTTGTAGGATATGGTAGTATAATGGATGGAAAAAATCCCTTATTTTTTTCTTATATTTTAATTTTTATAAATTTTAGCAAAGGGAGCCTTAATCCTTTTATTCGGGTGTGCTACCAATTCATGATAGTTACGATCTTGATTTGAGATTCGTTAACACTTGCTTTGTTGAAGGCTTGAGATAAATAGGGATCAAAGGATAAGGATCAGTAAAGGGAAACTCTAATCCCTCCAAGTACACCAATCCACATGCATCACTATTTCTTTAGTATTAAATAATTAAAAGATAAAAAGAATTATTTTTAAAACTCCATCCTTTAACTACTAAATCCGAAAAACCCTACAAGCTTTTATCTTATAAAATTTTCAAATCTCTTTAATATAAAACGATAAAAATCCAACCTTTTCTCTATTAACTCGTCTAAAATAAGAAAGATGGTTTACCATTTTCCTGTGGACGACCCATACTACACCGTTATTGATTGCGGTATTTAGAAAACACAAAGACTCAATTTTTTACACCAATCAGCTGTCAAAATTGAAGGATGATTTTATAACTCTTAATGAAGCTCGCTCATGTAGGAAATGTGTTTAGAGACGGAAATGCAAGAAGAACTTCACCTATGAAAACATAGAAATGGTACCGCTTCTCATGGAAGTTAATGATTTACTTTCGGGATTGTTTTCTGAATAAGGATAACACAAGTCCATTAATAGTGTCAGGTAATAATGAAATTCTTAAAAAAAACATGATATAAATATGTACGTTATGTTACTGGTTATACATCAAGGAGTAGCTGGTTTAATGCCTAGAAACCAGAAACTTCGTATCACCTTGTAATATTTACACTAACTAAAGGTTTAAACCGAAAGGAACCTTTTAGTACTATGCATTAAAATATCAATAGAGAATATAGATGTGAAGAAAATATATAAACTCAAAAGTGGGGGATTGTTAGAGTTTTTGAGCGGAAAATTTTAATTTCGAAAATTCATTTTTTGAGCGGGAAATTTGAACTTCGAAATTTAAATTTGAACGTTTAGTTTTCAGCGGTTTTGAATTTTGAATTTTGAATTTTGAAAAGTTGCAACCGTTGGTTTTACATGACCCTTGGGAATCTATAAATAGGACCAATTTCTTAAAAACAATAGCAACTTCTTCTTCTTCTCTATTATTCTCGTTTTGGACAGAATTTCAAGGTTTTTTCGATTTTTGCTGATCGCAGGAATTTCGGACTCTGTTGTATCCTGAGGGATCCTTGTCTGTAACTCTTTAGCAAAGTTAATTTGAGTGGGGACAAGTAAATTCTTGAAGAAAGTCGATTGCGGCTTAGAGTCAATAAATTCATGTACATGTACTCATTATTTTTCCGATTCGTACACTACATTTCCAACATTTTTTGCCCTCTATCTTGTTGATTTTAGAAGCTTATATTGTTTAAATGGTATAAAAAAGAAATATTCTTGCTAAAAGCTCAGGCATCTTTGAAGGTGGTTCCAAACCAGACCCAATGTAGCAAAAATCAAGTACTTATATATATGGAGGGAAATGAGCCGATATAAAATCAACAACTCAAATTATTAAATAGCAGCCTTTCAAGATCAAGATAAAATAAGAATTAGTACCCAAAAAAATTCAGAAATTCAGGGTTATTGAAATTTTATTTTAAAAAATTAAATTCCACCCACAAGAAACCTATGTGTCTTTAGCTCTTCATAATCACAGCTAATAACCAAAAAAAATCCCCATATAATTATGAAATAAATGCTAGCCCACATACACGATTCGGGGATGCATGAGGCTCGTCTGTGTATGACCGGTAGAAATCTGTAGACATTCCTCCTTCCTTTTCTTCATCCTCTCTCTCCCAAACCATCTCTTTCTCCCAATGTTTGTGTTTGAAAATTGAAGAGGAGAGGAATTTCTCCCTTTCTTTCGTTTTTTTTTTTCAAAAAAAGATTATAACTCACAGCAGCAGGACAAGGACTGGCCTTCGCGAACATGACCGGTGCGCATGTGGTTTGCATAAAACCCCTCTTGCTATTTTCAAACCCCTTTTGTTGCCGTTATCCAATCCGACGGGCTGAAAAGATGGTAAAAGAAGATGTCCGTAAATTTGGTATTTTTTTTTATCTGTGATGTGCGTCTGGGATAAGCAAAACAGTAGAGAGAAAAATATATAGCGGTCTCCAAATTCTCGTTGATTACTCAGTTTAACATTTATAGCTCCTCTTTTCAAATCGGTATTGCCGTTTCTTATTTCTTTTATGAGTACAGTGTAGATCACATAGATTATACTCTTCAGACGCATCTTGATATAAGCTATTTTTTCATATTATGAAAAGATAGGTTTCATGCTCGGAGTAGGTGTTTATGGCCGTGTGCAAAGAATGAAGTGCAAACTAGCCATTTCTTAACTTCTTCTTTCTAAGCGAGTCACCAGATTATTAGCCGTTCTGTTGCTTCTTTATTGATGTGCAAAGTGGCACTCTAAATATTATCTATCATCCAACACTTGGTGGTTAATTACTCGGTTTATATTCCCGGCTCATCCAAGGCCCATGAAAAGAACATTATTGGTTTTTTCTTTTTTGTCTTGCTACAGTCCAAATAGCATTCATATGTTTTCGACGGTGAAGATCAACACACAAATGGTACCGATCATCCAAAAAAGAACAACATACCGTGTCTCCGGTCGGGCCAGGGCACGTATAACCAACTTAAGCCAAGGTGTTTGGAAATTACTTCCGGTACTTCAAGTATTTGTTTTGATGGAAGAAGTGTTTGGAAGTTACTTTCAAATGATGATATGGATCATATATAGTATAGCTCCTTCCAAAAATTTCTTCCACAATGAACAAGATAATGAATAATTTTTTAATACTGCTTCATTACTACTTTTCAAAAGAACAAACATAATGCTTATATATAAATCAACTTTTTTGTTGTTTTGCTTATACAAGAAGTACAAGAATTTACTTCATAACTATTTATTTCTTCTAAAAAAAACAAGCAATCAAATATTATAAGTAAAGTTTTAGGGTATGACACCTTTTTGGGAATTTATTTCAAGAATATTTCCAGTCTTTGGGAACTTTCAGTCATCCAAACCGGCTTTAAGTCCTCATCCACCTCTGAGAGAAGCGGCAGCCAGATTGAGCCCCACAGGCCCTTTCCACTCTCTTGTCTTTAATTGCCGATTCTTGACGCGCACGATTACCTCCGTCCAGGTGGCACCACCGTAGGCTGCGGTTTCTTTCTTCTTCTTCTTTCTCTCAACTGAGAAAGAAAAAAATGAAAGCTCTAGGGTTTTACAGAGAGAGGGATTTTCTAGGGTTTTAACGTCGGGGGAGAAATTAGGGTTTGTTTTGTGACGATTAGTGTTGGGAGATGAAGAAATCATTCAAGGATTCGATCAAAGTCCTCGAAGCCGACATCCAGCACGCCAATACCTTGTATGTGCGCTTATTTTGCATTTTCTTCCTTCTATTTTTTTGCAATTTTGTTCATTTCGATAATTTTATTGATATAGGTTTTAATAAATGAAGTAACTTGAAGTTTGATTTTGTACTTTTAGGTGCAATGAGCTTGCGATTACTTGATAATATGATCTATTGTGAGAGTCTTGTCTTTGCCCTAGTTTCCGGCTGTCTATTCGGCGTATGAGCAATCAGATGTTATGTGATCTATGGTTTTCACATTTATGTTCCGCATATTTTTGGGTTAGGAACAACTTGCTGTTAGAGTTGAGTGGCATTAGGTTCATAGCTAGTAGTTTGTGGTTTTGTTTTGGTGATCACCGTAGCATTGCGACTCACCAGGTAGAACTTGGTCTTGCTCATAGTGTTTCTGGTTTTGGTGGTGGCAGAGATCCAGGAAACTCTTACGGATATGCAATAATTGTTTGCTGATATGCGTCATAATAAGCTAATCTGTATTGATGAATGGATGATACGATAAGATGTGAATAAGTTTTGAATATATCAATGCCAAATGTATATGCTGTGTATCTCTTTTGTTTTCTTTATCATTTCAGAGTTGGCCTAGTGAAGATGCAGCAGATAAAGTAGCACATAGTTTATGTAAAAATAAAAATAAAAAATTAAATCAGTGGGTGGGAACAATCCTCAAGGTTACAGAATCATTATTTTTTCGTACATTTGTTTGGTTTCTGTTTCGCTTTATTAGCTGCTTTTGTGTAGTTTATCTTTTAACATTGATGATCTGTTTTAGTGGCCATGAACCCATTATGACATTTGTAAGTGAAAGCCTGTTTAATACCATGGTCCATGGTTCAGGGCATCAGATTTTCCGAGGGATGGAGCATGTTTTCAGATGCGTATGTCGTATAGTTCAGTTGCACCCTTATTTCTTTTTCTGGTGTAATGGACAGACTGTAGGCTTGCTGGTGCGCTTGGGCTGCTCAGAATTCTGATATATAAGGTTTCTATCTTATTACATCCATTTGCTAATATTATATTTCATTGTATTCGTGTTCTAAAACAGAAATATATTTTTATGCTAATACCATGCTATTTGAATCTAAATCTGCAGGTTTATGTTGATGGAACTACGACCATGTCCACCCACGAAAGGAAAACAAGTATCAGAGAATTTTATGGTATATATTGATTTAACTCGTTCTTGTCAAGAACCACTTCGTCCAAAAGCATAAGCCGTTGGTTTTGGAACAAACAATATGCATCAAGCTAGCACAACACTTAAGTAGCATGGATTATGCCACACCCTGAGACTTTGAGGTGTCCACGAAATCATAAAGACGGTATTTAACGTTTAGTTTGGAGTCTTTGGACATGATTGACCTTTTTTTAATTTTTTTTGAGAGAAAGGATAGGGTCAATAAAACCCTAGCCATATAAAACATTTCATTAAAAATATGAAATGAGGAAAGTTACAACAAGGAAACAAGGAAAATAAAAAGAAAAAAAAAGCTCTAGAGAACCATCTCTCTATGGACAACAAAAATTAACTGTAAAGCGAATTAAACCATTTATCCACAAAATTCTTCAAAAGCCTCCGGTAAATTATGTATATGTATACATCCTCCTTTTCAAAGCGTTCGTTCAAAAGTCCAGCAAAATATTAACTCTATGAAGTACAATTAAACAAGAGCACTTTTTATAATGGAAAATCCTAGTATTTCTTTCGGCCCAAACACACAAGCAAAATGCCATGACAAACATATCCCATGCATTCCAAATATTCTTTTTGACCCTATTGATTCTCCATTTCGTCCATAATGAGAACATTGATGCTGGTTTCTTTAATCTTTCAGAAATGTCTTTTATTTTTCCATATCGATTTTACAAAAGAACATCTTAAGAAAATATGTTCAATTGTTTCACTTTCTTTATTGCACAAGACACAAAGCTTCTTTGTCAACTCTTTTTCTTCTTCGTAACATGAAGTTTTCCTTTAACTATAAGCCACATATGGATTTTAAATTTCGTTGGAACCTTGCACCTCCATAAAACTTCAGCAATAGGACACTTGCAACCACCAAATGTTATGAATATGCATAAAGATTTAATTGAAAATTGGCCATCGACACTCCACCCCCAATTCCAAATATCTTTGTGTTCGGATAGATTAGTAGGAGAGGGAAGTAATTGAAACAAGTGAGTTAATTCATCTTGATGTTCTTCAGTAAAATGATATCTAAATTTAGGACATCCATTTCTAAACTCTCATGGAAGATACCAATTCATCTTGATTCTAAGCCAAATTGAATAATTGAGAGCATAAAAAAGTAAGAGAAAAGTCTCCCAATTATAAATCTTTCCAAAATCTAACAGTATCTACCTTGTTGCATTTCACATTAAAACCTTTAGAGAATGGCAAAACAGATCTTGCAACACCTCTCCAGAACGAGGACACAGCAGAAGAATGTAACAAATCATAATCCCAAAAGGATCTTCTTTTATAATATGAGCTCAACACTAATTCACACCAAGGGAGAATGATCGGAGACAAGTTTCCATATCCATTTCGCTAACAAAGCAGTGTTCATATTCTTGAGATTTAACACTCCTAAATCACCAAACTCTTTTGGTCTGGAAACCTCCTCCCAACCAACTAAGCAATGAAAACCGGTAATGTTATCTTTCCTCTAGATAAATAGACATCATGTATAGAGGGATGAATAATATGACAGAGTTAACTAAAACAAGTATGTCACCTCTAGATAGCATTTTACCCTTCCATCCGGCTAATCTAGAATCAATTTTTTGGACAACTGAAAGCCAATCCTCTTTATGCAACCCATTGGTCTAATTGAGACACCCAAGTATTTTTAGCGAAAAGAACCCTCTGCTACAATTAAAACCTTCGACTAATGTAATATGCAAATCCTCAAATCCACCAATTAAAAATATTTGTCTTTTTTCTAAATTCACTTTCAAACCAGATAATAACTCGAAAGCAAATAGAAGAAACTTAATGATTGCCAATTGAGTTAACGAAGGATAGTGGAATAAGAAGGTATCATCAGCATATTGTTGAAGATTCAGGATACCCCAGTGTCTACTATCATTGCTCCCCAGCCCTTCCAACAAATATACCTCCTTAGCTTTTCCCATAATTCTAGAAAACACATCTGCAATAAGCACGAACAACAAAGGAGACAACGGATCTCCTTGCTTAAGTCCCCGTTTACGGTGAATGAGATTTCGTTTAAAACCATTTACAACCACCGAAGTATTTCCATCTCTTAGTGTAAACATAACCCATGACACCCAACTAGCTCCAAATCCTCTAGCAAGCAATAGTTCTTCCAGAAACTCCCAGCTCACCATGTCATATGTTTTCTGAAAATCAATTTTAAATATCACGCATGTTTCCTTCCTCTTATGACACTGTCACAATTTTCTGGACGGTAGCCACACTGTCCAAAATACTTCTTCCCTTAATAAATGTCGTTTGCGATTTATCCACCAACAAACTCATTTTATCTTTTCTGGTAGCCAGTACCTTGATCACAATTTTAAAGACAACATTCAGAAGGCTGGTAGGTTGATATTCTGAAACACTACACGCATTTTCAATCTTTGGAATCAGAGTGATCAGAGTGTAGTTAAGCCTTTTTAAATCTGCAATTCCAAGATCAAAATCAGAAAAAACTGCCATGATATCAACCTTCACAATATCCTAAAACTCATGAAAGAATAAAATTGGAAATCCGTCGGGGCATGAAGATTTATCTCCAGCCAAATCAAAGACCGTCATTTTAACTTCACCATAGAAAATAGGGTCTCCAAATCTTGGAAGTCCCAATTTTCATTTCCATACAAACCTTACCAATCACAAGTGATGCTTCTGACGAGTCATCACTGAAAATACCTTTGTAGTAAGAAATAAACAATTGCAAAAGTTTCTGATTAGAAACATCGGTACCGCCATGTATTATAGAGCAAATTTTGTTTATTCTTTGCCTACCATCAGCAATTTTATGAAAATATGTATTTTTATCACCTTCTTCTAACCAAGTCATCTTGGACCTTTGTCTCCACGTTGTTTCTTCTTTATCCAGCATATCTTCCAATTGAAAGTTTAATGCATCTCTTTTTTGTTTATCCACCGGAGTAATAGCTTTTTGTTCTTCAATCACATCAATACATCTAATTTGTTCAAGGATATCTTTTTTCTTACGAATAAATACTGTTAACATCCGTGTTACACGATCCTCAATTTTGATGATTTAGTTCAAATCATTATTTAACGAATTCATACGTTACTAACGACGTTTCCAAGTTTTTCTTGAAGTACAGTTTGCAATAACATATCCAACATCAAGATTGCCTATAATGTGATACGCGCTCAAATCGGCAATATGGCATAACGACTCGATGCAATCGACAACGTGAAACAAACAAATTCAAGATCCATTCATGTCAAATGTAATAAGTCAAGAGAAATGAACCTAAATGAAGAACCAAGACCAAGATCGAAGATATGAGCGATATATATGTAATTAGAAATGATCTCATGAGGTTAGAAACCACATTTCAACTCATTCTTAATGTCCATAACGTCTTCATCTCTTTTAGAGACGTCATACCCATCCGTTGGAATTCAAATCTCCTAAAAGTTCAAACCAAATGTATCACTCATGTCAAAACACTGACGTCACACGTCATCTATGACATCAGTATCAGAAAATGTTTAAACACAGACGTTAGCCCTTGACGTCGTTATAAGAAAAGTTTTAACGACTGACGTCAGTCCAGACGTCAGTAGAACAAATCTCTGATTTTCATCTTCTGTTAAGGTTCTCAGTGACGGCCATCCTGATGTCACTAAAACAACTTGTTTAGAGCCGACGTCTGTCCCTGACGTCATCACGGGCAGTTTGAATAAAAAATTTGAATTTCAAATTTCAAATTAAATGGACACTTGCGCTAAATTTGTTCCTAACTTCCTCTAAACGGTCATTAAATATTTTATGACAGTTTTTGGCAGTTATTATAATTTCCCATTCAATTCTCTATAAATACCTTTGAGATCTCACAAATCCAAGATAGAAATTCATTGCAAATCCTTCTGAAATTCTTTGTGTTCTTTGTGCTTTAACTTGTTCAGATTTTTCATTTCTTAAGAGCCTTAAACTTATCAAAATCTCTCAAAACAATTCTTATGCCTAACCTGAAATAATCTTTGAGATCAATAGGATTGTGAATGGGTGAAATCGTTTGCAATAATAACGATTTGTAACCCGAGAGAAGGGATGCTTCTCCTTTCACATGAATTGTAGATTTGGAGTGGAAAAAGTGATCTTCTTAGAGAGACGTGGATTAGAGAGGAAAGTGCGGATTTCCTAGAGAATTACGGTTTAGAGAGGATGAAAATTTGTTTCCTAGGGAATTGCAGTTTAAGTGATTGATCCTTATGAAGAGGGATACCTTGTTTCTTCACATTCCTGTAAAGTGGGATTTATGTACTTCACAAGTATAGTGGAAGAATCCTGAGTAGGAAACTCAGGCGGGGACTAGCCACAGGAGGTGGTGAACCCTGGTCAACATATCGTTGTGTTTGTATTGCTCTAACTCTTTTTACTTTTCAACATTTGTATTGATTATCTTATTAAGTTTCTTGTTTAAAACTTGTTTTAAATATTCTCCGCATAAACTCGATAATCATTTTAGGAATAATATTTAATTCTTTAAATTTGCTATAGGTAATTATAATTACCTTATTCACCCCTGTAATATATTTTCAATTGGTATCAGAACAAGTTACTTAGTTTTTAGATTAACATCTAGAGTTTATTAGATCCTAATGGCAAATCAACTAAAAGGCCAATCCACCGCACGACCCCCATTTTTCAATGGCACAAATTTTCAATTTTGGAAAACTAAAATAAGAATCTTTTTACAATGTATAGACTTATATATTTTAGATATTATAGATGAAGTTTTTGTTATTCCTACCATAAAACCATATTCTGATGCAGATAAACAATCTATGAGATTAAATATTAAGATTATGAATGCCTTCACTTCTCGTTGATTTCACAGGAATTCAATAGAATTTTCATGTGTCAAACGGCATATGAAATCTGGAGAACTCTCAACACTACACATGAGGGTACGAGCCAAGGAAAAGAAAGTAAAATTAATAGGTTAATGCATGAGTACAAAATGTTTTCTATGAAAGAAGACGAATCAATTGATTCAGTGTACTCTAGATTTAACAATATAGTAACAGAATTATTTAATTTAGGAAAGAAGTTTCTAGATAAAGAAAAGAACTATAAAATTCTTCGATCACTAATCTTGTCTGACAGCCTTAGATTACCGCTATAGAAGAGGTAAACGACATGAACACCATGAGTGTTGACAGTCTCATTGGTAAGTTGAAAACTTATGAAATGCAACTCAGTGATATCAAGACAAAGGAGGACAAACAAAAAAGGAATATCGCACTCAAAGAGTCGATCAATAAAGTTAAAAAGCCAATCCCATCAAGCGATGATGAGGGCGACAACGAAGAAATGACAAACATTGCAAGACATTTCAAAAGGTTTTTTAAGGCAAGATGCAACTCTTTTAAGAAATGGGCTAACACTTCCAAGATCATGCGGTGTTTTGAATGCAACAAAGGTCATCTCAAAACGGATTGTTCAAACCTCAAGTCCAAGAAGGACAAACCAAAATGGAAGAAAGGATCGAAGAAACGTACATTCCAAGCCATCTGGGATGATTCCGATTCGAGTGAATCAGAAAACGAAAAGTCGCCAATATATGCTTCATGGCGATTGACGACAACGATGTAAGTGATGATATTCTTGGTATAGAAAACTTAGATAAACATAGTTTAATTAATTTGTGTTTTTACTTAAAAGATAGTTATCAGAAAATCCATACTAAATACAAACAACTAAAAAATAACCTTAATATAAATAATAATTTAAAAGAAAATGAAAAAGAAAAATTAGTTCATGAAAATAATACATTAAAAGAAAACTTAACTTTAAAACAAGAAGTTATTAAAATTATTAACACTATATTTTCTTTAATTAATGAGATATTTGATTTAAAAAGAAAATTAAAAATTAAAAAAATATAATTCTAAAGTTTACTAAAACGAAAGACAATCTTGACGTTATGTTAGGAACATGTGTAAACCATTATAAACGTCAAGGTGTCAGTTTTCATGATTCCAAATATGAGAAACATACTAAGTTTATAAAAAATTCTAAACATATAAAGATAGAAATAGATTTGCATATGTAACTTGTAATTATTGTGGTAAATTAGGTCATATTAGTAGATATTGTCAAATAAAATTAAATTTTTCATATAAATATTTTTCACTCCTAACCCCAGTGGACCAAGAATGAAATGGACTTCTAAGGTCACACATCCGTCTTCTTGTTTTGCAGAATCCCAGATCACGTAAAGAGAAGTGAATTCTTGATAACGGTTGCTCGGGGCACATGACTGGAAATATCAACTGCTTCCAAACGCTATCAAGAGAAGATGGTGATACCATGACATATGATGATAATAAAAAGGCCAATATCATCGGTAAATGTATCATTTCATTTAAGTATAATTCCAGTATTACCATAATACATGATATATTGTTAGTAGATAACTTAAAACATAATCTATTTAGTGTTAGTCAATTCCGCGATAAGGGTTATAACGTAGTATTTGAAAAAGACTTATGTAAAATAATTTATAACAATATAACCGTTTTAACTGAAAAATATAATATATATATATATATAATGTACACACATAACTTCAACAATGAAGATTTAAAATACTTAGTTGTAAATAACGATGGCGACTCATGACTTTAGCATAGAAGGCCGCGTCATGCGTCAATGGATATCTTATCTAAGATAACTAGGAATAATCGAGTTAATGGCATTCTATTATTAAAATACGAAAAAGATAAACAATGTGAGGCTTGTCTTAAAGGTAAACAAGCCAAAACTTCATTTAAACCTAAGAATGAAGTCACAACCGGTACTCCCTCCCTTACAACTAATTCACACGGACTTATTTGGTCCAAGTAGAAATGTGAATCTAAAAGGGAAGGTCTACGCTTATATTATAATAAACGATTACTCTAGATTCACATGGGTTTTCCTTTTTAAGATCAAAAGATGAAACATTTAACGTCTTCAAATTCTTTTCTAAGAGAATTCAAAATAAGATCAATCTTAGAATTTTCAAGATCAAAAGTGATTATGGTGGAGAATTTGAAAATAATCTTTTTGAAGATTATTGTGTCAAGAAAGGATATAAGTATGAGTTCTTATGTGTTAAGACATCACAACAAAATGGTGTCGTTGAAAGGAAAAATCGCTCCTTATAAGAAATGGCACGTACTATGTTGAATGAGAACAATCTACCCATGTATTTCTGGGCAGAGGCAGTAAATACGTCATGCTATATCATAAATAGAGTTAGCATACGGAAGTTTCTTAAGAAAACTCTTTATGAACTCTTGTACAAAAGAACCCCAAATATAAAATACTTCAAAGTTTTTGGATGTAAGTGTTTTATATTGAATTCCGGGGATAATTTAGGAAAATTCAAGTCTAAGAAAGACGAAGGTATATTTGTTGGTTACTCTATGACCAGCAAACTATATCGTGTCTATAATAAGAGAACACTAGTAATACAAGAAAATATGAATGTTGAATTTGATGAAAATAACTCCATCTCTATAATACCAGAAAATGATGATGTGCCAAACATCTCTAATGGTTTAGAGAATCAATCAACCGAAAAGGAAATTGTCGAACCACAAATAGAAGATGTGCCACAAGTTGTGGAAGAAGATCTTTCAAAGAATTGGCAATTTAATCATGATCATCCAAAAGATTTAATTATAGGTATTATTGATAAAGGAGTCATTACAAGATCATCAAGATTCAATACTTGTATTAACTTAGCATTTATATTCCTGATAGAACCCAAAAACGTTAATGAGGCTATTACGGATGAAAATTGAATAATAGCTATGCAAGAAGAACTTAACCAGTTCGAAAGGAATAACGTTTGGAATCTTGTTCCAAGATCTGAAGATATATCCATAATAGGAACCAAATGGGTGTTTAAAAACAAACTTGATGAATTAGGTGAAGTGGTCAGGAATAAAGCACGTTTAGTTGTTCAGGGATATAACCAAATAAAGGAATAGACTAATGACGAGATCTATGCACCAGTTGCTAGACTTGAAACAATCCATATCCGATTGGCATACACTTGCTATAAAACTTCAAACTTTTTCAGATGGTCGTTAAAAGTGCATTCTTAAACGGTCAAATAGACAAGAAAGTATGTATCTCAACCCCTGATTTTGAAGATCATAAATTTCCCATGTCTATAAACTAAGAAAAGCAATTTATGGTCTCAAGTAAGCACCACGTGCTTGGTATGAACGTCTAAGTTCATTCCTAGAAAACATAGGTTTCATGAAAGGTGTAGTGGATAAAACTTTATGCACTAAAATCTTTAATAAAGATATAATTTTACTCCAAATATATGTTGACATCATTTTTAGGTCAACTAATGAACGTTTTTGTGAAGATTTTACCAAATCCATGCAAGACGAATTTGAAATGAGCATGATGGGAGAAATTAATTACTTTCTTGGCTTTCAAATTAAACAAATGGAAAATGACATCTTCATCAATCAAGCGAAACACACTAAAAATTTGATAAAGAAATTTGGTTTAGAAAATGCAAAGACTTATGAGACACCGATGGCTACCAATACCAATCTCACTGACGATAATGATGGTCAAAATATGCTGACACTAGATTTTATCGTGGCATGATAGGTAGTTTACTATATTTGACCGTTAGTAGACCCGATATCATGTTTAGTGTATGTTTGTGTACGAGATTCCAACCCTACCCTAAGAAATCACATTTGACTGCAGTCAAACGAATCCTCAGATGTCTAAAAGGAACTGTTAACTTTGGTTTATGGTATTCTAAGAACAACTTGTTCCATTTAACAAGTTATTCTGACACGGATTATGCTGAAAGTCTCAAAGATCGAAAGAGCACAAGTGGTATATGCCACTTTTTAGGGAATTGTCTTGTTTCTTGGATTTCAAAGGAGAAATATTCCGTTGCTCTATCGAAGGCCGAAGCAGAATATATTGCCGCAGGTGCATGCGGTGCATAAAGTTTATGAATGACCTTCACACTCGAAGACTATAGATAGTATTTCACAAATTTGTATACGTTGTGATAACACCAGCACGGTTCATATGATCAAGAATGTGGATCAACATTCTAGGACTAAACATATCGATATACGATGCCATTTCCTTCGTGAACATTTTCATAAAAGAGATATCATATTAGAATACGTATCGACCGATAGTCAATTAACCGATATCTTTACTAAACACTAGACAAGAATAGATTCACATCTAAGAGGTGAATTAAATTTATTAGAATTAAACGCCCTCTAGAAACCGTAAAATACGATAACAGGCATTCCAACCAACTCAATATTTTCTTCTCTTTAAACTGACTTCTATAACCGACGTTAGTGTGCTACTGTTGTCAGCACTAACGTCTACCGATATATAATTTTTCTTCTGACTCATCCTTTCTTTTTAATTAGGAAAAACGGTTAGTTTTCTTAAAAAATTTATCCAGACCATTTTAAAATTCCAATTGGCATGTTATTAGTTACTAGGATTCAGAGTTTAATTGTTTTTCAAATTCATATTAGAGGGAAATTTGAAAAAATTAATTAGTTTTTCAAACTTCGGGGTGGTTACTAAACCTTCCTCTCAACTTTTCTCTATAAATATAATTTATACTCACTCAGTTTACATCATATGAGAAAATGGAGACTAGAAACGTCAACAAGAGGAAGAGTGAGTACGCGAAGAGTGAAAGTTCAAAGAAATCCAAAGAGGAACCAAAGGGCAACCTTTCGAATTCGAAATCGGAAGAAAATCCTAGCGAAGATTCCATTCCTATTCGCCGCCACCATTCCCAATTCCACCAAATTTGTCAACAACTGGAGAAAATGTGATTCTCTTTCGCCAAACTTTTTCAGACGATACCGTCATTTTCTATGATCCCGAGGATAACATTATCATAAAGAAGTGTACGACTGATGTTGAAAAGTTTAAGAAAGAAAATTAGAATAGTTTGTATTTGTTTAGTTTGTTTATGTGTTTTTGTTTGTATTGTATTATTATGAAATAATATAATGTATGTTATTTGTTTATAAATAAAAAGTTTATCCGTGTTCCATTTTAATTTCTTTCACAATTTTACCTTTTTCTTGTTGACCATCTAACGTCAGTAGCTGCCGTTAGGTTAAGATTTTATAGATCTGCTGACGTTTAGAACCAACGCATCTATCTATGCAACAGATGGATATCCGGCAGCTACCAAACACTATGCCTTGGCGTAGGTCAAAATACATAGCTTGAATACTACTGAATATCCAACTGAAATGACGGAGGGCTACGACTGGTTTTTGGCGAAAAACCTTTAACGTAATGAATTTGATGTCGTTGAAGGAACCTGATAGCTTTTTACAAAAATATAGTGGCGAAAAACTTTGCTAAAGAGGCCACTCCCGGTGAAGGGATCTTGGCTCTTTCCTCGTGGAATGAGATGCAGGATATTCCAACTGAATACCGCGATGCAAAGCAAAAAGTAATTGACTATAGTGAAGTTATTACCCTGACGTAAAGCTCTGCCTAAGGGGTCACTCCCGGTGAAGGGATCTCGGCCCTTGCCTCGTCGAATGAGATGCTGGATATTCATAAACGAATACCACTGTGCAAAACAAAAGAAAACGTCCTTGCAATAACAGCTTTTTGAAAAACGTTCCAACAACATCCAACAGGTTTGTTTTCCTTTGCATTGATCAGAATCAATGTAGTCCTATCAATTAATCACACCAGAAAAGAACGAAAATAAAATGTACGTATATGCCATCCGCATTCACCACCGGGTCCCGTCATCACCCGTTAGGTTACTTAACTAAAGACAGAGCGGGGACTGGACTAGCGCGGGTGTAAAACATATACATCTACTAGTATATATACCAATATACAATAATCGATACAGGCGTGATAAATGCAACATCACAGAAAAGTAATAAGCATCACAGAACAATACAGATAATCTGGGAGCCCCGGGTTTCATAGAGCCGCAACTGAAACCCGACGTTCTCCTGGTCGTGTGGATAGCCTGTGCAATGAAAACCTAGACCCCTACGGGTGCGGCAAGTTACCCGCCAAAACCTGAAGCGAGGCAACCCCCTTCAACAAAGTGAATGGAACTTCACGGGATCCGATAACTTGAGCATCCCTCCTTGGGTCAACCTGTACCCTCTACAAGTACGGCGAATAGCCTGCCAATCCTAGAGTGAGGCCCCCTCCCTCTCAAAGCCATGAGATGTTGACTTGTTGCCCTCCATAACCCGGCCATCCGTGCACTCCATCGCGGGGAAATCCTAGTACAGAAATGAAAATATGTACAACGGGTACATCGACCTAAACCCGGTCGTGTCCCAAACAAATAATATACAAACTGGCAGTGACGACAGTTCACATGTCGGACACTCGCCCCGTGATATCAAATGTACAAATAAATCCAAACCGCACTACCATTGCACGCAAGTTATCCACCACGACAAGTCCGCAACATCACAGTACAACACAGAACATTAACGTGAATGTCAACTAACGTATTTAAAATCTCGATCGACAAAACTTCCCGAAGTGGGCCCTAAGCACAAATCCAGTACTCTAACAAATCTGGGCCCAAACAAAATAATCTAGAAACCACAATTCCATTTGAAAGACATCCAAAAGAAAAATGGTACACTGTTGCTCCAAAACGGCGACGGAACCGCGGCTAATACAAGGCTTGTGCGGCAGTTCCGCGGCGGTCTTGAAGGTTCAGTCGACCAAATTTCTTCCAGAGTTTTAGAAAAGCCTGCTCGATTTTCTAAGATGCCCAAAATAATTTTTAGACCAGTTTAAAAATTCGACAGAAACTTTAACATTGAAAATGCGGTTTTGGAAATTTCGTTCGATCGATTTTTTAAACACGTTAGAACAAGCTAGTAAAGGTTAATGGCGTGGCTTTGATACTAGTCGTGGGAGTTTCGAGACAGGGCATCGATACTCCGGAGTAGACTATTGTATACAGTCGAGACCCCGACGAGGGGCGGTGGCCGATCTCACAAGCCATTGATGTCAGGTGGTTCACCTAAAATGTATACAGGTGCTCATTGGGTTATGAGTGCACCGGACAGGACTCACCGGGAACCTGCTAGTTAGTATTATACTTAGTGTCAGATAGCAGTTCCCTGGTGATATGTGTACAGGTTAGTTCATCGACCTGAGATCGTCATTTGTCTCGTGTGGGTTCCCACTGTGCTTTGATTACTACCCTACCACGGCTCAAAGGAGTCGTGCAAACAGGTTTTAGTTGGGTACAGTCCCGAGCCACATGGAGGCAATGAGCGGATCGGCAGGGGTTTCGTCTCTCCCGGTATTGGGGGTGAGATCGCGCTGTGTCTAGGAGAGCCATTACACAAAGTTCTTGGCCAAGACAGGAGATTTACTGGTAGGTACTCCAGTAGTATCTCAGGGTGTTCTGGGCTACACTCCGACATAACTTGTACCGCTATTGGGGGTTTGACGTTACCAGCCCCCCAGGCCCGACATGCGATGCTTATAGACGAACGGACCGGACTGTACGGATATTTTCACTGATAGGCTTAGTAGGGTTCCAGGATGAGTTCGCTCATCGGCTTCCCTTTCGGTCAATACATGGGCAGCCGTTATGTACAGCTAGTACCACTGACGTGCTTGTGGTTAAACCCACTGCCAGAGTATTGACGAGTCTTTAGAGTCCCCCATAGATAGTTTCCCAACTTCGGGCGAAACATTGTAGAGACCGTATAGTTTTATGGCAGAGTTCAAACATACACGTGCCCTTGTGTACGTGTCATGGTTCAGACGGATAATACTAGTGGGTTTTGGTTTAAGCCGGATCCTAGTATTATATTGTGTAGGAATATTTTTGTCTCGTTGCATTTGTATTCGTTCGGAATACGGATGCGAGTATGTATATACAGTTGTTGGGTAATCTTATAATTTGTTACGGGGTTACTTTTGAAGTTGCCGGTTTTTCTTCACTTGATTAAACATTAGTTTTAATGTTTAATTATTGGTTAATGTTTGTGCATTCATTTTTGGCCAAATTATCTTTCATTTCCTTGTGGCCGAAATTGATGGGGTAGTGGGCTTGTTTTGTTTTTTTGGTGAGTCATGGGTTCTTGCATTGAATGTGCATGGGCAAAGTTGATGAGTCAATGGAGCTTTAATTGGTTTTGTTCAAAGATATTTCATGAAGTTTTTTGTGTTGATTTTTTTCCTTATCATTAATATGCATTACAAATTTAGTAACCAGAGAAGTCAAAACCATATTTGTATAACATTGGAAGGGCAAGAGATATCACCGAGCGACCAGTTTAGATATCTAGGTTCCATCATCCAAAAGAATAGGAAGATCGATAGTGATGTTAATCAAAGGATCCAAGCTGGTTGGTTGAAATGGAGGAGTGCAACAGAGATTTTGTGTGATCGTAACTTTCTGTTAAAATTGAAAGGGTAGTTTTATCGGAGCGCTATTTGGCCTGCCTTATTATACGGTACAGAATGTTGGGTTCCTAAGAAGCATCATACACAGAAGATGCACATAGCGGAGATGCGCATACTTCGTTGGATGTGCGGTAACACTAGAAAAGATAAGGTGCGAAATGAGGATATTCGTATAAAAGTTGGTGTAGCACATGTGGAGGAGAAGATGCGAGAAAACCGGCGAAGATGGTTTGGTCATGTGCGACGCAGACCTATGCAAGCACCGGTTCGACGAATAGATACTCTCGATATGGGAAATGGCAAAAGGGCAAAAGGAAGATCGAAGAAAACATGGATGGAGGTGATACGAAACGATATGGTTGCCAAAGGACTTAATGAAAGTATATCGTTCGATAGGGGTGAGTAGAGGCGGAGGATTCATGTGCTCGACCCGGCGTGATTCTCATGTTGGTTCATGTAGCCTACCCCATATGCTTGGGATAAAAGACTCAGTTGTTGTTTGTTGTTGTTGTCTA
Organism: Agapanthus africanus; assembly: GCA_030015575.1. NCBI lineage: Eukaryota > Viridiplantae > Streptophyta > Magnoliopsida > Asparagales > Amaryllidaceae > Agapanthus > Agapanthus africanus. The sequence goes on along the minus strand of CM057338.1, from coordinate 117,762,763 downwards.
CTCGCTCGACTCTTCCAAGTACTTCACCAAAAGACGTCGAATGTTAGGAATAGTTATCTCGTTTTGATGTTTTGTTATGTGCATGTTTGCACTTTTAAGTCTTTTTTGATGGATGGATGTTATGTTGGTATGTGTGTTAAGTTAGTATTTTAGTTTGTATGCTCTTTATTTTCTTCGTAATCAATGAAAATTTCAGCTTTTTATTATATTGTGTCGAAACCCTCTATATTTTCTATAACTCATATACATAAGCTTAGAAGTCTCTTTTTAACCCTTATTATATTTTATAAATTTTTTGATATTTTTCAAAAGAGGGAGAAAATATTCATGAATTATATAATTCTATAAATGTATTCATGAATTATATAATTTTATAAATGCTTAAATTGGTTAATAAAAACTCGAATTAAATCACCCGCTTTCATGTCATACTTCTTGAAAAATAGTATCAGTGGTATGAGACGCCGTTATGAATTCAAAGAGTTTCTCAAATAAGCATCAATTGAGAGGGAGTATCTAAATCGAATTTACTTTTCATATATATCATGAATTTTTAAAATAAGTTTTGCTAAATATCAAAAAGGGAGAGATTATTGACATCCTTATCATACGATTCTCAATTTTGATGATTTAGTTCAAAACATTATTTAACGAATTCATATGTTAACGACATTTCCAAGTTTTTCTTGAAGTACAGTGTGCAATAACATCTCCAGCATCAAGATTGCCAACAATGTGATACACGCTCAAACCGGCAATATGGTATGTCGACTCGATACAATCGACAACGTGAAGCAAACAAATTCAAGATCCATTCACGTCAAATGTAACAAATCAAGAGAAATGAAGCAAAATGAAGAACCAAGACTAAGATCAAAGATATGAACGATATATATGTAATTAGAAATGATCTCATAAGGTTAGAAACCATATTCCAACTCATTCTTAATGTCCATGGCGTCTTCATCTCTTTTAGAGACGTCATACCTATCCGTTGGAATTCAAATCTACTAAAAGTTCAAACCAAATGTATCATTCATGTCAGAACACTGACGTCGTCCCCTGATGTCGGTATCAGAAAAAGTTTGAACACTGGCGTCAGCCCTTGACGTCGGTATAAAAAAAATATGAACTACTGACGTCAGTAGAAAAAATCTCTGATTTTCATTTTTCTATTAAGGTTCTCAGTGACGGCTATCCTGACGTCACTGGAACAACTTGTTCAGAGCTGACGTCTGTCCCTGACGTTATCATGGGCAGTTTGAATCAAAAATTTGAATTTCAAATTTCAAATTGAATGGACACTCGCTCCAAATTTGTTCCTAACTTCCTCTAAATGGTCATTAATTGTTTTATGACATTTTTGGTAGTTATTGGCAGTTATAATAACTTCTCATTCAATTCTTTATAAATAGCTTTGAGATCTCACAATTCCAAGATAGAAATTCATTGCAAATCCTTCTGAAATTCTTCGTATTCTATGTGCTTGTTCAGATTTTTCATTTCTCGAGAGCCTTAAACTTGCCAAAATTTCTCAAAACAATCTTTGTGCCTAGAAATAATTTTTGAGATCAACAGTATTGTGAGTGAGTGAAATCGTTTGTAATAATAACAATTTGTAACCCAAGAGAAGGGGTGCTTCTCTTTTCACTTAAATTGTAGATTCGGAGTGGAAAAAGAGATCTTCTTATAGAGACGTGGATTAGAGAGGAAAGTGTGGCTTTTCTAGAAAATCATATCGTAAAGAGAAAGAAGACTTGTTTCTTAGGGAATCGCAGTTTAAGTTATTTATCCTTATGAAGAGAGATACCTTGTTTCTTCACATCCCTGTGAAATGGGATTTGTTTACTGCACAAGTATAGTGGAGGAATCCTGAGTAGGAATCTCAGGCGGGGACTAGCCACAGGAGGTGATGAACCCTAGTCAATATATCGCTGTGTTTGCATTAATCTAACTCTTTTTACCTTTCAGCATTTTTATTGATTATCGTATTAAGTTTCTTGTTTAAAATTGTTTTAAATATTTTCCGCAGAAACTCGATAATCATTTTAGGAATAATATTTAATTCTTTAAATTTGCCATAGGTAATTATAATCATCTTATTCAAACCCCCCCCCCCCCTTAAGGAATTTTCAAATACCGCCAAAGCACTGAAAGCTCCATGCCTTGCACTTTTTTCTAACCCATCGAAGCTTGTGAACAATGTTTGTTGTAGAGCTAGGCAACATAGGAACTTCCTTCCACCAAGAGGCCACCAACTCTTTAAAATCTTCCTTTTTTAATCATATTTTCTCAAATCTAAAAATTTTGGATTTCATCTCTCGAATGCCGGAATCCATAACCGTAATATGATCAGACAATTTACTAGATAGTCTTTTGAGCAAAGGGTAAAAGAAAACAAATCTTCCCATTTTATGGATATCAAAAATCTAGCCAATCTCGCCAAAGCAGGATACTATATCTTGTTGGTCCATGTAAAATTTCTACCACCCATTGAAATAATAATAAGATTTAAGTCTCTGATCATTTCAGCAAAATCCTCCATGTCTTTAGGATGATCAATGTTATCCAACCTTTCCCCAACTGTCAATATCGCATTAACATCTCCAGCAATGATCCAAGGGCCAGAATGGATCCTCCGGAAACTTCTAATCTCTTGCCAAAACGCATATCGAAGACTTCTATTAGTGGGACCATATACCGACGATGGAATCCATCCCACACCCGAGTTTCTATCTTTAATTCCCACAGAAAGCAATTATTTACCTCCCCAGATATTTTCCATCATAAATTTATCATTTCTCCAACCAATTAATTGGCCACCTGATGCACCAAAAGAATCCAAACAACACCATCCTTCTAAATAATTACCTCCCAAAGATCTCAAAATCATATGATCAAGACAAATTAGTTTAGATTCTTAAGTACAACAAATATCAACAATGTATAATTTCAAGAAATCCTTAACGCCACTTCTTTTCTTAGACTTGCCCGATCTCCTCGCGTTCCAAGATAAAATATGCATATTAACGATAAAGTGATCATCCTAACAATATCAGTTAGAGGCAAGAAAGCGTTAACCGGCTCTTCTCACTTTCATCTCCCTTACGCTATCAACCGGCACATCTCCATCATATTCAGCAGGAACCTTAAAGCCACATATATTGCTTATATCAATTAACCCAGAGTTATGTAAGGAATTAAGCAATATCCTTGTACATGAAGATCCCAATTTGGAAGAATATATAGTAGCTTCAAAGGATGAAAGTTCGGTCTCCAACGACTTCACTAATTGCAGGTCCATAGCCCTCTGTAAAACAATTCTTGATCGTCTTCCTTCAAATCTGGAACTTCTCTTTATTGAAGCAGGCATCCAACATTAGCTTTTCTACTCTAAACAAATGAGTCAGATGACGAAATATCAGATATTTGAGGAGCACCCGCGGTTAAAAACTCAATAAGCAAGGCATCCTCTATATTGCATAAGGACAAATGCAGATTATCATCATCTATATTGTAGTAATCGCACACTTGTTCTTTATGTTGCGACCGTATGTTGCATCTCTTCCAAATATATATTAGTCATCTCATGTTTGAAATAAAGTCTGACGTCATCCCATTCTAAATAATCCGGCAGAACAATCGGGAGCTTTAAGCCAGAACCAAAATGTAACATAGGAGGCAACATGTGGATTGGACGAAACAATCCTGCCTTCTTTCGAAGGATCAACTTTTGCATATGAATCGTGCTTAGGAAAGCCCGAACTTTCTCCTTTTATAGCCTTCTCCAGGGACTTTTGTGGAAAAGAATTTCCAAAATTTGAAATTAGAGACTTTCTCGATGTCGAAACATCTTTCATAAAAAACGTATGTGCATTTGACGCACTAGGAGATAAAGGATCAATCAATAAAGCTTTTTCTTTATCGATTGGTGGATTAACCTCTATTGCATTCGGGGTAATCAGTGAACCCATCTGCATATTAAACACATCTTGGCTCTTCTGCTCGATTCTGAATAGGTTGGTGGTCGTCGTAACAATCTTGGCTCTTATGCTTCTTTACCCTCCATTGTTGTGTTGCCTTTTGCGCTCGAGTCTGAATATTTTGCTGGCCGTCGCAACATTCCATATGCATTGTTGATTTTTTAGGCTCATTTACAGAATTCCATAAATCCTTATTAGGCCTAAAATTCTCACCTAGATCAATGACTTCAATCTTAAAAATTCTTCCACGTGTAATGAACTTGTATACCTCCGGAAGAATCTGGTTGTTTTCAAGAGCAACCATAACTACTGCACCATAGTAAGATCTTTTACATTTTGTCTAAGTGTCAACGGCCAATAGGATTCACAATCCCATCACCACTTCTGTCAAAGATTCATAATCATATGCAAAGGGAGGAACACTAGTAAGATGAATCCATCTCTTAGAAGAGCAAGAACAAAGCATACGACTGTCATTCATAGAATATTATTTTACCACAACGGAGCATGGACCAGTATTCACTATACCAAGTGTAGCTATAAAGAACAACTTCTCATTTTCAAAAGTAGCCATGAACACATTTTTCTTGAATGATAAAACATTCCAATCTTGCCATGGCCAAAACTTAGTCAATGCGGCATCAAGCTCGATCCTACTAACAATACCGGAAACCACTGAGATGACACCAAATGATCATAAGTTTTCATATTCCTTCAACATTTGGTTCGAAAACGGATGGAATGTCCTATAAGTGTAGACGGAAGAGCTAGAGATTTCTCATACATCTTTCGGATTAGAGGGCATTAAGCTCTAAAATGAGAAACTTCCGCATTGATAGCAAACATGCTTTAGAGAGAAAGTTCTAGATTGGTGTCCCTTTTTTGCAACATTGAAGACATCTATCATAAGGAAAAGAAAAGACCGAAATCGGAAAGATTGATGTCACCCTCTTACGTCTCGTAATCATTACCCATCCACCATTGTTGTCTTTCCATTGGTGAGACGTAGCACTCTTTCCATTATGATTTTGTAGAGCTTGTGCATATGAAATTGTAGGTACAATGGGCCTACCGGAAGCCATTTATAAGATCTTCTTAAAAGGATTCGAGGTCGCTATCTAAGAGTCGGACAAATGGGGTGAAAAATCTAGGCAAAGATGAAGCCTTCCTTCCGAGTAGAGGACCAAGAGGATGGAGAGCGGACCTTGTCGTCAACCACCGCATAACCCGGACCTAGCTATAGAGGCAAAACCGGCCCACCTTGCTAAACAATCACCCAAATTCGTAGCCAACTAGCTAGTGGTTAACAAGGATACACAAAAAGCTAATGGTGAAATTCTAAGCCAAGTAGAAACCTTCCCTCGCAAAAGAGGTCCAAGAGGATGGGGAGCGAACCTTTTCGTCACCCACCGCACAACTCGGACCTAGCTATAGAGGCATAGAGCGAGCCACCTTACTAAAAGATCACCAAGAAAAGAAGAATCGTAGCTTAGAAACTTATAATCATCACTTAGACAAAACATCAAACACGTGGTGTGCAATAATGAAAAATCAAGACATCTCTTGTTGAATCCAATAAATCAAACTCTAAAACGATCTATCAACTTTCTAAGGTTCTCCAACCTCTCCAAAGAACAATGAAGACCACCAAACTAATCAATGTGTCGAACATGTGCCGGGTGAGGTAAAGAAACACAACTTTGAACAATTTAAACCCAATTGTTGTTGCTGTTGCATTGGGATGATCAGCGAGGCATGGCCGTGGTAGCGAGGCAGCGAGCCAAGGATTGAGGAGGTGGGAGAAGCTTGGTGACTTTACCTGGGGATGGGCTAGCGACCCTTTAACATTTCGAGCAACATCAAGTGGGAAATTGAAAGTGGCACATCCGTTCGAATACACCACAACATCAAGTGGGCTAGCGACATGATTGACCTATTGTAATATATCAATTCATGCAGTGATTCCACGCAGAAATATATCCATATAGAATGAATTGGGAAAGAAAGAAAACTATTCATGACTTTAATAAATCTATTCATATGTCCATTTATGTAGAGATTCCAACAATTTTCTAATAACGAAACGTGATATCCTTGTAAGTTGTAACATGAATAAGGGATAACAAAGGAACTATTTTACACCTTTAGCAAATTCTAAACAATTTTTATATTGTTATCAAAAACAAAGAATTTCCAATGTATTATATTAGTACTGATCATATATATTAATTATTTATAATTTTATAGTAGAAACTTAAGTGTACAAATATCATACAATATGATTGGCTTTGTGCATTCGCAATTTTCCAAATGTTTGGCATAGCTAATTTTTTGTTGCAGAAATATATACCTACATATCATTTTCGCAAATCAAAATATGGAACAAAATAATTATTTTTTTGTTGATACATCTATTGTTACCGTCTTCGTCATTGACACATGTTTGACACGTCTATAATAAATTTTAAGTCTTTAGCATGTGCCTAAAAGAAATATACAAAAATCCTTGACGAATCAGAAAGAATTCTGTAAGGATACAGATCCGATACATATATGTATCCTCGACAACGTGCGACAGAGATAAGGCCCAACACTCCCCATCACATAGGGAATTAGGCCACGTGACAAGGCTTCCAGCAGAAGTCTCGCTAGTTAGATAGAATAAACATGGGTAAATAAATGTGTTTAAATTGGCAGTGATGAGGTTTGAACCTAGAATCTATTTACTCTGGTTCTCTAATGCCAGGCCAAGACCATATTACTCAATAGCCATTAGAACCACCTTACCCAAAGATTTAAGGTGATTATTTATGATCTAATTATGTATCGAGCTAGCATAACACTTTACAGGTGTATGGTTTGTTCCTTGTCAGCTGTAATATTCCCCTCGCTGATGCAACTACGAAAAGGTATAACTGATTTGGAAGGCAAAAACAGAAAGCGGTATGCATGGAAAGGTATAGGAAAAAAGATGATGATGAATTGCAGCAGTTTACAGAAAGAGTAGAGGAATGTGGGATATGCATGGAGATGAACAGCAAGATTGTATTGCCCAACTGCGAACATGCTATGAGCATGAAGTGCTACCGTGATTGGTAAATGTCTCATCCTCTTCTCATAATTCTTATTCAGTACTGTAGTTTTAGCTGTTTAGTATATTGTAGCTGCACGAGATAAATGTTTGTTTCATTTAGGTTTTGTGTAGTGATTGCTTGCCTATGCTATTTTGGAAGAGAGAGATAGTTTGTGCCATGTGTTATAAGCACTTGGGGGTTTATATGTTGGTTCCTCAAAGGATATTCACTTAATCAGCAACACATTTACTTTAAATACTGATATGCATATCTGTAGTTTCTTAGGCCGAGGGATCCACTGCATCATGGATCCTGCCTGTTCTTTTTTTTTTTTGTGTGTGTATGGGGGTTGGGGGTGGGGTGGGGGTGGAGAAAAAGGTGCCAAGGAGGGCTAATTAATCCCAGTATTAACATCCCAATGATTTTAATACAATCCTGCTTGTTACTTTCACTCTTCTCTGCTCAACGGAATCTTACGCTGAAAGAGTAAAAGTTACTCCTTTTTACACATGACATATCCCAAATATCTGACTATGCATTTTTACAACCATATTCTATGTAGCACAAGTTCGGATACGGATTCGTGTATTCGCAATTTTCCAAAAGATACGAGATATGTTTTATGTCAATGTTTAATTAAATAAATATGAATATGTATTAAGATATACATATAAATATATAATAATATTGATAAATAATGGCATTATGTTAGTGTTCAATACACTTTCAATTTTTCAAGAGCATTAATTTTCGAGAGAAAAAGGAGAGGCGTCGATTCGGGAGAGGTTGGTGACATATACAAATTTGAGCAAATTCGAAAGAATCCGAGAGTTTTAGACTCCGATTCACGATTGGGGACGATTCAAGAGGCATTTACAAGTATCTGTGCTTCATAGACCATATATTTGTCTTTTCTGCCTTGATATCCTGCTAATATGTGAACTTATACCCATGAACTAGTGTTCGTTAACTATCGGAACATACATTATCGCCGCAGTAAAATTTTCTATGCCCATTTATTGCGTAACTAATCACAATACAGTCTAGGTATATGTCACGTCCCGCTTCCCGGTGTACGGGAAGAGGACGCGACGAGATCGTTACGTATTTACTCTGAAGCAAATACGCTAAGCGTATCTAAGCAATATAAATAGAAATGTACAAGAGACAAGATATAATAAAACAACAACTTTATTTATTCACATTCTTTTTACAATACATGGAAAGTAAATACATGGAATAAAGCGATGCCTAAAAAGTAGCATAATAGAAATGAAAGTACTGGAATAAAATGTGTACAATGAAATTAAAGTTCTGGGTCTTCAGTAAACTGGTCCAAGTTTTCGGCGCTGGGCTCGATCTCTGAAAGATCCGAATCACCTGACGACATTCAAAGAAGAAGAAAGAGGATGTCGTCAGCGAACAAATCGCTCGGTAAGTCCTAAAGATAAAGGAGAAATAGAATAGACAGAGAGAGAAAATAGCTTTTAAAGTTGTATTATATTGTTAACGCTGTTGTTTGTAGCTTGGTACAGAAAGATGCCAGTGTATACGAGAGGAGTTTCTATATGCCAGAGACTAGAGCAAATGGAAGTACAAGGCTCCGTTATACAATCCGGAACAACGGCAATTGGATTCAGGTTAAGTGTCTGAAATCTTGCAGTCTCGTGCCACTTCTAATACCTTGCGTACCAATCTACCCCTTAAACCCTGCGGTGTCTTGATTGTGTTATTTGTATTGTACTGCAACTTGTATTGTCTTGTAATATAGATTGTATAATTGGATGACTTGCCGAAACCATGATATCAGTAAATGGATGTAACTGGAGAATCATGCAAATAGAAGTATATCCATTGTTCGGTTCAGTCAATATAGATTGAATATATGTATTCATGGATTCATGTTGAATTGTAGTTTGTACTTGAATCATATTCAAGTCAGATTATTATAATAAGACTCGGTCTGAGTCAGACAATTATAAAAGAAATTGAAATCCTGATGGTTTTGATGTTTTCGGTAACCGCTGCACATGTGCGACAGGATTTGTGTATTTTTCAAAGACGATTACCGTGTTGATAATACCGTTTGTTAAGTTGTCTACCTTAAATAGGCAAGCACCCACTTCTCCCGCTTAAACCTATGTTTACTAGGGTCCTTGTTGTAATTTATAGAACTTGAGCGGGTTATATGTAAAAATAATTTGTATAATTTTCAAAATACACCTTAAGTATTTAATTGTCGTCTTTAGAGTTTTCATAGTTATAGATTTTATATTTGTGACATTTCTAATAAATAAACCTATTTTTCATAATACATGGTATTTAATTGTAATATTGAACTTGTGTGAAATTCATGGTATTTTAATGTAAAGTGATTCTTTTTAGAAAAAGTTGGAATATTTATTTTGTATCAAAATTATATATTTTAATGATACATATATATATATATATAATTTCAATTTATTATTTACTAGAAATCTCATTTTTTAAAGATATTTGTATTTTAAATCTCTCGAGACCGAATGCTCCTTGCGGAGGTCTGCATCTCGCACTACTAAGCCCAGGAATGTGCAATAATCCGCACCATCCCAGTCGGGTTCCCCAAATGGGTTGTAGCGGCGCTTTGCAAAGATTTGTGTAAAATACGAAATCTTGTAAAAATGGTTTTTAATAGTTAGAGGTATTTATATGTAAAGTTTCGTTTTCCCGTATTCTATATTCCCGAAAGGTATTGTGTTATATTGCATATGAGTGTTGTGAGAAGGTAGGTCATTATCTCGTGATCTAATTAAAGGTATAGCAAGATTGTGATGTTTTAAAGTAAAAAAGTAAACTACATGCGATAGAAATTGAATTAGACATCCTTTTGATATGGAACTTGTTCAATATAACTTGTTAATGTTTAATAGTCAATATGTAATGGTTTAGTATGATTGTATTTAAGAAAAAGGTGAGATTTTTAGAAAGAACTGAGTCGGAAATCGGTTTAACACCGATTCCGTCGGGTTTTATTAATACGAGTTTTAAGACTAGAGAATAGAAGAGGGATGTGGGACTTACGGGTTTTCAGTTTAGAGGAGAGGAAGAGGGAACGGTAGGAGGCGCCGGTGCGTTGTTTCGTCGCCGGGAGCTCCTAGGGTCGTCGTCGGAAGATCGCCGAAGTTTCGCCCCTTTGCTAACTTCAATTGTACAATAAAATTTCTAGGGATTTCTTAAGAGTTTTGATCAGAATTTTGGAGTGAGGGGGGTGTGTCTAGGGGTTGTATTTATAGGGAAAGATTAGGGTTAGGGTAGGTGAAAGGGTTAATTGAAAATGTAATAAAAATTGTATTAAAAACATGGTTTAATGGGGGTTTTAATTGGATTTTAAAGGCTCTGAAAATGTGCAGAAAAATTAAACTATACATGGGTGTTAAGAAGACCAAGAGACAACTTTACCGTTGACGACTCAGCGTTTCGACTCAACTCGGCCGGCGGTGGCGGGCCGAGTCGACCGAGTCACGGCGAGTCGGGCCGGGGCTCGCCGTGAAGTGACCGCTGTCGGTTGGTCTACTCTCTGGACTATTTTGTTTTTAGTGTGTAATGGGGTTTTACGGGTTTAGCACGTGTAGACTCTTGGAATTCTAAAAGTTTAAAAAGAAATCAATATTAAAAATAATGTGGGTTATGAGATTTGAATTCTGGTGTTTTGGTTCAGCAGTGCAAGGTCTTACCAATGAGCTACAAGCTCCTTCTTGCTATTAAAAACCAAAACAAACTTATAATTTGTGCTCAGGCAAAAATACCTCCTTCTGTATTTTTTGAAAAGAATTGTACAGAAAGTTTAGGGTTGTTACAGTATAGTCCCAAGATTAATGAAGTTGAGAGATTTGCTTGCACCCTTCTGCATGTGTGATATTTGTTGATGGAAGGTGAGTACTGAGTAGTACTGCATATCTTTGATTACAATATTTTAGCCTTAGGGCGCAAATTTGTAAAAATGTGATTCTTTGGTTTTTCATTATATATGAAGCTCAACGAAAAAGTTGGCATGCTAATTAATGTTTCATAACTCTCGATATTTGTAAATTGGAATGAAATTTCTATAACCTTTCGATATTAGTAAAGTTTCTAAAGACAGTGGATAACCTTTTGATACATGAGAATCTTATGTTTTGGCTAAATTTTGCACCTGGTTCTTGTGTTAACTTCAACCTGGGTATGACTCCATCCCAATTTTGTGCCCAAAATAAGCAACAAATGCCTTTCCGACTTAGAGAGATGGCGAACATTGTTAGGCACGCTTAGAATATGTATGCAGCTGCAAGTTCAATATTGCAGCAACTATTTAAAAAATACTAGAATATAGAGGTTTATCTGACGAATACATTTCTTTATATGACCAATGTCTACTCTTTCCTCGAAGAAACGCATTTCTAGTGACAAATGGTGAGGTGGACTTTTATAAATGTGGTTCCCATAAGATGCACTTTATGTCGTGTGCAATCTTAAATACCGAGTCTGGAGGCCCAGACAAAGTATAGCCAGACTTGAAGTGAGTCGAAGGGTATTTGGATTCTTTCATGTAAAAAAAAGGGTATTCAGATTTTACTACTGCATAGTTCCTTGGTATTGCTTGGCAAACCAAAATTTGCACCCTTATATTCTAACCTAAGATGAGTGCATAATTGTATATCTGTTTAATTCTCAGATGTTTTTTTATGACTTATATGTAAGAAAGTAATTAATTATGTGACACCAATGAGCAGTAGCTTAGTTGGTATGGGCAGTGCCCGTGCCCGTGCGGGGTTCGAACCCTAGGAACCCCAAGAGGGCAAGTGGCTACAAATTAACGCTTTCGGGGCAAATTCGTGGGTCCCGTGGATGCGTGTGGGTGTGTTGTGTTTTGTGTGTATAGGTTACGGCTTATGGGTCCGTGCCAACAAACAATAAAAGGAAAAAAAAGAAAAAAAAATTATGTGGCACTTGTGAAGGACATGCTTAGTAAGTAGAATCGGTCGTAATAAAACATTTAAGAATCAAATAATGTCCCTACCAGTCAATTTAAGCTGATCGATAAAGATTTATATTGAACGTGAGGATGTTAAAACAAAAAGTATCTGCTGCAGCAACTACAAGGAAGCCTTTCTCCCTTGCATTGTGCACACTAAAGCCCTGTTAATTTGAAATTATCTGTTTAACCAGAAACCAGATCATTACATTGTGCGGATGGTGACTGGGGAAGTCTGCTCTGCTGTTTCCTTCTTTCCCTTACCTCTTTGGCATAGCATTTTTTATAACATTTTGGTATTGTCAGTAATACTTTTTCATCTATGTGATAGAGCTCAAAAAACCAATGGGCAATAACTCGGTTGGTATGGCACTTCCCCCTCCTTGGGAGAGTGCGGGATTCGAACCCCAGGAGGAAAAGTGACCACAAATTAACGCTTTCGGGACAAATTCGTGGGTCCCCGAGGCGCGTGTGCGTGTTGTGTGCTTGTATGTGCTGTGTGCGTGGGTGTGGTGTGCTTGGGTGAAAATTATGGGCCAGTTCCCAAAAAGAAAGTAGAGCTCAAAAATAAAAATTCAACTGCTAGACATGAAGCGCTCAGAAGATGGAGAAACACAAAAATATTTGATCTCGCTGCGTTTTAGAAATAAATTTTACAAATATCATAGTGTGCCAGGTGTGAAAGGAAATATCAAAGTATGTTGAAAGTGTAGACATAAAACACGCAGAAAATGGCAAACCCATAATACTAGTTACTAACTAATGATAGACATGCATCTTATGTTCGATTGTTCTCATAAGTTTGCTTGACCTAGACTTAATGTGCTTCTGTATCATTTATTGTTTATATTTTTATTCATTTCGTTCTGTATTACGGGTGAAACTTTTGCACTCAAGGCCTCAATAAACTGGACAAAGTAATAGGGCCCCGAGGGTTCATCCTGTGCTATAATCACTCACAATAAACATTATTAAGTCATTTGAATGCAGAGCATGCATTTGTAGGTTAAGGGTAGAGAAGAAAGTTATATAGCATTAGAGGTTTAAATCGACAAAAAACATATTTGCTCACTATTCCCTATTATAAAAGACATTTGGATGACCTGTGGGAACACTATTTATAAATGGTAAATTTTATACAGCACCATCAAACTTTCAGAGTTCCTGTGATATAGCACCATTGAACTTTTAGAATGCTATGAAGCTCCACTGAGCCGGCGATGTAATCAGAAAGAGAGTTTCATTAACTTGTTTGAGGCATGAATGGACTAAATAACCCCGCAATAACTTTGTACATGTATTAAATTGTCTCAAAATAAACCAAATATTGCATTTTTAAGAAGGAAGGAAGAAGAGGGAGGGGGGGGGGGGATGACCTCCATTTGTTTGACAAAACCCTTCAAGAAGGGTTCATGTCATTTTTTAAGTTCAATGGCATTACTTCAAAAACTGTGATGGTTTCTGTCACGCCCCGCTTCCCAGAGTACGCAAGATGAGGCACGTGACATAGCCAACCATGCTACCTGTGGGTAGGAATTATCCATCCACAGTCACATTACGGTTGTGGAGATATCAAGAACAAAATAATAAACTAATCTAATACATGTCCAAATCCATAATAACAAGAATCAATAAACAATAAGTGCGGAAGCAAATGATCCAATACAATAAATAAACAGTACGTCCCATAATGCGGGCTCACATCTGGAAATGAAATGAAATAAATAAACTAAACCCTAAGGAACTCACAGTTCAGCCTGCTGGCTGAAGTACTCCTGCTCGGTCGTCGACAGTGGTACGGAATCTGGGCCATGCAAAACCCAGACGTCAGCGCGTCATGATATCAAGTATATAGTATAAACATGGTAATAAGCAGTGCAGGTATGAACATGAATAAAGCAGTACAATAACAGAGCAGGGTAAAGTGCACGGGTGACTAAACTGTCCTATCAGGTTTCTACTCTATAGTCTTTGAAATCAATTGATGAATCGTCGATGTAACTCAATAGTATCCCGTGCGTGCCCGGGACCACGGTCAAGGTCCTCGGGGCTGAATCCGAGACGTGCCGCTAAGCAGTAAAAGTAGGTAGTAGGATGGACGAGTGATGTCAGCATCATCACTCCCGGACTGGCCAAGCCCGTAAGACTGATCAGAACAAGTATCGAACCATTGAGTTACAAGTCGGTTTCACCTTTGATTTCCCCATACCCCCAAGCTATGTATGTCAGGTCAGGTATTCAGTAGTCAAGGACTAATGCCAACAGAAAATCAGGTAAAGGTAGGTCTGTCTGGATAGACAGCAGGGATGGTCAGGTTTGTCGGCATTAAGCGTGAAATCATGAAACAAGTCATGTCATGGTACAACAGGATGAGTCGGTAAGTATGTATATGTCATGTGTAGCAGGGTCAGGCCAATATGTAGTGCAATCGAGTATGTGCTCACAACAGGTATACAATCAAATAATGAACAGCAGCAGGAAACAGTAAATAACAATATTATTCCATGTAAACACAGCGGTGTTTTGTATTCTCTTATTAACAGGTTCAAGCACCCTTGGGTGCAACAATCGCAGGGTAAAACAATATTAATAACACAAAGCAATGAAGCCATTAAAACTACAGCATAATAATAGTTACAAGGATGATCTAGCAATTCAAGCAAGGACGTTCTAATTGGTTTAATTAGTTAAAGTGTGGATTGATAGCATACCGATTAATTTCAAGAAACTACCATACTGATTTAATGTTAAGGCTTATTGTGACCGTCGGTTTTAAGTTATAAACTAATATGATAATCAAGAGTAAAGCAAGACTTGATATTGTGTGCTAGCATGTTAAAGCAAGTATTCGGATACTTGCCTCGACGGTTTCGCAAACCGGAAAGCACGGATGCAATGTCGGCAGAAAACACGAGACGGGTGCACGGGCCACGGATCGAGTCCCAACAGAGAACAACGGGATCACACGGACCAGGGTACCTCGTTGGATCGTCGGGACACGTCATCTTCACCTCGAAGCAACTGATCTAATTCTGGCCATAAAGCTCTCTCCATGTAGTGAAGTCATCCTCAATGCACTGATCATTATCCCCCTCTGTAAACCATTTGTAGAATCTCGCAGCATATCTGTCGGTTCTCCGTTTCCATACGTCGCCATGAAGAACAGAGCTAGGGTTTCTTTCTTCATTTTCTCCTCGCGCTCATTGTCCTCAGCAGCGTAGTCATCCAGATCGACGATTTTGAATGTCGCCTTATCGTATCTAGCCTTGGCCTCTTCCGCAAGTGCCTTGGCGAAACCTTCAGCAGTCCCAGTCTGAGTCCCGAAAAATATGGTGACCTTCTTCTTCCCATCTCGACCTTCGACTCCTTCGCGATCACGACAGGCTTCAAGGGCACGGCAGCCATGCTCGATTTCCCGCTCGATCACTGCCACAGGAAAACGACGGCGCGACCCATCAATACAGCGATCGACGTCGTCAAAATCATCAGTCGCTCGTGGTTCTCGGTGAACGTCACCACCTCAGGCGGAAGGCCGCTGGGATGGTTGCAGGTGGTCGCGGTGGTGAGCAGGCGCACGAGAAGGAGGACGAGGGGTTTGGTGAGGTGAGGAGGTGCGGGTGCAGGCGACGGTGGTGCCGGCGACGGGGTTGCGGCGGTGGCTAGGGTTCGAGGATGAAGGTGGGTTCGCGTTCTGGGTTCCCTGAAAAGAAATGAAGAAGGTAAAATATATAGATAGAAGAGAGAGAGAGAAATATTGAGATTGAGAAAGAGGAGAGAGAGAGAGACGAGTAGGGAGATAGAGAGAGAGAGAGAAATGGAGAGAGATTGAGGAGGTGGGGCCCACGAGGGATTTAAATCCCTCGTGATTGGTCGGGGTGGTTAGAAGAAATTTTATTAAAGATTTAATATAGATTTACGTTAGATTTGAAACAGAAAACTTATATAGTTAAAAAATAATATTAAATTAAAATGGGTATTTTGGCGCGAAATGAAACATTTCCAAATCGAGCCCGGGTTGCGCCCAAATGTTCCAAATTCAAATTATAGGATTTTAAGCGGGTTCCAAATTTTGAAAAGAGGTGTTTAATGATTAAAATGCATGCCCCCAAGTCGTGCACTTGTACGCATGCGTAGTCGTCCAAACTTGCCCGTTTAGCCGAACGGGACGGAATCTCGACGTGCGGACGCTACCACGCGACTAGTGGCGACGAGTAGTCCAACATGGACATTTTTAATTTCATTTTAGGAGTTAAAATTTGTTATGTGCCAAAATGACTTAACCGGTTAAAATTTAGCAATAAGCACCAAACCATTAGGATAATTGAACTGTGCAATGTATAACACTCAACTAGTACCAGAAACAGTATTATTGGGCTCGGGTGTTACATCATACCCAACTACAAAAGAATTTCGTCCTCGAAATTCCAAGGATACAAGATAGCTAACTACTGGAAAAGGTGAGGGAATTTCTGTCGGATCTCGTCTTCTCGCTCCCAAGTGGATTCTCCATGCGATCGATTACCCCAAGAAACTAGCACAAGAGGGATAACCTTGTTCTTAAGAACATTTTCTCTTCGATCCTTGATTTCAACTGGTCGCTCCTCAAATGTTAGGTCCTCCCGTACAGTCAACTCCGAATGATCCAAGACATGAGTCTCATCACGAACATACCTCCGTAGCTGAGACACATAAAACACATCGTGCACTCCTGCCAATGACTGTGGTAACGCTAAACGGTACGCTACCTCTCCAACACGCTCCAATATCTCGAAGGGTCCAACGAATCGAGGACTAAGCTTTCCCCGACTTCCAAAGCGAATCACCCCTCTAGTCGGTGATATCTTCAGGAATACCAAATCACCCACGGCGAACTCTAGAGGTCTTCTTGACGTGTCGGCCCAACTTTTCTGTCTGTCTTGAGCTGCCTTCATATGCTTCCTGATTGTATTCACCTTCTCGACTGTCTGTACCACCAAATCTGGTCCTAGTAACCTTCGTTCACCAACATCATCCCAACAAACCGGTGAACGGCACTTACGACCATACAATGCTTCAAACGGAGCAATCTGAATAGTTGCTTGGAAGCTATTGTTGTACGAAAACTCCACCAGGTGTAGATGATCCTCCCAAGAACCTTTAAAGTCCAACATGCAAGCCCTCAACCTATCTTCAAGGGTCTGGATCGTTCTTTCCGATTGTCCATCAGTCTGAGGATGATAAGCTGTGCTAAACTTCAATCGAGTCCCCAAACTTTCTTGTAAACTCCTCCCGAAGTGTGACAAGAACCGAGTGTCCCGATCGGACACGATGCTCACCGGTACTCCATGCAATCTTACAATCTCCTGCATGTACCGCTCTGCCAAAGTCTCTGTCGATTGACCAACCCGAAAAGGAAAAAAGTGAGCTGCTTTGGTCAACCGATCGACAATCACCCATACTGCATTGTTGCCCTTTGGACTCCGCGGTAAAGCCGTCACGAAATCCATAGTTATATGTTCCCACTTCCACTGAGGAATCGGAAGTGGTTGCAACAAACCAGCAACCCTTTGGTGTTCAGTCTTGACTTGCTGACACACCAAGCACTTAGCCACGAAGCGAGCAATTTCCCGTTTCATACCTTCCCACCAGAAGTGCTGTCGAATATCTCGGTACATCTTTGTCCCTCCTGGATGTACAGAGTAAGCTGAACTGTGTGCCTCCTTCATAAGCTCTTCACGCACATCTCCTTTTGGCACACACACACGGCTACCATAACTCAACGAACCGTCTTCATGGATCAGTAAATCGGTTCGTAGTCCGGCTCCAACCTGCCCTCGAAACTTTTGCAGTCTAGGATCCTGCGATTGTGACGCTTTAATCTTCCCAACCAAGGACGACTGTACTTGCAACTGCATCAACTGTCCCGTAGCATGTGGTAGCACCACCTCCAAGTCAAATCTCTGAAAATCCGTAATGATCTCCCGTTGTGCGGTCAATGCCTGAATTGCTGGTAACCGACTTAGCGCATCTGGCACGACGTTAACTTTTCCCGGATGGTACTTAAGATCAAGGTCGTAGTCGGCCATCAGCTCAAACCATCTGCGTTGCCTCATGTTCAACTCCTTCTGAGTGAACACATACTTCAAACTCTTGTGATCTGTAAAGACTTCGACTCTCTCGCCCAAAAGGTAGTGTCTCCAAATCTTCAGGGCGAAGATCGCGGCTGCAAGCTCTAGGTCATGAGTCGGATAGTTCTTCTCATGAGTCTTCAGTTGTCTCGATGCGTAAGCGACGACTTTCCCATTCTGCATCAAAACACATCCCAATCCCTTTCCGGATGCGTCGCTATGAATCACTAGTCCTCCTGAAACATCCGGTACGGTTAGGATAGGGGCGGTTATCAACTTCTGCTTCAACGTCTCGAAGGCCAATGCACATCCGTCCAAACAAACGGTACCTCCTTACGCGTAAGCTTGGTTAACGGCTCAGCTAAACGAGCGAAGTTCTCCACAAATCTTCTGTAGTAACCGGCCAAACCAAGGAAACTTATCTCCGCAACATTCTTTGGAATAGGCCAATCTCGAACTGCTGCAATCTTCTCGGGATCAACGGCGATTCCATCGCCCGACACAACATGCCCCAGAAACTTCACTTCTTCCAGCCAGAATTCACACTTACTCATCTTCGCAAATAACTTCTCTTGTCTCAGCGTCTGCAGTGCGATCCTTAAGTGCTCCTCTGGACTCTTCGAGTACACCAGAATATCGTCAATGAATACCACAATAAACTGGTCCAAGAATGGTGAAAAGATCATGTTCATCAAATCCATAAATATTGCTGGCGCATTAGTCACTCCGAAGGGCATCACTAGATACTTGTAATGTCCATACCGAGTTCGAAACGCCGCCTTGCAAATATCTTCTGCTTTCACTCAGACCCGATGATATCCGGATCGCAAATCCAGTTTCGAGAATACTCTCGCGCCACTAAGCTGCTCAAAAGTTCTCCAATGCGAGGGATCGGGTACTTGTTCTTAATAGTCACCCGGTTCAATTCTCGATAATCAATGCACATCCTTCTCGTGCCATCCTTCTTCTTTACTAAAAGAACTGGAGCTCCCCAAGGTGAGTTGCTGCTTCGAATCCAACCTTTCTCGAGTAATTCACCAACTTGTTTCTTAACTTCCTCCAATTCCACCGGTGTCATCGGATAAAAGATTTTGATACTGGCGCTGCACCAGGAATAAGGTCAAACGCAAACTCCACATCTCGCTTCGGCGGTAAGCCTGATATATCTGCAAACACATTCATAAAGTCGCGAACAACTGCCGGCTCTTCATTACTATCAACTTCCATAGCTGCAAGAACACTGTTTGTCGGCCTAGCCCTAAACTCGACTGGCCCGACAGAACTGCTTCCTTACCGCAATTGCTGTCTGCATCGTTAGCCGCGAAAGGTCCAGCTTGACTACTGAGTCTCGTCCACTCCGCTGCATGCACGTCCACGGTTGCTCCATTCTGCCTTAGTCCGATGAACTTTTCTTCCCTTTCCTCCGCGCAGTCTGCGGGAAGAATTTCTCCAGGGGGTTCTTAGAAAGACTTCGCCCAACTGATCGGCTTGGGCAAGCGGGTCTCCTCCACAAGCCGTCACTCTCGGGCGTAATCCACTAACTGAATGCGCACCACATCAACTCCTTTGTCCTCTGGAATCTGTGTCGCAATCAGCAAATTCTCCGTGTCACTAGCCACGGCTCGGCTGGCAACGGCTCCTCCAGAATAGTGAAAGTAGACGGATCCAAAAGTCTGAAATCTGCTACGGTCCTTACTCGGTCAACTGGTCTAGTTCCAACATCGTTTATAGACTGCTGAACGATCTGCAAACCTTCCTGAAACAAGTCCGCTTGCTGCTGGATCAGCTCGGTCTGTTTCTTTGATTTCCAGCATTCCTCTTATCACTCCAAGCATGGCGGCTTCGTTCACACGCCTCTGGTAAGTCTTCAACTTCTTACCTGTCATAATCCTGAACTCAAAACACCCAACATTAGCATGATGATAGATTCTGAATGTAGATCAAGGCTAGAACTCCAAGATACTTAAATAGAGTACCGCATTGTAGCTATGCCGCGGTATCATAGCCGCAATTACTTAACTCCACCCAAGTCGCCTAAGTCCTAGAGATAACAAGAAGTTAGGTTTTCGAGTTGACAATGCAAAGTAAGTTTGCATGCCGAAATGATCCGGAAGAATGATTCAAGGATGGTAAAACGGTCAAAGTGGCAGGACATGTTTCCTAATCACGGGTATTCTGATTCGTGTATCGGGTGCAATACCCAACTACAAAGAATCAACCCAATAAACCTATGGCTCTGATACCAAAAGAACCATGTCACGCCCCGCTTCCCAGAGTACGCAAGATGAGGCACGTGACATAGCCAACCATGCTACCTGTGGGTAGGAATTATCCATCCACAGTCACATTACGGTTGTGGAGATATCAAGAACAAAATAATAAACTAATCTAATACATGTCCAAATCCATAATAACAAGAATCAATAAACAATAAGTGCGGAAGCAAATGATCCAATACAATAAATAAACAGTACGTCCCATAATGCGGGCTCACATCTGGAAATGAAATGAAATAAATAAACTAAACCCTAAGGAACTCACAGTTCAGCCTGCTGGCTGAAGTACTCCTGCTCGATCGTCGACAGTGGTACGGAATCTGGGCCATGCAAAACCCAGACGTCAGCGCGTCATGACATCAAGTATATAGTATAAACATGGTAATAAGCAGTGCAGGTATGAACATGAATAAAGCAGTACAATAACAGAGCAGGGTAAAGTGCACGGGTGACTAAACTGTCCTATCAGGTTTCTACTCTATAGTCTTTGAAATCAATTGATGAATCGTCGATGTAACTCAATAGTATCCCGTGCGTGCCCGGGACCACGGTCAAGGTCCTCGGGGCTGAATCCGAGACGTGCCGCTAAGCAGTAAAAGTAGGTAGTAGGATGGACGAGTGATGTCAGCATCATCACTCCCGGACTGACCAAGCCCGTAAGACTGATCAGAACAAGTATCGAACCATTGAGTTACAAGTCGGTTTCACCTTTGATTTCCCCATACCCCCAAGCTATGTATGTCAGGTCAGGTATTCAGTAGTCAAGGACTAATGCCAACAGAAAATCAGGTAAAGGTAGGTCTGTCTGGATAGACAGCAGGGATGGTCAGGTTTGTCGGCATTAAGCGTGAAATCATGAAACAAGTCATGTCATGGTACAACAGGATGAGTCGGTAAGTATGTATATGTCATGTGTAGCAGGGTCAGGCCAATATGTAGTGCAATCGAGTATGTGCTCACAACAGGTATACAATCAAATAATGAACAGCAGCAGGAAACAGTAAATAACAATATTATTCCATGTAAACACAGCGGTGTTTTGTATTCTCTTATTAACAGGTTCAAGCACCCTTGGGTGCAACAATCGCAGGGTAAAACAATATTAATAACACAAAGCAATGAAGCCATTAAAACTACAGCATAATAATAGTTACAAGGATGATCTAGCAATTCAAGCAAGGACGTTCTAATTGGTTTAATTAGTTAAAGTGTGGATTGATAGCATACCGATTAATTTCAAGAAACTACCATACTGATTTAATGTTAAGGATTATTGTGACCGTCGGTTTTAAGTTATAAACTAATATGATAATCAAGAGTAAAGCAAGACTTGATATTGTGTGCTAGCATGTTAAAGCAAGTATTCGGATACTTGCCTCGACGGTTTCGCAAACCGGAAAGCACGGATGCAATGTCGGCAGAAAACACGAGACGGGTGCACGGGCCACGGATCGAGTCCCAACAGAGAACAACGGGATCACACGGACCAGGGTACCTCGTTGGATCGTCGGGACACGTCATCTTCACCTCGAAGCAACTGATCTAATTCTGGCCATAAAGCTCTCTCCATGTAGTGAAGTCATCCTCAATGCACTGATCATTATCCCCCTCTGTAAACCATTTGTAGAATCTCGCAGCATATCTGTCGGTTCTCCGTTTCCATACGTCGCCATGAAGAACAGAGCTAGGGTTTCTTTCTTCATTTTCTCCTCGCGCTCATTGTCCTCAGCAGCGTAGTCATCCAGATCGACGATTTTGAATGTCGCCTTATCGTATCTAGCCTTGGCCTCTTCCGCAAGTGCCTTAGCGAAACCTTCAGCAGTCCCAGTCTGAGTCCCGAAAAATATGGTGACCTTCTTCTTCCCATCTCGACCTTCGACTCCTTCGCGATCACGACAGGCTTCAAGGGCACGGCAGCCATGCTCGATTTCCCTCTCGATCACTGCCACAGGAAAACGACGGCGCGACCCATCAATACAGCGATCGACGTCGTCAAAATCATCAGTCGCTCGTGGTTCTCGGTGAACGTAACCACCTCAGGCGGAAGGCCGCTGGGACGGTTGCAGGTGGTCGCGGTGGTGAGCAGGCGCACGAGAAGGAGGACGAGGGGTTTGGTGAGGTGAGGAGGTGCGGGTGCAGGCGACGGTGGTGCCGGCGACGGGGTTGCGGCGGCGATGGGGGTCGCGGCGGTGGCTATGGTTCGAGGATGAAGGTGGGTTCGCGTTCTGGGTTCCCTGAAAAGAAATGAAGAAGGTAAAATATATAGATAGAAGAGAGAGAGAGAAATATTGAGATTGAGAAAGAGGAGAGAGAGAGAGACGAGTAGGGAGATTGAGAGAGAGAGAGAGAAAGGGAGAGAGATTGAGGAGGTGGGGCCCACGAGGGATTTAAATCCCTCGTGATTGGCCGGGGTGGTTAGAAGAAATTTTATTAAAGATTTAATATAGGATTTACGTTAGATTTGAAACAGAAAACTTATATAGTTAAAAAATAATATTAAATTAAAATGGGTATTTTGGCGCGAAATGAAACATTTCCAAATCGAGCCCGGGTTGCGCCCAAATGTTCCAAATTCAAATTATAGGATTTTAAGCGGGTTCCAAATTTTGAAAAGAGGTGTTTAATGATTAAAATGCATGCCCCCAAGTCGTGCACTTGTACGCATGCGTAGTCGTCCAAACTTGCCCGTTTAGCCGAACGGGACGGAATCTCGACGTGCGGACGCTACCACGCGACTAGTGGCGACGAGTAGGCCAACATGGACATTTTTAATTTCATTTTAGGAGTTAAAATTTGTTATGTGCCAAAATGACTTAACCGGTTAAAATTTAGCAATAAGCACCAAACCATTAGGATAATTGAACTGTGCAATGTATAACACTCAACTAGTACCAGAAACAGTATTATTGGGCTCGGGTGTTACAGTTTCAATGCTGCTTTATAAAATTTACTCATTTCTAAATGTATATGTGAGAATTCCATAGATCTATTTGTTACAAAACAGAGATGCTTAATATCATAGTCTAAAAAATTATCCTCATCTAACTTATATTTCTCCGCTTGATGATCTCCTGTATTTAATTAATTATATAGCCTTAAAATTTCTGGGATGGATGTATACATAAATTCCTAGGAGCAAAATCATTTGTTCGATACTATAATTTATGGTCAAGTGATTCCAGTGATATTTAGAGAGAGTGATAAATTCACCAAAATTTGTTGATTAGATTAATATTATTCAATTACACTTACTTTATAAATAAATAAAAATTAAAACTTCTTGTTTGTTTAGTCTCAGACATCGAATTAGACATTATTCTGGTCATTTTTACTTTCTTAGACTCTTAGTTATTAACATGAAAGTTGGCTGTGTCGATGTAGGCATTCAAGATCACAATCATGCCCCTTCTGTCGTGATATCCTCAAAAGGGTAGATTCAGGTGAGTTATGGATGTATACTGATGGCAAAGACATCATCGACACTACGACTGTGATGGGAGAAAACCTGAAGCGGTTTTTTTTGTACATCGATAAGCTGCCTACTATCGCTCCAACTGCTAATTTTCATATCTATGATTCTCATGTTAAATGACATTTCATTGAATTAGGTTGATTTATAATTTAATGCACTAATTCTGTTTACAAGCTGCTGCTAGTTTTCAAGCAGCACGAAAACTGGGCGATTTTATGTATGTATATACCTGTCGAGACAGGAATATGTAAATTTGTGTATAGGTTGAGATCTATTTCAAGTTTCGCAGTGTTTATAAAAATCAATGCAGTAAGCATGTCTTCATACTGCAGGTTGAGATAAGCAGGCTTGAAATTTTCACAGTAATGGTATTTGAAACCCACAGTATTGTTATAAGAAATTTGTTCCTGTTACTCAATGTATAATATTATCTTACCACGGTCACTCGTTATCTTTCCATGTAATTGTGTAGTATCTAGTTGCGGCCCTTGTGGGTAAATTGCTTGATAATCTCCAAACGTTTTACTGCAGCTGCATTTTAATAACATAAAGATTATTTCTCAACATTTTAACATCCTAGTGTATTTCGCTATTAGCACTTTATTGCCTTATGTTTTTATCGTCGAGTCTATTTTGTGTCATTTTATTTGTAGTATCAGATACACAAGTAATTGTAGAAACGGTTCCCAACGAACAAAGAGATGGAAAATATAGATATTGCAGCAAAAACATGGTAAACTGATAATGGAAGGATGCGTTTTGGTAGTAGAATGTCGAGAAAAAGACTGCAGGTATTAAAGTGCTAAAGTGATGTAACATTGAGATGTTATTCTTAAGCAATTTATCCATTTAGTGGTGGAGATGAGTTTGATTAGGAATGTGTGCATGAATAATAATTGACTGATGCTTCCATCTTTTTTCGTTGAGAACTGCTGCTCTGTTTTCACCATCCATGTAGCATTGACTTGATATTTACTAGAGGTAATTAAGTCCCAAAAAATTATCATGCCTGTTACTTTCCCGTTGTTTTAGATATCTTGCCTAAATGTCGGAACATGATGTCCTTTTGTGTTGTTCTTGAAGTGGCTGGAATTGCGCAAATCTGATGGTCTATATTAGTGTAAAACATGAGGTTTATGGTTGCGTGGAGTCGAACCGGAAGTTCAATAGCTGGGATTTGCAGTGCAAGGAACAAGCAGGAGATCCTAATTTGTGAGGTAGGCCAACACTTGAACATTATAGAAAATGCTTGTTGGACTATAAACTAAAATGAAAAATAGACCGCTTTCCACTGACAGATACAAAAGATAAAGATAACCCACGATGCCAAACCCTTTCATGGTTGATGAACTTTAGAATCATTTTATCCCTTTTCCCACATTATGAAAAAAGGGTCCCCTTCTTCTTTATAAAGTGTACCAAAAAGATTAGCACTTCCTTTTCAAAAATAACTGGGGATCTTTAGGACAAAAGAGCATGTGTTGGGCATGTGATTGAACTTGCCACCTCTCATGTGGAGAGTAAATTCATACCAACCCGTGAGCTTTATTTGAAATCAAGTTGCATGTTTAAGCTATCGTGCCAAAATCTTAGTTTTAGAATTGTCATGTCACACTTAATTGCAAGAAGATTGATTTTTCTCATAAAGAAAAATGAAGGGCAATATTCTAATATATGAGTGGGGTAAATTTTACCGAATCTCAAGCCAACTTTTAAGGTTTTTGAGATAACAAAATTGAACTTTAAAAATGCTATAACATCCCCATTGAAGAGTATTTTCGTAAAAAATCGAAAGGTGTTTCGTAAAAAAATTCCATTTATTATTTTGAGTCTATTCAATTTATCTGTAAGACATTATGGTGTCTTTCAGTTCAATTGTGGATTGCACGAATTAATCAAACTAACGATTTTATACAATATTGGTAATGCAGTGTGTGTGTTGTGGTATTTTTAAAGTTCAACGGGGTTATCTCAAAAATACCAAAAGTGGATAGGGTTAGTAAAATTTATCCTTAGTTGGCTCTTATACTCTCATTGAGTAGAATAAAGTTCTCAATCTTTAGTTTGAGAACACACCATGTGGTTGGGTCCCAAACACTATCAAATCTAGTTCATAGTATGAATGTGGTTATTAGACAATAGATTAGAGCATGTGATGTAGTGTCTATTTGTATGAAAGCAAATCACAGAGGGAGCAGAAATGGTGACATTTTTCTCATAATAAGTTAGTACTGCCTTCTCAAAGTCGAACATTTCATTTTGAATCATAACAAGGGTCTTTTTAGAGCTATGATTTTCACACCTATTTTGCTTTACTCATGTGAGCATTCCATTAGCTCACACTAGCTAGATAATAGCATTATACAAGATGTTTGAGTTTTACAGTGAAGGATAAATTTCTTTTCGACAGAATTTTTTTAATTGGTTAAAATCCAAATCATATTCGTAAAAATCCCAACACAATCTTGTACATCTCTCATTTATTTACAATACAAAGAGGGGTCCAATTCAAGGCCTCCAAAAAAACCACCAAAAAAATAAATATAAAATCCAATTAGATAAGAAAAACTTTTAAAATCTTGAGGCAAAAAACAAAAAAAAACAAATAGATAATAAAAACATTTAAAAATCTTGATCAATAATAATGACAAATCAATGTGAGGCCCCATACATTAAATCATAGATGGGACCTCACAAAAGCTCACATAAATGACAAAGGGGCGCTCTCTCTCCTTTGGAGAGGGCTACAAGGGCCACATTTCTCAGCCCTTTGGCTACCATCATTACATACAAACTTCCAAGCTCAAAGTTTTCACAAGATTACATATTAAATAAATATACCTATATTTAAAACCCTTGGAATTGCCTTTGCACCCCAACGGCTATAACTTCTTTTGGTAATGTTTCGCTACTTCAGTGTTCCAGCTACTTGTTTTGGATCAAAAGACGGTTATCTTTTTATCTTTTATCCGAGTAATTGTAGCAAGAAACTGAATAAATTAACTCAGATCAAGTGAAATTGAGACGAGAAGTGTAGGTGGCCCTAGGAGACCAATTCTTTGGAATCACGTCACTTGTAGAAAGAGTTTTCTGTGTTGATAAAGTGGTGAGTTTTACGGAAAATGGACCCTTAAGAGGTCCTCCAATGATGCACCAATTCGCTCCCCATATATGTTTCATCTCTAACCATTCATTAGAACTTGACTGTGAATGGATGAAGAGAAATTGTATCAATAATAAGACCATAATTAATTATTAGATTATTGCAACCATGCAAATAAAGTATATTTATGCACATATTTTGGTTGTTGGGAATGCAGAGTCAAAAGTTTGTGTCCATATATATAGAACAAACAAATAAGTAGAAAATTACATTAAAGTAATTATAGAATAATCTTAGTGGGCAAATATAGTGGAGAAATTTTAGTTATAAAGAATTCGAGTGACCTTTTCTTGTTTAAAACAACAAACTTTAAGCTGGTATTAAAATATAATGCAAATTCAAAGCGGATATTATATATAAAATATTGCTGTGGAAAATAAAATCTTCAACCCGCCGTTAAGCGCTAGAGAATAAGAACTAGTGATGCGGCCGAGTTTTGAACCTTTAATGTAATGGCTCGAGACTGAATGTCTCTCAGCCACCAACAGAATGGGGTTCATGATTTCTTCTTCAGCTTATTGTTTTGAAGTATGAGTTTACGGTGTATCGCAACTAATTCTTTGTCGTCGTTGTAGCGTTGAAAGGATAGAACAAAAAGGATGGGCTTATGGGGTTCGGTCGGGATGAGACTCACATCCGACCGCAGCCTTATTTTTCTCTAATCACGTGACCAGTGGGCAAATCCTATCCTTAAGCTTAATAAATAACTTCACAAAAAATCTAAGTTGGATTAAGGAAGCGTTGGGTCAAGCATAATGGCACGTGAGCTTCCACGTGGGCAGTATATTATACTCATGTTACTGGTGATTTAATAAAGTTGCTTTTAGCAACCAACTTGTGATATTTAAAGTTCCACATTAATTGGATAGACACTTGAATAATGACTGGACCAAGACAATCACTGCCCCTTGTTAATTTTCAGATCACAAACTTTTGTCTCACAACATGACACTACAAGCAGCCCCACATCTCACTGCAACCATGTTCGCTTGAGAATAACGGAGGAAAGAGGCCCCATGAGGTTTTTATTCATGACCATCTTAATCTTCATCGTCTAATATGTTGATCCACCAAATTTCATGTGATTCTTATACCTTTTCACCATTGATTTAGCAATGCAAAAAGTGCTATTGTCAGTGAACCATTGATTTTGCACTCATTAAATCAACGGTGAAAAGGTGATAAAATCACATTAAATTTGGTGTATCGACATATTAAACGATGAAGATCAAAATGATCCGTGCCGATTGTCGAATAAAATGGTGGAGGGTGTATATTTTGACGCCGCCTTTACGAAAAGCCGGGGCATCTTTCCTCATTAATCTCTTTACTTATATATTTATTTGAAACTAAGAGTCTAAGTATTAATTTATTGCATACATTATTTATTTGCCAATAAATTATATCACTGTTTTCACTTAACATGCTGGGGACTATTTTTGTAATTTCATGCCAAATAAGTCATTCAATATTTGTGGGGTGGGGTGGGGCCTTTAAAGTGGTTTTGACGTACAGAAGTATTTTAATTAATCGAAATATTAGAGCGAGCCAGAATAAGCTTACTTGTTTGATGTGCATAGATCCTATGTCTCCATCGCCATCCTCAAACTCAATCAAAAGCGAAAGCCAGTAGTCTGTAGATCCTTCGTTCACGTGGAATGCTACATTTCTTCCCGGATATTTGCATGGAGTCCTATATATGAAAATTTTACATTTTCACAAATTACAGATGAGAATTAAGAAAATTTTGTGTAGAATGCATTTCACATTTTCATGTTCTTGATGGAAAACTTAATAAACACTCTAGTTCACTTGCGCACTTTATATTTTTACAGAAGATTTCTTTCAAAGAGAATAGAAATTTACATTGACCATGTTACTTAAACGGATTGAATCTTTACTATAAATATTTATCCAATTTGCTATATCTTTTACTATCTTTGTTGTTGTATGATAACAAATCCGATACCAAACATGATTTAGAAAAATCGCCTAAAGTTTAGGAACACTTTGCATCAGTACACTAATGAACTAAATAAAACCCTTTAATTATAAATAACAATATGATAAAACACAATTAAATGAAAGAAAAAAAAACAACTCAATTCCCTATAAAATTTGACTAATCACTGTCCTCTAACAAAAAGGGTCAAGCAAAGAAGCTAGTACAAGAAGAAAGTTACAGTGGGAATTCAATCAAGTCAGTTTTCACATGCCCCCCAGTAATAATCCAATTGTCAGAAAAGGTACCATCAAGGACATTTTAGTCATTTATCATAAAAAAATAACTATACGATTTACCTTCGATAAAGGACCGAGATCTCGCCTCGGTTACGGAGCAGCGAGCCCTCGCCACCGACGGCCATCCGTCCAAAGGCAGCCCCGCTCATGTCGAAGTGTGTGCGGCCGAAGGCGCAGTATCCGCCGGGGCACTCGTCCGTAATTATCACCGTTACGGGACGCCGGGAGCAGATGGATTGATCGACGCATTTGACTTTGTAGCATGCCCCACACCCTTCCCCGTTCTTGAACAGGATAGGGCTCACGGCGCCCACGCGGGCCTTCAATGGCCGCACATCCACCAAGGATCCATACCCGCAAGCCCCTCCTGCCAAATAAAGAGTTGCAAGTGACAACTTGTGTAATGTAAGTTGGAAGTGGCTAATTAAAAACCATTAAATCAAATGGTGAACGCCAAGGTAAAACAAAAACCCATAGGCTTGTGTTTTTATGATATATATGTGATGAGTGGCTAATTAAGATCAGTGGCGAATCCATGAATTTTTGGGAAAGTGGGCACAATTTGCAGCAGGCCTCCATTGAAATTTAGTTCAAGATTATCTATTATATATCTCTTGTCGTTTTCAATTGAAATTAAATATTTTTGTTCATAAAAACACACAAAAGAATTCATACTTATTAAAATGACTAGTCAAGACACAAGACCTTATTTCCGAAATAATAATCAAATAATTATGTGCAGCATAAGGATTGAACTTACAATATCTTCTTAGATATATAATACCATGCATAGCCACTTGAGAAACTACATATTTATCTTGTGTTTATAAACCCTGTATATATAATATACATCCATAATTCTGTACTGCCTCGATAAATCGAAGCGGCGATTTCTTTTTCCATAAAATCTCGAGGAGTCATGTGCCCCTCTGGGTTCAACGTGGGTCCGCACATGGCTAAGATGCAATAATAGCAGGGAAGCTAGCATGCATGCGCTGATAGCAGTAGGAGTGTAACCGAGCCGAGCTTGAACGAGCCGATCCTTATCCGTAATAATTATCTCAATACATGAAATGGTTTGTCTGTGAAGACATAAACACTCCTCTCGAGACTGCAAAGGAGACTCAAAAAGTGTCCTGAGAGCTATATAGAATCTGTTCTATATTACATATTTTTGTTTTGCTTTCCAAACTGTGTAACCGATTCGAACTCGTATTAATACCGACCGAGCCTAACCGAGCTTGAGTTCTGCTCGTTTAATAAACGAGCCAGGATTTCTAGCTCATGTTCTGCTCGTTTAATAAACGATCCAAGCTTGAACGAGCTGAACCCTAATCGAAACCGAAATGGCTCGTTCAATTACCATCTCTAGGGAGCGGAGGCTCCCGATAGGTGTGAACGGTGCCAAGGAGGCCGGAGCAATGTGGAACTCATAAAGGTGGGCCTTACAAGAAAAGCATAAATGAACAGACTAGTTCAGGACACGTGCCAAGCACATAGAGGTTTCTGACTCCATTTGCTGTAAAGCGCCAAGCATCTGATCTCAGCTTCTATGCCCCCCAACGGCTAGAAAATGCCGAGTCGCGCGTGAGCCTTTTTTATTTTATCTATTTATTAAAATTTAAATAAAAAAAAATCAACAGCTTTTTTCAGCTCCCACCTCTCACATAACGACCCAATTATTTTATTAATTATCGTCATTACTCACTCATTGAAAACTAACCTCTTAATGATCGATACCCATCCATGCCTAATTATTTTCTTAAAGCTAGGAACTTAGCTAAAACATTAATGAACAGCAAGCAAGTACAGTTCTTAAATATATAATGCTATATATAATTGAGCTAAATCAGTAATGAATGAAGTGGGGATTGAGCTTGAAATTACGTACCATCGCTGCCGTCGCCTTCGGGGCTTCCATACCAAGTCGCGGTCGCCGGGTGCCAATGCAGGTCCATACCCGATCCCGGGCCCGTGCTCGACGACCGGCCATTTTGGAAGAAGAGAGAGAGAAGCAGGATCAAGAGAGAGAGAGAGAAGCAGAAGAAGTAGGAGCTTGACATTCTTAATTTCCAGCTAATTAGCCAGCTGCTGCTGCTCCTCCTCCTCCTCCACAGCCCAATGTGATGATAACGGCAAATTAATTAAGGGCTTTTATAGAATGAAGAGAGTAGCTAGATTGAGCCACTCATTATTTTAAGAATATATAATACTAAGCTATATTTATATATAGATAGATAGAATTGATTGATATGCTCACTTCTAATTTTATTGAAGTTACAGTACCCCAAACTTGTGAGTGATCGATGCGAGAGAGAGAGAGGAGAGAGAGAGAGAGGTAGGTGCTAGGATCTGGTAGGGCCCAGCTTCCATGTGCAGGCAGCTGTGATTTTGTTGGGGGAAGTTACGAGGATGCCCCTCAGCAAGTCCTGCCATTGGTTGGTTCTGCCGACAGTCTCGTTGGCCTCTCTCTCTCTCTGAGCCTGCGGCTTTTTCAGGCCGAGAGTTAGTTGGCTGGTCAATTTTCTTTGGACGGAAATGCCCCTGTTGGTGCTGGTGTTTATGATGGGTATTATGGGTAGGATTGTCACCGAAGAAAGGAAGAGCAACAATCAGAGAAAGCTACAGATATATGCGCAGCGTGGACAGTTTGTTTCTTTCTAGATTCGTTTTCGGTTGTTAGTTATTATTATTAGTTATAATGAGATTAGAGACGTTTGCATCCTACCGTTGAGGCCTAATCAAACAAATGCTGTGGGCCACCACGTGTTTGGCATTCATTTGCATCAAAAATGATTTCTCTTGCTTTATTAGCTAAGTTATATTCCGCTCATGTTTATGGAAGTGTGTAACACCGCATGTGTGTTCTTTCTGGATAAAAAGACGGATAGACAAGTGCAGTTGTTGTCTTGCAACACTTGCTGCTGCTGCTGCTTTCTAGTTGCCTAGAGGTGCTATCGGCAAAGAGAATGCAAGTAACCAAAGAGCCAGCATGCTAACTAGTCAGCACATAACGCGTGTAGTGAATTGGGTTCATGGATTGTCTTTTGCTGCCTAAGCCTTCTTTTATTATGTATATGCTGGAAAATATCTCGAATAGACAAGCTTTGCAATATCATGGCATAGGGATCTTATCTTTTGCTCGATGCTAACAGCAAAGGATAAATGAGACTAGAGACGTTTGGATCCTGCCCTTGTTGATGCCTAACAAACAAACTCTAGGAGGCCACCATGTGTTTGGCCTTTATTGCATCAAGAATGATTTTCTTGCTTTAACCGGTCTGCTAATGTTTCTGCAAGAGCGCATATCTATATTCTCCTGGATAAGAAGACGGATCGACAAGTGTTGATGTGTTACGACACCTATTAATGCATGCCGCTATTTAGGTGAGCATAGATGCATTCTATTAGTAAAGATCGTACACACAACCGAAGTGTCAGTATATCCTCGTCGATTTGTATTGACACAGGAACTGCATTGACGTCATAGATACTTTTTTTGTTGCCAATACCTTCTTTTATTATGTCTATGTTAGAGAATACCAAAGGATCTAATATTTTAGCCGATGCTTATAGTAAAGGATAAATGATTGATGATGTTTTTTTTTTCTTCCCTTTTTTTGGCAACTGGTGTCTTGTGGTTGTTGTATGCATAGCCATCTTGTATGAATAATTCTAGATTTGTATCCAACATGAGAATAATTGGATATTTTAATTTTTTAACCAAAATCTTAAGTTGTTAGGTTGTGAAATAAAAATGTATATCTAAACAACATAATACTACTTTAACACTTCCCCTCACGTGGGCCTTTGAATTTCGGGCATGCTTCAAGCGGATACTCTCGCTATATTAGCCGAAACAAACGAGGGCAAACAAATATAATTTAAATTGAGAATTAAGAGATTTGAACCCAGAGCCTTTTTAACCTAGTGTGCTTTGATACCACATTGGGAAAATAGTTCCACATGATGAAAATTGTTAGATCCATATGGTTATATGATATATCTTTTAAATGAGGACTCACCATATTAGAAGCCCATGTGTTATGGGCCCAAACCGAGTTTTACATAATTATTAAGATATAATTTAAACAGTAAGCCGGAAGTAAGTTAGTACCGACACATGGTAGCATTTCAAAGTAACGCTCTCAGCCAACAAAGAGAAAAAGAATGCAGCAGTCATTGTCTAATCATTCAAGAGTTCATAGAAGAATTGAACCACATGTTAATTTGTTAATTATATACAGTGTCAATAGTTGGTTGGTACTCAATTATTTATCTTCACTGGCAATATGTTCACTAGCATTTTTTGATATTATGCGACATTTTCTGCATGCATAGTCCTCTCACCAAACCACTTCACTTGCAACACATGTGGCTGGTTGCATGTATCGCGGCTAATTTCTTACAACAAATAGTTTGTAATTTGGATGAAATAGTAAGAACATTTTTTGCATTCATTTCTTTTCTTCAGATAGAAAGCGTATTAATTAATTAATTAATGCCAACAGAACCCAAGTCATCTAAATTTAGTTAGTTTCCTTCTCTCTGCGCAGCAGGATTTGACTAGTTTTTCAGTAGGGGATACCTGAACTGATTTATTAATTGCCACGTTATATGTTATATTAAGCAGGAGTACCATAAATTAATGTCTCGTGTAACTCGAGTTGGAGTTTTTGAGTCTCCTTTGCAGTGTCGAGAGGAGTGTTTATGTGTTCACAAACAGACCATTTCATGTATTGAGATAATTATTTCGTTCATCTTTTCAAGCTACATGCATCCAATCATATGTATGGATTTGTGTTTTCGTCTTCCCTCCTTTTTTCCCCTTGTCTCTCTCTGTCTGTAATATGTGTATGGTTGCCTGCAATATCTAATTAGCGTATACATATTTTAGAAAATTATGCATATATTGCAGGCAACCATACAAATATTGCATGCAAGGGGTATTTGATTGAGAAAAAATTTTCTATGAGGGTTTTGACATGATGCCAAGGGGTTTTTTGATAGTGGAAAACTTTGTTGGGGTTTTGACAATTTCCCCTTTAATTTTTTTGGGGTTTTCTACCTGGAGCCTGAATTGCAGTGCCCTTTCTACGGCCCAAAAATTTGGAACTTGCTTTTTACCCCCTGCGTGAAACTTATGCGATATATCATTTTATCCTTTTTACAATTTCCGTCAGAAAAAAAAACCCGATTAACTTTAATTTTAATAATCCCTCGTACCCTCCAAACTCTTCAACTTTTTCTCATCCTCTTCCGTGGATCAATCGAGGCTCTTGCTCCAATCTCAGAAGCATAAAAAAAGGCCGCATCCCGCTTCATTTGGACCCATATATCTAAAGCAACCAAAGAATTTTTCTCCATAAGTTTATGTTTACCACTTATCCAAAAACAACAAATAAAACCACATAAGTATTCAACTCTTCATGGCTAAAGAAGGATGTTGAAAATGCTTCTAATTTAATGGTCGATTTTGAGAAAGATGCAGCGGAAGCCTAAACCTTAATTTCAATTTAAGTTGTAATACCCAGTTCCTTTATAAATATTTTCCGTATTTATAAATAAATATTTCCCAATTTTTTTTTATTTGAATATTTTCTATAAATAATTTCCTATATTTTTCTAACAATAATTACTAATTCTTAAAACCTAATCCTAAACCCAAACCCAAACTAACCCATGACCCATACCCCAAGCCTGGCCCATGAATCCCCCAACCGAACCCCAAATCGTTCTTCTTCTTTCTTCTCCTTTTCTTCTCCTTTTTTTCATCCAGCCTCCCTCCACGCCTCCGCCTTCCTCGCGCCCGTCTCCGCTTGACCCGGTCGCCCACGACGCCGCTGATCCCAACAATCTCCCCGAGATTCTCATCGCTAACCCCCAATTCTCAACAACTCTCTCCATCTCTTTCTCTCTCCCTCTCAATTATTCTCTGCTCTTCACCTCTCCGGCCACCACCGCTGCTCCATCGCCGACGATCCCCTGCACTGCAGAGTGTCACCGCCTCCTCCACTGCACACCACGAACCCTGCCCCCCTCACCGTCATCTTCTCCTTCACCAAACCCGAGCCCTCAACCCTACCCCGAGCACCGACCACCCCACCGGCGCACCCTCTGCCTAATCACCGTTGACACCGCGCCGGAGCTCCCCTGAACCGACCACCACACCACTACCATCTCCACCACTACGTCGCAGCAGCTCACCTCCCCGCTGCACAAAGCCAAGCCGAGCCCTCCATCGACATTTCATCGAAAACCCGTACCGTGGCCGTAGACCTTCTCTTGCCGCCGTGCCGTTGCCTCTGTTCGCTTCTCGCGGTCGGAGCCCGCCAGTTAACCATCGCCAGGCAAGTTCAGCACTTGCTTCACATGCTATATATATTACAATTAACAGCTTAGTCATGTAATTCAATGACATAGCATCTGTGATTAACAGTTGTTTATATCACAATCTTGTTAGGGAGTGATTTGCTTCGAATGCTCAGTATATCATTTTTGGTCAAGTAGCTTTGCACATTATTGTATTAATGTTATTTTACATATCCATTTAGTAGAGTATTTTTCATCAGGTATTTTAATATGTTTATTCATAGTTTTTTTGCTGGCAATAATTGTAATTTACTAGAAACCATTCATACTGGTACTATCAATTCGATCAGATATATACTTGCATATAGTTATTCATCATTATAGCAATGCAAATTTTTAGTGTTGATACGACTCATATATTATTAATTAGTACTCTGTAAAAGTTGGGTTTAAAATACCGTAGTTTCGCACATGAAAAGCCGTCCCCAAGAGGCGATGACAAATCTGAACCTCACTATATGTGTCACATTGTTAATTCATAATAAATTGAATACAACTCGCAACCTAATGTTTTAGGGCTCGTATCGAAGCCGACAGATAAACCTACAACACTCCATAGTCGATCTCTAAATTTTAATAAGTTATGACAATGAAAATTGAGGCGATTCATGGCTCTGAACTGCAGTCCAGAGCTAGAATCTCTGCCTTTACCCATTTTTAGAACACATACTTCACACTGTTTAAGTGCGCAAGTGTGCGGAACTATATATAGAAGTGTAGATAATTGAATCAGCTTTCTAACGATACTGGTCTCATTGCATTCCAGTGTCGTTTAATATTTTTGTAACACCTTTTAAACCGTCGATGTGTGCTGCAGTCTTATACAGAGACATAATGTATACCTTAATCTTAAACAGTGCATATCTTCCTGCATGCAGCGGATATTATTGATCCGTTTGATGCGTTGGAAATATAACAGATAAATCTAAATATTATCTAACTGCAGGGTCATCTAATTATGATCCCAACAGGGAGTAAAACGTGTTACAAAATGGACTTCCAGTTCAGAAGCTGGATTTCCAGCAGAGAACGCTTAAAATGGAATGATCATAACTCGCTAACCTGAAACCCGATTGACTCGAAACCAATTTTGCTGTACAGATAATTAAATATACCACCTACTCCTTTTATATTGTTTTGCTTAATTCTGCACGTGTGATTTATAGTGAATTTTGCAAGTTATATAACACCGGCTGCTATATTTTATTCGTCATAATTGATTGCATTCTTATCATATCAGGTAACGGTTATACCCTCATTGAATAGTGGCCATATACATTGATATCCTAGTGACCGTGTTACATTACTAAGTGACAAGTGTTAGTGACTGGATTGTGGCAAGTACGTTAGTGTAAAAGCGTGATCGAATAGTGGAAGTGACACGTACTTGTACACAATCAGCGCAACCATTTAATTATTGCATTGTCGACGCTTATGGGGCATATATAAGCGTAACTATAACTGATATGGGACGGGTATGGAAGCACTTATATTAGTGTCATAGGTGAGATATCGAGGACTGTCCACTTATCTTGTATACCAGTCGAGACTCGATGGAGACACCGTCTCCAATTCTCGCATAGACTTGTCATGGAGTGACTAATATTTATATTCATGGTCGGTGTTTGATGTAGACCGTGGGGTGTAGGGTAGTTTGAGAGTGAGTTCGATCAACGGAATCTCAGGAGTCTCACTGCCGGCATATTTCGTGATTTGGTGATTTTGTTACTGAACGTGTTACTGATTCTTACTGGTCGTGATCCGGGCATGTGTTTCCCTGGCCCTGGGGCTTATCCTTAGTTTGGGAATACTCTTATGGTGGTTGACGCTCACACTCGGACTGACGATAGGTTTTGTGACTTGGACCTTTGAGACTGAGACTAATAGAACATTACATTGATTATTGATTTGACATACCCGCTTTACCGTTACATGTACTGGTTATTTCATGCTCATGTCATTATTTTATACTAAGTGCTTTATATTTATCATCATTGCACATTATATATGTATATATTGCTATTGTGTCGCTCTGACGACCCGAGTATGCATGCTCAGAGTGGAAGAAGTGGACCCGTCTGATTTCGAGAAGATCGTGGATATCTAGACCAGTGAGCCGGCCCTATCTTTCCTTTCATTATCACAGGTTAGTTGTATTTGCTGCGCTCAGTTTTCTTTTCACCTGATAGTTTAGTGACTGTATTATCTCATCATCTGTGTTATATTACTGCTACCATGTAATGCTAGAAGCCGAAGTGTAACTACGGCGGGATTATTTCTTGACCGTAGGGGTATAGCTGGCCTAATCACCCCTTGCATTCCGTATTTTGGAAAGCGGGACGTGCCATAAGTAAATTGGGTATTTTCCAAAGAAGAAGAGAGGTTGGGATATTTTAAAGAAAAACCTGATATTATATCGTTAAAAATTGACGGAAATTATAAAGGGAGTAAAACGATGCATCTTATTAGTTTTGGGAGGGGGAGTGGGTAAAAAGTAAATACCAAGTTTTGGGGGTAGAATATAATTTGCTGTGTTTTGGGGGTGCTACAAGTAAGAAAATGCTAATTTTATATTCCAAGCTAGGATGTGGGCTAAAATCTCGTGGATGCTTGCTGATAAAAATTATAGAACTCTTATCAAAATGGTGTTGCTATGACTTTTCTTTTTCCTTTTTTCGAAGGAGACATGATGTTATTTTTACTATTATAACTAAAAGTACTTAGATGATACCATTAATCAACAAGATAAAAAATATGAAAAATGATCCAATAAGCAAAGTTGAGAATTGGAGATGTCCAACTCATCACCACAAACTGACCAAAATAAGAAAATGAAATCCAACAAACCTCTCTCTCATGCTCAAAAGCATCAAAAATGATATGCCTAACAATTTTATACATAAATCCTTATATCCTTTTTTATTTTGTATATCTTATAAATTTCTCAATTTTGCCGTTACCACACTAACCGCGTTCATTTAATTTAAATTTGAAAAACTATAGATATCCTTAAAAAATTTCATGCAATATATAAAATTTTTTACACACGCATTCAATATAGATGTTGTTCAAAATATACAAATGTGCAATGCAAAATACTAGTTGAGAAATTAACCACATCACCAACACTTTCTCAAACTTAGAATGCTACTGGACACTGTAAGTTTGGATAACAAACAAAACAAAAGGACGTCAATGGGTATAACAAGGTAATCTCAAAGACATGTCTTACACATTTACTGTAAGATATTTGAGGTGTTGGGTAGCTGAGACGGCATCCAAAAGACCTTAATACAATTACAGAGGTTCTCATCTATATCTTATACTCATATGCATCTATATGCATCTATTGTTGTATACAAAACGAGGCTATTCCAACACTGCCCCTCACTTTAAACTTCAGCACTCTTCTCATGGGCAACAACTATCTTCTTTTTCTTTGTTTTTTTCCCCGTAGTTGTCACATGGATCATACAACACTTGTGGAGCTAATCTTTTCAAAGGCATTTTTTTTTGTACTTACGGATTGCTTTCTTGGAAGTAGTAATGCTGGATTTTGACTCTGATACCATGTTATAATTTGATATTTTGAGTGTTGGACTTAAATGCTTATATAGGCGCTTTAAATATAATTGAGGTTCCATCCAAAATACCCGAGTCTTCTCTTTTATACATGCGTACACATGAATCACTTTCCTTATAGCAAGGCATATCTCATGAACTGTCCTAGCTACTGACAGAACTCCACCAGCCATACTTGAGAGGGATCCATGTCAAAGTCATTTTTGTCAATCTCTACTGCTTTAATACGAAAGGAATGGAGTTTCAAATTGTTTTTTCAATTTCATTAAAAATTTTAATCTTCTAAGCCTTTCAAATTCATCAAAAAATTTAAAAATCCAAATATAAATCTAATTAATTTTTTTTATTGTTTTCATAAATCTTCAAAAAATTAAATTTTTTAATCTTCCTTTCGCTAGTATGAACAATTCGTAATAAACAATTTTCTCTAAAATAAAATCAAGCAGAGGAAATTGTATTACTAACTATTCCCATTTCCTTCGGTCCCTTTGAATTTAGGCCTATGTCCCTTATTGGATAGCTTATCAAATCGGTGAAGAAACCAGATTCATCTAACTCTTTATTATCTGTCCCGTTAAATTGAGAAGTGTTGGAGCCAAATCCATATAAATTTGGGTGTTTTCTATTCGGTTTGTTATAGCGGCTGTTTAGCTGTAAGGATTTAGATAGATTGGACGAATAAAACACGGTAGCAAGTACAAAGTCCACCCCAAATATCATGAAATCCTTGTTTGTTTGCTACGATTGAGACCTTTGGATTTGTTCAAAATATGGATTTCAAAGTTAGAGCCTTTAGAAATGAATTCGAAGGAATTTAAGGCCATATCATCTTTAACCTAATAAAAATTATATGCTTCTATTTCAGCCACGCTCTATAATTCCTATTTTAAATCCATATCTCAACTTAATATAAACTAAACGAAGGATTGAGTGTGCATGTATAAATTCATATTTATTTCTAGCATCCAAATAAACAATTTTACTTTTTTGGATTAAAAAATCGGATTTCTTACGCATTTAAAATCCATATTTTTTCCAGTTTTCCTACCAAGCAAACAAGCGCTAACTCGAGTATGTGTTGGAACACGTGCGAGCGTAGTCCAAATTGGAATTTTGAACCCAGCTCAAAAAATCCCTAATTGCGAGCTCAATCCCAAAAAGAAATAAAAAGGGAAAAAAAGAATAAGAGAGCGACGGAGTTAAGGCCAATATCCAAAACTAATTCAAGACAAACTGCAGAATTATCAATGATCATTTGATCCCTGTAAGTTACACTAAATTTTACCTTCAAATCCTTATTTTGGTACAGTACAAACAAATAATACTGAATACATGAGTATACAATTTTAAGATTTTGCGATTCAATGTTTCGAAGTCAAGCAACCAAGCATGTTCCTATGGGATTAGCTTATCAGGTAGGATGAAGAAACCCGACCCATTATAGGATCCCTCTCCTTATTGGGTTCGGTCTCTTTCCAGATCCTACTCGTTAAAACCCTATTTTCGTTCATCTTCATCAGAGCAAAGACGATGTTGGCAAGGAGTTAGGGCAAGATTAAAGAGGTTAGCTCAGATTAGGTTTTTTTTAATGTTACACTGATTCGATTTAATGTATTTTGTGAGAGTAAAAATTAGGGCTTTTCTTTTCTTCGCATTTAAATTTTTTAATTGATCTACTCTTAAGCATTTTCACTGATTGATTGATCGAAATTTACCGAAACTGGTGTTGCTATCACCGAGTTCATGTACCACTCAATTGAGACTGTAGAAATTTGTTCTATGAGACTCTCTATAGCGATCAAAGTTCGATTTTTGTGAAAGAGGAGAACTACATCATTAGAAAGATACATTCATTTTGAAGCCAATCATTGCCAAATCTATGTGATGAATGCAACATGTGTGGCGTAAGTAGTAACCGCTATATTTAGGTTTATTTAATCTAGTATAATATTTAGTGCCAATATGTGTTTTTGTTTGCCTCTGATATTGGTTTTGGACAAAAGCTAGAAGCGAAGAGATAAACTTATTAACTCAGCTATATATGAGCAAGAACCTACTGTACAGGAAAATCAACGTATAATACGGACATTTTACTACACTAGGAATCGTTTCCAGCATTTACAAGAAAACTTTACTTTGAGGACATATATCTAACACATAAATCAAACTTATCCAACATATGGAGAACAGAATGTCTGCCCCTCTTGGATAACTTTTCTTTGGAGAAAATTAGATCTGCTATGTACATATTGTTCTTAAAAAATAGATCTTGAAATCCTAAATTAGCTATAAGAATATTTCAGAGGGAGATCTTATCTAAATGATAATAAACGTGGTTATTATATATAAAAAAAACAACCGTTGAATGATGAAAATGAAGTTACACATCTGCTACAAGGATGTATACGCTCTTCCGTGTATAAAACAACGGACAACAATTTGTAGGAAATAAGGTAATGGTAGGCCATTAGTGATTTTTCTCGGAGGACTTGTTAAACCCCAACTCCTTTTCCCATATTTACTGGGACAGTATCTCATATCCTCTTCATGTATCTTTGCCCACTGACAAGTCCTTCTTTCTCATATCCTTGTTATATATTGTATCCTGCTTTAGTGTCATCTTAAGGATACGATTTTGATTGATAAAAAGACAAAATGGCTATTTAGACCTACAAATTTATGAATTCCTAATTTAATATTCTAGTTTGGAAATGTTAGTGTCAAGGAATAATTGATGTACTAATTTATGAAACTCATACAACAATTTAGAACTTATTAAGAGAATTTTCTTATTAAATGGCTCACAAAGACATTTTTATTCCTTTTAACAAAAAAGAACTTTTTCTTATGGGTTATTTACTGAAAACTCCCAACAGATTTGGGTCATTTTGACAAAACTTCCATTACCTTTAAAACTATTAAGAAACTACCAAACTTAACGGTGCAACGTCAACACCGTCAATGCCACATCAGCGCCACATCAACTAAATTGCCACGTCAGCATTAAAATTAAAAAAATCCCCAAATTACTCCTATTTAACCCTAACCTTAATTTCAAAAAAAACAAAAAACAAAAAAAAAACACCCTCTTCCTCCCCTCACCATCATCACCGGCGCCGGCGCCACCACATCCGCCGCCACAACCACCTTCGCCGCCGACTCCCATCATCTTCTTCTTCTTCATCTCATCTTCATCATCATCACCTCCCATCGTCATCCTCATCCTCTCTCTGCCGTCGCAATCACCACCACCGACTCCCACCATCATCAACATCTTCCTCTTCCTCATCTTCATCATCATCAAAATCTCATCTACTAGCTCCTCCCACCTCCGCCACCCTCCATCCGCCGCCGCAACCACCACCACCACAGGCTCCCATCCTCCTCTATTTTTCATCACCACCATCATCATCTCTCCCGGCACCCTCTCCTTCCTCTCACTGCGGCCCTTTTCCTCCCCTCCTCGCCACTCCCTCCAGCCCCGACCCTGCCCCGACCCCGTCCCCTCCCTCCAGCCCCCGACCTCCCCTGTTCCCCCAAACAAAAAAGAAAAAAACTAATTTATTTATTTAATAGTTAATAATTATTAAAAATATTATTAATATAGTTATAATTATTATTTGTTTTATGAGAATTTACCGTAAAATTTAACACCGTTAACTCATGGTAGTTTTTTAATAGTTTTAAAGGTAATGAGAGTTTTATTAAAATGGTCGTTGGGACTTTTCAGTAAATAAGCCTTTTTTATTTCTCAGAAAAGGAAACATAATCAAAGCATAGCCAGTGAAATGTAATTACTACCTCGATATATTGTATTAGCACAAGTCTTCGGACTCTTTTCTATGTTTCTTGCATTGCACTTCCAGAACAAGGGTTCATACTGACTTTCTTACCACATGATTTTCTACAGGACTGACATCAACTTTATCATCCAAATTAAGGAAGTTATGGTCATGGGTAAATGACTGTCGTACTATCAGATTGAGGGTGTGCACTATTTAGATGACAGCCCAATTGTCTTGATCCCAGAATTTTCTGTTTTTACTGACAGCTTACTTGGTAATAATTGATTCATTACAATTTAGTAGTAAACAATTTCCAGCTGGCATCTTATCAAGAGAAGGGAGTTTTCAGTCCTAAACTTATTGCCACAAGGGTAGTAAAGTGCTTGGTTAACTTCAATATCATGGAGACCAATCTGGAGCAAAATAAACAGATTAATAATGAGGAAGAGTTTGTTCTACTTGACTTGAATGATGTCTGTGTGCAATCAGATATTCCACCAAATGCTCCATATGTTCTCTCGGTGAGTGTCTTCTTGGTACTATTTTTTGCAAGATGTCTAAATCCATTTATGTAGATGGGAACACACCGTGATGATCTTCTAAACTTTATAGGTTATCTGTTGTGTTTGATTTTTTGTGACCCAATTCACTAGTAAAATAGTTTCATATTATGATTTTTATCCTCGGTATGTCATCAATTATTATTAGGTTAGCTTCATGCTTGTATAGTAAGCTCAAATTCATTACCGTGTTACCATAAATCGCTAACCATCAGCGATTTGCAATTTCGAATCCCAATCAGAGAACACCAGCATTCCGGATCGGAAATAATCATTGTTCCGATGTAGGTTTAAAGAGGCGAATTTACTCATCAAGAACTTTAGT
Source organism: Agapanthus africanus (assembly GCA_030015575.1). NCBI lineage: Eukaryota > Viridiplantae > Streptophyta > Magnoliopsida > Asparagales > Amaryllidaceae > Agapanthus > Agapanthus africanus. Next base: position 117,718,833 of record CM057338.1, on the reverse strand, counting down.
TAAATGGGCATAAAGTCGGGTTGTGTTATAAATATTCATTATTTTCAAAGAATTTATATATAGATAGCAAAAAAAATAAACTTGTATATATGTATATTACACACACACACACACAAATGATCCAAAAACACTCCATGCTCAAGAGTTACGTTTTCCAATCCATATAAGCGTATAGAAGAAGTCTACCTCCATCGTCCCCCACTCCATATTCGTGTTTGTGTTTTCATTCCTCGTACCAAAACATTCCTCATTCCGGGTAACATCGATTTAGTATAGTTTAGTTCTCCTAATCTTCTAAGTTCCATGGCTATGTTTTAATACAAGGTGTTCAACTCCCAATTTCAATGAATAGAATTTTAATACCTGTTCGTTGAAGGCATGCCTCAAATTTGTGATCTATGGGTCACATGTGAATGCCTTCACCAACTCTTCTCAAGTTCCTCAAAGGTTCAGTTTTTATTGGTTTTTGATATGTAACTTGTAGTGAGTAATATAGTTCCTTGGGCTTTTGAATCTTCTTTCTCTTGTAATGAAGTTAAACTATATTGATCCTGATTCCAGATTTATGTTCAGCAAGAACATTTTATTACACATACCATCATGGGTTGTTCTGTAATTTAATCGAAAGTGATTACATTCCGTGCATGCTTTTATGCATACATATTTGAACATGGCTGTGAATCTGTGCAGGGTTTGGATACATTGAATCCTATATTGTTAATTGGAAATCGTTTGAAGCTGGTAAGTTTACAAACACTGCAAACAATCCTCGCTGAAATATTCAAGCGCACACATAAACAAAATCTCTGTTTATATATCGGCTCTGTTCTCTAGTCCACTATTGCTGCTTATATGTAGAGTTTTTTTTTACCCTATTTCGTTATTTTGTCTATTAGTCTTTTTGTTTCCAAGGATGCTATTATCACCTCAGTTACAAACTGAGTTTGTTGACATTGTTTTGGCGTATTGTATTTGTATCTTTAGCGATCAAGTGTTGTTTCTTTCCTTCCACTATTCCTCTATTTGATCATGTTTTCTCAAAGACAAATGGCATGGGTCCATGACATTATAGCACTCATGCTGTTTCTGACCATTATTTGGGCTCTCTTATGCACTGTTTTCTAAAGTTTTGGATAAATTACATATTGGTTTGGGGCAAACCGGTCTGTAGTCAACTGTTTTTTAAAGAAAAAGGTTAGTCTAATTGTGGTTCCTTATTATTATCATTGTTATTGTTATTATTGTTATTGCTATTATTATTATCTAAACCATTATGAATTACACTGTTTTCCTTTATTTTAAAATTATCATCTGCCCATTTCTTTCTCCATGCTTTCATTTTAGATACAGTTGGTTACAGTCTAGAGGACATCGGCGAGCTCCACTGATTTTCTGCAGTGGGATTGAATCCCAATCCTGGTTATGGCTGTTTTCCACCAAAAGTTAAAATAAAGCACAAAAAATAATTTTTTTTGGCGCTAATACTGATCATTAGTTGAACTGAATTTAATTGAAAAGAAAAAATGTAATTCGTATATTATTTATGCAAATATGAAGATTTTGCGCCAGGGGTTGATTTTGCTTATAATCCCAAGTAACTGACACAAGATCTTTTAGATATAAAAGTAAACATGCAGCCGCTAAGCATAATACTGAACTAGTGGCAATTTTTTTCCTGACATTACTGGTTCTTTTGAACCTTAATTTAATCATATATTAGGTCATTTGTTAACTTTGTTGGCATACATCCTAAATGAATTTCCCAGTATTTAGTATTTGTAACATAAATAAAATTCAGATTTTTCAATGTCCTAAGATGAGGTAAAGCAGTATTTCCAACTTTATTTACTCAAAAAACATATCCCAACCTACATTGCTAGTCATTTGTTTTTCATTCTTTCATTTACCTAACGGAATTTTTATTACTGTGAAGGCTTTAGCTTCTTAACCCACCCACCTCCTCATCAGTCCAAATCCTGTGGAGTGTGCAATATTTTGAATATGATTGATTGCAAAAATCTTTTATAGTTCTGCATCATTCGTAAGTGGAAGGAAGCGTAAGCTGACTTCAGTTTAAAGATTGAAGCCTTCTTTATGGTATTCAGGGTAGTTGCGGTATTAGGAATATATAAATTTTTATTCTCAATTGGTCTAGGTTAAATCATTATTTATAAGTTCCTTTAAAATGATGTTATGCGATTTTTTTTGTGGCAACAGATCGGGGAATATCAGGAGACAATGGGGACCTGCTACCTTTTTTCTGAAAGAGGTAATTTCCCCCCTTTTTGTTGCTCGTGGTTATATTTAATATACATGATCATGCCGCAGCCATACTATTGTGTTGCAATTGACATCATAGGCATCATCTCCTCACTACAAAGCTTCCCTAGGAACTTAGTCTGGTATGGCAAGTGCGATACTTGTGTCTTGAAATCAAGAAATTTTGCATATCCCAAGTGTCAGTATACATTTCAAGGTTCCAGTAGATGCATCCGGAATCACCACTATAATTTCTTCTTTGTTGGCTATATAGAAAGATGTGGAAGTAAAAGCCATGTGATTCTTTTATTTTACTTCACCACAATCGATTGGAATATGTTAACTATTTGCCTATTGCATGAAAACCTGGGTTCTTTTCGTTACAGTTTCCCTTCACTAACCAACTTCAAACAATTTACCGATAAAAACAATTAGTCGTGAATTTATGATAGAAGTATCTTTATGTGTGAAACCCTTGTATTATGGTGTCTGCAGATAAAGAAACAGTGGTGCTTCACCCAGAGACGGGCTCATCGGAGAGAGATCTTTTCAAGGAGAAAAGCATCATAGATTCGAATCCAGCCCCATCGAAGCAGGTGCAGCCTATAACTGGCCTTCAAAAAGTTCTCAAGTTCAGGCTAGCAACTGAGGATGAAACAAAGACAGCGACAAGAACCTCGGCTACAATTTTTTGATCTACTTGTCGAAATTTTTACTGTTTATCTGGATTTTATCAGTATTTAGTTTATTTAAAACCATATTTCATGTAAGGGATCGAAAGGAAATTGGTTATCAGCTGATCCTGAGGTTGAATAGTTGAATTTATACGCTAGCCCTTTTTTTCTTTTTTTTCTTTTTCTGAGTCTAAGCAGCCTGTCTCATGATTTCATTATAAAAAATTGAAGCATCAGTGGCAAGAAGGTCTTGTTACATGTCCAAGTACATAAATAACCAAAAAGAAAAAAAGATGGAAAACAACAATAAAAAAACACAGAGAGGGGGTCAAGAAAGAAATAGACTGGATCCCTTCTTCTCATGCTAGAAAGCCAACTTAATCCCGAGAATTTTTTTGAGCAACCCCCAAGCTGGTACCTGAAAACATAAGCATTTAACAGCAGTAACTGCATTCAAAATGATTTCTTCTTTATAAACAATGCAGCAGGACCAAGGTTAAAGTAATAGAGAAAGCAGGTTTCAGCCAAGGGGGAGAACAAGCAAAGCTTTGTGCTACTGGGGACGATTTTAGCTAAGGTTGTACGATGGCCTCAGCAAAAGATTTGAACATAACGGTAGCACCCCAGCTAACATATAGGTAGCAGCAGCCATCAAAAACCTGAAAGACTGAAAACACTTCCACAAAGCCAAGGAATTTAAAACTAAACCACCCGAACCAAATTAGCATCTATAAGTGTTGAAGCTCAGTAACATTTCTCAAAAGGAAACAGTGATGTGTTATAAACCTTACTTTCATAGATCTCAAAAACTCAAGTGCAGAGCCAAATAGGCCCATGGAGCAAAAGCATATTTAAAGGGAGATTGAGAAAAGCATCAAGTGCCATAAGCATTTTTCTCAACAGCCTGCTTTAGGGACATGTTTCAAGGTTAAAATATTTAGATCAACACAACGGTATTATGTAGAAGGCAGTAAGTATAACCAATGTTTGAATACCCATACTATGACACTCAAATGCAAGCATATCATGAAGAACGTAAAGACAAATGACCTTGAGCATTACCTCGATCCAGCAAACAACTGCAGCTTACGCACCCAAAATAAGTACCAAATTGTAGCAGAGACTCCCGAAAATTATTTGAACAACTCATGTGCTTAATGAAACCCCGAGGGAAACAGCGGATATCTTTTACAGCAAACATGTTTTCTGGGTTGTAACAACATATAGAAACCTTTATTTTAAAATGCCCCCAGGCACAACAACTTATAAAAAACAAAGATAGCCTAGTATTAGTTAGAAAACCATAGCTCATGGAGATTATCAGTCAAAAAATAATGATATTTGCCCAAAATGTGTAGGCTCGGGTAAAAAGAGAGAATCATTTACATCATAGGCCACAACCAAAAACAAAGTAGAGCAACAAAGCCCGTGGTTGGGGATGTCACCAAAGGGGATAAAGACATTAGTTAGGAGACTCTCAGCATTCCCAGAAATTAAGTTCTTGATAGCAAGGAACTCAATAGAATCAATAAACTTGGCTTGAAATTTCTTTTAGGAGAACTCCCTACCCAAGAGAGTAAGTGATATAATTAAGAGATGTTCGATATATGGGTAGGGGTACAATGTGTATTTTCAAAGATCAGCTTATTTCTACAGTTCCAAATAGCCCAGCAAGTGGAAAACGAGATCAAAACCCATAGGCGGCAAATATTATCCTCAAAGTTACAAGGTTTCCAAGTAGTGATAGCCTCGATGAATGAGGATGCATGGAGCAGAATGAATGTTTAAAGCCTCCAGGATGATATTCCAAACACTGATAGCCATTTTGCAAGAGAAAAAAGAGGCGATTAGCAGTTTCAACCATACAGTTGTCCCACAAGCAAGCAGCAATGCCAAACCACCCTCTGTGGAGTAAATTTTCCTCAGTTAAAAGACTATCTTTAAGATTCAATCAAATGAAAATTTTGATTTTGACAGGGTAGGGTTACCCCAGATGATATTGTAGTGAGGATATGTTAAATGTGTAGAAATGGAGATGGCATAGCCACTACTAACAGCATAGATGGATACCAGGTAGAATTGGATTTTAGAAAGGTTGGTATTGTAGTGAGGATATGTTAAATGTGTAGGCTCATGAGCTATTGTAAAACAATCCAAGGTTGATCTATTTTTCATAAATGCAAATTGGATTTTAGAAAGACGATCAGGTAGAATTCTACCCAATCTGTTGGCTAACCATTTAGCTAGCTAATAGGTCTAAAACCCTTAGCTTTATATGCTCCATAACCACTTTAGGGATTAAACATATAATAGCAAAGTTGATTCTCTCCAAATTAGCATTGCCATTGTAAATATAACCAAAAAGTTCAACCAATTCACCCTTGACCACTTCCCAAAACTGCTGATAAAATAATAAGGAAAATCCATCAGGTCCTGGAGCTTTGTCAGCTCCAAGATCAAACACAGCATCCTTTATTTCATCACTAGTGAAGGGATGGCCCAGATGAGCTAATTGATCAGTTAAGCTTACAGGAAAAATGCCTTTTAAGACCACAGCTAATAATAAAAGCAGGAGGTGTACCCAAAAGATCTTTGTAAAAGTTCAAAAATTCCAAATGAATATTGATAACAACTGATAATATATACAATCATATACACTATCCCTTTAAATAGGTTATAGATGCGTTGGAACCCCAAATATTATTGTATATATGATTCATTGTAATATTTTTGTGTGCTTGATAAGCAAACCATAGGCTGGAATCGTGGTGGAAGCAACAAAATGTAAGCTACCAAATAGTTTCTCGGTTTTGCAACTAACTACCAAATAGTTTGAAAACTACGAATAACTATCAAACTTAATGGTCAACTCGGGTCAACAGCTAAAGGTGTTAATTTGGTGAACTAAATGACGGTTTTTCCCTTTTAATAATTTAATTGATTATTTAATAATTATTTTATTAACTATTTTTCTTATGGGTTTTTTACGTAAAGACCCCGAAAATTGAGCTAATTACTAAACCCTCCAAAACTTGATAATTACTTATTACCCAAAAACGTTTAAGTTGCATTCTTTTACCCCCACTAGCCATTTCGCTTTACTTCGTTAGTCAATTACAAAATGTTTTTCTGAGCAGACGCATTATTTTAAGTAGGGCCTCTGATTTGAAATTTTAGATAAAGAAAAATGAATACGAGTGGGTTGAGGAGTTTGATAACCCTAGCCGGACTTACTCCGTTAATTGACCGACGAAATGAAGCGAAAGGGTTAGTGGGAGGTAAAATGATACAACTTAAACGTTTGAGGGCAGGAAGGGGTAACAAGTAATTATCTAGTTGTGACATTTCGTAAAAATTTAAAATAATTATTTTTGCATTTATTTAATAATAAAATGAATCTTTATATATGAGACAATATTTATCTTTTTTCAAAATCTATTTCATTTTTCATGTGTCATGGTAAAAACATGTTGTTCTCATTTGAGTTTGGTTAAATTCTCTTTATTTTGAAAATGGAAAGAGAGGAATATGTTAGCTTAAGTTATACCTCACTCTCAACACATTTTCCTATACAAATACCTAGCAATATCCATATATCATATATGTCATGGTTATCCCCTCATTCTCTACATTTTTCTTTACAAACACTAAGGAAATATCTAAGCTCTCCTTCACCCTCTCTCTAACCTAGCTTCCTCCATCAAAAAATCATCATGCTTCTTGAGAGTTTCTTCTTATAGAATGATCATGACACCAAGTTAAGTCCATGTCTCTTCTAAGATCTTCAATTAGATACAACTAAAGTTTGGATCCCTATCAATATTCTTCAAGAAGGTAAAAATCCGTTTTTTTTTATTCTTATTGTGTTCTTATCTTACCTATTTTATGTGGTTTTATGTATAATTTCTGCTAGTTTGGGAAAAATAGAAGTGTTTTAGTACTTGTAAATAAAGTTTTTAAGTTTTTGAACTAAGATTTTAGTGTTTGTGGTATTCAAATAATATCTGCAAAACTTGAGAACTTTGAAAAATATCCTAAGAGTTTTCTGAGATGGTGAGCACAATTAGAGATCACACCTCAAGCCCGTACCCATTTGGAGTTAACCTGGCCGCAAATTTATTAGTTTTAGCCGCAATTTGCGATTTTGGTTTTGAGTTGTGGTCTGGGATTTTTACAGCAGCTCCTAGACATCCCAAATTAGACTATTGTATACTTAGTTTTGTTCCGGATTACTTGTATGAAAATCTGGAACATATATCCTATAAAAGTTTAATGTTTACATTTTTAAAACTAAAGTTTTGATTTTCGTTATTGTCGGGAGATAGTTCGATATTAATACCACGCGTTAAAATATATCGTATGTTCTAGTCTATATACATTAAAAGTATAGTAACGTTTGCGTTTCGATTCTTATTTATACGCTTGGTTTAATGTATAGGATCGGTTGTGGAGACGTTCGACGCTGCAAAGAAGGGTAAAGCATTCGCGAGTTTCACCTAGCACGTGTTGATATTAGGTAAGTAGAGGGGATATTTATAAGTGGGAATTCAGGCAGATAGCGTATAGCACCCCCGACTACCAGAAGCTTTATAAAACTCCATATCGATTTTTAATACTATTAGCGATACTTTATCTCATTTCCATGTGATATACATTACATCGAATGCCATGACATCCCTAGTGTACAATTATACTTGCTAGAATAGATATATTGTATAGAATACAAGCACAATACTAATGATTCCATGTTGCACAGTTCACCGACTCATACACGTAGAATTGTTGTGTCTAGCGGTATTACCATGTTTTATGATAGTATTAGTTGCTATTTAGCATGTTCTATTATTCGAATGCTATAATCCGTATAATTACATGTTATCGTTGCCAAATATTGCATGCATGAATCATTCACTGTTGATATCAAAGATTTGATATTTCTATGAACTTGAGAAACTGTGGGTATCTTTTTAAAAACGGATTACGTTTTCAAAAGTGCGGTTTTCTCATGATATGATGATTTTACGTCCACCATGAGTTTTGGTTTTCATGATGAGATGTTTGAATCGAGATAGGAGTTAACCAATTACGGATATATGGTGGACCCGGTATGACTTTGAGGGGTAGGAAGACCGTAGGGAAGTACGGGAAGCCTAGTGAAGATGATCGATACCGGAGGTGACATTGAAGCGTGGTGCATATCTGGAGGATTCCGACCGTGGCTGAGTTGATATCAGGAGAGGACTGATCGGTTAAACGGTGCCTACGATATCTAGATTTCTAGTGTCGATGATGGACACGAGTTTGATGAGGATTTGATGATGATTGATATTCTTCTTATGTGACTTCATTTATATCGCACTCGCATTCATTACTATGCATATCATATCATATTTTGTGGTGTATACTTATATTCACCAAGTTGGTAACTTACCCCCGTTATGCCTTAGCTTCTTGCAGGATAGATCGTATGGACACTTAGCGATGTCACGGACACATATTTTGGGGTTCATTACAGATTTTGCTGGGTGGGTTACACGCATAGTCACCACATCTTTTGTATATGTTGTATCTTGTATGTGGTGTCGCTCCATCAGACCACCTATATTATTTGACTTAGATCGAGTTGTGACTTTATTTATATTCTTTTGGATCAAACTCGGATAGAGTCGATTAGTTAGCTTTACTTACGCGGTTCATTTTTATATTTGCTTGTGATTCTTCGCCTTCGAGTGTTGTATATAACTGCGTGGTTGTGATTATGCCGATTGGTATTGAGATAGCTCCCATGTGGGGATGCCGTTATATTTATATGTATATGTACTTGTTTTTATCAAAAATTACAAAGGATGTGCTGCCGAAATTTCAAATAACAAAAACATTTTCAACTCTATTTCAAAACATTTGACTTATGCTTTTAAACAAACAATCCCTGTAAATAAAATTATGTTTAATGTTAAATACCTTTTTTGAAAACTTCACCTTCTTTATTCTTTAAAAAGGTTTATATCTTGGTTTTTGGCTTACTTGGATCATGTTGACATTTTTAGACGTCACGTGATCTAAGTGCCGGTCACGTGTCAATTTGGGTCATGACAAAATTGGTATCAGAACGCTAGGTTTAACATTTGTCGAGTCTTAAGATTGACTATGTGGAGTCTAGGGTATATATTTTCGGAACCTATGCTTAACCTTACGGAACTTAGAATTGACTTTAGAGATATTAGATCCGAACTTTCGTTACATAGATTAACCTTGGTATGATGGAGTAGGTAACTCAGGTAGAGTAACATATCGTACATATATTCCGCGGCATATTTATGATATGACACTCCGCTTAAGTGATCTTAGGATTTATGACTTGTTAAATATTTTCTTGACTCTTTGCATCCTTTGTTCCCGTTGTTACACCTTACCAACTCTCGTTTTCTTGTTCTAGTTGCCATGGCCACGCGAGCTGAGAGAGCCGCAGCTAGGGATACAGCCAGGGCAGATCCGCCAGTGACGAGGACTGAACAGCAGAGCATCCTGATGGCACAGAGACATGTCGATCCTCCTCTTCCCGACTGGATGACTAGACTGGAGTAGAGCAATTTGGGTTTACAGCAGATGATGGGACAGTTGGCTGAGGCCACACGGATTCAGAGACGGGATGATGTAACACCTATTTTAGCGCCCGTTGTACCTCTCGTTCGGACAGTCACACCCGTTGTCATAAGAGTTATGGAGATATCGCTTTCGGAGTTTATGAAGCTGAAGCCTCCGGTGTTTACAGGGGCAAATGCAATAGAGGATCCTTAGTCATTCCTCGATAGGATGGCTAGGATCAATAGGTCCTTGAGGTGCTCAGATGAGAGGTCAGTGGAGCTGATTAGTTTTCGGTTAGAGAGACTTGCCCAGACTTGGTGCTAGTCGATCGAGAGAGGTCGAGCAGCAGATCTTCTTCCGATGACATGGGCCGAGTTCTCCAAGGTCTTCCTAGCCCGATTCCTTCTGCAGAGTGTGAGAGACACCAGAGCTCATAGTTTTGAGGCGTTGTGCAAACCAGCAAGTATGTCCGTAGCCGACTTCGACTTGCAATTCACCCAGCTGTCACGCTATACTTCGTACTTGGTTCCCACTGAGGAGCTTAGGGTGAAGAGATATGTGAGGAGTCTTGATATCCGGTTGTTCCTTTCTCTTAGCGCCCAGCACTTCGCTACGTATGTCGAGGCTATGGACGCAACGATACTAGTGGAGGAGCATCTGAATGAGACAGCGGTTGTTCCAGAACCGAAGAAGGTTCGTTCCAGTATTCCAGTTTCCGGACAGAGAAGCTGTGGTGGATTCATTTCAGGACATGGCGGCGGCAGAGGTTGGACCCAGGGCCGGATGTATGGTTCATATCCTGAGGGGCAGAAGTCACCATTGGTATGTTTTAGCTGCGGGAGTCCAGATCATTTCTATAAGGACTATCCCACGAGACGTCAGGACGGGACCACGAGTTTTCAGACCGCCTTACCCCCTCCACCTCATCCTCCGATGGCCTTACTTACTCTGTCGATCACTACTCTACGTCAGACTTTTGCCCCTAAAGGCCGTGGTGTTGGTGGCCGTGCACAAAGGAGACATAGGGGCAGAGGCAGAAGACTCCAGGGAGGAGGTGGGGGTCGGACTAGGGTTTTCGCCTTGACTCCCCAGGATGCCCAGACATCCAATGCAGTGGTTACATGTATTCTTTCAGTATGTTCCTTTGATGCACATATTTTGTTCGATCCCGGTTTTACGCACTCGTATGTATCCTTACACCTTGCACCAACACTGGGTAGAGATTCGTCGTTATTAGACCTACCATTAGTTGTGGTTACTCCAGTGGGAGAGTCTTTCGTAGCATGACACGTATTCAGAGCATGTTCTGTATGGATTAGTGATAGAGATTCGTTGGTCGATCTGATTCTGCTTGATATGTGTAACGACTCTGAAATCCTTGTTCAAAATTTACTGGTTAATGTATAGAAAGGGTATTTCAGTCCGTGTAGTAGTTATAAGTTATTTTTGTTTAACAAAAGTAAGAAGCAACTTTTAGCTCACTGGTATAGCCTCTCTACTGCTGTGACATAGCCTGTGTGTTCGAATCCCTTCGGTCTTAATTATTTTTAAAAAAATTTCTTTTTAACTTTTTGGAAGCCCAAGAGTTGCACGTGCAATACACGGAGAATCGAAAAGTTTCAAACATGATAAATGAGGAGTAAACACAATGTTAAGCACATGGCACGAATCTCAAGACGATTGGAGCAATCTCGACACCCGTTTCCTCTATCTGACCGCCGCCGACGGTTCCCCTTGCCCCAATCGACTCCATGCTTTGCACACCCACCTCTTCGACTCCCCTCTACTCCCCTACACTGTTTGATTTTCCTGCAATCAAACAAACACTCTTCAAATTCCTAATTAACACCATTTTAATTCTATTATTCAAAATTTTTAATTCCCATACCCTAAAATCTTCACTATAAATACTACTCCATGCCCCAACTCTTCCCATTCTGAAAATTCTATCAAAATTCTCTCAAAACTCTATAAGTACCAAGTGGAGTTAAGCAATCAAGTAGAATAGCAAACCAATCTGGACGACCGGAGCTTTCCCGACACTACCGTGACGCCAAGGAGACCCACTCTCTCTTCCTTACCCTCTTTTTAACATTACATAACCAGTAAGTCCATTTTCTCTATTTCTTTTCATCTCAAAAACCAATCTATAAAACAATATCGGCAAGTGGAATTATCTCGTTTAACTTTATTCTAAACAACTTTTGTCATCTTCACTATGGTTAATTGTTCATTTTTTAAAATCTCTAAATATCATCTTAACATGCTGTTCACATCTTTATTTTTTCATGAAATTAGAACTTCAAGTGAAATACGCCTATAACGAACTTATTTCAGAAAAATACCATGAACTATAATGTGACCCTTATTTTGATAACTAGCGTATATACCTCTAAAATCTTCACGAGATAACGACATACCCCACATGTACACTTTTGATTCACAGCATGATATTTTGATTAGAATTTTTTCAATTAAATGAAACAGTTTGCAATAAAATACCAGCTCATTAGAAAACAAGCTTTTAATCGATATTTTGAACTCTTGGCAATTGCGCTTTTACAACCCTCATTAGGAAACCTGCTAATAGATGGTGTGGATTATCACACGTCCTTAAGATAGTAGAGCGGGATGCAGAACCCCTCACGGAGTATTCGGTCTCGAAAGGAAATAAAAATACGGTTTATACGACTTTTCTAAACAAAACTAAACTTTGAAATTTTTTATAAAACTATAAATTCGTATTTTCAATAAAAACAAATCATGAAATTATATTTTTAAAATAAAAGATTAAAGTTTAAATGAAATTACCACAGAGTTTACAAAAGAAGTAGTTTTCATTAAAATACCATTGATCGGTCATATTTATTGCACATTTGTACGGCCATTTTTTCTATTATTATTAATTACTAAATGGTGTTATTTGTAATTTAAGAACATATGTGGGTTTATTTGTAAAATGTTTTTTGTCATATGCTTCTTAATTTAAAATTAATATAATTGGGGGAATATATGCATATCATATTTAAATAAAATATCCATGAGATTCTTAATTATTAAAATATGCATATTATGTCATATCAAATATTCTTAACCATTATTATTATCATATCATATCATATCCATTAAGTAATTTAAATAAAAATTGGTTGAAATCTTATCTCAAATAAACCAAATGCTACTAATAATTTGATTTGAGATATTGTGCAGGTATTAAAATAAATCAGTTCAGGGCTACAAATATAAGTAGGAAATCCATATCAAATCGCGTTAGCAAACTAAATCTGCCGAATTTTAGGAGCAAATTGAAAAATCTTGCAACCGCAGAGAGAAAGAGATATTTTCAAAATATAATCATCAGAAAAATCTCCTAATATCGAGAGAAGAAGGCACGAAAAATTTGGAGATGCAACTCCACCAAAGGGCGGCAGAACCGCGGTTAAATGTAGCAATAGGCGTCGGAACCGCAGTCAACTCATGGCTGTTGGATGTGAATTTTCAGGGGCTTGATCGTCTTTTCACATACTTCAATATGACGTCTAGGGTTTCAAGTTCCAAAACCTATATAAAGGGCCGAGAGCAATTAGGGTTGTTATCATCGATCATCTACCGATCGAGCAATCTAGATCTATCGAGCAATTTAGGGTTTTTTTTAGTTCTTTTAGTTTTTTCAGCAATCAAGTTCTGTAATGCAAAAGTTTCAATAAAAGATAGTTTTTTTTAATATTATCTCATTACTTTCCGCATTTATTTTCTGTATTTACTTTCCGCTCTTTTCTTTTTTGTTTAACTTATAGGTTCCTTATTCTTCCGCCTTTCGTCGTTTTTCCCAATGAGCGAGTAAATTCTCGCTTGTTAGGGTTTGTAGGATAGAATAGTATAATGGATGAAAAAATTTCTTAACTTCTTTTTAAGATTTAATTTTTATAAACTTTAGCAAAGGGGGTCTTAACCCTCTTATTCGGACGTGCTATCAATTCATGATAGTTACGACCACGATTAGATATTCGTTAATACTTGCTTTGTTGAGAGCTTGAGATAAATAGGGGTCAATGGAAGGACAAGGGTCAGTAGAGGGAAACCCTAATCCCTCCAAGAACCCTATTCCACATTCATCGCTATTTCTCTAATATTAAATAATTAAAAGATAAAAATAATTATTTTTAAAACTCCATCTATTACTACTCAATCCGAAAAACCCTACAAGCCCTTCTCTTATAAAATTTTCAAATCTCTTTAGTATAAAACGATAAAAATCCCATATTTATTTATTAACTCATCTAAAATAAGAAAGACAGTTTATCATTTCCCTGTTGACAACCCGTACTCACTATCGGTTAGGTATTGCGACACCGTTATTGATTGCGGTAACTAGGAAACACAAAGACACGGTTTTTCAAACCAATCAAATGGCACCGTTGTCGAGGAAACGGTAGCATTATTTTTCTTGTTATTCGGGTTGATTTCTGAAAAAGTAGAAAAAATAGAAATAGAAATAAAAACCACATCTTGTGTTTTTAACGATTCTTGTGCAAGTTTTGCAAGAAATCTGAAGCACTTGGAGCGAACCAACAGAGATTCAGAGATTGTCAAATAGGAGCGGAGAAGCATTGGAGTATGGTGCAAAAATTTGGAGAAGAGATTTTCTGGTATTATTTTATCGTCTTCCTCTCTCCTATGAAAATCTAATAAACTGTTTTTTTAGAAATCGGTTCCAAAGCCTATATAAAGGACCGAGAGCAATTAGGGTTATTATCATCGATCATCTATTGATCGAGCAATTTAGGGTTTTTTTAGTTCTTTTAGTTTTTTCAGCAATTAAGTTTCGTAATGCAAAAGTTTCAATAAAAGGTAGTTTTTTTAATCTTGTCTCATTATTTTCCCCATTTATTTTCTGTATTTACTTTCCGCAATTTTCTTTTTTATTTAACTTATGGGTTCTTTATTCTTTTGCCTTTCGTCGCTTTTACCTAATGAATGAGTAAATTCTTGTTTGTTAGGATTTGTAGGATAGGGTAGTATAACAGATGAGAAAATCTTTTAACTTCTTTTTAAGTTTTAATTTTTATAAATTTTAGCAAAGGGAGTTTTAACTCTCTTATTCGGACGTGCTATCAATTCATGATAGTTATGACCACAATTAGATATTCGTTAATACTTAATTTGTTGAGAGATTGAGATAAATAGGGGTCAATAGAAAGATAAAGATCAGTAGAGGGAAATCCTAATCCCTCCAAGAACGTTAATCCACAATCATCGTTATTTCTCTAATATTTTTAAATCATCGTTATTTCTCTTATAAAATTTTCAAATCTTTTTAGTATAAAACGATAAAAATCCCACCTTTCTTTATTAACTTGTAACAACCCCAAATTTCCGATACAAATTTTTCAAAATATTTTTTTTCAAAAATTCATAAAGGGGTATTTATTGCCTGAGCACATGACTTAAGTAATTAATTAGCAATTTAATTACAAGAAGGAGCTTGTAGCTCATTGGTAATACCTTGCACTGCTGAACCAAGCCACCAGAGTTCAAATCCCCTGCCCCACATTATTTTTAATATTATTTTGTTTTAAATTCTTTGGAAGCCCAACAGTCCACCTGAGATAACTTCCAAAACTTGAACTGAACCTGAAAAACTAAAAACACCAGAGCCTTCACCTGAGCACCTCCCGACGTCCCGACTCGGCCGGACGGCCAAGTCCCCAACATGAAAGTTGGGGCTCTTCGCCTTCCTAACCCCCCCTGCACACTTTAAATCTTCAGATCGGTTCCAGAATGCCCATTAACACCTAATTACTCCAATTTTTAATGAATTTTCTATATTTTTCTATATTTTTTATTTAAAAACCCTTCACCTACCCTATCACTAACCTACCCTATAAATACACCCCCTCCCTTCTATCCTCTCATCCCAAAATCCTAAGCTCACTCTCTCAAAATTTTCCAAGAGTTGTGTACTTTGAAAACAAGCTCGCGGCGAAACTCCGACGAAATTCCGGCGACGTTTTTAGGAACTACCGGCGACGACGCAACGCATCGGCAATCCCTTTAGTTCCCCCTCACTCTAGTGTAATCGAAAACCCGTAAGTACTTTTCTATCTCTCTCTTCCCTATTCAAGAAAATACGGAATTACAAACCCGACGGAATCGGAACAAATCCGATTTCCGATTCGGTTTTCTATAAATTTCACTTCTCACTAATACAATCATAATTAAACATCCTTATGTTGACTACTAAATACTAATCAAAGAATTTGAACAAGTTTCACCACATGAAATGATAGCTTTCTCAATTTACCGTATTTTTCGCTTAAATACCACAATGTTTCACTCTTTCATTTAACACCATCAAACTTGCTATACATTTATAGTAGATCACGAGGTAACGACCTACCTCCTCATAAACTTACATACAACCTAACACAATACCATTGAAACCTTAGAATACGAGAAAACAAGAATTTACATTTAAATACCATATACTTAATAAAACTATCATAAAAGATTTAGAGTTGATACACTTTTAAATAAATACCTCTTACTAGGAAAATACGATAAGTTGTGGACATCGGTCGTTTATCTAAACCTGAATTTGTGGTGTCTAGGCTAGGCAAGTGAGAAAGGTAACTTTAAAAGGCCCGACTCACGGTGATTCGTAAGCGGATCCCTCATTTCCTCACTTGTACTTACCTGGCCACAATTGGCGGTGAAGAGACGATTTGAGGTATCTAACAACTTGTTGTTTAGACCATTTAAAAATAGGCTAGTTGACTTAGGAAACCCTAGAATCTAAAATACGGAAAATTGATATTTTTACAAATAAATAGTTTTTACTTTATAAAACCATTTTCTAAAGGATTTAGTATTTTACAATCTTTACAAAGCGCCGCTACAACCCACCTTGGGGAACCCGTTCGGGATGGTGCGGATTATCGCACATCCTCGGGTTTAGTAGTGCGAGATTCAGACCTCCGCAAGAAGCATTCGGTCTCGAATGATTTAAAATACGACATCTTAAGAAAAAGAGATTTTTAGAATATAAAATATATATATTAAAATTATTTTTATTATAAATATATGTATATTTATCATTAAAATACCTATTTTGTTATGAGATAAATATCCCACCTTTTCAAAAAAATCCCAAGAATAAATTTACACTAAAATACCATGAATTTCAAATAAATCAATATTACAGATAAATACCTTTATTTATGAAACTAGGATATTTTCACTAGAAATATCACAATATAAAATCCACACTTATTACAACTCTAAAGACGAATAATAAATGCTTGGGGAGTATTTTGAAAAGTATATAAAAGTATATTTTACGTAAAAACCCCTCAAGTTTATAAATTACCCTAAGGACCCTAGCAATTATAGGTTTAAGAAATAATCAAGATTTTGACTTACATTTCTAATTTTCTGACTCGGGTTTGAGTCTGATTAATCTAACTTGAATATGATTCAGGTCAATTTACAATCTACAATATTCCAATTCAATAGAAACACATGAATCCATGAATCCAATTATCAATCTATATGACTTGACCGAACCGAATCATGGATATATTCCACTTATATGATTCTCCAGTTATTCCATTTACATGACTCTACAGTTATATCCGTTTACCGATATCATGGTTTCGGTCAGTCAATCAATTATACAATCAATACAATTTACAAGACAAACAATACAATCAAAACACTGCGGGGTTTAAGGGGTAGACTGGTATGAAATATGTTAAGGGTGGCACGAGATGGTCACTTAAGACGTAATTACATCCATGCCGTTGTTCCGTGGTATTATCGACGGAACCTTGTACTACAGGTTACCAAGGTCCCCGGTGTAAGTGGGACTCCCCTCGTATACACTGGCATCTTCTGTACCAGGTTACAAACAACAGCGTTAATACAACATTACAATATTATAATACAACATTAAAAGCTACTCTCTCTCTCTCATTCTCTGTCTATTTCTCTCTTATCTTTGGGACTTACCGAGCGACCTGTTCGCTAACGACATTCTATTTCTTTCTTCTTTGAATGTCGTCAGGTGGTTTGGACCCGGCGGAAATCGAGCCATCTGCAGAAGACTTGGACCAGTTTGCTGAAGAACCAGAGCTCTAGTTTCATTGTACATTTTCCATTCAGTACTTTTCATTTCCTGTTATGCCATTGTTTAGGCATCGTTTTATTTCAGTTGTAGTTCCTTTTCATGCATTGTTCAAAAAAATGTTAATAAATAAAAGTTGCTATTTTTATTATATTTTGTCTCTTATGTATTTATTTTTATATTGCTTAGATACGCTTAGCGTATGTACTTCTGAGTATATACGTAGCGGACCGGTCTCGTCCCCTTCGCTGTATACCGGGAAGCGGGGCGTGACATAACTCGTCTAAAACAAGAAAGATAGTGCACCATTTCCCTTTGGACGATCCGTACTCACTATCGGCTAGGTATTGCGACACACCGTTATTGATTGCGGTAACTAGGAAACACAAAGACACGGTTTTTCAAACTAATCGAATGATAAACTTTTTAAACTTAGGTTTCATCGTTAAAATACCACTAAAATTAAAATACATGTTCATAAAAACTCTAAATATTATAAATCATTCTCGAGATTTATTTTTAAACAATATTAATATATTTTTTATAAAACCCTCTCGAGAAAAACAAACAATATAAACAATAATAATAAATCTCTGAGGACTCTATATTAATATATGTTTAAGCGGTATCATTTCTTTTGAGCCCCACGGAACCGGAAAAAGCGAGTGCTTTCCTATTCAGGTTAGACAACAAATTAACGGAGTTATCAAATAGCAATTGTCTTGGAAAAAAAACATAAATCCTGCCGTCTATGTACAACAGTTGTCCGATTTCTCCCAAACTTAAGATTTTCAAAAGTTAAATCAATTCACATGAAATGTCTATAATTTAAACACAAACCCGAATCTAAACTGGACTTCAAACTCAACTCGAATCCAAACTCGAATCTAAACTTGAACGTGAATTCGAACTCAATCTACTCGACTAACTTGACTCGACCCAAGATTTGCAATTGACATGACCCGCATTCTACTCGACTTTACTCTTCAACTTTTGCAATCTATGGTTTCGATCAAGACATATTATAATCAACCAATCATATTAACTAAGGTCATTTTACCGTTATAATATATATTATAATCGGGGTGTTTGGGATAGTTACTTGTATGAATCCAATGGAGTTTCAAGAGTCCCGTATTAATCTATATGTTTCATTTACTCGAATCTCAGTCGGGTCGACTCCTCCACAGTTTGGAGTCTCGATACTAACATATGAAATATGCCTATGTTTTCTTGCTCCTGGGGCCCCACTCTTAAGCTCATGAATATTTCTACGGTTGCATTGACATTCACACTTGGAACTTAACGTTAACATAAGAGAATATAGAGACTTATAGATAGATATACCCATTTTCGGTTCTACACATTTTTACCGGTCATTTACATTATTTCTTTTATTATATACTTGTCACTTTTCACTCTTACTCTATCTTTGGGACTTACCGAGCGCTAGTTCGCTGATGGGTATTCCACCCACTTCGTTTTATTGGAATGTTCGTCAGATACTGTCGAGACGAAGGAAGTGGAGGCTACCGAGGAGGATTACGGTCAGATCGCTACTCAGGATTAGCTTAACTTTCGTTTTCTTCCAGCTTATGTATGTCACATATTTAGGCATTTCCTTTAATGTATTTACTTTCCAATTGAAATTCATTGTACTTATAAATATTTCAAGTTGAATGTAAATAAGATGTTTGTTGAAAAAATTACAGTCTCCATTTATTCTTGCATCGTGTAATATTGTTTCAATAGGCTTAGTATATTTATTTAGAGAATGTAATTCTCTAAATAAATATGCCGCGGGCTTACCATGTCATCGTTTCCGTCTACTGGGAAGCGGGGCATGGCAAGTTTTGTTGGTGGCCCATGCAGGTCTCCTTGACCTTCACCCGATGATAATCCGAACAAAGATCAAACTTTGAGAAGGCACAAGATCCACTCAACTGATCAAAAAGGTCATCGATGCGAGATAGTGGATACATGTTCTTAATCGTTATTTCGTTCAGAACTCGATAATCTACACACATCCTGGAGGTACCTTCCTTGTTCTTCACTAGAAACATTGGTGGTGGTATGGAATGAAGCGAGAAGTAGTTAGGAACGTAGCAAAATATTTAGTATGTCAGCAAGTGAAGGCCGAACATCACTGTTCCCGCCAAAAATTTCTGCGCAAAAGAGCTCAAGGTATCAAATGGCGGCGATACGCTTAAGAAAATGGGAACCAGTATCTTCCGGGCTGTATTTTGATAAACTCCCGAATGAGAAACAGCTAAATTCTGATGGTATTGAAAGCGTATCGAAAAACCCTTCGATTTGATATATTATGGGCCTCATAATTCATCCGGGATCAAAAGTTATGAGGCATCACGTGTCCACACGTGATGGACCTTTAAGAACCCGCTGGAAGAGTTAAAAGATATAATAAAAACTCAGAAAAGACCCCAATGGGGCATCACGTGCTCACACGTGACCATGGGTCACATGCAGACATGTGATGGGCTCTTAAGGCCTCTAAAATAATGAATAGAATTAAATTCTAAAATCTGTTCCTTGATTAAAAATCAGAAGTTACCTCAATGAGGTATCACGTGCTCACACGTGACCAATGGTCATGTGTTGACACGTGATGGTTAAAACTGAAGCGTAAATAAACGCTGAGATAAGGACTCAATTGGGGGTCACGTGCTCACACGTGAGCAAGGGTCACGTGTTAGCACGTGACTGGCTTCGAAAGCCTTACAGTTTAATAGAATTAAATTCTAAAAGCTTCTAAATCTTTCCAAATGGAAAAGGATTATGGGGACCGTTGGATTAAAGATCCAAGGGTGATTAAAAATCATCAATTTATGGAAAAATCTTAGACAAGGAAAGATTTCCCCTAAATCTCATCGAAAATAACAAACAGAATATCTTTGGATTTAAAATCCAACGGTGAATAAAATTCACTGAATGATCTAAATGATCATATTAATTATGAAAAAAAATCAAATCTTTCAATGAAAGATTTACAAAACAAATTGATTCTTTTCTTTCTCCTATAAATAGGAGCCAAGAAGAGAAGAGAGGGATCTACTATTTTGAGAGAAAAACAGAGAGAGAAAAAGTAAGGAGAATTTAATTCTCAAGAGAGAAAAAAGAGAGGAGAATCGAGAGAGAGAAAAGAGAGGAGAATTTAATTCTCAAGAGAGGAAGAAAATTTCTTCAGGAGAAAAAGAAAACCCTAGGTGAGAAAAGAAAGGAAATTAAAACTTAAAACAGAGAATTTAATTCTCAAAATCTAAGAGTTTAACTCTTCTACAAGAACTTAGTTCTTTCTCTAGTTGAAGATCTGCAGAAGCACATCTCCCCATAGGTTGAGAATTTAATTCTCATCTGGTTGAGATCCTGCCATGCAGATCTGAAATTTAGAGGGGAAATTGAGTTTAGAGAATTTAATTTTCCCAAAACAAAACTAGGGTTTAACCCTATATGAGAATTTAATTCTCCCAAAATTACAGGAATTTAATTCCTCCAAGATAAAAACTAGGGTTCAACCCTATATGAGAATTTAAATCTCCTGAAAATACAAGAATTTAATTCCTTCAAGATGGACAGAACTAGGGTTTAACCCTAATCAAGAATTTAATTCTTTTACATGTATGGGAATTTAATTCCCCTAAAAGGAAATTGGGGTTTAACCCTACTTAAGAATTTAATTCTTGCACAATAGGAATTTAATTCCTCCAAAACAAAATTAGGGTTTAACCCTACAGAGAATTCAATTCTTAAAATAAAGAGACTCAAAAGATCTCTGTGCATGAAAAGGACTAAGGTCACATGTCCCCATGTGACCCCTGAAAAGATCCCCAAAAATGAGAAGGAAAGAGCTCAGAGGCAACGCCTCACATGCTCCACGTGACCCCCGAAACACAGAAAGAAAAAGCAAAGGAAATGAAGGCTTTAGGCGCTCTCACGTGTTACCATGTGACCCCTTGGCAAACGATTTAACAGTCGGCGCAAAAATCCCCATCATGTGTCAACACGTGACGTTCAAAATAAAAATAATAGAAAAGTGTTTAACACTTAATTGCAGAACGAAGAAAAGGGATCTGGTCCCACCTTTGGGCGCTCTCACGTGTCCCCACATGCCCCCTCTTTTTTAGTGTTTAACACTGATTCGAGAACTTTATACCCAGTGTTTAACACTGGTGTTTTCTAGTGTGTAACACTAATTTGACAACTTCATTTCCAGTGTTTAACACTGTTGTTTGCTAGTGTTTAACACTAATTTGGGAAAATATATTTCCAGTGTTTAACACTGATTGTTCTTTTAGTGCTTAACACTAGTTTGAGAATTCTGTCTTTAGTGTTTAACACTTTTGTTATTTAGTGTTTAACACTACTTTTAGCCAAATTGGCTAATTTTCCAGAGGCAAAAGTCCCTCCTACAAATGAATCTCAAAATTGAGGAAATCAAACACAAAATGTTGTCAGAGCCCCCAAACCTCTGTTTAGCACTGCTGAATGATGAGGGGCTGAACCCAGACAAATGTCTAATGGCCCAAAGGGCCAATATTTCAAACATAATTGGACTTAGCCCAAACTGGCCATAAGTCCTCAAATCATCTTGAACTGAGCACATCTGCTCTTTCAACTGACTCATTGGTTCAAGGGTACATCTCTGAACTCCTCTGATATTTGTCGTTGTAATCCTTCAACGTCTTCAGAGAGGTGATGGGTCCCGACAGCCATACATTTTATGGACCACTATGTCCTTAAACTGGTATTGGACCACTATGTCCTTAAACTGGTAATGGACCGCCATGTCCTTAAACTGGTCATCGACCGCAATGTCTCTAAACTAAACAATTGAGTCCAAATGTTCTTTTGTTGGATCCAAATGATCTCGTTAAGTTGATCTTAGTCAAAAAATTAGACTAACGTATCCTTAACAAACGTTTAAGTTGATCTTAGTCTCAAATGAGACTAACGTATCCTTAAACCCAACCCTAAACCCAAATCTAAGAAAATACGGATTTGGACTAATCCACGTCCTACAGGCGACAACATAAATTAGTCTCCGTATACAATCCACGGGCAATCACAAACAAAATAAACACCCACGACACGAAGTGACCATCTGGAAAAGGAGAAAGTTGTTACCGCGATACGGTAGCGTAATTAACTGTAGGGGCTTGCGCCTGCAGGGAATAGCATCCCCACAATCAAAACCCCCTCAAACGAAGGGGAATCTGACGAAGTCTGCTACATCGGCCGCATCCGTTTAAACCTTCGATACATGGTGCCATAAATCAACTTGGCATCTTCGGAGAGGTGGACGGATAGCACCAATTAGCATCTTCCCCGAATCTCAGGCAAGACGTCCGTCTTGCGCAGTCTTTCGGAGGGGAACAATCACAGAACTGCTGGTCTACTTCAGCCGTTACCAATCCCAGAATGGAAATGGCAGCACATTACCATGAACTTTGTAACTGCTCTTCCTCGCAGCATAAAGGGTAACAACGCAATTTGGGTTATTGTAGATCGACTCACCAAGTCTGCACATTTTATCCCATTCAGAATTGGCCAGTCAACCGAGACGTTAGCAAGGAAGTACATAGAGGTGAGTAGAAATCTAAAGTAAGATTTATACTTTCAAGATGTAACATACTTGATACCCATAAACTCATGCAGGAGATTGTGAGATTATATGGAGTACCTGTTTGTATCGTCTCTGATCGTGATACAAGATTCCGATCACAGTTTTGGCAGAGTCTGCAAGCTATCCTGCGAACGAGTCTGAATTTCAGCATGGCGTACCATCCACAAACATACAGACAGTCCGAACGAACAATTCAGATTCTGGAAGATATGTTGAGAGCTTGTATGTTAGACTTTGGAGGTTCGTGAGAAGATCACCTACACCTTATGGAGTTTTCATATAACAACAGTTACCAAGCAAGCACTCTACGGACGGAAGTGTTGTTCCCCGCTGAGTTAGAATGACGTTGGAGTTCGTGAACTTTTTAGACCAGAGATGATCGTGGCAACTGTGGATGAAGTTCGCACGATCAGGGAAAAGATGCACATAACCAATGACCGATAGAAGTATTGGGCAGATGCAAAGCGTCGACACCTGGAGTTCTAACCTGGAGAGAATGTGTTTCTGAAGATCTCTCCGAACAGAGGAGTGATACATTTTTGCAAAAAAGGGTAAACTCAGTCCAAGATACATTGGACCATTCGATATACTCGAACGAGTTGGAGAAGTGACATACTGTTTGGCACTACCATCCTCATTGGAAGGAGTGCACAATGTGTTCAACATATCCCAATTACAACGACATGTAAGCGACCCCAACCACATACTTGATCACTTAGAGCTCACAGTACAGATCGATCAGAATTGTGAGCAGCGGTCAGTTGAGATCCTGGACCGAAAAGTGAAGACATTGCGGAACAAGGAGGTGAACTTAGTCCGGATGATGTGGAGGAAAGATTCGCCAGGAGAATCGAATTGGGAGAGAGAAGACGATATGCGTGCATGATATGCTCATCTTTTTGAAAATCAGTTTCTATGTAAATTTCGAGGACGAAATTTTTTATAAGGAGGGTAGAATGTAACGACTTTGAAATCCTTGTACAAAATTTACTGGTTAATATATAGAAAGGGTATTTCAGCCTGTGTAGGAGTTATAACTTATTTTTGTTTAATAAAAAAAAGAAGCAACTTGTAGCTCACTGGTATAGCCTCTCTACTGCTGTGACATAGCCTGTGTGTTTGAATCCTCTCGGTCCTAATTATTTTTTAATATTTTTATTTTTAATTTTTCGGAATCCCAAGAGTTGCACGTGCAATATATGGAGAATCGAAAAGTTTCAGAAAAATCAAATGGGATAAATAAGGAGTAAACATAGAGTTAAGCACATGGCACGAATCTCAGGACGATTAGAGCAATCTCGACCGCCCGTTTCTTCCATTTGACCGCCACCGACGGTTCCCCTTGCCCTAATCGACTCCGTGCTTTGCACACCCACCTCTTCGACTCCCCTCTACTTCCCTGCACTGTTTGATTTTCCTGCAATCAAATAGAGACACTTCAAATCCCTAATTAACACCATTTTAATTCTGTTATTCAAAATTTTTAATTCCCATACCCTAAATTCTTCACTATAAATATCACCTCATGCCTCAGCTCTCCCATATTCTGAAATTTCTATCAAAATTCTCTCAAAACTTTATAAGTACCAAGTGGAGTTAAGCAATCAAGTAGAGTAGCAAACCAATCTCGGTAATCGGAGCTTTCCCGATGCTACCGTGATGCTAAGGAGACCCCCTCTCTCTTCCTTACCCTCTTTTTAACACTACACAACAACCAGTAAGTTTCTTTTCTCTCTTTTTTCTCATCTCAAAAACCAATCTATAAAACAATATCGGCAAGTGGAGTTATCTCGTTTAACTTTATTCTAAACAACTTTCGTCACCTTCACCAAGGTTAATTGTTCATTTTTTAAACCTCTAAATATCATCTTAACATGTTGTTCACATTTTTATCATTTTTATGAAATTAGAAATTCAAATGAAATACGCCTATAACGAACTTATTCTAGAAAAATACCATGAATTTTAATACGACCCTTATTTTGATAACTAGCGTATATACCTCTAGAATCTTCACAAGGTAACGGCCTATCCCACACGTACACTTTTGATTCATATCACGATATTTTGATTAGAATTTTTTCAATTAAATGAAACAGTTTGCGATAAAATACCAGCTCATTAGAAAACAAGATTTTAATCGATATTTTGAATCCTTGGCAATTGCGCCTCTACAACCCTCGTTAGAGAACCCGCTAATGGATGGTACGGATTATCGTACATTTTTAGGATAGTAGAGCGAGATACAGAACTCCTCACGAAGTATTCGGTTTCGAAAGGAAATAAAAATACGGTTTTTAAGAATACGACTTTTCTAAACAAAACTAAACTTTGAATTTTTTTATAAAACTATAAATCTATATTTTCAATAAAAAAAACAAATTGTGAAATTATATTTTTAAAATGAAAGATTAAATTTTAAATGAAAATACCACCAAGTTTACAAAAGAAGTAGTTTTTATTAAAATACCATAAACTTTTAAAAGCTAGGTTTTATCGCTAAAATACCACTAAAATTAAAATACATGTTCATAAAAACTCTAAATATTATAAATTACCATCGAGCTTTATTTTTAAACAATATTAATATTTTTAATAAAACCCCCTCGAGAAATGCAAACAATATAAATATAATGCAAACAATAATAATAAATCTCTAAAGACTTAGATTAATATAGGTTTAACTGGTATCATTTCTCTTAAGCTCCAGGGAGCTAGAGAAAGTGAGTGCTTGCCAATTCAGATTAGAAAACAAATTAACGGAGTTATCAAATGGCAATTGTCTTGGAAAAAAATACAAATCCCGCCGTCCATGTGCAACAGTTATCCGATTTCTCTCGAACTTAAGATCTTCAAAAGTTAAATCAATTCACATGAAATATCTATAACTTGAACATAAACCGGAATCTAAACTGGACTTCAAGCTCAACTCGAATCCAAACTCGAACCTAAACTTGAACGTGAACTCGAAGCTAAACTTGAACGTGAATCCGAACTCAATCTACTTGACTAACTTGACTAGACCAAGATTTGCAATTGACATGACTCGCATTCTACTCGACTTACTCGACTTTATTCTTCAACTTTTGCAATCTATGGTTTCGATCAAGACATATTATAATCAACCAATCATATTAGCTAAGGTCATCTTACCGTTATAATATATATTATACTCGGGGTGTTTGGGATAGTTTCTTGTGTGAATCCAACGGAGCTTCAGGAGTCTCGCATTAACCTATTTTTTCATTTACTTGAATCTCAGTCGGGTCGACTCTTCCACAACTTGGAGTCCCGATGCTTTTTAGTTGTATGTATGCTCTAGAGGCCATTATTGTACATGTGATATATATTATAGTGGATGCTTGGACATATATAAGGAGGACTTTCTTGTTCGATATGATAGTTTGCTAACTGGTTACTCTTTATCTTAACATATACACTTACTGTCTCTCTGTTACATGTTGATAAAAACCTTAGGATGTGTACTTGACTACAAGGATTATGATGGAGATCATACTAGTGTGGCCAGGGTAGTCCGTAAGTACACCCTTCAATTGTTCCTAGTCGTGGGAGTATCGAGACGGGGCTTCGATATTCCAGAGTAGACTAGTGTGTACGATTCATGACCCTGTATGGGGCGATGGTTGATCCCACAACCATTGGTGTTTAACATCAAAGAATGTGCACAGTGCTCAGTGGAGACTGGGTACACTGAACAGGACTCGCCGAGAACTCCTAGATGGTATTATACCTTACGTCAGATAGCAGTTCTCTAGTGACACTGGTACAGGTTAGTCTGTAGACCCGAGATCTTCATAGAGACTTATGTGATTCCCACTGTGTTGTGATTTCCACCTTACCACGTTCAAGAGAACGTGCAAAACGGTGGTTTTTGGGTACAGTCCCGAGTCACATGGAGGCAATGAGCGATAGGAAATGATTTCATCTCTCCCCGTATCGGGGGTTGATTTTGCGCTGTGCTCGATTGTCCATAACAGGAAATCCCTGGCCAGGGTTGCAGAGATTTACTGGTAAGTGTTATCGGTAGTTTCTCAAACCATTATGAGCCTCAGATCGGCATGACTTATCGGGCTATTGGGGTCTGACGTTTACGACCCCCAGGCTAGATATGCGACATATCAGACGAAGAGACCGGACTGTACGGTGGTGTTACTTATCGGATTCACAGGAGTATGAGCAGGCTTGCTTGTTGATCTTCTGATTGCTTAATACCCGGGTAGCCGTTACGTCCAGCTAGTACTGCTGACGGCTTGTGTGTTAATGATATGATCATTACCTACTGTCGGCGTATTGACGAGTCTTTAGAGTCCTACACAGAGGTTTCCTAGCTAATGAAGTAGGAGCACATATGCGATATGTGCGGGACCGAGATTAATACGTGTATGTGATACCGTATTCTAATCTCGCGATATGTGATATCGATCAGTTATATGTGATATAGACGGGTTATCGAATCAAGTATTGATTCGATAAGTTGATACAAATGATATTAGTCGGTTGTATGTGATATAGCCGGATTATTAAATCAAGTGTTGATTTAATAATTTAATGTATAATTATATATTTGATATATTAACATACATTAACTAATATTAGCTCACTTAAGAATTTCTTTATCTCACTTGTATACATTTAATATATATGTGATATATGTTAATTATATTTCTTTCTTTTTGTGCCATGCTTAATGACACATGATACATGGGTGTATGAGACTTACACCATTCCATAGATAATGAGGGGTTATTATTTATTTAAAATAATTCAAAATTAGTTGGAAATTGTCATGGTTGAAAGCTTGGAGAAGCTTAAGGCATCTTTGACTTAGTCCACTAATTTTGTCTCACTTAAGAATTTATTAACCTAATCATTATCTTTAGCCATGGTTAAGTCTCTACAAGGGTCATATATGATATGATCTCACCTATGGTTGCCATTGAGACTCTCAATCCATTATTGCCTTCATCTTCTTCTTCATCTCCCATGAGCTCCTTTGCTATTCTAATGGTGAAGAAAAAGAGTGAGAAAAATATTTCTAAAGTGAGCAAAATTTCTACTTCATCAACCTACACTAGACTAGCCATTTAGTATAGGTTGTTTGCTTCACTAATTTCCAATTAGTGAAGAGGTAGCTTGAGCTAGAGTATCCTCGACGTAGATCATCTTCGGCCTCGATGACTTCAAGCAAGCTTGTTCTTTTCATCTTGTGGAGCCTAACTTGAGTCCGGGAAATCACTACTTGGAGCGAAGGGACTACTACACGGAGTTATTGAAGTGAAGGACCGGTCTAAAAAGGTTGTATTCCCATTCACTTAGTGTAAAGTTGTTTACATTCATGCTTAACCCTAATTCTCTAGTTAAGATCTTGGTGTCGGGTTCGTTAGCACGCTGAATTTTTGTAAAATGGCATGGCGGATGCCTTCCGGGACCCCGTAGTCGTGCCAGGAAACCCTACAGTAGTATCAGAGCTACTAGACATTGGATGTCGACCTATGGAGGGTTCTCACTGTGTGGCAGTGTGGAGAAGCATAGGCTCTTACCCCCAGGGTGTCTCGAGACCTGAAGGTTTTTTCGGTGGCTTATAGTCCTCGCGAGGGGGCATGCGTAAAAAGTAGTTGCTGAGAGACCCGTTGGTGCCACGGCGACCCCATTGGATGGGGTGGCTGCCTGACTTACAGTGGTATCAGAGACAAGCTAGAGCATTAGAAGTTGTCTAGGCGAAGTTAAAGGTTCGAAACGAACTCCGAAAACCCATATTGGACCCCTCTCTGGAAATTTTCAAAATGTTGGAATTTTTCATGTTAAAAATATTCAGAAAAGTATGCAGGTAATTCTATGGACCCTCTAGAAGAACGAAACCCTAACTCGACAATACGACCGCGGAACCACGGCCAAATAGGGCTATTTGCGGCAGTTTCGCAGCGCCGTATGTGAGGCTTGGGTCGGGCCTTCTACGGTTGGTCCGTAGGTACTGTGGCATGTTCTGGGTATTTTTTTAACTATGATCAAGTGTTGAACTCTCTGGGAAATTTTGGGTATTCGTTGATTCGATCGAAATGTTTAACATCGCCTAGCTATCTGTGGAATGTGATACAATATTTGGAATCCACATTAATCGGTTTTGTGAAAACTGGTTTGAATTTTATAAATCTAGCAATTTAGTCTCATTTGATCGGTTGCCGCGGGGTTTTGATTCGGATCAAAACTCCGTCGCAATCATGTAGTGTACGCGGATACTCACCGGGTAACATTACTAGATAGCCACGCCCCATAGCCCCGACCAAGTGACTGTAGGAGAACCCCGTTTTCAAAAGCATCCGTTCGGGTGCTCGCGGCCGGGGTATTCCGCCTAAGTGCACTTCGTCGATGGTATCGGGGGTGTGGCCGTCTACTAAAGTTTCCGATGAGCATTCAGGGAATCTTGTTGAATTGCTCGACTTGTTATTGAAAAGTGTGTTCAATGACGAGACTAAAATGCGGGGTTTATAATGTCAGGCATGAAATTTAGAATATGAGATATTACGGGTTTATGATGTCTAAGGAATTCATTGGGTTAGGCAAGAAATTCGAAATATGTGATATTTCGGGTTTATGATATCTAAGGATGTTGCGGATTCCAACTATTGTAGTTTTCACTTTCTTTTCCGTGACCGTAAGTGTAATATGTGGGGTATCACCGGTTTCGTTGCTATACATCAACGACAATTGGGATACGCATATTTACTTCCGTTTATAAAATGTGTTGTTATGTGTTGCTATGATATATTATATTAGATCGTCGTGTTTGAATAGCCGGGGGTTTTATGTAAAATGAGAGTTTTTCATTTTCATTCATGTAAAATTCAATGTATGTAATATTCTTTTATTGGGATACTTCCGAATTGAGGATGATGTCATCATTGTTGTATATTATTTACTTTTCCGCATTAGGATAGACCCAAGGTGGGGAGCACAAGTAACCGGGTTCTAGGGTCCAGTGGGAGACCATCTCGAGAAGTCGAGACCGGGTCTCCTAACTCTAGAATTGGCAGGGTTGCTTACCGCTCTCGTAGGGGTCTAGAGATATAGGTTTAGCTATTTATCGCGACCATGGAATCCGTGTTTTTTACTGGCTTAATTTAAAACGCGGAATTCCTAGTATATCCAATATTTCATATGTTGACTTCTGCTGCTAATATTCTGTGATGTGATCACTTTATTTGCTGAGACGAATGTTGATATTATATATATGATATATAATAAACGTTGCTTATGTTTTATATCCGCGCTAGTCCCGCCCCGCTATGCCGTTAGTTAAGCAACCTAACGGTGCATAACAGGACACTGTGGCAAATGCGGATGGTATAAGTGTACGTTGTATTTTCGTTTCTTTATCTGTGATGCTTAGGAAGCATAAATGATGGGACTTCATTAATGAGATTAATGAAAAAAAAAAAGAAAGCTAATGATGTTGTGGAATCAAATTTTCAAAAAGGGTAGCTCTAGTTCTTGCTTTGTATAGTGGTATTCCTTGTAGAATATCCAGCACCTTATTCGATAAGGAAAGAGCCGAGATCCCTTCACCGGGAGTGACCTCTTTAGCGAAACTAGCAGATGCTACAACCCACTCGGTTTTGTTTTTGATTGTTTTTTTAGTTCTTGCTTTGCATAGTGGTATTTCTTGATGAATATCCAGCACCTCATTCGATAAGGAAAGCGCCGAGATCTCTTCAACGGGAGTGACCTCTTTAGCGAAACTGGTAAAAGCCTCAAAAACATTTTCAAAATCATTCGATTCTATAACGATATCAAGTTTATTACGCAAAAGGTTTTCTTAAAAATCTGTCATAGCCCTCCGTCATTTCAGATAAGGACTACTTAGTATTCGTGCTGCGTTTGTTGGCCTTTGTCAAGGCGTAGTGTGCTGTAGCCGATTAGTGCTTATCTGCTAAAGTATATGATGCGATTGGATTAGGGTAGTCGTGCGACCTTGTTGGCCTTTGTCAAGGGTCGTGCGGGTGGGTTTAATTCAATCATGAAATGAACTGGTTGAACTTGACTTACAGACTATGGTTTGTTGGCCTTTGTCAAGGTCATAGGACACTTGGGGCAAAGTATTATCGGAAATTTCAAGTGTTGAAATTTGCAATGAGATTGCATACCTTCTATGAGATAGTTGGATCCCGATACCCACTGTGAGTAAGTGGTACTCCTGGAAGAGTTTTGCACTTTACAATTATCTAACCCATTAGGTGTCTAGAATGGTGTTAACAAGGTTATGCCTCTGGGAAAACGAGGTTTACTTTAATTAGGTCCGTGCGAAAGCACGGGGAACCCCCTCAAATTACCGACACTTGCCTGGCTGAACGGTTAGCGAACTTTTAGAGTGTAATTAATCCCGGCTAATCTTACCTTTTAGGGTTTGAAGAAAGATTTGATAAAAACAGTGTGAGCCATCCTTATTAGATAAAATAAATAACCAATCTGACCTTGCAAGAGCATACGCAGAGTGTTTTCTTCTCTCTCTCTCCTGGTAGCGACCGTGACATGCCTTAATCAAGATAATAATATCGATGTATTGACCGAACCTGCTTATTATACTTAGCTAGGGAAAGTTGGTTCCGCTCTTCCTTATAATTGTTATAGGTCTGAGCAGGAAATAGGGGAATGCCGGGATTCAACATGCCACCAATCATAGAAAGAGCATGTTGATGCATTTTCTTCAGGTGTGTTCGTTACCAAGAACTGTTTCTCAGTATACTCTACGTCTTGGGTATTAGATATCATATCA
This sequence comes from Agapanthus africanus, assembly GCA_030015575.1. Taxonomy (NCBI): domain Eukaryota; kingdom Viridiplantae; phylum Streptophyta; class Magnoliopsida; order Asparagales; family Amaryllidaceae; genus Agapanthus; species Agapanthus africanus. Next base: position 117,686,758 of record CM057338.1, on the reverse strand, counting down.
GGATCCCGCATATGTAATCTGTTATATGGGCTACAGATAGGTAAAGAACTAGGATCGGATGATGGTGCAATTGTTGCAGCCAAATCAGTTGGCAAATATCACCTTGTATTACCTAATGGTAAATACATTGATTCTGAACGAATGTTATTACATACCGAACCTGATATGCAACATTATATCAGTTTCTTTATTAGATAAAGAATGATATAATTTTGTATTGCAGGATAATGTTGTGAACATTTTCCTGAATCGAGAATTGATTGGATCAGGCACGTTATATAATGACATATATGTTCTAAATCAAACCACAGATCTAAGTATACAGAACACATACAAGAGGAAGAGTTCAGAAATGGACAAATCCTTTTTATGGCATTGTAGTCATATCAATGCGACACGACTCGCTAAGGTACATAAGGATGGATATTTGAATCCGTTCGAACTGTTATCTTATAAAACTTGCCAGTCATGTCTCAAAGGGTAATATGACCATAACTTCATTTACTGGAAATGGAAATAGAGTTGTTGAACTCTTGGGACTGAAACATGGTGATGTATGCGATCCCATATCTACAAATGCCAGGGTTGATTCCTCATACTTTATTATATTCACTGACGATCTCTCAAGATTCGGATATGTTATCCTGTTGAAACACAAGCCTGAAACTTTTGAGAAATTCAAAGAATATAAGCATGAGATTGAGAACCAGACGGGTAAAAGTATGGAGTTCCTGGATTGTCTAAAAGAGAATGGGATTCTCTCTCAGCTTACTCCTCCGTATACACTATAGCACAAAGGTGTATCGAGGCGAAGGAATCGCGCCCTATGAGATGTGGTGCGCTCTATGATGAGTACTGCTGAGTTGCTTATTTCCTTTTAGAGTTATGCACTTGAGAAGCTGCATACCTATTGAATAGGGTTCCGACCAAATCAGTGCCTACCACTCCATATGCGATATGGTGTGGGAAGAGACCATGTCTTAAACAAGTTAAGATATGGGGTTGTCCGGCCTATGTTGAAAGGTAAAATCCGGACAAACTCGAGACAAGGTCAGTTCTGTAAGTTTGTTGGATATCCCAAACATTCGCGAGGGAATATCTTCTACCAATTCGAGGAACAAAATGTGTTTTGTTTCTCAGCATGCCACCTTTTTAGAAAAATGAATTTCTTGAAAAACAAATCAGTGGTCATAGGGTATAACTGGAAAAGTTCCAGCTATACAAATTACGACTGATGATTTAGTGGAACCAGAGGATTCGATAGTTTCCAATGAACCTCAGCCTCTCCGCGAATCTGGTAGGGTTCCTCATATACCTGAGAGATACTACGGTTTTCTCAATGACAGTGGGAGCGAGAAATGCATCATGGTAGATGATGACCCAACTAGATTCAGGCAGATCATCACGAGTGGGGACTCTGTGAAATGGCTGGATGCAATGCGATCTGAGATGGAATCCATGTACACCAACAAAGTATGACTTTGCATGTTGCTCCTAAAGGGGTAAAACCCAACGGGAGCAAGTGGATCTTTGAGAAAGATACTTGGTGTATATGGAAAAGTTGAAACTTTCAAAGCTAGACTTGTAGTAAACAGTTTTTGTCATATAACCATGTATGGATTATGATGAAACCTTTTCTTCAGTGGCTATGCTTAAGTCCATCCGGGTTGAAGCAGGTATCACAGAGTTGAAACATCTGTTTTGATGTAGCAGTCAAAGAGTTTGACTTCGTTAAAAAGATATATGAAGCTTGTATATACAAGAAGATTGTAGAGAGTAAGACTGTCTTTCTCGTATTGTACGTAGATGACATACTCTTGATAGGAAATGGATTTTCTATGCTACACTCGGTCATGCTCCTCTTATCACAAGGATTCTCAAAGGTAGATCTGGGTAATTCCTTCTACATCTTGGGGATTTGGATCTATAGAGATAGATCTAAGCGGATGTTGGGAGTGTCCCGAATCCAGATACATTAACACCATACTAAAGGGGTTTAGTATGGATGATTCTAAGCATAGTGGTTCGCCCACCAACTTAGGAATCACTCTCTCTAAAAAGAAGTCTCCCAAGACTGATTCGAAGAGAGCTCGCGTGCAAGGGATACCCTATACTTCGGCAGTAGGCTATATCATGTATGCGATGTAATGTACCAGACCAGATGTAGCTGACTCACTAGGTGTAGTGATCAGGAATCAATCGGACCTTGGGAGAATCACTGGGTCGCTGTGAAGGACATTTTTAAGTACTTGAAAAGCACTAAAGAAATGTTCTTGGTGTTTGGTAACGGTGAACTCCAGTGGGAGTCCTTTACCAAATCGAGCTTCTAGAGTGATAAGGTTGACTGAAAGTCAGTCTCGGGCATTGTCTTTTACCCTCAGTGGAGGGACGGTATGTTGGAAGAGTTCCAAACTAGATACCGTGGCAAACTAGACGATAAAGGCTGAATACATCGCTACCAACGAGACTACCGAAGAGGCTGTCTGGATATTTCTTGTTCATGAGATGAACATCGTTTCTACCATTGGTGTGACAATGGAGTTATGGCTTTGGCCTAGGAACCCCGGTCCCATCAGCGATCCAATCATATTCTGAGGCAGTATCACCTGATCAGAGAGATGGTAGATCTCCAGGGGATCGAGGTTAGGAGAGTTGACGCGAAGGATAACACGGCGGCTCCACTCACGAAGGCCTTTCCCACGAGAGACTTTTTTGGGACGTTGAGTATGAGATACTACAACAACTGGCCTCAGTGCAACTGGGAGATTGTTAGTTGTATGTATGCCCTAGAGTCCATTATTGTACATGTGATGTATATTATAGTGGATACTTGGACATATATAAGGAGGACTTTCTTGCTCGACATGATAGTATGCTATCTGGTTACTCTTTATCTTAATATATACACTTACTATCTCTCTGTTACATGTTGATAAAGCCCTTAGGATGTGTACTTGACTACCAGGATTATGATGGAGATCATACTAGTATGGCCAAGGTATTCCGTAAGTATATCCTTCAAATGTTCCTAGTCGTGGGAGTATCGAGACGGGGCATCGATATTCCAGAGTAGACTAGAGTGTACGATTCATGACCCTATATGGGGCGATGGTTGATCCTACAACCATTGGTGTTTGACATTAGAGAATGTGCACAGTGCTCAGTGGAGACTGGGTACACTGAACAGGACTCGCCGAGAACTCCTACATGGTATCATACCTCACGTCAGATAGCAGTTCTCTGGTGACACTGGTACAGGTTAGTCTGTAGACCTGAGATCGTCAGAGAGTCTTGTGTGATTCCCACTATGCTTTGATTTCCACCTTACCACGTTCAAGAGAACGTCCAAAACGGTGGTTTTTGGGTACAGTCCCGAGTCACATGGAGGCAATGAGCGATAGGAGGGGATTTCGTCTCTCCCAGTATTGGGGGTTGATGTTGCGCTGTGCTCGATTGGCCATAACAGGAAATCCTTGACCAGGGTTGCAGAGATTTACTGGTAAGTGTTATCAGTAGTTTCTCGAACCGTTATGAGCCTCACATTGGCATGACTTATCGGGCTATTGGGGTCTGACGTTTACCACCCTCAGGCTAGATATGCGACATATCAGACGAAGAGACCGGACTGTACGGTAGTGTTACTTATCGGATTCACAGGAGTATAAGCAGGCTTGCTTGTTGATCTTCTAATCGCTTAATACCCGGGTATCCGTTACATCCAGCTAGTACCGCTGACGGCTTGTGGGTTAATGATATGATCATTACCTACTGCCGGCGTATTGAAGAGTCTTTAGAGTCCTACACAGAGGTTTCCTGGCTCAGGCGAAACGAAGTAGAAGCATGTGATATGTGCGGGACCAAGATTAATACGTGTATGTGATACCGTATTCTAATCTCACGATATATGATATCGGTCGGTTATATGTGATATAGCCGGGTTATCGAATCAAGTGTTGATTCGATAAGTTGATACAAATGATATTAGTCGGTTGTATGTGATATAGCCGGATTATTAAATCAAGTGTTGATTTAATAATTTAATGTATAATTATATATTTGATATATTAACATACATTAACTAATATTAGCTCACTTAAGAATTTCTTTATCTCACTTGTATACATTTAATATATATGTGATATATGTTAATTGTATTTGTTTCTTTTTGTGCCATGCTTGATGACACATGATACATGGGTGTATGAGACGTACACCATTCCATAGATAATGAGGGGTTATTATTTATTTAAAGTAATTCAAATTAGTTGGAATTGTCATGGTTGAAAGCTTGGAGAAGCTTAAGGCATCTTTGATTTAGTCCACTAATTTTGTCTCACTTAAGATATTTATTAACCCAACCATTATCTTTAGCCATGGCTAAGTCTCTACAAGGGTCGTGTATAATATAATCTCACCCATGGTTGCCATTGAGACTCTCAATCCATTATTGCCTTCATCTTCTTCTTCATCTCTCATGAGCTCCCTTGCTTTTCTAATGGTGAAGAAAAAGAGTTAGAAAAATATTTCTAAAGTGAGCAAAATTCCTACTTCATCAACCTACACTAGACTAGCCATTTAGTATAGGTTGTTTGCTTCACTAATTCCCAATTAGTGAAGAGGTAGCTTGAGCTAGAGTCTTCTCGACGTAGATCATCTTCAGCCTCGAAAACTTCAAGCAAGCTTATTCTTTTCATCTTGTGGAGCCTAACTTGAATCCGGGAGATCACTACTTGGAGCGAAGGGACTGGGAGCTATTGAAGTGAAGGACCGGTCTACAAAGGTTGTATTCCCATTCACTTAGTGTAAAGTTGTTTACATTCATTCTTAACCCGAATTCTCTAGTTAAGATCTTGGTGTCGGGTTCGTTAGCACGCTGATTTTTTGTAAAATGGCATGGCGGATGCCTTCCGGAACCCCTTAGTCGTGCCAGGGAACCCTACAATGCTAACACATGAAATGGTCCCGTGTTTCCTTGCTCCTGGGCCCCCACTCTTGAGGTCATAAATACTTCTACGGTTGCATTGCCATTCACATTTGGAACTTAACGTTAACATAATAACCATATAGAGACCTATTGATATATATAAATACCCATTTTCAGTTCTACACATTTTTACTAGTCATTTACATTATTTCTTTTATTATATATTTGTCACTTTTCACTCTTACTCTATCTCTGGGACTTACTGAGCGCTAGTTCGCTGACGGGCATTCCACCCACTTTCGTTTTCTTGGAATGTTCGTCAGATACTGTCGAGACGGAGGAAGTGGAGGCTACCGAGGAGGATTACGGTCAAATCGCTACTCAGGATTAGCTTAACTTTCGTTTTCTTTCAGCTTATGTATGTCACATATTTAGGCATTTGCTTTATTGTATTTACTTTCCAGTTGAAACTCATTATACTTATAAATATTTCAAGTTGAATGTAAATAAGATATTTGTTGAAAAATTTATAGTCTCCATTTATTCTTGCATTGTGTAATATTGTTTTAATATACTTAGTATATTTATTTAGGGAATGGCATTCTCTGAATAAATATGCCGCGGGCTTACCACGTCATCCTTTCCGTCTACTGGAAAACATGGCGTGACAATATATTAGATTTCGATGTCATTTTTGGTATGGATTGGCTGGCTGCTTGTCATGCGTACGTTGAATACTGTGGAAAGGCGGTCAGATTCTGTTTTCCTGAAGAGCCAGTTTAGTTATGCAGGGGTATCGCAGTGCCGATCCTACCAATCTGGTTTCTGCACTATGTGCTAGTCGGCTTTTGAGGAAGGGATATCATGGTTTTTAGTGTTTATTCATGATATTGGAGTCACAGAAGTGTCGTTGGACCAGGTTACGATCGTGCGAGAGTTTCTCGATGTGTTCCCTGATGAGATACCAGGATTGCCGCCATAGCACGATATTGAGTTCTACATTGACCTGATCCCCGGCACGGAGGCTATTTCTATACCGTCCTATCGGATGGCCCCGACAGAGCTCAAGGAGCTTAAGAATCAGTTGCAGGAGTTGCTTGATAGAGGATTTGTTCGTCCGAGTGTATCGCCATGGGGACCTCCTGTCCTGTTCGTTAAGAAGAATGATGACAGTATGAGATTGTGTATCGATTATCGTCAGCTGAATCGAGTTACGGTACAAAATATGTATCCATTACCTCGCTTTGACGATTTGTTCGATCAGCTATAGGGAGCAGGATATTTCTCGAAAATTGATTTGTGATCAGGGTATCATCAGTTGAGAGTTCGGAATGATGGCATTCCGAAGACCGCTTTTCGGACGTGCTACGGGCATTATGTGTAACAACCGAGTCTAGTTATACCAATTTTGTTACTGTATGTGCTGTTGTGGTATTTATTTCATTTATCATGCTTTGGCTGTTACTAGTTATAGTTTACCCCGACATTTCATACTCTTGAATATAACGATTTAAGTTATTTAAAATAATTTAAAAATAATTGACATGGCCTGCTTGACACCCCTAACCCTGTGGTAGCGTCCTTGCATTGTGTTCTCGTCCCGTTCAGTGAAACAGACGTGTTTGGACGGCTACGCGCACGTACGTGCGTCCGTTCTTGGGGGTATGCTTTTTAATTACAAAATCCTTCATTTTAATTTTTGGAGCTTGCCAATAAATTTCATGTTTCAAATTCAAATTTTTGGACCCGACTCGGGCGCAGTTCTGAAATAGTTTTGTATCCCGCCAATTCTAATTATTTAATATTTTTTAGTTTGCAAAATCTTTTACCAGTGCAAAGGAATTAATTGTTTTTAGCTTCGAAATCTTTTGCTGGGATCTTCTTTAAACATTCAAAGAAAATATTTTCATATTTTCCTTAGCCAATCAAAAACCCCATAAATCTTTTTCCTGAGCCAATCGTGAGCTTCCATTCACATCCGACCCAACATCCCCCTCTCTCTCCCTTCACTGCCATATCTCTTTCTCTCTCCCTTTCCCTTTCCCTTTCTCTTTCTCTCTCTTCTCTCTTTCTCTCTCTGCATATAACGACAATACTATCTCTCCTCTCCTCTTTCTCTCTCCTGTCGATCTCTCTTTTCCTCTCTATCTCTCTCCTCTTCTCTCTCCTCTCGCGAGAGAGAATCTCTCTCTCTCTCTCTCTCTCGCCCCACGTATCTCTCTCCCTACCCTTATATATTTTTCTTCCTTCCTCGTTCTCAGAAAAAAGAAAACACGTCGCCTACGAAACCCTAGCCGCCGTCCCTCGCCTCTGCCTAGCGCCGACGACGCCCGCACAAGCCTCGTCGCCCTCACCCTCGTCGCAGTCGTCTCAACCTTCTCTTCCTCCTCCTTTCCTTCTCTCCCGAGCAGCCGAGAACCTGCACACCCACTCGTCACGGCCACCCCCACTTCTAGCCGCCGCCGGTGACCTCGTCCCCGTGCCCTTAGCCGTGTGCACACCCCAGTAAGTGCCCCTCTCCCTCTCATCCTTCTCTTCTTCTTCTTCCTATGTTCTGATAAAAGGTTTTCTTGTTGTTTTTGAAGGAGTCTCTGTTCGTCGTCGGAGCCCTGTCGATCTCGCCGCGGTTGATCTCGCCGCCACCACAGCACCTCCTCTGCAAACCCTGTATGCTTTAGTACCTCATTCCTCCTCTGTTCTTTCCTTGCTTTCTTTTCTTGTTAAAAATTATCGTTTCTTGTTGTCGCTGTTTTCTGGTTCGCCGGAATCCGACCGTGCCGGCGACGATCCCCGACGACCCAGCGAGGACCTCCGACCCGTGTGACTCCACTGTTCGTCGTTTGGGCTCTTTCCGTGTACCTTGCACGCGTCGCGACTGTTCCCCGCCGACGCGTAACGTTCCGTTTTCCGTATCGCGACCCGTCGAGGCAAGTGAAACTTGCTACATGCTATTCAAAACTATTCTTATACTAATTTATTTATTTTCCTATTAAATCTCTAAATAGAATCAAAAGTTTTGGATTTCAAGTTAACCGTATAACGTTCCGTTTACATATTTTCTGATCTCGAACTTGAAACTTAATTGTTGCATCTAATTGTTTATACCTAGTAATCACCTATAAATGTTAGACCACATGATCACAAATATTTTATAGACGTGATACCCTTTTTCTCTAGTATTAACCTATCGGACATCCGTGTGCATTTTAAACCGGTTTAATTACAATCGCATCCATTGAACAGATTATACATGTCGTCGCATCCCTAGATTACTCAATACTTATTAACCTGGTTTTTAGCATTCACATCTGTCATACTGTATTCATATAATGCTGACACCATCTCTTAAATACAAACTGATAACTGTACAGCTAACTAGTTTAATCTGCTCTATTGCTTAACCTATTACATGTGCCAATTTATTGTGTTGTTGATACTCATGCTTGTTTATTTATAACCATGATTATGCTAGTTGATTATGAGCACTCACATAATATCTTTTACAGCCGGACATGACTTGCTACATACATATTACTTGACCCGACATGGTACCGTACACTACTTGACTTGACCTGATGTACCATGGCTTGACCTGTTACCTAATCTTGTGTCTAATGCCAACAAACCTGACATGTAGTCCTCACGGACCGTTCATGTTGTCTATCCAGACAAACCTGCTCCTACCTGATCCTGTGTTGGCATTAGTTCTTGATTACTGAATACCTGACTTGACATACATAACTTGGGGGTATGGGGAAATCAATGATGAAATCCTGACTTGTAACTCGACAGCTGCTTGCTTTTACTGATCAGTTTTAGAGGCTAGGCCCGCCTCGTGACGATGCTGCTGACATCGTTAGTCTGTACCCTTTTCCTTTTAGTGCCTAGTGGCACGTCTCGGTTTCAGCCCGAGAGTCTTAGACCGTGGTCCCGGGCATGCATGGGATACTATTGAGTTATATCGACGATTCATCAAATTGATTTCAAAGACTTGAGAGTAGATAACTCATTAGACCAGTTTAGTTTACTCACCGCACACTACCCTTCACTGCCCTGATTTATATTGCTGTTGCACATGTTTTACCATTCATGATTATATTTGCATTGCCTGTTATCCTGTTTATATTTTATTACTTGATGACATGACGCGCTGACTTCTGGGTTTTGCATGGTCCAGATTCTGTACCTTTGCTGCAGTCCGAGCAGGAGTACTTCAGCCAGCAGGCTGAGCAGTGAGGTTTCAGTAGTAGTTAGTTCTTTTATTTTTTGCATTTTATTCCTGATGTGAGCCCGCATTATGGGACATACATTCCAGTTATTTTGTATTGGATCTCTTGCTTCCGCATTTTTATTATTCTTGACTCATTTTATCTTGGCTTGTGGACATGTATTAGATAGTTATATTTTTATTCTTGATATCTCTACAGTCGTAATGTGACTGTGGATGGATACCTCCTACCCACAGGTAGCATGGTTGGCTATATCACGTGCCCATCTTAGCGTACTCTGGGAAGCGGGGCGTGACATGGTTCTTTTGGTATCAGAGCCATAGGTTAGTCGGGTTGATTCTTTGTAGTTGGGTATTGTACCCAATACACGAATCAGAATACCCATATTTAGGAAACATGTCCTGCCACCTTGCTGTTTTACCATTCTTGAATCTAACCTCCTCCTGATTATATCTTTATGGTGTGCAAACTTCCTTTGCATATCGACTCGAAACCTGATTCCTTGTTATCTCTAGAACTTAGGCGACTTGGGTGGAGTTATGTAATTGTAGCTATGATACCACGGCATAGTTTCAATGCGGTACTCTATTTAAGTAACTCGGAGTTCTAGCCTTGATCTATATTTTGAATCTGTTATCATGCTAATCCTTGGGTGTTTTGATTTCAGGAACATGGCAGACAAGAATCTGAAGACGTATTAAAGGCGTGTTGATGAAGCCGCTATGCTTGGTGTAATACGGGGGATGTTGGAAAATCAAAAGAGGCAAGCCGAGCTGATCCAGCAGCAAGCTGAATCGTTTCAGGAAGGTTTGCGGACCGTTCAGCAGTCCGTGAACAATGTTGTGGTCAGACCAATAGATCGAGTGGGGACCGTAGCAGATTTCAGGAGACTGGGTCCATCTGTCTTTACTGGTTTGGAGGAGCCGTTGCCAGCGGAGCAGTGGCTGGTTGACACGGAGAATCTACTCACTGCGGCGCAGATCCCAGATGATAAGAGGGTGGATGTGGTACGCATTCAGTTAGTGGATTACGCCCGTGAATGGTGGCTTGTGGAGGAGACCCGCTTGCCCAAACCGATCAAGTGGGAGGATTTTTCGAAGAGTTTCCTGGAGAAGTTCTTCCCGCGGACTGCACGGGAGGAAATAGAAGAGAAGTTCATCGATCTAAAGCAGAATGGTGCACCCGTAGATGTACATGCAGCCGAGTGGACACGGCTCAGTAGATTCACTTGACCTTTAGTTGCCAACGATGCAGACAGGGCAAGGAGGTTCATGCGCAGCTTGGATGTGGACATCCAGAGGCAGATTGTCTCCTTGGGTTTGACCACTTTCTCACAGGTACTTACGGCAGCCCGAGAACAGCAGAGCTTATCTGGGAAGACTGGGAGTTCACAGCAGACAGCAGTTACGGTAAGGAAGCCGGCATTTGTACCAAACCGAGCTCATAGACGCAGAGGTATTCCAGTAGACCGTCGTGGTGTAACACCGATGAAGAAGCCTGCTGTCGTTGATCAGAGGAAGCATGTGATTTGTAGCTATTGCCACTTACCCGGACATTTGCAAAGGGAATGTCGCAGGATGCGGGGACTTTGTCTGGTTTGTGGATCGGCGGACTGTTAATTCTTGTCCGTCAAAGCTTCGCACAAGGGATGATATTCAGAAGCCACCGCAGAAACCGTTTCCGGGATAGAAGCAGCTGACTCAAGGACCCAATCAGGCTCGAGCTTTTACCTTGACGGCTGAGGAAGCTAAGGCTTCAGGAGAAGTTGTTTCAGGTATTCTACTCGTTCATGGTTTTCCCGCATTAGCGTTATTTGATTCTGGTGCATCCCACTGTTTTATGTCATCCAAGTTTATAGCTACACACTCGATTACCTGCACGACCCTGTCTAGTTTCTGGGACATACACACTGGGAATGGGAAAATCATATCTAGTAGAGAGTGTAAAGATTGCACAGTTATTGTTTGCGGACGGGAGCTTTTTGCAGATTTCTTGGTGATTGATACAGGCAGCTACGAAGTCGTCTTGGGAATGGATTTTCTTGGCACTTTCCACGCTCACATCGATTGTAGGGCAAAGAAAGTAATTTTCCAGATTCCCGGACATCCCGAGTTTACCTTCACTGGAGGAAGCAGTTCTGTCGGGCCAGTCGAGTTTAGGGCTAGGCCGACAACTAATATTCTTGCATCAATGGAGGTTGATAATAGTGAAGAGCCAGCTGTTGTTCGAGATTTTATGGACGTGTTTGAAGATATATCAAGATTACCGCCGAAGCGAGATGTGGAGTTCGCAATTGATCTTATTCCTGGTGCAGCGCCAGTATCTAAAGCGTATTATCCAATGGCACCAGTAGAGTTGGAAGAAGTCAAGAAACAGGTTACTGAGTTACTCGAGAAGGGTTGGATTCGAAGCAGTAACTCGCCTTGGGGAGCTCCAGTTCTTCTAGTTAAGAAGAAAGATGGCACAAGAAGGATGTGCATCAACTATCGAGAATTAAACCGGGTGACTATTAAGAACAAGTACCCGATCCCTCGCATTGGTGAACTATTTGAGCAGCTTAGTGGCGCGAGGGTATTCTCGAAGCTGGATTTGCGATCCGGATATCATCAGGTCCGATTGAAAGCAGAAGATATTTGCAAGACGGCGTTCCGAACTCGGTATGGACATTACGAGTACTTAGTGATGCCCTTCGGAGTAACGAATGCACCGGCAATATTCATGGACTTGATGAACCGAATCTTTTCACCATTCTTGGACCAGTTTATTGTGGTGTTCATTGACGATATTCTGGTTTACTCGAGGAGATTTGAAGAGCATGCTGAACATTTGAAGATCGCACTACAGACGTTGAGACAAGAGAAATTGTATGCGAAGATGAGCAAGTGCGAGTTTTGGCTGGAAGAAGTAAAGTTTTTGGGGCATGTTGTGTCTGGCGATGGAATCGCCGTCGATCCAGAAAAGATTGCAACAGTTCGAGATTGGCCGATTCCAAAGAATGTTGCGGAGATAAGAAGTTTCCTTGGACTCGCCAGGTATTACAGAAGATTTGTGGAGAACTTTGCTCGTCTGGCGGAGCCGTTAACCAAGCTTACGCGCAAGGAGGTACCTTTTGTGTGGACGGATAGTTGTGCGTCAGCTTTTGAGACGTTGAAACAGAGATTGATAACCGCTCCTATTCTGACCGTGCCAGACAATTCCGAAGGATTGGTGATTCACAGCGACGCTTCTGGGAAAGGATTGGGATGCGTTTTGATGCAGCATGGGAAGGTTGTAGCATACGCATCGAGACAGTTGAAGACCCATGAGAAGAATTACCCAACTCACGACTTGGAGCTTGCGACTGTGATTTTCGCTTTGAAGATTTGGAGACACTACCTTTTGGGAGAAAAGGTCGAGGTATTTACTGATCATAAAAGCTTGAAGTATGTGTTCACGCAGAAGGAGCTTAATATGAGGCAACGTAGATGGTTGGAGCTGATGGCTGACTACGATCTTGATCTTAAGTACCATCCGGGGAAAGTTAATGTCGTGCCGGATGCGCTCAGTCGGTTACCAGCTATTCAGATGTTGACTACGCAGAAGGAACTCGTTGAAGACTTTCGGAGGTTTGATTTGGAGGTTGTGCTGCCGCATTCTTCGGGACAGTTGATGCAGCTGCAGGTACATTCGTCGCTGATCGAGAATATTAAAGCAGCACAACCGCAGGACCCTAAATTGCAAAAGTTTCGAGAATAGGTTGAAGCTGGATTTCGAACGGATTTACTGATCCATGAATATGGTTCGTTGAGATATGGTAGCCGTTTATGTGTGCCAAAGGGAGATATTCGTGAAGAACTTATGAAGGAGGCGCACAGCTCAGCTTATTCCATATATCTAGGAGGCACGAAGATGTACCGCGATATACGACAGTATTTCTGGTGGGAAGGCATGAAACGGGAGATTGCTCGCTTTGTGGCAAAGTGCTTGGTGTGTCAGCAAGTTAAGGTTGAACATCAAAGGGTTGCTGGTTTATTGCAACCACTTCCGATTCCTCAGTGGAAGTGGGAACATATGACCATGGATTTCGTGACAGCTCTACCGCGGAGTCCAAAAGGCAACAATGCAGTATGGGTGATTGTTGATCGTTTGACCAAAGCAACTCATTTCATTCCTTTCCGGGTTGGTCAATCAACAGAGACTTTAGCGGAGCGGTACATGCAGGAGATTGTAAGATTGCATGGAGTGCCGGTGAGCATCGTGTCCGATCGTGACACTCGGTTCTTATCACACTTTTGGCGGAGCTTACAGGAAAGTTTTGTTGGATATATATGCCCTAGAGGCCTTCATTGTATAGGATACTAGGGATATGTATGTACATGACAATCTTGCTTAATATGATAGTACGCTATTTGGTTTGACTTTATCTTAATGTGTGATATATTTTACTTTGTATTTATAAACATGTTGATAAAGCCCATAGGGTGTTTGCCTGACTACCGGAGTTGTGATGGCAGTCATACTTGTGGGAGCTGGATAGTCAATAGGCACATCCTTAAAAGTCCCTGGTCGCAGGAGTATCAAGACAGGGCATCGATGCTCCAGAGTAGACTAGTGTATACATATCTAGACCCTGACGAGGGGATGGATTGGTCCCGCAGCCATTGGTGATGTGCGCCTAAGATTGTATACAGATGCTCACTGGATGTGAGTACACCGGACATGACTCGCCGAGAACTGACTGGATGGTATTTATACCTAACATCAGATAGCAGTTCTCAGGTGACATGTATGCAGATAGTCTGTTGACTTAAGGTCGTCATTTGTCTCGTGTGAGTTCCCACTATGCTTTGATTACTACCCTACCACGGTTCAAAGGAGTCGTGCAAACATGTTTTAGTTGGGCACAGTCCCGAGCCACGTGGAGGCAGTGAGCGACTGTTAGGGATTCGTCTCTCCCGGTATAGGGAGTTGATATCGCACGGTGATCGGTTGGTCATTACCATAAGTCCCTGGCCATGGCTGATTGAGAATTACTGATGGACTGATCAGTACATTCTCGGATGGTCTTGAGCCATGCCGGCACGACTTGTACGGTTATTAGGGGTCTGACGTTCACCACCCCCCTAGACCATACATGCGATACTCTTAGACGAACAGACCGGACTGCGCGGATATTGTCACGGACAGGCTCAGTAAGAGTTCGGATGGGTTTCCTCATCGGCTTTCTTATCGACATCTACCTGGGGACCGTTACGTACAGCTAGTGCCGCTTGCGGTCTGTGGTTAAACCCACTGCCAGCGTACTAGTCGAGTCTTTAGAGTCCCACATAGAGATTTCCCAACTCCAGGCGAAACGATATAGAGGTCGTACGGTTTTACGATAAGGGTTCGGACGCATACGTGTTTAAACGCACGTACGATATTCGGACAGTTTTTACTAGCCGGCTTTGGTTTAAACCAGATTCCAGTATCAGGTTATTGGATTTATACAGTCTAAAGTTTTTCCGTGTTTTCACGGATAGGAGGGGCGTTCTCGTAATTTTACGGGAAGCTTCTAGAAACATGGTGACTTGAGGGTTTAGGTGGCATTATCATTAAATGATATTGTGACTCATTTTGTGTGATTCATCATGTCATTAATGCATTATTAAATGCTTAATGACTCATATAGTGAATCACTCATATTGAATTAATGTAGCATGATGAATAATCACATTTATTCATTTATTCATTATGCTTCATATATTCAAGTGAGAAACAATATCATTATCATTATAATCTTCACCTTCTCTCTCCTCAAGCTCACTCTCTCTTCAAACTCTAATCCTACCACTCATGAGTTGAGATCAAGGATTAGAATAGACTAAACACTCCATAACCTAACTCTATATGATCTAAGTTCCATTGATTAGCAACTAGAGAAATTTAGTTACCTCAAGTTTGGAGGTGAAGCTTGGATTAGGGTTCTCGGGTGGATCATCTATCATGGGAAGGAGGCCGAGGAGGACGTAGAGATCGAAAAGACGAAGGACACGATTCACTAGATATAATCTCGGGTGGATCATCTATCTTGTTACCTACTGGTTATATTCTATTATTTGATATTATGACGCACTGACGTCTGGGTTTTGCATGACCTAGATCCTTTATCTCTTTCGCATGCTGATCAGGAGTATTTCCGCTTCCCAGAGTGCGCTACGATCAGCACGTGAATGAGCCAACCATGCTACCTGTGGCTAGGAAACATCCCTCCACAATCACATTACGGCTGTCTATATGATATTATGAACAGTAAAATAACATAAACTATATAGTATATGTCCATATGCCAGAATAAAAGAGTCAAGACATAATATGCGGAAGCAATAGATCCAATAAACAATAACATCTGGAAATACGTCCCAAATACGGGCTCACAACAGGAAATGAAAGTACGGAAAGAAAACTAAACTAACTAAACACTAACAAGATCCTCACTGCTCGGCCTGGCAGCTGAAATACTCCTGATCAGCCTGCGAAATAGATAAAGGATCTGGGCCATGCAAAACCCAGACGTCAGTGCGTCATAATATCAAATAATAGAATATAATCAGGAGGTAACAAGATATGCAGGCATGAGTATGAACAATAATATGGGTATAACAAGTAACACGGATATGGAACAGTGAAGAGTATAAGTATATGTGACGTGCAATGAGTAATCTGAACTAAACTACCGGGTGATCTATTCTACTGTTTGTGAAATCAATTTAATGGAATCGTCGATGTAACTCAATAGTATCCCGTGCGTGCCCGGGACTACGGTCCAGATTCTCGGGATGAAACCGAGACATGCCGCTAGGCAATAAACAGGAACATGTACAGATGAATGATGTCAGCAGCATCATCCCGGGGCTGACCTAGCCCGTAAAACTGATCAGTATAAGCGTCACTGTTGAGTTACAAGTCAGGTTTCATCATTGATTTCCCCTTACTCCCAAGGTTATGTGTTCAAGTCGGGTATTGATAAATCTGGAGCTAATGCCAACACAAGATCAAGCAGGTACAGGTTTTGTCTGAATAGACAACAGGATATATCCGTCGGGACAGCAAGTCAGGATTGTCGGTATTAGAAACAATATCAGGTATCAAGTCAAGCAGTGGTGTATCAGGTAATGTCAGGTAGTGCATATATATCACACGGGTGCCCAAAGTAAAACTGTAGTAAGTGTCGAGTCACGGTAAAAGCACGGATGCACGAATAATAAGCAGTGAAATCATAACATGGTCAATGAGTCATGATGTACATTATCAAGCATGGGGTATTAATATAATGGTAACATGATATAATATAACATGACATGTAACTAGACATATAATATGTGATACAGATACAAACGGCTATCGGAAAACGGTAAAATTGTGACATGGATGCACGATACAGTAAACATGTGATATTTTACTCATAGGAATATGCATGTATTAGAATAGCATGTAGCAAGGTAAACTTTCCTGATCGGATCTCCAGACGGGATGCGTACGCCGCGTACGATGTCGGTAAATGTCGTGACGCACACGCGGACGTACAGAACTAAACCAAGCAAAGCGGGAATATGACCACACTAGCTGGGAATATCAACTGGGTTACTCGGATTGTCGGCAGTGGCACGGCTCCGGCGTTCACCGGAAAAAATACCGATCAAGAAATAAAAACAAGAAAGGAGAAGAAGGGAGGTGACAGGATCTCGTGGGGTAATGAATATAGATAGAGAGGAGAGAGACGTGGGGTTGTTTAGTTACAAATTAATATATATAAATATTATATAGGAGAAGAGAGAGAGTGCTGGTGGGTTGTTAGGATTAGAATAGGTTTATAATAATTTATATTATATAAAGAGAGAGATCTGTGTGAAAGGAAGAAAGAGAAAAAGAGGGAGAGTGGGTTGGTGAGCCGTAAAAGAAAAGAGGGAGGTGTGCAGGGAGAGAGCATGGGAAAAGAAGAGAGAGAGAGAAACGTAACTTATAATAATAATTAATAATAATATATATATATATATATATATATATTATAATAATAATATATAATATAATATAATATATATATTATTATAATAATATATATAATATAATATAATATATAATTAATCGTGAGTGAACATTCTGTGTGAACAGTAATGAATAGTAAAATTAGTTTAGAAATATAATAATATATAAATTTGGGTTTTTAGGCTAAAACAAAAGTACTCCGAAAAATTTCCGGATTGTGTCTAAAAATCTAGTTTTAAAATATTAAGGATACATCACGCCCCGCTTCCCAGTGTACGGCGAAGTGGACGCGACGAGGTCCACTACGTATGTACTCAGAAGTACATACGCTAAGCGTAGCTAAGCAATATAAAATAATCACAAGAGACAAAAGATATTGAAATAACAGCAACTTTTATTAATAACATTCTTTGTACAATGCATGAAATGAAAATACAACTGGAATGAAAAAAAAACAATGCCTAAACAGTGGCATAACAGAAATGAAAAATACTGGAAAGAACAAGGTACAATTATCTAGAGCTCTGGGTCTTCTTGGAACTGCTCCAAATCTTCACCGGTGGGCTCGATCTCAGCTTGGTCCAACGCACCTGACGACATTCAAAGAAGAAAGAAATAGAATGTCGTCAGCGAACAGGTCGCTCGGTAAGTCCCAAAGAATAAGAAGAATGAGAATGACAGTGTAACAGTGTTTTCTAATGTGTTATATTGTCGAATATTATGGAACATTGTTTAACGCTGTTGTTTGTAGCTTGGTACAGAAGAATGCCAGTGTATACGAGGGGGATCTCTATATGCTAGAGATCAGGGCAAAAGGAAAGTACAAGGAACCGTTATGCAACGGTACAACAGCAACAGGATTCAGGTTAGGTGTCTTAATCTGACCACCTCGTGCCACTTTTAACACCTTCCGTACCAATCTACCCCTTAAACCCCGTAGTGTTTTAACAGTATTGTAGTATTGGAATATGTAAGTTGAGTGACTGACAAAAACCATGATATCAGTAAACATGTTGTAACTGTATAATCAGGTAAATGAAATATCAGGATAATGGATGAATATCCATGGTTTGATTCAGTCAAAAAGAATATATTGTTAATTGGATTCAGGGATTCATGTATTCAATTGTGTTAGAATATAAATGAATATGGATTGACTTGAATCATATTCAAGTCAGAAATTAGTCAGACTCTAACCCGAGTCAGACTAAAAGAAGATAATTTGAAGTTCAATATTAGCTAGGGGCCTTATTGTAGTTTGTAAAACTTGAGGGGTTTTATGTAAAAAGTACTTTTGTATAGTTTTCAAAATACACCTCAAGTATTTAATAATCGTCTTTATTGTTATAATGAATGTGAATTTTATTTGTGTTATTCTAGTGAAAATATCCTAATCAAAGTATTAATTGTTTTATTTGAAATTCATGGTATTTTAACGTAACTTTTAATCTTGGAATTTTTAGAAAAAGTGGAAACTTTATCTTATGATAAAATAGGTGTTTAAATGATAAATATATATATATTAACACATGAATAATTTAATATAAATATTTTATTTAGAAAAAAATCTCATTTCCCTTAATATTGTATTTAAAACCTTTCGAGACCGAATGCTCCTTGCGGAGGTCTGAATCTCGCACTACTAGCCTGCGGGTGCACGATGAACCGTACTATCCCTAACGGGTTCCCCAAAAGTGGGTTGTAGCGGCGCTTTGCTTAGGTTCAACAATACTTTTCATTTTGGAAAACGGTTTTATAAATATGGGGTATTTAATTGCAAAAAGTATAGTTTTCCGTATTTTAGTTGTTAGGGTTTCCTAAGCCAACTAGCCTACTTCTAAGGTCTAAACGATAAGTCATTAGAAACCTCAAATCGCCTCTTCGCCGCCAATTGTGGCCAGGTAAGTACAAGTGAGGAGGGAGGGATCCGCTCACGAATCGTGAGACGGGCCTTTTAAAGTTACCCAAGCTCACTTGCCTAGCCTAGACACCACAAAGTCAGTTTAGATAAACGATCGATGTCTATGACCAATCGTGCTTTCATTTTATTAAAAGATTTTACTTAGAAAAGTTTACAACTTAAAGTTTTCAATAAAGGTTATAAAGATTAGGGTATTTTAGTGAAAAGTCCTGTAATTTCGTATTCTGTATTTTTGATATTTATCAATTAGGGTTATATTGAGTGTGTGTAGGGGTAGGTCATTACCCCGTGACTTATATTAAGTTTTGGTGAAGTTTAAAGGGAAAACATGCTATGTTAAACTTAAAGGTATTATAGCGCAAGAATACGGTATTCGAAAACGTTATCATTTCATGTGTGAAATTTCATTCAAATTGGGTTCTACAAGTTTTGTGATCAAGATAAACATATTTAGGAGTGAGGTAATTGATTAAACTAAGAAAAATGAACTTCATGGTATTTTTATGAAAAGAGTACGGTTTTGCAAAGAACTTATCATTTCATGTGAAATTTTTTGATTAAATTGGTTTATGGGTGATTAATAGTCAACAAGCATATGGATAGATAATATGTATTAGGTGACAAGTGGAAATTTAGAGAAAAATCGAATCGGAAATCGGTTTGTCCGATTTCCGTCGGGTTCCAAAAAGTCGTATTTTTATCTTAAAGAAAAGAGAGATAGAAGAAGGTGGGACTTACGGTTTGGACAAGCTAAGGAAGCTAGAGGTCGTGGTGGTTGCCGATTCGTTGAAAACGTCGCGAAGGTCTTGATCCGGTCGCCGGAATCCGTCGTCGATTTCGGCAGCGCTTCGCTTCTCGCTTTTCGTACCGAGTTCTCGAGAATTTGGGAGAGTGGACTTAGAGTTGTGAAGGGAAAAGGTAGAGTATAGGGGTCTTTATATAGGGCTAGGCTAGGGTTAGGGTTTGGATTAAAAAATATTTTAAAAAAATATAAAAAACATTAAAAATTCATTAAAAATCATTAAATTTAGGAGTAAAAGGGATTTATTGGCCAAATCAAAACCGATCCAGGTATAATAAGTGTGCAAGAGGTTTGACCAAATCAAGAGCCAACTTTTCTCAGTTGGTGACTCGGCCGTCCGGCCAAGTCCGGCCGGCGGCGCCGGACCGAGTCGGCCAAGTCGCCGGCCGGCGGCGCCAAGTCGGGCCGAGTCAAGGGTCCAATGGCCGGGGGTTTTCCTGAGGAACAACTTGGTATTTTTACTTTTTGTTGTCCAGTACATATTTTGGGAGTTATGGCCTTTTTACCGTTGACTTCCAAAAAAAATAAAAACAAAATAAATACAAAAATAATGTGGGGCATGGGATTTGAACTCTGGTGGCTTGGTTCAGCAGTGCAAGGTATTACCAATGAGCTACAAGCTCCTTCTTGTAATTATTGTGTTATTTAATTACTTAAAATGATAGCAGCAAGAGTAAATACTCCAAGTATACATTAAATTTTAAAGTAATTTCTTGTACACTAAAAATGGAGTTATTTCATTCTTGTAGCTTGTAATTAAAAACAAAAATAATTACCTAAATCTTGTGCTCAGGCTAAAATATCCCTTTGTGGATTTTAAAAAAATATTTAAAAAATTTTTGTATAGGAAAAAGTGTATCAAAAATTAGGGTTGTTACAGATAAGTTAAAACTATAATACGATATCCGGTTGATAAAAATGTATACCCCCAAAAACGGATGCACGTAAAATGCACGTAGCGATCCAGACGAGTCCGTTTCAATAAATGGTATAAGAACACGATGTACTAATGGAACCACAGGGTCAGGGGTATGATACAGGTCATGCAAGGTATTTTTAAAATATATTATTTGCTTATATTTGTATTATTAAAACAATGTAGATGCCCAATATATGATACGGGTAAACAGGATATAGAACAAGAAGGTGCACGGATTCTTATAACTAGCCGGGATAAATTATAAACAGGAATCAAGATGGGTTTCCATTAAGCGGGTCGGGTCGGATGCAAATATAGATACCAATTACACTATTCACACCCATAACAACAATAAATCAAGAAATAGCCATCCAATATATTAATTAATCAAATCAAGTCATGGAACAAACCCTGTCACGCCCCGTTTCCCAGAGTGCGCTACGATCGGCACGTGACAAAGCCAACCATGCTACCTGTGGGTAGGAAACATCCCTCCACAGTCAAATTACGGCTGTCTATATGATATAATGAACGGTAAAATTAAATAAGCTATCTAGTACATGTCCATATGCCAGAATAAACTAGTCAAGACATAATATGCGGAAGTAATAGATCCAATAAACAATAACATCTGGAAATACGTCCCAAATACGGGCTCACAACAGGAAATGAAAGTACGGAAAGAAAACTAAACTAAACTAAACACTAACAAGATCCTCACTGCTCGGCCTGGCAGCTGAAATACTCCTGATCAGCCTGCGAAAGAGATAAAGGATCTGGGCCATGCAAAACCCAGACGTCAGTGCGTCATAATATCAAATAATAGAATATAATCAGGAGGTAACAAGATATATAGGCATGAGTATGAACAATAATATGGGTATAACAAGTAACACGGATATAGAATAGTGAGGAGTATAAGTATATGTGACGTGCAATGAGTAATCTGAACAAAACTACCGGGTTATCTATTCTACAGTTTGTGAAATCAATTTAATGGAATCGTCGATGTAACTCAATAGTATCCCGTGTGTGCCCGGGACTATGGTCTAGATTCTCGGGCTGAAACCGAGACATGCCGCTAGGCAATAAACAGGAACATGTACAGATGAATGATCTCAGTAGCAGCATCCCGGGGCTGGCCTAACCCGTAAAACTGATCAGTATAAGCGTCGAACTGTTGAGTTACAAGTCAGGTTTCATCATTGATTTCCCCTTACCCCCAAGGTTATGTGTTCAACTCAGGTATTGATAAATCTGGAGCTAATGCCAACACAGGATCAAGCAGGTACAGGTTTTGTCTGAATAGACAACAGGATATATCCGTCGGACAGCAAGTCAGGATTGTCGGCATTAGAAACAATATCAGGTATCAAGTCAAGCAGTGATGTATCAGGTCATGTCAGGTAGTGCATATATATCACACGGGTGCCCAAAGTAAAACTGTACTAAGTGTCGAGTCACGGTAAAAGCACGGATGCACGAGTAATAAGCAGTGATATCATAACATGGTCAATGAGTCATGATGTACATTATCAAGCATGGGGTACTAATATAATGGTAACATGATATAATATGATATGACATGTAACTAGACATACAATATATGATACGGGTAAACAGGATATAAAATAAGAAGGTGCACGGATTCTTATAACTAGCCGGGATAAATTATAAACAGGAATCAAGATGGGTTTCCAGTAAGCGGGTCGGGTCGGATGCAAATATAGATACCAATTACACTATTCACACCCATAACAACAATAAATCAAGAAATAGCTATCCAATATATTAATTAATCTAATCAAGTCATGGTATAACGAACTAGGGTATAACATTATACCCAACTACAAAAAGAATTTCGTCCTCGAAATTCCCAAAACAAGAAAAGACAACCAAACATGAATCTACGAGAAGAGGTGTGGAAACTTCTGTCGAATCTCGTCTTCTCGTTCCCAAGTCAATTCTCCATGCGAGCGATTCCCCCATGAAACTAGTACGAAAGGGATAACCTTGTTCTTGAGGAACTTTTCTCTTCGATCAACAATCGACATCGGTCGTTCTTCATAGGTCAAGTCTTCCTTTACTCTCAGATCCGAATGATCTAGCACGTGTGTTTCATCTCGAACATACTTACGAAGTTGAGATACATGAAACACGTCATGAACATGAGCTAAAGACGGTGGTAAAGCCAATCGATAAGCTACTTCTCCAACGCGCTCAATAATATCGAAAGGCCCCACGAATCGAGGGCTGAGCTTGCCTCGACTCCCAAAACGAATCACTCCTCGAGTCGGTGATATCTTCAAGAATACGAGATCATCAATGGCGAACTCTAGAGGTCTTCTCGATGTATCGGCCCAACTCTTCTGTCGATCTTGTGCTGCCTTCATGTGCTTCCGGATCGTATTAACTTTCTCCACGGTTTGCACAATAAGATCTGGTCCCAATAACCTTCGCTCTCCGACATCGTCCCAGCAAACAGGTGAACGACACTTGCGACCATATAACGCTTCTAATGGAGCCATCTGTATAGTCCTCTGAAAGCTATTATTATACGAAAACTCCACCAAGTGTAGATGATCCTCCCACGAACCCTTGAAGTCCAACATGCAAGCTCGCAACATATCTTCAAGAGTTTGGATCGTTCTTTCTGATTGGCCATCTGTCTGGGGATGATAAGCACTGCTAAATTTCAATCGGGTCCCCAAACTTTCCTGTAAGCTCCTCCAGAAGTGCGATAAAAATCGGGTATCACGATCGGAAATGATGCTCACAGGTACTCCATGCAATCTCACAATCTCCTGCATGTACCGTTCTGCCAACGCTTCCGTCGACTGACCAACTCGAAACGGAATGTAATGAGCTGCCTTGGTCAATCGATCAACAATTACCCAAACTGCATTATTACCTTTTGGATTCCGCGGTAAAGCTGTCACGAAATCCATGGTTATATGTTCCCACTTCCATTGAGGAATCGGAAGTGGTTGCAATAAACCAGCTACCCTTTAATGTTCAGCCTTAACTTGCCGACACACCAAACACTTTGCTACAAAGCGGGCGATCTCCCTTTTCATGCCTTCCCACCAGAAATACGGTCGTAGATCACGGTACATCTTCGTGCTTCCTGGATGTACGGAATATGCGGAACTGTGGGCCTCCTTCATAACTTCTTCGCGAATGTCTCCTTTTGGCACACACAAACGGCTACCATATTGCAACGAACCATCTTCATGAATCAACAAGTCCATCCAAAGTCCCGCTTCAACCTGCTCTCGAAACTTCTGCAATCTTGGATCCTGTGATTGCGCTGCCTTAATATTATCGATCAACGACGACTGTACTTGCAGCTGCATCAACTGTCCCGAAGAGTGCGGTAGCAGGATCTCCAACTCGAATCTCCGAAAATCATCGATAAGCTCTTTCTGTGCGGTCAACACCCGAATTGCTGGCAATCGACTAAGCGCATCCGGTACTACATTAACTTTCCCCGGATGGTATTTTAGATCAAGATTATAGTCATCCATCAGCTCCAACCACCTACGCTGCCTCATGTTGAGCTCTTTCTGTGTGAACACATACTTTAGGCTTTTGTGATCGGTGAATACTTCTACCCTTTCGCCCAATAAGTAGTGTCTCCAAATTTTCAGAGCGAATATTACAGCTGCTAGCTCCAAATCGTGAGTTGGGTAATTCTTCTCATGGGTCTTCAATTGTCTTGATGCGTATGCTATAACCTTCCCATGCTGCATAAGAACACACCCTAAACCTTTCCCAGATGCGTCACTGTGAATAACCAATCCTCCGGAACCGTCTGGTACGGTCAGAATAGGAGCGGTTATCAATTTTTGCTTCAACACCTCAAAAGCTAACGCACAACCATCCGTCCATACAAACGGTACCTCCTTCCGCGTAAGCTTGGTCAAAGGCTCAGCTAAATGAGCAAAATTCTCTACGAACCTTCTGTAGTATCCGGCAAGTCCAAGAAAACTTCTGATCTCTGTTACGTTCTTCGGAATCGAACAACCTTGAACTGCTACAATCTTTTCAGGATCAACAGCGATTCCATCTCCGGATACGACATGCCCCAAAAACTTCACTTCTTCGAGCCAAAACTCGCACTTGCTCATCTTCGCATACAATTTTTCTTGTCTCAACATTTGCAGTGCGATCTTTAAGTGTTCGGCATGCTCTTCCTGGCTCCTTGAATACACCAGAATATCATCGATAAATACCACTATAAACTGGTCCAAGAATGGTGAAAAGATTCGGTTCATCAAGTCCATAAATATCGCTGGTACATTTGTGACTCCGAATGGCATCACTAAATACTCATAATGCCCATATCGAGTTCGGAACACAGTCTTGCAAATATCCTCTGATTTAACTCGAACTTGATAATATCCGGATTGCAAATCCAGCTTCGAGAATACCCCCGCGCCACTAAGCTGCTCGAATAATTCGCCAATGCGAGGGATCGGTTACTTGTTCTTAATAGTCACCCGATTTAATTCTCGATAATCGATGCACATCCTCTTTGTGCCGTCTTTCTTCTTAACTAGAAGAACTGGAGCTCCCCAGGGTGAATTGCTGCTGCGAATCCAACCCTTCTCTAACAATTCGGTAACCTGCTTCTTTACTTCTTCCAACTCCACTAGTGCCATCGGATAGTATGCCTTTGAGATTGGCGCTGCACCAGGAACAAGATCAATCGCGAACTCCACATCTCGTTTTGGCGGTAAACCCGAGATGTCCTCGAACACGTCCATAAACTCTCGAACTACTGATGGCGCTTCCTCCTTATCAACTTCCATCGACGAAAGAACGGCGCTCGTCAGCCTAGCCCTAAAGTTGACTGGCCCTACAGAACTGTTACCTCCAGCAAATACAAACTTTGGGTGTCCGGGAATCTGGAAAATCACTTTCTTTGCCCTACAATCAATGTGAGCATGGAAAGTGCCGAGAAAATCCATTCCCAAGACAACATCGTAACTTCCAGTCTCGATCACCAAGAAATCCGCGAATAATTCTCGTCCGCAAATAACAACAGAACAATTTTTACGCTCACTATTAGATATGATTTTCCCGTTTCCAGTGTGTATGTCCCAACAACAAGACAGGGTCGTGCAAGAAATTGAATATGTAACAATAAACTTGGACGACATAAAACAATGGGATGCACCAGAATCGAATAATGCTAATGCGGGAAAATCATGAACAAGCAGGATACCTGAAACGACTTCCTCTGAAGCCTTGGCCTCTTCGGCCGTCAGAGTAAAGGCTCGAGCTTGATTTGGCCCTTGTGTTATCTGTCGTGACGCGCTCAATATCCTGTTTCTAAACTGTGCTACTGGGTTTGGGTATTTCTTTATTGATGGCTACTTCTATTAGAATAGCATGTAGCAAGGTGAAGACCCATGAGAAGAATTACCCAACTCATGACTTGGAGCTAGCAGCTGTGATTTTCGCTTTGAAGATTTGGAGACACTACCTTTTGGGCGAAAGGGTCGAGGTTTTCACCGATCATAAAACCTTGAAGTATGTGTTCACGCAGAAGGAGCTTAATATGAGGCAGCGTAGATGGTTGGAGCTGATGGCTGACTACGATCTGGATCTTAAGTACCATCCGGGGAAGGTTAATGTTGTGCCGGATGCGCTTAGTCGGTTACCAATAATTCAAATGTTGACTGCACAGAAGGAACTCGTTGAAGACTTTCGAAGATTTGATTTGGAGATTGTGCTACCGTATTTTTCGGGACAGTTGATGCAGCTGCAAGTACAGTCGTCGTTGATCGAGAATATTAAAGCAGCGCAGTTACAGGACCCTAGATTGCAAAAGTTTCGAGAACAGGTTGAAGTTGGACTTCGAACAGACTTACTGATCCATGAAGATGGTTCGTTGCGATATGGTAGCCGTTTGTGTGTGCCAAAGGGAGATATTCGTGAAGAACTTATGAAGGAGGCGTACAGTTCAGCATATTCCGTACATCCAGGAGGCACGAAGATGTACCGAAATATACGACAGTATTTCTGGTGGGAAGGCATGAAACGGGAGATTGCCCGCTTTGTGGCAAAGTGCTTGGTGTGTCAGCAAGTTAAGGCTGAATATCAAAGGGTTGCTGGTTTATTGCAACCACTTCCGATTCCTCAGTGGAAGTGGGAACATATAACCATGGATTTCGTGACGGCTCTACCGCGAAGTCCGAAAGGTAACAATGTAGTTTGTGTGATTGTCGATCGATTGACCAAGGCAGCTCATTTCATCCCTTTTCGAGTTGGTCAATCAACAGAAACTTTGGCAGAACGATACATGCAGGAGATTGTGAGATTGCATGGTGTACCATTGAGCATCGTGTCCGACCGTGACACCCGTTTCTTATCACATTTTTGGAGGAGCTTACAGGAAAGTTTGGGGACTCGATTGAAGTTTAGCACAACTTATCATCCTCAAACAGATGGCCAGTCGGAGAGAACGATCCAAACTCTTGAAGACATGTTGAGAGCTTGCATGTTAAACTTCAAAGGTTCATGGGAGGATCATCTACATTTAGTGGAGTTTTCTTACAATAACAGTTTCCAGGCGACTATTCAGATGGCTCCATTCGAAGCGTTATATAGTCGCAAGTGTCGCTCACCTGTTTGCTGGGACGATGTCGGAGAGCGAAGGTTATTGAGACCAGATCTTATTGTGCAAACCGTGGAGAAAGTTAATACGATCCGGAATCACATGAAGATAGCACAAGATCGGCAGAAGAGTTGGCCCGATACATCGAGAAGACCTCTAGAGTTCGCCGTTGGTGATCTCGTATTCTTGAAGATATCACCGACTCGAGGAGTGATTCGTTTTGGGAGTCGAGGCAAGCTTAGTCCTCGATTCGTGGGGCCTTTCGATATTATTGAGCGCGTTGGAGAAGTATCTTACCGATTGGCTTTACCACCATCTTTGGCGAATGTTCATGACGTGTTTCATGTATCTCAACTTCGTAAGTATGTTCGAGATGAAACACACGTTCTAGATCATTCAGAGCTGACAGTAAGGGAGGACTTGACCTATGAAGAACAACCGGTGTCGATTGTTGATCGAAGAGAAAAAGTCCTCAAGAACAAGGTTATCCCTCTCGTACTGGTTTTATGGGGGAATCACTCGCACGGAGAATCAACTTGGGAACGTGAAGATGAAATCCGGCAGAACTTTCCACATCTGTTCTCGTAGTGTGTTGTTGATCCATCATTTCTTGTTCTATGAATTTTGAGGACGAAATTATTTTTGTAGTTGGGTATAATGTAACACCCTAGTTCATTCATACCAGTTCTATTTTGGGTATTTCTTTATTGATGGCTACTTCTTGATTTATGGTTGTTATGCGTGTGAATAGTATAATGGGTATCTGTATTTGCATCCGACCCGACCCGCATGCTAGAAACCCGTCTTGATTTCTGTTTATGATTCATCCCGGCTTGCTTCGTGGATCAGCGCACTTTCACATTTTTATATACTGCATACTGGTATTATATCTGGCATATGTATTTTTTTAATATAATATTTAAAGCCGAATAAGATAATTTAAAAATACCTAGCATGACCTGTATCATATTCCTGACCCTGTGGTTCCATTTGTACATCGTGTTCTCGTTCCGTTTATTGAAACGGACTCGTCTGGATCGCTATGTGCATTTTACGTGCATCCGTTCTTGGGGGTATACTTTTTTTATCAACCGGACATCGCATTATGGTTTTAAGTTATCCGTATATTCTTTATATTTTAAAACTAGATTTTTAGACACAACCCGGGAATTTTTCGGAGTACTTTTGTTTTAGCCTAAAATCCCAAGTTTATATATTATTATATTTCTAAACTAACACAGAAGTTTTATATATATTATATTATATTATATATATTATTATAATAATAATATATTATATTATATTATATTATATATTATTGTTATAATATATATATATATATATATAATATTATATTATATATTATAAAAAAAATACTTTCCTCTCTCCCCGTTCTCTCTCCTCTCGTTCTTTTCTCACTCTCTCAATCCATGCCTACAATCTCATCTGTCCCTCTCTCGTTTTTTTCTCTTTCTTCCACCAACCCACTCCGCCAATCACTCTCGCTCTCTGTCTCTCTCCCCCGCCTGATCTCTCTATCTCTCTCTTCTCTCTCTCTATATTTAAACCCCCCACTTCCTCTACCTCACTTCTTCCTTCTTCTTTTCTTTTTCTTTTCCACGCCAGCCTTCACCTCCTGCAAACCCACGTGAGAGCCGCCACCCTCGCCGCCGTACGCATCCGTTGTGCGATCCGTTCAGGCAAGTAAAACTTACTACATGCTATCTATATTATTTGTATACTGTTTTAATTGCATAGTAAACCTGTAGATTACATATAATATCGCATGTCCCTTTTAACATTCGATGTTCCATTATATCATTTTAGATTTACAACTTGAACCCTACCATGTTGCATTCTGTCGTACTATACGTAGTACTCACATCCGTGTTTAAATCACATAATAATTATTTACATAACCCATAGTACCATTGTAAGTAGTTTATAACCGTTCAAATACCTGTTTGCATCCATATAGTTTAATATACATATTATTGCATCGATCACTTGAATATATTATATTATAATATTGACATTCCACATTTGATAAATTGTAGTTTAATTAGTATTAGAATTTTAATCTTAACCCTAATCATAACTGTGCATCTATATACCTTAATTTGTGCCTGATTGCATTGCACATTACAATGTTCCATTTTATTGTTCCATTAGTACCCCATACTTGTTTTGTATACCTATGCTTATGTTAGTTTGATTATGAGCACCCACAAGACAGTTGTGCACCTCTGACATGACCTGTTACACCTACTACTCGACATGATATGGTACCGTACACCTCTTGACATGACATGATACCTATATATATTACTTGACCTGACCTGATGTACCATGGCTTTAATTGTTACCTAATCTTGTTACTAATGCCAACAAACTTTACCTGTTGTCCCTACGGACATTTCCTGTTGTCTATCCAGACAAACCTGTACCTGTCTGATCCTGTGTTGGCATTAGCTCCAGATTATTTAATACCTGACTTGAAAACATATAACTTGGGGGTATGGGGAAATCAATGATGAAACCTGACTTATAACTCGACAGTTCTATACCTGTTCTGATCAGTCTTACGGGCTAGGCCAGCCCCGGGGTGATGCTGCTGACATCGCTCGTCATTACATACTACCCTTTTACTGCCTTGCGGCACGTTTCAGATTCAGCCCGAGAGTCTTAGACCGTGGTCCCGGGCACGCACGGGATACTATTGAGTTACATCGATGATTCATCAAATTGATTTCAAATACTTGAGAGTAGTTAACCCAATAGACCAGTTTAGAATACTCACTGTACACTACGTTTCACTGCCCTGATTTATATTGCTGTTATACCTGCTTACCATTTATGATCATACCTGCATGTCTTGCTACCCATGTTTATATATTATTGCTTGATGTTATGACGCACTGACGTCTGGGTTTTGCATGGTCCAGATTCTTTACCTGCGCTACAGGCCGAGCAGGAGTACTTCAGTCAGCTGGCTGAGCAGTGAGGACTTGTTAGTAGTTAGTTCTTTTATTTTCGGTATTTTCATTCCTAATGTGAGCCCGCATTATGGGACATACATTCCAGTTATTCTTGTATTGGATCTTTTGCTTCCGCATTATTTTTATTCTTGACTCGTTTTATTCTGGCTATGGACATGTATTAGATAGTTTAATATTTTTCTTGATATCTCTACAGCTGTAATGTGATCGTGGAAGGATATTTCCTATCCACAGGTAGCATGGTTGGCTATGTCACGTGCTTATCTTAGCGTACTCTGGGAAGCGGGGCGTGACATGGTTCTTTTGGTATCAGAGCCATAGGGTATAGGTTAATTGGGTTTGATTCTTTTGTAGTTGGGTATGGTATCCAATACACGAATCAGAATACTCGTGATTAGGAAACATATCCTGCCACCTTACCGTCTTACCATCCTTGAATCTTAACCACCTCCTGATTCTACTTTTACGATGTGCAAACCTCCTTTGCATATCGACTCGAAAACCTGGTTTCTTTTGTATATCTCTAAGACTTAGAAGACTTGGGTGGAGTTATGTGATTGTAACTATGATACCGCGGCATAGTTACAATGCGGTACTCTATTTAAGTAACTTGGAGTTCTAGCCTTAATTCATATCCTAATCTACCTTTTGAATCTGTTATCATGCTAATCTTTTTGGTGCTTTGATTTCAGGAACATGGCAGACAAGAATCTGAAGACATACCAAAGGCGTGTTGACGAAGCCGCTATGCTAGGAGTAATACGTGGGATGTTGGAGAACCAAAAGCGACAGACCGAGCTGATCCAGCAGCAAGCCGAATCTTTTCAGGAAGGTTTACGGACCGTTCAGCAGTCCGTGAACAATGTTGTGGCCAGACAAGGGGATCGTGTGGGAACCGTAGCGGATTTCAGGAGACTGGGTCCGTCTGTATTTACTGGTCTGGAAGAGCCGTTGCCAGCGGAGCAGTGGCTGGTTGACATGGAGAATTTACTCATTGTGGCACAGATCCAAGAAGATAAGAGAGTGGATGTGGTACGCATCCAGCTGGTAGATTACGCCCATGAATGGTGGCTTGTAGAAGAGACCCGCTTGCCCAAGCCGATCAAGTGGGCGGATTTTTCGAAGAGTTTCTTGGAAAAGTTCTTCCCCCGGACTGCACGGGAGGAAATGGAAGAAAAGTTCGTCAGCTTGAAGCAGAACGGCGCACCTGTAGATGTACATGCAGCTGAGTGGACGGGGCTCAGTAGATTCGTTGGACCTTTGGTGGCCAACGATGCTGATAAGGCAAGGAGGTTCATGCGCAGCTTGGATGTGGACATCCAGAGGCAGATTGTCTCTCTGGGTTTGACCACTTTCTCACAAGTACTTACAGCAGCTCGAGAGCAGCAGAGCCTATCTATGAAGACTGGGAGTACACAGTAGTCAACAGTTACCATACGGAAGCTGGCATTTGCACCGAACCAAGCACATGAACGCAGAGGCATTCCAGTGGACCGTCGTGGTGTAACACTGATGAAGAAGCATGCTGTTGATGATCAGAGGAGGACCGTGATTTGTGACTACTGCCATTTACCTGGGCACGTGCAAAGGGAGTGTCGAAGGAAACAGAGACTCTGTTTGGTTTGTGGTTCGGCGGAGCATACTATCAGTACTTGTCCGTCGAAGCTTCGTACGAAGGATGATGTTTTGAAGCCTCCGCAGAAACCGTTTCAAGGACAGAAGCAGCTGACTCAGAGACCCAATCAAGCTTGAGAATTTACCCTGACGGCTGAGGAAGCCAAGGCTTCAGGGGAAGTTGTTTCAGGTATCTACTTGTTCATGGTTTTCCCGCATTAGCATTATTCGATTCTGGTGCATCCTATTGCTTTATGTCGTCCAAGTTTATTGCCGTACACTCGATTTCTTGCACGACCCTATCTTGTTGTTAGGACATACACACTGGGAACGGGAAAATCATATCTAGTAGTTAATGCAAGAATTGTCCAGTTGTTATTTGCGGACGAGAATTTTTCGCGGATTTCTTGGTGATCGATACTGGCAATTACGATATTGTCTTGGGAATGGATTTTCTCGGCACTTTCCATTCTCACATTGATTGTAGGGCAAAGAAAGTGATTTTCCAGATTCCCGGACATCCGGAGTTCGTATTTGCTGGAGCTAGCAGATCTGTCGGGCCAGTCGAGTTTAGGGCTAGGCCGACAGGCGCCGTTCTTTCGTCAATGGAAGTTACTAAGGAGGAAGCGCCAACTGTAGTTTGAGAGTTCATGGACGTGTTCCAGGACATATCGGGTTTACCGCCAAAACGAGATGTGGAGTTCACGATCGATCTTATTCCTGGTGCAGCGCCAATCTCAAAGGCGTACTATCCGATGGCACCAGTGGAGTTAGAAGAAGTCAAAAAGCAGGTTGTGGAATTACTAGAGAAGGGTTGGATTCGCAGCAGCAATTCACCCAGGGGAGCTCCAGTTCTTCTAGTCAAGAAGAAAGATGGCACAAGGAGGATGTGCATCGATTATCGAGAATTAAACCGGGTGACTATTAAGAACAAGTACCCGATCTCTCGCATTAGCGAATTATTCGAGCAACTCAGTAGCGCGAGGGTATTCTCGAAGCTGGATTTGCGATCAGGATATCATCAAGTTCGAGTTAAACCAGAGGATATTTGCAAGACAGCGTTCCGAACTCGATATGGACATTACGAGTATTTAGTGATGCTATTCGGAGTAACGAATGCACCGGCGATATTTATGGACTTGATGAACCGAATCTTTTCACCATTCTTGGACCAGTTTACTGTGGTGTTTATTGATGATAATTAGGTCTACTCGAAGAGTAATAAAGAGCATGCAGAACATTTGAAGATCGCACTGCAGACGTTGAGACAAGAAAAATTATAAGCAAAGATGAGCAAGTGCGAATTTTGGCTTGAAGAAGTAAAGTTTTTGGGGCATGTTGTGTCTGGCGATGGAATCGCTGTTGATCCCGAAAAGATTGCATCAGTTCGAGATTGGCCGACTCCGAAGAATGTGGCGGAGATTAGAAGCTTCCTTGGACTTGCCGATTATTACAGGAGGTTCGTGGAGAACTTTGCTCGTCTGGCTGAGCCCTTGATCAAGCTTACGCGCAAAGAAGTACCATTTGTGTGGACGGATAAGTGTGCATCGGCTTTTGAGGCGTTGAAGCAGAGATTGATAACCGCTCCTATTCTGACCGTGCCAGACAGTTCCGGAGGATTGATGATTCACAGCGACGCATCTGGGAAATGAATGGGATGTGTTTTGATGCAGCATGGGAAGGTTATAGTGTACGCATCGAGACAGTTGAAGACCCATGAGAAGAATTACCCAACTCATGACTTGGAGCTAGCAGCTGTGATTTTCGCTTTGAAGATTTGGAGACACTACCTTTTGGGTGAAAGGGTCGAGGCCTTCATTGTATAGGATACTAGGGATATATATGTACATGACAATCTTGCTTAATATGATAGTACGCTATTTGGTTTGACTTTATCTTAACGTGTGATATATTTTACTTTGTATTTATAAACATGTTGATAAAGCCCATAGGGTGTTTGCCTGACTACCGGCGTTGTGATGGCAGTCATACTTGTGGGAGCTGGATAGTCAATAGGCACATCCTTAAAAGTCCCTGGTCGCAGGAGTATCAAGACAGGGCATCGATGCTCCCGAGTAGACTAGTGTATACATATCTAGACCCTGACAAGGGGCGATGGATTGGTCCCGCAGCTATTGGTGATGTGCACCTAAGATTGTATACAGATGCTCACTGGATGTGAGTACACCGGACATGACTCGCCGAGAACTGACTGGATGGTATTTATACTTAACGTCAGATAGCAGTTCTCAGGCGACATGTATGCAGATAGTCCGTTGACTTAAGGTCGTCATTTGTCTCGTGTGAGTTCCCACTATGCTTTGATTACTACCCTACCACGGTTCAAAAGAGTCGTGCAAACAGGTTTTAGTTGGGCACAGTCCCGAGCCACGTGGAGGCAGTGAGCGACTGTTAGGGATTCGTCTCTCCCGGTATAGGGAGTTGATATCGCACGGTGATCGGTTGGTCATTACCATAAGTCCCTGGCCATGGCTGATTGAGAATTACTGATGGACTGATCAGTAGATTCTCGGATGGTCTTGAGCCATGCCGGCACGACTTGTACGGTTATTAGGAGTCTGACGTTCACCACCCCCCTAGACCATACATGCGATACTCTTAGACGAACAGACCGGACTGCGCGGATATTGTCACGGACAGGCTCAGTAAGAGTTCGGATGGGTCTCCTCATCGGCTTTCTTATCGACATCTACCTGGGGACCGTTACGTACAGCTAGTGCCGCTTGCAGTCTGTGGTTAAACCCACTGCCAGCGTAGTAGTCGAGTCTTTAGAGTCCCACATAGAGATTTCCCAACTCCAGGCGAAACGATATAGAGGTCGTACGGTTTTACGACAAGAGTTCGGACGCATACGTGTTTAAACGCACGTACGACATTCAGACAGTTTTTACTAGCCGGCTTTGGTTTAAGCCAGATTCTAGTATCAGGTTATTGGATTTATACAGTCTAAATTTTTTCCGTGTTTTCACGGATAGGAGGGGCGTTCTCGTAATTTTACGGGAAACTTTTAGAAGCATGGTGACTTGAGGGTTTAGGTGGCATTATCATTAAATGATATTGTGACTCATTTTGTATGATTCATCATGTCATTAATGCATTATTAAATACTTAATGACTCACATAGTGAATCACTCATATTGAATTAATGTAGTATGATGAATAATCACATTTATTCATTTATTCATTATGCTTCATATATTCAAGTGAGAAACAATATCATTATCATTATAATCTTCACCTTCTCTCTCCTCAAGCTCACTCTCTCTTCAAACTCTAATCCTACCACTCATGAGTTGAGATCAAGGATTAGAATAGACTAAACACTCCATAACCTAACTCTATATGATCTAAGTTCCTTTGATTAGCAACTAGAGAAATTTAGTTACCTCAAGTTTGGAGGTGAAGCTTGGATTAGGGTTCTCGGGTGGATCATCTATCACGGGAAGGAGGCCGAGGAGGACGTAGAGATCGAAAAGACGAAGGACACGATTCACTAGGTATAATCTCTTTACATAGTAGCTAAGAACTTCTATGGTTGTTGTTAATTATCGTTTAGTAAAGATCTTCGGTTAGTCGATGTATGCTTAAAGAACAAGATCGTTTTTCATATTTCCGCCTCCCCGCAACTCGTGGAGTGTTGCACATCGACTTACAAGTTTGGGGACTCGATTGAAGTTTAGCACAGCTTATCATCCTCAAACTGATGGCCAGTCGGAGAGAACGATCCAAACTCTTGAAGATATGTTGAGAGCGTGCATGTTGGACTTTAAGGGTTCTTGGGAGGATCATCTACATTTGGTGGAGTTTTCTTACAACAACAGTTTTCAGGCGTCGATTCAGATGGCTCTATTCGAAGCTTTATATGGTCGCAAGTGTCGTTCACCTGTTTGTTGGGACGATGTCGGTGAACGAAGATTGTTGGGACCAGACTTGGTTGTGTAGACTGTTGAGAAGGTTAATACCATCCGGAATCATATGAAGGCAGCACAAGACCGACAGAAGAGTTGGGCAGATACGTCGAGAAGACCTCTAGAGTTCGCCGTGGGTGATTTGGTATTCTTGAAGATATCACCGACTAGAGGGGTGATTCGTTTTGGAAGTCGAGGAAAGCTCAGTCCTCGATTCGTTAGACCCTTTGAGATCTTGGAGCGGGTTGGTGAGGTAGCGTATCGATTGGCGTTACCGCAATCCTTGGCGAATATACATAATGTGTTTCACGTATCGCAACTTCGTAAGTATGTTCGAGATGAAACACATGTGTTGGATCATTCGGAGCTGACGGTACGAGAAGACTTGACTTTTAAGGAGCGACCGGTTGAAATTGTGGATCGAAGGGAAAAGGTTCTTAAGAACAAGGTTATCCCTCTTGTACTTGTTTCTTGGGGTAATCGCTCACATGGAAAGTCCACTTGGGAGCGAGAAGATGAAATCCGGCAGAGGTTTCCCCATCTTTTCTTGTAGTTTGTTTGTCGTTTATCCTTTTGTGTTCTTGGAATTTCGAGGACGAAATTCTTTTGTAGTTGGGTATAATGTAACAACCGAGTCCAGTTATACCAATTTCTGTTACCGTATGTGCTGTTGTGGTATTTATTTCATTTATCATGCTTTGGCTGTTACTACTTATAGTTTACCCCGATATTTCATACTCTTGAATATAACGATTTAAGTTATTTAAAATAATTTAAAAATAATTGACATGGCCTGCTTGACACCCCTAACCCTGTGGAAGCGTCCTTGCATCGTGTTCTCGTCCCGTTCAGTGAAACGGACGTGTTTGGACGGCTACGCGCACGTACGTGCGTCCATTCCTGGGGGTATGCTTTTTAATTATAAAATCCTTCATTTTAATTTTTGGAGCTTGCCAATAAATTTCATGTTTCAAATTCAAATTTTTGGACCCGACTCGGGCGCAGTTCTGAAATAATTTTGTATCCCGCCAATTCTAATTATTGAATATTTTTTAGTTTGCAAAATCTTTTACCAGTGCAAAGGAATTAATTGTTTTTAGCTTCGAAATCTTTTGCTGGGATCTACTTTAAACATTCAAAGAAAATCTTTTCATATTTTCCTTAGCCAATCAAAAACCCCATAAATCTTTTTCCAGAGCCAATCACGAGCTTCCATTCACATCCGACCCCACATCCCTCTCTCCCTCCCATCACTGCCATATCTCTTTCTCTCTCCCTTTCCCTTTCTCTTTCTCTCTCTTCTCTCTTTCTCTCTCTGCATATAACGACAATACTATCTCTCCTCTCGATCTCTCTCCTCTCGATCTCTCTCTTCCTCTCTATCTCTCTCCTCTTCTCTCTCCTCTCGCGAGAGAGAATCTCTCTCTCTCTCTCTCTCGCCCCACGTATCTCTCTCTCCCCCTTTATATATTTTTCTTCCTTCCTCGTTCTCAGAAAAAAGAAAACCCATCGCCTACGAAACCCTAGCCGCCGTCCCTCGCCTCTGCCTAGCGCCGACGACGCCCGCACAAGCCTCGTCGCCCTACCCTCGTCGCAGTCGCCTCCACCTTCTCTTCTTCCTCCTTTCCTTCTCTCCCGAGCAGCCGAGAACCTACGCACCTGACTTTGAAGTCCACAGGGAATATGAATTCCCCGACTTTGATTAACACATCCTCTAGCTCACCCCTAGGTTGGGTGATAGATCGATCAGCCATCTGAAGAGTGCAATGCGTAGGTTTTAACTCTCCAATCCCTAATTGCTCATAAACAGAATACGGAAGCAAGTTTACACTAGCACCTAGATCGAGTAGAGCACGATTGATATTTTTACCCCCAATAGAAATTGAAATTGTAGGACTTCCGGGGTCCTTTCGTTTCTTGGGTAGTTGTTGTGTAAAAGCAGTGCTCACATTACTCGCAAGGAAAACTTTTTTAGGTACTTGAACTTTTCTTTTCCTAGTGCACAAGTCCTTTAGGATTTTCGCATAAGACGGAACTTGTTGAATAGCATCTAGGAGAGGAATGTTTATGTTAACTTGCTTAAAAATTTCCACAATATTCTCCATTTGTGGACTTGGTCTGTTGCCCCTTAACCTGTTTGGATAAGGTGCTTTATCAATAAGGGTTTGGTCCAACATTGGAGAGGATTGTGGGGACGGATTCGATCCCAAAACTGGAGTGGGAATCGACTTAGAAAGATTTGGCGAAATGGGCGAAGGGTTCGAGCCTTGGGGAAAACGGAGAATAGGCTCGGGTGAAGGTGGGAGACTAGACGAATTAGGGGAAGAAGAAGAAGCTGGGGTATCATTGGTGTCACTATCATCACACTGCTCACCCACTCGGTTATTCAGCACTTTTCCCGATCTCAACGTGGTAACAACACTCACATTATAACTTTGTGAATGGCCAGGATTAGGTATGGGTTGAGATGGGAGTTTCCCTTTCTCTCTCACACTCATTGCGGCGTTTAACTGTGCGATTTGGTTTTCTATTGATTTAATACTCTCACCATAGGAGGAGGAGTTTTTCGTTAGGGCATCAATAGAAGACCTCATCTCAGCCGAAATTTGCATGGATTGTTTCATGAACATATCCAAAGTTTATGCAAGTGAGTTGTCAGTACCGGCCACTTGTGGTGTAGAAATGTTGACCGGGTTTTGGAAATTCTGTGACTGACAGGGGGGCTGATTCTGTGGTTGTGGTTGCTGTGGAGGAGGTCTTTGATAATTGCTTTGTTGGTTTTGATTCCAAGCAAAGTTAGGATGATTCCTCCATCCTTGATTGTACGTGGAAGAATAAGGGCCGTTTCTAGGTCGCTGCTGAAAAGCAGTATTAGCTTGAAACGAAGCATTCATAGGACATTCTTCCGTTAAGTGTGAAGGATCCGAACAGCAACCACAAACGGGCTTAGGAAGCGTGACCTGATTTAGGGAGAATGATGAAAATTTGTTCTCAATAGCATCGAGTTTCTTCTGTATCGCTGCCATTTCGGCTTTTACTGCGATAGAAACATCGAGCTGGTGAATACCTCCCTTAATTGAAGGTGGTCTTACGCTTTCCCACTGCAACGTGTGTTCAGCGAGATCTTCCAGATATTTCCATGCTTCACCATCATCTTTAGACATGAAATTGCATTGACACATTGTTTCAAGCATCTGCTTTGTCGCTGGATTAATGCCCTCATATATAATCCGACATAAATCCCATCTTTGTATTCCGTGATGGGGGCATTGGACAAGCAGATCTTTGAAACGTTCAAAGCACTTCCAAAATGGTTCATTGGGAAGCTGGGTGAACTGGTTGATCTCGCTCCTAATGTAGGCAGTCTTATGGTTTGGGTAAAACTTCTTAAGAAATGCTACGAAGAATTCATCCCAATTAGTGATAGAGTGTGCGGCAGTATTATAAAGCCATTTTTCTGCCAAGTCGCACAGTGTGAATGGGAGAAGACGTAAGCGCATAGCATCTAAAGTCAATTGTGAAGTACCCATCATTGCGCATACGTTTTCGAATTTGGTGATGAAAACGTACGCGTCTTCCGACTCAAGCCCGTGAAATTTGGGCAGCAGATTGATGTAGTGGGGTTTAATTTCGAAATTATCCCCGTTAGGTGGTGGAAGAGATAGACAAGTAGGAAGGGGACCACGAATAGGATAGCATCTCTCTTGGAGAGAGATGCGCAGTGGATTCTGCTCACCTACGGGCGGTGGCAGCGTGGTGTTATAATTAGATGGAGTGCCGTCCATCACGGTCGTGGTGTGTGGTGGGGGAAAAGAAGATGAAGAAGTACCGACTTCGGTGTCGATAGCAGGAACGCGGATAAGACGGGCACTAGGATCCCGTGTCCAGCCGAGCATGCACTAAGCGGGTTTAGTGCAAGTGGCAGCGTGTGTGTGGTTTAAAAATTGGTTTGTTTTTGAAAAAGTGGGACTCAAGACAAATCACCCTAAGATGCACAAGCAACCCTAGAACTAAGGTCACCTAGGTCCAGTCTCTAGACCGCTCCTAGACTTCCAAAAGACAAGCCGCAGGATAAATCCTCTACCGCCTCCGTACTACCCTTGTAGCCAGGTAAGTGCCAGGTAAGTGGGAAGGAACCACGTCGTGGGCCTAATTAAAAACCACTAGCCTTTGTCACACTTGCCTAGGCACTACAAAAGTAATGCGGATAAACGATAGATTACCACGACCTTCCTCTGTCCTTATTGAGCGCGACAGTCCTTAAAGTCTGGTCTAGATATTTTTTAAATTAATGAAGGGTTGATCTATATGCTCGGTTTGTGATTTGTGGGGCTTAGGAAGGGTGATGAAATCCCCACCTAATCTTGATTTGGTCTTTGCCCCTTAAAGTCCGTATTAAATATGCAAAACAAAACCAATCACAAAACTTTTGCAAAAAGATTTTTTTTTAGCGGCGCAATTTTGCAAAGAATCCTGCAGAAAATAGATTTTATTGGATTTGAGGAGAGAGAGAAGGAGTTGAGAAAGATACCAGAGAAGATTGATTCCCTAATTCCTCCAAATTGCCGCGATTCCGCCGCAGAATGGGTGCTTTTGCCGCGGTTCCGCCGCGTGGCAGAAGGAACAGTTGATGAAATTTTTTGTATAGTCTTCTGTGCTCCTCTGTATCTCTAAAAATGTCTCTGTTTCCTGTTCTCCTTAATTCCGTGACTCCAGATCTCCTTGCAAAAAATTCACGCACGAATCGTTAAATATGCAATTTGCAGTTTTGTGTTAATAATGATATGGCTCGTCTAAGAATTCAACACAAATAGTAAAAATAAAAAATTACGCACGTATCCCCGGCAACGGCGCCATTTGATTGACACGAAAGAGTGTGTTTGTAGTTAACCGCAATCAATAACGGTGTCGCGCGTAGCTAGACCGAGATGAGTACGGGTCGTCCTCTGGGAAACGTGGAACCTTCTATTCTTACTTTAGATGTGTTGAAAAAGAGGAGGGATAAAGAATTTTTATAGAATGGTTTCTAGATCTACGTTAAACAAGAATGTAAAATATAGATTTAGATTATTTTAGAGATGTAGATAATATAATAATAGGGCTTGTAGGGTTCGTTAGGATTTAGTAGTTATGGACGATTAATTAAAAATTACCCTTTTT
This sequence comes from Agapanthus africanus, assembly GCA_030015575.1. NCBI lineage: Eukaryota > Viridiplantae > Streptophyta > Magnoliopsida > Asparagales > Amaryllidaceae > Agapanthus > Agapanthus africanus. The sequence continues at coordinate 117,645,632 of CM057338.1, read as the reverse complement.
ATCCATTAATAGATTTAAAACTAGAACGACGGTGATGCGTGTAGATTAGGGTTTCTGGAGGGAAAAGGAATCCAACTCTTAACCTTTATCTCGACACGGAACTCCGTTCATATCTAGCCTTTACCAAAACAATCATTAATCTAATCTCTAATCGCGGTCGGAACTAGTAAAGAATTGCTAGCGCGCCCGATTAGGATGTTAATGATTCTTTTGATAAAGTTCCTAAACTTTATAGGACTTAAAAAGGGTTTAGTTATTTTCATCATCCATTAGCCTACCCTAATCCTACAAACCCTAACAAACGGAGAATTACTCGCGCATGTTGGGAAAAGAAGATGGAAAGACAGAGAGGGAAAACATAATGCAAAAGAATTAAATAAAATAACTACCTTTATTAATCAACTTGAACAATCTACACTTTATTCCGTAGAAAATGATTACAAAACTAGTTGCTTCTCGATCTTTCCTAAGGAGGTAGACGAACAGTTGATGATCAGCCTGGATGCGTGAGCGTCGGGAGCTTCGTGATCTCTTCGGCTTGATAGCTTTTCCAAGAGGCCCTCGGTGCCCTTTTATAGTGCAAAGCCAGAATCTTTTAGTTGGAAACTTGGTAAAATTCAGCAGAGATTTACTCCACAAAATTTTAGCACACAATCTCTCTAGATTGCCGCGGATCCGCGGCGAACAGGGGGGTTTGGCCGCGGTTCCGCGGCCAATGGTGAGGATCTCTTCACCAATTTTCTTGGGCTCTCTGATTTTGACATTTGGCAATCCTAGGCATCTTTAGAATTCAGAAATCTTTTCTCGGTTGCTTCCAGACTTGGTCTCCAAGTTTTGCTTCTTAATTTGGCAAGTTTTCTTCAACAAATTGATTTGTTTGATAAATTCTTCATAACAACTTGGAAATATTCTGCACAACAACTCAAATAAGATTTTAGTAGACTTTGTTCTACTAGAATTAGGTCAATAATATTTGCATACATTTTCCTACCAAATGATAATTAAAATATATTAACACATGGAAAATAATGTTTTTACACATAAACCCTCATATGTATAATATATTATAATAAAGTCCTTTTTTAATATGAAAATGGTAGGAAAAATGTAATACAAATGTGCAGTTTTATCAACTGAACATACCCAATACATGAATCAGAATACCCGTATTTAGGAGACATGTCCATTACCTCGCTTTGACGATTTGTTCGATCAGCTATAGGGGGCAGGATATTTCTCGAAAATTGATTTGTGATCAGGGTATCATCAGTTGAGAGTTCGGAATGATGGCATTCCGAAGACCGCTTTTCGGACGTGCTACGGGCATTATGTGTAACAACCGAGTCTAGTTATACCAATTTTTGTTACTGTATGTGCTGTTGTGGTATTTATTTCATTTATCATGCTTTGGCTGTTACTAGTTATAGTTTACCCCGACATTTCATACTCTTGAATATAACGATTTAAGTTATTTAAAATAATTTAAAAATAATTGACATGGCCTGCTTGACACCCCTAACCCTGTGGTAGCTTCCATGCATTGTGTTCTCGTCCCGTTCAGTGAAACGGACGTGTTTGGACGGCTACGCGCACGTACGTGCGTCCGTTCTTGGGGGTATGCTTTTTAATTACAAAATCCTTCATTTTAATTTTTGGAGCTTGCCAATAAATTTCATGTTTCAAATTCAAATTTTTGGACCCGACTCGGGCGCAGTTCTGAAATAATTTTGTATCCCACCAATTCTAATTATTTAATATTTTTTTAGTTTGCAAAATCTTTTACCAGTGCAAAGGAATTAATTGTTTTTAGCTTCGAAATCTTTTGCCGGGATCTTCTTTAAACATTCAAAGAAAATATTTTCATATTTTCCTTAGCCAATCAAAAACCCCATAAATCTTTTTCCTGAGCCAATCGCGAGCTTCCATTCACATTCGACCCTATATCCCCTTCTCTCTCCCTTCACTGCCATATCTCTTTCTCTCTCCCTTTCCCTTTCCCTTTCTCTTTCTCTCTCTTCTCTCTTTCTCTCTCTGCATATAACGACAATACTATCTCTCCTCTCCTCTTTCTCTCTCCTGTCGATCTCTCTCTTCCTCTCTATCTCTCTCCTCTTCTCTCTCCTCTCGCGAGAGAGAATCTCTCTCTCTCTCTCTCGCCCCACGTATCTCTCCCCCTCCCCTTATATATTTTTCTTCCTTCCTCGTTCTCGGAAAAAAGAAAACACATCGCCTACGAAACCCTAGCCGCCGTCCCTCGCCTCTGCCTAGCGCCGACGACGCCCGCACAAGCCTCGTCGCCCTCACCCTCGTCACAGTCGTCTCAACCTTCTCTTCCTCCTCCTTTCCTTCTCTCCCGAGCAGCCGAGAACCTGCGCACCCACTCGTCACGGCCACCCCCACTTCTAGCCGCCGCCGGTGACCTCGTCCCCGTGCCCTTAGCCGTGTGCACACCCCAGTAAGCGCCCCTCTCCCTCTCATCCTTCTCTTCTTCTTCTTCCTATGTTCTGGTAAAAGGTTTTCTTGCTGTTTTTGAAGGAGTCTCTGTTCGTCGTCGGAGCCCTGTCGATCTCGCCGCGGTTGATCTCGCCGCCACCACAGCACCTCCTCTGCAAACCCTGTATGCTTTAGTACCTCATTCCTCCTCTGTTCTTTCCTTACTTTCTTTTCTTGTTAAAAATTATCGTTTCTTGTTGTCGTTGTTTTCTGGTTCGCCGGAATCCGACCGTGCCGGCGACGATCCCCGACGACCCAGCGAGGACCTCCGATCCGTGTGACTCTACTGTTCGTCGTTTGGGCTCTTTCCGTGTACCTTGCACGCGTCGCGACTGTTCCCCGCCGACGCGTAACGTTCCGTTTTCCGTATCGCGACCCGTCGAGGCAAGTGAAACTTGCTACATGCTATTCAAATCTATTCTTATACTAATTTATTTATTTTCCTATTAAATCTCTAAATAGAATCGAAAGTTTTGGATTTCAAGTTAACCGTATAACGTTCCGTTTACATATTTTCTGATCTCGAACTTGAAACTTAATTGTTGCATCTAGTTGTTTATACCTAGTAATCACCTATAAATGTTAGACCACATGATCACAAATTTTTTATAGACGTGATATCCTTTTTCTCTAGTATTAACCTATCGGACATCCGTGTGCATCTTAAACCGGTTTAATTACAATCGCATCCATTGAACAGATTATACATGTCGTCGCATCCCTAGATTACTCAATACTTATTAACCTGGTTTTTAGCATTCACATCTGTCATACTGTATTCATATAATGCTGACACCATCTCTTAAACACAAACTGATAACTGTACAACTAACTAGTTTAATCTGCTCTATTGCTTAACCTATTACATGTGCCAATTTATTGTGTTGTTGATACTCATGCTTGTTTATTTATAACCATGATTATGCTAGTTGATTATGAGCACTCACATAATATCTTTTACACCCGGACATGACTTGCTACATACATATTACTTGACCCGACATGGTACCGTACACTACTTGACTTGACCTGATGTACCATGGCTTGACCTGTTACCTAATCTTGTGTCTAATGCCAACAAACCTGACATGTAGTCCTCACGGACCGTTCCTGTTGTCTATCCAGACAAACCTGCTCCTACCTGATCCTGTGTTGGCATTAGTTCTTGATTACTGAATACCTGACTTGACACACATAACTTGGGGGTATGGGGAAATCAATGATGAAATCCTGACTTGTAACTCGACAGTTGCTTGCTTTTACTGATCAGTTTTAGAGGTTAGGCCCGCCTCGTGACGATGCTGCTGACATCGTTGGTCTGTACCCTTTTCCTTTTAGTGCCTAGCGGCACGTCTCGGTTTCAGCCCGAGAGTCTTAGACTGTGGTCCCGGGCATGCACGGGATACTATTGAGTTATATCGACGATTCATCAAATTGATTTCAAAGACTTGAGAGTAGATAACTCATTAGACCAGTTTAGTTTACTCACTGCACACTACCCTTCACTGCCCTGATTTATATTGCTGTTGCACCTGTTTTACCATTCATGATTATATTTGCATTGCCTGTTACCCTGTTTATATTTTATTACTTGATGACATGACGCGCTGATTTCTGGGTTTTGCATGGCCCAGATTCCGTACCTTTGCTGCAGTCCGAGCAGGAGTACTTCAGCCAGCAGGCTGAGCAGTGAGGTTTCAGTAGTAGTTAGTTCTTTTATTTTCTGCATTTTATTCCTGATGTGAGCCCGCATTATGGGACATACATTCCAGTTATTTTATATTGGATCTCTTGCTTCCGCATTTTTATTATTCTTGACTCATTTTATCTTGGCTTGTGGACATGTATTAGATAGTTATATTTTTATTCTTGATATCTCTACAGCCGTAATATGACTGTGGATGGATACCTCCTACCCACAGGTAGTATGGTTGGCTATGTCACGTGCCTATCTTAGCGTATTCTGGGAAGCGGGGCGTGACATTATGAGTTCTTAGTGATGTCGTTCGGGCTCACCAATGCCCTAGCAGTGTTCATGGATATGATGAACATGATCTTCAAGCCGTTCCTCGACCAGTTTATCATCGTTTTCATAGACGATATCTTGGTCTACTCTAGAAGTCAAGAAGATCATGAGCAGCACTTGAGAATTGCGTTGCAGACTCTGCGAGAGCATCAGCTTTTTGCCAAAATTCTCAAAGTGCGCTTTTTGGCATGACGGTGTGCAATTCTTGGGTCACACCGTTACGAGAGACGGGATGCAGGTTGATTCGAAGAAGATTGAGGCGGTACAGTATTGGCCTAGACCCGTTTCAGTGACCGAGATTCGTAGCTTTTTGGGCTTGGCATGATATTATCGTCGCTTCGTGCATGATTTCTCTCGTATTGCTACACCTACGACTGGTCTGACCCGTAATAGAGTTCCATTTCTATGGACTGATGAGTATGAGTAGAGTTTCCAGCAGTTGAAAACTCATCTGACGACTGCGCCAATTTTATCCTTGCCGTCAGGCTTAGGCGGTTTTGTTGTGTATTACAATGCGTCTTGTGTGGGCTTAGGTTGCATATTGATGCAGCACGACAGCGTTATTGCTTATGCTTCTCGGCAGTTGAAGAAATACGAGCATAACTATCATGCCCACAATCTAGAGATGGCCGCCGTGGTCTTTGCGCTTAAAATTTGGATATATTACTTTTACGGAGAGTCGTGCTAGATCTTTACAGACCACAAGAGTTTGAAATACACATTTCAGTAGCAAGATCTGAACTTAAGGCAGCGTCGCTGGATGGAGCTTGTGAAAGACTGTGATTGTGAGATTCTTTATCATCCGAGCAAACCGAATGTAGTGGCAGATGCTTTAAGTCGGAGGCTTGGAGGTAGCTTGTCTCATTTAGGCACAATTTAGAAACATTCGACTGCGGATTGGTAGATTTTGTGCGATAGTGGCATACGGTTCGAGTTTACATCCGTAAGTGGACAGTTTGCTCATGTTCGTGCTTGTACGCTTTTGCTCGATCGTATCAGGGAGGCACAGTCCGTGGATGTCCATATATCTGAGATTATGGAGCAGGTTCGGCTGGAGAGAGACTCTGAGTTTGTGATCGACAACGAGAGAGTGTTGCGGTTTGGGACCCGTTTGTGTGTGTCCGACTCTGATGGGCTGAGACGTGAGATCTTAGAGGAGGCACATCAGTCTGCTTACATCGTTTATCCGGGGTCTACCAAGATGTATCACGATTTGCGGGACATATACTGATGGGAAGGGATGAAACAGAATGTGTCCGACTTCGTTTCAAGATGCCTGACTTGTCAGCAAGTCAAGGCCAGGCATCAGAGGCCGGCAGGAGATTTGCAGCCCTTACTTGTTCCGGAGTGGAAATGGGAGCAGATCTCCATGGATTTCGTTGTGGATCTACCTAGGTCCAGCAGAAGGTATGACTCCATTTGGGTGATTGTGGATCGATTGACAAAAGCAGCTCACTTCCTTCCGGTGAAGACCACTTTCGGATATGCTCAGTATGTCCAGATTTACAATAATGAGATTGTGCGGTTGCAAGGCGTTCCGACCTGTATACTTTTTGATAGAGGCACGCAGTTTACCAGCCGTCTCTGGCAGAAGCTTTAGGATGCTTTAGACACTCGCTTAAGTTTTAGTATTGCCTTCACCCACAGACCGATGATCGGTCAGAGCGTTCTATTCAGACTCTTAAGGATATGCTCCGAGCTTATACGCTAGATTTGAGTGGCAGTTGGGATCATCACTTGCCCTTGATTGAGTTTTCCTACAATAATAGCTTTCAGGAGACGATTCAGATATTACCTTTTGAGGCGTTATATGGGAGAAAGTGCCGGTCGCCGATTTTTTGGACCGAGCTTAGCGAGAGTAGCCTCCTAAAGCCTCAGTAGATTCAGGAAACTACCGAGAAGGTCCAGTTGATACGTGATAGGATGATGACTGCCCAGAGCAGATAGAAGTATTATGCTGATCGCCATTGCCGCAGGCTTGAGTTCACTGTGGGTGACCATGTGTTTCTCCGGGTTTCTCCGATGAAGGGTGTGATGCGATTTGGGAAAAAGGGAAAGCTCGATCCCAGATATTTTGGACCCTTTGAGATTCTAGAGAGGGTGGGTACTGTAGCATATCGTTTAGTGCTTCTGCCCATTTTCCGGATGTGCACCCTGTGTTCCATCTGTCCATACTCCGCAAGTACCTTCATGATCATTCTCATACTATTCAATATCAGACTATACAGCTGGAGCACGATCTATCTTACACTGAGCAGTCGGTAGCCATTCTTGACCGGCAAGTGAAAAATTGCGATTTAAGGTACTGCCTTCTTTAAAGTTGTTGTGGCGTGAACCGAATACCGAGGAGGTCACCTGGAAAGTCGAGAATGAGATACGGAAGAAATTTTCCCATCTCTTCGAAGGTACGCGTAGTTAGATTTTAAATTCAGGGACTGAATTTTCTTAAGGGGGGATATTGCCACATTTCATAAAAATTTAAAATAATTATTTTTGCATTTATTTAATAATAAAATGAATTTTTATATATGAGACGACATTTATCTTTTTTCAAAATCTATTTCTTTCATGTGTCATGGCAAAAACATGTTGTTCTCATTTGAGTTTGGTTAAATTCTTTTTATTTTGAAAATGGAAAGAGGAGAATATGTTATGCTAAGTTATACCTCACTCTCACCACATCTTTCCATACAAATATCTAGCAATATCCTATATATCATATATGTCATGGTTATCCTCTCATTCTCTAAATCTTTCTTCACAAACATTAAGAAAATATCTAAGCTCTCCTTCACTCTCCCTCTAACCTGACTTCCTCCATCAAATAATCATTATGTTTCTTGAGGGCTTCTTCTTATAAAATGATCATGAGACCAAGTTAAGTTAATGTCTCTTCTAAGATCTTCAATTATATACCACTAAAGTTTGGATCCTTCTCAATATTTTTCAAGAAGGTAAAAATCCAGTTTTTAAAATTCTTATTGTGTTCTTATCTTGTCTAGTTTATGTGGTTTTATGTATAATTTCTAATAGTTTAGGAAAAATAGAAGTGTTTTAGTACTTTTAAACAAAGTTTTTAAGTTTTTGAACTAAGATTTTAGTGTTTGTAGTACTTAAATGATATCGGCTATAACTTGAGAACTCTGAAAAATATTCTAAGAGTTTTCTGAGATGGTGAGCACAACTAGAGACCACACCCCAAGCCCGTATCCATCTGGAGTTAACCTGGCCGCAAATTTATTTGTTTTAGCCGCAATTTGCGGTTTTGGTTTTGAGTTGTAGTCTGGGGTTTTTACAGCAGCTCCTAAACACCCCAAATTAGACTATTGCATACTTAGTTTTGTCCCAGGTTACTTGTATGAAAATATGGAACACATATCCTATAAAAATTTAATGTTTACGTTTTTAAAACTTTAGTTTTGATTTTCGTTATTGCCGGGGGTAGTTCGATATTAATAGCACGCGTTAAAATACGTCGATTGTACGTTCTAATATATATGCGTTAGAAGTGTAGTAATGCTTGCGTTTCGATTCTTATTTATGCGCTTGGTTTAATATATAAGATCGGTTGCGGAGACGTCTGATGCAGCAAAGAAGGTAAAGCATTCGTGAGCTTCGTCTAGCACATGTTGATATTAGATGGGCAGGGGGACATTTACAAATGGGAACTTGGGCGGATGGCGTATAGCACCCCCGACCACCAGAAACATTATAAAAACTCCATATCGGTTTTTAAATACTATTAGCAATACTTTATCGCATTTCCATGTCATATACATTACATTAAGTACCATGACATCCCTAGTGTACAATTATACTTGCTAGAATAGACACACTGTATAGAACACAAGCACAATACTAATGATTTATGTTGCACGGTTCACAGACTCGCATGCTACACCATACATCATTAGTATTATCATGAAACGTAGAATTGCTGTGTTTAACGGTATTACCAGGTTTCATGATAGTATTAGTTGCTATTTACCATGTTCCATTATTCGAATGCTATAGTCCGTATAATTACATGTGATAATTGCCAAATGTTACATGGATGAATCATTCGCTGTTGATATTATAGATTTGATATTTCTATGGATTTAAGAAACCGTAGGTATCATTTTACAAACGGATTACGTTTTCAAAAGTATGGTTTTCTCGTGATACGATGATTTGACATCCACCATGAGTTTTGGTTTTTATGATGAGATATCCGAATCGAGATAGATGTTAACCGATTATGGATACATGGTAGACCCGGTATGACTCCGAGGGGCAGGAAGACCGTAGAGAGGTACGGGGAGCCTAGCGAGGGTGATCGATACCGGAGGTGACATTGAAGTGTGGCGGATATCCAGAGGATTCTGACCATGGCTGAGTTGATATCAGGAGAGGAACGATCGGTTAGATGGTGCCCACGTATCTAGATTTCTAGTGTCGATGATAGACACGAATTTGATGAGGATTTGAGGATGATTGATATTCTTCTTATGCGCTTCATTTATATCGCACTTGCATTCATTACTACGCATATTATATCATATCTTGTGGTGTATATTTATATTCACTGAGTTGGCAACTCATCCCCGTTGTGCCTTAGTTTCTTGCAGAACGGACCGCACGGACACTTAGCAGCATCACGGACACATACTTTGGGGTTCATCGCAAATTTTGCTAGGTGGGTTACACGTATAGTGACCATATCTTTTGTATATGTTGTACCCTGTATTTAGTGTCACTCCATCATACCACCTGTGTTATATGACTTAGATCGAGTTGTGACTTTATGTATATTCTTTTGGGTCGAACTCGGATAGAGTCCACCAGTTAGCTTTACTTACATAATTCATTTTTATATTTTCTTGTGATCCTTTGCCTTCGAGCGTCGTATATAACTGCATGGTTGTGATTCCGCCGAATGACGTTGAGATAGCTCCCAAGTGGGGATGTCGCTATATTTATATGTATATATACTTATTTTTATCAAAAATCACAAAGGAGGTGCTGCCGAAATTTCAAATAACAAAAACATTTTCAATCCTATTTCAAAACACTTGACATACGCTTTTAAACAAACAATCCTTGTAAATAAAATTGTGTTTCATATTAAATACCTTTTTTGAAAACTTCACTTTCTTTATTCTTTAAAAAGATTTCACTTTCTTTATTCTTTAAAAAGATTTAGATCTTGGTTTTTGGCTTATTTGGATCGTGTAAATATCTTTATACGTCACGTGATCTAAGTACCGGTCACGTGCCAATTTGGGCCGTGACACAAGTTTTGGGGTTTTAAAAGTAATTAGCTTATTTTTGGAGGGGCTTTAAGTAAAAATACCCTTTTTTAATAATTAAAGGAACTTGAAGCATGTACATGGTGGCAGGCGGGCGACGGGTTGTGACGGGATGGTGGCCAGAAGCGGTTGCATCATTGGTGACGGCAAAGAGTGGTCGGAGGAGGCTAGGGTTAGGGTTTGGGGAAAAAGTTGGGTAAAGAAATGAAGAAGAAGAAGAAGATGAAGAGGAAGATGATGAAGAGCGGCAATAGAGAGAGGAAGGGTGGCAACGACTGGCGTGGGGTAGCGGAATTTGGGTTAGGGTTTGGGTTTAGGTTGGCTTATGGAGGACGGCGCCGAGACAGCGCGGCGACGAGGGAATCAACGTGGATATGGTGCAGATCGACCTCGTCTCTTGCCCCGTTGTCTCGATGCTCCGGCAGTAGGTTAGATGGATCGAGCGGGGCCCGCCGAGGCTTGTGGCAGCGAAACAGAAAGGATATGACGCCGGGGGAGGGCTGCCGACAAGGGGTTGGCACTGGTGGTAGGGTAGGGTTTAGATTAGGGTTAGGAGTCGAGGAAGAAAGTAGATGGAGGGTGGTTTTGGAAAAAAATATAAATTTTAGTGATGCGGAGAATATGCTGACGTGGCATTAACGGTGTTGACTTGTCACCGTTAAGTTTGGTAGTTATTCATAGTACTCAAACTATTTGGATTTCAAGAAGTATCAAATACGTAAGATGCATGTCACCAAATATGCGATTTTTGCTTTAAAAAAACTTTTCTTTACAATGGGAGAACGCATGTTTAGATTATTTCAAGCTAAATTGATCTACAATTAAAGTTAAAATAACTATAGTGAGATTAGGTCAACTGCCCAACAAAAAACGTGCGCTAATTATTATATTTTACTTTTTATTAATATTTTAAAAATTCGTCCACATAAACGCGTGTTAATTCCCCCGGGCTCTACGTTATGGATTTGGGTCTCTACCAAACCCCAGCCCATTACTATATAACATAAAATGAGCACTCTTTCTAAAAGGTCTCATTCTTCTTTGTTCAATCTCTCGATGAATATCAGGTCCGTTCTCTTTTTTCCCCTTTCCCTCTCAATTTGATGTCTTTCTTTTGAATATTATGCAACATCAGGGTTTTATTCATGTTTTATTTACTAATTGTAAAAACCCTTGCTCCCAAAATTCAAACTTTACTGCGTTAGGTTTTCTGGTTTGGTTCATTGTTTTAGTTTAATGGTGGAATAGCCGAGGACATAATTTTTGGTAAAGAAAAGGATTTAATTAATGTTAGAGTTATTTTTTACAATCTGTTCTATGTGCCACAAGGTCTATAGTTATATGGTGAAAGAATTGATTATTAGATGTCGTGAATGGCTACTTTTGTAGTTGATATAGTCATTAGTTGTTTAGTTTTGAGCTGTGTCATCATAAATCGCCAAACCATTAGCTATTTGCTATTTGGACGATCATTCCCAATGGAGGAACACTATCGTTCCGATCTAACTCATTAATAACTTTTAAGGAAATGATCAGCATGAAGTTTGGTTTGTGTTAACTTATACTAAGAGATATCTAAATCTTTGTCAAGAACTTAAATAGATGGCAAAAAATTAAATTATATGTATGTATTTTAACACACATGCACATACAAATGATCAAAAAACATTCCACGTTCTAGATTTATGTTTTCCGTTCCATATAAGTGTATCGAAGAAGACCACCCCTATCATACCCCATTTCATGACAAGTGGCGATCTGCTTTCCCAGGTTTGTTCCGTGCATAGAACATTCCGCGTCACGAGTAACATTGTTTTTTGAGTTTGATCCTTGGAGGCACATTCATTCTCCTAGGACAATAGTAATTACAATGACTAAAGCTGGAAAAAATACTTAAAACAATTCGTGTGAGAATAGTTACCTATTAAATTGTAATTGCAAGAGAATGATATATAGTTGTAATGGATCTTCGAACTTAAGATACAAATTCGGTTATATCATTTGGTGAGACTAAGATTATCTATGCTCGCCTGACTTGGTGTCTAGACCGAGCAACGAGCATGATTGCTTAGATATCTTTTGTTCATCCCATTTCTAAACCAAGCCTTTGTTTTTAGTACCCGTAGTTTACAAATGGCCGTTCATTGTGATATTTATTACTACTATCTAATCATTTATAGATGGTAATTCCCTAATTAACCATTATATTAGTTGGGTGGTATTTTTAAGATCTGTGAACCATAAATCGGTAAATCATTAGCAATGTGCGATTTGGAACAATCGTTCCCAATCGAGGAACACTACCGTTCCGAATGAGAAGAATCACTGTTCCGATTTAATTCTTTAAGAACTCAAGTTAAATGGGCATAAAGACAAGATTCTGGTAAATTATACCAAAAATATTTAATACATACATATGCACAGTACACACACATATACAAACAATCCAAAAACACTCCTCGTCCACAACTACGGTGCCGGTTCCTTCTAAGTGGATTGAAGAAGTCTACCCCTATCATACCACATTCCATGTCAAGTGGCGTTCCGCGTTTCTTGTTTCATTCCGCACACCGAAACGTTCGGCCTTCCGGGTACCATTGTTTAAGATATCTCAACAAATAGCATATGAATGAGAATGCTAGAAATCAAAACACATAATCGAGAAAATAGTAATCATATACTTATGCCAGGATTTAAGGATAGTTGATAGTTTATTAGCAAGCAAGAAAAAACCCATAAATTAGGAATTATGCACTCTTACAGTTATTAATTGATTAATCTTTTGTTTTTAACTCCTATTCATCGCTTTATCATTTTCATTGCCTTCTTTTTATCCCCCGGTCATTCAACTGTGACTAAGGAGTTCACAAGTTCAAGGCATGTAATTAACGTAAGGGACATGAGATCGATTCTATTTGTTAAATAGAGGAGGGGTGGATCCTATATAAGTCCACAACTTATAACCCAAAATAAAAAAGAGTGGGCCAGATAACACATGAACACATGAAGCATGCCTAGATAACACAATTGATCGGCGGAGTGCCGAGTGCCTGAGATGCCAAGTGATCTTCCAAAGGTGCATGCTAGCGTTAGTTTGCTTCTTCAAATAAACTAACCGACATAGAAGGAAATAAATAATTAGATATAAAGGATTCTCTTTTCGCTTTGGAGAAAGGCTAATCCATTATCTTAGGAGGATAAAATCTTAAACCAGCTCAAATTGTAAAGGCAATCTAATTCAAAATCTTTCCAAATTGCCTACATTATAGACATAGTTTGGTTGCCAAAATATATATGGAATCGATCTCTTAAACCATTTGACATGGTAGTTACTCGTCTCCGCTCAATTATGTTCACATTCTTTGGAATCTTTGTTTAAACAATTCTAAACGCTTATCGATCCATGTAAGGTCGATAGCAGACATATATTCCCGGCCAGAATATTGATTAAAACAAGGGAAACATAAACAGTTTTCTAACGGAACAGGAAAGCCGAAAGATATCTATGTAAGGCAACTTATATCCTGTTACTGCTAGGATGGATAAAAGTTGAGCCTTCATATTCAGTTTGCTCTACGCGGTATCCTGTATCAAATAAGTAAGGGCAACTGTTGTACAGAGCGAAGCTTTTCCTATACTTCGTGCCTCCTGAGAGCACCTTGAAACATCTCAATGTTTCTCAAATTCCTTGATACATGAAGCTCATACAATACCTTAACTTAGGATTTTCATGGTGAAATATTAATCGTTCTTATTCTAACAAAGCAGAAAATAGCACCTTTTTGTAATTAATGTTAAACCAATAAGCTCTGGTCTGGTCGGTGGAGAGAATTAATGTGGAGCCCTTGCCTGATTTTTCCAATACGTGATGTTTAGACCTGCACAATGTGCACATCACTTGTCTGATATATTAGTTTCTCATGCTTTCTAAGATTTATATCATTTACATGAAATGTTATCCCGGAAACACTTATTTTTTTTCCTTTCTATTTTCAGCCCTTTTTCATTTGAAAGTTATACTGGTTTTTAATATGTGATAATTTAATTGCCCATAAGTTTTCTAGTGAAACAGTGCATTTCCCAAATCCCAATTCTTCAATATCTGAGTGGTTATCAGAAGGATTAAACTGCTTTATAATCTATATCAATAACCATGGATAATTATAATGAATGTCTCAGGCACTAAAGAGATGCACATGCATAGAGCTAGGATGTCATACACCGTTTTCTTCAATCTGTTTTTCGCAATGACTGTCTTGTGCATTTCCTATGCTGCAGTTGCAGTTATTGTATCCATTTGTCTCTTCAATTTTTCTCATACACATCTATCATGAACTAGTGAACAGTCCAGTATAGCTTCAATTGGATTTGTGCAGTTTATGAGGCAACCGAAACTTCCACGTGATGCTAAGCGCTTGACTAAATATTAGCAGGTTATGTCTCGTTATTGCTCTTTTATCTCTCTTTTCCGAGTTTCCCTTGAATATGAGCTCATGTAATATCTTGAATAATACAAAAAAGAGTGTAATTATTCGGCTTTTGTGGTGCTTTTTTTTAATAATAAAAAGTCTAATATATTTCGTAGATTGTACCAAAATTTTGAAATTTTGTAAAGGCTGCATTCCCTTATGTCGATATATTAGCAGGAAGATTTGCGTATGTGTTTCCTCTTATCCTTTTCAATTTTGCATTTTACGGACAGTTATATATTAATAGTCTTCATGCATGGTTTCTTTTAAATTGTATTGCCCCATTGTTTACATAGCTGCAATTCCTGCACACATCATTCTTCACTTTGTTTTTCTTTCATTCTTTCTTCTTTTCATTTTGTCTAGAACTTCACTTGGTCACATTGCAGATGTACGTGCTTTGGTCGATTCATTCTTCATTGTGTTTTTAATTATTCATTATTTACTTTTTGATACTTGGTCAGTGGTCACATGTAGAAATGCCATTGATTTTATTTATTGCTACTCTTATAATGCAACATCCTCAAATAAGGTGAACCAATTGATGTCAATTGGGTAATGTCCAACAAAAATTCATTTACAAGGAAAAAAAGGAGTAAATTTCGAGCACACATGCTTAACTTTCACACCATCAAGATAGGACAAAGAAGAAAAGAATGGAGGAAACTAAAAAATTCAGATTCAGATTCAAACATAGTAAGTTTTAAAAATTCAAATTTTGTTTAAATTTAAATCCAAAGAAAAGCCAAAATTGATGTTATCTGGATATCTCTTCAACCTCTACCTTTCTAATTAGTTTTAAATATATTATAACTAATCAAGGCATGTTTCATAAGGGGAGAAATGAATTGAAAACAATGTCTACTATATGACACGTGCATCGCATGCGCAAAAAACTAGTACATTCAAATGGTAGGTAAATTAATTAGATTGCTAACTTTAGCGAATTGAATATTTTCTAGCCCTAAATGGCCCATGCACTTAAACCATACCATTCAATCCTTGCGTTCAATTCCTTCATAAAATCATTCATCATATTAAATCTGTAGGAAGCTAAACTAAATTCTACATAGCTGTATACTTATTCATATGTGATGGTTGGCATCCCACTAATGAGACACGAAAGCAGAATTACATCCCAGTATATTACCATTTGTAGAAATCATAGCCACATCATAAGGGAGACCAAAAGTAAATGTCATAGTTCTCCTATGAAGCAGACTTAGCCCTACCCGAAGATATGGTATGATAACATTCAATAATAGGATCCCTGGGTGCACATCTCAGAGTGACATCCTACCCCTGATTCACCCTATAAGTTTTTGTTTGAATGAGAAACTAATTTAATTGTTCTGAACTTGTACATCACGGACCAATAAATGTGTGAGTTAGTTAGGAGCGACCAAGTTGTATTTGATGTAACACGGATGAATGAAGGTAGGCTTGAGGGATAAGGATGGACATAGATGAAATATTATGATGATTATCAACTTTGTTGAGGAGATGATGTTTACAGGATTGGAGCGGGTGATATGGACTCATTTAGGCAACTTTAAAGGATTGGAATAAAAGAACTAACATTTATCATCTTTTTTCCATGTAAGCCTTCGCTTTTTAATTAAGCTATCTGGTTATCCTTTCCAAGCACTTTTCCATGTTCATTTTGATAATATATTATCACGTCTAATTTTTGTGTGCATCACATGCTTGTTCATTGTATTTCCCCTTTGCTAACATCTGAAACATCGTGTTTTTATTTCACTGAAAAATTCTTAGGGGGAAAAACCTTACGAGTTGTAAGTGGTGCATGTCCCTTTCATAAGCTTATATCATATATATTTAAAATAATAGATTGGTTTAAGATTAAATTAAAGATGAGATTTGAACAGCCATCCTAAAATAATTAATTTTTCCCATGCCCTTTGATCCTGCAATTTTGTGCACTCCTAACTTTCCTAATTAGTTATTGGTTCAACACAACAGATATGGAAAGAAAGTACCACAATCAAAAAGGATTGAGCAACATTTTACTATCAAACAAAATCAGTAGATTATTTTATCATCGCATTTTAACTATATGTTTTATAATTTTGGTGCTCGATTGTTGACAAATATGATATGTTTCGTATATGTCTGAAACATAATGTTAGATTACTGACTTAGCATGACCATATTATATGCCAAACACATAATGGAATAACATCTGCATTAATATTTCTCTGTTATATCATTTATCGGGAATTTCTTTTCTTTCTCTGAGGGATGTTGAAACTATTGCTTTCTTACTGTCATTATCTTGTTTATCATATCAAATAATTTAACCTTCTTCCTTGATAACTCTATTATCTTGACCCTGAATTACAGGCAGGTTTGTGCAAGGGAAGAACTTCTGTTCTCAAGGATGCAGGTTCTGTTTTTGCCGTTCCGTGGATGGGTTTTAGGAGCTTAGGCTTTTCTGATCGGAATTGCTCAGATAAATCTACGACACCTTGTATCCGTGACCAATCATGACCTCATTTCATCTCAGATTATCACTGGTGTCTACCCACACTGTCGCTGTAAGTAAAAATGTGTGGCATTTGAATTTGGGGACAATGAGACAACAGGCTCAAGCCAACTGGAATTATCATGCATAAAATTGTGGATGATATGTCTATTAAAGCACGAAGAAGTCGAGCCTTTGGAAAAAGGTGCACATGTTGTTTCCAAATAATCCTTTAGACATGACTCTGTTTAGCTGTATGGATTAGTATTGAATTATCAATTTTTTGTAATGTTTCCATAAATGATCGTGCCAACCACATCTATATATTTCAATGTCAGTTATGCTGTTAACATAATGTCTTTCATTTTTTATGTACTGAATAGTAACTAGGTGTTTTGTTATTTTACTCTCAAAGAATATGTGACATATGCATGTTGCTCTTGGATAAAATTAAGGCAGGTTGCAAGCTGGATCGAATTTGTGGAGTTTTAAATTTCTACCGATGTTCATAAAAAAAAAAGAATAAATAAAAGTAAAAAGAAATTAATGACTTCAGAGTTGTGCTTTAAAGTAAAATCCTATTTGACTTGGCTTAATGTTGGTTATTAAAACATGAAAATATAGTTGACTAGGTAACCTCATTGACATAAGAACATAACCCCATGCATCTTGCTCTCAAAGACTTTAGGGAAGAGATTATCTCATCATGCATGATGTCATCTCAATGTGTAGTTCTGAACCGGCTCTTAGTTTCTCTCTGGTCTTGTAGAAGAATTTGGCTAGATGACGATAGCTATGTTTGATGTACAAAATTGCGGTCATCTCCAAGGAAGTATAAAGTCGACAGCGACAAGTTTTCAACTCTCCGATAAGGAAATTGTGAGTTTCAACTCAGGATGGGTTGTTTCTTGTTTGGGATCACTAGCAGAAAAGTACAACGAAGTCCTTGCAGATTATCCATATAGGAAATGCATCGGACGCAAAATTTGCATATCAGATTTCTATCGGCAACACTTACAGGTTAGCCTAATTCAAGTGTAAAGGAATATTTGTCATCAATAATGTACTGGGACTGGAAATAGTCTTACCAATGAGAATATTCATCAGGAATAGCCTCTCTTGAGTAATAATTCTAGCAAATTCGTCATCACTGACAGGAAAACTTATGTGATGCACAAGAAATTTGGCGGATGAAATAATTCAAAAGATTTTCTAACATTCTGCGGAAAATGTTCTTTTCTGATGATTTCTTAAATGTATTTGTCCTTAGACAGGCTTATATGAAACTGCTATAATTATATATGCCAGTTAAATTATGGGTAGAGACATGCAGAGAATTCTGCGCCATAGAAATTGGGCAAAAGAGGTTAGACTAAGCGTGCAACCACAAAAGATGATAATGCGATATTTGTATGCACTGTCTTATACCTCACAAATGTTAATTTGGAAATTCCTTTTCTTCTTAGTATTCAGAGGATGTAGTATTCTTATGTATTACACTAGTGGGTCTGCTAACGAAAACGACTCATAACTGAAGTCTGAGGATATTGAATGAAAACAGTAGTGCTATAAAACAGAGGATTTTGAGGTATGCCATGGCCTTATGGGATTTGGTAGCTGTGATTTTGGGGGGTGTGCTGTGTGGGACTCAAATTTTAGTTTATATCATTTTAATTATGAAGTCTTTGCATATATGTGTAGAGTGTTTTTTTGTCACCCTATTGAGATAGGATGCGCTCGCTTGTCAGGCATGTACAGATTACTCCTGCCTAAGATAGGTAAGGGTTTATTGATTGTCGGGATTCTAATATTCGACAGCTGCGGACAATGCTGCTGTTAATTACCCCTCGCCTTTAGGCCAGAAAACCTCCGTTTAATGGGTCGTATAGGCCATGCGAACTCAATATGCAATATGCGCGTGTTGTCTTTTGAAAACAATTTTGAGGGTGCTTTGGGTATATCGGGGCCTCACAGAGTTTATGGGGTCTCGCTGTTCGGTCAACATGCTGAGTGTCAAGGAGGCTAGCAGGCCCCTCGTAGGATGCAGGACATCATCCCGTTAGAATTTTTTTTGAAAGAGTAAAGTGTTTTGAGTGTATCAGGGAGCTCCCGAAAAGGGAAAAAGAAGAGAAGTGAGAGATGATCACTCGAGTTCGGATGACCTCCCGAGGGGTTTAGGAGCCCCTCCCGAAGTAGGGGACCCCTTTAAGGGGGCCCCGAAGGCATTGGAGACCCCTAAATGGGGGGGGGCAAAGCAGTGGACCCTCTTTTGGGAGGTCCCGGAATCGGGAGGCCCCTCTTAGGGAGGTCCCGAAGTTGTGAGCCTCCCTTTGGGCGGGGGGGGGGGTCCTGACTTTGGGAAGGGGGCTCCCGATTCGGGAGCCCTTATGGAGGAGCTCCTGTTGGAGATAGTGTCCTCAAACTCAATTATTGGATTTCAGGCACGTGATTGCAATGATTGAGGCATGACCTATACCGATATGACAGTCTTACTCGAGATGATAGTATGCTATCTGGTTTGTCTTTATTATCGTATATATGCTTTAGTTCACTATTGCATGATGATAGAGCCCATAGGATTCTTGCTTGATTACCAGCAGTATGATGGCGATCATATACGTGGGAGCTGGGGTCTGTAAGCACATCCTTTAAGTGTCCCTAGTCGTGGGAGTTTCGAGACAGGGCATCGATACTCCAGAGTAGACTAGTGTATACAGTCGAGACCCCGACGAGGGGCGGTGGCCGGTCTCACAAGCTACTGGTGTCAGTTGGATCACCTAAGATGTATACAGGTGCTCATTAGGTTATGAGTACACCGGACAGGACTTGCCGGGAATCTGCTAGTTGGTATTATACATATCGTCAGATAGCAATTCCCTGGTAACATGTGTACATGTTAGTTCATCGACCTGAGATCGTCATTTGTCTCGTGTGAGTTCCCACTGTGCTTAGATTACTACCCTACCACGCTCAAAAGAGTTGTGCAAACAGGTTTTAGTTGGGTACAGTCCCGAGCCACATTGGAGGCAAGTGAGCGGATCGTCGGGGATTGGTCTCTCCCGGTATTGGGGGTTGATGTCGCGCAGTGCACGGGTGACCATCACTAGGAATCCTCGACCGAGGCAGTGGAGAATTACTGATTTGGATCAGTAGTTTCTCAAGTGGTGATGGGCTTCATGTCGACACGATTTATCGCGTTATTAGGGGTCTGACTTTATCCACCCCCTAGACTCGATATGTGATACTCTTTAGACGAATGGACCGGACTGTATATACATTGTCACTGTCAGGCTCAGTAGGGTTTATGGATGAGTTCGCTCGTCAGCTTCCCTTCCAATCAATACATAAGCAAACCGTTACGTACAGCTTGTACCTCTGACGTGCTAGGGGTTATACCCAGTGCCAGTGTGTTGATGAGTCATTAGAGTCCCCCACAGACACTTTCCCAAGTTCGGGCGAAACGTTGTAGAGGCCGTATGGTGATATGGCAAGGTTCGGAAAAAGCACGTGCGTTTTCGCATGTGTCGTTTTTCGGGCAGATAATAATGGTAGGCTTTGGTTTAAGCCGGAATCCAGTATTATACTGTGTAGATATAATATTTTTGTCTCAGTTGCATTTGTATTCGGTCGTAATACAAATATGGGTATGTTTATACTGATACGGGGTTATCCTGAAATTCGTTTCAGGATCACTTTTGGAAGTTGTCAGTTTCCAGTTTTCTATCAGCCGCATTTTGACATTCGGTTAAAATGCGGATTTATTTTTTCTTGATGAGGTGAGTCAATGTTCTAGAAGGTTCTAGAGAGGGTGACAAGGCTAGTGAGTCATTAGTGCATTAATGGAGCAATTAATGCTTGATGACTAAGGGTTATGGTTCAATGTATGCATTGATTGCATTCATACTAGGTGTATTTGTGACTTATTGTTTCTTTCATGATCTTTTGCTTGTGGTCACCACTCCCTCCTCCTACACTCACCCCCCACCTCCTATAAGTGGCCGGCCACCCTCTTGAGGTTGGTTTATGGTTGCTAGAAAAAGATTGGTATTGTTTTGGACTCATGGAAATTAGATAAGCCTCATTTCTCATTTCACCCGATTCCAAAAAGCAACTTCATTAACCGTTCGTCCATAACCTTAGACGTAACGAGACAAAGTGTTCTACTCATTCTCTACTTCATCTTGGTCGTCTCTTTTAGCAAACTTGACGATCGAGTTGCCTCGGTTCAGAGGCGGGAGCCCGTTTAAAGATCCGTCGACGTGGTGCCACCTAGACGAGAAGACTGGAGTTCAAGAAGATCGGAGCAGCCGCAACAAAGCGTGGGATGATGGTTGAAGACCGAAGGACTTGGATCATTCGGTATAACGTTTCTACCCACTTTGTAGAGTGTTAGTTTAGCTTTAATGGCAGATCCGGGTTACGGTACACGATAGCGCCAGTTGTAAAAAGTTTTTGTTCCGCATTTGGCGTCTGTTAGACGGCCGGGGTGCTACCGTGGACTTACAGCCCCAACAGCAAAAACCCCTTTTGGTTTCGAAGAGGGGGTTTTCAAAAGCGGAAAACCCCGATTTTGGATCTCGTGTTCAAGTTTGAGGAACATGGGCCCATGTTCTCATGGATCTCACGAGAGATCCGAAGTCGAAAGAGCTCGTGGGGGTGAAAGCTATGAACTTTCACCCTAAAGTCATATATTCTGTGTTTGATGGTGAAACCCATAGGTTTCATCATGGTTCTTCATCCATGGTGCTTGCTTGGGGTGAAAGCCTCCTAAGAGTCCTTCGTCTTTCCTTAGATTTGATAAAGAAAAGCTGCCTTTTCTCTTGATTTGGATCTTAATGCGGTTTTATTTGGGGGTTTAAGAGGAAAATAACTCTTTTTATGAGTTTCTAAAGGTTGAAGAAGTGATAGATGAGAGAGAAAATTAACTCAAGAGAGGTGGAGGCTCAAAGCTCTAAAAAAATTGTGAGAATGAAAGTTCTTGATTTCTTCGTATGTTTGCCTTATATTGGCTTACAAATTTACACAGCCGCTTGGGCTTTTACATAATTGGTCTTTTGCCTTTCTCATGCCCATGTGCTTATTTCTTTTTGCCCATAAGCCATGAGTTTTACATAAATTTGGTTTTTTGCCCATTTGTATTACATTTTTACGTTTATTTGCATACAAAATTTATTTATACAAATTTCTTTTTCGATGACCGGCCGGCTTCGTTTGGGCTTGAGACGGTTTGAGCGTGGGTCCACTTGCTTGGGCTTGGAACTGGGTTGGTTGGACTTGGGTCCACTTGTTTAGGTGTTGACTTTGACTTTTGACTTTTTGACTTTTAATTTTTGATTTCGGCCGTGGGGTGTAAATTTCGACCCCAACAATATGTCTAATGAAAAGATTATGGATTGGCTGCGGGTCGATCCAATGCAGGCAGGGTTCGAGCGACTTAGAGGGTGAAGCTCAAATCCGATCCGAAAAATATCACTTTTAATTGGGTTGGGTTCTGTGCATGTAAAGCCTATGTTTGTTAGACAACTCTACTTTGGATTTAAACATGTTTTTTTGAGTTAGATGATTGGTCTTCTCTCCTCTTGTGCTCATGACATGTCTTGAACTTATTTTCGCCGACTTGAAAGTAATCTATTCACAGATGCATGTAATTTAGTATAACTTTTGTCCAATTTCTCTCACGGTTGGGAAGGATCAGATGTTCTTAAAATGTGACATATTGACAATGAACTTATATTCTAATTTCAAATTTTCATAATGATGTCAAGTTTGAGACCTAAACCATGGTTAGTCCAAAAGGAAAGGCTCCACATGATTAATTAGGAGGCAAGGTACTTAAATGGACCATGCTGCTACCTTTAAATTAAAGCATTTACTGCTTCCTCACATAGCATTCCGAAAAAATCTACATGATGAAACAGGACATAATCACATTGAATAATGAATGAAACAGGACATAATCACATGTTGCATAGTGCAGTCATATGACAAAGATAGCAACATCAAAAGGGGAAGGCCAAAAGTAAATGCCATAGTTCTGCAAACCATGAAGCAGACCCTTAGCCCCCACCAAAAGAATGGATAGAGTGGTGATCAATAATAGCATCCATGTGAGAAAATCTCAGAGATAATATCTTACCCCTGATCTACCGACAAGTTCAGTATTGTTTGGAGTGACAATGGTTTAATTTATATATATTTCCTAAGACCATTTACATGTAAATGATTAATAATTCTTTAAAAAAGAGAAGTAGGAGTAATAAATGTAACGCATTGTTTTTTTTATATATATTTTGGCATATATTTGGTAGGATAAAGACTGGAACCAGGTCTTTAAAAAAAATAAATAAGAACACAAGATTATTTATCCTTTGTTTCTTAGGTGTTTGAAAAAAAAAAATAAGAACACAAGATCATTTATCCTTTGTTTCTTTATGTTCTTTTATAACCGACTGCTGAAATCTTTTGCTTGAACTAGGTTGAGAAAGTAGAGGTTCCTCGGGAGTATTTTTTCCGACTTTTGCACGTGGAGTGAAAAGATTTACCATAGATACATATTTTCATGCTTCTTCAAATAATCGAGCATGGATGTCATTAAAAGAATATAATTCATATATATTTTACATTCTAATTTAATTGAAAATTTGTTCTGTGCACAATGATACATTCCTACAAAACTCATCATTTTTTTGTTGCAACTCGGTTGTGCCAAAAATATGATTTGATTACAGTTTGTACAGTAATTCCCCTTACCATCATTATCATTTTAAATTACATGTTCTGATTTCATTGGAAATTCAATGGTTAATTGAACCTTGATGGTGACTTATATGGTTAATTAAAGCTAGTATGCATGTGCCTTTGAATGTAACTATCAAATGCATATCGAGCTGATAGGGAGAGATCAGTAGTAAGCAGTGAATCAAAAATCGGTCAAATCGTCCGATATATCATTTCGGGACCACATGTGATACGATAAAACCGATATAATATCACCCGATATATCGGCCGATATGGCGATATCGCCCGATATATCGTCCGATATGGCGATATCGCCCGATATATCGTCCGTATAGGCGATATCGCCCGATATATCGTCCGTATAGGCGATATCGCCCGATATATCGTCCGTATAGGCGATATGAAGCATATTCTGATATCCGATATTTGAAACCTTGGTAGTAAGTAATCAAAATTGAATTATTGAAACATGACATTTCAACAACAGTTCCAAAATAGTTGCCTCACATGATCCCTTAATAAGAGCTTTCCTAACTAGAAGTTTAACAATATAAAATTGTTCAGAAATGGCATATATATGTGCTAATACAATGTCCTTTTGTGTTTGAGATGAAGTTGTTGAATCCTTTTATAAGGTGCAGAGTATCAAAGGTGCTCCCAACACAATGACATAGTATTATATGATAATTTGGACTCTTTATCATCTGATAAAATACTCCCTCTCCTTTTATGATCCCTACTGTTTGTAGTATTTTATTCTTTGATATTTGGAAAAACAGTATGATTGTCCAACTAATCTCTCTTATAATCACATGTCCATATCAGTATTTTCCCTAACACATCCCACCAGTTCACATGTCAAGCTAGGTTAATTTTATTTCTCCATAGATGAAATCATTGTTTGGATTTTTATCGGATGCGGTTAGTGTTACTTAAGTGCCCAACATAATCAAAATTCAGGATGAGGAATAACCTCAAGTTACATGTTTTATTTGGAATCTAGGTCAATGATGTAACAAAAGAGGTTTTGGTCTGTAAGATAGCTGATCTTTACTTTTTCACACTTTATTTTAAATGTCAAAGAATCATAGAATCAAAATTTGGGAACAGTTCTCTTGTAGAGAACTAGAGCATTGCTTTCTCACTTCATTCTATTACTAATTGCAGAAGCATAAACTTTGCTTCCTTTGCTTTTTGATTCTCCTTGGCATAATTTTAATATTGCTGCATAGGATGTGTATACCATACTGTTTCCGTGTAACATAGCCCTCATTTCTGATTTTAAAATGATTTTTATTTCACGTTGCTTGTCATATTATTTTGGGTTCACACGTTAATATATTTATGAATTCTTTATACACACTGTATGTTGCATTTATATCCAAAACATAATGTTAGGTTACATTGTATGACCATATTTACATGATAAACAATTCATGCAAACTGATAGTTTGCATTAATATTTGGCATATTTATTGTTAGTCTGGATTCTTTTTCCTTATTTGAAATGAAATTGAGTATTGAACTATTGGTTTCTTATTAGCATTGTCTTGTAAATCATATTAAATCTTTTGAGCTCAATTTCTCTGTTGTGACAGGTTTTGGGAACTCAGGTTTCTGATCAGCGCTGAGCAAATGAAATTTTGAAACCTCGAATTCTTCAAAATTGCGCAAACCTGTTACTTTGCTCAAATCAGCACAAGTATTTACCACACCATTGCTGTATCTAACAAAGGTGTAACATTGGATTTGATGACATTGAGGGTCAATAAGAAAATGCATGAAGCCAATCTAAGTTATGATGCATAGAACAATGGATAAAGGTAATATCTATTCAAGCACAAAGCAGTTGAGCATTTGGAAAGGTGTGTATGTTGTTGTTTAACTAAATCTATAGAATTAGCTCTGTCCATAAAGTAATTAACTTGGTTGTTCATGTATCTCAATAGAATAGTCTAGTTATTTGCAGGTGTTTTAGTATTGAATCAAAACAGGAATGTTAGCACCTTGAGATATTTGACTGACCTAAGCCTATCTATTCTCAACGACAATTTTGCTTTTTACAGAATAATTTATGTTCATTTTCTACTCAATACCTAACTTTTTGAATAGTAACTAGGTGTTGCATTTGAGGCCTTGCTATTTATTTCTCTAGCCTTGGAAATATTGACATATATAACCTGTGTATGCTGCCATTAACTTATGAAGTTTTATCGTCTTTAGGTGTGCTTTACAGTAAAATCGTATTTGACTGTGGAATGTTTTGGACGTGAAAACACAAAAAATGGAATATCTTTGAACCGACCAAGTGCTATTATCGATTGTAGGACGGCAAAAGGTAAAAACGATTTTCTGACCCCAAAAGCTTCAGGATATTGTTTGAGAGAAATCTGAACCATACAAGTATGGAACACTATCTTGATCTCAACTTTGATACGATCCTTAATTCCTCTTATATAAGGAAGGAAAATATAGGCAAACTCATGTTTCCAACTTTGTGAAAGGATTTGGATAGCGATGCTTGCTGGAAAAAAATTGTGGTTGTCTTAAGGAAATGCGACGGAAATAGCAACATGTATTTATGATTTTCAAACAAGGGATTGATTGATGAAACAATTTGGCTTATTTTTGGCATCACTAGCAGAAAACAGTGACCTTGTAGATTATTCCTGAAAAGTAATCTGGTTGGAAATTTTCAAACTAGGTATTTGTCGTTAATATTATTTTCCCAATGAAAGTTCATGCAAGAAACGCCTCATTTGTTGATAGGCCATCCATCCTATTTTTGGTTTGAAGGAATATTCCTCAGGAACCTATAATATTCATTACAGATGGGAATATTCATTAGGAATGATAAATCTCGACATTTTGGTTATTGACGAACGAAATTTTGTCAGTAAAGAGTATCTCCTCTCTTGGAATTTGACAATGGAATAATTCCATCCATAGAATTTGTGAGAAGCATCTTTTCCCAATGGATTTTCTATAAAACTGTGTCGAATGATGGATAGGGACAAGTTGAGCATCCTGCATCTTAGAATTTGGAAAGAGAGATTAGAATGGACATGTAACCACAAGAGATGACAATGCAATATTTGTAAGCATTGGCTCCTTTTGGCTTGTAATTGTTGATTTGTGTCGACCTCTTGCTTTAGAATTCAAAGGATGGATGTTTTATTATTATTTTTTATGTACTACGTTTGTGGCCTGGCTGACAAAAACGACTGATAATTGTAGATGTTGAACGAAAATTAAAGCGCTGTCAAAACTGCATTTGAGTTATGGGCTTCAATTATCGTCATTTTGATGGTTTGTTAAGTGGCAATTTATGAAATTTCCAAAAGTGGTGGTTTTAAAAGTGTGTGCATGCCCGCTTGTATGATTGTAATTGTGTGGGTAGGGGTTAAGGCCGAGTGCAGGATGGTCATGGCTTGAGTGGGTTAGAGAATAATACTCTAATCCGCCCCAAAAAAATTGTCTTTATTAAAGACAATGGATTTAAATAAATTATCTTTTTCTCAAAAGAAAATTTGGGTTAGGCTGGGCATTTTTAAAGCTCTATCTGACTAATTTTATGTTTATATGCCATTTTTCTTTTGGGAAATGATGTGACATTGATGATAATATACATCTCGAATTTCGTTATAAATTACAGAAATGGTGCCAAGTGTGACACCTAAAACATGCTCCTTTTGAAGTGAACATAACATATGTAATGGCTTCATGCTGCTGCATGCAGCTCTGAAGAAATTAATTAAACTATTTACTACTTCCTCAAAATTCAATTCCCTCATAAAATACATTCCCCATATCGAAATCAAGATAATTTAAATTGCACACAGTTTGGTTCCCTCTTCATCAGTACAATTGATTTAACTCCCTAATGACTTAAAAAATGGGACAGAATCACATGCCGATGTTACCGTCTTAGAGAAGAATAGCAGCTTCAAAATGGGGAGACCACAAATTAATGTCCTACCTCTGCAAACTTATGAAGCATAGTTAGCCAGAAAGAAAGGGGGCAAATAATAGCATCCATGTGAGAAGATCTCGAAGATAATAATACATTGACAAGCTAACTGTTTAATTTAAATGAATCGATTGAAAATATATTTTACTAAAGTAAATGAGTACCATAGTGGAAGTACAAGCAGTAGAAAAATTATAAATGCAAAACAATTTACAATATAGTTTTATTACCTTATGCATTTGTTGGTATGGAAATATAAACCGAGGGGGTAAGCCTAAATAGGCCATAAGGGACATAGGCCTTAAACAATTTTCAAAAGAACTACCATAGCTACTTTAGTGCTTCTTCTTCAACTGCAACATAGGCCTTTAGCGGTAGAGTTAGTCGAGCATGAATGCCGTGCTTAGGTATGTGACATCAATTTGATTAATCGAGGGGGTAAGCCTAAATAGAGCTTAACAGAAGAAAATAATTCTATCGTACTTCATATTTTTATGTATTTGAAATTTTATTTTCTACTAAACGTTATGTTATGCTTCTACAAAACTCATTGGGTTTTTAATTTATCTAAGTTGTTTATACTGTAATTCCCTTCACTAATCGTTACTAATAGCATTTTTTAATTTCCTTGGAAAGTCAATATTTCATAAAGCCTTGATGGTTACTTCGATCTGGCATTACTCTTCCCTATTAAAGCTAAGATGCATGTGCTAATTATAGAATGCATGTGGAGCCATAAGGGAGAGACTAGTCTAAGCAAAATTAAAATTGAACTATTGAAACATGACATCTCAACCCACCATCAAAAATAATTAATTAATTTGGCCCACACGATCCTTGAAACATTCAAGGCTCGTTTGTACTAAATTTTTTTGAAATCTTTCTCCACTGTATATTGCAAGTATATCCAAAACATAAATAGCGTTATCAATATCGATAACCAAGTAACATTGTCTTGTGAATCATATCAAATTTTTTGACCTTAATTAGTCTAATACGAACAGGATTTTGGAGCTTCGGCTTCTTTGGTGAGCGGTGGTCAAAAAAATTTATGGACCATTGAAAATTTTCAATCTCACTTTGTCTCTCAGATTAGCATTTGGAACAAAAAAAAGGGTGTGGAAACAAGACACAACAGCTCGAGGAAGAGTCGATAAGAGAATGTCAGAAGCCAACCCAAATTATGATGCATAAAAACGATGGATGATGATGTATCTGTCGAAGCACACAAAGCAGTTGAGCGTTTGGAAGACGTGTGTAAGTTCTTTCTATGCCCCAAAAAAAAACATACCCATTCACGGGTCTGTGTTTTTTTATGGCGCAGTTTGAAAGTGCGCCCTAAAAGAAAACATAATCATTCACGAGTATGTGTTTTTCTGAGGCGCAGTTGCAAACTGCATTCCAAAAAAACACATATCCGTGGATGATTGTGTTCATTATATTAAGAGTTCAATCTCTTTCTCTCTATCTCGAATTTCACTCTCTGTGCCGATCTCTCTCACTCTCTCTCGGATTTCATCACCATCACATTCTCTGCCTTTCTCCCTCTCAGTTCTTAGTATCGCTCTCTCTCAATGTCGGGATCTTTATCTGCATGATTGCCATCAACCGATAAAACTAAGAGGTGGACCCCTTACCTCGCGGTGAAATCTGTATATACGATGATAGACTACTCTGGTTACGAAGGCATTCTCTATCGATTACGAGAGGTTATGAACTGGCCGATGAAGATAGATCGTGAAATCCTGCGGCTCTTGCACTTAGCCGTATTGGATGCGCTTCGTCTCTTCTTGAAGAAGTAACCCATGACCACAATGGGGAAGCAAATCGTCGTCTCCACTTCTTTTATTCTATGAGTCTTCTTTTAAGTCGCAATATCTAGTACTCCGCAAGCTCTCTCTACCGCATCTTTATGCACCGTCAGATTTTGAACCATCTCGAACTCACTTGAGATTCCGCGGTAGATGATGAGGTTATTGATGCAATTACAGAGTGGATTAATTCTGTTCCTGCGGAGCTAAGTAATGTAGATGGTTTATTTCTGAAATTTTAATGATGAATTATGGTGTCGTTACTGTTCTTGCTATCTATTTTGTTTGCGTCATTCTCGTGTATGTTGTGGATGTGTGTACCATATGTGTGTAATATATCGTGTATGAACACGTGTTTGTGTGAGAGAGAATCAACGTTTGAATTAAGATGGATTAAAGTGTTGTTTTGTGAAGAAATAATCGGGGAAATCGGACAGCGCATCTTTTGTAAATTTTGAATAAAATTCATGTACAAGCATAATAAGATAATAGTATCCACAGACGGAGCTAACTCAACGCTCAAACGGCGGGGACTCAATGCCCAGACGGCGGAGACACAATCTACGTACAATATACGACACCCAAACGGCAAAGAACAATAAGCTGAAAATAATAAACAATGTAAAATAAATAACGAATTCATCGCAACACAATACAATACAAACACTCTATGCAATCTAACGAAGTTGTCCCACCATCCCTGGTGTCTTCGTTGCTACAGGATGTCAAGGCTGTGACGGTCCGGCTTCGTCGGCGGCAGGTGGCTGAGACGGCTCTGACTGTGATGGTCCATACTCGTACTCATCGTGATGCCGAGATGGCTCCGGCCGTGTCTGTCCACATCATGCATACGTGATAGGAATGGCAGGTGCGGACACAGTTGGTGGAGGAACGGGTGGTGCATGGATGGGCGGCGGAGGCAAGGGTGGTGCAGGCACGACCGGTGGACGTGTGAATCTATGCCTCGTCATCACACTCCTGATCAGGGACTTGATGTTCATAAAACAGCTCGCTGAGTCCCTGATACCACTAATACCCTTATCAGCTATATTCTCTAACGCGTAAATGGTTTGGACCTATATTGATGGTAAATAAGATAATGAATTTCAGAAAAATAAGATTTTAGTTTTAAAAGATTCGATATAAACTTACCAAATCTCTCTCTATCGATTCTCAAGACGTATATGAAGTGGGCGGAGGGACGGCTGTGATGATGAATTTACGGGTAATCATCCAATATCAGGAAAGGTACCGATCTATCGATATACCTGGTTGTATCTCATCGACTATATGGTATACCTGATCGTACTATCGACCCACCCAAATTTGATACTCCACGAGCCAAGCATCCCCAACTAGCGCTTCACCCTGTTGCGGTGTCTGCTCCACCGCGTCTGGTATGTGCTGCTTCAAATTGAACTGGCGAAGAACATAGTCTGGCACGTGCATCTGAATAACATCGTTGCAGACGATCGGTATCCGCGCACGTCAGAAGCCGGCGCCTGCCAAGCATAATGGATGCATAGCGCCTATCAGGTCATGTGTGTACGGTGTTCATGTAATTGTTGCCTTCTCCATGACATTGAACTCATTGCGGTAGAAGCAGATGCTGCGATCCAGTGTCACATCCCATGACCTGGGCATATTCCACCTGCATAGAGATTGCACACAAGTTAATATTCCAAAAAAACTTGAAATTTGAAATATGCGTATAGTTTCAATTACTTACTAACATCCATATGCCTTTTGGCCATCTAAAGCGAACTGTGTTTTAATGGTCGGGCGACCAATAAAAAGATATGTCTATGGCCATATCTGAAATACAATATGATAGAATTACGTTTTACATTGAATATCAATTCAATTACGCAAAATTAGTAGAATGCGGTTTTAAGTATCGTATACCTGAAGAAGTGTCAAACAGCCTCCAAAACTCTTCCGCTCTATCAATGCAGCCATCCTCAGCTCGCTGTAGAGAAATGACTGAACCGCACCCCCCACGATAAAATGACACACTGGTCGAGATTAGCGAAAAGAGACAGCCAGGTAAGACTAACTCTGCTCTTGCTCCTATCCGGGAATAAGCGAATCCCTATCTAATGTAAAATGTAGACTCGTGCGTGTTGCTCGATCACCGTGGGGTAGCATCCATGGCAGGCTCGGCACTAAACGCTTCCCGCAGCCAACTCAAGTTAATGCTACTGTCTCTCCTCTGCCCAACAGGTAGAATTCTAAGCCGGGACACAAGTCTGATCAATTGTGGCTGTACTCCACAGCAACCATCTCCCCGTATATAGGCAGAGCAAGCAGCACATCGATGTCATGAAGGGTGATAGTCATCTCACCAACTCTAAAATGAAATATGTAAGTCTCTGGTCTCCATCTATCTACCAAAGCAGTAATCAAGCCTCTATCCAGACGTATATATTCTAATCTGGATAGAAGATGAAAACTTGCCCGTTGCAGCTCAGCCTGCATACGGGCATCTCCTGCTGGGATCTGGCTGCTCTGGACTGAGTGATCAACGCATGTAATCACCTGACCACTATGCTAATTATAAAAAGAGGACTTATATCAGTAATGTATAAATAACATACGTAATTAAAGAAAATAAAATTACAAAGTTTTACCTGTACTACTGTGGCATTTGCCAACCGTAGTCAGCCTGTAAGTACAGAACATTCGTATCTATAGGTCCAAAATCCATAGGTATATCTATACAATGAAAGAGTCGAGTTATATTTTCTTGAAAAAAATTAGCATCTATAACAAAGAACATATGTGCGCGTGTATGTATGTGTAGATATATGCTTGTTTTTTGTGTTTGGACGTGTATGTGTGTGTATATACATGTGTGTGTATTTCAAAATATAGACGGTGATCACCAATGGCGATGTAGGGCTGGAGGATTTTTACATCGTGCCTTGTTATGATCATACCCATTGCAGATGTTGCATCTATTTTGCCTACGTCCTTCTCGTCAATCATCCATAACATCTTTGATACGAGTAGAACGTGGTCGTCCTGCTTGTCTTATACCGATAGGTGGTAATATAATTGGACCTTTGTATGCCTCCCATTATCGGTTATCGGCTACATAATGGAACAACGGGGCATAAGCAGCTTTGTATTTGCGGACAAAATACCATTTTGAAGTAAGATCGTGATATGCAATGTTCCCTCCACTCTTTGCTCGTATGCATGCTGAAATTACATGTTAACAAGGCAACTTTTGCAATCTAGGAATATTGCAAGTATAACTGCAGTTCCTTCCATCGATGACTACGCCGTAATTTTTTTTTCCATTTTTGCCAGTCATCTTCCATTTGGACTGGCTGAATCTCACGATCCAAGTATGCCTAGCATTAGTAGCCCTTTTTATTATTAATTGTTCGAACTTAGGACATAATTTTGCCGTCCACTCTTGTCCCTTCTGACGTCGTGCAAAGAAGTATTTGTTCGCCATGTAAAAGGTCCGTCCTATTAAGGCCTGAATAGGTAAAGATTGAGACCTTTTTAAGACCCCCTTAAAATTTTCTGAAGCATTCGTAGTTCTCATGCAAAATCGCCTACCACCATATTTCGAAAGAGTCCATCTTTTTTCTTCAGTTTTTAGACTATTTTCAATCCAAGTATCTGCTCTTGGACATATACGTTTAAATTCCTCTCTTAGCTCTGTATAGGTTAAGTCATCTGGTGCACATGCAATTTGAGAGAACAAATTCTGTAAGGTTTTGCTAGTAAATCCAGCAGTTGAGAAGTTGGTTTTGATATGTCGTATACAATAACGATGACTATGAGGTTCTGGCCATGATTTTCGTAGTGCGGCCGAAATCCTTTTCATCCGGTCAGATATGAAAGTAATGTGCCTTCGCCGCACGAATGGAATGCAGAGATGAATGCAAGCAATGGACACTCCCAATTTTCAGTGGTTTCACATCCAACTACATCATATGCCAAAAGATAAAGGTCATCATTTGCATCGGTACCGGTAGCAATGAGTAAAGTCTCTTTGTATCTGCCGTATAAGTGGGTCCCATCAATAATGAGAACGGGACGACAATAAGCGAAACTATCAATGGACGATCCGAATGCCCAAAATACACTGGTAAATATTCCCATTCTTTCTATCTTTGAAACGTCGGTTATCTTGAAGACAGTCCCGAAATTAGTAGATTTGATAGCGGCAAGATATTGTGGCAAATGTTCATACAAATCTTCCCAATCTCCGTATATTTTAGACAATACCATGTTCAACGCATTTCATGTCTTCATATAATTTATTTCAATAAATAATGTATCTTTTATAAGCACTTGAATCGTTTTGGGGGTCAAATCGATATCCGCTTTCACAAAGGGCAATATCTTGTTACATATGAATGTAGAAGTGGCCTGGTTATGATTTGAATTCACTACAGGACTCACACAAGTATGATTCCCGCATACTTATTTATTTGCCAGAATTTTGTCGGTGATTTCTTTGAGATATATGCATGAAGCCTCCAAGGGCAGTTCGCGTATGTTTTACAAACAATGGTGTACTTGGTCATGTTAGTCTTGATTGGTTTAAAAGAAACTCCGTGTTTAATTGTCCAAATGCCGACTGCCTAAATTAATTTCTCCTTATTCTCGAACAAATCGCCGACTTTCAACTCACTTTCAATATCAACTGCCGAAAGCCTATCCGCACGAAAGTTGACATTCTCCATTACCGATATAGATAACATATGAGTATCTGTCATATTATCGGCAAGTGGATCTTCAAACTCAATCAAGTAATTGTTAACACATTAATTAGTAATTCACTGCCTATCATTCTCATCAGCAAGGATATATGCAATTTGCATGCTATTTTATACTTGAATCTCGTCCTCATCACTAGCATTATCATCACTTTCATCTCCATTATGTTCCAACACCGCTGGATCCGTAGCAGGTACATCGGTTGGATGTGCAGAACCAACATTGGGAACTTACACGGTACTTGATGTTTCGGCTTCATACCGACGAAATCCTGACCTATCGTCTGCAAACGACGTCCATCCTGTATTGTAAGACTGCATGTGCTTGGCATTTTGGGGCATAATATTGATGCCGAAACTTGGCGTTGGCGTGCAATTAAAACCGAAATTTGGCGGTGACATGCAATTATAACCGGGCGGCAGTACATAAGAACTGTACACAAATAAATGAATACTTAGTAACTATAGCTTATCTCCACCATCAATAAATAGTGATTTGCTAAATGTATATGCGGTATAAAGATATGCAAGTTAATACTTACTTCGTAAACTGCTAATTCACTGGCGTCCCGCTTCATGTGCTTTCATCTACGTAAGTTTGATCTATATACTGTTCATCATTGGTGAGAGGCATAAATCCGG
Organism: Agapanthus africanus; assembly: GCA_030015575.1. NCBI lineage: Eukaryota > Viridiplantae > Streptophyta > Magnoliopsida > Asparagales > Amaryllidaceae > Agapanthus > Agapanthus africanus. Next base: position 117,610,965 of record CM057338.1, on the reverse strand, counting down.
TAGAATCAGCATTCAGTTTGAGTATGCGTTTCATTTCTCCTTACGGGTATTGCTCGGATGCTTGAAAAGAAAGATCAGGCATTTCAGAATAAGGTTCAGGCAGTTGAGCGGACGCCAATATCTTCTTCACAAACAGCTCGATCGATTTTGATTCCGATGTAAGCATGATTTGTGTATTCTCATCATCGGATACTTTAATGACGGTATACTCATGCTCCGTCAGCTATTTGCATATTAAGAAGATATTGAACACTAATTGATTAATTTTGGTAGTTTTGTACACTACTTGACACAACTCGTTGTATGTGCTAGACTTCTTAATTCTAGTCATCTTAGATTTTTCACCGACATATTCAGAAATATTATTTTTTCCAATCGTTAATTGACCACCGAAATAGCAAACTAGATGGATGTAATTATCCGACATTTTTCCACCTACCAGAAATATTGACACACTTTAAGAGTTCTCGTCAGACAACCTACTTATTTATCCTCACAATTATATTCAACTAATTACATAAAATTACAATAAAATCCATAATTATAGCATATAACAGGTTGCAAGAATTTGTATTCTATTCATTGATCCGTCATAAGTAAAATCGGGGAAAACCCTTAATATATATCCTATTTGTTCGAATTGCTTACCGAATACGAAATTTTAACCAAAATTTTTTAAATTATTTTTAAATAAAATTAGGATTTAGCTAATCTTCGAGATGCTCACAGTGGTGATGACGATGGTGAGAATGAAGGTGATTGTTCGTCCTTAAATTTCCACCTAAATCTGCACAAGCGAGAAATTGTGAGATCGAGAGAGCTGAGTGAGAGAGAGACAAAGAAAGAGAGATGAGAGAGACTAGAGGAGGCTCGGGGGAGGTCAGAGGAGGAAAAAGAGGACGCTCGGGAGGAGGTGGGGGGAGGTCGGAGGAGGGAGGTGGGTCGGGGGAATATTGGTCTCGGGAGGGAGGAAGAGAGAGAGAGATCGAGATCGAGATCGAGATTGAGAGAGGGAGAGAGCAGATAGAGAAAGATCGAGATCGAGAGAGAGTACCAGAGATAGAGATAGACCGACCGAGAGAGAGAGATGAGAGAGAGTGAAGTGAGGATTGAGGAAAGTTAGCGTGGAATTGATTTAAGTAGGGGAATGGGCACACTTTCATGCGCCCTATTATTTTGGACTTAAATATATACGCACAGTTTCAAATTACACTCTTTACATTTGTATGGGGTGCAGTTTGAAACTGCACCCCATACAATTGCAATGAGCGCAGTCTCAAACCGCGCCCATAATTTTTTTTTATTTGACGCCAGCGTCAGCGTTGAGCTGGCGCTGACGTGGCATCCATGAGACAGAAAGTGGTCTTTTTTTGTAATTATTTTTGAAAGTGGTTTTTAAAAAGAAAATATTTAAATATGGCTTAATATAAAAAATTGTCCTACATATGAATAAATTTGGCTGAAGGAAGATAACAAATTTTGCTGTACAAAATTGTTCGACATCTCTATGAAAATATAAAATAGATGGCGACATGAATTCTATTCCAAATTTCCATCAAGGGAATTATAATTTTCAAACACGGAAGTGGTGGACGAAATGATCTGGGCTTGTTTGGCATTTCTATCGCTCGATTTATTTTCGGTATCACAGTAATGTTGGTAATAATCAACTGGTTAGCCTGTCTCGAATTTGGAGGAATATTTATCGGAATTAATCTATTTATTATGAGTACTCTTGGTACTGATAATTCTTGACATATCTCCAACTGTACATCAGTACTGAAATAATTGCAACGATCTTGCTCTAAAGTTATGCAAGAAACATTCTTTGATGAATATTTTCTATTTCGTGCTTAGGTTAGTATAAAACCGTGTTTATATACATAACTATATGTTAATTAAATGATGGAAATCTAGCTGAGAATCCTGCATCTTAGAATTTGGCAACAAAGATAGAGTGAATGTGTAACCACAAAAGATGACGATGCAGTATTTGTATGCACCGTCTCCTTTTTGATTTGTGTAGGCCCTTTTACTCTTAAATTTCAAAGGATGGAGCGCTTCTATGTATTATGTTAGTGATCCAGTTAACAATAATGACCAATAATCCCACGGAACTGTTGAAAATTGATGCAAATTAAAGTCTAGGGTTTGGTGCGCACCTTTTGACATGCATGACATTGTTAGGTGGTGATAATGTTAGGCGGTGACTTTGATAGGTGCTACTTTGACATACATGATATTGTTAGGTGGTGACAATGATAGGCGGTGACTTTGTCAGGTGCTACTTTTGACATGCATGGCATTGTTAGGTGATGACAATGTTAAGTGGTGACTTTGTTAGGTGCCACTTTTGACATGCATGATATTGTTAGGTGATGACAATGATAAGTGGTGACTTTGTTAGATGGTGACATTGTCATAGGTGCTATAAAAGCACATCTTATGAGTGAGGCATTTTGTATCAATCACAAGCATCATCACAAGAGGCAAAGGCTAAGAGAGAAATATCCTAGGGTTGTTCTTGTGTGTAAACTTGATTCAAGTATTGTAGACGTTTGCAGATTCCACTCTGCCGGGGATTAGCCATACGGTGGTTGAACCTCGTTAACAAATCTATCTTGTTTGTGATTGATTGTTTTCTTATTCCTGCACTTTAATTTATATTGTCTTTCGTCGTTTAATTGCGTGATTGTATTTTTGCGTGATTTGGGTTTTGTCGCAAGCACTGTTCCGTGGATCGACTCTCCCTCCCAACAACTGGTATCAGAGAAAGGTTAAAAGAACCTAGGGTTCTTCGATTCTATAATCTAGGTAACGGTGAGTAACGACGCTTGTGTCCTCTTCCCCACTTTATTAGATTGTAGTTTTGAAGGCGTTGGTTCAGATTTAGAAGGAAGTCGGGTTTGCTACGATACAAACGAAAGATGGCAGAGGATAAGATAAGAATCGAGAAATTCAATGGTCACAATTTTGGTTGGTGGCGCATGCAGTTAGAAAACTGTCTATACCAAAAGGATCTATATCTTCCGTTGCTAGGAAAAAAGCTCGAGAAGATGACCGATGAGGAGTAGAACCTTTTGGATAGGAAAGGCTTGGCGACGATCAGATTGTTGTTGACTCCGCAGGTGATCTTTAATATCTCAAATGAGAAAACAACTAAGACGCTAATGACGACGTTAGCGAAGTTGTATGAGAAGCCATCGACATCAAATAAAATATTTTTGATGAAGAAGCTTTTCAACATGAAGATGGTAGAGAATGGTTCGGTGATAGAGCACATGAATGAGTTCAACGGTGTGATAAGCCAACTTGAGTCCGTTTCAATCATCTTTGAAGACGAGATTCGAGCCCTACTGTTCCTATGTTCGTTGCCAGAGAGTTGGGAGAATCTAGTGATGGCGGTTAGTAACTCTATCTCAGGGATTCTCACGTTTAATTATGCGGTAAGCTGCATATTAAACGATGAGATGCGGAGAAAGTCCGTGAGTGGGAGTTCTGGAACTTCTTCACTTTCGGTGGAGAATCTGTAACAACCCTAATTTTCCTATACAAAATTTTTCAAATATTTTTTCAAAAATCCACAAAGGGGTATTTTAGCATGAGCACAAGATATAAGTAATTATTTTGTTTTTAATTACAAGCTACAAGAATATAATAACTCAATTTTTAGTGTACAAGAATTTACTTTAAATTTAATGTATACTAGGAGTATTTATTCTTGCTGCTATTAGTTTAAGTAATTAAATACCACAATAATTACAAGAAAGAGCTTGTAGCTCATTGGTAATACCTTGCACTGCTGAACCAAGCCATCAGAGTTCGAATCCCATACCCCACATTATTTTTAATATTGATTTTTTAAAAACCTTTAGAATACCAAGAGTTTACACGTGCATATCTCACAAAAACCCCACTACACCCAAAGATGTAACACTTGCAGAGGGTAGATGAACCGTCGGGGGAGATCCAGGTCACCGGAATCGGTCGGGAATCGGCCAACTCGGCCTTGACTCGGCCGACTCAATGATCCGACCGAGTCACGGCCGAGTCACCCCCGATTCGGCCGATTCCGGCGAGGGTCACAACATGAAAGTTGTGTCTTTTAGTATTCCCTACGCACCTGCAAAGTTTCAGCCTCATACCACTTTCAGAGCTCTTTAAAACCCCCAATTACTCCACTTTTAATACATTTTTATTACATTTTATCATATTTTTATTTTTAACTTTTCATCTACCCTAACCCTAGCCTAACCCTATAAATACCAACCCTACACACTACCCTCTCACCCCCCAAAATCTTGAGCCACTCTCTCAAAAGTTTCCACAAGAAGTGTGCTTCGAAATCGAGTTCCCGGCGAAGCTCTGACGGAATTCCGACGACGCGTTTTGGAGCAACCGGCGACGTAATCACCCCTCGGCCTTCCTCCCTGGTTCTCTTTACTCTTTAGAAGAGTTTAAACCTGTAAGTCCCACCTCTTCTACCTTCCTTTTCTTTAATGTAAAAATACGAATTTCTGAAACCCGACGGAAATCGGACAAACCGATTTCCGATTCGATTTTTCTTTAAAATTCCACTTGTCACCTAATACATATTATCTACCCATATGCATGTTGACTATTAATCACCCTTAAACCAATTTAATCACACTTTTCCACATGAAATGATAAGTTCTTTACAAAACCATATTTCTTTCATTAAAATACCATGAAGTTCATTTTTCTTAATGTAATCAAGTATCTCGCTCCTAAACATGTTTATTGTGATAACTAAACTTGTTTCAATCAATTTGAATGAAATTTCACACATGAAATGATAACGTTTACGAATACCGTATTCTTGCACTTTAATACCTTTAGGTTTAACATAGCTTATTTCACCTTTAAACTTCACCAAAACCTAATATAAGTCATGGGGTAATGACCTACCCTTACACACACTCAATATAACCCTAAATGATAAATATCAAAAATAAAGAATACGAAATTACAGGACTTTTCACTAAAATACCATAACCTTTATAACCTTTAGTTAAATCTTTAAATTGTAAACTTTTCTAAATAAAATCTTATATAAAATGAAAGCACGATTGGTCATGGACATCGATCGTTTATCTAAACTGTCTTGTGGGTCTAGGCAAGTGTGTCTAAGGCTAGTGGTTTTTAATTAGGCCCACGACTGTGGTTCCTTCCCACTTACCTGGCACTTATCTGGCCGCAATTGACGGTGAAGAGACGATTTGAGGCTTCTAATGACTCATCGTTTAGACCCTAGAAATAGGCTAGTTGGCTTAGGAAACCCTAATAACTAAAATACGGAAACTATACTCTTTTGCAAATAAACACCCTATATTTATAAAACCGTTTTCCTAAATGAAAAGTATTTATAAAACCTAAGCAAAGTGCCGCTACAACCCATCTTTGGGGAACCTGTTAGGGATAGTACGGTTCATCGTGCACCCGCAGGCTAGTAGTGCGAGATTCGGACCTCCGCAAGGAGCATTCGGTCTCGAAGGGTTTAAAATACGACTTTTAAGGAAAATGAGATTTTGGAAAATAAAATATTTATTTAAAATTATTCTTGTATTAAAATATATTTAATTATCATTTAAACACCTATTTTATTATAATAACAAGTTTCCATTTTTTTCTAAAATTACAAGATTAAAAGTTACATTAAAATACCATGAATTTCAAATAATCAATTAATATTTTTATTAGGATATATTCACTAGAATAACATAAAGAAAATCCATACACATTATAACTATAAAGACGAATAACAAATACTTGAGGCGTATTTTGCAAACTATACAATATTACTTTTTACAATAAACCCCCTCAAGTTTTATAAATTACAATAAGGCCCCTAACAAATGAAGAACTTCAAATTATCTTCTCTAGTCTGACTCGGGTTAGAGTCTGACTATTTCTGACCTGAATATAATTCAAGTCAATCTATATTCTTTATATTTCAATTCAAGATGAATACATGAATCCCAGAATCCAGTTAACAATCTATATAACTTGACTGAACCGAACCATGGATATTCCTTTTACATGATTCCCAGTATTCCATTTACATGACTCTATGGTTATAGCCGTTTCCTGATATCATGGTTTCGGTCAGTCAGTTAATCACTCATACAATCAACACAATTTTACAAGATAACAATACAAACAAGACATCGCGGGGTTTAAGGGGTAGACTGGTACGGAATATGTTAAAGGTGGCACGAGGTGGTCACTTAAGACATAATTACATCCATGCCGTTGTTCCGTGGTATTATCGACGGAGCCTTGTACTACAGGTTACCAAAGTCCCCGGTGTAAGTGAGACTCCCCTCGTATACACTGGCATCTTCTGTACCAGGCTATAAACAACACCGTTAATACAACATTATAATATTATAATACAACATTAAAAGCTACACTCTCCCTCTCTTACTCTCTGTCTATTCCTCTCTTATCTTGGGACTTACCGAGCGACCTGTTCGCTGACGACATTCTATTTCTCTCTTCTTTGAATGTCGTCAGGTGATTTGGACCCGGCCGAGATTGAGCCATCGCAAGAAGACTTGGAGCAGTTTACTGAAGACCCTGCACTGTAGTTTCATTGTACACTTTTCCTTTCTGTACTTTTCATTTCCTGTTATGCCACTGTTTAGGCATCTTTTATTTCAGTTGTATTTCCTTTCATGTATTGTACAAAGAATGTTAATAAATAAAAGTTGTTGTTCTTTTTATACTCTTGTCTCTTGTGTAATATTTTTATATTGCTTAGCTACGCTTAGCGTATGTACTTCTGAGTACATACGTAGCGGACCTCGTCGCGTCCACTTCGCCGTACACTGGGAAGCGGGGCGTGACAGGTTTTGTTGGTGGCCCATGCAGGTCAGAGCTGTATGAATCCCTGTCATGCAGTTCTGGTCTGTGTGAACAACCTAAGCAATATAACACAAGAACCAGCAACTAAAACATTCTTTACAATTCATGTTCCTTGAATCTTGCAAATCTCTATTCCTTGAATCTTATCATTTCATGTACTTGAATCTGTCCTAACCCAAATTTTTCTTCAGGGTTATGGATTCCCCAAACAACACCAGCACCAACGTCAACAACACACCCTCAGCACTACCTCTCACTCCAGTTGTTTCCGCACCATCCACTGAGCAAACCATGCTATTCGATGCGATCTGCAGTCTGCTAGAGGGACAGCAACAACTTCTGAGTCGTCCTGAGGCAGATGCACCGGGAATAAAACAATTCAGAGCTTTGCACCCAAAGCAATTCTCGGGTAAAGGAAGCCCTCTCGAAGCAGAAGAATGGGCACAAAGTATTGAAGACGATCTGGCAGCAGCTCAAGTGCCAGATAATGCTTGGGTCCGTGTAGCGAAGCTACAGCTCACGGATAACGCTCGTAATTGGTGGAAGGTGGAAGAAACCCGTCTGGCACAACCGATTGAATGGAAAACATTTCGCGAGAAGTTTGACGCGAAATATTTCCCTGTGACCGCCAGGTTCGCTATGGAGCAGCAATTTATTCATCTACAGCAAGGATCAATGTGGGAGAAATCAGTAGATGAATATGATGCTGAGTTCACTATGTTGAGCCGATTCGCGGCACACTTGATACCGACGGACGATATCAGAGCCCGTCGCTTTCAACAAGGACTGGACACGGAGATTCAGGCTGCCCTAGCCACGGGAAAATTTCTGACTCATGAAGATGCTCTGGAAGCTGCCCGCAGCTATGAAGCAGTGATAAAGGCAAGGGGCAGACCTCAGTCTGCAGGAGTGAAACGTCCTGCCACTCAGATGGCAGAAAGGGCCTCTTCAAGGCCAGCTGTTGAACTCAGAAGACTGGAAGAAGATAAGGATCGGTCAAGACCCGATTTTTGCTTTTATTGCAAGAGGGAAGGTCACTTGTGGAAGGACTGTAGACGCGCAAAAGGCCTATGTTTGGTTTGTGGCGCGTCCAATCACGGAATTGGAAACTGTCCTTATAGACGCAACTCAGCACACACACCCGCCAACTACCCGTAGCAGCCAGCTATCCAGGCTCCTGCAGCTCATCCTGCACTCCCAGCACCACCTCCACGTAGATTTCCTGCTCAGCCAAATCGTCAATTCCATCAGGCACTGAGAAATATGCCTCGAGTACAGGGGAATATGCCTCCAGCTAGGAGGAACGTGCCACGGCGACAGGCTCTCACCTTAGCAGCCATAGAACCTGAAACTGTGAACCAAGGTAACCCAGGTAACCTCCTCACCACTTTGACTAAAACTTCTTTACAACCTTTAATTTTGACACCAAACTGTTAAACTTTCCTTTTACAAATTTCGAGGACGAAATGTTTATAAGGAGGGTAGAATGTAACAACCCTAATTTTCCTATACAAAATTTTTCAAATATTTTTTCAAAAATCCACAAAGGGGTATTTTAGCATGAGCACAAGATATAAGTAATTATTTTGTTTTTAATTACAAGCTACAAGAATATAATAACTCAATTTTTAGTGTACAAGAATTTACTTTAAATTTAATGTATACTAGGAGTATTTATTCTTGCTGCTATCAGTTTAAGTAATTAAATACCACAATAATTACAAGAAAGAGCTTGTAGCTCATTGGTAATACCTTGCACTGCTGAACCAAGCCATCAGAGTTCGAATCTCATACCCCACATTATTTTTAATATTGATTTTTTAAAAACCTTTAGAATACCAAGAGTTTACACGTGCATATCTCACAAAAACCCCACTACACCCAAAGATGTAACACTTGCAGAGGGTAGATGAACCGTCGGGGGAGATCCAGGTCACCGGAATCGGTCGGGAATCGGCCAACTCGGCCTTGACTCGGCCGACTCAATGATCCGACCGAGTCACGGCCGAGTCACCCCCGATTCGGCCGATTCCGGCGAGGGTCACAACATGAAAGTTGTGTCTTTTGGTATTCCCTACGCACCTGCAAAGTTTCAGCCTCATACCACTTTCAAAGCTCTTTAAAACCCCCAATTACTCCACTTTTAATACATTTTTATTACATTTTATCATATTTTTATTTTTAACTTTTCATCTACCCTAACCCTAGCCTAACCCTATAAATACCAACCCTACACACTACCCTCTCACCCCCCAAAATCTTGAGCCACTCTCTCAAAAGTTTCCACAAGAAGTGTGCTTCGAAATCGAGTTCCCGGCGAAGCTCTGACGGAATTCCGACGACGCGTTTTGGAGCAACCGGCGACGTAATCACCCCTCGGCCTTCCTCCCTAGTTCTCTTTACTCTTTAGAAGAGTTTAAACCTGTAAGTCCCACCTCTTCTACCTTCCTTTTCTTTAATGTAAAAATACGAATTTCTGGAACCCGACGGAAATCGGACAAACCGATTTCCGATTCGATTTTTCTTTAAAATTCCACTTGTCACCTAATACATATTATCTACCCATATGCATGTTGACTATTAATCACCCTTAAACCAATTTAATCACACTTTTCCACATGAAATGATAAGTTCTTTACAAAACCATATTTCTTTCATTAAAATACCATGAAGTTCATTTTTCTTAATGTAATCAAGTATCTCGCTCCTAAACATGTTTATTGTGATAACTAAACTTGTTTCAATCAATTTGAATGAAATTTCACACATGAAATGATAACGTTTACGAATACCGTATTCTTGCACTTTAATACCTTTAGGTTTAACATAGCTTATTTCACCTTTAAACTTCACCAAAACCTAATATAAGTCACGGGGTAATGACCTACCCTTACACACACTCAATATAACCCTAAATGATAAATATCAAAAATAAAGAATACGAAATTACAGGACTTTTCACTAAAATACCATAACCTTTATAACCTTTAGTTAAATCTTTAAATTGTAAACTTTTCTAAATAAAATCTTATATAAAATGAAAGCACGATTGGTCATGGACATCGATCGTTTATCTAAACTGTCTTGTGGGTCTAGGCAAGTGTGTCTAAGGCTAGTGGTTTTTAATTAGGCCCACGACTGTGGTTCCTTCCCACTTACCTGGCACTTATCTGGCCGCAATTGACGGTGAAGAGGCGATTTGAGGCTTCTAATGACTCATCGTTTAGACCCTAGAAATAGGCTAGTTGGCTTAGGAAACCCTAATAACTAAAATACGGAAACTATACTCTTTTGCAAATAAACACCCTATATTTATAAAACCGTTTTCCTAAATGAAAAGTATTTATAAAACCTAAGCAAAGTGCCGCTACAACCCATCTTTGGGGAACCTGTTAGGGATAGTACGGTTCATCGTGCACCCGCAGGCTAGTAGTGCGAGATTCGGACCTCCGCAAGGAGCATTCGGTCTCGAAGGGTTTAAAATACGACTTTTAAGGAAAATGAGATTTTGGAAAATAAAATATTTATTTAAAATTATTCTTGTATTAAAATATATTTAATTATCATTTAAACACCTATTTTATTATAATAACAAGTTTCCATTTTTTTCTAAAATTACAAGATTAAAAGTTACATTAAAATACCATGAATTTCAAATAATCAATTAATATTTTTATTAGGATATATTCACTAGAATAACATAAAGAAAATCCATACACATTATAACTATAAAGACGAATAACAAATACTTGAGGCGTATTTTGCAAACTATACAATATTACTTTTTACAATAAACCCCCTCAAGTTTTATAAATTACAATAAGGCCCCTAACAAATGAAGAACTTCAAATTATCTTCTCTAGTCTGACTCGGGTTAGAGTCTGACTATTTCTGACTTGAATATAATTCAAGTCAATCTATATTCTTTGTATTTCAACTCAAGATGAATACATGAATCCCAGAATCCAGTTAACAATCTATATAACTTGACTGAACCGAACCATGGATATTCCTTTTACATGATTCCCAGTATTCCATTTACATGACTCTATGGTTATAGCCGTTTCCTGATATCATGGTTTCGGTCAGTCAGTTAATCACTCATACAATCAACACAATTTTACAAGATAACAATACAAACAAGACATCGCGGGGTTTAAGGGGTAGACTGGTACGGAATATGTTAAAGGTGGCACGAGGTGGTCACTTAAGACATAATTACATCCATGCCGTTGTTCCGTGGTATTATCGACGGAGCCTTGTACTACAGGTTACCAAAGTCCCCGGTGTAAGTGGGACTCCCCTCGTATACACTGGCATCTTCTGTACCAGGCTATAAACAACACCGTTAATACAACATTATAATATTATAATACAACATTAAAAGCTACACTCTCCCTCTCTTACTCTCTGTCTATTCCTCTCTTATCTTTGGGACTTACCGAGCGACCTGTTCGCTGACGACATTCTATTTCTCTCTTCTTTGAATGCCGTCAGGTGATTTGGACCCGGCCGAGATTGAGCCATCGCAAGAAGACTTGGAGCAGTTTACTGAAGACCCTGCACTGTAGTTTCATTGTACACTTTTCCTTTCTGTACTTTTCATTTCCTGTTATGCCACTGTTTAGGCATCTTTTATTTCAGTTGTATTTCCTTTCATGTATTGTACAAAGAATGTTAATAAATAAAAGTTGCTGTTCTTTTTATACTCTTGTCTCTTGTGTAATATTTTTATATTGCTTAGCTACGCTTAGCGTATGTACTTCTGAGTACATACGTAGCGGACCTCGTCGCGTCCACTTCGCCGTACACTGGGAAGCGGGGCGTGACAGAATCATGGCAGAACAATGGAAATGAGAAAGTGGAAAAAAGGCAAGTCTAAAAGCCGGGGTAAATTTCAAGGAAAAATCCAAGGCGCCTGTTGGAATTGTGGAAAAAAGGGCCACAGAAGAAGTGAATGCAGGCTTCCGAAAAAAGGCTCAGATGAGAAGACGGATGAAAAGGAAGCGAATGTGGTGTCTATAAAAGAACAAGGGGAACAAGGTCTTTGTCTATCGGTGAGTGAGAACACAAAGGCGAATACTTGGTTCCTAGATTCAGGGGCTTCTTTTCATTGCACTTCAGGCAGACATCACTTTAGCGAGTATGTTCGGGGCGATCTTGGACATGTGATGGTAGGAAACGGTCAATCGTGTAAGATCGTTGGAAAGGGGATGATCATCTTGCAACCGTCATGAGGTGGTCAAATCAAATTGAAGAATGCTCGTCATATTCCGGATTTGAAGAAAAGCTTGACTTCCACAAGTCAGCTAGACAACGAAGGGTTTACTACAATGTTTGGGAATTCTCAATGGAAGATTTCCAAAGGGTCGTTGGTGGTCGCAAGGGACAAGCTGAGCGGTTCGTTGTACTCATTCAATGGGAGCAGCGAAGGCTCGGTTGCATTGACGACAAGTTCGGAGAAAGATTCGGAGACTTCGTTATGGCATAAGAGATTGGGACACCTAAGAGAGAAGAACATGAAAATTCTTCAAGCCAAGGGGGTTCTTTCGGGGCTGGAAAAAGTGGAGTTGGGGTTTTGCGAGAGCTACGTTTGTGGGAAGCAAAACAGGCTCAGTTTTCAAATTGGAGGCGTAGCGAAAAAGACCAAGAAACTGGAGATGGTGCATACCGACGTGTGGGGTCCAGCCTCGGTGGAGTCTTATGGAGGAAATCGGTATTTCGTGACGTTCATCGATGATACAAGTCGGAGGACATGGGTGTACGCGATGAAGAAAAAGTCCGATGTGTTTGGCATCTTCAAACACTGGATTGCGCAGGTGGAGAACTAAACGGGGATGAAGGTTAAACGCCTAAAGTCCGATAATGGCGGGGAATACTGCACCCAAGAGTTCGAGGAGTTTTGCTCGCAAAAGGGTATTCGTTGGTTGAAGACGTTACCTGGGACGCCACAGCAAAATGGTATCGCTGAAAGGATGAACAGAACGATCCTAGAGCGAGTGCGAAGCATGATCTTGGATGTGAATCTGCCAAAATTCTTATGGGCAGCAGCGGTCGATACTGTTGTGTATCTGATCAACAGAAACCTGGCAAGTGCGCTTGATGGAGGCATTACAGAAGAAATTTGGTCGGGTAAACCGGTCAACTATTCGCACCTTAAAGTATTTGGCTGTATTGCATATTCTTTGATTGATAAGGCAGAAAGGAGTAAGCTTGACTCCAAATCTAAGAAGTGTGCTTTCATCGGGTATGGTGGAGACGAGTTCGGATATCGGCTGTGGGATTACACAAGTAAGAAAGTAATACGAAGCCGGAACGTTGTGTTTGATGAGCAGCACTTATATAGAGAATAAAAACAAGCCAAAGATGGTGTTGTATCTGAGTTCGTGGAGTTAGACGGAACTCAAGAGAACAATCAGGTGCCCATAAGTAGGGATCAAAACATGGAAGAAGCTGTAGTGCAGGATCCGACTCAAGAACATGATGGTGACCATGTTCAGCAACTAGATGTGTCAATTCTGAGGAGATCTACGAGAGAAAGGAGGCTACCTGAAAGACTTGTGTACGACTTCATTTTGTACACGGATTCGGGAGAGCCTGAATCCCTTGAAGTGGCGACGCAAGACGGTGCTAGTAAGCAGTGGGAGCGAGCAATGGACGAGGAGATGAATCCTTTGAAGAAGAACCGCACGTGGGACCTAGTGAAGCTACCCATGGGTCGAAAAGTGTTGCTGAATAGATGGGTGTACAGGATAAAAGATGAGGCCGATGGTATGAAGCGGTACAAGGCCCGCTTGGTAGTCAAGGGATATGCACAAAAGCAAGGAATTGACTATCAAGAGATATTTTCTTTTGTGGTGAAAATGACATCAATTCGGGTGATCCTTAGTATTGTGGCGGTGGAGGATCTGCACTTGGAGCAACTTGATGTGAAGACCGCGTTCCTTTATGGAGATTTGGTGGAGGAGATCTATATGATGCATCCACCGGGATATGAGGTGAAGAGAAAAGAAACTATGGTGTGTAGACTGCGAAAGAGTTTGTACGGATTTAAGCAAGCTCCAAGACAGTGGTATCTCAAATTCGATCAGTTCATGCTAGAGACGGGATTTGTGCACGGTGAGTCAGATCACTGTGTCTATATTCAGACTTTTGAGGATGGAGACTATATCATTCTATCACTCTATGTAGATGATATGTTGGTAGCGGGTCCGAACTTCGAGAAAATTCAAAGTCTGAAAAAGATGATGGCTGAAAAGTTTTCAATGAAAGATTTGGGAGCGGCCAAACAAATTTTTGGCATGAAGATTGTTCGAGATAGGAAGCAGCGGAAGCTGTGGTTATCGCAAAGGGACTATATCGAGAAGGTTTTGAAGCGATTCAACATGGACAAGTCAAAACCGGTGAGTACGCCTTTAGCAAAACATTTCAAACTCATGAAGGAGTTTTGCCCGACAACTCAAGAGCAGAAAGACGAGATGGCAAGCGTGCCTTATGCTTCTGCGGTGGGGAGTTTAATGTATGCAATGGTGAGTACGAGACCAGTTATTGCACATGCAGTGGGAGTTGTGAGCCGGTATATGCAAAACCCGGGGAAGGAGTATTGGAATGCGGTGAAGTGGATTTTGAGGTATCTTAGGGGTACGTCTAGTCACTGCTTATGTTTCGGGGGTGACTCTCTAAAGGTGCAAGGTTACGTTGATGCAGACTACTCGGGTGATTGAGATAGTGGGAAGAGCACAACAGGATGCGTATTTACAGTTGGGGGAACAGCGGTGAATTGGGTATCTCAACTGCAAAAAGTGGTAGCATTGTCAACTACGGAGGCTGAGTATGTGGCGATCACGGAAACCAGCAAAGAGATGATATGTTTACAAGGGTTACTCGAAGAGTTGAGTAAGAAGCAAAACTTCAATACCTTGTGGAGCGACAGCCAAAGTGCAATATATTTGGCGAAGAATGCAGCATATCATTCTCGGACGAAGTATATCAAGGTGCGTTACCATTTCATACGCATAACGTTGGAAGATGGTGAGTTGACACTACAGAAGATTACGGGAGAAAAGAATCCGGTGGATATGTTCACCAAAATAGTAGACAGAGATAAGCTGGATCTCTGTTGCAAGTTGGTGAATCTCTCCATGAAAATTTGATGAGAAGAGAGCAGCAGCAGAATCGTGTGAAGTTTTCAAGTGCTGAGAATCAAGCAAAAAAAAATACTCCAAGTGGGACAATGTCGAGATTGTGATGAATTTGCATCAAGGTGGAGTTTGTTGAAAATTGATGCAAATTAAAGTTTAGGGTTAGGTGCCTCCTTTTGACATGCATGACATTGTTAGGTGGTGATAATGTTAGGTGATGACTTTGATATGTGCTACTTTGATATGCATGATATTGTTAGGTGGTGACAATGATAGGTGGTGACTTTGTTAGGTGCTAATTTTGACATGCATGACAATGTTAGGCGGTGACTTTGTTAGATGCCACTTTTGACATGCATGATATTGTTAGGTGATGACAATGATAAGTGGTGATTTTGTTAGATGGTGACATTGTACTAGGTGCTATAAAAGCACATCTTATGAGTGAGGCATTTTGTATCAATCACAAGCATTATCACAAGAGGCAAAGGCTAAGAGAGAAATCTCCTAGGGTTGTTCTTGTGTGTAAACTTGGTTCAAGTATAGTAGACGTTTGCAGATTCCGTTCTGCCGGAGACTAACCATACGGTGGGTGAACCTCGTTAACAAATCTATCTTGTTTGTGATTGATTGTTTTCTTATTCCTGCACTTTAATTTATATTGTCTTTCGTCGTTTAATTGCGTGATTGTATTTTTGCGTGATTTGGGTTTTGTCGCGAGCACTGTTCCGTGGATCGACTCTTCCTCCCAACAGGAACAACATGAATGATTATATATATAGCAATCCGTTAATCCCACAGAAACACTGGAGCAATGTAAGGGGACTTCGAAAACTCTGACCGCTACTTTTGCCAAACTATCCCAATCCCTGTGTTTAACATTCATACACTTAACCGACACCATTTGACTTGTAAGAGTATGCATTAGGAGACGAACCATTAACAATGAGCCATTATTTCCATAAACCATGCAATTACAATAATCAGTAAGTCCCCTTGCAAGTTTCCGGTTAAATACCTGACCGTACATTATAGCATGATATCTTCAGAACAAAAACAATAATTCCATGAAATTAAATCACAAATAAGGCATATCAAATGTCAGATTCAGGCTTCCAAATATAAACAAAAAAGTTAGGATTTTCTGTTACGGAGGTCCTACAAAAAGAATTTTCCAATTCGGATAGTAGGAACTCGAGTTATGAAGATTTTAATTCAGATTGTGTGTATGTTTCAGCTACAGTTTCAGAAAACAGTGCTGATATTAAAGTACAATTTCGAAGTGTTTATGTGTAGAATTTCAAGTCGAGATATACTGGGGAAAAGTGCATCACCCAAAGTATTTATAAAATACCTAAGGGTTTGCTTAGTTTGGAGTCCCGAAGTGAGAGTTACGACATTTTAAGCGACAAGTTCTACTGCAGTTTTGTGAAAAATAGCAACCATAACGAAAACGGTAACTACTAAGTCATGGGTCAAACGAAACAATTTAGTCCTAATTAAATTTAGGAGAAGGCATGAATCTACTGTAATTCTCAAAAGGTGGATTTACAAAATCCGTTCTTATGAATTTTATAAAATTATTTGAGTGGAGTACTATCGTAGAAATTCAGCAACAGTCCAGATTTGCGCAAAAAAATTAAACTGCTTAAAACTACGACCTAAGATCAGAATTAATCAAAAATTAAAATATGAAAGCTATAAGAAACTCTCCTCTCAATTTTTTTTATAAAAAGAAATATGTCATTTGGTTTCCGGAACCACAAGATACAAGCATTTAAAGGCTGCAACTAGTAACAGTTCTAGAAATAAACATAGTACCTTGTTTGTATAAGAAACAAATCTTGACATATCTATTGGTCAATCTCATAAACCCTAATATGTTATAACCATGATCGGCGAGGAAATCACATAAACAATACCATAAAGCATTATAAAACATGCATATAATATTTGATCAAAAACATGAAGGCAAACACGTATTGAAATCCCTAATTCGATCTATCTTCTCATTAAATAATTATCTTTTCTTATTTTCTTTTTTATTATTATCGTGAGAGACTATCGTTATAGATCAAAGATACCTAAGATGAGAGATCGAGAAGACGATCTAGGGTTTTGAAAAGACTTACAATCTAAATGATTTATGATCGTCCAATTATGTAGAGAGAAAATCTCGATTCGATCGAGTTTTGACGTAAATGGTGTGTGGACCAAGCATCTTCTTTCTAGGGTTCTTTCTCTCTTTCTAGGGTTTCTCTCTCTTTTTTTATGAGAAATTATGAGAGGAGAGAAGGGGCAAGAGTTTTATTTATAATATTAAGAGTTAGAGTTTTAGAGTTCAAGAGCTAGGATTTAAATGGGTTTGATCAAACGGTTTAGAAAAAGTTTTATAAGTAAAAATTTAAATTATAAAAATAAATTCGAAAGTAAATATTCACATTAAAATAAATTTCAAAATTTCAAAAAAAAAATAAAATTAGACCCTTTTTAACCAAAAATCTATTAATAAATAAAAACTTGCAACATAAAAGGCTCGAACTTATGACTTATGAAATAGCAATGCATGGTGATAACCAAAATATAAAAGAATGTACCATGCGTATAACTAGAAAAGAAATATTTTTATACACATGATTTAAACAAGAGGAGTTTTTATTAAAAAAGGAGAAAAGGAAGTACAGAATTTTGTGCTGGTTACATATCCTAAAGCTGAACTGTTCCAAGGAATAATAACCTGAGTACCGGTGTGCACCAACAGCTACACTGAACTTTTGGGCCATGGTGATCGGATCTCCCAATTTTTAACGCACAAGTTAAGCTCTCTGAATTTTTGACTAATTTATTTTCGGTGTATTTTAACCCACTATAATATTACAGCCCAGAAAATGTTCTGCCCGCAACCCCTCTCCCTCTTAGTATTTTAGAAGATTTTCTTCCTCTTTGATTGCTTCGAACAATGAGATTCAAAGGGGTATTTATGGGGTTGAAAATCAGCACGAACACACCAAAAAAGCAATTCAAAATACGGCCTGACATTGTGGCAGTTACTGCAGCATACTGCAGCAATTACTGCAACGCACCAGAGCAATTACCGAGCATGTGGGTTACTGTAGCAATTACTGTGTATGTCGGCAATTACTGTAGCAATTTCGTTTGGTGCTGTAGCAGTACCGTACAAAGTGCAGCTGAGCCTGATTGATCCAATCCCGCGCCAAATTCAAGCCCAAGTCTACTAGTATTTCTTATGAGGAATTAATGAATTAATTAATTTTGGCAACGACAAGATTGGAACCGTTGATCTATTAGCTTCCCAATATCTTTTTTATGAAAAATACCAACAAGATCCAACAATCACTTGGTGTGGGCTACACATAAATGATGAGAAGTGCCAAGGTCTAAGCATATATCTCTTAGGCGGGGATGATATATAGGTTGAAAATTTCAGTATCTAGGATGGGGCGTGTGCCAGAGCAAGAGAAGGGAGATGAGAGCAATGAGAGTGCGAGCGGTGTGATTCATCGAAATATCTCTTTCATTAGTGGAATCCTTATGACTTGCACTGTGTGGACGTAGACCAGGTTTTCAGACCACGTTGTTGTAGTCTTTTTTCTATGTGTGATTTGCTATTTTGTGTGATTGATGGCTAGAGAGAGGATCGACATGCCCCGATTTCTCTCATTTCTTAAGAGGAATTAGATGTCATGGTAATGTGTCTATGTAGATAATGAAATTAAATTAAAACGTCGTTCCAATTTTTATAAAATGATGCCAAGCGTGACACCTAAAGCGTTATTAATTCTCAGTCTGAAAGGAAAGACTCCACATCATTAATTAGGAGGCAAGATGCCTCGATGGACCATGCTGCTGCCTGCTCTGAATGAATTTAAGCACTTGCTGCTTCCTCACATTATCTGTTCCCTCCTAAAATGCATGCCTGAGATCTGCAGGCAGATGATTTTAGGTTCTACATACTTATGAAGATACACTTGGCCCCCACCAGAAAGAAAGATAGAGTGGTCACAAATAATAGCATCCATGTGAGGAGTTATTGATTTTGGGGGTGGGGTGGGGGTGGGGTGGGATGGGGATGGGTGTGTGGGCAGGGTACATTTAGCGTTTGTTAATTATTAGAAAAGGAGATCATTTTTGCTTTTAATTATTGGTTAGTCAAGGGGATGGCCTTAATCGAGCTATATGAAAACAAAAACAACACAATTAGTTTCTTTTCTCATGCCATTGAAATTTTACTATTTTGAGGTGCAGGCACAGGTTTGCAGTGGTCTGACACAGGTCATTGTGAGCTCCAGGGTTTTTTTTTTGCAATTAAAACCTGGACCCGTAGTGGCCTGGGTCAGGCCACTGTAGGCCCGGAACTGTAGGGTCCCTGCAGGCCCCTTTTGACCTCTTCACATTGTCACGATAGAAAACTCGTTAACATTGCCACGACAGTTTGAAC
This sequence comes from Agapanthus africanus, assembly GCA_030015575.1. Classification (NCBI taxonomy): domain Eukaryota; kingdom Viridiplantae; phylum Streptophyta; class Magnoliopsida; order Asparagales; family Amaryllidaceae; genus Agapanthus; species Agapanthus africanus. Next base: position 117,591,477 of record CM057338.1, on the reverse strand, counting down.
CGGACCGGACGTCCTCTTCACTGTCATTTCAAACTACACGTTTTAATTTCTTTGGCTTCTATCTCGCATTCGTCTTCACAACTTCGGCGTAAAACTTAGGTGCATGTGCCTTTCGAAGTAATTACAGAATTTTACGTAGAGAAGGGGGACGGATCAGTGTCACTAATCAAAGTATTGAACCATGACATCTCAACAACCCTTCCAAACTAATTAACTGGCTTGCGCCATCCATTATAAATAACTTTCTTGTTAGAAGTTTATATACATGCTCATGTATTGCTCCTTGTTTTTATGTACGCAATTATGCATGAATTAGAGAGAGAAAGAATCTAGATTTTTTTTTAGAGTGCAGAGTATCAAGGTGCTCCCAACATGATGATCTTGTATTATGTGTGTTTAGAATCTTTATCATCTAATAAACTACCCCCGCTGCTTATATGATCCGTGCAATTTTTCGTATTTTATTCTTTAATATTAGAGCAAACAGCATGATGGTCCAACTAATCTCTCTTATAATCACATGTTCGTATCACCTTGTCCTTAGCTCATTCCCACTTGTTCACATGTCAAGCTAGGATTATTCCATTGCTCTACAGAGGAAATTATGCTGTTAGTTTTGCCTTTTGATTTTTGTTGCAGGTAGTTGAAGTGTTAAATTGTTAATTAGATTGCCCAACACATTCAAATTACAGGATTGAGAAACAATCTCAAGTTGCTTGTTGCATTTGACACCTAGGTTTAATGATATAGCAAAAGATTTTTGGGTTGTAAGATCTCCGATCTAAATTCAATCACACTTAATGCTAAGTGTGATAGAAGAATAAGATTAAAATTCTAGGAAAGATTTGTTCGTCTTAACTCTTATTTTCTCTGTATCATGATATTGCATTGCTCTATCGAAAGAAATGCATACCCCATTTTATTTTTCGTTATCCTTTTCTAGCTGTGGTTATGGTAAGTGCTGTATTTCACGTCGTAAGTAATTTATCTTTGGTGCTCGTATGTTCATAAATTTTGAATTCTTACCTAAATCACCGTGTCGGATTGCATTGTGTGACCATATTATAAGCTAAACATTCTATTCATAATGATAACTGCATTAATATTTAGCTTATATATATCTTTTGTTAAGAATTTCTTTTCCTTATCGAAATGGAATTGAATAATGGCACCTGCTATATAAGTAATTCATATGGTAGTTTAATACTTGCCGTATATAACTCGTGTCCCTGACCTTATATATGAAAGAATTTGGCTAAATGAAAATACCAATGTTTGATTTACAAAATTGTGGTCATCTCCGAGGAAATATAAAGTAGATACCGACATGTACTCAACATTCCAAACAAGGGAACTATAAATTTCAAACACAGGATTCGTAGACGAAATGAATTTGCTTGTTTGACATCATTAGCCGAAAATAACTAAATCCTAGTGGCTTACAACTGAGTGAGAAGTATTGGTGTAAATTCTTATATCTGATTTTTGTTGGCAATAATGACAGGTTGATCGAAGGAATATCTGTCAGGAATAATCTACACTTCTTCAGGGGTCCAAAACTGTTTTACCATGCTCATTAGGAATGATCTTTGTTGGCTAATAATTCTTGTCATATTGGTTATTATCGAGTCTATATGGTATTTGAACCTTGTCATTTTGTTGGTTTGTTAGTTATATACATACATTATGCATAATCGAGCAATCACGTGTTGGGTACGGTTGGAATCTTGGTCAAGTACTGTTAACCAAGAAAGAAATATAATTCATCTCCAAAACGAGAGGTCACCAGTTACATACATGTCTGTGTTTGTTACATGTATTAAGAGGATGAAATTAAATTAGAATCATGTTCCAATAATCTCTATAAAATGATGTCATTGATCACTATGAGGCAAAATGGACCATGCTGATGCCTCTTGGTCAATTAAAGGGCTATTTCCCTTGGAAAATAATTCTCCCATCTGCATCAATTTATTTTAGTAATGTACCTCTAAATTTTGTACAATTGGCGTAACTCCTAAAGGACAAAGTCCCATGACATAATGCTGTCTTTGAAAATGATTGCAGCATCAGTTGGGGTCGTTTGCCATGCAAAAACACAAATAGTACCCCCACCAAAAACTAAAGATGAAGTGGTGAGATCAATAATGGCATCCATGTGAGAAAATCCCAGAGTTTACTGCTTGAGTGAAAATAATTTTACTTGATGAGTATGTATATGTTTGGTTTGCTGGAAGTACCAAATCTATGGAAAAGAGAGACAGTTTAACAAGAAAGATAATTTTTAGTGTTTGTTTCCAAATATGCTTGCTTTCATGCTTCTTTTGAGCTTTAAAGACGAGGCCAACCGAACATGAATCTTGACGCTATTGAATAATCTTGACGCCCGACGTTTTTACAGAAATAAACTAAAGAAAATTACTCATATGGTAGTTTATATTCTCATGTTATTGAAACTTTATTATTTGCACAACTGTACACTATTAAACTCATCAAAATTCTTTTTCATTTTAATTCAAATATGCCAATTTGTTTACGGCCCGACATATGTTTAAGTATTATTTAAAAATTCAATAATTGAATAGGGTTGATGGTGATTTCAAACTTTGCAATAATCTTCACACATGTCTTAAAACTTATATGCATATTAATATTTCTGAGAAGTCGGTCTCCAAAGGAAAAAAAAAACTTATATTCATGTGAGAGCTAGAGTTAAGAGGGAGAGATTAGTTTAATTAATTAAAGTTAACTATTGGCATAATTAATTAGGCCACTATTATCCTTTTACTAGACCATTCCTAATTTATAAGCTTATAAATTAAAAATTGTCCAAAAGAAGCGTCTCCACATATGCTTATTAAAGTTGGAATATTTTTTTTTAAAAAAATTGAAAGGTACATAATATCAAGGTTGTTCCCAACATGATGATATTGTGTTATATGTTGAAAGGTTTGTTGTATTTTATTTTCGTCGTTTTTTAGAGAGGAAAATATGTTGATGATCTTATCAATCTTCTCTTATAATCACATGTTCACATCACCTTACTGTCATCACATTAGCACATGGCGGCCACGTGTTCACATGGATGTTAAAGTTGTTGCTTTGGATTTTATATTGGGGGTGGTTCAAGTGTTTGAATATTCAGTGGCCACCAAAATTAAACTCCTCTTAATTTGCAAGTGGGGGGTATGGGGGAGAATTTGGCACTGAGAGGAAATGAAAATTAATGTCTGAGGTATAAGATCTTAAGAAGAGAATGAAGAAGGAAGAACAAGAATATAGAGAAGACGATATACTTATTAGAAAATCGTGTTGTGTAGCTAATAGATTTGAGTTTGAATCTCATATAAGTTCTATTTCCCGGCATACAACGGATGCGGATAATCTGAGTATTTTTGTATTCGTATATGATTTTTATCAAATATGGAAAGCAATTTTTATTTCCGAAAACTATACACATCTAGCAATAGCTATCGTATAAGGATATTGTAATATCTATATTTGTTCCATATTCGTATCAGATATAAAAATGGTTACTTATCAGTATATTCTTTCTAATATTCATTTCTTATCCGCATCCGTATCTGACTATAGCAAAAGTTGAATATTAATTTTCATTTTTGATAACTATATATATCTATATTCGAATCCGTTTACAACTATTAGATACGGACAGGAGATGATGATGAGACCACCTACTTTTCTGGGGAGTACTTGCATTGTTTGATAGCTGGTTATCACATAGAGATGGGTGCAGTCTCTTTGTCCTTTTATTATTATTAATTTATTATTAACCAAATTTTTTTTATATCTCATCCCTAAAATTTCAATATTTACAAATTTCATCCCCAAAACCTAATGTTTTCAAATTTCCCCCCAAAGTTGTCCAAATTCCTTCCCGAAAATCTAGTATTTTCAAATTTCACCCTCAAAACTATTAAGTTGTCCAAATTTCACCTCCAAAATCTATTATTTCCAAATTTCACCCTAGAACCATTAAGTTGTCGAAATTTCAACCCAAGGTCATCTTCTATTTTATTATGTTAAATAAGGACTAGGGTTTTAGATTTCTCACAATTTTAAAATCAGGAATTCTCTTGAGAGCGAAATTTAGGACAATTCGTCTTCATCAAATGTATGTCATTTTAATAGATAAAATCAAGTTCCTTTGTGGTTTTGCCATAACAATTACGACAACTTGAAGCAACAATATGAGTTAGAGTTACTCCTATATAAGTAGTGGTTTAATTCAAGTATTTTGCGTCTAGGGTATCATAGGCTGAGTGCAATAATCTTGGAGAAAGAGTTAACAGCAAAATGAAAAAATTAAAAAACTTTTTGCAGAAATGAAGTTTTAATTATTGATAACTTAATGGTTTTGGGTGTGAAATTTAGACAACTTAATAGTTTTGGGGATGAAATTTCAAAATACTAGATTTTAGGCGTGAAGTTTGGACAACTCAATAGTTTTGGGTGTGCCTTTAGAAATATTAGATTTTGGGGGTGAATTTGGAAATATAAAAATTTTGGGGTTGGGATATAAGAAAACGATGTAAGGTACAATGGGAGCCATCAGGAATTAACTTTTGGGCTATTAACTGTATCTACTGTGAGGTACATGTGCCATGTCAATAGTTATCTATTTACTTTTGTCTTCATCTCTGTCTCTAAATTAATTTATTGGAGGGACCATGAGGTTTTTTTGGGCTACATAAAATTGCTGTACGAAGCACTACAGGATAAATTAATTTTTTCAATAAATCTGAATCATTTATTATAATCGTTACTTTTTTAGTTGTGGATAAAATTAACGATTCAAATTTAACAGTTATTTAAAAAATAGGTTAAAATATTAAACCGCTATTTAAAATAGCAGTTCATATTATATAAAAGAGGAAACCACCCCAACAGTTTCAGCGGTTTAGAATTTTGATATCAAAATTGGACGATTTTTGTCATGATTTGAACTGCGATTCTTACTGGGTATTCTCTTGATTCTTGGATCGATTTCATAAAGTAAATTAATTACTTTAATTGCTATAGGTTTTGTTATTTATTTAGGGTTTTTTGTTAGGGTTCTCAGATATAAATTGAATGTGTTTTTCATGTGATTTAAATTACGATTGTTGCTAGGTATTCTATTATTTTTTAGATCGATTTTATAATATAAATCAATTAGTTCTATTGTTTTTTCGTCTGTTTCCACTACTATTTATTCTTCTTCTTCTAATTCAGGGATACTCTACCCACATAATAGATTAATAGACATGATAGCGTACGTAAACGTAGAAACAAAAAATATACCAAAACCATTTTGAAAATCTCGTTGAGGAAGATACAGACGTCCTGTGGCGGAAGATAGGATTTGAAAGTTGAGAGGTGATATATTTCATAACCGCTTGAAAAAAACTACTTAAGCAGCGGTTAACTTTTGATTTTAACAACTGTTTTAAGTAGAGATTAAATAACAATCGTTATATTTAACCGCGACATTAAGTAGCGGTTAACTCTGAATGGCTCTGATTTGTTAGATAAATTACCTTTTGATTTTAGCCGCTACTTTAACTATAGGTTAAATAAAAACCGTTAGATTTAACCCCTACTTAAAGTAGCGGTTAACTATAAATGGTTCTGATTTGTTTTATAATTTTTTTTTATCTAAGTTGATGTATTGGTTAACAATAAACTGCTACTTTAAGTATATGTGAAATAAAAACCATTAAATTTAACCGCTGGTTAAAGTAGCGATTAACTATAAACGGTTCTGATTTTTTGTGTAATTTTTTATCCAACATTGATGTTAACCGCTAGTTTAAGTAGCGGTTAAATAACAGCTGGTAGATTTTAACCGTTTCTTTAAGAAGCGGTTAAGTTTGAACGGTCTTGATTTTTTGGATAAATTTTTTATCCACTGTTGTATCTGGGACCGAACCTATAAAATAATAGCTCATAACATGATGCGGCCGGGATTCGAACCTCAGTCCTCCTACTGGCTGCAAGAAGGTTTTAACAGTACAGTGGCTACTGTTATAGTTTCTAGCGCCCGTGTTGCTACAACCGTGGCATATGCGGAATGAAAAACAAAAATTTGAGAGGCGCTAGAAACTTTAAACCCTAAATTCTTAACCAAACACTTAAACTAGAAATCTACAAAGAGTTTATCTATTATGGAAAGAAAATTATACCAAAGAGATCGAGTCCTTCAGTCTTCACCTCCTCTTCTTTAGCTTCTCGGGGTCTCCGTGATCGAGCTTGATCGCCGGTCTTCCTCCATCAAAGATGATCCATCCGAGGGATATAGTTCAAGATTTTAGTTTCATACAAGCGAAACAATTAAAGACCCTAACTTGCCACACTAAGATGCTTAGAGATGTAGTGAGTTTTTCTATCTCTCTGTCACCCTTAATTCTCAACACATGAGAGTGTAGGGAGGAAGATGAAGGAGTAGCTCAAGAGAAGAGCTAAGTGAGGAGAGAGAACAAAATGGTGAGAATGAAAAAATTAGTGAGAGAAAATACCATCCATGGTTTTGTATAAATGATTTTTATAAATATAATATATCAACCATGCTTGAATAGTTTGCACAAATAAATATACAATACATCTGTCAATACCATTCAAGTATGTCTCTCACCATCCTCACCTCACTTTCTCTTTACACTTCATTTCAATTTTATGAAAAATAGAAAATAAATGATGAGGTGTCCTCCTTCTAGAATGTCTTTCCGTATAAATACGAAATACACTATATCGTATATATATACTCGTATTTGTATCAAAATACGAATACCCAAAGAGATAGAATAACACAATAAATATAATACTAGAATATACATATCGAAATATATATGTAAATTATTAAATCAATATTTGATTTAATATTCCGGCTTAATCCTAAGTCGGTTAGTATTATCATCCATCCGATTAAAGCCGTATAGTTAGCATACATATTTAATCGGAACTCTGCACGTATCAAAATATGGCCACTATATCATTTCGTTTAAACCAAGGAAACCCTCTGTATGGGATTCTAAAGACTCGACAGTATGCCGGCAGTGAGTTACTGGATAAATTCTTAACCGCAAGCACATCAGCGGCACTGGCTGTACGCAACGGCTATCCGGGTATCTGTCGAAAGGAAGGCCGACGAGCAAGCTCATCTGAATCTCTACTGAGCCTATCTATGACAATCTCCGTACGGCCCGGTCTCTTCGTCTAAGAATATTGCATACCGGGTCTAGGGGTGGTAATCGTCAGACCCTAATAACCCAATAATTCGTGCCAATGTGGCTCAGGACCAATCTGAGAAACTACTGATCTAACTATCAGTAAATCTCAACTGCATTAGCCAAAGTCTTATGGTGCTGGTCAACCGAACACAGTGCGATATCGACTCCCATACCGGGAGAGACGAATCCCCAACAATCGCTCACTGCCTTTATATGGCTTAGGACTGTACCCAACTAAAACCTATTTAGTAGGGTAGTAATCTAAATGCAGTGGGAACTCACACGAGACAAATGACGATCTCAGGTCTAAAGACTAACCTGTACTCATATCACCTGAGAACTACTATCTGACGATATGTATAGTACCATATAGAAGTTCTCGGCGAGTCCGTCTAGTGTATTCACCCCTAGTGAGTACATGTATACAATCTTAGGTGCCAACGACTAATGGCTGTGGGACCAATCATCACCCCTCGCTGGGGTCTAGAAACGTATACACCAGTCTACTCCGGATTATCAGCGCCCATTCCGGATTACTGCCAACAACAGATAAAACACGGGTCTCCGCTCTCTATCCGTGTGTTGCCACATACCAGTTTAAGGGACAAAATGGCAAATCGATTGTCATTTTCATGCACAAAGCTCAATGTCAACACAAAATCCAAGAAATCTACGCGGAGCTCGAGGAAATCATGGCAAAAGATCCACATCACATCACCTTTTGTTCTACTAAAATTCTGGAAGAATTGTGAAGAGTTTCTGAGAAAAGTCATATACCAAACAGCAGACAACTACAAACCAGGGTATACGACAAAAGCTCCTGACCCAACTCCCCTATATGGCCACGGAACCGCGGCCATGTGGACTCCTCTCTGTGTCAATTTTTGTGGGCAGTTTGGTGCTTTCATTTTTAGCCATATTGTTGCCCTAGGTTTCCAGTTCCCCTCCTATAAATATCCCAGAACTGAGCCAAACCAAGTGTTCATTCTCATGCCCTCTTTTTGTTAGTTTAGTTTTCTTTTTCTTCTTCTTCTTCATTCTTCCTCCATGGAAATGTAGTGAAAGCATTGAGTGGATGTGAATAAAGATGAGGGTTTTTGTATCATTCTTATTTGTTTACCTTCCCCTTGAGATTTTTGCTTTCTCTTGATCTTTCAACCTCTTCATTGAGCTTGAAAGGTTAAGGGTTAGTTATTGATCTCAAGGGTTGTATTTCCTTATGGAATTAGTGCTTCATTTCACATGAGTTCTTTACTCTTCTCTTGATCTTGCAACCTCTTGATTGAGCTTGCAAGTTTAAGGGTTGGCTATTGATCCCATGCTTGTCTTGAGTTCTATGTTCTTGTAATTACTTTCGTGCTTATTTCTTTCTTGCTTTTTATTACTTGCTTTACATTCATGCTTTACTTTCTTGCACTTAAATTCATGCACTTATTTACTTGTAATCTTTTCTTTTCTTTGTTCTTTTCTTTCGCTCTTCTTGGTTCTCTTTATGAATGGTTGTAATTATTGTTGTTGTTAAGAATAAATACTGTATTGTAAGTTAAGATTTTCTTTGCTCTTTTCCTTTTCCCGTTATTTTTCATTGAACTCACCCCAAACGATACGCAAGCGCTCCGTTAGGCACCCTACCCTAACAAGGTAACGGTGATTCCTAACCGCGACCGGTTGCGTTCGGTTCGGCCGGAGGCGAAAGCAAGAGACAAGAACGGAAGGACAAGGGTAAATAAGCCGGATTCCACGAATACCGCGCTTAAATCCCCTAATCCACGTTGTTGCCGATTGCTCTGGCTTTAATTGGTCAAGACTCGGCTCAAAGGTTTTGAGTACGGATTTCTTTAGCTTACATTATCGTATCTTTTCTTAACAACTTTATACTTGCAAATACTACACATAGGTTAGATTGAACATACATATACTCATTTTTTATTGACTCGTCTAAAACAAGAACGGACATACAACCATCTCCCTGTGGATCGACCCGTACTCAACCGGCTAGCTGCATAGCGACACCGTCCTGATCGCGGTTATACTTTAGAACTTTGAACATCTGACACGCCAAAAGCGTGCGATCAAATGGCGCCGTTGCCGGGGAGACGGTAGCGTATTTTTTTTCTTGTTATTCGGGTTAATATTCTTTTTTGTATATATTTATAAAAAAAAAAAAATCTTTTTGTTATTTTTGATCATTTTTGTGGGCAAGAGTGCAGATTTTTGCAGATTTGCAAACTGCGATTGTGGGGAGCAAAGTGTACGTTCAAGGCTAAGGTGTTTGCAAGGTACAGTGCCAAAGATCCGGGTAGTTTGACCCGCGCAAGCGAACTTTTCAAGCTTACCGGATTTGATTCAACGGGGGTTTCCTAACCCAAAAACTTAACGGTACGTACTTTACTAACACCTTCTTCTCAAATCCGACGCATCCAATATACTATTCTTTACAGGATTCTTTGCAAGTTCGCTAGCAAACGCTAAAAATTGACTAACCCGTATTTGTTGCAGTGCCGTGCTTAAAATAAAAAACGATTGTTTGATTCTTTATAGAATTTTTATTGAATTGCGCATTGCATACATTAATACGGATTTAAGGGCAAGCGAACCCCACAACATACGGTAAAGGATTTCATCACCTTTTCCGTGGCCCACAAATCACGAACTTGAGCATAACGTTTACCCGCACAAAATTTAAAAGAAACTAGACTTTAAGCCTTAAGGACTTCGCGCTCACTAGGAGAAATTAACTGTGTTTAGAACCTCGCTTAACGGTATATTGTTTACGGGGTGTCTAGGAAAGTGTTAACGGCGAAACCGCCAAAAGAGAAAGGGTTATCTAATTAAGGAACTTCGCGAAAGTGTTGGAAAACCTCCCCTTATCTCTGCACTTACCTGGCCTCGTGATCAGTGTATCTTGAGCCCGTTTCTCGACACAGTTTTACTTCGACAATCAAGTTCTGGAGCAGGTCTAGTTGACCTAGGTGAACCCTAGAACGATTAGGTATGTGGTATTTTTGTGTCGTGATTGTTTTTGTCCAGATTTTTTTTTTGTATATTTCATTCTTTTGTTAATATCTAACTAAAAAATAAAAATAAAAAAAATCACATTCTTTTTCCCCTCCTTTTCTCTGCCTTTCTTTCTTTCTCTCTTCATATCATGGGTACCCCACCTCGTAAAACTCTTGCCGAACTTTGGTACCCACAACCAGACATTACTTCTTACGGTTCTTGCTTTGGCCGAACGTCGAACGATCCCTCCATGCCCAAAGTTTCACTGAAAGATCGCATAGCAGCGTCTAGGACAAACACTTGCACACATCATTCCACTTTGTATCAATCTTTTCAACCTCCCGCACCCGCTTATGTTGATACCCCTTTTGCAAGTCGTCCTTTGTCCATCGCTGAACGTATTGAAAAATCTCATAGCCGATCTTTCACTCCTTTCACCACTTCAAATTCTTGGGATCAACAATTCCATTCACCTTCTTATTCAAATGTTGATCCTACCACTGTCCAACCATTCAATTCCTACCAATCCTACCCTACCTTTGCACCTTCCCTAGACATTGCTTCAGAACCGCCATTTGGGAGTTTTCAGTATCCAAACAACTTTGAATCTTTTACTGAAATCCCTTCACAACCCATGTCTAGTCTGGAACAGTCATTGAAAGATTTTACGGTAGCGTCGTACCAACAGATGATGGATTTGAATGCATCCATGGCCGCCCTCATACAACCTAGTGACCCGGGAGCTAGTTTTCAGCTAGCTCCAAATTTTTCAATGTATGAAGAGTCAGTAGGACAGGCTGAGAATTTGAGTGGAGAGAGTGAGATGTACCCCCTTCCGAATCAAGCCTACCCGTTTCAATTTGCATCCCACAACTCCGGTTTTGAATGTCTATCTAGTGTTCCAAACGATTCATTAATTAAAGATATAACAGATAATGAGTTGTGTGACTTTGTAGTGTTTGATTTGCCCGATTGTGAAGGGTCCCTTTCGAGTGAAACCACACCCAATTCTTTTGACCTCTACACCTCCACTCTAGAACTTGAATTGATTAATATCCATGCTTTTGTTGAGATGTCTGAGAATATTGATTTTCACTTGATTGAGGATATCGACGCTGGGAATATTTTGGATGATGAACCTGTAGATTTGGCAGAGTTTTTCTCTCCAATTCATCATCCCGAGTCATTAACTGTTTTTCCGGAACCCCTGATGCGTCTAGATTTTGAGGAAATTTGCATGGATAAGATAAATTTTGAGGAGAATATTGAGGATAGTTTTGAGGATGAACCAGTTTTAATTGATGAGTCGGATTTTCCAATTCATCCTGTCCCTGTCAATGACTGTGTACACCCTTCTGAACCATTAACCGATACCCCTCCTCGATCACTTCCCTCCATCCTTTCCATCGTTCCGACCTTGCAAGAACCCGTCTCACTTTCATTTCATATGTCTGGTTTACCAAGTTCGGCGTACCCATGGTTTCTCACGAATCTTGAGGGATTTGACCCCATTTCTCGACGGGTTAATAGATTAGCACAATCGCTTTTTACACATCGCTCATCACAAATTGTGCTAATCTATTCACTCCATTTGCACCCTCAAGTTCGTACTCCACTTCTTTTTCCCTTCCGCCATTCTTCTTCTTCTGATATACCGAGACCGTATCCCGCTTCTATCTCCATACGGTCTCACGTATTCTCCATTTCTTTTCTCTACGTCTTCTTTCACCAACCAGCACATTATAGAGATAAAATCTTTGAATGGTTGGTACTAACTTTTGGCCTGTGTAAGGCCTTGTATAGCTTGATACTGTTCTTTCCCCCCTAATCCTGAACTTCATCGCTTAACAGTGGAAACACTGTTTCACTTAAGTTTGGGGGGAACCCTTTTTTTTGTATATATTTTTTGTTTTCCTTTTTTTTTGTATATAATTTGTTTCTAGGGAGCGCCGACAATTTTGACTCTCTTGGTGTAGCCTGACAGTGAGGGCACTGTTAAGTTTAAGTTTGGGGGTGTGCTCGGTAAGCTTTCTTCCTTCGCATTCATTTGTATATTTTGCATTTGCATACCTTAATTAAAAACCCACAAAAATCGAAAATTTTCCAAAAATATAAAAACTTTGTCGTCAAGTTAGCTAATAGGGTAACTTAGATCTTGATTCCAAAAGTTTAGTTGATATGATAGAAATAACTAAATTCTAGGCTTAGGAATTGAAAACCCTAAAAATAACCCTCATTCTGTCTAACTTTGGTAACTATACGTCCTTACAGTTTTTTTTGAGAAATAGGTAATCTTGAGTTCAGTTCTTGAGTCAAGTCAAGATGAAGGGAAAGTATTGATGCTTTACTGAAGGATAAGTTTGAAAAATAGATTTTTTTCTTGAGTTCAAATTTAGAAAGTATATACCCTACAAAATGCACTTACACGCACCTTGAAACTTGGGATAGTAGAAGATACCTAGAAATACTCTTGCCTGAAAGCCTAGTATGAAAGAAAAAACGGTATTTAAAGCTAAACACCAAAAGAGCATGTTGAAAAATATATCCGGTCTTAAAAAAGAAAAAGAAAAAGAAAAATAAAAAGAAAAATAGAATAAAGTCAAGACTTGGGAAACTGCTATTTACGCTTTAAGCTCACACATTCAGTAATCGGCCGTTAGTGCCTCAAGAAGCATTAATAGTCGCATGAAAGGTGTGTGAGCAACACCGTCCATCATTAAATGAAAAGAAGTAGTATTAGGTATTAGGGCAAGGGTATTATAGCTTGAATTGAATTCTTGAGTGTAGGGGTGCAAATATACACACACGTAGGGGTATACAATTGATGTTTGGATAAGAGATAGAAATAAAGAATAAGACTTGTATTTTCTGTAAAGTAGATAAAAATCCCTGATTTGAGGCCGCACTTCAGAAGGAAAACTCAGGAGAACCAACATCTTTCTAAACTTTTTTGGAACGTATAGGATCTAAAGCTAAACAGATAGGAGGTGTGAAACATAAGGGTTGGATATTTCTAACTTAGGATGATAGAGTTTTTAACGTAAATACTAAAACTGTAGGAATAGAATCGATGTTAACTTATGACACTAGCTTGATGGGATTTTGTGGGTAATATCCGCTGAAAACCCTCAGGAGACAACACTCCTCCTACTAGGGACACCTAGAGGTTTAACGGCTTGTTGCACGTGCTCAGTGCAATCGCGTTCCCTGCGAAAGTGCGGTTAGGATTTTATTTTTGTGAATAATTGGTTTTGCTCGGGACGAGCAAAAGTTAAGTTTGGGGGTATTTGTTCATTTCAGAATATTGCATTTTATACCGCCCATTCTTACGCTCGTTTGTTTATAGGCAGGTGCTTTTTATCAGTGTTTGCTACATAATTCCAGGATACTAGTCTCAGCTCTAAACAGTGAATATCATGGAAAAGTACGACAAATTCCGGATTACTGCCAACAACAGATAAAACACGGGTCTCCGCTCTCTATCCGTGTGTTGCCACATACCAGTTTAAGGGACAAAATGGCAAATCGATTGTCATTTTCATGCACAAAGCTCAATGTCAACACAAAATCCAAGAAATCTACGCGGAGCTCGAGGAAATCATGGCAAAAGATCCACATCGCATTACCTTTTGTTCTACTAAAATTCTGGAAGAATTGTGAAGAGTTTCTGAGAAAAGTCATATACCAAACAGCAGACAACTACAAACCAGGGTATACGACAAAAGCTCCTGACCCAACTCCCCTATATGGCCGCGGAACCGCGGCCTAAGCAGGCTTAGGCCACGGAACTGCGGCCATGTGGACTCCTCTCTGTGTCAATTTTTGTGGGCAATTTGGTACTTTCATTTTTAGCCATATTGTTGCCCTAGATTTCCAGTTCCCCTCCTATAAATATCCCAGAACTGAGCCAAACCAAGTGTTCATTCTCATGCCCTCTTTTTGTTAGTTTTAGTTTTCTTCTTCTTCTTCTTCTTCTTCATTCTTCTTCCATGGAAATGTAGTGAGAGAATTGAGTGGATGTGAATAAAGATGAGGGTTTTTGTATCATTCTTATTTGTTTAGCTTCCTCTTGAGATTTTTGCTTCCTCTTGATCTTTCAACCTCTTCATTGAGCTTGAAAGGTTAAGGGTTAGTTATTGATCTCAAGGGTTGTATTTCCTTATGGAATTAGTGCTTCATTTCACATGAGTTCTTTACCCTTCTCTTGATCTTGCAACCTCTTGATTGAGCTTGCAAGTTTAAGGGTTGGCTATTGATCCCATGCTTGTCTTGAGTTCTATGTTCTTGTAATTACTTTCGTGCTTATTTCTTTCTTGCTTTTTATTACTTGCTTTACATTCATGCTTTACTTTCTTACACTTAAATTCATGCACTTATTTACTTGTAATCTTTTCTTTTCTTTGTTCTTTTCTTTCGCTCTTCTTGGTTCTCTTTGTGAATGGTTGTAATTATTATTGTTGTTAAGAATAAATACGGTATTGTAAGTTAAGATTTTTTTTGCTCTTTTCCTTTTCCCGTTATTTTCCATTGAACTCACCCCAAACGATACGCAAGCGCTCCGTTAGGCACCCTACCCTAACAAGATAACGGTGATTCCTAACCGCGACCGGTTGCGTTCGGTTCGGCCGGAGGCGAAAGCAAGAGACAAGAACGGAAGGACAAGGGTAAATAAGCCGGATTCCACGAATACCGCGCTTAAATCCCCTAATCCACGTTGTTGCCGATTGCTCTAGCTTCAATTGGTCAAGACTCGGCTCAAAGGTTTTGAGTACGGATTTCTTTAGCTTACATTATCGTATCTTTTCTTAACAACTTTATACTTGCAAATACTACACATAGGTTAGATTGAACATACATATACTCATTCTTTATTGACTCGTCTAAAACAAGAACGGACATACAACCATCTCCCTGTGGATCGACCCGTGCTCAACCGGCTAGCTGCATAGCGACACCGTCCTGATCGCGGTTATACTTTAGAACTTTGAACATCCGACACGCCAAAAGCGTGCGATCACCAGTTTCGATATTCTCACAACTAGGGACATTTAAGGATGTGCTTATTGACTACCCAGCCCCCACATGTATGATCTCTATCATAACGCTGGTAGTCAAGCAATAATACTACAGGCTTTATCAACATGTATTAATGATATGTAATAACAAGTAAAACATATACATATGTTATGATAAAGACAAACCAAATAGCATACTATCATATCGAGAAAGATTGTTCTGTACATACATATGTCCATACAACCAATATATATATATATATATATATATATATATATATATATAATATACAATAATGGCCTCTACGACATACATATCCAACAATCTCCCATTTGCACTAAAACCATATATTGACATATCGAATACCCAACATTTGCACTAGGGCTAGTTGTTGGCGTATCACATACCCAACATCTTAAAAATTCGCTCGAACTGTGCTTGAGGGAGGGTCTTGATGAATGGATCCGACGTGTTCTCTTTTGTGTCTACTCTTTGAACCTCAATTTTCCGACGATCTACGATCTCCCTGATCAGATGATACCGCCTCAAAATGTGTCTGAATCTCTGATGGGACCGTGGTTCCTTCACTAAAACCATAGCCTCATTATTGTCGCAATACAAAGGTATTAGATCAGCAATGGATGGAACCACCTCAATTTCAGTAATGAACTTTTTCATCCAGAACGCTTATTTTTCGGCATCGTTGGCAGCAATGCATTTAGCCTCCATCGTCGAGTCTGCGATGGTGTCCTGTTTGGAGCTCTTCTAACAGACCGTCCCTCTATTTAGGTTAAACACAAAACCCGAGACAGACTTTCTGTCATCTTTTTCACTTTGGAAGCTCGAGTCGGTAAAAGACTCCACCTGAAGGTCTCCATTAACGTATACCAAGAACAATTCCTTACTTAGGTACTTAAGATTGTTCTTCACTGCTGTCCGTAGTTTTTCCCTGGGTTTGAATGATACCGGCTCACCACACTAAGTGCATAAGCTACATCTAGTCTGGTACATAGTATCGCATACATTATAGATCTTATCGCTGAAGCGTAGGGTATAATGCTCATGTGAGCCCTCTTCTCATCAGTCTTGGGAGACATCTTTTTGGAGAGGGTAATTTCATGCAAAGCAAGTGTATTACCGCGCTTGGAATCTTTCATACTAAGTATCTTTAGTATGGTCTCTATGGACCTGGACTATGAAAGTCCCAACAATCTCTTGGATTTATCTCTGTAGATTTTTATCCTCATAATGTAGGAGGCATCACCCGGGTCTTTCGTGGAGAACCTTTGTGAGAAGAATAGTTTGACCGATTGTAGCATAGGAATGCCATTTCCTATCAAGAGAATTTCATCCACATACAAGACTAGGAATACGACAGTTCTCCCTACAATCTTCTTATATATACACGGCTGTTCCTCATTCTTGATGAAGTCAAATTCTTTGACCGTCTCATCAAAACTGATGTTCCAGCTTCGTGATGCCTGTTTTAATCCATAAATGGATTTAAACAACATGCACACCTTCCCGCTGCTCCCACTGTCTTTGAATCCCTCCGGCTGATATATATAAACACACTCTTCTAAACTTTCGTTCAAAAAATCCGTTTTACGTCCATCTGCTAGATATCATAATCATGGAAGGCAACAATGTCAAGTAGAATCCGAATAGATTTGCATATAGCCACTAGAGAAAAGGTTTCATCATAGTCCACACATGGTCTTTGACGAAAACCTTTTGCAACAAGTTTAGCCTTATAGGTCTCCACCTGTCCATCTACACCCAACTTATTTTTGAAGATCCATTTGCATCCAACGGGTTTTACCCCAGGAGGAGTAATATCTAAGGTCCAAACTTTGTTGGTGTACATGGACTCCATTTCGGATCATATAGCATCCAACCATTTATCAGAGTCCCTATCGGTAATGGCCAACTTGAAACTAGTAGGTTCATCTTCTTTCAAGATTCAATTCTCTCGATCCCCGTCTATGAAAAAACCGTAGTATCTCTCGGGCGGACGAGAAATCGTACTAGATCTGCGGAGTGGTTGAGGTTCGTCTGGGATTATTGAATCTTGAGATTCCACCAAATCTTCAGATTCAGTTTGTGATTCATGAATTTCTTCTAGTTCTATCATGCTCCCTGTTCCCGCCAAAAGTTTTGGCTCAAAACTTGTTGTTTCCTTATAAAAATAAAAGGAAACTTCCACGTGTTAAACACGTGTATTCATATGCAAAGCATGTATGTACTGCTTCAGATAGGATTAAATCCTTGAGCGCCTCACGTGTTTCCCATGTGAGCGCCAGCGCCAGCTTCTGTCAGGATTAAATCCTATAGTGGCGCCTCACGTGGAACACACGTGAGCACTGACGTGCAAAGCACGAGAATGACTATTTATAAAAGAATTAAATTCTTAGGCGGCGCCCACGTGAATAGCACGTGAGTGTCAGCGCCCAAGTTAAAGAGGATAGAATTAAATTCTATTAGGGGAAAATATTTCTCTGATCTTTATAAATAAGAAGAATATTCTCTGTTGGATCAAAAATCCAATGATAGAATTAAATTTTATGTGGGAAATATTTTCCCGATCTTCCTAAAATAAGAGAGACCTTCTCTGTTAAACAAAATTAAATTTTATGGTTAGGAAAAATATATTCCTAATTTTGTTAAACTAACAAGATATCCATATGATAGAATTAAATTCTATATTAAGAAAATATATTCCTAAT
This sequence comes from Agapanthus africanus, assembly GCA_030015575.1. Taxonomy (NCBI): domain Eukaryota; kingdom Viridiplantae; phylum Streptophyta; class Magnoliopsida; order Asparagales; family Amaryllidaceae; genus Agapanthus; species Agapanthus africanus. The sequence goes on along the minus strand of CM057338.1, from coordinate 117,573,506 downwards.
CTTGTTAAACTAAAATAGATATGATAGAATAAAATTCTAATCTTGTTAAATTAAAAAAATATTCATATGATAGAATAAAATTCTATCTTAGAAAAATATTTCTTAATCTGATTAAAAACAAATAAGAAATCTTCTCTGTTAAACAGAGAGCATTTGGATTAAAAATCCAACGGTGAATAAAATTCACCGGTTGATCTAAAAGATCAATTGGATTGATTATGAAATCAATCATGATTTTTCAATGAGACATTTTCTTAACAAATTGATTCTTTTTCTTCTCGTATAAATAGGAGTAAAGAGGGAAGGAGAAAAACACACACAGAGAGAGCGGGAGAAAATTACAGAGAGAATTTAATTCTCTCAAAGAAAAAGATCCCCCTCCTAAAAAACCCTAGGTAAAGAGAAACACAGAAATTATTTTATCTCTCCTTTGTCTCTCTAAGGGTTTAACCCTTCATATACGAACTCAGTTCTTCCTCTGGATGAGATCTGCAGAAGCAGATCTCCCCACAAGTTGAGAATTTAATTCTCATCGGGGAGATTCTGTCCTGTACATTCAAGGCCTAGGGAAAAGAACCGAGTTCAAAGAAAAGGAATAATAAGAACATATGTGAATTTAATTGTTCTGAAAAACTAGGGTTTGACCTTATAAAAAGAATTTGATTCTTATAAAAACAAAGGATAACTTGATTCCTCAGTCCAGATGATGATGATGATGATCTGAGATCTCCCAAACCCAAATCTTAAGGACTAGAAACGTCATTAATAAGAGATCAAAATCTCTAAGAAAACAGAAGAATAGCTTGGTGATTCGTTAGTGTTTAACACTATAACGAGACCTCACATGTTTTCTACGTGAGTGTTGTTTCCCCAATCAGAGCAAAGCTCTGTTCAAATTCCAAGATTTGTAATGAAGCGACGCTTCCTTTTCTAATAAAGAGCAAGGCTCTGTGTTAAAAATCTAAAGTAAAAAATTGAAGCAACGCTTCAGATTCTGCGCGTTGCGCACCATGTGTCAAAAGCAGACACACCAGTGCCAGGAGCGCTACGCCCTAGGCAGCGTGCCCTCAATCAGAGCAAAGCTCTGCTCCAAAATTTGAAATTCAAATTGAAGCAACGTTTCAGATCTAGCGCTCTGCGCTGCGCGCCACGTGTTAGACACGGGTGCGCTAGCGCAGTTGAGCTGCGCTCTGCGCCGCGCGCCAAGTGTCAGACACGGGTGCCCTAGCGCAGTTGCGCTGCGCTCTGCGCCGCGTGCCACGTGTCAGCACGGGTGCGCCAGCGCTGGAACCTAAAAGCTCCCCAACCGTCAGATCAAAGATCTAATAATAATGATAAATCATTAATTAATAAGAAACTAGATTCTGTTAAGGAAAGATTCCATAAAATCTTTCCAAATAACAAGATTGTGCTCTGTAAATCAGAGCACCGTTGGATCAATGATCCAATGGTAAATAAAAATTACCAAAAGACAGAATAAGTTCTGTTATGGAATGATCTTTCCAATCTTGTTAAAAACAAGAAGATTATCTTCTTTAAAACAGAAGCCTCAGGATCAAAGATCCAATGGTGGGAAATATTCCCAAATCAATCAGAAAAAGATCTCTTAAAACTGATTTAACAAATCAATTGGCCCTATAAAAAGGCCCCTAGACTTCAAGTTTCAGATATAGAAAGGAGAGAGAAAAACCCTCTGCAAAAAGAAGAGAAAGCTCTTAGAAAGAAGAAGATCATTTCTTCATATTCAAGATAAAAAGAACTATATTCTTGAATAACAGAGATGAATCCATCTCGTAAAAAGAAGAACCATCTTCTAAAAAGATCTTAGATTTATAAAAAGACCAAGGTCTTTAATAAAAAGGAAAAGATCAAAAGATCTAATCATAAAAATAAAAGAAGTATTTTACTTCATTTACAGATCTTTTGATCTACAAAGGCAGAGCCTTTTTATATAAACAAAAACCTTTGTTCTTGAATCTTGAGGCAAAACCTCTTTTAAGAAGAACATAAATTTGTTCTTTGATCTTAAAATTGATCAGAAGCGCTTTACGCTATTAAAAAGTGCCTTGCACTCATGAACTACGCTTTTGCGCTCCTTGGACCGGCGCTCAGCGCCAAAACACGCCACGTGTCAACCAGAGACACTACTTGCGCTTTGCGCTCCTGAAACAGAGTTCTGCGCTCATGGGCTGGCGCTCAGCGCCAAGCGCGCTACGTGTCACTCACTGGCGCACCCACAAACTAGTGCAGCGCGCTCATAAATCAAAAGCGCAATGAGCCAACAAACTAGCGCTTAGCGCTAAGCGCGACACGTATCCTCTTCGTGTGTGCTAGCCGACAGAAGCGCAATGCGCTCTTTAACTGGCGCAAAGCGCTTGATGTGCCACGTGGCGCATTGTCAGAACATATTTTGTTCTGATGAAGACAAAAAATGTCAGAGCCCAATGCTTGGCATTATTAAAAGGGCAGAGCCCAAATAAAGGCCTAACAGGCAGAACAAAAATAAAAATGTTAAACATTTTTTTTAATTGGACTTAGCCCAATTCTGGCCATAAGTACTCAAATTAAATTGAACTGAGCTCATCTGCTCTTCCAATCAATTTACACCCGTTCGAGGGTACATCTCTTTACTCCTCTGATATCTGTCGTTGTAATCCCTCAACGTCGTCAGAGAGGTAACGGGTCCCGACAACCACACATTACTACGGACTGTGGAGTCTGTTCCCTTCCGAACGGCGGCCCGGGCTTCGCGTCCGTGCCTGAGGTTCGGGGCAGATGCTATTTCGTTTTATCCGTCTATCTCTCCGAAAATGCCAAGTTGATTTATGGCACCGTGTATCGGAGATTTAGATGGATGCGGCCGATGTAGCAGACTTCGTCAGATTCCCCCTCAGGATGAGGGGTTTTTGATTGTGGGGACGCTCTTCCCTGCAGGCGCAAGCCCCTGCAGTTAATTACGCTACCGCGTTGCGGTAACAACTTTCTCCTTCTCCAGAATTTCACTTCGTGTCGTGTATGTTTGTTTTGTTTGTGGTTGCCCGTGGATTGTATACGGAGACTTAGTGATGTCGTCGCCCGTAGGACGTGGATTAGTCCAAATCCGCATTTACTTAGATTTGGATTTGGTGTTTTTTGGTTTAAAGATACATTAGTCGCGTTGCGGCTAAGATCAACTTAAACGTTCGTCAAGGATACATTAGTCCTGTTTTGGACTAAGATCGACTTGACGTAATGATTGATTTAATTGTCTGGCTGTCGGGACTCGTCACCTCTCTGACGTCGTTGAGGGATTACAACGACAGGCGTCAGAGGAGTTCAGAGATGTACCCCTGAACCAAAGTTGAATTGGAGTTTTACTGTTTATTTAAATATCTAAGGACACATTAACCGTATTTGGGGCTAAGATCAACTTAGACGGGACCGTTTAGATCCGGCAAAAGAGCGTTTGGGCTCCATTGTTCCAGTTTAAGGACGTGGTGGTCCATCACCAGTTTAGGGACGTAGTGGTCCATCGCCAGTTTAGGGACGTGGTAGTCCATCATTAGTTTAGGGACGTTTCGGTCCGATGTTAGTTTAGGGACGTTTCGGTCCGTCGCCAGTTTAGGGACGTGGTGGTCCATATTCCAGTTTAGGGACGTGGTGGTCCATCGCCAGTTTAGGGACGTGGTGGTCCGATATTAGTTTAGGGACGTTTCGGTCCGATTTTAGTTTAGGGACGTTTCGGTCCGATATTAGTTTAGGGACGTTTCGGTCCGATGTTAGTTTATGGACATTTCGGTCCACGAGTTTAAAGACCCCGCAGTCCATATCGATGTGTGGTCGTTGGGACCCGTCACCTCTTTGACGTCGTTGAGGAATTACAACGACGGATGTCAAAGGAGTTCGGAGATGTACCCTCGAACCGGATGTAAATTGATTTAGAAGAGCAACTTTGCTCAGTCAATTTAATTTAAGGACTTATGGCCAAAATTGGGCTAAGTCCAGTTGAAATGTTCAACATTTTATTTGCTTTTGCATTGCATTTCTTTTTTTATTTTTATTTGGGCCTTGCCCAGAAAGGATGCAGAGCATCAATTTGTTTTGGGCTCTGCCCTTTTAGGAATGATGCAAGGCATCAATTTTATTTGGGCTCTGCCCTTGTATAAAGGATGCAAAGCATCAATTTATTTGGGCTCTGCCCATTTATTGCCTTGCAATTTAATTAGGCCTACTAGGTCTTTTTGGTTTGGGCCTGGCCCTTTAGAAAATGCATTGCATTTGTCAAGCGCTTTGCGCCAATCAAAAAGCACAACAGTGCAAATTTATAAGTGCAAAGCACTATTTGATTTCTTGATTTAATTTAGATAAAAAAAAACAAGTTTGTTTATTTCAAGAACCAAAGGTTCATAAAAGTGCAAAGCACTATCTTTTTTTTTATTTCTGTTTTTCTTGTTTTAGAGAACCAGTGGTTCATAAGAAGTGCAAAGCACTATTAATTTAAGAACCTTTTAGGTTCAAGAACCGATGGTTCATAAAACAAGTGCAATGCACTATTTGATTTATTTCTAAGAAAAAACAAGTTTTTCTTGTTTTTCTTATCTCAGAGAACCAAAGGTTCATAGAAGTGCAAAGCACTATTTATTTAAGAACCTTTTAGGTTCAAGAACCGATGGTTCATAAAACAAGTGCAAGGCACTATTTTTATTTATTTATTTATTTATCGTTAAAGATCTATGATCATGTTCATAAGAGAATTTTCTCTTCTTTAAAAGGTTTTTACCTTTTTTTTATTCTTCAAGAGTTCTCTTCTCTTTTCTTTTTAGCAAGATGTTGATGATTTTGAAATGAGGTCTAGGGTCCTTTTTATAGTGCCCATAAATTAGTTAAAGTTGTTAAAGAGATGTTTCTCTGAGTGATTTGGGGAATTTTCCCCACCGTTGGATTTTTGATCCAAGGGTTTTTGCTTTACAGAAGAAAATCTTCTTGTTGCAAGAACAGAAAAGATTTATTCTGTTTTGCGCAACTCCCCCAGCGCGTGACACGTGTCGCGCAACTGAATTTTTTTTTTTTATTTTAATCTTGCGCAGCTGCGCGCGCTGACACGTGTCGCGCAGCGCACTGCGCAGACACGTGTCGCACACTGCACAGTTTGCGCAGTTGCGCAATCTTTTTTTTTTTTTTTTATAATCTTGCGCAGCTGCGCGCGCTGACACGTGTCGCGCAGCGCACTGCGCAACTGCGCAGACACGTGTCACGCACTGCGCAGTTTGCGCACTTGCGCAATCTTTTTTTTTTTTATTTTTTAATCTTGCGCAGCTGCAGTGCGCGACACGTGTCGCGCAGCGCACTGCGCAACTGCACAGACACGTGTCGCGCACTGCGCAGTTTGCGCAGTTGCGCACTTGCGTAATCTTTTTTTTTTTTTTTTCTTCCTTCCAAGAGCTTTGCTCTAAAGCTCTTATGGAGTACGCTACTTCATTTATTTTAACTTTAATTTTCTTTTTAATTTTCAAGACAGAGTTTTGCTCTGATTGGAGAAAAACAGAAGTATTGCTTGTTTTCCCACCTTGGAATTTAAACAGAGCTTTGCTCTGATTGAGGTAAACAAATGCCCCCCCACCGTTGCGCTTACGTGGCTTCCTAACGTGAGCGCAGCGGTGGTAGACTCCGAACCGTCGCGCAATCTTTTGGAAGCTGAAAGGGCACTTGATGCCTATAAATAGGACCTTTGGTCCCTTAGATGATTCTTATCTCTAAAATTTTACTTTCAGAACTCAGAGCCCTGCTCTCTTATTTAAACACTTTTAAAAGTTCTAACTTTTAGAGAATTTTAGGTAAAAATATTAATTTTAATTAAATTAAATCAATTTTAAGAGCATTGCTCTCAATAGATCCCAGATCTAAAGAAGACACATTTAGGGTTTCACTTAGTAGAGCTTTGCTCTAAGGGGGTCTATAGAAGACTAAGGAGAGCCCTATTAGAGTTCCATTAATAGAGCTTTGCTCTCTAAAAGATTTTCCCTGTATTTTCTCATTTCATTAATGGAGCTTTGCTCCTCCCAAATCATATAGAGGAACTCTTAAGAATTCTTCATGGATCTTGGAAGTTAAAGATGACATTTTATTCCTCAGTGCATTATATCATTTTACTTAATTAGTCTTTCTGATAATTTTGTTGATCCTCTTTCACAGGAACAATGAACGCCCACATGTATGCTCTTAACGAGATCATCTCTCATGAGGGCATCCGTCGATTTGGCCGCTCTTAAAATCGGGAGTTCACAAACGAGGAGTGTGCTGAAATAATGAGTCGCTTCGACGCATACAACAGTCCACTGCTTCCCCGACGTTACTTTCTTCTTAAACTTATCGTGGGAGCTATCTGGGAAGCGCTTCCCCTATTCTGTTCCGGCACGCCGCTTAGGGCGTTGGATGCCGCTGAGGACAAGGTGCACTCTGTGTACCTATTGAACTTTATCTCAAAGAGACGGCGAGACAGTCTTATTGACCTCTTGCACGAGATCTTTCAACAGTCTGCCATACTCGCTGCTTATCGGAGGGTGGAAGACATCGGGAGGGACCCTGACGCTTGTGCTCGCGAAAAGAAGCACACTAGGATGGTCCGCGAGGCTTAGAAAGTCATAGATAGGGTCGCTTTTGAATTCCTCAGTCCATGCTCTGGATCTGAGGTTATTCCATTGCAACTTTCGTTTATTGTTTTTATGACTGTAAGAACTTCGGGCAATATTAATGGAATTTTTTTTTTATCCCAGCTTGTCTTTATTATATATCTTTGTCCCGAGTCTTTTTGCCCATGCATGAATGATACGTCCTGAACGTTTGATCAAACGTAAATCGGGTGCTCTTTCTGTTGCTTTTCCTCTTTCTCAGCATGTCGTAACAATTAGCAGGTAATAGAGTAAGCTTCTTGATTTCTTCACGAGATAGCGAGGGCTTAGGCCGCAGGTTCAGGTCTGCTGCCTAAGACTTTTCAACTCTATGAGCCGTGAGGGTCTCATAGAGACTTTTCTCCCTACGGATTGAGAGGATCTCGTAGGTGGGTTTTCTCCTTAGGAATCGTGAGGATTCCTAAGTATGGTTTTCTCTTATAAGTCGTAAGGATCCTACAAGAGAATTTTTCCCTCTTACGAGTCGAGAGGACTTGTAAGCGGTTGTTTCCCTCCTTGTCGAAGTTCGATGTTGGAGAGTGAGACCCGTGGATGGTATGCAAGAGACCAGTTTGGATTGACTTGCAGGGTCTCAGTGCTTAGGAAACAGACTTCTTTTATGCCCACTGCCTAAGGCTTTATCTCACGAGTCGAGCCGCCTCGACAATTTTTCACAAGTCGAGCCGAATCGAACGTTTCTCGCAAGAACATCTTAACGTCGCATTTAACCTCTGCTCTTTACGACAGAAGCCCGTTAAGGTCGGTGGTACTTAGGGTTTTGGCCATCGTACCGTCGCATAAGCTGATATAGTCCTCGATAGGCAATCGTGCTGTTCGAGTAGCCCCGCGACTGCCGTGTCTCTGATCCCTTCGGGGGCTGGACAAGACGTCTTCAAGCAATCCTCCTTGGCAGTTTGACCGTCGGAAGAGCAAGCGCTAGGAATTTGCCATGCCGCTTTTTACTTGAGGTTAGGCTCATTTTGGAGAGCCCCGATGAGTCATAACCACTCCGCGCTGGTGTGGGATGATCTCCGATAGTCTTTCAGGCTTTATATGACTTGCCATTAAGACCCTGAAGCTAGGAATTTGGCCTTTGCTTCGTTTGCTGGCATTGCGTCCTCTGTATCGAGACGAATGTCATGGTGGGAACTAGGGATTTTGCCGTGGCTCCATTTGTTTGATGACGTTGCGTCTGCTGTGTCGAGACGAACGTTGGGGCGACATCTCGTCTGCTGTATCGAGACGGACGTCGAGGTTGTCTTTAGGTTGCTGGTGAACCGTCGAGGTTTGGAACTAGGGATTTTGCCGTGGCTCCATTTGTTTAATGACGTTGCGTCTGCTGTGTCGAGACGAACATTGGGATGACATCTCGTCTATTGTATCGAGACGGACGTCGAAGTAGTGACCACTCTGTGCTGGTGCAAGATGATCTACGGTTGTCTTTCCGGTTTTATATGAGTTACCGTCAAGACGTCGAAGCTAGGAATGTGGCCTTCGCTTCGTTTGCTTTGGTGTGTCCAAATCCTGTTGGAGGACGAACGCTGGGGTTAACATTTCGTCTGCTGTATCGAGACGAACGTCAAGGTGGTGACCACTCTGTGCTGATGCGAGATGATCTCCGATTGTCTTTCCGGTTTCATGTGAGTTACCGTAAAGACGTTGAAGCTAGGAATGTGGCCTTCGCTTCATTTGCTTAGACTGCGTCTGGTGTATTGAGACGAATGCTGAGGTGGAGCTGGGATTTTGCCATCACTCCGCTTTGTTTCGACTGTGAGGTCTTTTGTTGACGTTGCATCTGCCTCCAGCTGGACTGCGGAGGAACGCTGTTGTTGACATTGCGTCTACTGTATCGAGACGAATGCTGAGGTGAAGCTGGGATTTTGCCATCGCTCCGCTTGATGGTGTAACATCTGTGTCCTGTTGGAATGAGGAGGCACACTGTTGTTGGTCTCTAGGCTGTAGACGTTGACGTCGAGACCCTGAAGCTCGGGATCTTCGTTTGCTTCGTTTGTTGACATCGTGTCTGTAATATTGCGACAAATGTCGAGAAGGTCTCTAGGTTATCTATGAACCGTCGAGATTTGGCTTCGCTTTCTGATGGAGCCTGTTGGGAAGGTATTGTTCCATTTTATCTGTGCCTCTGGATTGTATACAGGGATCGATGTGATTTCACCTGTAGGGCAAAAAGTTTCATTCTTTCATTTTTTTTATTCTTTCCGCGATGCTTTATCATTTTAGCTTTTATATCGCGAAGGTCGCGATTGCCCAATCATTTCGGCTATTTTTCGCGGTGCCCAATCATTTCGGCTGTTTACTTTATTTTTACTCGCTGCTTTTTATTGCGAGTTGCCCAATCATTTCGACTGTTTATTTTATTTTTACTCGCTGTTTTTTTATTGCGAGTTGCCCAATCATTTCGGCTATTTTTCTTTTTACTCGTGCATACATTTTTACTTGCTGATTTTGTTTGCAAGTTGCCCCATCATTTCGGCTATTTCGTATGCATTTTTTTTTATGAGTAGGGGATTTGGGATTTGATCCCAATCTTGGCATCAGCATCGCTGCGACTGGAATATTGCCAGGAGCGAATCATCATTTGCCGTGAAAGGACTTGGAATTTGATACCGGTTTAGGCATCAGTATCGCTACAACTGGAATATTGCCAGGAGCGAATCATCATTTGCCTTGAAAGGACTTGGAATTTGATACCGATTTAGGCATCAGCATCGCTGCAACTGGAATATTGCCAGGAGCGAATCATCATTTGCCGTAAAAGGACTTGGAATTTGATACCGGTCTAGGCATCAGCATCGCTGCAACTGGGATATTGCCAGGAGCGAATCATCATTTGCCTCTGTCGATGTTGAACAAAGGTGGCTTAGTAAACAGGGTTAAGGGTCCTGTCGGCTAAGGCTTTTGACTTCATGAGCCGTAAGGGTCTCGCAAAGGTATTTCTCCCTACAAGTCGTGAGGATCTTGTAGGTGTGTTTTCTCCTTGGGAATCGTGAGGATTCCTAAGTGCATGTTCTCTTGTAAGTCTTAAGGATCTTACAAAAGGGTTTTCTCCTTATAAGTCGAGAGGACTTACAAGTGTTGTTTGCTGGACAAGCATATCCCTAGTCGCAGATGGGACTTTGTTAGGGAAATATTTATTCGTGCCCGTGGATTGTATACAAGGGCCAATATTGGACCAATTGTAGGGCAATGTCGAAAGTTGTGGGGGTTGCTTAAGCACAGATTTAGGCCTCTGTAACTTAAGACTTTCAAATCTTATGAGCTGTAAGGGTCCCACAAGAGAGTTCTCCTTACGAGTCGTGAGGATCTCGCAAGTGTATTTTCTCCTTAGGAATCGTGGGGATCCCTAAGTGTGTTGTTCCTTTGTGAGTCGTAAGGATCTCACGCAGGTGGTTTCTCTTTACAGGGTCGAGAGGACCCTATAAGTGTTTCTTAACGAGATTGCGCCCTTTCAGGTTTTCACAAACACTCGCCGGTAGCCCTGCTGTTTTTACTCACGGAGCCCTTTCGGGTTTTCATCCGTGCCCATTTTGCTTGTGGACATACCGTTTTTTTTATTCTCTTTTTTTTTATTTTATTTTTCTTTTTTTTTTTCTCTTTTTTTTTTTTACGAGGTCGCGCCCTTTCGGGTTTTCACGAACACTCGCCGGTAGCCCTGCTGTTTTTACTCGCGGAGCCCTTTCGGGTTTTCATCCGTGCCCATTTTGCTTGTGGACATACCGTTATTATTATTATTATTATTTTTTTTAACGTCAGCCTGAAGATGCTGCGGGTTGGGAGTAGTTTAACGACGTTTCGGTCATTTGCAAGTTTTAGGACATTGCGGTCCGTCATTAGTTTAAGGACATCTCGGTCCGTTGTTAGTTTAAGAACGTTTCGGTCCGTTGTCGCCGTATTTGAGGCGAATATCTAGTTTATTGACTTTTCGGTCTAGCGTCTCCGTATTTGAGGAGAATTTCTAGTTTACTGACTTTTCGGTCTATGAGTCCTTCTCCATGAATGAACATGATACCCCCGGCGTATCCATCTTCTTCGGAGCGTGCAGTTGTGGCGGACTCACCTTCCAGTTCTCAAACAGCGCAAACTTGTCCTGTTGGTATTGGTCTTCAACCCAGTTTTTGAAGACGTAGCAGTCCTCGATCAGGTGACCTACTGTTTGGTGGTAAGGGCAATAATTAGGATTATTAACGTCGCCTGGCCGCAACGGACGTTTTGGACCCGGCAGATTAATGAGTCTGTCGCACACTGTCAGCTCGAACAGTCCCCTTGTTTTATCTTGCGGAAACGAGTAAGGACGTTTCAATTTTTCCTGGAGGGATTGCCGCTTGTTGCTTTGGCAAGCAACCGGTCTAGGGTCACCTGATTGTTGTTGAGCGCTGGCGACGAGGGCCTTTTTTCCTTTTCCTTTATTCTTTTTGCTCGGTCCCTTGTTTACGGGGCCGAGATTTTTTTCGAATAACGTGCGATTACATGGCTGAACGTTCTCGCAGTTTCTCAATTCCTTTATTTTCGAAATAGATTCCCCGAGGGAAAAGTTGGGGATAGCTTCTTCGTCAGAGTCGCTTCCAAAGGTGATAATTTGTGATCCCTTGAAGTCGGCTATATGACAGTCGGCGGTGGCTCTTTTGCGCTCATCTATCGCATTTTTCCGATGTCCACAAGCTTCACACTTTGTCCTGTCGAGGTGTCGCTTTTGAGCGACATATCCTTGCCACCAACAGTTAAAGGATTCGCAGTCTTCCGTAGGATGTATGATCTTCTGATGATATAAACAGAAGTTAGGGTGCATCTCTACCTCAGAGAAAGAATTTTCTTCGGAGGGCGGTAGCTTCATTCCTACTAATAGAGCTTTGGCGAACCGTTTCCTCGTCTTGAATTTGTTTTTACCCGTAGTGTATGGCTTTTGATTTAACGGGAATACCTTGGTTCTTTCCAGTATGGCCATTTCATGCTCTTGATTGGCTTTTGCTTTCAGACGAATTTCATTTAGGAAGGCATCGATCAACTTGTCTGACGGCCGCGGAGTTTTTGTTTCAGGGTCCGCCGTTGATTTCTCAGTGCAAGGATCCTCCTCATCATCCGTCAGTGAATGAGAAATCACATAACAAGTCGCTACATAGTCTTCGGATTCATCCGATAAGTTTTCTCCATCGTTTTCATCCTCGACGAAAGAACAAGTTGCCCCCGGCATGTCCGTCTTCTTTGGAGAGTGCGGCTGTGGGGGGTTTACCTTCCAGCTTTCAGACAGCGTGAACTTGCCTTGCAGGTATTGATCCTCGATCCATCCCTTAAAGACGAAACAATCCTCAATCGGGTGGCTTACCGTTTGATGGTAAGGGCAATAATTGGGATTATTAAGGTCGCCTGGCTGCAACGGACGTTTTGGATTCGGCAGATTAATGAGTCTGTTGCGCACTGCCAGCTCGAACAGTCTTCTCGTTTTATTCTGAGGAAACGAGTAATGACGTCCTAGCCTCTCTTCGAGGGATGGGCGTGGACGCACGTTGTTTTGGCGAGCGACCGACTTTGAGTTGCTCGACTGTTGCTGAGCGTTGGCGACGATGATCGCTTTTCCTTTCTCATTTCGGGGATCGGGTCTTGGAGGAGACGGTCTATGGCCCATCTGGTCCATTTGGGCTAATTTGTCGATCAAAGCCTGGAAGGTGGTCGGCCTGAAGAACATCATGAATTGCGAGATGGTCGCCTGCGGATCGAGAGTGCCCACAAACATGCCTACCGCAGGTGCCTCTTCTATGCGTTGTTCGCATTTCGACCATAGGTTCCGCCATCGTATTGCGTATTGAACCCACGTTTCGCCGGGCCTTATCCTGGCATTTATCAGTGCTGTAATCGGGGTGCGTCCACTAGCACTCGCGAATCTCTGTGTAAACAGCAGTTCCATCTCTGCAAATGTTTTGACAGAGTCGTTAGGTAACTCCGAATACCATTCAAAGGCTGTTTCTGCTAAGCTGCCGACGAACTGACGTAGCAACAATTTGTCATCGCCTCCAGTATTGCCGCATAAGGCCCTGAATTGAGCGACATGCTGATGCGGATTCCCTGTCCCTTTATATACGTGGAATTTAGGGATCGTATATCCTGGCGGGTAACTGATTTGGTCATACCAGTCGGATACGGTCGTCCGGTCCTAACAGTTTGCCCAGCCGCTTCATTCGCCTGATGAACCCGGATCTGCTGAGCTATATATTCGTCTAGGTCGACTTTGGAGATTGCCTCCTCTTTGGCTGTTGATAGAGCCGGTGGAGGATTTGACGTTTCTCCCCTGTCGTCTTCAAGGACGATCGGAGGATCTTCAGCAGGAGGGTCCGGCTGTAACATCATCCTTACCATATCTTGGAAGAGGAGCGCCATCTGTTTTATGTTAGCCGCTTGCTCTGCAGCTTCTTTGTCCCTCTTTTCGAGGACTCTGCGTAAAAAGTCAGCGTCGGTTTCTTGTTCTTGACGCTCATCCGAAGACGTTTCAGAGCTTTCTTTTGGCTCAGTGAGTGCAGCCATTGTAGTCATCATTTCCTGAAGCTTTTGTTGTTGCTCCTGGGCTTTCGTCACGGATCGGGTGAGCGGTCGGTGGCCCATAGAAGTGCGGCTTTCCTCCTTTCCAGAAGCCATATAAACAGTATGCACCACCATACCCCCAGACTTGGGGCGTTTGTGTTCGGTGTCTTTGCGATTTGCCGAAGACACAGGGGCTTTTTACGGCCTCCTTTTTTGAGTGATTGGAGTTAAGGGAGCCGTTGTAGTGGGCACCCGAGTAGCTTTTGCTTCTTGTGGTTTGACAGAGTAATCCTTCCCCTGCCGAACCTTCATATTTTTCTGTCGTCGGAGGCAGTCTCGATCGATCACCGACTCTTGGACTTGTCGCCAGACTTTGTAAATTTTAAAGGACAGCCGTTGAGGGGGCTGCTCTAGCTTCTTCTTTGGAGTATTCTCCACAGGTGAAGGAGTTCGTTTCAACATCGCAGTAGGAGAGTTTCTGCGCACCTTGTTGAGCAGTTCAAAGCTGTTCTTGGTTGGAACAGCAGCATCGATCCTCACCATCGGAGTTGGAGGAGTAAGTCCAGAGGGGGAGTTACCCCCAGCCTTCCTCACTCGGCGCCAGTAGCGACGTCGGGCATGTCGTGCTGATGGAGTTGTTTCAGCTATAGGGGTGACCTCCTCATGCCCCCTGTGTTGGTCAGAATATACTGGTACCAGCTTTTTAAAGATCGACGTCCGTTGAACGGGGACGGCCAACTTGTCAGAAGCGGACTTCTGAACATGGGAAGCAGCCTTGGTGATTTTGCCAGGAACGGGAGTTGGAATGGCTATCCGCTTCGGGATAACGCCTTCTGGTATGGCATGCTTCTTCATTAGCCTGTTAGAGCTCTGGCCTAGTCCGTTAAAAACTGAAGCAGTGGAGTTGGACGACCCGTTGAGAGGGGTCGCGGCAGTAGTAAGTCGATCGAAGACCGATTTTTTTGGAGCTTCTTGCAATGTCATTGGGGCGTTGAAGCTCATTGGTGGGAGCATGGTCCCAAAAAATAGTCCAGTGGTGGCTTGAGCCATCTGCTCCACCGGCATTTTGAAAAGGGAGGCCGCTTGGGGCCCATAAGTCACTCCTCCAGCAACGGCGGAGCGAGGGTTATCGCTGCGGACGATGCAGTTCGAAGCCATTGATCTTCTGTTTTCTGCACGGAGCAAGACACCAAATCTTAGTACCTTGAATCCACAGGCAATCACAGCAAACCGCGATTTGTTCGCGAACACGACACACGAAGTGTGGAGTGGAAAGAGGAAGAGGTCCCACCGGGCGTGCCAGAATCTGTTCCCCTCCGAACGGCGGCCCGGGCTTCGCGTCCGTGCCTGAGGTTCGAGGCAGATGCTATTTCGTTTTATCCGTCTATCTCTCCGAAGATGCCAAGTTGATTTATGGCACCGTGTATCGGAGGTTTAGACGGATGCGGCCGATGTAGCAGACTTCATCAGATTCCCCCTCAGGATGAGGGGTTTTTGATTGTGGGGACGCTCTTCCCTGCAGGCGCAAGCCCCTGCAGTTAATTACGCTACCGCGTTGCGGTAACAACTTTCTCCTTCTCCAGAATTTCACTTCGTGTCGTGTATGTTTGTTTTGTTTGTGGTTGCCCGTGGATTGTATACGGAGACTTAGTGATGTCGTCGCCCGTAGGACGTGGATTAGTCCAAATCCGCATTTACTTAGATTTAGGTTTGGTGTTTTTTGGTTTAAAGATACATTAGTCGCGTTGCGGCTAAGATCAACTTAAACGTTCGTCAAGGATACATTAGTCCTGTTTTGGACTAAGATCGACTTGACGTAATGATTGATTTAATTGTCTGGCTATCGGGACTCGTCACCTCTCTGACGTCGTTGAGGGATTACAATGACAGGCGTCAGAGGAGTTCAGAGATGTACCCCTGAACCAAAGTTGAATTGGAGTTTTACTGTTTATTTAAATATCTAAGGACACATTAACCGTATTTGGGGCTAAGATCAACTTAGACGGGACCGTTTAGATCCGGCAAAAGAGCGTTTGGGCTCCATTGTTCCAGTTTAAGGACGTGGTGGTCCATCACCAGTTTAGGGACGTGGTAGTCCATCATTAGTTTAGGGACGTTTCGGTCCGATGTTAGTTTAGGGACGTTTCGGTCCGTCGCCAGTTTAAGGACGTAGTGGTCCATATTCCAGTTTAGGGACGTGGTGGTCCATCGCCAGTTTAGGGACGTGGTGGTCCGATATTAGTTTAGGGACGTTTCGGTCCGATTTTAGTTTAGGGACGTTTCGGTCCGATGTTAGTTTAGGGACGTTTCGGTCCGATGTTAGTTTATGAACATTTCGGTCCACGAGTTTAAAGACCCCGCAGTCCATATCGATGTGTGGTCGTTGGGACCCGTCACCTCTTTGACGTCGTTGAGGAATTACAACGACGGATGTCAAAGGAGTTCGGAGATGTACCCTCGAACCGGATGTAAATTGATTTAGAAGAGCAACTTTGCTCAGTCAATTTAATTTAAGGACTTATGGCCAAAATTGGGCTAAGTCCAGTTGAAATGTTCAACATTTTATTTGCTTTTGCATTGCATTTCTTTTTTTATTTTTATTTGGGCCTTGCCCAGAAAGGATGCAGAGCATCAATTTGTTTTGGGCTCTGCCATTTTAGGAATGATGCAAGGCATCAATTTTATTTGGGCTCTGCCCTTGTATAAAGGATGCAAAGCATCAATTTATTTGGGCTCTGCCCATTTATTGCCTTGCAATTTAATTAGGCCTACTAGGTCTTTTTGGTTTGGGCCTGGCCCTTTAGAAAATGCATTGCATTTGTCAAGCGCTTTGCGCCAATCAAAAAGCACAACAGTGCAAATTTATAAGTGCAAAGCACTATTTGATTTCTTGATTTAATTTAGATAAAAAAAAAACAAGTTTGTTTATTTCAAAAACCAAAGGTTCATAAAAGTGCAAAGCACTATCTTTTTTTTTATTTCTGTTTTTCTTGTTTTAGAGAACCAGTGGTTCATAAGAAGTGCAAAGCACTATTAATTTAAGAACCTTTTAGGTTCAAGAACCGATGGTTCATAAAACAAGTGCAATGCACTATTTGATTTATTTCTAAGAAAAAACAAGTTTTTCTTGTTTTTCTTATCTCAGAGAACCAAAGGTTCATAGAAGTGCAAAGCACTATTTATTTAAGAACCTTTTAGGTTCAAGAACCGATGGTTCATAAAACAAGTGCAAGGCACTATTTTTATTTATTTATTTATTTATCGTTAAAGATCTATGATCATGTTCATAAGAGAATTTTCTCTTCTTTAAAAGGTTTTTACCTTTTTTTTATTCTTCAAGAGTTCTCTTCTCTTTTCTTTTTAGCAAGATGTTGATGATTTTGAAATGAGGTCTAGGGTCCTTTTTATAGTGCCCATAAATTAGTTAAAGTTGTTAAAGAGATCTTTCTCTGAGTGATTTGGGGAATTTTCCCCACCGTTGGATTTTTGATCCAAGGGTTTCTGCTTTACAGAAGAAAATCTTCTTGTTGCAAGAACAGAAAAGATTTATTCTGTTTTGCGCAACTCCCCCAGCGCGTGACACGTGTCGCGCAACTGAATTTTTTTTTTTATTTTAATCTTGCGCAGCTGCGCGCGCTGACACGTGTCGCGCAGCGCACTGCGCAACTGCGCAGACACGTGTCGCACACTGCGCAGTTTGCGCAGTTGCGCAATCTTTTTTTTTTTTTTTTTTTTTTAATCTTGCGCAGCTGCGCGCGCTGACACGTGTCGCGCAGCGCACTGCGCAACTGCGCAGACACGTGTCACGCACTGCGCAGTTTGCGCACTTGCGCAATCTTTTTTATTTTTTTATTTTTTTTTATTTTTTAATCTTGCGCAGCTGCAGTGCGCGACACGTGTCGCGCAGCGCACTGCGCAACTGCACAGACACGTGTCGCGCACTGCGCAGTTTGCGCACTTGCGTAATCTTTTTTTTTTTTTCCTTCCTTCCTTCCAAGAGCTTTGCTCTAAAGCTCTTATGGAGTACGCTACTTCATTTATTTTAACTTTAATTTTCTTTTTAATTTTCAAGACAGAGTTTTGCTCTGATTGGAGAAAAACAGAAGTATTGCTTGTTTTCCCACCTTGGAATTTAAACAGAGCTTTGCTCTGATTGAGGTAAACAGAGTCCTTAAACCCATGGACTATGATGTCCTTAACCTCGATCGTGATGTCTTAAAACTAACGACGGACTGTGGAGTCCTTAAACCCATGGACTATGATATCCTTAACCTCGACCGTGATGTCTTAAAACTAATATCGGACTGTGGGGTCCTTAAATCCACGGACTATGATGTCCTTAACCTTGACCGTAATGTCTTAAAACTAATGTCGGACTGTGGATTCCTTAAATCCACGGACTATGATGTCCTTAACCTCGACCGTGATGGCTTAAAACTAACACCAGACTGTGAGGTCCTTAAACTCACGGACTATGATGTTCTTAACCTTGACCGCGATGTCTTAAAACTAACGATGGACCGCAATGTCCTTAAACTAATTATCGATCGCAATGTCATTAAACTAAACAATAGAGCCCAATTGCTCTTTTGTTGGATCTAAACGATCCCGTTAAGTTGATCTTAGTCTAGAATTAGACTAACGTGTTCTTGATAAACGTTTAAGTTGATCTTAGCCCCAAATAAGGCTAACGTATCCTTAAACACAACCCCCAAAAACCCAAATCTAAGAAAGATACGGATTTGGACTAGTCCACGCCCTACGGGTGACAATATAACTTAGTCTCCGTATACAATCCACGGGCAACCAAACACAAAACAAACACCCACGACACGAAGTGACTATATGGAGAAGGAGAAAGTTGTTACCGCGATGCGGTAGCGTAATTAACTGCAGGGGCTTGCGCCTGCAGGGAAGAGCGTCCCCACAATCAAAAACCCCTCAAACGAGGGGGAATCTGATGAAGTCTGCTACATCGGCCGCATCCGTTTAAACCTTCGATACACGGTGCCATAAATCAACTTGGCATTTTCAGAGAGGTGGACGGATAGCACCAATTAGCATCTGCCCCCAGATTCAGGCAAGACTTCAGTCTTCCCGGTTTCCGGCGGTAAACAGATTCTGGCACGCCCGGTGGGACCTTTCTCTCTTTCCACTCCACACTTCGTGCGTCGTGTTCGCGAACGAATCGCGGTTTGCTATGGTTGCCTGTGGATTCGAGGTACTTAGATTTGGTGTCTTGCTTCGTGCAGAAAATAGAAGATCAATGGCTTCAAACTGCACTCATTGCAACAACTCCCACTCCATCCTCGCCGGAGGAGTGACCTACGGGCCTCAAGCGGCCTCCTTTTTCAAGATGCTAGTGGAAAAGGTGACACAGGCCACCACTGGGCTATTCTTCGGGACTATGCTCCCATCGATGAGCTTCAATGCCCCAATGTCGTCGTAAGAAGTTCTGAAGAAGTCGGTCTTTGATCGGCTTGCTACTACCGTGACCCCTCTCAATGGGTCGTCCAGCACCAACGCCTCAGTCTTCGCCAGATTGGGCCAAAGTTCATGTGGGCCCATGATGAAGCCTGCAATCCCAGAAAAGGTTGTTCCGAAGAGGATAGTCATCCCTGCTCCTGAAGTCGTCAAGGCGGCTTCTCCTACCAAAGGGTCGGTCTTTGCAAGACTGACTGTTCCAGCTCCCACTCCCGCTCCTGCTCAAAAGTCTGTATTTGACAGGCTAGACACTGCTGCTGGACGAAACTCGGTCTTCAAGAGGCTAGTGCCAGCAACGGCTCATCTGAACAGGGGGCAAGACAAAGCCATCCCCATCGCCGAACCAACACCGTCCGCTCGACACGCTCGACGTCGCCACTGGCGCCAAGTAAGAAAGGCTGGGGGCAACTCCCTCTCTGGGCTAACTACACCAGCTCCAACGGTGGAAGTCAATGCTGCTGTTCCAACCGGGAACAGCTTTGAGCTGCTGAATAAGGTGTGCAGGAACTCGCCTACCGCCGTATTAAAAAGATCTTCGCCGCCGGTGGAGACTGTCACAGAAATGAAGCCGGAACAGTCCCCTCAACGACTGTCTTCTAAAGTTTACAAAATCTGGCGACAAGTCCGAGAGTCGGTGGTTGATCAAGACTATCCGCGCCGGCAGAAGAAGTTGAAGGTCCGACAGGAAGAAAACCGCCTTGTTAAGCCACAAAAGACGACGGCTACTTGGGTGCTCACTGCAGCGGCCCCCTCAACTTCGACCGCTCATAAGAGGAGAAGGCCGGAGAAAATCCCCATGCCTTTGACAAAAGTCAAAGGCACTGAGCCTAAACGCCCTAAGTATGGGGGCATGGTGGTGCATACCGTCTATATAGCTTCCGGAAAAGAGGAAAGCCGTGCTTCGACGGGTCACCGACCGCTCACCCGATCCGTGACAAAAGCCCAGGAGCAGCAACAGAAGCTTCAAGAAATGCTGACGCAAATGACCGCACTCACCGGGCCAAAAGAAAGCCCGGAGGCATCATCAGAACAGCGTCACGAATAAGAAACCGATGCTGACTTCCTACGCAGAGTCCTCGAAAAGAAGGACAGAGAAGCAGCAGAACAAGCTGCCAATATAAAACGAATGGTGCTTCTCTTCCAAGACATGGTAGGGATGATGTTACAGCCGGATCCTCCAGCTGAAGACCCTCCGATCATTATTGAAGACGATAGAGGGGAAACATCTAACCCTCCTCCGGCTCATTCAGTGGCCAAGGAGGAACCCATTTCTAAGGCCGCACTGGACGACTATATAGCTCAGCAAATACAAGCTCACCAGGAGAATGAAGCGGCCAGCCAAGTCGTCAAAACTGGGCGTCCATATCCAGGCTGGTATGACCAAATAAAGTACCCGCCAGGATATACGCTCCCCAAATTTCATGTATACAAAGGGACAGGCAATCCCCATCAACATGTCGCTCAGTTCAGGGCTCTTTGCGGCAATACTGGAGGTGATGATAAACTTCTACTTCGCCAGTTCGTCGGCAGTTTAGCAGACACAGCTTTTGAATGGTACTCGGAGCTTCCAGACGACTCCGTCAAAACGTTTAGAGAAATGGAGTTGCTATTCACTCAACGGTTCGCAAGCGCCAGTGAACGCACCCCGAGCACGGCATTAATCAACGCCAGAGTAAAACCGGGAGAGACATGAGTTCAATACGCAATACGATGGCGGAATCTATGGTCGAAATGCGAACATCGCATCGAAGAAGCGCCGGCGGTGGGCATGTTTGTGGGTACCCTCGACCCTCAAGCGACCATCTCGCAATTCACGATGTTCTTCAAGCCGACTACTTTTCAGGCCTTGATCGACAAATTGGCCTAATGGATCAGATGGGTCATAGACCATCTCCTTCAAAGACGGATCCTCGGAATGAAAAGGGGAAAGGAAAAGCAACTTTCGTTGCCACTACTCAATAACAGCCGAGCAACTTAAAACCGGTTGTCCGCCAAAACAATATGCATCCACGCCCATCTCTCGAGGAAAGAGTAGGATGTCCTTACTCGTTCCCTCAAGACAAAACGAGAAGACTGTTCGAGCTGGCAGTGCACAACAGGCTTATAAATTTGCCGGATCCAAAACGTCCGTTGCAGCCAGGCGATCTCAACAATCCTAATTACTGCCCTTATCATCAAGCAGTAAGCCATCCAATCGAAGATTGCTTCGTTTTCAAAGGCTGGATTGAGGACCAATACCAACAAGGCAAGTTCGCGTTATCGGAAAATTGGAAGGTGAACCCACCACAGCCACACGCTCCCAAGAAGACAGACACGCCGAGGGCATCATGCCCTTTCATTGAAGAAGCTCCATGGGAGGTCGCTCTTTCAGCAAAAACTAAAAGAATGTTGAGAAATCTCCAAACATGCCCGGCAATCAGGTAGAAGAATCCGCTGGAACCCGAGATTATCAAGGGAATGCTGAAGCCGCGCCTAATTCCAAAAACTGGTGGTGATAGTCAAAGCGCTCATACCCAGCAGTCAAAGTCTTCAAAGAAGAAGAAGAAAACCAAGAAGTCCGTGAAACCCGATGACAAACGCATGGACCTGCAAAAACATATTGACACACTGGAAGAATATAATCAGAAGGCGCGGACCCCAGTCACACTCCAAGAATTCCTCAACCACGTCCTTGAGGACGGAGGTGATGACAATGGAGAAGACTCGTCAGATGAACCCGAGGATTATGTGGCAAGCTGCCATATGATCTCTCATTCGTTAATAAACAGTGAAGAAGCTCCTGACGCAGAGAATTCGGGGGCAGATCTCGAGCCGGAACTTCTAGGACCATCAGACGAAATGATTGACACATTCCTGAACGAAGCCCGTCTAAAAAACAAAGCTGATCGGGAGCGCGAGATGGCCATATTTGAAAAGGCCAAACGCCGGCGACTGGACAAAAGGGTCGAAACACTCCCACGAGATCAAAATACATCCGCCGCAAATAAAAACAGGATCAAGATAAGGAAGCGATTCGCCAAAGCCATATCGATGGGGATGAAGCTGCCCTCTTTCAGAGAAAATTTTCCTGGTGGTATATATATTGATGAAGCGGACGTATATCCTAACTTCTGCTTGTATCATCAGAAGATCGCACACCCTACTGAAGACTGCAACTCCTTTAAGTGTTGGTGGCAAGGGTATGTCGCTCACAGGCAACACTTCAAGAGGACAAAGCGTGAAGCTTGTAGACAACGGAAAAATGCGACAGATGAGCGTAAAAGAATTGCCGGCAATTGTCATAGGGTTGATCCCGGGGGATCGCGAGTTCTCATCTTCGGGAGCGACTCCGACGAAGGAGTAGCCCTCGGCCCTCTCTTCAAGGAATCCACCTCAGGAAAAGAGGAAAAAGCGAAGAACTGCGAGAACATTCCGCTACGCAATCGCACGCTACCTGAAAAGGATCTCGGACACGCAAACAAGGGATCAAGCGAAAAGGATAAGCGGAAGGAAAAAACGGCCTTCGTTGCCAACGCTCAACAACAATCGAGTGGCTCGAGACCGGTTGTTCGCCAAAGCAACAAGCGGCAACCCCTCGATGAGAAGTTGAAACGTCCTTACTCATTTTCCCGGGATGAAACAAGGAGACTATTCGAACTAGCAGTGTGCAACAGGCTTATCACTCTACCGGAGCCGAAATACCTACTACAACTGAACGATTTCAACAATCCTAATTACTGCCCTTACCACCGAGTATTGGGCCATCCGATCGAAAACTGCTACGTCTTCAAAAACTGGATTGAAGACCAATACCAACAGGGTAAGTTCGCGCTGTCCGAAAACTGGAAGATGAACCCGCCGCAACCTCATACCCCTAAAAAGGTGAACATGCCGGGGGCATCGTGCTTAAAGCCCCATAGACCGAAAAGTCAGTAAACTAGAAATTCGCCTCAACTACGGCAACAGTGGACCACTATGTCCTAAAACTGGCGTCGGACCGGAATGTCCTTAAACTAACAATGGACCACTATGTCCTAAAACTGGCGTCGGACCGGAACGTCCTTAAACAAAGAATGGACCACTATGTCCTAAAACTAGCGTCGGACCGGAACGTCCTTAAATTAACAATGGACCACTATATCCTAAAACTGGTTGCGGACTGAAACGCCCCTAAACTAACAATGGACCGCAATGTCCTAAAACTTGCAACTGATCGAGACGTCTATAAACTACTACGGACCGCAGCATCCCAAGGCTGACGTGGTAAAAAAAAAGAGGGTATGTCCACAAGCAAAATGGGCACGGATGAAAACCCGAAAGGGCGCCGTGAGTAAAAACAGCAGGACTACCGGCGATGTTTGTGAAAATCCGAAAGGGCGTAGACTCTTAAAAAAAAACCGGTATGTCCACAAGCAAAATGGGCACGGATGAAAACCCGAAAGGGCGCCGTGAGTAAAAACAGTAGGACTACTGGCGAGTTTTGTGAAAACCCGAAAGGGCGCAATCTCGTTAAAAGACACTTGCAAGGTCCTCTCGACCCTGTAAGGAGAGACCACCTGCGTGAGATCCTTACGACTCACAAGGGAGAAACACACTTAGGGATCCCCACGATTTCTAAGGAGAAATTACACTCGCGAGATCTTCACGACTCGTAAGGAGAATCCTCTTATGGGACCCTCACGGCTCATAAGATTCAAAAGTCTTAAGCTACAGGGATCTGAATCTGTTCTTAAGCAGCCCCCACAACCTCCAATACTGCCCTACAAGCGGCTCAACGCTGACCCTTGTATACAATCCACGGGCGTGAATAAACATTTCCCTAACAAAGTCCCATCCGTGACTAGGGATATGACTACACGGTGAACAACCCTTGTAAGTACTCTCGACTTATAAGGAGAAAACACTCTTATAAGATTCTTACGACTTATAAGAAACCATGCACTTAGGAATCCTCACGATTCCTAAGGAGAAAACGCACCTGCGAGATCCTCAATACTCGTAGGGAGAAATACCTTTACGAGACCCTTACGGCTCATGAAGTCAAAAGCCTTAGTTGACAGGATCCTAACCCTGTTCGCTAAGCCACTTTTGTTCGTCATCGACAGAGGCAAGTGATGATTCGCTCCTGGCAATATTCCAGTTGTAGCGGTGCTGGTGCCGAAATCGATATCTAATCCCAGGTTTGCAGCAAGAAGCTAGTGAGCCACACATGCATACGAAATAGCCGAAATGATGGGGCAACTTGCAACAAAATCAGTAAGTAAAAATGTATGTATGCAAAATAGCCGAAATGATTGGGCAACTCGCAATAAAAAGCAGCGAGTAAAAATGAAATAAATAGCCGAAATGATTGGGCACCGCGAATGATAGCCGAAATGATTGGGCAATCGCGACCTTCGTGATATTAAAACTGAAATGATAGAGCATCGCGGAAAGAAATAAAAAAAATATATGAAATTTATGCCCTACAGGTGATATCATATCAATCCCTGTATACAATCCAGGGGCGTAAACAAAGAGGGAACCATATCAACCCATCAAGCTTCAACAGAAAACGAAGACAAAATCTCGACGGTTCAAGGATAGCCTAGAGATCATCAACAGCGTTCCTCACCATTCCGGCAGGATTCAGATGCTGCAATCAAAGCTGGAGCCACGGCAAAATCCCTAGTTCCAAGTCTCGACGGCCACATCTACAGCCTGGAGACCCGCAACGGCGTTCCTTCGCAGTCCCACAGGATACAGACGCAACATCAAACAAAGCGGAGTGATGGCAAAATTCCAACTCCACTTCAGCATTCATCTCGTTACAACAGACGCAATATCAACAACGGCGTTCCTTCGCAGTCCAGCAGGATGCAGATGTAACGTCAACGAAAGACCTCATGGTCAAAACAAAGCAGAGTGATGGAAAAATCCCAACTCCACCTCAGCATTCGTCTTGTTACACCAGACGCAATGTCAACAACGGCGTTCCTTCGCAGCCCAGCAGGATGCAGATGCAACATCAACGAAAGACCTCACAGTCAAAACAAAGCGGAGTGATGGCAAAATCCCAACTCCACCTCAGCATTCGTCTTGTTACACCAGACGCAATGTCAACAACGACATTCCTTCGTGGTCCAGCAGCATGCGGACGCAACGTCAACAAAAGACCCTACGGTCAAAGCAGCACGGAGTGGTCACCACCTCGACGTTCGTCTCGACACAACAGACGAGGTGTCACTACAACGTTCTTCCTCCAACAGGATTCGGACACGCCAAAGCAAACGAAGCAAAGGCCAAATTCCTAGCTTCAGGGTCTTGACGGCAACTCATATAAAGCCTGAAAGACAATCGGAGATCATTTCGCACCAGCGTGGAGTGGTCACCACCTCGACGTTCGTCTCGATACAGCAGACGAGGTGTCACTACAGCGTCCTTCCTCCAATAGGATTCGAACATGCCAAAGCAAACGAAGCGAAGGCCAAATTCCTAGCTTCAGGGTCTTGACGGTAACTCATATAAAGCCTGGAAGATAATTGGAGATCATCTCGCACCAGCGCGGAGTGGTCACCACCTCGACGTTCGTCTCGACACAACAGACGAGGTGTCACTACAGCGTCCTTTCTCCAATAGAATTCGGACACGCCAAAGCAAGCGAAGCAAAG
Organism: Agapanthus africanus; assembly: GCA_030015575.1. NCBI lineage: Eukaryota > Viridiplantae > Streptophyta > Magnoliopsida > Asparagales > Amaryllidaceae > Agapanthus > Agapanthus africanus. The sequence goes on along the minus strand of CM057338.1, from coordinate 117,548,218 downwards.
GCCAAATTCCTAGCTTCAGGGTCTTGACGACAACTCATATAAAACCTGAAAGACTATCGGAGATTATCCCACGCCAGCACGGAGTGGTCACCACCTCGACGTTCGTCTCGATACAGCAGACGAGATGTCACCACAGCGTTCTTCCTCCAGCAGGATTCGGATGCGACAATCAAACAACGGAGCCACGGCAAAACCCTAGTTCCAAATATCGACGGTTCACCAGCAACCTAAAGACAACCGCGACATTCGTCTCGATACAGCAGACGCGATGCCAGCAAACGAAGCAAAGGCCAAATTCCTAGCTTCAAGGTCTTGACGGTAACTTATATAAAACCTGAAAGACTATCGGAGATCATCCCACGTCAGCGCGGAGTGGTCACCACCGCGACATTCGTCTCGATACAGCAGACACGATGCCAGCAAACGGAGCAAAGGCCAAATTCCTAGCTTCAGGGTCTTGACGGCAACTCATATAAAACCTGAAAGACTATCGGAGATCATCCTACGCCAGCGCGGAGTGGTCACCACCTCGACATTCGTCTCGATACAGCAGACGAGATGTCACCACAGCGTTCTTCTTCCAGCAGGATTCGGATGCGACAATCAAATAATGGAGCCACGGCAAAATCCCTAGTTCCAAACCTCGACGGTTCACCAGCAACCTAGAGACAACCGCAACATTCGTCTCGATACAGTAGACGCGATGCCAACAAACGAAGCAAAGGCCAAATTCTCAGCTTCAAGGTCTTGACGGTAACTCATATAAAACCTGAAAGACTATCGGAGATCATCCCACGTCAGCGTGGAGTGGTCACCATCGCGACATTCATCTCGATACAGCAGACGTGATGCTAGCAAATGGAGCAAAGGCCAAATTCCTAGCTTCAGGGTCTTGACGGTAACTCATATAAAGCCTGAAAGACTATCGGAGATCATCCCACGCCAGCGCGGAGTGGTCACCACCTCGACGTTCATCTCGATACAGCAGATGAGATGTCACCACAACGTTCTTCCTCCAGCAGGATTCGGATGCGACAATCAAACAACGGAGCCACGGCAAAATCCCTAGTTCCAAACCTCGACGGTTCACCAGCAAGCTAGAGACAACCGCGACATTCATCTCGATACAGCAGACGCAATGCCAGCAGAGCGAAGCAAAGGCCAAATTCCTAGCTTCAGGGTCTTCACGGCAACTCATATAAAACCTGAAAGACTATCGGAGATCATCCCACACCAGCACGGAGTGGTTATGACACATCGGGGCTCTCCAAAATAAGCCTAACCTCAAGTAAAAAGCGGCATGGCAAAATTCCTAACGCTTGCTCTTCCGACGGTTAAACTGCCTAGGAGGATTGCTTGAAGACGTCTTGTCCAGCCCCCGAAGGGATCAGAGACATGACAATCGCAAGGCTACTCGAACAGCAAGGTTGCCTATCGAGGGATACATCAGCCAACGCGATGGTACGACTGATAAAACCCTAGTACCACAGACCATAACGGACCTCTGTCGTAAAAAGCAGAGATTAACTGTGACGTCAGGATATTCTTCCGAGAAATGCTCGATTCGTCTCGACTCGTGAGGAAAAGCCTTAGGCATCGGGGATTAAAAAACCTGTTTCCTAAGCACTGGGGCCCTGCAAGTCGGCCCAAAACGGACGCCTGCATACTATTCACGGACCACACTCTCCAAAGTCGAATCTCGACAAGGAGGGAACAACCACTTACGAGTCCTCTCGAGTTGTAAGAGGGAAAATTCTCTTGTGAGATCCTTACGACTCTCAAGAGAAAACGCACTTAGGAGTCTTCACGACCCCTAAGGAGAAAATACACCTACGAGATCCTCTCGACTCGTAGGGAGAAAAGTCTTTATGAGACCCTCACGGCTCATAAAGTTGAAAAGCCTTAGGGAGCAGATCTGAACCTGCTTCCTAAGCCATCACTACTCCTCGAAGTATTCAAGACGGAATGTTCTATGTCACCTACAGGCTACGCTTACTTAAGGAATATGCCAATAACAAAGCAGAAAATAAAAGGAAGGAGGCAAAAGATTTGTCATTCATACTTGAAAAATTCTTATATCAATAAAGACAATAAACAAAAGCAGCATTATTGAAATGTTTACAAGGGTATAACCTCGGATCCAGGGCATGGATTGAGGAAGTCGAAAGTAAGGCCGTCAAGAGTCTTTCTGGACTTTCTGACCATTCTCGTATGCATCCTCTCGCGCTCATGCGTGTCAAGATTTTCGGCAATGCCCTCTATCCTTTGATAAGCAGCAATTATCGTCGTCTGTTGGAAAATTTGATGCAAAATATCAATGAGGCTATCTCGCCGTTTCTTCTAGATCAGCCCCGACAGATACACTGAATGCACCTTGTCTTCGGTGTCATCCAGCACAATAAACGGCATGGCCTCGTGAAACCCCGGAAGTGCTCTCCAAATTGCTCCCAGTACGACTTTCAAAAGAGCAGAACGGCGAGGAAGTAACCAACCAACGCGTGCATACAGACGACCCATAACCTCCGCACACTGGGCATCTGTAAACACTTGGTTTTGGTGACGACCCTGTACGCGGATAACCTCATAAGTAATGAACTCGTTCAGACTGTATAAATGAACAACCATAGTGCCTGAAAGAAACATCACTGGAAGATTAGCAATGAGGAAAAACAAACGCAGGGAGTTAAATTCCTCGAGAGCAATGCTCTGCAAACAGGAGTGACACCTGTCAAAATCGGTTATGGGGAGAATTTAAGGAAATTCCCCGAAAATGCTGAGACCCTTATTCTAAGAAGATATAACCCATCAAAAATAAAATTTCATTTTTTGATCTTCAAGATTCATGAACAAACTCTTAAAAGTTCTTCTATATGATTTGAAAGGGGCAAAGCTCCATTAATGATTTAAGAAATCATAAATAAAAACCTTTTAGAGGGCAAAGCTCTATTAATGGAACCCTAAAATGGTTCTCTTTAGATCAAAGATCTATGAAGAGCAAAACTCTGTTAATGGGTAAAAACCTAGTTTATTTAAAGTTTTTAAACTTTACCTAAGTTTTGACAGAGTTTTACTCTTGAAAAGTTCTTAAATTGAAGAGCAATGCTCTGAATAAGAGAAAATTCTTAATAAGAAGATGGGAACCATCTAAAGGACCAAAGGTCTTATTTATAGGCATTCAGAGCCGTTTCAACTTCCAAAAACTTGATCCAACCACCGCTACACTCACGCTTGGGCCACGTAAGTGCAACGGTGGGGGGCATTTGTTTCCCCAATCAGAGCAAAGCTCTGTTCAAATTCCAAGATTTGAAATTAAGCGCCGCTTCCTTTTCCAATAAAGAGCAAGGCTCTGTATTAAAAATCTAAAGTAAAAAAATTGAAGCAACGCTTCAGATTCTGCACGCTGCGCGCCACGTGTCAAAAGCAGACACACTAGCGCCAGGAGCGCTGCGCCCTAAGCAGCGCGCCCTCAATCAGAGCAAAGCTCTGCTCCAAAATTTGAAATTCAAATTGAAGCAACGCTTCAGATCTAGTGCTCTGCGCTGTGCGCCACGTGTCAGACACGGGTGCGCTAGCGCAGTTACGCTGCGCTCTGCGCTGTGTGCCACGTGTCAGACACGGGTGCGCTAGCACAGTTGCGCTGTTGTGCCACGTGCAAAGCACGGGTGCGCCAGCCCTGGAACCTAAAAGCACCCCAACCGTCAGATCAAAGATCTAATAATAATGATAAATCATTAATTAATCAGAAACTAGATTCTGTTATAGAAAGATTCCTCAAAATCTTTCCAAATAACAAGATTGTGCTCTGTAAATCAGAGCACCGTTGGATCAATGATCCAATGGTAAATAAAAATTACCAAAAGACAGAATAAGTTCTGTTATGGAATGATCTTTCCAATCTTGTTAAAAACAAGAAGATTATCTTCTTTAAAACAGAAGCCTCAGGATCAAAGATCCAATGGTGGGAAATATTCCCAAATCAATCAGAAAAAGATCTCTTAAAACTGATTTAACAAATCAATTGGCCCTATAAAAAGGCCCCTAGACTTCAAGTTTCAGATATAGAAAGGAGAGAGAAAAACCCTCTGCAAAAAGAAGAGAAAGCTCTTAGAAAGAAGAAGATCATTTCTTCATATTCAAGGTAAAAAGAACTATATTCTTGAATAACAGAGATGAATCCATCTCGTAAAAAAAACCATCTTCTAAAAAGATCTTAGATCTATAAAAAAACCAAGGTCTTTAATAAAAAGGAAAATATCAAAAGATCTAATCATAAAAATAAAAGAAGTATTTTACTTCATTTACAGATCTTTTGATCTACAAAGGCAGAGCCTTTTTATATAAACAAGAACTTTTGTTCTTGAATCTTGAGGCAAAGCCTCCTTTAAGAAGAATATAAATTTGTTTTTTGATCTTAAAGTTGATCAGAAGCGCTTTGCGCTATTAAAAAGTGCCTTGCACTCATGAACTGCGCTTTTGCGCTCCTTGGACCGGCGCTCAGGGCCAAAACACGCCACGTGTCAACCAGAGACACTACTTGCGCTTTGCGCTTCTGAAACAGAGCTCTGCGCTCATGGGCTGGCGCTCAGCGCCAAGCGCGCTACGTGTCACTCACTGGCACACCCACAAACTAGCGCAGCACGCTCATAAATCAAAAGCGCAATGCGCCAACAAACTAGCGCTTAGCGCTAAGCACGACACGTGTCCTCTTCGTGTGCGCTACCCGACAGAAGCGCAATGCGCTCCTTAACTGGCGCAAAGCGCCTGACGCGCTACGTGGCGCATTGTCAGAACATACTTTGTTTTGATGAAGACAAAAAATGTCAGAGCCCAATGCTTGGCATTATTAAAAGGGCAGAGCCCAAATAAAGGCCTAACAGGCAGAACAAAAATAAAAATGTTAAACATTTTTTTTTAACCTGACTTAGCCCAATTTTGGCCATAAGTCCTCAAATTAAATTGAACTGAGCTCATCTGCTCTTCCAATCAATTTACACCCGGTTCGAGGGTACATCTCTTTACTCCTCTGATATCTATCGTTGTAATCCCTCAACGTCGTCAGAGAGGTAACGGGTCTCGACAACCACACATTACTACGGACTGTGGAGTCCTTAAACCCATGGACTATGATGTCCTTAATCTCGACCGTGATGTCTTAAAACTAACGACGGACTGTGGAGTCCTTAAACCCATGGACTATGATGTCCTTAACCTCGACCGTGATGTCTTAAAACTAATATCGGACTGTGGGGTCCTTAAATCCACGGACTATGATGTCCTTAACCTTGACCGTGATGTCTTAAAACTAACGTCGGACTGTGGAGTCCTTAAATCCACGGACTATGATGTCCTTAACCTCGACCATGATGTCTTAAAACTAACACCGGACTGTGAGGTCCTTAAACTCACGGACTATGATGTTCTTAACCTTGACCGCGATGTCTTAAAACTAACGATGGACCGCAATGTCCTTAAACTAATTATCGACCGCAATGTCATTAAACTAAACAATAGAGCCCAATTGCTCTTTTGTTGGATCTAAACGATCCCGTTAAGTTGATCTTAGTCTAGAATTAGACTAACGTGTCCTTGATAAACGTTTAAGTTGATCTTAGCCCCAAATAAGGCTAACGTATCCTTAAACACAACCCCCCAAAACCCAAATCTAAGAAAAATACGGATTTGGACTAGTCCACGCCCTACGGGCGATAACATAACTTAGTTTCCGTATACAATCCACGGGCAACCAAACACAAAACAAACACCCACGACACGAAGTGACCATATGGAGAAGGAGAAAGTTGTTACCGCGATTTGGTAGCGTAATTAACTGTAGGGGCTTGCGCCTGCAGGGAAGAGCGTCCCCACAATCAAAAACCCCTCAAATGAGGGGGAATCTGACGAAGTCTGTTATATCGGCCGCATCCGTTTAAACCTTCGATACACGGTGCCATAAATCAATTTGGCATCTTCGGAGAGGTGGACAGATAGCACCAATTAGCATCTGTCCCCAGATTCAGGCAAGACTTCAGTCTTCCCGGTTTCCGGCGGTAAACAAGTGTCTCTAATAATGGCTGAGACCGCTTCACGTGTTTCCCACACGAGTGCTTAAAAGAAAAATAAGAAGCACCTCCTAAGGCAGTCATGTGTTTTACACGAGACCCCTAATCAAGTGTTTGGTACTTCAATAAAAGGGGAGGAAATAATACCCAAGGGCGGCGCTCATATTTGTGGTGCCTCACGTGCTTCACACTTGAGCGCCACAAGAATCAAGTGCTTAGCACTTATATAAAAAAAGGGAAATAAACTTAATGGGCAGCGCCCATATTTATGGTGCTTCACGTGTGTCACCTGAGTACCATAAAACTCTAGTGTTTAACACTAGTCCGGTGCCCATATTTGTGGTGCGTCACATGTGTCACATGAGCACCATAAAACTCCAGTGTTTAACACTAGTCCAGTGCCCATATTTGGGTGCCTCATATGTGTCACGTGAGCGTCATAAAATTCTAGTGCTTAACACTAATCCACTGCCCACGTGAAACGCGCTGTATTCCTCAGTGCTTAGCACTGTTGAGTAATTATGGAAACCTAATCTCAGCCCAAATTGGCTAAGTTTTCCGAAGTTAAACCTCTTTGATTCTAAAACAACCGAGCCCATATTGCTCATGTTTTCCCAAATTGACCTTAGTCCCAAACATGACTAATGATCTTCCAACTGATGATATCCAAAATGATATTCATCCTACATCCCCTGAGGAATTCTTAGTCTCAACATACGACTAATGATTTCTAGGTTCACCACACTCTTATTTTCCCTCAAACACGGGATTTGGTTCGAGGGTACATCTCTCCACACCTCTGATGCATGTCGTTGTAATTCCTCAACGTTTTCAGAGAGGTGGCTGGTCCCGACAACCAACAATTCTTCGGTGCATTCCCAAACTTTCCAAACCCACGTGCATACCTCAAATCAGACCGCACACCAAGCTGGGTGCATCCCATATCACCATTGTTCACTTCATCACATAACAAATATACGTACGCACGAGATGAACAAAGGACCGAAATGTTCTTAAACTAATATTCGCCTCCAAAATGGCGATAATGGACCTAAATGTCCTTAAACTAATATTCGCCTCCAAAATGGCGAAAATGGACCGAAATGTCCCTAAACTAATATTCGCTTCCAAAATGCGATAATGGACCGAAACGTCCTTAAACTAAAACAATAGAGCCCAAATACTCTTTTGTTGGATCTGAAATAAAAAAGATCCTAAAACCTTGTTAAGTAGATTTTAGTCTTAAATTGGACTAATGTATCCTTAAAAAAAACCAACCGAGCCCCAAATGGTTACATACATTTAAGTCGATCTTAATCTCAACATAGATTAACAGTCCTTAAATAAAAACCCAAATCTAAAATATACGGATTTTGACTAATCCACGCCCTACGGGTGACAACGTAAATTAGTCTCCGTATACAATTCACGGGCAACCAAAAATAAAACAAACACACACGACACGAAGTGAACTTCCGGAGCAGGAGAAAGTGGTTATCGCAACACGGTAACGTAATGAACTGCAAAGGGCTTGCGCTTGCAGGGAAGAGCGTCCCCACAATCAAAAACCCTTCACAAATGAGGGGGGATCTGATGAAGTCTGCTACAACGGCCGCATCCGTCCAAACATTCGATATACGGTGCCATAAATCAACTTGGCATCTTCGGAGAGGTGGACGGATAGAACCAAATAGTATTGCCCCCAGAATTCAAGTCAGACGTCCCAACGTCCCGGTCCATCTTCCGGCGGTGAACACTCCCACTAATTTCTTTTGAAAGAAATTCCCTTTCCAAAAGGGTAGCGTGATGAGCTACAAACAATTCTGATCCTTAGTATGGTAGAACAAATATACTAGTGAATTGTTAGGATATCCCACAAACTTTCATAGAACCAATCATGTCATCAGTTTGTCCGGATTTTGTTTTTTAAAATAAGCCGGACAACCTCATATCTTAATGAATTTAAGACATGGTTTCTTACCACTCCATATTTCATATGGAGTATCAGGCATTGATTTGGACGGAACTTGATTCAAAAGATATGATGCTGTCTGAAGCGCATGTCCCTAAAACGAAAGAGCTAGATCGGCACTACTCATCATGGAGTGAATCATGTTCAATAGGGTACAGTTTCCTCCGTTTTGATACACTGCTGTGCTGTGGTATATACAAAGGAGTAAGCTGAGAGAGAATACCATTCTTTTTTAGGTATTCTAGGAATTCCATACTTAAGTACTCCTTTCCTCTATCAGATCGGAGGATCTTGATACTTTTGCCAGTTTGGTTCTCTATTTTGCTCTTATATTGTTTGAATTTCTCAAAAATTTCAGATTTGTGTTTCATCAGAAATACATATCCGAACCTAGAGAGATCATCATTGAATGTAATGAAGTACGAGAATCCACTCCTTGCATATATAGACATTGGACCATATATATCACTGTGTATGAGTCCCAAAAGATCTGTAGCTCTTTCTCTGTGTCCCGTGCACAGAGTTTTGGTCATCTTTCCTTTGAGATAAGACTGACAAGTTTCATAAGATGAAAATTCAAACGGATTCAAATATCCATATTTATTTAATTTAGATAGTCTTTTCTCATTGATATGACCAAGTCTACAATGCCACAAGTAGAATTCCTTCACTTCTGAACTCTTCTTCTTGCGTGCGTTTTGTACATTAAGAACTGTGTTTTGATTAAGAATATAGATATCATTACACAGTGTACCTTCTGCAGTTAATACCTGATTATGGTAAATGTTCATAATATTTCTATCTAAAACAAAATTATATCCATCTTTATCAAGTAAAGAAAATTATATGATATTGCAAAGTATGGAAGGTACATAGTAGCAGTTGTTCAAAATTATAGTGTTCCCACATGGTAACACTAGGTGATATTCGCCGACGACAACAGTATCAATTTGTGCTCCATTCCCTACTCTGGGGGACATATCACCAGGTCCAACCATCATACTTTTTCTCAGTCTATGTAATAAATTAAAGATATGAGATCTTGATCCGGTATCTAGTACTTAGGAGGTAGGACTGATCGAAAAACAGTTCTTAATAACAAGAATATCTGAAAGAGATGCAATAGTATGCTTCTTCTTCACCAGGGTCAAATGGAAGTCCTTGCATTCCACTTTCTCTTGACTATACTCCTGACGGTTGTCACAAGTTAAAACCGAACCGACGTTCCCCAGCCCCAAATAAGAATCCGGGTCGGTCAAATCATAAATTTTATTATCTTAATTAAGACGTGACATGGTTGCTGCCTGGAGAGAGAGTGTAACAACCCTAATTTTCCTATACAACTTTCTTTACAAATTTTTTTTCAAAAATCCATAAAAGGGTATTTATTACCTGAGCACAAGACTTAAGTAATTAATTAGAAATTTAATTATAAGAAGGAGCTTGTAGCTCATTGGTAATACCTTGCATTGCTGAACCAAGCCACCAGAGTTCAAATCCCAAGCCCCACATTATTTTTAATATTTATTTTGTTTTAAATTTTATGGAAGCCCAACAGTCCACACACAATAACTCCCAAAATTCCTACTGAACCTGAAAATCTAAATATACCAGTGCCGGACGGCCGAGTCGTCAACACCAAAAAGGTGACTCTTGGCCTCCCCTACCCTCCTATATACTCTATTTATTTAGATCGGTTTCATAGACCTTTGAAATACCCTATTTACTCCATTTTTTTTAATGATTTTTAATGATTTTTATTTTAAAACCCTTCATCTACCCTAACCCTAGCCAAACCCTATAAATACACCCCCTACCCTCTACCCTCTCACTCACATTTCTGAGCCAACTCTCAAGAAAAATCTTTAGAACCTTAGTGTGCAATCGAAGTGAGCTCGAGGCGAAGCTCCGGCGAATTCCCGGCGGAACTTCCGGCGATCGTTTTAGGAACTACCGGCGACGACGCAACACATCGGCGATCCCTCTAGTTCCCTCTCACTCTCTTGAGTAATCTAAAACCTGTAAATCCCTTTTCTATCTCTCTTTTCCATTCTCAAAATACGAAATTACAAAACCCGACGGAATCGGAACAAATCCGATTTCCGATTCGGTCTCCTATAAAATTCCACTTCTCACTAATACAATCATACTTAAACTTCCTCATGTTGACTATTAAATACTAATCAAACAATTTGATTGAGTTTCATCACATGAAATGATAACTATGTCAATTTATCGTATTTTTCACTTAAATACCACATTGTTTCAATCCTTCATTTAACTCCATCAAACTTGCTATACATTTAAAGTAGATCATTAGGTAACGACCTACCTCCTTACACACTTACATACAATTTAACACGATACCATCGAAAACTTAGAATACAGGAAAAAGATCATTTTCACTTAAATACCCTATACTAAATAAAACCATTTATAAAGGATTTAGTATTGATACATAAATACCACTTATTAGGAAAAAAATACGATAAGTTGTGGACATCGGTCGTTTATCTAAACCTGACTTTGTGGTGTCTAGGCTGGGCAAGTGAGAAAGGTAACTTTAAAAGGCCCGTCTCACGGTGGTTCGTGAGCGGATCCCTCCTTTCCTTACTTGTACTTACCTGACCACAATTGGCGGTGAAGAGGCGATTTGAGGCATCTCACAACTTGTCGTTTGGACCAGTTAGGAATAGACTAGTTAACTTAGGAGAATTTAGAACTTACAATACGGAAAATTTACATCTTTACAAATAAATATCATTTACTTCATAAAACCGTTTTCTAAAGAATTTAGTATTTTACAATCTTTGCAAAGCGCCGCTACAACCCATTTTGGGGAACCCGTTAGAGATGGTGCGGTTTATCGCACATTCTCGGGCTTAATAGTGTGAGATTCAGACCTTCATAAGGAGCATTCGGTCTCGAAAGACTTAAAATACGACATCTTAAGAAAATAAGATTTTTAGAATATATAAAAATATATTAAAATTATTTTTGTATAAATATATGTATATTTATCATTAAAATATCTATTTTGTTATGATATAAATATTCCATCTTTTTCTAAAAATCACAAGAATCAATTTTACACTAAAATACCATGAATATTACAAATAAACACCTTATTTATGAAACTAGTATATTTTCACTAGAAATATCACAATATAAAATTCACATTCATTACAACTCTGAAGACGAATAATAAATACTTGAGGTGTATTTTGAAAATTATATAAAAGTATTTTTACAGAAAACCCCATCAAGTTCTATAAATTACCCTAAGGACCGTTACAATTATAGGTAAGAAATAATCAAGACTTCGATTTATTTCTAATTGTCTGACTCGGATTTGAGTCTGATTATATCTGACTTGAATATGATTGAAGTACAAATCTACAAACTATAATCTACAATCTTCAATATTACAATTCAACATGAATCCATGAATCCAATTATCAATTTATACAATTTGACCGAACCGAACCATGGATATACATTCCATTTACATGGTTCTCCAGTTATTCTATTTACATGATTCTACGGTTATATCCGTTTACTGATATCATGGTTTCGGTCAGTTATCCAATTATACAATCTATACAGTTTACAATACAATACAATACAACAATACAATCAAAACACTACGGGGTTTAAGGGGTAGACTGGTACGGAAAGTGTTAGAAGTGGCACGAGACGGTAAGACTTAAGACACCTAACATGAATCCAATTGCCGTTGTTCCGGGCCTTCTAACGGAGCGTTGTACTCTATATTCCGTTTGCCCTGGTCTCTAGCATATACAGATTTCTCTCGTATACACTGGCATTCTTCTGTACCAAGCTACAAACAACAGCGTTAATACAACATTATAACAATATAATACAACATTAAAAGCTACTCTCTCTCTCATACTCTCTGTCTATTTCTCCCTTATCTTTGGGACTTACCGAGCGACCCGATCGCTGACGACATTCTATTCTTTCTTCTTTGAATGTCGTCAAGTGGTTTGGACCCGTCAGAGAACATGCCCACTTCTGAAGACTTGGACCAGTTCTGTGAAGACCCCGAGCTCTAGACATTGTACATTTTCCATTCAGTACTTTTCATTTCCTGTTATGCCATTGTTTAGGCATCGTTTTATTTCAGTTGTATTTCCTTCTCATGCATTATACAAAAGAATGTTAATAAATAAAAGTTGCTGTTTTTATTATACCTTGTCTCTTGTGTATTTTCTTTTATATTGCTTAGATACGCTTAGCGTATGTACTTCTGAGTATATACGTAGCGGACCAGTCGCGTTCGCTTCGCCATATACCGGGAAGCGGGGCGTGACAGAGAGAGAGAAAAACACCCAGCGTGCACTCTTGCAGCATTAGATTGGTTTTTAGTTTATCTAATCAGGATGGATCCCACTGTTTTCTTAAATTCTCCTTCAAACCTTAAAAGGAGAACTGGTCGGGATCATTTACACCTTACAAGTTCGCTAACTGTTCAGCCAGGTAGGTGTTGGTACTCCGAGGGAGGTTCTCCGTGCTATCGCACGGACCTAATTAAAATAAATCTCATTTCCACAGAGGTGTAGCCCCGTTAACACTTTTCTAGATACCTAATAGGTTAGCTAATTGTGAAGTGAAAAATATCTCCCAAGAGTAATCCTACTCACCACTGGGATCGGTACCCAACTATCATCGTGTGATAAGCTAGATAAAAGCCACTCTAGTCACCACACTCCAGAAGGTATGCGATACCAGTAAGTTTTCTGTATATTTAAAACTTCCAATGTGGTTTTTGCCCTAGGACCTTAGTGACCTTGACGAATAATCAACAAATCAAAAATTCCTAGTCAAGTTCAACCCGTCATTATCCAAGATTGCATTAGACCCACCCGCATAACCCTTGACGAATAATCAACAAAGTTATACGACCGCCCTAACCAATTACATTATCTATGCTACAGACAATCACTACTTAGCTACTGTACACTACGTCTTGACGAATAATCAACAAATGCAGCACGAATACTAAACACTAATTATCTGAAACGATAGAGGGCTACGGCTGGTTTTTGGTGAAAAACCTTTAAAGTAATGAACTTGATATCGTTGAAAGAACTGAGTAGTTTTGAAAATGAGTGGTTTAGGCTCCGCTTTTGAAAACTAGCGGTTTTGAAGAAAACCGAGTAATCTATAGTAACATAAATTTTTGCTCAAGAGATCACTCTCTATAAAGGGATCTAGGCTCTTACCTCGTCAAATGAGATGCAAGATATTCCTGAACGAATACTTCTATGCAAAGCAAAAGATACGACTATGGTTTTTCAAAAAATTTGTTCCAATATCTTTTAGATTTATTTTTCCTTATATTAATCAAAATTAATGCGGTTCTATCAATTATAACTTATCACACCAGAAAAGAACAAAAATAGAATGTACGTATATAACATTTATAATTAATGCGGTTCCATCTACATTCGCTACGGGGTCCTGTCATGAACAATTAGGTTACTTAACTAACGGCAGAGCAGGGGCAGGGTTAGCGCGGATGCAA